>OY821755.1:27798716-30198716 GCA_963682095.1 Potentilla sterilis | reverse complement strand
TCTCTAACATGACGTTCTAACTCTTGTATTTTCTTCTTCTAACCTTGAAAAATTTGTTGAAACCGTCACTTGTATGAATGTGTATATCCTTACATTTTAGTTTATTGTTTTTGTTCGTTTTGATGTGTTTTGTGTGTGTGCAGGTCGAACTTAAAAGGAAAGGGCAGGAAATACGGAAGTTCTGCCCAAACAGAAATCGGGCAGTGCAGTCTGTCGACTTTGGATGGCTGCCGTTTTGAGCTCACAAAATCTGGGAAAGTGAGCCATATACCGTTGGAAAGGTCTCTGAGTCTACTTTTTGTAGGATTTTACATAAGTGGATTTGGAGCTTCGAGCCATTCCCAGTTTTAATTTGAGTAAAGGAAGGTCAATCTGGCGGAGCAGAAAACTGAGCAGAACAATAGGTCTGATAAAAAGCCAAACAAAGAGTACTTCTGCTGGTCCGATTGAGGCAAACTTTATACCGTTGGGAAGCTCTGTGTGTCCACTACAACTTTGATTTAGAACATGTTTGCATTGGGACAATGGCGCACACCCAAATTGGGGCCTCAAAAGATACAGACACATCTGCCGAGCTGCCAGGCTGCTGCCCCTGCCTCTGTGCTGCAGCCTGCGTACCCTGCCTGCCGAGAGGGGCTGCTGCCCCAACTTCCAAGCACATGGCACGATGAATACACAAAACACACGGTGAAAAGTCTAGGCTACGGACTATAAAATTTAAGCGCTAATTGGGAGGCAACCCAATTCGACCATGAAAAATGAAGGAGCCATCACCGAGAGTTTGAAATTTCTTAACCCTTCTCCTTTTCTTTGGTTCGTGATGATATGTTGGAATGTGTTAGACTATTGCATGTTTAGGAAATTCGTTGATATAGATTTGTGCTTACATTGAGGACAATGTAATTTTCTAAGTATGGGGTGGGATAACGTATTCTGTTTATGTTTTCGTGTGTTTAGTTAGAAAAGAAAATTTCAGAAAATTGTTCCACAAAAATAGAGTGTTTAAATTATTGTTTCAAGTCTTAGGATGCCCCTAATATGTCAATGATGTTTTTCTCCTCTTTGCATACATAGATGATGGTTGTGCATACAATTAAAATTGTGAGTTTCATGGATTATGTGCATTGGTAGGAGCATGTAGGACTTGTTGATTAACGAAGCATGCATGTTTTAGCTAGTTTGTTTCAATAATAACTTATGTGAGCTTTAGAGCCAAATTGCTTTCTTCATGAGTGATAAATTGAAAATTTCGAGCATGCTAATATGTAAACCTCATTATTCTTTGCATATTCAATGACTTTGTGTCATAGCTTTTTAATGAACTCTAGAATGCTAGAACTTACTCTTGTTGATTTTCGAAACGTTTATATCATAAGATACCTTGATTTTGAATATGATTGAATAAAGATCTCTTAGGTTTACCACCATTGCCAAATAAAGCATGAGTAATTATGAAAAATGTATGTGCATGCCGTGCCTTAGTAAAGAAAAGAAAGAAAAATTCTGCTCATCAAAAAAAAAAAAAAAAACCGTGAGCAAGAAAAGAAAAGACAAGGCATAGGCACGGCATAGAAAAGAAAAAGAAAATTATGCAGGGCTATTGTCTTGAATTTTGTTGTAATATTATGGGAAGAAAAGAATGAAGTAAGGGTCCAACAAGATGAAATTTGACCCTTGGCGAGAAGACATAAGGAGATTAAGCTTTGTCAAAGGCCACGGTGACGTTTTGAGCCTCCTTATCCAAATATCGAATACCTCTTAGCCTAGCCCCATTACAACCCTTTTATTGATCTTTTTCATGATTCTTAAGATGGTTATACTTGATTTGTGGAGATTATCTCAAGAGTAAGCATATGGTTTTGGTTCATTGGTGCATATAGTTATCATATGAGGTTTTTCCATAAAAATTCACAAAATGCTTTCATTTCTTTGATATATGCAAGTCACTCTTTGTAATTCGTTATCTTTCACTTGCATATACTTATGTGTGAATAACCATGCTTCGAGAGAAAAGAAGAGAGTATGCCTAGTGAGGAGGATTAGATTAGCTTTAACATGTTTACATGCTTACCTTTTGCTCTTATATGTTCATATTGATGTCACATGTTCATGAAACTTGGAATTTTCATGCTTAGCATTCTCATGCATTAACTTGAAAGCTATGTGTACATACGAGCCTGAGACAAATTGTTAGGGGCAATAGTTTGTTTAGAGTCTAGTTTAATTTAGTTTGCTAAGAGACTAGCAAAAGCTAAGTGTGGGGTAGTTGATAGGAGCATAAAATGCGACGTTCTTAATATGTTTTTACCCCCATTTATCCAATGCTTAACCTTTATTATTGTAAGATAGAGTCATATTTTAGTTTAGTGTCCCTTTAGTAGAGTTTTGGAGAAAATGTGCTTAATTGTCAGAAAAAAGACTAAGTATAGAAATCTGGAAATAAAGTAAAATATGTCTTTTTCGTGATTTTGAGGCTCGTGCTAAACTGATTTATCCTTTTCCAAATTTGATGAAATTTGGTGTGCATTTAATTGGCAAGCTAAAGTGTATTGTGTCAAAATTTCAGATCAATCGGAGTTCGGGAAGTCACCTAAATGAAGGCTGCAACTTGGCAGTTTGAGCAAACCAATCCAGAGACTACCAGGATTTTCCTGGGACTGTGTCCTGACTTCCGGAATTTCTGTGGGGCACATCGCTTGGAACCAGAGAACGAGCCATAGGCCGTTGGAAAGCTCTACGAGTCTAGTTTCTCTGGGACTTGGAATCGCAGCAAAATATTTTCTGAGCAAAAAGTTATGCCGGTTTGAATGCACGAAGGTCAAGTCTGCCGAAAGAAGAAAACCTAAACCGAGTTCTACATGGATTTGGCTTACGAATGTGAACTGAATTCCATCCTTTGTGCAAGATTTTTGGCTGAATTAATTCATGGAAAACTTAAAGAGATATTGCTCAATTATTCAGTCATTATCTTGGGAATTTTCGGCAGAAAATAGAGGAAGAAAATCGCATCTCTGTACTTAAAAAAATTGTGATATCGTACATATATTGAAAACTCATGCCAAACTAGTCATCTGGTATCATCTGGTATCATCTGAAGGATAGGTTATTAAGAATTTGGCATTGAAGTACACTAATATGGCATATAGAAATAGACCATTTATGAAAGAAAATTACGTTGACTTATTCTAAAGAGAGCCTACCATCTATGAAAATAAAGTATAGATAATAGACATAAAATAAATAAAAGTGTTTATGCTCTTATTTTTTTGCCCTTCAAGCCAAGACTTGGGGGCTTTTCCAAGTAAGTTAAGAACCTCTTCACCCGACACCTTCTACTGTTTTAGAGGATTTTTGTTCTTGGATCCCCAATGGTCTTCCTCTCTTCTTTTTTGTTGACACTTCTGATTCCTCCATCTTACCCTCAGTACGGACTAGCGTTTCCTCTGGTGTTTCCATAAGACCAAACGATTTGGTAGTTAACTAAGAAGAAAACGCAGGGAGCTTTACCTTCTTTGTGGGCGCAACACTTTGGGTGTTAGCTAGAAGATCGATTAGCAAGTGAGCGATGCAGCTTCTTTGGAGATGGAGTTGCACCTCTTTTACGCTCAATCACCTGTGCAACATTGTTCTCATCAATATCAGTTATAGTTTCACTTGGATCCAACGAACTCAAGGCTAGATTATTGTCCCCAGTAGGGGGCAAGTGCGCCCTATTGATGACTACAGG
Organism: Potentilla sterilis; assembly: GCA_963682095.1. Lineage (NCBI taxonomy): Eukaryota > Viridiplantae > Streptophyta > Magnoliopsida > Rosales > Rosaceae > Potentilla > Potentilla sterilis. The sequence goes on along the minus strand of OY821755.1, from coordinate 30,194,989 downwards.
CTTCGGTGCTTTACTATTGCTCTTTCCCAAATTATTATTGCTATGTCCCTCACCAAATCCAAACAAAAGTTAAAAGTGTAACAAACCTTTATTCACATACAAACATGGCATTGGTGGAAGTGCAGTTTCCGTTTTATAACTGTCTGCAGTTGAGGATGTGGGCGCCGAAACACCACTGAAATACCAATAGAAAACGTGAAGAAACAAGTTTTCAAAAAAGAAGGAAATACCGTTCTTCACATCAGTAGAAAACTTGATTGTTTTCTTGAGCTAGAAACGGCTGGTTCGACTATGAGAAATCCTAACCCTAATCTTCCTTGTGGCTCTCCATTCCTTATCATTCATATATTCCCAAGAAATCACGGGCGACTAAAGTGACAATTTGAACCGATTTGGCTTCTCAAACTTAAGTGGGATGTTTAAGATGTGCACCCAAAAGTAGAGATCTTCCATTGGAACGTACAACATACACGTCGGCAACACCATCATATTCTTGAAACACCACTGGCGCTCTACTATAATACCATGGCCCGCAAATCATGGCTCGATTAGCATCATTCTTTAAGTTGAACGTAAAAAAAATAAAAAATACGTTCCCTTGTCCTTACTTGAACCTGAAAGGAGCGTTCAAGTTCGTAGAGCCTTCAAGTTCACATCTTTGTACTTATTAATGTATGAAAATTGAATAAACCCCGACCATTTTTATAAAAAATAAGGGTTAAATATTTGTTACTCTTTATATTTTACTCCATAAAACAGTTTTGTCACTCACTTTTCAAATTAAACAATTTATTCCTTATACTCTTTAATTCACAGAGAAATTACTGATCACTCCTCATACTTGTAATGTTTCGACAGATTTAGTTCTTGTACTTTCAATTTCAACTGATCACTCCTTCTGGTCTCAATTTTCTACCAATTGGTCAATTTCATCCAAAATAATTGTTTACCATTTTTCAACTTCCTCAAATGCGCTTAGGTTATTTTTCTTATTTTTTTATTTTCTCTTCTTGTGAACCAAAACCGAGAGAAACTTTAGAATATCGGATTTTATGATTGTCGATCTTCAATTTAAGAATTTTACAATTGCAAACTGATTGCAATCGGGAAAAAAATAATATGCAAATTGATTTGATACATACTGCTAACAAAATCAAATAGCATCACCATAATCACGATGAAATAAAATTCTATCAAATCTCCATCATATCAATTTAAACCAAAATGAGATTAAAATAAATTCTAATCATTATCATTAGCATTAACAACACTCTCTAAGCTCACACGAATGAAACTATATAAATAACTACCATTTCATATAATTAAGCTTACAAACAATACTACTACACTAGGCTTAATTTTGTTTTTTTGCCAATAAAGCTCAAACTTAATTGGGCTACATAGCCTTTTTTGATGGGTTGTGTATTCTTTGGTTTTAGTTTTGAATAAAAAAGAAAAGAAAACAAGAAGAAAAATAATAAAACAACACCTAAGGGCATATGAGGAAATTAGAAAATAGTTAACAACCATTTTGGACAGATTGGGCCAATTGGTCGAAAATTGAGACTACGAGGAGTGACCAGTTGAAATTGAAAGCACGAGGACTAAACTGTCGAGACTCGAAAAATATAAGTAGTGACCAGTATTTTATCCTTAATTCACACACAATAGGTCCAAATTGACTATTTTACCACTCATATCTTCTTTTTTTCTTTCTTTTTTTTGTTTTCCTTACTATTTTTCTTAATCACAAGTGTCATATATGTCAGAGTAGCCATTTATGATTCTATATCATATTATCACTATCTAATGTTTTGATTTTGTGGTGGCAGGATTGGTCGAATCATCCATCCCAACATTATCCATGCTAGAAGAGAACTTAACTTTGACTTCAACCAAATCAACCTAACCGAAGCTATCGATCTGTGCAAGGCTACTTTTGGAGGCAATATTATGGGTTCATATAGGCATAAGTCGGAGGACGAGCCTGCCCAACTCGGACTCATTAATATTAGGGGTATTCATGAGTAGAAGCATGAAATTGGGTAGCACCGTTAATACTTGGGTGGTTTCGCAAGTTGACAATGTAATGAATGCAGTCAACACAATCTTGGGTTATAGTGGAATGGTAAATGACACTCGTGAGATAGAGGGAGATCGAGTATTCGGGAGGGTGAAAGATTGCTATGGTTTTGGTTGGATTCTTACTTCCCCTTGGGAGAATGTCTAAGACATACTAGAGTTTCTCTATTATCAGCCTTTTCATGGCATATCTATATAAGTATCTATTCAAAATGTTTCTTATTCGGAATGTTTGTGTCTTAAGTCTATCATTGTTTGTTTAAAAACATATCCACTTACGTTGTACTTTTTATTTAAACTTAATTCTATTTTTATATGAAAAAAGGTTCTCAAGTCTTAATGCCAGCTCCAAATCCACACTTTCAGAGTCTCAGAGTTTCAGGCTCTCTCCATTTAGATTTCTTCCAAGCCAAACTAGCAATTATCAAGCATTGAATTCCCTGTCCCAAACTCTCAGGCTCTCTTCATTTAGATTTCTTCAAAACCCACAACTAGACGTTCACCCACTTATCGAACATGCAAACGCCGTTTAATACCAGCCACCACTTGTTGAACTTGCAAACGTCGTTCAAAACCAGCCACCACTTGTTGGCCCAAACCACCTTCAAAACCAGCCATAACCTCTTGAAACCGAAAACCCGTTTGAAAAAAAAAAAAACCCACGATCTCTTGGAACTGAAAACCTGCTTAACAACTAGCCAACACCACTTAAAGCCGCAAACCCATTACCTCATTTTTATCCCCAAGTTCCTAGAATATCTTGAAATTGTAAAATATACAAATTAAATACAAAAAGTGTAAAGAGAAAAAAATAAAAATAGAGATCGATGGGCTTCAAACGATGACTAAATTCTCAAACATCGAGAAAATATCGATTACGTTTGAGAGAAAATTTTCATCATCAGTTTTAGTATAAGTTTATTCAATAAATAGATATTTTTTTAAGTTCAAATTTATAACACATTCAACTACAATGAGAAATAATTTAGGGTGCTAAGTTCAATCATTTATGCATTCCATCTTAGATAAAACAGTGAGATCTTTTTTGTCATGCAACATTCCAAACAAAATGCTTGTAAAAAATATGTATACACAAGAATCCACTAATCTCTTCGTTAGTTCTATCATGAGTTTCCAACAACCATAAATTTAATACTGATGTTCTACTTCTTAAATTACAGTTAAAGCTTCTTCTTTCTCCTACACCATTCTAAAAAATATATAATCTCCAACATACATAATCGGATGCACCACCGTCACATCCACCCGTTCAATAAGGCAGACAGAACTGTACTATCGGATCATACGGCGTCGCCTATCTATCCTTCGTGAGAACATACAAATTAGTCTTGCATAGTACTTCTCTGCAAGTGCGTAGTAACTTAAGTACACCTCTAATGTAGTTATGTGATGATACTCCTTGGTTAATTCGGTTGAACCAAAATTACACGTAACAACATGCCACTCGTTGGAGCAACTAGGACTGAATATAATAAAGCTAATTCCGCTAATCGTAATGCATCAGTTTTGCCCTACTACCAAATGATCACCATCTCTTAAGAGTCACACTATTCAAGTGTCTTTCTTTATTAAAAAAAAAAATAAACAAATTTTTTGTATTTGTTTATTTTTTTAATTTTTTAGACTAATAAGGATTATACGATATTAGTCCTCTATAACGAAGAGATGACAAGTCATTACCCCGATGGGGACCATCACAACTGGGGGCCCACCGCCAATTTAATTAAATAAAAAGAATGAGGTAATACAAAGAAGAGAAGCGGGAGGCTTGACCAAAACCGCTCTCGTGAACAAGCCACACCAAGAAACAATAGGTAAAAGACAAGAAATAAAGAAGGTATAGAAAAGAAAAAGGCAACAAGGTAAACTATCCTCGTGAAAAAACACTCTATATGATCCATCAACGCTAAAAGATCGTCATATAAAAGATGGCATGATATCCCACCAAGAGTCACCATGAGAGGCACCATAATTAGTAAGAAGATCCGCAATAGCATTTTCCTCGCGGTAAGTATGAGTCGCTTTAACAATAAGTTTTTTAGGCATAAATTTTTTAACTTTTCCATGGAATCCATAGGCACCAAGGGACCAAAAAGGGGTTGGTATGATAGTAAATAACTAATGAGGAGTTAGTCGCAGTCCAAAGATAATTCCAACGTTTGTTCCTAGCAACCGTCACTACTTCCACAAAGGCAATTATCTCTGTCTTAATAACACTATGAACTTCCACTTTCTTTGAGAAAGCACCTAGAAAATTCACCTGTAGCTCCCCCACTTTCTTTAGACATGCATTTGTGAGTTATGTTCGCTCTGAGAGATTATTGACCTCTAGCAGATGGACCAATAGGTGAGTTTTCTCGAATACAAGGTGCAATGCTGTAATTCCTGCACTTTAACAAGACATGGCCAACAATACCACAAGAATCACCAAAATCAGGCCTCGACTCATTTTGCACCACAATAACGATCGGGTCACCAATTGAGCTGTTAATCTGCAGATTGTCCATATATTAGAGGCCTGGAAAAGTCTACATCAATAAGAATCCTAACAAAGAACCCCATCGATTTTTTTGTAGTTTTTAGATCCAAATAAATGGGAGTTCCAATGCCCCGAACGATTTCAAACAGTGTCTTGAAATCCCAATAAGCAAAACTCAAATCCCACAATCGCACCCAAACCTATGAAAGCATGTTCTTGTATGTTGTCGGAGAGAATGAAGGTGACCAATGATCAAGGATTAAAATGTTGATATCAGTAGAGATATCGGTCGGCCGAAAAAAAGAGATATCAGAGATATTCCGAAAGAATTTTTTTTTATTTAAATATGAAATTTATTCATTTTACACATAAAATCATAAATACATACAAATAATAGCTTCATTTAGTACCAGAAAGAGACTCTATGTGCTTCAAATTCCCCATGCTGATCCACGAAAGTACAATAATCTGACCAAGACATTTGGCCCATATAGTATGAATTGTAGTGATTAATATGATAATCATATATTTCTTTAGAACTGCCGACGGTATCCCCTATAATGGGATAGTAAGGATGAATCCAACGATATGATTGGTCATGCACTTCTCCATATTGACCATATTCAAAAATATTATAACCAAATTGATTGTTGCTTTCATGCGATTCATTTGATGTCCCACTACGTTCTGTGCTTAAATTGATAGAATCAAAACTTAAGACAACTGAAGCAACATCTGATGGGGTACTTTGATCATCAATTGCACATCTAGTCCTGATGCCATGCCGATTCAGCTTTTGCCCACCATAACGAACTTCTCTAGATCTGTGGTTTTCATGTTGGGTGAAATGATCAAAATTACTTTCATATGTAAACTGGTTTATATCTCCACCCACAGAAGATTGTCTATATTGGAACCCTGTATCTCCACCATTTTTTTTATATCCTCGAGGTGATCACTGATTACTTATTCAATTACTCTTCTCTTAAACATTCTCGAATCTCGAGAAAAAAAAAATTATTGAAAAATTTTATAGATATTTCGTTAAAATATCGGAATATATCACAAATATCTTAAATATCGGAGATATTTTAAGTTATCAGAGATATATCGTAGATACGGGAAAAGAGAATACATTTACCTCAAAGATATATCGTAGATACGGGAAAATAGAAGATATTAACTCAAAGATATATCGGTCGGTCGAAAAAATGAGATATCAGTAGAGATATCGGATATATCGCAGAGATTTTAAACCTGCCAATGATCTTCAAAATAGATACCAAACTCTTTAGCAGGATGGTTTTACACCCATCTCAAATTTATTGATCCAAGATACCAAACTCTTTGCATCTCCTCCAAGCACTGGAATCACAACATATAAAACTCTTTATCCAAAGGGGTCACACACTTGTTTTTGATTGAAGAGAGGAGCTCACGAAGACGCGTTGATGGGGATCAGGGTACCGAACACAGGCCTCCAACAGTCACTCAACAGACACTATAAATAAGGAGCAGCGAACTCATAAAACATGGTAAATCCATGCCATAAATAAACTGAATTTATTCATAAAACATAAGCTTCCTAACAACTATTACAATACCCATATATATAGGGTTTACAAAACTTAGAGAATAAGTAGGTCTATGCTAAAATGGAAAACTAATTAAAGGGAAATCCTATATTAATTGTAATATAGTTACCGAAACTATTTAACTAATGAAATATTAAAGATTATGAATCTATAATTAAATTACAAATAATATCTTTGAAGTTACCTTATATGCTCCTGCATTAGACTCCCCTGGTTGGAAAAATTCGTCCTCGAATTTAAGCATTAATTGAGGAAAATCCTGGCAAAAGCTTTTATTGCTTCAAATTGACTAGTTTGCCATTGAATTTTTCCCTTCCAAATAAATAGATATTTGGAATAAATGCTTAATCTTGATCCCATAAATTTTCTCTTCAGCATTAACTTTACAATCCCAAAACTTCTCCGATCACCCTTAATCTGATTGATGAGATGAACCAAATTTTTGGAAATCTCCATAAGGAATGAATTAACTCCAATGAAGTCATTTTTCCTAGACTCATCACAATCTCTAGCGATTGAAACACCAAAGTCCTCAATACTACCATCACAAACTTCACAATTTTCATAATCATCATATCTCGATGGTTCATCAAAATCTATGAAACTATTTTTTTCTTTTTCTGAAAATAATTCTTCAACAAATGGAAAATTGAAAATAGTGGACTTACAACAGGGGTAGTTGAAAATACTATGTCCCTCTTCATCAGACTCACACAACGGAGCACACTTATGAACAAGGCCAACGCATATCTCCCCGTCGGAACCATCACCTTCTTGGTTGAAAGTTTCAATGCCATCAATACGTTGATGATGGGTGGTAACGTTTCCATCCCCGTCGGAACTCTTACGACCCCGTCGTCGAGTTTCGATGCGATTGATACGTACCTCAAGTTGCTTAAGCATCCTTTTAATTTCAGCCATGTCATTGTTGACGTCACGATCCTTCGTTCTGAAACCTCCCCTTCTTGGCCCGATCTGAGACATGGAATCCACCAAGCTCTCCCAGAGCTCTGATACCAACTGATGGGGATCAGGGTACCGAACACAGGCCTCCAACAGTCACTCAACAGACACCAGAAATAAGGAGCAACGAACTCATAAAACAGGGCAAATACATGCCACAAATAAACTGAATTTATTCATAAAACATAAGGTTCCTAACAACTATTAGAATACCCATATATATAGGGTTTACAAAACTTAGAGAATAAGTAGGTCTATGCTAAAATAGAAAACTAATTAAACGGAAATCCTATATTAAATGTAATATAGTTACCTGAACTATTTAACTAATGAAATATTAAAGATTATGAATCTATAATTAAATTACAAATAATATCTTTGAAGTTGCCTTATATGCTCCTGCATCAGATACTAATGGGGATCAGGGTACCGAACACGGGCCTCTAACTGTCACTCAACAGACACCAGAAATAAGGAGCAATTAACTCATAAAATAGGACAAATCCATGCCACAAATAAACTGAATTTATTCATAAAACATAAGCTTCCTAACAACTATTACAATACCCATATATGTAGGGTTTACAAAACTTAGAAAATAAGTAGGCTTAATCTAATATGGAAAGCAATTATAGGTAAATCCTAAATAATTATAAAAATATTCCCTAAAAGTACCTAAATAATGAAATATTAAATGGCTAAAAAATAACTTGATGCTGCATCATAAATGTTCCCGTATCAGACTCCCCTGGTTGGAAAGAATTCGTCCTCGAATTCAAGCCTTTAATTGATAAAATTTCACACAAAATCTTCCATTGATGTAGATCTTCTTTTGACATACTGGCTTGCAATTGAATTATTCCTTTCCAAATAAATAAATACTTGGAATACTTTCCTTGTCTTGCCTTAAGAAATTGGCTCATCATAACTAATTTCCTCAACCCAAAATCGCTCTCACCTTTCTTGATACGATTCACAAAATCAATTAATATTTTTGGAATAATTGGTGATGTTGCTTCCATGACCTCATCTGCCACGGCTTCAATAATGTTTTGTTGCACAGAGGAGTGAAACTTTTGCATGAGGAAGTAAACCTCTTCACTCTCCAAATATTTATCCGCACAATCTTCATAACAATTAAGTCTCGGCGGTTCATCCAAATCTATGAAACTATTTTTTTTCTTTTTCTGAAAATAATTCTTCAACAACTGGAAAATTAAAGATAATGGACTTACAACCGGGGTAGTTTGACGGGAGCCGAAGCTCGCATGCAATAATAAACCCTGCAATCGTTAGTAGTATAGACATAAGTAGGGATCGTTCTAGCCGGGGATTAAGGGTACCTGAGATATGAAATTGTTAGACACAAAACATATTTACATACTCACAAAAACGTCACATAGTGGGGATAGGTTTGGATCGGCAGCCATGCTGCCCTATACTAAGCACGGCATAAAAACAGAAAATAAAATCCTAGGTCTACTATATACAAGTTTGATCATCATCTCTCACGCATCACATAACACAAAACACAATTTAACACAAAGATTCGCATGCAAGAAAGTAAGAGACAAGTATTTAGCATGTTCATAACCTAAATTAGTTTCGACACAACTAGAGCCTCCAGCAGTTTTCCAATTGTTAGACTTCTTAAATTCTTAGAAACTACTCCAGCGTATGACTTCTAAGGTGATGCTAATCCGGTTTTACGCGTTTTACCATTTAAGCATGTGAGTCTAAATCGAAAACATGTAAACAAGCAAGGTTGTCAATCATCTTATTTAACATGCAAGTAATCTAAGGTTTTTACCCTAGGTGAGCAACACAGAACAAACTACTCCAGCGTATGACTTATTCGTACTACTCGGTTAAATGAAACCTAACATCTAGATTTACATGCTTCCAGCCAATACTAATGCTTCGGTTTATAAGGCACACTCTTAGATTACTAACCAAATTAAATCCTAAACATGCTTCTAATACCACTGCCCTAATTATCCAACATACAAAAACCATGTATTAAAAATCGCACAAGTCATCACATAAATTTCAATGAAAATTGCAATCTATGTTCATCATACAAAACCAAACGAAAACAAAGTATTTTTATAACACTACATGTGACTAAACCGAATATAAAAACACAAGACATAGGGATGGATCACACTTTAGAAACCTTGGAGAGCTTCGTCTTGGTGTGGTGGAAGAGGTTCGGCAGTGGCTGTAGTAAGGGATTGGAATCGGTGATGAATGGTGGTGTATGGTGGTGAATCGGTGACTTGGTGTTTCTAGGGATTCGGCTTAGAACTTTGAGTAGGAAATTTGGTAGAGTTTTGGCTAGTGCTTTGCAAGAGATGAGATGATGATTTTCTGAGTAAGAGATGGCTATATATAGAGGAATAGGGGTGAGAGGCTGCCGGCCACAAGAATGCAAGAAGGTAGGTTTTGGTTTTCCTACTAGGTTTATGTTTCCTTGTTGAATAATGATTTGCATTCTTGATTTTCTTTTTCTGATTTTTCTTCAAGGCTTGGGCTGCACATCTTCATGGACTTCTTATGTGGTCTTGGACTTCAATTGATAAGCTTTGATCCACCAAAAATGCCCCAAACGCCGGCAGCTTCAAGTTGCATCCAATCTGCCTCAAATCGGCAGCTTCTCCTAGTTTGACTAGGAGACTTGATTTCTTCATGTTTTCCTTCAATGCTATGGCCAAGTGTAGTCCTCCTTCCTTCCATATGCTTGGAATGTCTTCACAAATGCTCTTGTACATCATTTGGTCCATCAAAAAGAAGCAATTGCGAAAAAGGAAGCAATCAGTCCCTGGAATCGGCAGCTTTGACCTTGTCGCAGTAAATCCAGCATATCTCCACCTTCGGAGCTCCGATTGGTGCGATTCCAAGTCTCACGTAAACTAGACACATAGGGCCATCTCCCCATAAAATATCTCGGCCAAATTCCTTGCAAGTCGTCGGGAATGGAAATTCGAAGTTGAGGCAAAGTCCCAGGAAAATCCTGTAGCCCCTGGATTGGAATGTTCGGACTGCCATTTTGCAGCCAACTTTTGGGTGACTTCCCGAACTCCGATTGATCTGAAATTCTAACACAACATTCCTCAATATATGAATATTAAGCACACAAAATTTCATGGAATTCGGACAAGGATAGGTCATACTTTTGCTCATCTCAAAATCACGAAAAAGACACATTTTGCAATATTTTCCAGATTTCTCAAACTTAGTCATTTTTCGGATTCTTAACCATTTTTCACAAAACTCTACCAAAATTGACACTAACTATATTATGACTCTATCTTAGACAAATAAGGGTTAAACAAAGCATAAATGAGGGCATAAGCATATAATATCGTCGCACATTGTGCTCCTATCATAGTTGAAAGTCCTATGTCTCTCTTCATTGGACTCACACAACGAAGCGCACTTATGAACAGGGTCAACGCATATCTCCTCGTCGGAACCATCACCTTCTTGGTAGAAAGTTTTGATGCGATCAATACGTTGATGATAGGTGGTAACGTTTTCATCCCCGTCGGAACTCTTACGACCCGATCGTCGAGTTTCAATGCGATCGATACGTACCTCAAGTTGTTTAAGCATCCTTTTGATTTCAGCCATGTCATTGTTGACGTCACGACCCTCCATTCTGAAACCTCCCCTTCTTGGCCCGATCTGAGACATGGAATCCACCAAGCTCTGATACCAACTGATGGGGATCAGAGTAACGAACACGAGCCTCCAACAGTCACTTAACAGACACCAGAAATAAGGAGCAACCAACTCATAAAATAGGGTAAATCAATGCCACAAATAAACTGAATTTATTCATAAAATATAAGCTTCCTAACAACTATTACAATACCCATATATATAGAGTTTACAAAACTTAGAGAATAAGTAGGCTTAATCTAATATGGAAAGCAATTATAGGTAAATCCTAAATAATTGTAAAAATATTCCCTAAAAGTACCTAAATAATGAAATATTAAATGACTAAAAAATAACTTGATGCTGCATCATAAATGTTCCTGTATCACGCTTTGCAAGGACATGCACCTGTGGTTGTATTCCATTTGGGGGAGCGAGAATTAGGCCAATAAGGGAGAACTTGTTGTTGACAAATAAAATTTAATGAATAAAATATTCATACGTTGCTCATAAATAGACAAAGTCAGCAAGATTATGAGAATTACACGTGGTGACATGCAAGTGGGAGATCGGTAATAAATTATTTGATTCTGATTCGAATTAATTATTAAATGTTATTAGACAATCAGATATCAATTAACATAAATTGATTATCGACATTTTGGTCTAACATTTAATTAAATCGGTCAAATTTCTTAAATAGTCATAATTAAATCAATTGTTAAAACTGATTGATTTAGTTATGGAAATTACTATATCTAAATTAATCAATCAATTTTGATTGATTTGATTATGCTACTAAGGAAATAAAATCAATTCAGCGTCATCAATGTATTCCATACATGGAGCGGCCTTGACAATATAAATACCCTCTTCAAAATCAAGAGAGGGACTTCAGCCCGAGAGAGCAAAATCACTCCCAAGAAATTCTGAAGTCTTCAAAACCCCCGAAGAACCACCAAGCTTCCAAGTAGCAAGTTTTTCACCAAATTCCAAATCACATCAAATTCAAAGTCTCAAGAAACACCAAACTTCCAAGTAGCGAGTTCTTCACTAAATTCCAAATCACATCAAATTCAAGGTCTTAAAAACCAAGCGTCGATCGCCCTTGAGTCAAACACCACATTCGGAGATAGAATCAGAGGAGTTCACAAAGATTTGTAACCCACACTTGATTTATTAATAAAATTATATTTCGTTTGTACACGTGTCTGCATTCGATTTGTTTTCAGATTCTCGTGTTTACAAATTGGCACGCCCAGTGGGACCTCTTTGCCTCTCATCTCCTTCTTCGAAAAAATTTCAAATCTGTTTGAGCAATGGCTTCCAAGAACAATCATGCCATCCCGATGAAGAAATCCAAATCAGCAAACTCGGCTTCAAGCAATGAAGCAAACCCGACGAGCAAATCCAAACCAACAACCTCGAGATCAAGCGGCGAGTCAACCGCTCGTGTCACTCAGAATATGGCGAAGACTCAACCCATAACATTCGTGGCTCTTCCTTCCAAGTCTCGCCAACCATTTATCACCTTAGAAAGTCTAGGGGCAAGGGGGCATGTCTCTCAGAGTGAGGAGGAGCAAGCCTCAAAAGCAAAGGGGTCAAGGAATCAATCTCCCCCACCTGTTCTTGAAGTTCTTGAGGATGTACATGTCTCTTACGACAACTCAAGTACAACATCATACCATGGAAGTCCTGATGTCGATGGCAAAGATGCCCTTGGGTCCCCAAATGATTCCACACAGCCCGTCAACATGCAAGTCATGATGACGGGCGCATCCTCCATTGAAGAGCAGGTTGCCAATCTAGTAGCGACAGTCGAGAAGCTCACCCAAACAGTGGAGGAGAAAGATATGCAAATCGCTGAGCTCTATAGCAGACTCAAGAACCATAATGATGAGGACTCTACCAAAGACACACAAGGAAGAAGGAAAGTGAACGACATACAAGAGGAAAGCTCCAAAAACAATGAAGGCCCTCTCGGCTCCATGTCCTTCCAACAATTGCAGGAGGTTATAACCAACTCAATCAGGGCTCAATATGGAGGTCCTTCTCGTGATTCCCTCACATATTCCAAACCTTACACCAAGAGAATCGATAGCTTGAGGATGCCATTGGGGTATCAACCACCGAAGTTTCAGCAATTTGAAGGGAAGGGCAATCCGAAACAACACATTGCTCATTTTGTAGAAACATGCAACAACGCTGGAACAGAAGGTGATTACCTTAGCAAGCAGTTTGTTTGATCTTTGAAGGACAATGCCTTTGAATGGTACACAGATTTGGAACCTGAGTCTATTAACAGTTGGGATCAAATGGAGCGGGAGTTTCTGAACCGTTTCTATAGTACAAGGCGTACGGTGAGCATGATGGAACTCACTAGCACAAAACAATGGAGGGATGAACCTGTCGTGGACTACATCAACAGGTGGCATTCACTTAGCCTTGATTGCAAGGATCGATTATCAGAAGTGTCTGCGGTTGAAATGTGTATCCAAGACATGCACTTTGACTTGCTATACATCTTGCAGGGCATCAAACCACGAACTTTCGAAGAGTTGGCTACACGAGCACATGATATGGAGCTAAGCTTAGCTAGCCACAAAGGAAAGAAAGAGTCCATCATTGATCAGCGGAAGGACAAAGTCTTCAGGAAGGTCGACAAAACTGCGAAGAGGCCTACTAAAGAATTCGTGGCTGTCAATACCGCTCCAATCAAAATCTCCACACGAGATAAGAAGGAAGTCAAGAAGGCAGAGCCAACTTATACCTACGATAGGACAACTAATACCTACGATAGGAGGAAACGCACATTGAAGGATATTGAGCGAAAAACATACCCTTTTCCAGATTCTGACGTAGCAGGCATGTTGGAGGATCTACTCGAAAACAAAGTTATAGACCTTCCAGAGTGCAAACGCCTAGAAGAGATGCATTGCGTCAATGATCCGAGGTATTGCAAATATCATCGCATTGTTAGTCATCCAATCGAGAATTGTTTTGTCTTTAAAGATTTGATAATGAGTCTTGCTAGACAAGGAAAGATTGAATTAGACGTTGACGATGTTGCAAAGGTCAATTGCACTACTATTGCATTTGGGTCGTTCGAGCCGTTTCCATTGCCTTCTCATCATTCAATGAAAGAGGAGAGCCCAAAAGCTCAATCAGCTTCACATACTTCGACATTTGACTGCATTCGTCCAAGTGCCCAAAGCACGACGTCTGAACATGTTAGTGAATTAAGAGAGAGAGTCTCGGTTTTCAACCGTGTCGACACAGAAGCAAGTCGAAGATCAGTCTTCAATCGCATCAGTAATGCATCTACTCAGGCCTCAGTGTTCAACAGGCTGACATTACCCAAAACTATTAATAACGAGTCAAGTCAAACTCCACGAAAATCTGCACTCGAAAGAATCCAAGCGCCCAAAGGGCAACAAAGTAATAAAAGAAAGGGGAATGGGGATCAGGTGGAGAGCAACGAAATCCGAAACCTTATTCCATCACGCATGAAGAGACGTTGCGAATTGAAGGTGAGCTCCACATGTCAACTTAAAGTGAAACAACATACCATCATACTCACTGGCCAAGTTGAAAAAGGAGACACTGGTGTTAGTGAGGAGGATGACTATGTTCAAACCGCCTATCATATCACGGTGGCAGAAATAGAAGGTTCGAGGAAGATGATCAGGAGAACGAGACTCCTCCTGAACTCAAAGACGGGGGGCAAGCCGCTATTGATGAAAAATGCTCCTAGACTGCAAGAGCCTAAACTGCACAAAGCACTTCCATAAACAAAGTCCGTTGAGTTGAAAACCCGGAAGGGCGGCTCAAGCAAAACAAGGACTAAAAAAAAAAAAACCCTTGAACTACGTGATGACTTGATTCATTCTTTGGAAGGATACGTAGGCAGCTTGAGAATAACATTCTTAAGTTCAGTCACATAAAAAAAAAAAAGGGTTTTGCCACCAATAAAGTAAAATTCTTTATTCCATTATTAATAAGTACTTATTGTCAAAATTTGACTTATTACAATGCAATAGAAGAAAAGACAAAAATAAAAATAAATAAATAAAATAAAATCAAGGACGACGGAGATAACAGAAGAAGTCTCTCTCAAACTCAAAAGCCTCCCAAACCTGTGAAGAATCAACAAGCTGCCAAATAGCTGATTCCTTCACCAACCTCAAGCCTAGAAGCTGTTGAAATCCTGAAGAGTCAAGCAATCACATAGGCAATCTCTTCACCAACTTCAAGATGAAGGACGATCACCACGTGACACCGCTCGTGGCTCAAACCCGATCAAGATCAAGCCTCCAAGGCCCGTGACCAAGTTTTTCCACAAGTCTACACCAAACCGAAGGTTCTACCAAGTTTTTCAACAAGCTCGTGGAGAATCAACAAGCACCAAACACACGTGCCGATTCATCCCCGCCATCAAAGCCTCGTGGCCCAAATCCGATCAAGATCAAGCCTCAATGGCCCTTAACGAACCATCGTTTTCAAGCCTTCGACGACGCAAAACTTCTACCAAGTTCGTTATCATCATCCTCGTTGGAGAATCAACAAGCACACATGCCGATTCGTCCATCATCAAAACAAAAGAACACTTGCCACGTGAAACCGCTTGTGGCCCAAATCTGATCAAGATCAAGTCTCTACGACCCTTGATCAAACTATCTTCCACAAATCGTCAACACACGAGTAGAAGTCCTAATCAAAACCATCACATTCAAGGGTGACGAGCACTTGGTCTTGCTGATTTGTATACAGATTCTGTACTAGCCAAGCGTTGAGTACATGTAGTCTTCTGCGAACAAGTAAGTTTTGCTGAGTCGTATTGAACAACGCTAGTCATCAGACACTCCAACTTGCCTTTGATTGTTGAAGGATCAACCCCATAAAGACTGAGTCCCTCAACCAACAAGTTAAGCTCTCCTTGCTTAGAAATAATGGTATGTGAAGAATGTTGCATGATCATATGTTCAATTTGCTTACAAATTTGGGTGGCCGCTTACAAAAGGATCGAGTGAAGTTTTTCATTTGCATCCATGATACCAGCTCCACCAATGGAGGCTTCAGAGAAAGCTACATGACATGAAGACCTCGGAGGATTCATTTTTGCTGATAAACCCACTCCACTTTACAGAACCGTTGCACACTCAATCGGCAAGAAGTGCGAATGACTCCTGAGAAGCGCTTTGGTCATGATGTGCAAACTTCAACAACAACAGATCCGCGCTCTGCTTCTCATTGCTAGACTTTGACGGTTGAAAGGTGGCTAATTGACGAGTTGCAACGTGAGTGCATTGGGGAATGTGAGATGAATCGTCATAAGGAGGCTTCTCAACAACATGTGGCCTGGTACGTGAAGGGTACACATTCAAGGTAGTGCCGTTGGTTTGGGCGTCTTCAGCATCTTCAAGGATAGTGATGGTGCCTCTCCTGAAACACTTAACGACGTCCGCCATGCCGAAAAGTACATGCAAAGCCTAAACACTTGAGTGATTACTTTCACGTCTATGAGGTGAAAGCAACCAAGTGGTTAGGTCGTCCGCGTTCTTCAATCGTCTCCTGAAATCGCACACGCGAAGCCTAAACACTTTGAGTGATTACTTTCACGTCTATGAGTAAATTAAATATATACATATGATCAACATCTTTCACACAATACACATCACACAAAACTCACATAACATGTAACAATTTCGTACAAGGTAACAATATAGCAAAATCAGCAAGTACTCAAGATTAGTATTTGTTCCAATTTAATTAGAGCCTTCGTAGTTATTCTAATCATCAAAACTCCTCAATTATTTAGAACAAGCTTCGTGCATAATCCTAAACATGGTGCTAATCAGTTTAAAGACACTTCGTGTAGTAATTAAACCAAGAAACACCTAAGCACAATGAGTCGAATTGGAAACATGCAACAAGTATGGCGTCATCTCACCTTGCTTCAACATGTAAATTTTCAGAATTACTCTATCCCTTAGAATTAACACAAAAACAATCAACTTCGTGTATAATTATCCTTATGTTACATTCGGCATACGAAGTTATCACTAAAGAAAAGCCACGGCCTAGGCAGCTCTTAAGTGCATCACTTTTGTGCATACGAATTCAGAAAATAAACCAACACACAATCAAGAACACATGCAATTAATACTATATCATAAACCCTGCATAAGATTGAAACACATCAAGAACATAATTCGGCATTCAAAAATCCAAGTAGCAAATTCGGAAATCCAAAATAGAATTATTACAACCAATTCGGCAAACACAAATCCTTATAATCTTCATAGACAAAGTATTACAAAAATATAGAAAATATAAAGCCATGAGAGAAGAGTGAATCACACTTTAGAAGAACCTTGAAGAGACTTCGGCAAAAGATGGATTCGATGGTGATGGAATGGTGCGATTGTATGGAAAATTGATGGTTCGGCTATGTATTTTCTGTATGGATTTGTGGTGTTAATTGGACAGAGTTTTAGCTAGTGAAAAGTGAGAGCGAAGAGATGATTTTCTGTGTAAAAATCGTCCAATATATAGAGGCAAAAGGTTCGCTGCAACTAGGGTTCACAAAACCTAGATTTTCTCAAACTTATCCTGCTGGCAGATTTTACCTTCGAGTGAAGATTACAGAATATCTTTCTCTAGAAAATATATATTGATGTGATTCCAGTTGGGTTGGAAACTAGACTCCCGTATCTTTCTATCCATCTAAGACTCACTATCTGGTTCAAAGTGAGCTGTCCAAGAGAGTCTGTGGAAGTTGGATGACGTTCACAGGAATTCTGCCGAATTTAATCAGGATTTGTTGCTTTGCTTCCTCTATTTTCTGCCGAAAATCATCAAGATAATGGCTGAATAATTGAACAATATATCCTTAGGTTTTTCATGAATTAATTCAGCCAATTATCTTGCACAAAGAATGGAATTCAGTCCACATTCGTAAGCCAAATCCAAGTAGAACTCGGTTTAGGATTCTTCTTTTCCATTCCGATTTCTTCTTTCTTTTCTTCTTTAATTCAGCCGATTTCTCCATGGATGAATGCATCATGGACTTGTTGATGGACTGGACTCAATCTTTGTTGAACAAAATATCCAAGAGGCAGCCGAAAGCTTCCCTAGATAGACCGGGAAAGCGCAAACCTTCTTTAGCCGATTCCATTCTTCTCCTAATTGACTTGGGAGAACTTCTTTTCCTTTGTTCTTCGACTTGGCCCTTGCTAGGCTGACTTTTTAATGCATCATTATGTACAGTAGCTCCTCAATGATAGTCTTGGATAAGCTTTTGACGTAGAAAAATAGAAAACACTAAAATCGGACAGAAGGTTTTCTTTCTCGGCAGTACTGACCTCTGTGCATTCAAACCAGTATAACGTTTTGTTCCAGAAAGCTTTTGCTGCAATTCCAGTTGCATATGAAACTAGACACACAGAGCGTTCATCCATAAAAAATTCACCTTCAAATTCCTGGTGAATCGGCGGGAATATATTCGGGAATTTGAGTGACGTGCACTGAAATCTGCTGAAGTTTCTGGATTTGCATCCGATTTGAACTTGTGATTCTTTGCAGCTTATTTTGCTCCGATTTCAGTGAATCTTGTCATGCTCAATCCTTTATTTGTCAACTGCATATGAGAGAAGAAAAATCTATCAAAAGCAAAGTTTATGTTTTACATATTCCATAAAACATCTCAGAGACTTTTCGAATAGGCTTTTGATAATTTCTGTCCAAATTCTTCTATTTAAGCACATTCTCACATTAAACTCAACCAAAACTCAAGACTCAATTACATGACTCTATCTTACAACAATAAGGGTTAAGCATTGGATAAATGAGGGTAAAAATATATTAAGAACGTCGCATTTTATGCTCCTATCAACTACCCTACACTTAACTTTTGCTAGTCCCATAGCAAAACAAAATAAAAGACTCTACTAAAACTACTACTGCCCCTAAATGATTGTCTCAGGATCTTTAAAACACATAACTAGTGTAAGCACAAAAATTCCAAGGGTTATAGATAGTAATCATGATATGAATAAGTCAGAAGTGAGAAAAATAAGCATGTAAACATGTTAAGTTGATCTAATCCTCCTCACTAGGCATACTCTCTTCTTTTCACACATGATTATGGCAATATTCACTCAAGGTATATGCAAGAGAACAGATTGTAAGGCAACAAATAGCTTGCATATTACATCAAATAAAAGCACTTTGTAAATAGTATTTTCTGGAAAATCTCATGTAACAATTATGTGCACTAATGGACCAAAACCATATGCTTACTCTTGAGAAAATCTCCACAATCAAAGTTTACCAATCTTAAGAATCATGAAAAGATCATAGAGGTGATAATGGGGTTAGGCATAAGGAATTCAAATTTAGAATAGTGGTGATAAAATGTCACCAAGACTTAGCAAAGCTCAATACTCCTTATGACTTCAATTCAAGAGCCAAATTTCATCATGTTGGACCCAAACTTCATTCTTTTCTTTCCCAAAACATAGTGAACAAGGACAAAGGTCAAATATAACAATGATAGACCTTCAATTATCAAACAATCTCCAATTTCACAACAAGAACTCAATCCAAACTTTTCTTTTCTTTTGTTTGCCGAAATCTTTTATTCTTTGTTTCAGATCGAAATTTTATTTTCTTTTTCTGTCCGATTTCTTTTCTTTGTATTTTCTTTCGGCAACACATATATTTCTTTTTATAATTTCTGGATTGGCTCACCCCACACTTGCTTCACATCATCACCCCAAAGTACAATTCCACAATAAAATTCAGCTTTACCAAGTCTTGATAACAAGGGAAAGAGTTAAACTATTCTGAGTTCAAGGAATGTGTATCATGGTGATGAAAGAAAATGGCTAAATATAGGCTCAATGGGGGTAAAACTAAGGAGTCCCACGACGGGCACAAATTAGGCACATGTTTTGTTTGGCTTTGGTGGTAATCCTAACAAGATCTTTTCAATCATATTCAAAATCATGGCATAGTCATGAATAATAGTCTCAAAATTCAACAAGAGCAAGTTCTAGTAATCTAGAGTCCATCAAAAAGCTATAGCACATAGTCATTGATTATGCAAAGAACAATGAGATTTGAATTTTTTTTGCTAATTTATAATAACTCATGAAGAAAGCATATAGGCTCTAAAACTCACATAGGATGTTATGGAATAAAATCAACTCAAACAAGCATGCTTCTCATATATCAATCAAAATCTCACAAATTCATACCAATCATAATATCCATGAACTCACAATTTTAATCTTATGATCATGCAAAACCATCATCTATGCATTTAAAGATATAATCATCATAGACTTTAGGAGCATCCTAAGACTCAAACAAAACAAAACAAACGAAATTTTTATTTTTTTTAATTTTTTTATGACTCGAAACAAAGACTCAAAAACAAAAACAAATATGTGAAACATGTATTCCCTACCCCACACTTAGAAAATTACATTGTCCTCAATGTAAACCAGAAATTATGTTGTAATTTCTAAGCATATGATAAATCACACAAGTTCCACATTTATACAATCCAACCAAAAAGAGTTTAGGGATTTAGAAAATTCAAACTCTCGTTGATGGCTCCTTCACAATTTTGGTCGAAATGGGTTGCCTCCCATGTAGCGCTTAGTAGTTTATAGTCCATTAGCCTAGACTCTTCTTCTCCATGTTCATACCGATCTTGGTGGATCCTCAACGTCAATTTCCTCAAGTTGCTCTTCAAAAGGCTCATACTTAAGTCGATGACCATTCACCTTAAAAATTTTACCTGAAACTTCGCTTTTGATTTCTATAGCACCATGAGCAAACACGTTAGTAACACTATAAGGGCCAACCCAACGTGACCTTAATTTTCCAGGAAATAATCTAAGACGAGAATGATATAACAAAACTTTTTGGCCAATTAGAAACGTCTTTCTTCTTAGCTTCTTGTCGTGGTATATCCTCATCTTCTCCTTGTAAATCCAAGACGCATCAAATGCATCATTCCTGATTTCTTCAAGCTCTCCAATCTGCAATTTTCGGTGAATACCTGCATCATCAATATTCATATTAAATTCTTTTACCGCCCACCATGTCTTGTGTTCCAATTCCACCGGGAGATGGCATGCTTTGCCGTAGATAAGCCTAAAGGGAGACATCCCTGTAGGCGTCTTGTAGGCAGTCTTATATGCCCACAAAGCATCTTCAAGTCTATCGCTCCAATCCTTCTTTGTTGGACCAACAATTTTCTCCAATATCTGCTTGATCTCCCTATTCGATAAACAACCATTCCACTTGTCTGAGGGTGATATGGCGTTGACACCTTGTGAGTGACTCCATATTTTCTGAACAAAGCCTCTATAGTTCTGTTGCAAAAGTGAGAACCTTCATCGCTTATAAGCACACATGGTATTCCAAACCTAGAAAATATGTTAGTTCTCAAAAATCCTGCAACAACTTTAGAATCATTAGTCCTTGTGGCTTTTGCCTCCACCCACTTAGAAATATAATCAACTGCCAATAAGATATAAAGAAAGTCTTTGGATGATGGAAAAGGTCCCATAAAATCAATACCCCAAAGATCAAATATTTCAACAACAATTATGGGGGACAGAGGCATTTGATCTTTAGATCCGATGTTACCTGTTCTTTGGCATCTATCACATGTCATACAAAATGTATAAGCATCTTTGAAAAGTGTGCGCCAAAAGAATCCAAAATCCAATACTTTAAAGGCAGTTCGCCTAGGCCCAAAATGGCCTCCACACGCCTCAGAATGACAAAGAGCAAGGATCGGCCTATGCTCTTCTTGTGGGACACAACGTCGAATAATTTGATCACTACAATGCTTCCATAGATATGGATCGTCCCAAATGTAGTGCCTTGACATATTTTTAATCCGTATCTTGGTATCCTGCGAAATATTACTAGGAAAAGTCTTAGTAACCAAATAATTCACAATATCAGCATACCAAGGTGGGTGTGTCTCCAAACGAAAAAGTTGTTCATCTGGAAAAGATTCTTGCAAAGGCAACGTCTCTTCCTCTTGCACAATTCTGCTCAAATGATCCGCTACAACGTTTTCGCTTCCCTTCTTGTCCTTAATTTCGATGTCAAACTCTTGGAGTAAGAGAATCCATCGAATCAAACGTGGCTTGGCGTCTTTCTTTTTCATCAAATACCTAAGGGTTGCATGATCAGAATAAACAATCACTTTAGAATTCAATAGATATGCACGAAATTTTTCTAAAGCAAAGATAACAGCCAATAGTTCTTTTTCTGTGGTGGAATAATTCAATTGAGCATCATTCAAGGTCCTAGAGGCATAGTAAATTGCATTCGGCCTCTTGTCTTTTCGTTGACCAAGAACTGCTCCAACGGCATAGTCTGATGCATCACACATTAGCTCAAATGGAAGACTCCAATCTGGTGGTACCATTATAGGGGCCGACGTCAATAGAGTCTTCAATCTGCCAAAAGCTGCTTCACACTCTTCACTCCACACGAACTGAACATCTTTCTGCAAAAGTGAACACAAGGGTTTTGCTTCCAAGGAAAAATCCTTGATAAACCTCCTATAGAAACCTGCATGGCCAAGAATGAACGTACCTCCCTCACAGTTGTGGGAGAGGGTAAGTGAAGCACAATATCAATCTTAGCCTTATCAACCTCTATTCCTTTTGCAGAAATTATGTGTCCTAAAACTATACCTTGATTAACCATAAAATGACATTTTTCCCAATTTAAAGCAAGGTTAGTTTCAACACATCTTACCAAGATTAACTCTAAATTTTCTAAACATGCACTACCAGAAAAGGGGTTATAGCCGACGATATGGGAAAAAACGGCCGACGAAATAGTACTTCGTCGGCTATAAGGGGTCATAGCCGACGAATTACTATTTCGTCGGCCACATCGTCGGCTATAATATTATAGCCGACAAGTTGTCCGCCGTCGTCGGCTATAACTATAGCCGACGAAAAGTTTTTGGTTATAGCCGACGAGGAGGGTGTTCGTCGGCTATAAGAGTTATAGCCGACGAAAAGTTTTTGGTTATAGCCGACGAGGAGGGTATTCGTCGGCTATAACTCTTATATCAGATCTATTCTGCAGCAGCGAGCTCATTCGTCGAAAATATTTCGAAAACGCTCTGAAATCGTCCAAAACCTCGGCCATAAGCGTGAAAGGTACGTATATTGCTGTGTATGTTGATTTAGTTGGTTATATGAGCATATAGAGTTTAATTAGAATAAATGTGTGATTAATTTGATATATATATATATATATATATATATGTGTTGAGATGAGATTATTAATGGGTTGATATGTTGGTTAGATAGAATTGAAGTTTTGTTGAAGATTAGTGATTGATTGTTGATTTATAGGTGATTTTAGATGAATTTGATGAAAAAATGTATATATATATTAATTAATTTAATTGTAATTAAAAATATATTGTTGGTATATATAAAAAATACATTGTGTTTAATTAATTAGGGAGATTGACGATGTTTTAATTAATTTAGGGATGCATGTGTGTGTATATATATATATATATATATATATATATATATATATATATATATATGTGTGTGTGTGTGTGTGTGTGTGTGTAATGATGAATTTTTTAATTAATTAGTACGTACGTACGTACGTAGTACGTGCATATATACATATCTATATATAGCTATATTTATTTCTTGAATTTACAGGATGGACAAGAGTTGGATTACCCTTGGAAGATGGGATCAGGCGTATCATGATGGAGTTAGGAGTTTCCTGGATTTTGTGATGGCTAACTGTGGAGACACTACACTTCATTATTGTCCGTGTAAAAAGTGCAAGTGTGCCACCCCACGACACCGGTTTTCCATAGAGACAGTGGAGCAACACTTGGCTAGATATGGATTTTGGGTCCTATACACTAATTGGATTTATCACGGTGAACCAGAGTTTGCGGGTCCTCATGATCATGGACAATTTGCCGAGAGAGGGAGTTCCTCCAATGATCCAACAACGAACTGGATCAACGATATGTTTCCTCGTGAGAGCGGTGTCTTTGATGAAGCACCAGATGTGCAACTCCCTCCTCCGGAGATGGAGTGTTTCCCTGATATTGAGCCACTCGAGCCATTACCCCGATCTCCGGTCAACACAAGTGGTATGGAAAAGTACAACAACCTGATCGCATTGCAACAGACTCCGTTGTACCCCGGATGCAGTAAGACTGTCCTTGAATCTGTCATGGGAGTGATGAAGATCAAAACGGAGAACAAAGGCACTGTCAAATCGGTTGATGATTGGCTGAAGATATGGGGTGGGGCGATGCCCCCCGGACATCGGCTTCCTACCAGTCATCATAAGGTGCGACATATCCTTAAAGATCTCGGCCTTTCCTACATCAAGACTCATGCATGCAGATACGATTGCGTTCTGTTTTACGGGGAAGGACTTGCAGATCTTGAATACTGCCCAGTATGCAATACAGAGCGGTATAAGTTCACTCCTAAAGGGAACAAGAAAGCTATGAAGATACTTCGGTACTTCCCGCTGATTGATAGGCTCGAGCGGTTGTTCATGTGTGCTTTCACGGCCAAAGCTATGAGATGGTGGGCTGAGAGGAATGTGCCTGACGATGACACCCTTAGACATCCCGCCGACGGAGAGGCTTGGAAGAAGAATGTGTTGGAGTTTCCTGAATTTGCATCAGAGGTTCGAAATGTTTGGCTAGGGCTATCATCCGACGGTTTCAACCCTTTTGGCAAGAAAGAGCTTCAGTACAGTGTGTGGCCAGTTATTTTGATTCCGTACAACTTTCCACCGTGGATGTGCATGAAGAAGGAATATAACATGCTCACATTGTTGATTCCAGGCCCAGGTTATCCGGGAAAGTGTCTCGATGTGTATTTGAGACCCGTAATTGAGGAGCTTCGGTACTTGAGTCTGAACGGCCACCTGGTCTACGATCGGTTCAAAAATGAGATGTTCCGGATGCATGCCATGCTTGTTGGCACGATCAGTGACTTTCCTGGGAGGGGTATGTTGTCGGGCAGCGTCACCAGGGGTTACAGGGCTTGTTCAGAGTGCATGACTGTTGATTGCTCCAGTCCTCATTGCAGCAAGATTGTCCAGATGCGTCACCGTCGTTGGCTTCCGCATGACCATCCATTTAGGGACGATGCACAGGCTTTTGATGGGACTGAAGAAAGGGGCTGGGCACCAGAGCAATGGACATGGGAGGAAATATTGGCAGTGTTGAATGAGTATGACTTTGGTCCGCTTAGCAATCATCCCGATGTGTTGCGCACGATTCCAGAGAGGCCGGATCGGTATAGGTTCTGGTTACACAAGAGCATCTTATGGGAACCTCCTTATTGGGCCAGGTTGGCTACCAGATACTACCTGTATGTCATGCATCACTACCAGATATGGGAGAATAGCCGACGAAATTTTTTTCGTCGGCTATGCCAAAATTTCGTCGGCTATACCCTTTACCGACGAATTTTTCGTCGGCTATAAGTCGTCGGAAATACGCCGTCGGTAATACCAATGGCCGACGAAATTTTCAATTTCGTCGGCCATTCCAAGTATAGCCGACGAATTATGGCCGACGAAAATGATTTCGTCGGCTATGCTTGGTCAAATATATTAATATTTTAAAGTTATAGCCGACGAAATTTGAGCTATTTCGTCGGCTATACTTAGAGAATAGCCGACGAAATATATTAATTTCGTCGGCTATGATTTGGAAATTTTTTTTTTTTGGAGTATAGCCGACGAAATACAATGTTTCGTCGGCTAAACTCAGAGAATAGCCGACGAATTGCAATGTTTCGTCGGCTATTCTATGAAAACATACTAAAATGCCGTTTTGAGGACCTAAACGAACTCGAAAGCCCGAAAAAGCCCACACGTCGTGGCAAAGCTACGAGTTTTGTTCCTGGCGTCGTTCCCTTTCCGGAATGGTATCACAATCATCATTCGGACGCCGGATGCTAAATCTACAGTAAACCGGGTTTTGACTGATTTCATTATTTCGGCACACAGATTTTATCGGAATCTTGTCATTTTTCAACCGTAGACGTATTTCATTATTTCGGTCATATCTTATTTGACGACATATTTTCATTTGAAGACTCAGCGTATAGTAACTATTTGAAACGATACATTCACTTAAACGTTTAGTAAACAAGTTAAGGAACATTAGTGCATATGTTCCGATTTTGAATATAAAAGTTTGGAAAATCTATTCCAACCGTCAGATATCACCGTTAAGATTAAATACATGTATGAAAAAAAATCTAACTACATCTGACAACGTTAAAGGCTCGATCGGGACGGTCAACCGGGTGAGTCGACCCTTCAAACGCTTAGAAATGGTAATTGGCCTGTCTAAATGACGTTTTTTTGCCTGACCTTCAACAGATAATAGTTTCAAATCGATGAGACGCAACTAATCGTATAAAAATTTTCCTCAAAATATTTACCGACCGTCAGGCTACCCATAGGAAAACGGAAGTAAAAAACAGTTAACCGCAACATTCGGCACACAGATTTTGTCAGAATCTTATCATTTTTCAACCGTTGACGTATTTCATTATTTCGGTCATATCTTATTTCACGACACATTTGCATTTAAAGGACGAAGCAATGGTTTGTCGATAGTGATAGAAAATGGAAGCTGTTTTTTTTTTTTTAATCATAGCCGACGAAATCAAACCTAGTACTCGTCGGCCATACTTCCAAAAATTTTCGTCGGCTTAAATATGAATATAGCCGACGATTTTTTTTTTTACCAACGAAAAAAAAAATTCGTCGGCCATTCTAGGGGAATAGCCGACGAAATTTTTTTTTAGCGACGAAAAAAAAATTTCGTCGGCCATTCTAGGGGAATAGCCGACGAAATTTTTTTTTCGTCGGCCGTTTTTTTTTATTTCGTCGGGAAAAGCCTTTTTTCTGGTAGTGCATATAGAGAAGAACGTGGGTGAAGCCGTGGTTGGCACAGTTTTGAATTGGAAGAAGAAAACAAAAGACACCTCCAAGGCACGCGTTGATCTGAGAAATATGGGACTGCGGGACCATTTGTGGTTGAGAGAGGGCAGGAGCAAAATGCCCCAAGCTCCTTACACCGTCACCAGGGACCAGAAACATGAAATCTTTGGATGGCTGAGTAATGTCAGGTAACTTTTTATTAGGCATGTATTCCCTAAAGAATCCATCTGTTGTTGGACGACTATATATGCATGAAATGTAATTGTTGTTAATGGCTATGCAGGTATCCTTATGGCTATGCGGGTAACATAAGCAAGTGTGTTAACTACCGAGACAACAAGATGTACGGATTGAAGAGTCACGACTGCCATGTACTGCTTCAACGCCTCTTCCCTATTTTCATTCGAGCGTACTTGGAGGATGAAGTGGTTGAGCCGTTGGTGGCGTTGTCAAGATTCTTCCAGAAGTTATGCGCTAGAGAAGTTAGAAAATCAGACCTCATGAGAATGCATGAGGAAATCGTTTTTATCTTGTGCAAGTTCGAGAGGATATTTCCCCCAAACTTCTTTGACATCATGCCTCACCTGATGATCCATCTTCCCCAACAATTGTTGCTTACCGGTCCCGTACACTACACTTGGATGTATCCCATCGAAAGGTACATGTTATTCATAAATTTGATTTATACATGTTTTTAAATAAAAGTTGCATGCTCTTAACATGCACTTGTTAACCTTGCAGACAACTTGGAGACTACAAGAAATATGTGCACAATAAATCTGCGCCTGAGGGGTGTATTGCTGAAGCTTACATTACGCATGAGTGTGTAACGTACGCCAAAAAGGTCTTTTATCTTGACGATCCATTGAACAAAGGCACGTGGAAGGTAGTTAACCATGTGTCTCAGCGAGACATATACAGTGCTACCACACTTGGTGTGAGCACAGAGTGTCAAGAAGCGACCGCATACCAAGAGCCGGACGCCGGCGACATTCCGGAATCCTCCACGATCCGCGATAATAATGTGACGCCGGGCAGAGTGGTTCGACTTCCTAGGGGTCAGGTGCCCATGTATGATGTTAATCCGAATCGTCTATATCAGGCAGACGATGACTCAGACGACGAGTACGAGCACCGGTTGCCAGATATGAACTACTATACTACGTCTGACTCAAGTGATGAGGATGATTCTGATTATCATCCTTAGTATACTGTTTATGTATGTATTTGTGTACGATGGTGCATGCATGTATGAATACATTTTTCGTCCTTAATTACCGTTTTCCGAGTTTATGGGAAATTGTATTGAATTATTTGTGCGATGTTCAGGAATTTATCAGGTGAAATAGGCAATTTTCAGGCCCTAAATGGCAAATTTTCGGAAAGATAAGCATTATAGCCGACGAAATGGACCATACTTCGTCGGCTATAATGTCCATTCTGGGTAATTTAATATGCAAGTCGTCGGCTAACGACAAAATGTTGAAGGTCGTCGGCTAAAGTATAGCCGACGACCTGTATTTCGTCGGCTATAACCCCTGGCCCGGATGTTGACCGAAACCATTACGTAGACCCTTCAAATGTAAAAGTGTCGTGAAATAAGATACGACCGAAATACTGAAATACGTCTACGGTTGAAAAATGGGAAGATTCCGACAAAATCTGTGTGCCGAATGTTGCGGTTAGCTGTTTTTTACTTCCGTTTTCCTATGGGTAGCCTGACGTTCGGTAAATATTTTGAGGAAAATTTTTATACGATTAGTTGTGTCTCATCGATCTGAAACTATTCTCTGTTGAAGGTCAGGCAAAAAAACGTCATCTAGACGGGCCAATTTCCGTTTTAAAGCGTTTAGAGGTTTGACTTTGCAGTTTGACCGTACCGATCGAGCCTTTAACGTTGTCAGATGTAGTTGGAATTTTTTTTCATACATGTATTTAATCTTAACGGTGATATCAGACGGTTGGAATAGATTTTCCAAACTTTTAGATTCGAAATCGGAACATATGCACTAATGTTCCTTAACTTGTTTACTAAGTGTTTAAGTGAATGTATAGTTTCAAATAGTTGCTATACGTAGACCCTTCAAATGCAAAAGTGTCGTGAAATAAGATACGACCGAAATATTGAAATACGTCTACGGTTGAAAAATGGGAAGATTCCGACAAAATCTGTATGCCGAATGTTGCGGTTAGCTGTTTTTTACTTCCGTTTTCCTATGGGTAGCCTGACGTTCGGTAAATATTTTGAGGAAATTCTTTTTACAATTAGTTGCGTCTCATCGATCTGAAACTATTCTCTGTTGAAGGTCAGGCCAAAAAACGTCATCTAGACGGGCCAATTTCCGTTTTAAAGCGTTTAGAGGTTTGACTTTGTAGTTTGACCAAAGAATAGCCGACGACATACTTAACTTCGTCGGCTAAACTCTTGCGATCCGCGCCGTTTCATTGTCCGCCGTTGAATGGGCGAGATCTGACGGCTGCTGAGAGCGTGAAGTATAGCCGACGAGATTCATATTATAGGCGACGAGATTCATATTATAGGCGACGAAATAACTACTTCGTCGGCTATAACCGGCCCGCAAAGCCCAACTTCGGCCCGGCCCGGATTTCGGGTCAGAGTATAGCCGACGAAATTCGTCGGCTATACTATAGCCGACGAATTAAAATTAAATCGTCGGGTATAGTCCACACTATAGGCGACGAAATAACTACTTCGTCGGCTATAACCGGCCCGCAAAGCCCAACTTCGGCCCGGCCCGGATTTCGGGTCAGAGTATAGCCGACGAATTAAAATTAAATCGTCGGCTATAGTCCTTCGATTTAAACCGCAACAGAGGCGCCTCTCCCTCATTTTCTGCTTACCCTAAACCCTAATTTCCCTCCCCCACCCGATCGACCGATCGACCCCCAGCCCCACCCGACACCGATCGACCCTCCCCCACGCCGATCGACCCCTCCCCGCCCCGGCCCCCTCCTTCCCGAGACCTCCCCGACCCGATCGACCACCCGAACGGCAACGCCACAGCCGCCGCCCCTAGCCGCCGTCGCCGCCGCACCGCACCACCTCCCCTAGCCGAACCACCATGTCAGGTAGTCCCGCTCTCCCTCATTTATGGTTTTTGGAGATTTTGTGGAATTTTGTGGTTTTGTGGAATTTAGGGATTTTGTGAAATTTTATGGTTTTTGTGAAATTATGTGGAATTTAGGGTTGTTGTACAATTTATGGAATGTTGTGGAATTTTTGTTAATTTTGTGTAATTTTGTGGAATTTTTAGGAGGATATATATATATATATATATATATATATAATTAGGTATAAATATATTTATGTATATATATAATTAGGTATATGTTGTAGGAAAATGAGAATTGGTCTACTCATTTCATTGATAATCCCCTTTATATAGGGTGAGTATTACAACGGTAATAGGAAATACATTAATGACAATAATGACTACATAATTATCTATCGTCAGTTACATTGACGAAGGCACATAATACGTTTTTCCTTCAACACTCCCCCTTGTGCCGAGTCAGAGATAGAATGGTGCATGTGGTGTTGCCTCATTAAAAACCTTGCCAAGTAACAAAAACCCAATGGGAGAAAATAAAACTTTGGTCGAAGGACAAAAAGAGCGCAACGCACCTATTACATTTGAAAACAACATGTATGTGCTAGACTCCCCCTGATGTCTGCACCTCCCCCTGATTTTTACATTAATCATTGGATTCTCCCTGATTCTTTCATTTGATCAAGGGAGCTTCAGTAACATTAGCATAATTATGCATTTTCACATGTTTTTCCAAATATGACTTTGAGCAATGATTTAGTAACTAAATCTTGCCACATCGTCCTCAGATCCAACTTGATTTTCTTTGATCTTGAGGATAAGGTTGTTCATGAACTGAATGCATAGGTTCATATTGAACATCAGGTTCACTCGTGGTATGACCTTCATATAACAAAATAGTCATAACTTCGTCTAAAGTATGAGTGAACCATTAAGAGATTTGAAATTGATCTGTGATAACAGATTTTCTTATCTCACCTTTAATGCGTTTTTCTTTACGCATAGTTAGCTATGACGTGGATAATTTCTTTATCATGTCACATTCTATGTAGAGATTGAATAAGCCCAAATCTTTCATACCTTTAATGAAAGAACGATTTGCGTTGCGTAGGCGCATAGCTAGACATAGCTTTACAAATTTACATCGAATGAGAGGTCGAGTCTTACATATTATGTTTAAGTACAATCATGCGTCATTGCACTTGTATAGGAATTTCATTTCCCAATACTTCTTCGTCATCTTCCTTTAGATGAAAAACGGATCTATTGTTAGAGTAAAGACTTCGACTGATCATGGGAATATCTGTAGGCCTCACTTTATTCTTTAGAGTGCCTAAGCCGATTGATGGATGATCACCATCATTACAGTCCTTGAGTTCCATTTCAAGACTGTGTATTCCCAAAATCTTTTTCATTCTCAACTTAGGATTTACAATACACTGAGTTTCTCTTATTTCATTTAGAGTTCATATATATCCATAATGAAAACGCATAATTCATCAATCCCTTTCCAATCAAGTAGTCACTTTAGTGAACGTTTCAATTTCTTTTGCAAACGTACTCATGTGATCTAGAGTCACTTGATTTGGGTGGATCAAGTCCGTTTAGGATCCTCATGTATATCTCTTAATTTAGATCCCCATAGAGATATATGTTTTGATCACTTTTCGTAAGCTGCATGTTCAGTTTTTCGGAAACAACCAAACTGACAAGGTAGTGGAGTGCAATGACATCCATTACGAGAGTTTGTCTCATCGTAGTCCATTACGAGAGAATATCTTCTCGTAGTCGATTCCAATGCGTTTTTGAGAGACCTTGCGCCATAAGGTGAGTTTGCATACTCTTATTCTCATAACGCATTCTAACAAAGATATATTTGATAGGGTTTATATTTGCGGTGTCGGCGTCACCTGCCCAAAAGACCTATCTCTTTGTTTATACTGGATCGCTTTTTTTCATTAGGCCAGTTTACTAAGTTGACATTTTTCAACGAAGTATGGTTCGATAGTAGACTCATTATTCCACGTCCTCATGTACACTAGTGTAATGTGTTTGTAGAGATCTCTATACTTTAAGGATTGGTTCTAACATTTGAGGCGTCCCCCAATGATAACCACAATCCATAAATATTCTCATGAGACGGATTTGAGTATCACTGATCAATAGATCAGGTTGTGCCAAACTTGTTTTCTTCCTTTACACAAGTATGTATCGAACTTAAGGTGGCCTCCCCCTCTTCCTTGGAGAGCCACGGCCTGTGACACCATTTATGCCACTTATGGCGTCACCATGCCACCATGGATGGTGGCAGTGCAATACCCAATTCCACTTGAGTGGTACCATGTCTTTTTGATAAAACACAATCCTTGCAGGTATATTTGCAGCAGGTTTATATGATCTCGTCACTTTAATGTATAAGACATCTGCACACTTTACTTTGTGTGATTTTGGGGATCGAGATGAGACACAGTGGGGACAAACCACGACAATTCCTGTCGTTCCACTTGAACATGCTTGTTCTTATCTCCCCCTAACGACGGGAAGACTGTCTCATCAAAGTGACACACCGCAAATCTAGCGGTGAGGAGATCGCCTGTCAAGGTTTCGACATAGCGGACTATAGCTGGAAGTTCATATCCAGCATAAATATTTATTCATCTCAAGTAACCCATCATTGTGCGCTGTGGCGGCGCAATTTTGACACATAAAACATTTAATGGAGCTCAAGGATTGTAGATCCGTGTCAATCCAAAAGAGCTCAAGGATTACAAGTTCGTTTGAAATCCTTTAAAATCCTCACACATAGTCACTAGCTATGGTGTAAATTGGTTCAATGATGTTGGCCATGGATGAAAAAGTAACGCTGCATGCAAAAATTGCATAACCCAAAACGGAAGTATTGGTGTGTTTTACCAATATTAAGACTATTACTGTAGTCGTTTTCCGTGAGACCAATTGGGTTCTTATATAAGAATATGATGTCCATTACAAATCCCATATAATAAGCCATACAATCATCACACCTACGGAAATTAACCCGGCCTAGGTGCTTTGACTTTCTAGCATAAGCAGCAGAAATTTTAATTGTGGATGGTGTCATGACACGTGACCAGCGTGTCGACACTACAACCAACACCATAAAATATCTAAGGTGTCCGCAAGTTGGTTGAATCAGTCCACTGAATCATCTTTGGATTCAATATAAGTACATAATGAGAACACATGTTTCCTTTGCATATGATGGTGTCAATCATAATTTTATGAGTAGGCTTTGAATGATGTACTTTTATTCATAAAGTCACGATGGATATCAGAAGCATAATAGGGTATAAGTGCATGTACTTTGTGCATCAATCATAATGCCACCTTAGGGGAGCAGTGGAATCTAGGGTTTGAACACACGTCTTCAACCCTACATGGATTGTATCGAAATAATATTTGAGGATAAAATGTTCTTTGATCGTCCTCAGTTTCGTGTGTGAACCATATTCTTCTGGTGTTTGCTTCTATTCATTCAAAATATGGGTGTCCATAGTAATTTCTTTAATGTTCGGATCACCAGATCAAAGCCAATGTATGTCAGATTTCCAAAAATATCATTTTCTTTTGACTTTGGGTGCAATTAGTGGTTACATATAACCCACTAAGTTGACATATAAATTTCTCTAATACGCGTTTACATCCGTAGTCATTAGAGGTAATGCAAAGGAGCTCAAATGAATTCTCACTTCTGTCTTTTTACATGAACATCGTGGCATAAATTTCTTTAAAATGTTGAACAAATTCAATTTTCTCTTATCGCATAAATTGTCAATTTGACATATGCTCAATATATACATCAAAATGTAACTCAAGTTCTTTAGAGTAAGTCGATGGGGATTGTAAAAAAGGTATTGTAATCCCAGTTAGGCAAGTGCATTATGAATCCCAAAGGAACAGATATTTAGATCCTTATCACTTTCATTATAGTACTACAGTTCTTCAGTACTATTGTGCTATTTTTGTGATATATTAGTACTATTGTTCTTCAGTACTATTATTCTAGGGATTACATGGTGCGTTTCTTTGCATACGGTTCTTTGTGTCATGCCTATATTATGATATGTTACTTTACTTTATGCAATACTTTGCAAAGTTATATGCAGAAAATTGAATCATGTATATCATGAATAAAATTT
This sequence comes from Potentilla sterilis, assembly GCA_963682095.1. Lineage (NCBI taxonomy): Eukaryota > Viridiplantae > Streptophyta > Magnoliopsida > Rosales > Rosaceae > Potentilla > Potentilla sterilis. The sequence goes on along the minus strand of OY821755.1, from coordinate 30,160,923 downwards.
GAATAATCTCAATTCCTTTAGAGAAAATTCAAAAAAATTAACATGCCAACGATTATATTTAGTCTTGTCCAATTTAGAGATAGAAACTTTAAGACTAAAAGTCTAATTTAGGCGTGATAGCCTTTATAAGGATATCTTAGAAATTTAAAAATAGACTAATCAAAGTCTATCTTGGATGGAGCCAAATCTTTTTTGCTCTTTTAATAGCTGCAATGATGAGATATGTCATTGACATCTTCTTCCCATATGGTATGCCTTTAGTTGTAAACTCATTTTCAATGTTTATTGTTGGATATTGAAGATACTTTTCCAAAATCCGCGTACTCATATGATTCTTCATATTTATTGAAAGTCGTAGCTAATTCTTTGCTAGCTTATAATGTACGTATCAATACTTCATTGATTTACAACAGAGTGCTTCACTGCACATGACATGTCCCCAATGCCAGCTTTTCAAATGTTATATTGTTTCCACTTACTTTTGGATGATTATATGAATTTTACGTCCATGGTAATTACCCTTTGTTTTAGGGTCGTTGCATTACTTTAATTTGTTCAAGAATATATATATATTTTTCTAAGACCTTACATCGTCATTACCTTTTGATTTAGGGTTGTTGCATTACTTTGCATAATTTTTTTCAGGAAATTTATTTTTCTCAGACCTTACATTGTCATTGAAGATATTATAATTATTTCTTAGCTATTTACATAAAGCAGTTTGCATAAATATACCATGTTCGAGCCTTAGTTGGCTCAATAGGGGAATTTGGTAGTCATGTTCTTCAGAGTCCAATGTGTCAAAGTCAAACTGTGATGGTTAAACCATCTGTAAAATATAGGAAGAATAAAATGTATTAATTTCGTGGTCTAAATGACATGCACGACGACTAATATAAACCAATATGCATTATGGTAAATCCGATGCTTCGTGAAATTTCGTTATCACAATAAAATTTTCTCTATTTTCATTGCATGTGAAGCTAATGAAATTCCATTATCGTTTCTTTCTACACAATTAATAAGATATCCATCTTGAAAATTTTTTCAAGAAATAAAAATTGGATCTCAAGACCGAAATTTGTAATGGTCATATTTTTCTTACTTCGTGAAAATGCTTTTTCACAATATAGGTTTGTCACTTTTTCTTTATATTACAAAGCTCATGAAATTACATTATCAGGGCAATGTTCAAACTAAATAATATGTTAAATAAAACAATTATTTAACACTAATAAAATAAACATATAACGCTTCATGTTTCTCATTTATATAAAATACTAATGCAATCAAATTTAATAGAGCATTATATCATATAAATAACTGAAACAAAATATAATGAAAGAAGAGCGTCAATGTAAATATTACTTGTAAGTTTGCCAAATAAACTGCATATGAATCGATTGCTCGATCTCCGACTCCAAATTTGTCGTCGCATGCCGCATCATTAAATTGATACGTCACATAAAAAAAATATTCATATGATCAGTCACTTTAATCATACATTTACCATATCAATTAAATAATTTAATATTTACCATTAAATTCTTAAAACAGTAAATACGGTAAATAAAAATAACAATGCCGTAATTTTAAATTTACCTTTAAATTATATTTTCAAAAAAAACTGTTTTTTTTCGTGGGTTGGATCAGGCAGATCCGGGTCAGGCCCAACATACCGGGTCGGGTCGAGACCCGGCCCAAAGAAGCCGGGTCGGATTAGGCCCCAAAATCTGGGTTTGTGGCAGATCGGAGCGGACGGCGTCGCGGGGAGGGCAGCGCCAGATTCGTCGGCGCGGAGGCGAGGACGGCTGGATCAGGGACGAAGCACTGAGCAGTGTCCCTCTACACACTGGATCGGGTGGCTGTTCCGACGCGCAAGGCTCCTGCATCGGCGGCGCGGAGCTGCGTGCAGGGCTGGATCGGGATCGACGATGGGTGCCCAAAGCAGATTTTCTTGTTGCTAGGTCTTGGGCGCGGCGTCGAGGTTGGATCGTCGACGTGAATGGCAGGAATCGATGCAGGTCATCGACGGGGATGAAAGGGTCGCCTGCGTCGTTGGTCGTCGAGGACGACTAGATCAGGGGGGGATCGATCGGAGGCCGGTTGGAGCGACTGGGTCGAGGCGCTGGAGCGCAGGGTCGAGGCGCCGATCGAGCAGTGGTGCCGGGACGTGACGTGGTCGGCTGCGCGGGTCCGATCTGCAAATCTCGACGGGTTGGGTGCCCAGAGAAACTTTCTGGGTGAGCTGAGATTTTCAAGCTTTTTCCGACAAACTGTTGTCGGTAGAGTGAATTTCTGGGGATTTTCCGACAAGCTGTTGCCGGCAGAAAAGAATATTAGGGTTTTGATTTTCTTTTCAGAGACAAAACCAAGACTTTTTTTTTTTTCTTGCTAAAGCAAAGTGCTGATAACGTGTTGTAGGAAAATGAGAATTGGTCTACTCATTTCATTGATAATCCCCTTTATATAGGGTGAGTATTACAACGGTAATAGGAAATACATTAATGACAATAATGACTACATAATTATCTATCGTCAGTTACATTGACGAAGGCACATAATACGTTTTTCCTTCAACAGTATATATATATATTTAATGAAGTTTTTTATTTTGTTGTGAAATTTATGGAATTTTGTGGAAATTTTTTAAATGTTGTGGAATTTTTGTTAATTTTGTGTAATTTTTAGGAGGATATATATATATATATATATATATATATATATATATTTCGGAATATATATATATATAATTAGGTATAAATATATTTATGTATATATATAATTAGGTATATATATATTTAATGAAGTTTTTAATTTTTTTTGTGAAATTTATGGAATTTTGTGGATTTTTTTTTTAATTTTGTGGAATTAACAACGATTTGAGGAGGATATATATATATATATATATCTATATATATATATTTCGGAATATATATATCTATATATATATATAATTAGGTATAAATATATTTTGGTATATATACATTTAATGAAGTTTTTAATTTTTTTGTGGAATTTTTGTGAAATTTATGGAATTTATATACTAATTGTGCAGGAAACCGCCGCGCTGTAGACCGATGGCTTGGCAGACCGACCGAGAGCGACCCCGACCCTCAGGCAGGAGCCAGCCGTGGGGGGAGCGGATCCAGCGGTCGTCGGGGCCTAGGCCGGCCTATGAGTCGACGAGAGGAGACGTTGATGGGATTGACCCCGAGCGATCCACGTGGGGGCTCCTCGTATGAGTCGACAGGAGCGGGCCCTGACTCGAGTGTCGGAGGAGGACGCAGAGCCACCAGACCCCAGTGCACTTCAGCACTGTTCCAGGATCGGCAGCCGACCCCACCGCGCGCCGATCTGGACCCTCCAGAGATGCTCCCTGTCCCCCCACAGCGACAGCGTCCACAGCTACGGGGCCCACCGTCAGGGGGAGCAGGCCCCTCAGGGTCCACGCCCCGTATGTCTCCGCCATCGGGGATGTACATGGTCCAGTTCCTCCCTGCCATCCCCGAGTACGACGCCAGGGGGAGGCAGATTTGGAGGCACGACCGGCCCCACGAGATTCCCTGGGAGGAGGCCTACGTCCACAGGCCTTTCGACTCAGAGGACTGCCGCGGCCTGTGGTGTGTTCGTGAGAAGGACAAGCAGTACAACGACGCAGGTAATTGGTTAGTTTAATTAATTATTTAGATTGTTTAATTAATTATTTAATTAGTTAGTTTAAATAATTATTTAACTATGTATTTCATTTTAATTATGAAACAGGCGTCCTCGTAAATAAACCCGCGGGGACGAGACGGACCAGAGGGCCAGCGAACATGTCGACCCTGGAGAGGGAGCTCGCCGGTGGGATCAGAGAGATCCTGCCCGGTCCCGGTGAGGATGTACGCCCGATTGAGAGGAGAGACACCACCACCAAGTATATCAACGCGACGGGCATGCTCGTGCGGGACAGGGTCCCACTGTTGTGGCCCGACTGGGGCTCTGTGCCCGATGACATCAAGGCGCGAGTGTACAATGCACTGTCGGTGAGTTAAATCGTATTTTTATTATAGAAAATAAACATTTATGAATTCAGTCCTTATAACTATATAAAAATATTTTCTAATTAATTTATAATATTGCAGCAATGGTTTAGAGTCCATCCTACCTTGGACTGGTGGAGTGACGAGCAGCTGAAGAACAGGTTATGTGTTTCGCTTTTTTTTGTATAAATATATTTATTGGCAGTGTACGAATATATCTAACAGTTGTGTTTTGTTAATATAGGTACTCCGAGTGGAAGAACGAACTGTCGACGCACTACAGGACGTACCATGTGGAGCAGCGCTTGGGGCGAGGTACAACCCCCCACGAGTTCCGGTATAGGGAGTATGAGTGGCTATGGCTGGTAGCCTACTTCGGGAGCGACAGGGTCTCGGTAAGAAAATTTAGCCTGCTAGTATATAACTTTTTAATGTTATTTAATAATTAAATTATGTAGTTACTTAATTAAATTAATTAGTTAGTTAGTTATTAGTTATTAAATTAAGTTAGTTAGTTAGTTACATAGTTAGTTAGTTCGTTACTAAATTAAATTAAATTAAATTAAATTAGGTAGTTAGTAAGTTAGTTAGTTACTAAATTAAATTAGTTAGTTAAGTAGTTACTAATTAAATTAAATTAGTTAGTAACTAAATTAGTTAATAATTTTATTTTAGTTAGTTCCTAATATTTTAATTTAGTTACTAATTTATATTTGCGTTTATATGTTTGTTCTTATAATACAGAAAATCTCGAAGACGAACAGCGACAACCGCAAGAGGAACGAGCACCCCCACCACGGCGGCGCCCGCTCCTGGAGGCAGTGGGCAGAGATTGCGAGGAGGGACCGACCGCTGAGGCCGTTGTCGTGGATTCATGCGCAGATGTATCCGGGGCGTCCCGACCAAGTGGTAAGTATTCGCCCATCTTCAATAAAAGTGTTTCATTAAATTAATTTATATATATTTTTTATTAATTTGTTTATTATATTTTCTTGTCAATTAGGAGGAAATAGATGCGGAGACCGACGCGATCACCTTCGGGATCGCGCGAGACACCCTGGGGGAAGGGGCGTCCGACGAGGCGATCGCGGAGTTTGCCTCCACGATCGACACCCTTTAGCCGCGCTTGGCCTCTCAGATCATGCACGGGGCGGTAGGGACGGGCAACAACTACTTCTACCAGAGAGGCCTAGGCGCGGCGGGAGATGGGGTTCTCAAGTACACGCCGGCCAATCCCAGCACGCAGCGTGCGGCTTCGACGAGAGGAGACTTGCAGACGCAGCTGCAGAGGACTCAGGCAGAGTTGGCGAGGGCGGTGGAGGCGCTCCAGCAGGCGGAGTTGGCGAGGGCCGCGGAGGCTTCGGCGCAGCAGGCCAGAGACGCATCTGTGGCGGAGATGTACCGATGGATGCTGCAATCTTGGGAGGCCCAGCAGGCTGGACTCCAGCCCCCGCCTCCGCCACAGATGCCCCAGTTCGTCGTCCCCACTCCCCCCCCGCATCGGAGTACGCCAGGCGATCAGGGTAGCCATAGCCACCGGAACTCGAACGATCCGGTCGACGACGCTACGCGTTTAGGGAGTGATGATGAGTAGATGACTAGTTAGCTAGGGGGTTAATTTGTACAGTAGGTAGGATATTAGGGATGGATTGATGTGGATATTTGTTGGATATTTGGATGTTTGTTTGTGGATTTTCTGCAGCCAAACCGAAGACGAAGTGAAATTGGGCCCGAGTTAAATTTTTAATTTTTTTTAAATATTTAGGGGTTATAGCCGACGAAATGGGTCATATTTCGTCGGCTATACCCTCCCGGCTTCCGGCAAAAAAAAGCCGTTCCTGGGACCGGCGATTGTTACGGACGTATAGCCGACGATTAATTCGTCGGCTATGCCGGACGTATAGCCGACGATAGTGTCGTCGGCTATGCCGGACATATAGCCGACGATAGTGTCGTCGGCTATACTTCTGGGTTAGGGGCAATTACGTAATTGTTGAAGCCGACGATCCTGTCGTCGGCAATGTTCGAAGTATAGCCGACGACGCTTTATTCGTCGGCTATACCGCGTGTTTTATAAGCCGACGACTTACCCTGAGTGTCGTCGGCTATACTATAGCCGACGGAGCATTCCCGACGAGAGAATAGCCGACGAAGTATCGTCGGCTATGACTATAGCCGACGATTTAATGAAAACGGCCGACGAGATGGCGTCGTCGGCTATAACCCCTTTTCTGGTAGTGATGCATGAAAGTCTTTTCCATATATGCTAAAATCATCCATAAAGACTTCAATGATATTTTCGATATAATCAGAGAAAATAGAGTACATACAACGTTGGAACGTACCTGGTGCGTTGCATAAATCAAAAGGCATACGTCGATAAGCAAACGTACCAAAGGGACATGTGAACGTTGTCTTTTCTTGGTCATCCGGATGAATACAAATCTTATTGTACCTGTTATACCCATCCAAAAAGCAATAGAACTCGTGACCAGCTAGTCTCTCAAGCATCTGATCCATAAAAGGCAAAGGCATGTGATCTTTTCTTGTAGTTGCATTCAACTTTCTGTAGTCAATACACATCCTATGATCTGTGACCAATCTCTGAGGCACGAGCTCATTCTTCTCATTCTTTACCACAGTAACTCCACTCTTCTTGGGTACAACTTGAACAGGTGAAATCCATTGGCTATCCGAGATAGGATATATGACGCCACAATCTAACAATTTGATTACCTCGTCCTTCACAATCTTCATCATTGGTGGGTGAAGTCGTCTTTGGCCTTCTCTTGTCGGTTTGGCATCTTCCTCCAATAAGATCCTATGAACACAAGTTGTTGGGCTTATTCCCTTGATGTCTGCCAACGTCCAACCTATGGCGGTTTTGTTTCTCTTAAGCACATCGATCAATCTCTTTTCTTGCTGCTCGCTCAGCTTTGATGATACAATCACTGGTAAAGTATCATCGTCTCCAAGATATGCGTACTTTAGATTTTCAGGTAGAGTCTTAAGCTCTAATTTTGGGGCATGTTCCACAGATGGTAACAATTTATTAGTGGTAATTGGAATTGACGTGAAATGATGAACCCTTAAACGAGGGGCTGCCTCTAGCTCGGCAACAATGCTTGTCATGCTCGGCTCAAGTTCAAGCCGTGCCTCCTCTTTCACAATCGTCTCCTCCTCTTTTTGGTTGTCAATTCCGGCCCCCATCTCAATAGCTAATTGCTATTGATCTATAGTTTCTGATAAAATCTGTCCAAAAGAATCAACTACATCAATAGCATAGCAAGGTTTTAAATCAGAAATCGGATACCTCATAGCTTCAAACACGTTGAAGCTAATAACTTCACCATCAAACTCCATGGTGAGGTTGCCTTCCGCAACATCTATCTTTGTTCTTGCGGTTCTCATAAATGATCGCCCCAAAAGTAATTGGGTTGAATTGTGAGGCGATTCCTCCATGTGAAGCACATAAAAATCTACAGGAAATATTAGATTATTAACCTGCACAAGAACATCCTCAACATATCCCTCAGGATACTTGTTAGATCTGTCAGCTAATTGTATAATCACATTGTCTCTCTTCAATTCTCCTAAACCTAGAGACTTATAAACATTATAAGGCATCACATTAATTGACACCCCTAAGTCTAGCAAAACATTAGAGAAACAACATTGACCAATAATACACGAAATTGTAAAACTGCCAGGATCTTTCATTTTGGGAGGTAGCTTTCTTTGTATGACGGCAGAAACCGTCTCACTCATCTTTACAACTTGCTCCTCTCGTGTATGCCTCCTTGTTGTGTAAAGCTCTTTCAGAAATTTGGCATACTTCGGAATTTGTTTGATGCACTCAAGCAATGGAATATTCACCTCTACACATCTAAAAATATCTAGCACTTCCTCATCCGATTTCTCATTCTTTGATTTAACAAATCTAGATGGAAAAGGTAAACACGAAGATTGGTTAGTATTAACTAAACCACTTGAGTTAGATTTATTAACCTTTTGTGCTTCTGAGGTGGCGGGATCTTTCTCCAAATCCCTTTTCTTCATCAAATCGAGCTCCTCTTTGCTCGGTCCTTGCTTGGCCAAATTATTGGCGTCGGCCTCCTTGCCGTGAGCAGCCTCATCGTCGTTCTCTTAATGCACAATCACAGCCTCATATTTCCTTGTCACTTTCGGCCCCTCCAAGACCTTACCACTCCTTGTCGTGATAGACTTTGCTTGCTCATTTTTGGGGTTTGGAATCACTCCTCCAGGTAGCCTACCTTGCTCTTGGATCTGCCCCATAAAATCTACAACCTTTCCCATCTAATTCTTTAACTCAGAAATATCCTTTGTGTTGGAGGTTGTAGATTGCAACAAAGTGTGAGTTGCATCATTCAAAGATTTTAACATAGCATCATAGTTAGGATTCGATGATACTTGAGCATTATTGTTGTAGAATTGTTGCTGAGGTCTTGCAAATCCTTGAAATTGCCCTGAGGTCTTAGTTGATAAGCCACACCTCCTTGGTTTGCTTGTGGTGGAGCCAACGGTTGAGGATTCTGAACATTGTTGTTGTTGGCCCAACGAAAATTAGGGTGATCGTTGAACCTTGGGTTGAAATTCCCAAACCGCTGCCCTCCTTGTTGTTGAGGAAAGCCTAATGCATTGGCCTCCTCAAAGTGCTCATCCGCTCCTAGTTGAGGACACAAATCAGTTGCATGCCCTTCCATACGACACACACCACAAACTTGAGCTAGCTTGGGCTTCATCATTTGCATCATCATCTGAGTGATCTTCCCCATGTCTTCACGAAGCTCCTTGATAGCACTCGACTCCTCAAATCCGCTAGCCTCACTAACACGCTTAGAGGAAGTAGACCCGAACTGTTGTTGGTTAGTAAAATGCATCTCCAACAAGTTCTTAACCTCCTCTTTACTCTTCTCCATTAACGATCCTCCGGCAGCCGAATCAAGAAATCGTCTCTCCATAGGGCGCAAGCCCTGATAAAAGTACTGTAGCAAAAGTCCCTCACGTATCCCATGATTAGGACACGTTGCCACCAATGACTTGTACCTATCATAGTACACATCAAAAGCTTCATCCGGTTCTTGTCTGATTGAAGTGATCTCTGATAGGAGCACAATGTGCGACGATATTACATGCTTATGCCCTCGTTTATGCTTTGTTTAACTCTTATTTGTTTAAGATTGAGTCATAATATAGTTTAGTGTTAATTTGGTTGAATTTGGGAAAAATTGGTTAAGAATCCGAAAAATGACTAAGTATGAGAAATCTGGAAAATAGTGTAAAATATGTCTTTTTCGCGATTTTGAGATGAGTGAAACTGTGATCTATCCTTGTCCGAATTCTGTGAAATTTGGTGTGCTTAATATTCATATGCTGAGGAATGTTGTGTTAAAATTTCAGATCAATCGGAGTTCGGGAAGTCACCCAAAAGACGGCTGCAAAACGGCAGTCCGAGCATTTCAATCCAGGGGTTTCAAGAATTTTCCTGGGACTTTGGCCCAACTTCGAAAAATCATTCCCGTCGACTCACAAGGAGTTTGATCGAACTGTTTATGGGGAGATGGCCATATGTGTCTAGTTTATCTGAGACTTGGAATCGCATCAATCGGAGCTCCACGGATGGAGATATGCCGGAATTACTGCAACAAGGTCAAATCTGCCGATTCCAGGAACCTACTGCCCCCTTTTTGTGTTTTCTGTTTTTAATGGACCAAATGGTGCACAAATGCATTTTTGAAAATGGTTCAAGCTTTAAGAAGGGAAGAGGAAGACACTAGGTCATGGCATTGAAGAAAAATTGAAGAAAGAAGTTCTCCTAGTCACACTAGGCGAAGCTGCCGAATAGAGGCAGATTGTGTGCTTGATGTTGCTGCCGGCAATTGAAGCATTTTTGGTGGATCAAGACCTATCAATTGAAGTCCAATGATCATACAAGAAGTCCATGAAGATGTGAAGCCCAAGCCTTGAAGAAAAATTCAGAAAAAAAAAACCTAATTGAACTATGAAAGGAAGGTTTCAAATCTTATTCCCACTTGGTTTTCTTTTTCCTTGTGTATGAAGGGCTGCCGGCAACACCCCCTCTCCTCTATATATACCCCCACTTGTGCATTCTGAATATGATCTCATCTCTTGCAAAACACTAGCCGAAACTCTACCAAAAGTTCTACCAAAGTTCTAAAACGAAACCCTAAAATACAAAGTCCACCGATTCACCACCATCATTCACCACCGATTCCAGTCCCTGCCTTAGCTGCTGCCGAACCTCTTTCACCACACCAAGACGAAGCTCTCCAAGGTTTCTAAAGTGTGATCCATCCCTATGACTTGTATTTTTATTTTCGGTTTAGTCACATTAGTTGTTATAAAAATACTTTGTTTTCATTTGGTATTGTATGATGAACATGAATTGCGATTTTTGTTGGAATTTATGTGATGACTTTTGCAATCTTTAATTCATGGATTTTGTATGTTTAGATAATTAGAGCAATGGTATCAAAAGCATGTTTAGGATTTAAATTGGTTAGTGGGTTAAGGATGTTCCTTATAAACCGAAACATTAGTTGTGCTTAAGCATTTGTTGTTTACATGTAAATCTAGGTGTTAGGTTTCATCTAACCTGAGTAGAATGAATAAAACTATAGGCCTAACGGTTGTTTTGATTTGTTGTGCTCACCTAGGGTATAAAACCTTAGCTAAAACTTGCATGTTAAATAAGATGATTGACAACCTTGCTTATTTGCATGTTTTCGATTTAAGACTCTTGTGCGTTATATGTTAAGTCTTAACCGGATTAGCATAAAAATCTTTAGGGCTAGAACGGAAGTTTGTCCTAAAAGAACTTGAGGAAGTCTAGTAACTAGGTACAGAGCGAAAGCTCTAGTTGCGGTCGAAACGAATTTGAATTGTGAACATGCTAAATACTAGTCTCTTACTTTCTTGCATATGAATCTATGTTTTAAAGAGTCTTTTGTGTGAACTGTTTTGTGAAAGATGATGATCACCTGTAAATATTAGATTTAGGATTTTATTTTGTGTTTTAATGCCGTGTGTAGCCTAGGGCAGCCCTATGGCTGCTGATCCATACTTATCCCCCATTTGTGACGTTTTTAATGTATATATGTATATATGTGTGTGTCTAACAATTTCATATCTCAGGTACCCTTAATCCCCGGCCTAGAACGATCCGTACTTACTTATACTACTAACGATATTTTGTAGGGTTATTATTGCATGCGAGCTTAGGCTCACGCCAATTTTTGGCGCCGTTGCCGGGGATTATAAAAGCTTGTTTTATGTTATTGTTGTGTATATATGTTGCTGGAAATTTTTGTTGTGAATGTGTAAAGTTGTAATTTTAATCTTATTTTGGGATTTTGTAAAGTAGAAATATGCTTCGGCATGTAGAGTTTAAATTTCGGAAGTTGCATGATGTATATTGATGTATGTTGGTAATCACTTAGTTTAATTTCTAGGGAGTTGATAGTGTTGTGTATGTTTGAGTTTATTGTAGTTTCTAAAGTGTAACATGTAGGTGAAGCCACTTTTGTTGATCATAACCAAAACCCTTCATGTGAATGGTGCTATGTCGGAGGCCGTTTCTATGTAGATTGGGAAATGCGGGATACTTCCCCCCACGCATATAAGCGTCTTTTCGGCAATAGTATTACTTCTATGAGGTTGAGGGCGGTTTTAATCAACACTTGTAGACTCCTAGGGATCCGTGTTTGTTTTACAAAGTATGGGGAAGTTATTTTCATAGATATGGTTCTCAGGTTTGTTTAACTGGATCTCAAGGCCCATAGACTGATGTTCATTCTCGGTGAGTGAGTCGATAGGGGGTTCGCCCTCCGTGGTGTCCAACAACGAGTCCTGCCTGGTTCCAGTAGGGGGTTCGCCCTCCGTGAATTTAATGACCTTTGAAACGTAAAATACGCACGAGCTAGTCGACAGCTTGTGCCGAAGCATCACCTCACTTTAGACGATAGAACATAACTTGACATATGTGGCCTATTTTATTCGAAGATAAAACATGTTGTGTGGTTTAAACTCTTGAGGTATATCGGGTTAAGCATGATACTACCGGGGGCTGTATCAGTCCATTGCACCGTTATCTCCTCTGCTCCACGTACTTCGAGAGTTAGAACAAATTTTAAAAGAAATTAGACTTAGCGATTACATGATCATGGACGTTTTGATTTTTTGCCCTCTATTGCCGAATGTATGTATGCTTTGCCGAAATCTTTGTGTTGCCGAGTGTTTATATGTGAATCATTGTTGAAATATATTGTGTAATCGCCAATACCGTGGCTTGTAATGATGTATATTCACTACCAGAAAATGGGTTATAGCCGACGACGCCATCTCGTCGGTCGTTTTCATTAAACCGTCGGCTATTCCCTCGTCGGGAATGCTCCGTCGGCTATAGTATAGCCGACGACACTCAGGGTAAGTCGTCGGCTTATAAAACACGCGGTATAGCCGACGAATAAAGCGTCGTCGGCTATACTTCGAACATTGCCGACGACAGGATCGTCGGCTTCAACAATTACGTAATTGCCCCTAATCCGGAAGTATAGCCGACGACACTATCGTCGGCTATACGTCCGGCATAGCCGACGAATTAATCGTCGGCCATAACAATCGTCGGTACCAGGAACGGCTTTTTTTTACCGGAAGCCGGGAGGGTATAGCCGACGAAATATGGTCCATTTCGTCGGCTATAACCCCTAAATATTTAAAAAAATTTAAAAATTTAACTCGGGCCCAATTTCACTTCGTCTTCGGTTTGGCTGCAGAAAATTCACAAACAAACATCCAAATATCCAACAAATATCCACATCAATCCATCCCTAATATCCTACCTACTGTACAAATCAACCCCCTAACTAGTCATCTACTCATCATCACCCCATAAACGCGTAGCGTCGTCGACCGGATCGTTCGAGTTCCGGTGGCTATGGCTACCCTGATCGCCTGGCGTACTCCGATGCGGGGGGGGGGGGGGGGGGGGGGGGGGGGAGTGGGGACGACGAACTGGGGCATCTGTGGCGGAGGCGGGGGATGGAGTCCAGCCTGCTGGGCCTCCCAAGATTGCTGCATCCATCGGTACATCTCCGCCACAGATGCGTCTCTGGCCTGCTGCGCCGAAGCCTCCGCGGCCCTCGCCAACTCCGCCTGCTGGAGCGCCTCCACCGCCCTCGCCAACTCCGCCTGAGTCCTCTGCAGCTGCGTCTGCAAGTCTCCTCTCGTCGAAGCCGCACGCTGCGTGCTGGGATTGGCCGGAGTGTACTTGAGAACCCCATCTCCCGCCGCGCCTAGGCCTCTCTGGTAGAAGTAGTTGTTACCCGTCCCTACCGCCGCGTGCATGATCTGAGAGGCCAAGCGCGGCTCAAGGGTGTCGATCGTGGAGGCAAACTCCGCGATCGCCTCGTCGGACGCCCCTTCCCCCAGGGTGTCTCGCGCGATCTCAAAGGTGATCGCGTCGGTCTCCGCATCTATTTCCGCCTAATTGACAAGAAAATATAATAAACGAATTAATAAAAAAAATATATAAATTAATTTAATGAAACACTTTTATTGAAGATGGGCGAATACTTACCACTTGGTCGGGACGCCCCGGATACATCTGCGCATGAATCCACGACAACGGCCTCAGTGGTCGGTCCCTCCTCGCAATCTCTGCCCACTGCCTCCAGGAGCGGGCGCCGCCGTGGTGGGGGTGCTCGTTCCTCTTGCGGTTGTCGCTGTTCGTCTTCGAGATTTTCTGTATTATAAGAACGAACATATAAACGCAAATATAAATTAGTAACTAAATTAAAATATTAAGAACTAACCAAAATAAAATTATTAACTAATTTAGTTACTAACTAATTTAATTTAATTAGTAACTACTTAACTAACTAATTTAATTTAGTAACTAACTAACTTACTAACTACCTAATTTAATTTAATTTAGTAACGTAACTAACTAACTATGTAACTAACTAACTAACTTAATTTAATAACTAATAACTAACTAACTAATTAATTTAATTAAGTAACTACATAATTTAATTATTAAATAACATTAAAAAGTTATATACTAGCAGGTTAAATTTTCTTACCGAGACCCTGTCGCTCCCGAAGTAGGCTACCAGCCATAGCCACTCATACTCCCTGTACCGGAACTCGTGGGGGGTTGCACCTCGCCCCAAGCCCTGCTCCACATGATACGTCCTGTAGTGCGTCGACAGCTCGTTCTTCCACTCGGAGTACCTATATTAACAAAACACAACTGTTAGATATATTCGTACACTGCCAATAAATATATTTATACAAAAAAAAGTGAAACACATAACCTGTTCTTCAGCTGCTCGTCTCTCCACCAGTCCAAGGTAGGATGGACTCTAAACCATTGCTGCAATATTATAAATTAATTAGAAAATATTTTTATATAGTTATAAGGACTGAATTCATAAATGTTTATTTTCTATAATAAAAATACGATTTAACTCACCGACAGTGCATTGTACACTCGCGCCTTGATGTCATTGGGCACAGAGCCCCAGTCGGGCCACAACAGTGGGACCCTGTGCCGCACGAGCATGCCCGTCGCGTTGATATACTTGGTGGTGGTGCCTCTCCTCTCAATCGGGCGTCCATCCTCACCGGGACCGGGCAGGATCTCCCTGATCCCACTGGCGAGCTCCCTCTCCAGGGTCGACATGTTCGCTGGCCCTCTGGTCCGTCTCGTCCCCGCGGGTTTATTTACGAGGACGCCTGTTTCATAATTAAAATGAATACATAGTTAAATAATTATTTAAACTAACTAATTAAATAATTAATTAAACAATCTAAATATTTAATTAAACTAACCAATTACCTGCGTCGTTGTATTGCTTGTCCTTCTCACGAACACACCACAGGCCGCGGCAGTCCTCTGAGTCGAAAGGCATGTGGACGTAGGCCTCCTCCCAGGGAATCTCGTGGGGCCGGTCGTGCCTCCAAATCTGCCTCCCCCTGGCGTCGTACTCGGGGATGGCAGGGAGGAACTGGACCATGTACATCCCCGATGGCGGAGACATACGGGGCGTGGACCCTGAGGGGCCTGATCCCCCTGACGGTGGGCCCCGTAGCTGTGGACGCTGTCGCTGTGGGGGGACAGGGAGCATCTCTGGAGGGTCCAGATCGGCGCGCGGTGGGGTCGGCTGCCGATCCTGGAACAGTGCTGAAGTGCACTGGGGTCTGGTGGCTCTGCGTCCTCCTCCGACACTCGAGTCAGGGCCCGCTCCCGTCGACTCATACGAGGAGCCCCCACGTGGATCGCTCGGGGTCAATCCCATCAAGGTCTCCTCTCGTCGACTCATAGGCCGGCCTAGGCCCCGACGACCGCTGGATCCGCTCCCCCCACGGCTGGGTCCTGCCTGAGCGTCGGGGTCGCTCTCGGTCGGTCTGCCAAGCCATCGGTCTACAGCGCGACGGTTTCCTGCACAATTAGTATATAAATTCCATAAATTGCACAAAAATTCCACAAAAAAATTAAAAACTTCATTCAATGTATATATACCTAATTATATATATACCTAAATATATTTATACCTAATTATATATATATATTCCGAAATATATATATATATAGATATATATATATATATAGATATATATATATATATATATATATATATATATGTATATCCTCCTAAAAAATCTTGTTAATTCCACAAAATTAAAAAAATTCCACAAAATTCCTTAAATTGCACAAAAAAATAAAAAACTTCATTAAATATATATATACCTAATTATATATATACCTAAATATATTTATACCTAATTATATATATATATATATATATATATATATATATATATATTCTGAAATATATATATATAGATATATATATCCTCCTAAAAATTCTTGTTAATTCCACAAAATTAAACAAAATTCCACAAAATTCCATAAATTTCACCCAAAAATAAAAAACTTCATTAAATATATATATACCTAATTATATATATACCTAAATATATTTATACCTAATTATATATAAATTAGTATACTAGTATATAAATTCCACAAAATTCCACAATTAGTATATAAAAACCCTAAATTTAACAAAAAATCCACAAAATTAGTATATAAATTCCACAAAATTCCACAAAATTAACAAAAAATCCACACAATTCCATAAATTTCACAAAAACCCTAAATTCCACAAAAAATTCACAAAAACCCTAAATTTCACAAAAAAACAAAATTCCACAAAATAAATAAAAACCCTAAATGAGGCTCGATCGGGACTACCTGACATGGTGGTGCAGTCTGGACGAGGACCGGTGGTGGGTGCGGCGGCGACGGCGGCTAGGGGCGGCTGCTAGAGGGGATCGATCTCGTCGTCTGGTTCGGGTCGGGGAGGCGTCTGGAAGCACGGGGACGGGGCGGGGAGGGGTCAGGTAGGGCAGGGGAGGGTCGGTCGGCGTCGTGGAGGCTAGGTGGTGGTCGGTCAGCGTCGGGGAGGGGTTTAGGCGATTAGGGATTTCGGAAACGCTCGGGAAAATGAGGGAAAGGCGCCTCTGTTTCGGTTTAAATCGAAGGACTATAGCCGACGATTTAATTTTAATTCGTCGGCTATACTCTGACCTGAAATCCGGGCCGGGCCGAAGTTGGGCTTTGCGGGCCGGTTATAGCCGACGAAGTATTTATTTTGTCGCCTATAATATGAATCTCGTCGGCTATACTTCACGCTCTCAGCAGCCGTCAGATCTCGCCCATCCAACGGCGGACAATGAAACGGCGCGGATCGCAAGAGTTTAGCCGACGAAGTTAAGTATGTCGTCGGCTATTCTTTGGTCAAACTACAAAGTCAAACCTCTAAACGCTTTAAAACGGAAATTGGCCCGTCTAGATGACGTTTTTTGGCCTGACCTTCAACAGAGAATAGTTTCAGATCGATGAGACGCAACTAATCGTATAAAAATTTTCCTCAAAATTTTTACCGAACGTCAGGCTACCCATAGGAAAACGGAAGTAAAAAACAGCTAACCGCAACATTCGGCACACAGATTTTGTCGGAATCTTCCCATTTTTCAACCGTAGACGTATTTCAATATTTCGGTCGTATCTTATTTCACGACACTTTTGCAAGGACTGCGGCTTCATCTTCAGCTTGTCCGACATGGCTTCGTTGTAAAAAATCAACTGATTCGGGGCCGCCGCGTTCGATTCCGACGAAGCCTCCGATGAATCCCTCTGCGCTCGATTCCGACGAAGCCTCCGTGTTTCATTTCAGGTGAGATCAGCGAACAAAATCTACATCCCAGTCGCAGATTTGTAAATACCAAACCAGTAATAATATTATACATTAGCACTGAGTAGTCACTACACACTATCACATCAGCACTATCAGTTCTTTTCAATGACGTCTAGAGTAATGGGTTCACTGTTTAACAGTAACTAGTTGGCAAAGATTCCAAAAGCTAGCTGCCCAAGAACTTTTGGTTACTTGAATTCATCTGTCTTGAGAGCATTCCTGCAAGTCTTCAACATCTATGGAGGCGAAGACTCACCGGCGGTCAGATGTTCCGGCTAATGTGCCGTTTCATTTCTTCAGAATAATACTTGAGCCAGACAAGCAGAGACAGAAACTGGTAACGTTCATGTTATTATCATGTTCTCTATTTGTTTTTACCCTTCTAGTTTTCTTGTTAAACTCTGATTATCAGGACTGTAAAGCTTTGCATTTGTTGTATTTTAAGATTTTCTGAGCTGATTGAGACACTAGATTGAGTTCATAACAAACAAGACCAATGGTATGGGTGGATGTCATGCATGTTCTTGCTTTTTTCGTTTTTGTTGTCATCAACCCTTCATCTTAATTGCTAGTGTGAGTGCTTCAGGTGTGAAATTTTGATTGATTTACTCCGAGATTTGCTAGGTCTATCACTCTATCAGCAAGCAAGTAAAAGCACGTTTACTGTAGTTAGAAGTTTGATTTTAGGCCAAACTGAAAATTTATCAAAATTTCTGCTCAGAAAAGTGAAACTATGAAAGTATTCTTGATTTTCTTTGTTGGTATGCTTTCCGTTTTCGTTTTACATGCGGAGGAATTCATTAACTTCCTGTTGATATAAATGAGCTACTTGTTTTGTCTTTCAAAAGACATTTTCTCATATTTGGGGATATTCATTGTCATTTTGTGGTGGAATTTAATTTGTGTCAACTATTGTGGTGCTGCAGAAGCTTCCTCCAAAGTTTGTGGAGAAATTTGGGAAAGAATTAGCTGGTATTGCTACACTCAGTCTTCCCACTGGCCGTGTTTGGCGAGTGGGTTTGGAAAGAGTTGCCAAAAGAATTTGGTTTGTTCAGGATTGGCAAGCTTTTGCAGAATACTATTCGCTCCATTATGGGGACTTCTTAGAATTGAGATATGAA
Source organism: Potentilla sterilis (assembly GCA_963682095.1). Taxonomy (NCBI): domain Eukaryota; kingdom Viridiplantae; phylum Streptophyta; class Magnoliopsida; order Rosales; family Rosaceae; genus Potentilla; species Potentilla sterilis. Next base: position 30,142,470 of record OY821755.1, on the reverse strand, counting down.
GGGAATTCATATTTCCGTGTTTTAATATTTGATAGGACGTGTTCTGAGATTGCCTACCCTTGTCAAGAGAAAAGTTCTGGTTTGCATACTAGGGGGGGTTCATGAAGAGGATATGGAAAATAATGATGATGTTAGTGACACTTCGGCTAGCATAAGTCCTCTTTCTCGTGCTTCGATGAAAGGAAAACGTAAATGTGTAGACGGACAGGTTCTTGAAAGAAGACATGTTTTGCACTCTGGCTCAAATCTTAACAAATGCTTCCAAAGAGGAGCTACTAGCAAGGAGAATATGGGATACCAGTCTGACAATGTGACGAGGAGAAAGACAAGTAGATATGTAGATGAAGGAGACACAATCTACTCAAGTAGTGTGACAAAATCAGCGCCAGCTAGTTTGAACGAAAACAGAATGCCAAGCTCTCTGGAGTTTTTATCAAAACAGAATGATGATCAGAAGGTGATCCAGGCTACTAAATTGTTCAAACCGAAAGATCCTTTTTTCTCAGTTATCTTGCAACCATTCAACTTCATTAACTGCTATCTGGTGAGGATTACATTTGATTTTTCTTCAAAATATTTAGTGTTTACATAAATATCCTTTTAGTTGTGAACTTTTCCTTCACTTGTGCAGCATGTGCCGACTGACTTTGCTGAGAAATATTTGAGTGGGTGTTCAGGATCCATCAAACTTCAGGGTTCTGATGGAACGAAGTGGGATGTTCGATTTGTGTCTATGAATCCTTCAGTTCCAATATTATGTGGGGGATGCATTCTGTTTTTGACTGAAAATAATTTGAAAGAGGGAGATGTCTGTCTTTTTGAGCTGATGATAAGCAACGGTGACGTGGTTCTAAAAGTAGCAACAGTGCCTTTGTTCTCCGTTTTGATCTTCATCACTCCGATGACAGATTCAAGGACAGTCTTACTGCATCCGGGGTACAACGGAGTCTGTTGCAATGCGATCAGGTTGTTGTACTTTTCCATACCGGCCACTTGTGTTGACCGGAGATCGGGGTAATGGCTCGAGTGGCTCAATATCAGGGAAACACTCCATCTCTGGAGGACGGAGTTGCACATCTGGTGCTTCATCAAAGACACCGCTCTCACCAGGAAACATATCTATGATCCAGTTCGTTGTTGGATCATTGGAGGAACTCCCTCTCTCGGCAAATTGTCCATGATCATGAGGACCCGCAAACTCTGGTTCACCGTGATAAATCCAATTAGTGTATAGGACCCAAAATCCATATCTAGCCAAGTGTTGCTCCACTGTCTCTATGGAAAACCGGTGTCGTGGGGTGGCACACTTGCACTTTTTACACGGACAATAATGAAGTGTAGTGTCTCCACAGTTAGCCATCACAAAATCCAGAAAACTCTTAACTCCATCATGATACGCCTGATCCCATCTTCCAAGGGTAATCCAACTCTTGTCCATCCTGTAAATTCAAGAAATAAATATAGCTATATATAGATATGTATATATGCACGTACTACGTACGTACGTACGTACTAATTAATTAAAAAATTCATCATTACACACACACACACACACACACATATATATATATATATATATATATTAATTAATTTAATTGTAATTAAAAATATATTGTTGGTATATATAAAAAATACATTGTGTTTAATTAATTAGGGAGATTGACGTTGTTTTAATTAATTCATCTATAAATATATATATATTTTTTCATCAAATTCATCTAAAATCACCTATAAATCAACAATCAATCACTAATCTTCAACAAAACTTCAATTCTATCTAACCAACATATCAACCCATTCATAATCTCATCTCAACACATATATATATATATATATATATATATATATATATATCAAATTAATCACACATTTATTCTAATTAAACTCTAAATTAACACACCTCTGCATATAACCAACTAAATCAACACACACAGCAATATACGTACCTTTCAAGCTTATGGCCGAGGTTTTGGACGATTTCAGAGCGTTTTCGAAATATTTTCGAGTTATAGCCGACGAATACCCTCCTCGTCGGCTATAACCAAAAAATTTTCGTCGGCTATAACTCTTATAGCCGACGAATACCTTCCTCGTCGGCTATAACCAAAATCTTTTCGTCGGCTATAGTTATAGCCGACGACGTCCGACAACTCGTCGGCTATAATATTATAGCCGATGATGTGGCCAACGAAATAGTAATTCGTCGGCTATGACCCTTATAGCCGACGAAGTACTATTTCGTCGGCCGTTTTTTCCCATATCGTCGGCTATAACCCCTTTTCTGGTAGTGATTCTTGTTTTCTATTTCTTTTACGATGTTCTAACTTGTTTAAATGTTGCAAATTTCAGAAATAATGCATGTCCGAATCTAATATTTGGACAAGAGATCTTCAAGGCCGTTTGCAACGTTTAGATCAAGAACTCGCTATTGCTCGTTTTGTGCCATTACCGCCTTCGTCACCAACCAGTTCATCAGTTTCATCATCATTGCCGTCATCACCATCAGTGCCATCTGTTTCTGACAGTTTGCCGAGTTCCCCATCTATTGTTTCGTCATCGTGTGATCTTCAGAATCCAGAGTTTGAGGCCTTTGCCGAATTAGAAGAAGAAGAAGAGATAATGGCCTCGATCCGATCACAGAATGGTCATGTTGCTGGAGCTGGAGTTGCTTCTTCTAATATCACTTATCCTCCCTTGGAAGCTGACAAGACGGGAGAGATTGAATTGAGGAGTGGATTCCTCCATAAGCTGAAATCGTTTTATGGGATGCCGAGTGAGGACCCTAATAAGCATCTACAGTGGTTTAACTTCACCACGGAGTCTATGTGTCCAAGAGGGACCGATTTGCAACACTTCAAAATGAAGGCTTTTCCGTTTTCTTTAGAAGATCAAGCGAAGGAGTGGTTGTTTGAGGTGCCTAGTGGTCGCATCATTTCGTGGAGTACTATGATGGATGAGTTTTTGCTCAAGTACTTTCCTGCTTCACGTATCACTGATTTGAGGAAGCAAATTACTAGTGTGAAGCAAGCCGGAGATGAGACTTTCTTCGACTACTACAAGAGGTTCAAATCCCTAGTTTCTTTGTGTCCATCGCATGGCATTAGCGATGGGCTCTTGTTGCAATATTTCTATGAGGGATTGGGCGTCATGGAGAGAGTTTCTTGATTCGGCCGCGGGAGGTAGTTTTTTGGAGTTAAATGCCGGTGCGGCAAGAAGTTTGTTGGAAGTTCGTGCCTTGAACAACCAACAATTTGGCATGGCACGTGGCAATATGCAAAGGAATGAGAAAGTGCATGAGACGTCTTCGAGCTCAAAGTTAGAGGATAAAGTGGACAAGCTTACCGACTTGGTGAGTAATTTGATGAAGAAGAGTGCCATGGTATGTGGAATTTGCACCGAGGGCCATGAGACCGAACAATGCCCTCAATTTGGATCGAATGAGGGAGTAGAAGAGTGCAATGCTATTGGTTTTCAAGGAGGCCAACGATTTGGGAACTTCAATCCGAGGTTCAATGATCATCCTAACTTTCGATGGGCGAACAATGACAATGTGCTTAGGGCACCTATGCAACCGAGAGAGGGAGGAGCACCGTTTGTACCGAGAGCACCATTTGTGCCTCGGCAACATTTTCAGCCGAACCAAGGGCCGTATGGGGCATTACCGAACCAAGCTCAAGGAGGGCCGAGCCAAGGCCAAGCCGCACCGAGCAATCCAAACTATGATGCTTTGCTTCAATCGTTGTCAAGTGCTACTCAAGCATTATTCGCGGGGCAACAAAATCATCAAAAGGACATTGGTGAGCTCAAGACTCAAATGGGCCAAGTTGTAGACTTTATGGGAAGATTTAACGAGCAAGGGAAGTTGCCAAGCAATACGATTCCCAATCCGAGGAACGAGCAAGCCAAAGTGATTCAAACTCGTAGTGGAAGAGAGTTGTTTCCTCCAACAAGTCCAAAGAAGAAGCGAGTGACTTTTAAGGGCATTGAGGATGACGAGAGGGCTGTCGGACCTGTCATTGCCGGCAGCCATAGTGAAGAACAAGGGGCTGCAACCGGCAACCATGCTGCAGCCGAGACCTATGATGCAGCCGGCAGGGCTGTTGCCGAGAAGAACATTGCCGAGCCAAGTAGAGAGGCCGGCCACAATGTGAAAGATAAGGGGCTGCGCAACGAACTTGAGTATGATCCCGCAACATCAAAGAATGAGTTAGTGCCGAACCAAGCAAGCAAGGGAGGGGTGCCGACATCAAGCATTCCATTCCCTTCTCGCTTTGCTAGAACGAAGAAGGATAAGTCCGATGAGGAGGTGTTGGAGATTTTCCGGAAAGTGCAAGTCAACATCCCTTTGTTGGAATGCATTAAGCAAGTACCGAAGTATGCTAAGTTTTTGAAGGAGCTTTGCACGGCTAGAAGGCATACGAGGGAGACTCGTGTGGTGACTATGAGCGAGACGGTATCGGCCATTATTCAAAGGAAGTTGCCACCAAAGATGAAGGATCCGGGAAGCTTCAATGTGCCTTGTGTCATAGGCAATACTCGGTTTGAGGATGTGATGTTGGATTTGGGAGCATCGATCAATGTCATGCCACTCAATGTGTATCAAACGTTGAGTATAGGGCCTCTCAAGAAGGATAATGTCATCATTCAACTTGCGGATCGCTCAAGTAAGTATCTGGAGGGTTATGTGGAGGATGTGTTAGTGCAAGTAAATCAATTGATTTTCTCTGCCGATTTCTATGTGGTTGAGATGGAGGATTCGCCGGTCAATAACACGCAATTGCTTCTAGGGCGACCATTCATGAGGACGGCGCGCACAAAGATAGATGTGGCCGAGGGCAACCTAACTATGGAGTTTGATGGTGAGGTGATTAAGTTCAATGTGTTTGATGCCATGAAATTCCCCAATGTTGATTTGAAGGAGGGTTGTGCCATTGAAGTTTTGGAGGAGGTCGAGCAAGTTATGTCGACCTCGCTCGACGCATAGCAATTAGCGATTGAGCAAGGGGTCGGATTTGACAAGAAGGGTGGACGAGTCACGGAAAAGGGAGGAAGCATTGCCGAGCCTAGCATCATGGCTGAGCCGTACATGATATTGCCGAGCATAGAGGAAGTTTGTGCCGAGTTAGAGGCTCGGCCTTATTCAAAATTTGATTCGTTCTTGTCAATTCCAAGTACCACAACAAAATTTCGACCAAGTGTGGAAGAGGCCCCAAAGTTAGAACTTAAAGAACTCCCTAGTCACTTAAAGTATGTTTATCTTGGAGAAGAAGATACACTACCGGTTATTGTGTCTTCAATGCTAAGTGAGAAGCAAGAAGTGGATTTGATACGTGTGCTTAAGAAGTACAAGACCGCCATAGGTTGGACCTTAGCGGATATCAAGGGAATTAGCCCTACTACTTGTGTTCATCGCATCTTATTAGAAGAAGGAGCTAAGCCGACAAAGGAAGCTCAACGTCGACTTCACCCTCCCATGATGAAAGTTGTGAAGGAAGAGATTATCAAGTTGCTTGATTGTGGGGTGATTTACCCAATTTCGGATAGTAAGTGGATATCTCCCGTGCAAGTAGTGCCAAAGAAGAGTGGTGTAACGGTTGTCAAGAATGAGAAGAATGAGCTTGTGCCACAAAGACTTGTAACCGGTCATCGGATGTGCATCGACTATAGGAAGCTCACTGCTACAACGAGGAAGGATCACATGCCTTTGCCGTTTATGGATCAAATGCTAGAGAGGCTAGCCGGCCATTCTTACTATTGCTTTCTTGATGGATATAGTGGCTACAATCAAATCATGATACACCCGGATGATCAAGAGAAGACCACTTTTACTTGTCCATTTGGCACGTTTGCTTATCGTCGGATGCCATTCGGACTATGCAACGCACCCGGCACGTTTCAAAGATGTATGTATGCCATCTTCTCGGATTTTATTGAAGACATTATCGAAGTGTTTATGGATGACTTTAGTGTGTATGGAGGCACCTTCGATGCATGTTTGGGGAACTTAGAGAAGATACTTGAGAGGTGTGTAGAGACAAATCTTGTGCTCAATTGGGAGAAGTGTCACTTCATGGTCACACAAGGTATTGTTCTAGGGCACATTATTTCGGCAAGAGGCTTAGAAGTTGACAAAGCCAAGGTGGAGCTAATACAAGCATTGCCGAGCCCTAGGTGTGTGAAGGATGTGAGAAGTTTTCTTGGCCATGCGGGGTTCTATCGACGATTTATCAATGACTTCTCTTCAATTGCCAAGCCATTGAGCAACTTGTTACAAAAGGAGGTGACGTTTGAGTGGTCGGAGGCATGTGAGGCAAGCTTTTGCCGATTGAAGCAACTTTTGTGTACGGCACCGATCCTTGTGTCCCCAAATTGGGACGAACCATTTGAGTTGATGTGTGATGCTAGCAATTATGCACTTGGAGCGGTACTTGGACAACGAATTGAGAAGAAGCCATGCGCCATTTACTATGCTTCAAGGACTCTCAACGATGTTCAACTCAACTATACAACAACGGAGAAGGAACTCTTACCGGTAATTTTTGCTTTGGAAAAGTTTCGATCATATCTTTTGAATTCCAAAGTCATTGTTTATAGTGATCATGCCGCTTTGAGATATCTTATGATGAAGAAGGATGCAAAGCCGAGGCTTATTCGATGGATACTTTTGCTTCAAGAGTTCGATATTGAGATAAAAGACAAGAAAGGAGTAGAGAATGTTGTAGCCGATCATTTGAGCCGCCTTTTTCATGAAGAGGATCGGCTGCCCCTATGTGAGACCTTTCCAGATGAACAACTTTTTCGACTTGAAGTGCATGAGCCTTGGTATGCCGACATTGCCAATTTTCTTGCTACAAACCGATTTCCCAAAGAGATGCCGAGCCACCAACAAAAGAGAATAAGGAAGCAAGCTCGACACTTCTTGTGGGATGATCCGTACTTATGGAGGCAATGTGTTGATCAAGTTATTCGAAGATGTGTGCCAGAGAATGAGCATCGATCCATCCTTGCTTTTTGTCATAGTGAAGCTTGTGGTGGGCATTTTGGACCAAAGAAAACGGCTTTGAAGGTATTTACGTGTGGGTTCTTTTGGCCTACGATTTTTAGAGATGCATTCATGTTTTGTAAAGCTTGTGACAGATGCCAAAGAATGGGGAATATTGGAGCTAGAGACCAAATGCCGCTCACGCCTATCATTGAGGTTGAAATTTTTGATTTATGGGGTATTGACTTCATGGGACCGTTTCCTTCAAGTAAGGGTTTTCTCTACATATTGCTTGCGGTTGATTATGTGTCAAAGTGGATCGAAGCAAGGGCTACACGCACCAATGATGCCAAAGTGGTAGCCGGGTTTCTCAAGACCAACATCTTTTCACGTTTTGGAGTTCCAAGGGCCTTGATTAGTGATGAAGGATCCCATTTTTGTAACCGCACCATTGAAGCCTTATTGAGGAAGTATGGAGTCACACATAAGGTTTCTACACCTTATCATCCCCAAACAAGTGGAATGGCCGAGGTAAGTAATCGAGAGATCAAGCACATTTTGGAGAAATCGGTTGGACCTTCAAGGAAGGATTGGAGTGATCGTCTCGATGATGCTTTGTGGGCTTATAGGACCGCGTACAAGACACCGATTGGTATGTCCCCTTTTCGGTTAGTTTATGGCAAAGCATGTCACTTACCGGTTGAGCTAGAGCACAAGGCATGGTGGGCGATCAAAGCTTTCAACATGAACATTGATGATGCCGGTCTTCATAGAAAGCTTCAACTCAATGAACTTGAAGAAATCCGCAATGAAGCCTATGATGCCGCATGGATCTACAAGGAAAAGACTCGTGCTTACCATGACAAGATGTTACGAGGAAAGAAATTCGAGGTGGGGTAAAAAGTTCTCTTATTCAACTCAAGACTTCGACTATTTCCGGGTAAGCTACGCTCACGTTGGGTTGGTCCTTACATCATCACTCAAGTTTTTCCTCATGGTGCAATAGAAATTTCAAACCCCACCTCGAGCAATATTTTCAAAGTCAATGGCCATCGTCTCAACCCTATTATGATTCCTCCTCCAAACACATCATTGAGGAGTGCCTTATTGATAATGCACCACTTTCGGGACATCAAGACCCTGCTGCCGAGCAGCAGCACCCCACAAGAGCCGCACCACCACCACCTGCAGGACCTGCCATTGCCGGCAGGATTGACACACTCATGCAAGCGGCCGGACACGAGGCAGCCTCACCACCAGATACGCCAGATACAAAGGCAGTAAGACCGGACACGCCACCTGAGTCGGACACGCAGAATAGGGCTGAACCGGATACAACTTGCAATGCGCTACTTCTTGAACTTCTTCATGCGATTTAGGATACTTTGGAGTACGATGAACACATGCAATTAATAACGGTGAAAAGTCTAGGCTATGGAATATAAACACAAAGCGCTACTTGAGAGGCAACCCAACTCGATCAAAGAAAAGTGAAGGAGCCATCACCGAGAGTTTGAAATTTCTTAACCCTTCTCTTTTTCTTTGATTTGTGATGATTTGTTGGTATATGTTAGACTATTGCATGCTTAGGAAATTCGTTGATATAGTTATGTGCTTTTTAATGAACTCTAGTATGCTAGAACTTACTCTTGTTGATTTTCGAAACGTTTATATCATAAAATACTTTGATTTTGAATGTGATTGAATAAAGATCATTTAGGTTTACCACCAAAGCCAAATAAAGCATGCGCCATATTGGAGCCCGTCGTGGGACACCTTAGTAAACCCCTTTGAGCCTATGTTGAGCCTTTTCTTTCATCATCCTTAAACATTTTCCATGAGCTTAGTATAGTGATGCATTTACCTTATGTGTTGGCAAAGCTTGATTTTTGAAAGCGTTTTCGCGTGTGTGATGAAGAAGAACAAGTGTGGGGTAGACTTAGCCATAAAATTATATGAAAAATGTATGCATGCCGTGCCTATGAAAAGAAAAGAAAAAAAAAATGCTCGGATTAAAAAGAAAAGAAAAGAAGCCGAGAGCAAGAAAAGAAGAGGGCACGACATAGGCTTGAAAAAAGAAAAGAAAAATTTTTGTGCATGGCAATTGTCTAGATTATTGTTGTAATGTTTTATGGGAAGAAAAGAATGAAGTATGGGTCCAACAAGATGAAATTTGACCCTTTCGGCGAGAAGACATAAGGAGATCGAGCTTTGCTAAAGGCCTTAGTGACGTCTTTGAGCCTCCTTATCCAAATATCGAATACCTCTTATCCTAACCCCATTACAACCATTTTGTTGGTCTTTTTCATGATTCTTAAGATGGTTAAAAATTGATTATGGAGATTATCTCAAGAGTAAGCATATGGTTTTGGTTCATTGGTGCATATAGTTGTCATATGAGGTTTTTCCATAAAAAATTCACAAAGTGCTTTCGTTTCTTTGATATATGCAAGTCACTCTTTGTAATTCATTATCTTTCGCTTGCATATACTTATGTGTGAATGACCATGCTTCGAGTGAAAAGAAGAGAGTATGCCTAGTGAGGAGGATTGAATTAGCTTAACATGTCTACATGCTTACCTTTTGCTCTTATATGTTCATATTGATGTCACATGTTCATGAAACTTGGAATTTTCGTGCTTAGCATTCTCATGCATTTAACTTGAAAGCTATGTGTACATACGAGCCTGAGACAAATTGTTAGGGGCAATAGTGTGTTTAGAGTCTAGTTTAGTTTAGTTTGCTAAGGGACTAGCAAAGGATAAGTGTGGGGTAGTTGATAGGAGCACAATGTGCGACGATATTACATGTTTATGCCCTCGTTTATGCTTTGTTTAACTCTTATTTGTTTAAGATTGAGTCATAATATAGTTTAGTGTTAATTTGGTTGAATTTGGGAAAAATTGGTTAAGAATCTGAAAAAATGACTAAGTATGAGAAATCTGGAAAATAGTGTAAAATATGTCTTTTTCGCGATTTTGAGATGAGTGAAACTGTGATCTATCCTTGTCTGAATTCTGTGAAATTTCGTGTGCTTAATATTCATATGCTGAGGAATGTTGTGTTAAAATTTCAGATCAATCGGAGTTCGGGAAGTCACCCAAAAGACGGCTGCAAAACGGCAGTCCGAGCATTTCAATCCAGAGGTTTCAAGGATTTTCCTGGGACTTTGGCCCAACTTCGAAAAATCATTCCCGTCGACTCAAAAGGATTTTGATCGAACTGTTTTATGCGGATATGACCATATGTGTCTAGTTTATCTAAGACTTGGAATCGCATCAATCGGAGCTCCACGGATGGAGATATGCCGGAATTACTGCAACAAGGTCAAATCTGCCGATTCCAGGAACCTACTGCCCCCTTTTTGTGTTTTCTGTTTTTAATGGACCAAATGGTGTACAAATGTATTTTTGAAAATGGTTCAAGCTTTAAGAAGGGAAGAGGAAGACACTAGGCCATGGCATTGAAGAAAAATTGAAGAAAGAAGTTCTCCTAGTCACACTAGGAGAAGCTGCCGAATAGAGGCAGATTGTGTGCTTGATGTTGCTGCCGGCAATTGAAGCATTTTTGGTGGATCAAGACCTATCAATTGAAGTCCAATGATCATACAAGAAGTCCATGAAGATGTGAAGCCCAAGCCTTGAAGAAAAATTCAGAAAAATAAAACCTAATTGAACTATGAAAGGAAGGTTTCAAATCCTATTCCCACTTGGTTTTCTTTTTCCTTGTGTATGAAGGGCTGCCGGCAACACCCCCTCTCCTCTATATATACCCCCACTTGTGCATTCTGAATATGATCTCATCTCTTGCAAAACACTAGCCGAAACTCTACCAAAAGTTCTACCAAAGTTCTAAAACGAAACCCTAAAATACAAAGTCCACCGATTCACCACCATCATTCACCACCGATTCCAGTCCCTGCCTTAGCTGCTGCCGAACCTCTTTCACCACACCAAGACGAAGCTCTCCAAGGTTTCTAAAGTGTGATCCATCCCTATGACTTGTATTTTTATTTTCGGTTTAGTCACATTAGTTGTTATAAAAATACTTTGTTTTCGTTTGGTATTGTATGATGAACATGAATTGCGATTTTTGTTGGAATTTATGTGATGACTTTTGCAATCTTTAATTCATGGATTTTGTATGTTTAGATAATTAGAGCAATGGTATCAAAAGCATGTTTAGGATTTAAATTGGTTAGTGGGTTAAGGATGTTCCTTATAAACCGAAACATTAGTTGTGCTTAAGCATTTGTTGTTTGCATGTAAATCTAGGTGTTAGGTTTCATCTAACCTGAGTAGAATGAATAAAACTATAGGCCTAACGGTTGTTTTGATTTGTTGTGCTCACCTAGGGTATAAAACCTTAGCTAAAACTTGCATGTTAAATAAGATGATTGACAACCTTGCTTATTTGCATGTTTTCGATTTAAGACTCTTGTGCGTTATATGTTAAGTCTTAACCGGATTAGCATAAAAATCTTTAGGGCTAGAACGGAAGTTTGTCCTAAAAGAACTTGAGGAAGTCTAGTAACTAGGTACAGAGCGAAAGCTCTAGTTGCGGTCGAAACGAATTTGAATTGTGAACATGCTAAATACTAGTCTCTTACTTTCTTGCATATGAATCTATGTTTTAAAGAGTCTTTTGTGTGAACTGTTTTGTGAAAGATGATGATCACCTGTAAATATTAGATTTAGGATTTTATTTTGTGTTTTAATGCCGTGTGTAGCCTAGGGCAGCCCTATGGCTGCTGATCCATACTTATCCCCCATTTGTGACGTTTTTAATGTATATATGTATATATGTGTGTGTCTAACAATTTCATATCTCAGGTACCCTTAATCCCCGGCCTAGAACGATCCCTACTTGGTTATACTACTAACGATATTTTGTAGGGTTATTATTGCATGCGAGCTTAGGCTCACGTCAATCTCATTCCTAATCTGTGTCACCCACTACCAGAAAAAATGGCATTACCGACGAAAAAAAAAAACGGCCGACGACATACTTTTTTCGTCGGCTATTCCTAAGAATGGCCGACGATGTTTTATTTTGTCGCTAAAAATAAAAAATCGTCGGCTATTCCACCAGAATGGCCGATGATTTTATCTTTCGTCCCTAAAAAATATTTTTCGTCGGCTATACCCCTAGAATGACCGACGATTTGGATTTTCGTCGGCCTTTCTCTAAAACATTAGCCGACGAAAACTTTTGAAAGTTTGGCCGACGAAATTGTAATTTTCGTCGGCTATAAGTCTTTATATTTTCAGATCTGGACAGAAGCTGCTCATTTCAAAAAAAAGGAAAAAAAATGGGAGAAAAAGTGAAAAATCTGTGGGTATTGTTGAAATCCGTCCTCTCTTACATTGTGGAGCTATATATAGGTACGTATATGTGTATATATGTTGATTTTGAGTTTTAGTTAAGTTGATTTTGAGTTTTTGTGATTTTGATATAGTAAGTGATTTTTTGTTTTGTTGTTGTTTTAGTGTTAGAATGTATGTATATATGTTGATTTTGAGTTGTAGTTGAGTTGATTTTCAGTTAGAGTTTAATTATGTGTTTTAATTTGATGTTATTTTAATTAGTGTTAAAATATATATAAATATATTAATTAATGGTTGTTGATAGTGTAATGAACTTAAATAATGGTTGTTAATTAATGGTATATATATATATATATGAGTTAATGTTGATAATAATATATATTGTAATATATATGTGTTAATTAATTTATTATTAATTAAAGTTATACATATATATTATTATCATGCTATATATGGATCGAGATAAGAGTTGGATTTCGCTTCCAAGGCATGACCGACGATACACTACAGGAGTTGTGGATTTTTTGCAGTTCGTCGAGGAAAATGCAAACGGGAGTGAATACCATTATTGCCCGTGCAAGAAATGTAAGTGTCGCAGTGATATGTGTCGATTTCCGATTAGAACAGTATGGGAGCACCTAAAGAGTAATGGGTTTTGGCCAAAGTACAAACGTTGGATATATCACGGTGAGCCATCATTAGATGGATCGCATGATCATGGGCAGTTTTTTGAGGCGGGCAGTAGTAGTACATCCAACGATCCAACAATGGCATTCGTCAACGACGTGTTTCCTTTTGAAAGCGGTGTACGTGGGGAACAATATATGCATGACCCGGTGCAGCCATTCCCACAAGTTGTCAACACTGCTCCCTTTGACAAGTACAACAAACTGATTGCATTGCAACAGACCCCTGTGTCTTCAAGTTCTGAGAAGACAGCTCTTCAAAGTGTGATGGAGGTAATGAGGATTAAAGTCGAGACAAAATCGAGCATCAGGCAACTGGATGAATATCTACAGTACACTTCTTCGTTGTTGGAGGAGGGTCATCGTAATCCTACCAATCACCGTAAGGTCCGAAGTATCCTCAAAGATCTAGGGCTTTGCTACATTAAGATCCATGCATGCGCATTTGACTGCGTTCTCTTCTGGGGTAAAGATGCAGAAGGGAATGACCTTGCTAGCCTTGACGCATGTCCGATATGTCAGTCTGACCGATATAAGTTGACGGGAGCAGGCAATAGGAAACCTGTGAAAGTGCTTCGGTATTTTCCGTTAAGAGATAGGCTTGAGCGGTTGTACATGTCAGAAACCACCGCAAAAGCTATGAGATAGCACGGTGAGCGGGACGCGGGAGACGCAGATATCATGACACACATCTCTGACGGAGCAGCTTGGAAGCATATAAACAATGAGTTTCCTCATTTTGCGTCAGATGTCAGAAACGTCAGGCTCAGGCTCTCAACCGACGGGTTCAACCCTTTCGACACCATGAGTCTCTCATACAGTATATGGCCGGTGGTTTTGGTACCTTACAACCTTCCTCGGTGGATGTGCATGAAGAAGGAATATAATATATTGACGTTGTTGATTCCGGGGCCTGGTTACCCAGGGAAATGTCTCGATGTGTATATGAGACCATTGATTGAAGAGCTTAAGGTATTGTGGGACGTTGGTCATCCCACTTTTGACAAGTACAAGCAGGAGACGTTCCACATGCATGCCATGGTTATTGGTACCATCAGTGATTTTCCTGCTTATGGGATGTTGTCGGGCAGCGTTGTTAGGGGATACAAGGCTTGTCCAGAGTGCCTCAGCGATTATGGGAGCACCCCTCATTGCAACAAGATATGCCGAATGGGTCATCGTGTGTTCCTTCCGGCGGATCACCACTGGCGTTACGAGTCCGCCGCATTTGATGGAACCGAAGAACACAGTGGTCCCCCCAGAAGATGGACGGGAAGAGAAATTTTAGCAGTGCTTAATGTGTACGATTTTGGGCCCCTCACCAATCATCCCGATATTGTAACGGAAATACCTGAAAGACCTGAGGAGTATAAATTCTGGACACATAAGAGCATATTGTGGGAACTCCCGTACTAGTGTGAGTTGCTGATCCGTCACTTCCTAGACGTTATGCACATAGATAAAAATGTTTCTGAAAGTGTGGTGGGCACAACGCTGAACTTGGAGGGGAAGACGAAAGACGGTCCTAAGACTCGCACTGATCTGCAAAACATGAATATCAGAAAACAACTATGGTTGAAAAAAGGGAAGAGAAAAATGCCTCAAGCTCCTTACACCGTCAAGCCTGAGCATAAACCAGAAATTTTCCATTGGATAAGTCGGGCCAAGTATCCTTCAGGCTTTGCTGGAAATATAGCCAAGTGTGTGAACAGACAATTCAACAATCTGTACGGGTTGAAAAGTCATGACAATCATATCCTGCTACAACGTCTCTTCCCTGTTTTCACTCGACCGTTCCTTCCCCGTCACGTTGTGGAGCCGTTAGTAGCGTTGGCAAGATTTTTCCAGAAGGTATGCACACGGGAAGTGAGAAAATCTGACCTCCGGGAAATGCAACAAGACATCGTTCATATCATGTGTAAATTTGAGATGATATTTCCTCTAAATTTTTTCGACATCATGCCTCACCTCATGATCCATCTTCCTCGGCAATTGTTGCTTACCGGTCCTGTGCACTTCACTTGGATGTATCTGATGGAAAGGTACGTATTTTACACCTTATGTTAATTTCCTCATCAATATATGTGATATAGTGTTAATGTATTATCATAACACTTTAAAAACTTGATTTATAGGCAACTTGGACAATACGATGGTTTTGTCCAAAACAGATCCGCACCTGAAGGATGTATAGCTGAAGCATATATTGCGCACGAGTGCGTCACCTACATGAAGCTGTATTTAGGAGCGTTACAGGAAAGCATACCGGAAGATGTACCTTCACAGTTCAATCTTTCCATACTCTCCGACGATGTTGTACTCGGTGGAAACATGCTAGTTTCCTACAAGTTGAAAGATTATGAGGTAGCCATTGCACATTGGTGGGTACTAATCAACTGTCCAGAAGTTCAGTTTTGGAAGAACATGCATCTAAACTGTGAACAAGTAGGAGGTGATCTCGATTACCACAACCGGACATTCGCAGAGTATTTCGGCCGCTGGGTACGTAACTTTAACACTATTCTATACGTGTTTATATATTATTGTGTATAATTATTCATATTTATAGTTGATTCTGATGGTTGCAGATGGACCTTATTAAAAATGATAATCACCCAAATTGGTCGCACGAACTCAGACTTTTAGCGATGAGGCCGGTCTATTCAAAAGTTTATGCGACGTGCAAGGTTAATGGTGTGTTATTTCGATGTGAAGAGAGAGACCTCAGACTGAAAACACAAAATTCAGGGGTTATGGCACATGGTGGGGATGATGGAGTTGATTATTACGGTGTTTTCCCTATGTTGTGGACCCGGTGGGCTAATGTGCCCGAAGAGATAAAGAGGGAGGTGAACAACGCCGTGTCGGTGAGTAATTTAAACAATTTAATTTATTTATCGTAATATTTAATAATTTTCGGTATTATTACAATTGTAAAACTAATAAATTATTATTTTTCAGACATTCTTTGAGATTGCCGAACACAAGCGGGATTGGGCGGACACCGTGCAGAACTCGAGGTACGTTTGTTTTTATGATATTATAATTATCTTATAATTATTAATATTTTATGATATTAATAATATTTCTAATGCACTTTTGTTTTTTTCGTAGGTTCAAAGAGTGGAAGAACGAGCTGCGTTCCCACTATAACGAATATGACAACCTTGGTCGTATGGGTACTCCCAGGGAGTTTATGTTCAGGGAGTACGAGTGGTGTTGGTTGAAGACAGTAGACTTCAAAAACCCAGTTATGCAGGTAAATACTAAACTTCAGTACAAATGTTTATTTTTTTAAAATTTTAATTATTAGTTTAATTATTTTATAATTATTACACTAATATTTTTTGATGCATTTTTCTAACATTTTATTATTTGTTTGAAGCAACGTTCTCGGATAAACTCTGAGAACCGCCGCCGGAACACAACCCCCCATCATGCTGGTTCTAGGCCGTTTGCACAATATCAGGAGGAGGCGCTTAGAGATCATCCTGATAGCAACCCGTACGTGGAGACGTTCAAGATCGCTTATCCACAAGCGACAGAACAGCTCGTAAGTCGTTCATTACAATTTTAAAATTTTAATTATTAATTTTACTTAATTATATATTTGTTATAATATTAATTTTTTTTTCCCGTCCAATTAGGAGAGGGTCAACCAGGCCGAAGAAGAGGTGTTCCAGCAAGTAGTTCGGGAGACACAACCGAACATTTCAGAGGCAGATCTGGAAGAAGCCCTGCGCCAGGTCGACCGGTCCAATGTCCAAACGGCAGCGAGGATGTTCGACGCAGCCTTCCCAAACCGGTCAAACAACTACTACTGCCGAGGTTTGGGAAGTTCTGGACTAGGGCTTCTGAAGACCACTAAGGGAGGTCAAAAGAAGGGAGGCAGGGAGAGCCAACAGATGAGGGGGGAAGTGCAGCGATTGGCAGAAGAAAATGCAAGGTTGGCGGCCGAGTTCCAGAGATCACAGGAGGAACAACGCAGATCACAGGAGCAACACCGCAGAACACAGCAGTATTATTTCGATCTGTCCAGTTGGTA
Organism: Potentilla sterilis; assembly: GCA_963682095.1. Taxonomy (NCBI): domain Eukaryota; kingdom Viridiplantae; phylum Streptophyta; class Magnoliopsida; order Rosales; family Rosaceae; genus Potentilla; species Potentilla sterilis. The sequence goes on along the minus strand of OY821755.1, from coordinate 30,125,430 downwards.
TGCTGAATGCGAGAGAATTCGGCAACACAACTACGCCGGCCAACAAAACTGGTGGATGGATATGTTCGCGGCACAACAACAAAACCTTGAATCCCCGCCCCCGTTTCAGCCGTTAGTTGAACCTCCAATGCCTCAACCTCCCGTGGATGCCGAGCATGATGTAGAGCAGGATGCTGCAGATGACGTGGTGGACTTTAGTGTTTTAGGTGATGATTAGTAGGGTTACGTTATATGTTATGTACATTGGAACGAATGAAATAATAAGTCATTTAGACGTGTTTCTTGTTGGTGCAAATGTATGGACTGTCTTTGTGATTTGCAGGTTGCTTGGAATGGTAATTTAGAAAATAATTTAATTTTTTTTCCACCAAATGTAAGAATAGCCGACGATTTTGGCATTATTTTGTCGGCTATAAGAACTATAGCCGACGATTTTTACCCATATTGGTCGGCTATAAGTCTTATAGCCGACGAAAATTACCTTATTTCGTCGGCTATAACTAATTAATGCCTATTAAAATATTAATATATTTCGACGAAATAACCGACGAAATACATGAAATCGTCGGCTATAGTTCAGAACATATAGCCGACGAATTTCGTCGGCTATATTTTACGATATCGTCGGCCATATACTCGAAAATACCCGACGAATTTCGTCGGATATTTTGCCAAGGTTTGGTCGACGAAATGATGTTTCGTCGGTAGAGTCGTCGGCCATACTCGCATATAGCCGACGATTTCCTTTTTTTCGTCGGCCATTGGTATAGCCGACGGCGTTTTTCCGACAAAGTATAGCCGACGAAAATTTCGTCGGCAGAAGGTATAGCCGACGAAATTTCGGCATAGTCGACGAAAATTGTTTCGTCGGCTATGCACTCGGATCTGGTAGTGACCCTTGATGAAGGAAAATATTTAGTGAGAAATTCTTTCACCATTGTGCCCACGACGTCATCGTGCCAGGTGGAATAGCAAAGAACCACTCGGCTGCCCTATCTTCAAGTGAGAATGGAAAAACTTTCATCCTCACATGTTGCAAATCCGCACCAGTTGGACACATGGTTTCACATCTGAACTCAAATTTCTGAATATGGCGATTCAGATCCTCTCCACTAAGCCCATAGAACTTCAGCAATTGATGGATAAATCCACCCTTCAATTCAAACTCAGCCGCCTTGCCAGTTGCAACTGCTGGATATGTCACATTACTCGGTCTTGCCGCTCCTCCTTGTGGCGCATCAACTTGCCCATTTTCTTCTCTCAATGAAGTCATCTTGAATGCGGGATCAGGTAAATCAAAGTTCAAATATTGAATTGGTATGGGATTTTGTAAAAGCTCAAACTCAGGCTCTTCATGAAACAAAGGGTTAAGTTCACATGAAGCTTCAGAAGGAAATGGTGATGGTGGTGCAACGAAATTTCTATCAAAAAGTGATGAGGTGGGAGATACAAACTGATGTTCTGGTGATGGTGAACGTGCTTGACGTAGAGTTGCTGGCAACTCTAGATCGTATATCTCTCCAATTCGATACAAACGGCCTCTAATGTTGCGTGACCAACTGGACATTCATGTACCTGAAATTATTCGAAAATCAAGTGTTTAGGCAAGGAATTCAAAAAGAAAAATACAAGTATTTGTGTAGTTAGAATTTGTGTAATGTTAGCATAAATATACCCTACGAAATTTGTATAAGTATCACACGAAATTTTCAAGCTTTCAAGCAATTTCACAAGTATCACACAAGAATTCGGTCCTAGTTTTACAAAATTGTCGAGTAAATGGTATGAGATTACCGAACCTAGAGTCTATTTCTTTTTATTCAAACAACTTTAAAATTCGAGGTACGTGGAGCAGTGGAGTTAACAGTGCAATGGACTGATGCAGCCCCTGGTAGTATCATGTTTATTCCGATATACCTCAAAAATTAAAGACGAATTTTGGTTGAAGAAAATAGAGCACATATGTCAAGTTATTTTCTAGCGTCTAAAGTGAGGTGATGCTTCGGCCCAAGCTATCGACTAGTTCGAGCGTGTTCCACTTTTCAAAGGCGGTGTCGTTATGATTCATGGGAAGCGAACTCCCTTTAGGAACCAGGCAGGTCTCATTATTGGTAACCACGGAGAGCGAACTCCCTATCGACTCACTCACCGAGAATGAACATCAGTCTGTGGGCCTTGAGAACTAGTTTTACAAACCTGAGAACCAATCAATGAAAATAATTTGCCTCATACTTTGTAAAACAAACTCGGATCACTAGCGGTCTACCAATGTTGATCAAAGTCGCCCTCAACCTCATAAAAATAATACCAAGTTAACGTCTTTATGCGTGTGTGGGGGGGGGGGGGGGGGGGACCTTTCCCACGTTTCCCAGTCTACACAAAAACATACCTAACATGGCATCATTCGTATGAAGGGTTAAGGCTAAGGCCAACAAATGCGGCTTCTCCCGACATATTACACTTTAGAAACTACAATAAACTAAAGCATACATAAAACTATCAACTTCCTAGAAATTTATCTAAGTGTTACAAACAATCACACACACATAATATATCACATACTCGGCAACTCATAAAAACCAAAACCCGAAATCGAAAAATACCTAATTACTATTACACTTCTGAAAAACCTATTATACATATCCCAAAACTAAGGAAAAATTATACACATCCAAAAATTGATACAAAGTTACAAAGTAACACTTCATGAATCAAAACTTTATAATTTCTCCGGCAACGGCGTCAAAAATTGATGGAGCTATTTATCCAAGCACATTGTACCTGTAAAACAACTTCATACAAATATTACCCTCTGTGTCATCGTTAGTATAGAGCAAGTAGGGATCGTTCAATCCAGGGAAATCAAGGGCATTCAATCACATAAAGCATTACAAAATCATATGGGGGTTTGAAATTTGATTCTATACTACTGAAAATTACGAAAATAAAACCTAAATTAAATATATACATATGATCAACATCTTTCACACAATACACATCACACAAAACTCACATAACATGTAACAATTTCGTACAAGGTAACAATATAGCAAAATCAGCAAGTACTCAAGATTAGTATTAGTTTCAATTTAATTAGAGCCTTCGTGATTATTCTGGTCATCAAAACTCCTCAATTATTTAGAACTAGCTTCGTGCATAATCCTAAACATGGTGCTAATCAGTTTAAGGACACTTCGTGTAGAAATTAAACCAAGAAACACATAAGCACAATGAGTCGAATTGGAAACATGCAACAAGTATGGCGTCACCTCACCTTGCTTCAACATGTAAATTTTCAGAATTACTCTAGCCCTTAGAATTAACACAAAAACAATCAACTTCGTGTATAATTATCCTTATGTTACATTCGGCATATGAAGTTATCACTAAAGAAAGCCACGGCCTAGGCAGCCCTTAAGTGCATCACTTTTGTGCATACGAATTCAGAAAATAAACCAACACACAATCAAGAACACATGCAATTAATACTATATCATAAACCCTGCATAAGATTGAAACACATCAAGAACATAATTCGGCATTCAAAAATCCAAGTAGCAAATTCGGAAATCCAAAATAGAATTATTACAACCAATTCGGCAAACACAAATCCTTATAATCTTCATAGACAAAGTATTACAAAAATACATAAAATATAAAGCCATGAAAGAAGAGTGAATCACACTTTAGAAGAACCTTGAAGAGACTTCGGCAAGAGATGGATTCGATGGTGATGGAATGGTGCGATTGTATGGAAAATTGATGGTTCGGCTATGTATTTTCTGTATGGATTTGTGGTGTTAATTGGACAGAGTTTTGGCTAGTGAAAAGTGAGAGAGAAGAGATGATTTTCTGTGTAAAAATCGTCCAATATATAGAGGCAAAAGGTTCGCTGCAACTAGGGTTCACAAAACCTAGTTTTTCTCAAACTTATCCTGCTGGCAGATTTGACCTTCTAGTGAAGATTACAGAATATCTTTCTCTAGAAAATAGATATTGATGCCCCCGTATCTTTCCATCCATCTAAGACTCACTATCTGGTTCAAAGTGAGCTGTCCAGGAGAGTCCGTGGAAATTGGATGACGTGCACGAGGAATTCTGCCGAATTTAATCAGGATTGTTGCTATTTGCTTCCTCTAATTTCTGCCGAAAATCATCAAGATAATGGCTGAATAATTGAAAAAATATATCCTTAGGTTTTTCATGAATAATTCAGCCAATTACCTTGCACACCAGAATGGAATTCAGGTCCACATTCGTAAGCCAAATCCAAGTAGAACTCGGTTTAGGATTCTTCTTTTCCATTCCGATTTCTTCTTTCTTTTCTTCTTTAATTCAGCCAATTTCTCCATGGATCAATGCATCATGGACTTGTTGACGGACTGGACTCAATCTTTGTTGAACAAAATAATCCAAGAGGCAGCCGAAAGCTTCCCTAGATAGACCGGAAAAGCGCAAACCTTCTTAGACCATTCTTCTCCTAATTGACTTGGGAGAACTTCTTTTCCTTTGTTCTTCAACTTGGCCCTTGCTAGGATGACTTCTTAATGCATCATTATGTACAGTAGCTCCTCAATGATAGTCTTGGACAAGCGTTTGATGTAGAAAAACAGAAAACACTAAGATCCGACAGAAGGTTTTCTTTCTCGGCAGTACTGACCTCCGTGCATTCAAACCAGCATAACGTTTTGCTTCGGAAAGCTTTTGTTGCGATTCCAGTTGCATATGAAACTAGACACACAAAGCTTTTATCCAGATAAAATTCGCCTTCACATTCCTTGTGAATCGGCAGGAATAAATTCGGGAATTTGAGTGACGTGCACTGAAATCTGCTGAAGTTTCTGGATTTGCATCCGATTTGAACTTCGTGATTCTTTGCATCTTATTTTGCTCCGATTTCAGTGAATCTTGTCATGCTCAATCCTTTATTTGTCAACTACATATGAGAGAAGAAAAATCTATCAAAAGCAAAGTTTATGTTTTACAGATTCCGGGTTGCAAGCCGACTCTCCCGGAGTATAGGGGCTGCAGCTCTACCTCTCCGGGAATATTCCACCTCTCCCGAAAAGCAGAAATCTCCGCCGGAGATAAAGATCCCTCCGACTCATCATAACTTATGGTTTTATCCCCGTCCACAATTATGTGGCGCGGGGCCTCTCCCTGGTGGGTATCAGCCCAAGAACAGTCCGTACGGAGCATCCTCCTGTCCCAGCGACCCGGACATCGACACCTCACCGGTAGAGCGAGCGCTGGGGTTAGGCCTCGAGGAAGAGGAGGCAAGCTAGTCCTCCATCCTCTCTTGGTCGTCCCTCACCCGGCTCGCCTGACAGGCGATCCGGAAACATCACTGGAGCTCCCGGAATCCATGTAACCTAGAAACAAAACAAAAAAAACCCCCTTCCCCAATCAGAAACGCGATCTAAAAACAAAAAACAAAAACCAACAACCACAGCATCCACACCGGGCGATAGACATCTCAGCCGACAGTTCCCGGTTATCGCAGAGATCCGGTACTTCAACGGTCATATCCAAAGGGCTAATCTAGGTACCCACCAAACGCCCATTGGATCTATCCACGAACAAAAAAGGGGAGAGAGAAAGAAAAAAAAAACAATCTCAGAACCACAAATGACTAGCGTGCACAACACGCAGCAGCTGGAAAGCACCGAGCAATTGTGTTGAGCGAGGCTAAAACAAAGGATCAGTTATCAGCCAAACGAAAAAACACACGAAGAGGCAAGGGTTCTATATACAGCCCCAGCGCCCTTCGAAATTCCCCCCCCCCCCCCCCCCCCCCCAAACTACTCAGTAGGGCAACTCAAGCGCCCGCGGATCCGGGTCATCCATCTTTGACCGTCTCCTACCGGCACGTGTCGCAGTATTGGTAACCTCTCAGACCATCATAACTGATGGGACTGATGGAATACCCCCTTCAATGCATGTCAACCACCTGCCTTGCATGCGGAGGGTAGTTGAAAGAGCAGGGACTTACTCGACACCCTCCCACCTACAGCCTACTCCACCTACCACCTACAGCCTACTCCACCTAGCGCTGAAATACTCCACCGGACGAACTCTTCCTCTAACACAGGAGTCTTCTTCCCGCAGGCTAGAAACCCTGCACGTTTATTATTGTTACCCCGGAAATATTCCAACAAGTACGGGGCAATTTAACATATATCCCAACGGTACGGGGCATTCCACCGGTTAAACTTATTCCACATTTACAACCAAAACAAAAAACGGCTTTGTATCCTACCGGGAGAAGTCTTCCTCTAGCACAGGAAACATCTTCCCGCAGGCTAAAAACCCTACAACAATACTATGTACAAGCTACGATATTCCAACCGTAGTCCCTGCTCCAGTTCAACGGTTTCCTAGTCAGCCCATCTAGATTCGCCTATTGGATGCGGTATTGGTCCTGATGACACTCGCTTATCGCTCTCCTATGGAATAACCGGTTCAGCGAACTAAGACATTCTTACGGCCAGCTGCATACGACCTCAACGGATCCAATATACCACCGGGCTTTATAAACCCGGGAGACTTGATCCTCTAGCACAAGACAACTCTTCCCGTAGGCTAGAAACCCTGCATACATCCCACCTGCAGGAACAAAGCGACGTGAGGACGGCTACCAAAGATCCCTCCGGACCACGCCACCCACCGGGAGACTTAATCCTCTCATATAGGACAACTCTTTCCGTAGGCTAAAAACCCTGCACATACCTCACGCCTGTACGGCCAAAGGGTATGAAACGATAAGGGATGTCTCCGGTACCAACACGGGACCGCTTCACCCCGAGAGACTTGATCCTCTCATACAGGACAACTCTTCATGCAGGCTAAAAACCCTGCACATACCTCACGCCTGTACGGCCAAAGGGTATGAAACGATAGGGGATGTCTCCGATATCAACACGGAACCGCTTCACCCCGGGAAACTTGATCCTCTCATACAGGACAACTCTTCCCGCAGGCTAAAAACCTTGCACATCCTATATGCCTGCAAGAACAAGAGGTTGTGTGACACGTGGGGACGGCTTCCCAAGATCCCTCCGGACCACGCCACCCAGCAGGAACTCCTATAAAGGGCACGTTCCCTGGTTATACACTTTCACCTCGCCATCCACCGCTTTAGTCAACCGATACCCTTTGCGGCTACGGTACTAAAACGTGGGGGACTCGATCATCCTATTCGCTATCTTCACCGGATTTTCCCGGAACATAGCACGGCGGATTTCAACGTCACATCATCCCATTCGCTATCTTCACCGGGTTTTCCCGGAACATAGCATGACGGATTTCAATGTCACATTATCATCTCAAGTACTACATCTTGCACCCATATGCAAGTGTCAGCATCAACATCATAACCATGCACTCATCACATTATGCATCATCATAACATGTTTATCCGAACTCCCGGCCAAGCCCAATCTTAAACGCGGACTTGGGGGGCTAGGGCACCGGTGGGTAAGTAAGCCAGCGGGTCTGCGGGCCTGTAAAGGAAGACATATTGACTTAGGCATCGACTAAAGGAAGACATCAGTTTATTCTAACCATACTGACTTAAACATCGAAGCGGAATAGACTGGCCCCGCCCGGTATTCCCCTAGTTAGCAGGATTTGCAAGTTGGAGTCACACTAAGACCCACCAGTATCTGTGAGTCTACAGATTCAGACAGAAACAACCACAATATATGTATTCTCAGTACTTGTCTAGATTTGACAAATTTAGTTATTTAGGTATTACCCGCTAGTACTTGTTTTACACAGCTGAAGTACATATCTTTTTTTGGGTAAAAATTTGATAACTTGCATTGAATATAAGCCACAATAAAACAACGGCAGAACCTTAAGAGTTCTCCACAGTATAATCTCACATCCAACCGTGAGAGATTGGACGAAGAATCTACTTTGAGAGAGAAAATAAGAAAAGAATAGAAAAGAAAAGAAGAGAATAGATTAGATGGTCATACGTGAGGGAGATAGAAAGAGCAAAAAAAATTTTTTTTATTTTTTTATCTATTTGTCATTTTTTGTCATTTCATATGAGTTGATAACGTCAAAATAAAATAAAATAAACTAACGGATGTATACACAGCCTTTTTGGATGTGCAAATAGAACACCCCTTATAATAGATGAAGAAAAAAGACGTACTACATGCAACAACAAAAAAACGGGGATGGGAAAATAAATTTATGGTCTTGTTAGGTTGGAAGAATTGAAGCATGGGGAAAGAAACTAAATCATTACGTGTATTTGGGATACATAAGAATGAAACATAAGAGGAAGATTAAGGATTCAAAGAGAGTGCGTTGTTGCCCACTCACCCTACCTTTGTTACTTAAAGACCTAGCTCGTTTTTTTCCGTGTTATGGAACCCATTTAGTTGTCTGAATCCTTTATTGTTTCTAAACGGCAACCAATTTATTGAATAATTCACAAAATTTCAGCAAGTTTGATCATTGTTTTCGTTGAAAGTATTTTGGTAAGGGAGCTTCTATTCATACCTCTAAAATCGGTATCTAGACCTCCCTACTTAATAGACCTCTTGTTTACTTTTAAAGATCATCTATTTGGTATTTACACTCCTCATTTTACCCACAATACCCCTCGTTCAATAAACTCAATAAATTTAAATAATTCAATCCTCTAAAATGACGTTAATACATCTTTATTTATTTCCTAAAATATATGGTACATGATATTTTATAATCAAAACATAATAACTACCAAAGAAAGAAAATATATTATTTTAATGTTACTTCATATTGTAAACTCTTGCGACCATACTTCCTAAAGTGATGATAAATCAATCAACTCCACAACTTGTTCATGTTCTTCACATTTGATCATCAATATATCCTGATATCCTGATATATATATATATATATATATATATATATATATATGGTACAAAGCATACCCCTCTATGGAACAATCTTAGTAATATCCAAAACATACCTTTAACCGGATTAGAGAAAATGAACTCCTAAATCCATCTTAATTGATAACTCAATTACCTCCTAAATCTGATTTTTATTGTCTAAGATCTAATTCTTCTAAACAATTCCCTTGATTAGGTTTTTAGAATGAAGGAAATTAGAATTCCTTAATTAGTTTTTTAGAATTTTCGGTGGGAATTTTCATGTCTAGTTGAAATCACAAAAAAATCAATATATTCTTGTTTTGTTGTATATTTTAGGGTTTATAAATATTACGTACCAATTTTGGCATTAGTAATTTGACATTAGTTGACAAAGTCAATTATAACATATAAAAAGAAAGAGGTCTAAGTACAATTTTGGAGGTATGAATAGAAGCTCTATTTTGGTAAACTTGATTACTTATTGTACCGTATCACAAATGACTCAGTATGAGAAAGGTAAAAGATAAATTCTATACATAATTTTTCAACCTGTACTTAATGCCATATTCGATAGATTTGACCGTCACCTACAAATACATAGGTTGAGTCTCGAAAGCTGATCTTGTTGTTCTGGCTTTATTAATGAAAAAAAAAAAAGAAAAAAAAAAGACTTTGCTTCACAAAAAAAGAAAGAAAAAAAGAAACAGATATTACTTCCGATTTCCGAATCTAGATTTAAATTCAATTTTGGTTCAAAACACCTCCTGTTTTATTTATACAATTATTAAATATTTTTTTTTTTGAAATGTTTTTTTTATACAATTAGCCAAAACTGCCAACTTAAGAGCCAGTAAAAAGTAAACACTGTAATGAATATGACAGTTGAGAATGAATACATAATTTAAGCTGTTTTGAAGATTTGATGCATGAATACAGAATTTAAGTTGTTATGAAGATTTTAGCATCAAATGGTTGAGTTTAGAATTTCAGTTTTTGAAGACTAGTGGAGAATCTTTTAGATTCATCTGGCTAATAGTCTTTCAACAATGAAATTATAAAAAGCTCCCACTAAAAATGTAGGGAACTGAAATTTGCACTCCTGCTTTTGCAAGCCACTCTCCTTATACTGGTTCTACCAAATCACCCATCTTATCCCCACACGACCCCACCCTTTCTCTTCAACTGAAACTGAAACTCTATCCACTACTAGAAATATGGCCTAAGGGGACATTTGTTTAGGGACACATAAATGTCCCCTTTGGTACCTATAGGCACATTTATTGAACAATAGGGACACATAACACATATGTGCCTATTGCTAGTGTTCCTATTGCTAAATGGAACAAATACAATATGTGTCCCCAAATATATGAGTGGGCCCCATTGTATTCCAAACTATCAAAATAGAATACAATACCATACATTTGTACAAATACTTTACCAATTGGGGACACTTTGGCTATATGTCCCTATTGGCTCAATTTTTATTACTTTTGGCACCCCTTCCCTAATAGGGACTAAACTGCAAACCCATAATCAGAATATATATTTATATATACATATTGATTGAATATCAAAATAATATTAAAGCATTGATAAGACCAATTTGTTCTCCACACAAACAGTAATATACAATATCAGTGCATATACCAACAAATGTACTTCCAAAGATAACCTATTCTCTTAGCAGGAAAAGAATCCACAATTGAAATATTTAGCACTCACATCCACTTGACCTGGGCTGATTGCTGCTTCCAACATCAATAGTATCCGGCAAGTATCTTCATGAAATGGATAGTTTCACAGATGCATAACCAAAAGGAAAATATGTCAAAAAAGGTTAACTCTTGATATGTAATACTTAAAACCAGGGACATGCATGTACGGCAATTAGCATATGGAGATGGTTTCTTGTTCACTTACATCTCCTCCTCTTCCCCGCTTTTCAGGGCATCCCTTGCTATGCACTTCATTGTCTTTGTAATTTTTTGGATATTCTTATCACTCTTCGTCCAGTTCCTCACTGTATATAGTATAAAAAACAACATTATCTTTGGGCTTTACTCAAGTGAAAACCAAACGTACATAACATAAGGTAAAAACGATAACAAGTTGATGGCAATGGTTCATACAATTTGAGTTGAAATTGAGCAACAGATGCACACCAAACATCCAAGTTTTCTGGCAATACACATGGATTCAATGAGTTCATCTATGAAATTTCAGTAATTTTCGGTTCATAGGTTCTTACCTTGGTTTCTCATATATCTTGGACCACTTCCCAGCTATTTGATCTCCAATAATCACCTATGTAATCCATCTTGTATTCTCAGTTCACAACACTCCAAAACTATATATATATATATATATATATATATATATATTATAGAAGTGATAGCTCCACAACTACTTTGACCGATTAAGGTTTCAAGAAATTATAGCAAAAAATAAAGTTGGTTAGTTAACAATTGATCAAACTAGCAAATATGATTGTAAAGTTCTAGGAATATGTTCATGAAAGGGTGAGTAAGAGTTTATACCACCCTCGAAACTGCATCTCCTAGCAGCATTTACAAGTTTAGCACCTGTAAAAATTTCCAACTAAAATCATAGCAGGCTAGATAATTTAGTGTTCATATTGATATATGGTTTCTATATCCATGGTTTCTATGACAGATATACCAAGAAAACAAGTGTTACCAGGTTATTCTAATAGTTTTAGGCAAATTCTTCATGACTACATGCAAAAAGTACTTAAAGGTGCAAAGAACTCCACCAACCAAAAGTTCCACTTAAGTGATTCTTCGATCAATAGAGAATTCATCTGGACAACCAAAGAAATAGTCAGATATACTACTATATTAGTGCAATTTATGCAATTCTAAGTTAAGGGCCTAAGACCAAGAGAGACAAAATTAAGATCATCACTATCTAACCATGAGCATCTCATGACTAAGTTAAATGACGCAAAGTAACATAAATGGAGCAGACAAACTATAAAGAAGTTTTTATCCATCCAAGCAGAATTAATATTTGACAGTATGATACTGAAACATAAAAACTTCACCTAACAGCTCAGATCAAAGTAAAACAAGATAAAAGACATACCCAAAAGCTCAACCCATGATATAGTGTTTTTGCAACAACCGCTGGTCCGATATATAGAATTATGATCAGGGCTTATTATCTCCTTCAAAAGCAAACCAACACCACAGTTACTTCCATACTATGTATGACAGTATGATACTGAAACATAAATTACAGTATTGCTCAAGTTAAACATCTTACAGTATTACTATGCCATCGTGTAATGACTTCAACATTTCTTTCATTAACTTTAATTTCTTATAAATTGCAAAAACAGTGGAACTATAAAGTCAAAGCTAATATGAAACAGGCTGATTTTCAAGTCCCAGCAATACTTGAAATCAAGCAAAGCAAGAGGATTCCCAAGATTAAAATGACTACTGAGATACAAGATGGGATAACAAGCAAAGACACCTATTAGGTAAAATAAAATTGAAAGCAAGCATTCTCAAATTGAAATCGTTTGCTCGCAAATAACTCAATTGAAAACCCTAAAATCACTTGAAGTCGAAAACCCTAAAATCGCTTCCAGTCCAAATTGCCTAACAAATTAAGCACGGAACCCTCTAATTTCAATGCTCAAACTACCTACCCTTGACATTAAACAGATACCCACACCTTGAATCTCACACAAACAAGAATTGAGGAAGAGATCGCAATAGCTGAAGAGGACAAATCTCCATATGGGTGTTTCAATGTCAAGAGAAATTGAGAGAGCAAGAAAGGGCTACTCAGTGGCGATACAAATCTGAAGGAGGAAGCCATGGCTGGCAGTCGGCCTTTGCTGGAGAGGGTAGCGACATATGCGTGCGTGTGTGTGTGTGTGTGTGAGAGAGAGAGAGAGAGAGAGAGAGAGAGAGAGAGAGAGAGAGAGAGAGAGAGAGAGAGAGAGAGACAGAGAGAGAGGAGAGCGAGCGAGCGAGGGATTAGTTGTGGCCTTGTGGGGGTATATGGGTCCGAGACGAGATAGTCTTTATGTACTCTATGTATTCGTATACGAATTGAAAGAAAAAAATAGCGTATCCGTATAAAGTTGTCAAAATTGGGACATTTATGAGTTATATGTGCCTTTTCTCTCTTAATAGGCACACATAGTAAAATATGTCCCCAAATCAATTTATTTAGGGACACTTATATATATGTCCCCAGAGTAATTCTCTCTATTGGCTTTTTTTCTAGTAGTGATCACTGCTCTTTTGCGATTCTTCTAAAGGCCTAATCTACATTACTCTCTCACATTTCTTATTATCTATGAAGAAACCAAATAATATATATATATATATATATATATATATATATATATATATATATAGTCCGTCTACAATACAGACGTCCGTATTTTAAGCTAAAATACGGATTTCCGTTTTTCCACCATTTCCCGACTGAATTTCATCAAACTTTCTTCTAGACTTATCTAGATCATATTGTGTACATCATCCCTGCAAAATTTCAGCCAATTTGGTGATCGTTAAGGCCCTCAAACTTCAGTTTTTCTAAAGTATATCAAAACCGGGCCGATTTAGACCGTCCGGTTTGTTTTTTGATTTTGAGGGCCTTAACGATCACCAAATTAGCTGAAATTTTGTAGGGATGATCTACACAACATGATCTAGATAAGTCTAGAAGGAAGTTTGATGAAATTCAGTCGGGAAATGGGGGAAAAACGGACATCCGTATCTTAACTAAAATACGGACGTCCGTATTTGAAAATATCTCTATATATATATATATACATACGTTGCTTAGAGGTGAAAACTACCACCATGTAACCCAAAAACACCAGCTTCATATATATTGATATCTTCCCATTTCTCATACTCAAGCCACATGATCCCCATTCACATGGCCAAGCTATTTGTTTCTAGAATTTTCAAAGCCACAGTGACACACTGATCACAAGCCTTGCAAATGCACCTTTCATCCACAAGAAGATTGAAACTAAGGTACCCGGCCAGATCCAAATTTTTACAGTCAAAGTGCGAGCTGTTGAGGTAGGATTGCCAGAAAACTGTGAGAGCTTTAACTTTGCTACTTCGCGAAAATGCAAGCGAAGTTCTTTAAAGCCATAAGTTTGCCTGGACCACAGCTTGGCCATTTCCTCTTTTACCATCTATGCTATTCACTTCAACCCAATCTCTTCTACCATAATCACTTCATCAGTCAAACACACCCACAGATCCAAACCACTCATATATTTCTAGCGTTTGTGAGTCGTGACTAATTCAAATTACCAATTCCAATTTCCAGAAAGTGAATCCCTAAGACCATCTATCATCAAATTTGCACGTCAAACAAATTAATTTGTTAGAGAAATTGTTCCCTTTTGAAGGGCTGGAGGGTCTGGAGCCAAAAGATTCTTGGCAATTTGATTCATCTCATCTCTCTATTTTCAGTATTACAAGTCTGGGAATCATGAGAGAGAAAAAGTACATTTTCGTTAGTGTGAGGAGGAAGACGACCGAAGAAGTAGTGAGGGTAATTATGAAAGAGAAATAAAAGAGTATTACACAAAATAATATTAAACAATTGAAAGGCAATGTGGTTTGTAAAAGAGGGAGTGCAAATTTCAAAAGCTCCCAAAATGTACCATGTAAGAAATTCAATCGCTTTCCACCGTGACAAAAGCAAAAAAACATGATAAAATTTTAATCATGTAAAACCAGTAAACCACCACTTTGTGAATGTTGATATAGAAAATTCAACCAAAAGGGGGTCACAGCTTAGAATCATGAAATGACCTCTTTTGGGTGTCAACTTTGAACCCCATTCAACCAAACAGTGTTGGGACTGTTGGAGCTAACTCAATAAGCTGACTCATCATAGATAAGCTGGTTAGTGTACTACACAAAAAGTCACTTTCTGAATTTGAAAAGATAAAATTCAAATTCAAAAACGTGATAATTCAATAATCACAACGAACTAAAAATAAATTACAAATTATTATATATTAAAGAGTCCATACAAATGTGACTCTGGTGAAAACAAATATTACATTTCTAATCTTATACAGTTGTAAAGTATTAGACGATGTAATTGTTCAACGCATGCTTCACTACACACTAACAAAGCGAGACTAAAATAGTAGAATCACTTCTACTCGCCGCAGCTATCAACCGCCGCCTCAATTCTGCTAATCCTCACCTGCACGATTTAACTCATACACCATGGATTGGTGTACCTGGTTGTAAACAACAAACCCGGTAAGCTTATAAAGCTCGTGTAAGTAAACTCAGACTCACGCAACAACTCTTAAACCATCATACCACACGCACACAAAAATACAAGGTAAGATTCAAACTTTCCTGCATAAAAGCATAGTTCAGGATGGCAGAAATCTTACACAATTAAAATCGTGACTCCTGCATATAACTTAGTTCAGAAAGTCACACGAATACAATGAAAATCGTGACTTCTGCATATAGCTTAGTTCAGAAAGTCACACGCATACAATGAAAATCGTGACTCCTGCATATAGCTTAGTTCAGAAAGTCACACGCATACAATTAAAATCGTGACTCCTGCATATAACTTAGTTCAGGAAGTCACGCACAAACAATTAACACAAATATATAACAAATGAAAACATTTAATAAATCCGACAACTCCAAAATGAAGCCAAGATGTTGCCATCTTAAATTCAGGAAAAACAACGCACACTTTCTTTTCTTTTAAAACTCATCTCCCTTTACTCATAAAAATTACAAGTCGACAAAATCACACGTTGTCACAACAACACTTGTAATTAAGGAAGCATGTCCCTCTTGTACACAAAAAAGGAAAAACACAATTAAATTCCTTTTAAAACATAATTAAAACAACACATGGGAATCACATTCCCAAACTCAGGGTGCACTGACCACTGTCAGTCCCCTCTAATCTCACAAAGGCACAGACTAGAGCTTTAGCTAATGGTAACCAATCACCCGGCTAAAGGCTTGGTTCCCGATATAATTGTCATAAAGATCTCATTCGCCACAATGGCGAGATCCTTACACCACACATGTAAGATCCCTTTCCCCACAATGGAGGATCTTACACTGGTAGTTGGTTTCCAAATCAACTCACTCACACATCACACAACTCACACATATTCTCAAATATGACAATTCTATAACAGAATAAATTCACCCACATGCTCACTCTCAATATATATATATATATATTTCACATAAATATATATATATGTAGACATTCACTCAGGAATAGTCCACTAATACCAACTATAGTCATTGATCGTAAAATACTTAAAAAATTATTTTTATATTAAAATCATTTTATATACTTACCAATGAACCTTAGTCGATCAAGTTCATTCAATTAAAAACAAATATTTCTTTTTATAAAATAATTTCACATTTAACGATCCATTATTATAAGTTAACTCGTATTACATACGAACATTGTGAAGTTTACTCACCTTTATTTCTCATGTTGCGTCTTCAACCTCACAAGGGTGTCAAACACCTAAGCGACATTAGCATCCAATTTAAATAAATTAAATTATAAATTGCTCCGATCACACAATCCTTAACCCCGAGGCTTGCCAACCAGCGACAAACCTCCTTCGGAACCTCTCAAGGCTCCTAAACAGCCTAGTCGACCCTAGGATCGAACATCAAGCCCAAATTCTAAGTCGATAAGCACGTAAATTAATAATCGCATAAATAACGGATTCAAAAATACATAACTTGGTCATACGACGACCGAATCATGCAAATAATATATCCACGCGCTCGTATCGACGAGCACGACACAACAAGACACCCTACTGCCCCAAATACCCTCAGACGCGCCGCCACACGCAGCCCAAAGTGGCTGCACGTAGCAGAGGTCTCTGCAGGCCAAATCGACATCGTTGTCGTCGGCAGCGGCGGCGACATCGTCGTTGGGGGCGAGGGTAGCGGCGGCGACGTCTTTTAGCATGTCGGGGTTTCTGGTTTTTGAGTTTCTGGCACAGGAGAGCGAGTTCACCGCAAGTCAAGGAGGCGCAAGAGAGCGACTTCTGAAGTGGGTTTTCGGGTTTCCGGCGTTTGAGGGAGAAGGAGGTGAAGAAGCGGTGGGCGGAGGAGGAGAAGACGAAGAAGAAGGAGGCGGACGCGGAGGTCTGAGAGCCTGAGCGTGGGTTTTCGGACTTTCGGGTCGGTCCGGGTTAAACACATCTGGAAACCGGCCCGGTACGGAAGTATGAAAATCGGTCCGAGTCTGGCTAAACCCGGAAATTTCAGAGGTAAAAACCGACCCGATCTGGTCGGTTTCAGGTCAGTCCGGGCCAAAAATCCGAGTTTCGGTTTAAAAAAAACAGCCCTAGAATGGACTAAATTGTTGAAATATAGGAGATTAAGGATCTACTAGTTTAATTTGAAAGCAGAGGGATAAAACTGTTTTTAGGTAAAAAGTTTAGGGGGTAACAAGTATTTTGTCTTTTTTACTATTTATAGTAACTTCTGATTTTGAAAATAACTTCAATAGGTCGTAACATCCGTTTCACGCGTGCCGCGTGTCTACGAACTCGTATAGTCCAGTTCTACGACTTCCGTGAAGAAAACTTTTCGAAATTCACAACAGATAAAAATGTCAACGTTTTTTCAAAATTTAACTCTCGAAATCACTTCCGACGTCGCGCACCGACTAATTAAAAGTGCATGAAATACGAATTACCATAAATCACCCTTCCATTAATTTTGAGGAATTTACACGAAATTAAATTATAAAATCGGGGTTACTACAGAAAATGACCAGTGACTCCAATGCAGGTTCATTTGTATCTTCTACTATTCTGTTATGCTACAGAAATATGTTACTTTATTAAAAAGAGAAGCATTCCATGAAAACACCACTGCATAACAAAGGGAGAGATAACCGTAATATCCTACACTAATAACTTATACGCTGCCTCACTGATATGCTTAAACCTGGAGAAGAATGTCCAGTAGGAAGAAGTTGAATAAAAAGCGCAACTAGTAATAGCGTGAGCTAGTATCATAAACACGGCCTCCAGGATATGGTCCCCTAGGCTCAAACCCATGATCACGGGGACCCCCAAGAAATCGAGCTCGCTCTCTGTATGAATCATATTGGTCAGTCTCGTAGCCTCTGCGTGCATCCCCAGCAGTAGCTGAAGCTGTAATTCCACTGTAACCATGAACATCGGAGGAGCCCATGCTGCTTTTAGGGTAACGATCCATCACAGATTGCTGGTATTGATGCTGTCGAGCATTTGATTCCCTCCTTAGTAAATCATCTCTGCGATTAGCATGCAGACACCGTAGTGATGCTAATTGTTCTTCGTATTGAGTATTGATTGTACCAATTTTCTGAGAAACAGAGATGCCAACAGTAGATGAGAAATCAACATTTAATCTACAAACGGAACAAGCATGAAAAAAATCCCATCCCCAATTAATGAATATATTACTCAAATATACTGATTTTTCATATGGGGGATTGTTTCAAAACATAGCATCCAAATTCCCCTGAAGCTCTGTTTCCGCTATCGAACAACTAAAAGTTTAAAGAAGCAAAACCAGAGGATAGGCATTGGAAAGTATATTTGCAAATCAAGGTGTTAAGCAAGCAGTTCACACAGTGTCCGATGTTTTAAAATTCTTATTCCTCTTTTCATTGGGTAGTACTTAGCTTATGCAAAAACAGTGGTAGATACTCAATATCCCCTAGCCTACAGGTCTAAAACAGTACGTCATCAAAAGTAGAAAATCTATGGTAAAAATACAGAACTGATGCTATGGAAGAACACTGTAACTTGAACAAAGATATGATCTTCCTCAAATTAATTCTTTGTTGATATAGCAATCTTTACTCCCTATAAGCAATATTGGTTCTAAACTGACTTTGACAAGAAAGAAAAAGAAATTGAGTGTGGCTGACAATCCCCACTCCCCTGAGGGTAGCATGTGTGGCATAATTACTTCTATGAATATGAGAGTCAAGAACCACTGTAACTTCCACCTCCCATGTAGTGCTTGGGTGTGTAGACACCCACAACTGTTTAACTTTAAATTAGTGCTTACCTATGCTCATCAAGCTATAAAGAAATTCAAATGTCTTATTACTGTGTTGATTCTGATATTAGTATCTTATTGTAGTATTTGGATATATAATGCTTTCAAGTCTCATATAAATATCTTTCCTCCCCTGTTTAAACTGAGTTCACAAGTCGAGCTAGATAAGGCACTGAGGGAAAGTGCAGTTGTTTACTCTGATTAACTCTTCTCCTTTGCCTTATGAATTAAGAATTTAAAGGCGAATACAAGAAACCAGGGGAGGCACTAGGGTAAGTCCGAAAATTATAAAGGTGAAGAGAATCTATTCACCTGAAAGCCTGTGATTGGCGTGAGAATGTATAAAGATAATGAAGACACAATGGGGAATCTAACATAATCCACTTTCAGATATGAACTCACCTCTCTGTGTCTAGCATTTTCTGCATCCTCAGCATCGTTCTGTTCCTTGGTTAGTTTCCTAATGTCATCAAGGAATTTCTGCTCAAGATCCTCAAAAGACTGTAATGAAGGCTTATCCTCATATCCAAGGTCCATATCTTCAATATGAGGTTGAGATCGTGGATCGCTGTTGCTCTGTGTCTCTAAAGAATGTTTAGGATCGGACCTTTGACCCTGGAAATAGGATCTTGATGTATCACTCACTTGACCTGCAAACAACCATGTGATTGTAAGCAAACATAATTTAATATCTGAAATAAGAAGGTACTTGAGACAAAATCATAACCTAGACGTGCTACCTAAGTGCCTAATCATTCTGTCACAAGATTTGATAAGCCTTGTTCTGCATCTTCTCATACACAGTTTATTTGACACTATAGCATGCTCCAATTTTCAGATTGTGGTCTTACCATTTTTGGCATTATGTAACTTGACCAATGTTCCCCACAACTTTTCATTTAATAGAAAACTAATAAAACCACCACAACTCTTTAAGATATATCATTGCCAGTTTGGGAGTGTACCATATTCAGAAGCACAACACCATTTTATATACAACAAGAAGCACTTTCACATTGACAATAGCAACATAACTAATAATGGGAGGCCAGGTGCAGTAAACCACAAAGCAGGGCTACAAAGTCTCTGTTGAATGAATATAAGGACTTTAGGTTGATACACCAAGTACTTGTTATGTTTCCAACATGAAAATCTCTTAGGTTATTGCAGAAAATTTTAGAGTGCATATTGCATCAATAAATAAATTTGCATCAGGTCAATTTAGGTATAGATGCCTAAATATGTATACTAGTTCCCTGCATTACTAAACAAGTGGTAATATGCTCAAGGGGAACATTACTAAAAACAAGTGGTCCCTGCAAGTTCTTACAGGGTGACCTATTTTTGATCGGATTATGGACAAAGCAGTCCTGGTTAAATGGTTTATGCCTGCTCGTTTTCCTCTTTGATGATGAAGTAATAATTTAGAGGATAAGTTGCTTTTCTAACATTACCTAGAAAATTTATCAATTAAACTCTCATCAACTACATCCCAACAGTTACTAGTCCAAAGGAGTTTCCAACCCCAAACTTCAATGTTCCGTGGGAAAATGGATTGCATGGAACCTAATTATTACAGCTAAGAAGAAGTTGGCACCGGTAGGAGAATACAACTCTAATCAGTGCATGTACTCCTATCCAGTGTTTCGAGCAAATGCCTCTCCAGGCTATTCCTATTTTTTGAATATATGCAAGCTGTTCATATCTCATAAAACAGGGAATTGAAGGAAAGGTCCGTATTTGTCACTAATTAATTCCAAACTCATTCTGGTTCATGAAGGATCAATCACCATCGAGAAGATAAGCACACAAGACTCATATCCTTTAGTGCAAGTGTCTGTCCACATGAAATGTAAGCATCTGAAATACATGGCCATTGGTGCCAATTGCAGCTAGGACAAGGATAAGAGACATATGCATATAGCATACTTGTTCAAAATAGGTATGTCTGCATATCATCTACAAAAGTGCCGCGGTTTCCTAATCAAATAGGAGTGTTTTCTTTACCGATAATGCTCGTCAGTTTTGGGAGACGAGTGACAGTTTTAGCTGGAGTTGTTATGTTTTATGCTAAGCAGGTAAAGCACCATTCTTTCATTACTTGTACTAGAACCTTATTCACTAATGACCAATAAGTTCACTCACACTTGGCCTAAGGAAAACAAGAAACAAGTAAATATCTCAAAAACCAAATCAACAGCACAAAACGAGATAAAAGAACAAGACTTGCCTTCAGTGAAGAGATGAGGTGTCATAGGGTTGGAGGGTTTGGAAGAATCTCTTTCCCATCTCCACTGGGCCGCCTCTGGTTTCGAAGCACCATAAGGAATAGGATTGGGATTGCTGTCCCTTTCGGGTGTGAACGCTTCCAGTCGTCCTTCAAAATCACTAGCACCACCACCGCCGCTATTCGGCTGCTGCTGCTGCTGCTGCTGCTCCTGCTGCTGCTCCATCCTCTGTTGGTGGTGGTGGTGGTGGTGCATAGAAGCCGCCACCGCCCCGCCACCGTACGAATTTCCGCCGCCGGAATCGGCAGCGTACTGGCCCTGCTGGCGTCGCATCATAAGGACCTAATAGATATGACAGGGAATTCGATTCCTTTATAGAGTTGGCTAATTCAGACATGTAATTGAACACCAAGGCTGGAATTGAAAATCTGAAAGAAACTAGTTTTGTTACCAGAATATCTGATTCGGGGCACAAAATCGAACACCCAGAAGCGTTTCGGATTTTAAGTAGTTACACTTGCTCCGCTTCACGGGACACTGTAATAGCAATGAGTATTCCTCCATTTTTACTCATTAAACCTCCACCATTTTTCAATTATTAGATTACATATATACCCTCTTATAAAAAAAACAACTTTAATCAACTCTTAAATTTAATAAAAATCAAACTAGGGTTTTTTATAAACCTCCCAACCAAGTTTGAAGTTCTACCGTTGTGATCTCATCAGTTTCTCGTCTATGAAAACATCAGTATCTGGTCTAAAAGTGTGTTGTGAATAAGAGCTACTACACTTAATGGAAAACTCACCATTAATAGAGACCCAATTCATTGTTCCAGAATCTTCAAACAAGATATTCTTGATTCTTCAATGAATAGTTCGATTCGGTGCTTATATGTTTGTTTCTTTGTTTCTTATTTGCTTTGATTCTGTGTTGGTTGTTTTCTTTCTCTGCTTCTTTTGAAAATTAACTATAATAGAGTTTGTGTGCTATTGGATGTGTTCCTTATATTCCTCTTCGGCAAATTGTGCCATATTTGATAGAAGATTACTCTTGAAAGAATTGTCTTTTGACAAAAGATGCAAAAACAAAAAACAAAATCGTGGTGCTACTATGAAATCTATTCGAGGAACTTGCCACTAAAAGAATTCCTTTTAGCAATTAACTCACATAGTCATCATCATCATAATTTTGGGAGTTCTGAGATTAAGTTAAGATTTTGCAGTCATCACATATGGCTTCGTTCAGAGCATTCTTGAATAGTTCAGTTGGTCCCAAAACCACTCACTTTTGGGGACCTGTTGCAAATTGGGGTTTTGTTGCCGCTGGATTGGCAGATATGAGTAAACCCCCAGAAAAAGTATCTGAAAATATGACAGCAGCAATGTGCGTTTATTCAACACTATTTTGAGGTTTACGTGGATGGTACAGCCTCGTAACTACTTACTTTTGGCATGTCATGTCTCGAATGAATCTGTCCAACTCTATCAACCCTCCCGCTGGGCAAAGGGTCAGGGTACTTGACCAAGAAGAAGGAAGAAGCTGCCACTCAATAACTTATTGTTTCTTCTATCATCTCATTGTTATATCTTTGTTTCCTTTGTGATTTTTGATGTAACCAACGACCATCATGTTAAGACTTTCGAATGAGTAGGTGAAACTTGTTCTTTAATATGTTCTGTTTATGTCATGCTTTTATTTCGTTTCAAAAAAAAAAAATCCTTTTAGCAATTGCCAATTTAGACTTGATAGACATACTGGTGCTTTAATATAAGCTTCTGACTATAGTGGCCTGAAACTCCCATTCTTGTCTGATGTCATATACGTACACACATACAAGCATATATTGAGCATCATAGAAGTGATGGCAATTCTCAGAAAATAACGGATTTGTTCTGGTGTCATCCTTACAGTATTGACATTTTACGTACATTTCCATATGTACTTATTATGGACTGCACTTATAGAACAAATAGCTATCACTTTCCACTTCTAGAGATTGTTGGCATCACGTCCACAAATATGACCTTCAATGTTGCATTTTGTTATATGTCAAAAGAGAAAGAGGATAATTAATATTACACATGGGCCTTGACAAGATTGAAGACTCTTTTAAATGATAAGTGTACTACAAGTGTGATAGACACTAATGGAGAATTAGACACTAATCGAGAATTAGCACTTATGAATTCTATAAGGAATGAATTTCTTGAAGCACGACATCTATTATGTAGCTGGCACATGATGTGACATGCGAGGCTCACACAAATAATAATCGTACAAAAGATCGTTAGTAGTATAAAGCAAGTAGGGATCGTTCTAGTTGGGGATTAAGAGTACCTGAAATATGAGAATATTAGACAAATATTCACAATTATATACATATTTACACGTTTCAAAGAGGGGAATTGAGGTTCGGCAGCAAGCTACCTCTAACATACCTAGACATGAAAATTAAGACAAGAAAATAAATCCCAAGTTACTATATACATGTGGTCGACATCTTTCACACAAAGCACTCATCAAAAAAGCAATCAAAACATACAACAATCAAGCAAACAAGGCTCACGGCAAACAATGAAAAAGTGATCTGGACTCGACTTAGTTCCAATTCTAATTAGAGCCTCAGCGGTTGTTTCTGTCTGAATCCGTAAACTCACAGATACTGGTGGATCTTGGTGCGGTTCCTACCTGCAAACCCTGCTAACTAAGGGAATACCGGGCGGGGCCGGTCTATTCCGCTCCGATGCCTAAGTCAGTATGGTTGGAATAAACTGATAACTTAAGCGGGAATGAGTAGTTGAAGTATTGATTACCTATTAATGATGGCAGTTGGGTCCCTTATATAGGCTGCCGGGTGTGAGGACTGGACTCACCCTTCGATGTGGGACTGGCCCCCTTCTGCACATATTATTGCACTGTTTCGGCCCCTGTTTGGGGAGCTGCCATTCCCGGTTCCCGGGCCCAGGTCGCAGGTAAGACATGCCCGGGCGCGGGTACAGGTAAGTTCATGCTCTGGCCCCGGGCCCTGGGCTGGGTCAAGGAGTGCTGACTGCGGGTTTAGGGGCCTGGGTAGCCTCTCTATGGCTACTGTCAACAACAGTCATCTAATCGTTAATAGACTTCTTGGATACTTAGAATCAACTCAGCGTATAATCATAATCTTGTTACAAACTAATTTACATGACACTCAGCGTAGACCCATTTACTAGCTAGCAGATAAGCACAAAGTCTTTTTAATTGGAAACAAGTTAACATGCAAGATGTCACTCTTCATATTAGACAAGCAAGTTCTTTAAATTACTTTAGCCCTCGTGAAAACAACACACATAAAGCAACTCAGCGTATACTAAATCTATGCTTATTTTCGGCCAAGTGAGATCAATGCCCCACACATTGCAATTGCATAGAACACCAACTTTTAAGGCACATGAATTTAAAGAACTAACCAAGTACGAATTTAAATCCAAATTAACATGCTTGCCGATTACCTAGTTACTATCTTGTTACATATTCCCTTTACCTGCTTTATCCTATTAGAACAAATAAATTTCGACATTTAGAGTTAACAAATAAAACCAAGTTACGAAATTTTACAACTATATTAAACATGCAAAACCAAACAAACAAATTGTTCTTACATAGACTTAAAAACAAATACCAAAAGAATATACAAACTACATAGATATAGTTTTGTAAAACAATAAAATTACAAGCCGAAGGGAGTAGATCACACATTTAGACACCTTAGGGGGCAGGAGCTCTTGTTGATCCGATGGAGGTTGATGTAGCACAGATTGGAATTTTAGGATGGTGATGATGGTGGTTTCGGCTAGCAATTTTATCTAGGACTTAAGGTAGAGTATTTGGTAGAGCTTTAGACTTGTGTTTCGTCTTAAAATGTGACAAATTGTTCTGTGGGAAATCAGCCTCTATTTATAGGAGAAAAGCTGTGGCAAAACCGGCAACAATAGGGAAAGCAAAACCTAAACCGAGTTGGTTTAGGATACTTGCCGGCCAAGCTTTGTATCTTCATGAATCTTCCGTACAATTTCTCAATGGACCGAATGAAATGCTTCATGGACTCCCTTACTGGATCGGCAGCTGGTTATTTGATGGATATAAGGTCCAAGATCGGATGCTTCCTTCCCTAATTCACCCGGGAACACATTTCCTTATTCCGATAGGATTCCTTAGCTTCCTTGACTTTCTTGTGGCTACCTTGACTTTCTTGTGGCTACCTTGACTTTTCTTGATCTTCATATGCTTTGAATTCTTCCCAATAATCCTAGGATGGATTGCGTACACTTGCAGCCACTAGGTAAGGCAGAAAAAGGCTTGGAAGTCCCCAAAAGTGCTTATCGGCAGAAGCTTTGTTTCTCGGATGCAGGGGAGCTTGCAGGCGCGTGCTGGCGTGCGAAAGTGTCTAGGCAGGTGAAGGATACGTGCGCGCGGAAATTTTGGCAAATTGGCAATATGCTGGCGCATGTGTGTGCAAGCGTGTGGCGTGTGCGAGAAGCGTCATGCAGGTGTGCATAGGCTCCGGTAGGGCAAGGTAGTGGCATCGGTAGGCAGGCTGCGTTCTGGAATGAGTGCCCGTATCCGATCTGACATAGGCTGAACCTCTGCAGATACGCCTGGGATACGTCTTCAGATACGTCTGGGCCTGTCTTGGATACGAGTCGGACACGAGATGTCAGTGTTCGATACGTCTCGGCATCATGGTGTCCACGCTGCGCTTGCTGTGCTGCTGCTCGCAAGTGTGCGCGCATGGCTTTGTTGAGTGTCAGATACTTGTTTTCCTTCTCGGCAGATTTGACTTTTGTGTCTTCAATCGAGCATAACTTCCTCCTCAGAGCAGATATTGATGCGATTTCAAATTCTATGGAAACTAGACTCAGATATCTTTCTATGCATATATGGCACGCCATCTATTTCCAAATGAGCTGTCTTGGAGAAATCATGGAAGTTGAGTGATGTGTCCAGGAAATTCCTGAAACTTACTGTATCCGAATTTGCATAGCAATTTTCGGCAGCTTCTTTAGCTCCAATTCCTCTAACTCTTTCCATTTCTCAATCATATATATGTGTACTGCAGCACATAAGAGAAGAAAAACCCATCAAAAGCAACATGGAAGCTTTACAGAATCAACGAATCATATAATGACTTCGATTTTCAGCACTTTGTTAATTTTCTGTAAATTTCCGATTCTTAAGCACATTTTTTGATAACTCTACCAAAAGTTCATTACTCTATATTATGACTTGATCTTAAACAAATAAGGTTAAAAGCAAAGTATAAACGAGAGTAAAACATATTAAGAACGTTGCATTTTATGCTCCTATCAGCACATAAACAAACAAGTGCTCACTCATTGCAAGAAACTATTTGAGACGAATGAGGGGTGGAAAGCATTTTTTCATGATTGGGAGGCTGTGATGAATTCAAATACTGAAGTTGAGTACTTGAATAACTTAAGAGTACTTGAGTCAAGATATAGCTCACTTCCCGGAGCCATAGATTATTTAAAAACCACATATTTCTGGCTGCATATATAGATGATTGTTTGCATCTAGGTACCACCGTACCACTACCTCCAACAGGTACTTTTAACGTATTATTTTATCTGTCTTTTTTTACTTCATTTATTGTACTATGCTAAGCGACTGTAAGTGATTCATTTTTCTTTTTTGGACAATAATAATTACGTATTAGGGTGGAAAGTGCACATTCAAAACTTAAGCAACAACTTGGCTCTAGTCAACTTGACTTCACTGTGTCATGGGATCATATTCATGCGTTGATGGAGTTGCATCACACTGAAATTAAAGCCTCGTTTGAAAAGAGTCGATGTTTCATCCAACATCAATTTAAGCATACATACTTGAAAGAACTAATCAGTAGTGTATCTATTATTACTCTGAACAAAATTGTACGTGAAGCAAATAGGTAAACTTTTTGCTCTTGATCTTTACCTTCTTTTTTTTCCATATAATTGTAAACCTACACTAACTAAACCATTGATTATAGGGTTGATGCATGTGGAATAAGTCTTGTATCATGTGGTTGTGCCATTCGCTGCACACACTAATTACCATGTGTACATGACATTGTTGAATATCAAAATTCCCATCGGCCTATTCCTATTGATGTTGTTCATTCTCATTGGAGGCGGTTAAATATAGGTAATTTTGAGGAGGAGATTGATCTCTAAGAAAAAGTTCTAGTAAGACCACGTCTGACACATTTGAAAACATGGCTTGAAGAACAAGATGATGAAACCAAGAGACAAATCTTGTTGAAGATTGACGAACTTATAAATCCTAATTCCACGATACTTCAAGAACCAAATAAGAAGGTTAAAACTAAAGGGCGTCCTTCTAAGATTGACAGTAGTACTCATTGTCTGTCATCTGCTTTTGAGCTAGTTGATGCTCGCCTCAATCATGGTAGTCAGTCACAAGTACAACAAGAAAAAGTTGTTAATGCTTCTCCTAGTACTATGTTGCCTTCTGCGAAGCAAGACAAGTATTCAGAGAAAAATTTGGTATGTCTTTCAGTTGTGATATATAATAAGTTAGTAAATGTTTCTGTTGTGAGAAAATAAAACTAATATGTTGTGATTTTTGTACAGCCTATCTGCTCGAGTCAGGGCAATTCACCATCTGATTTAACACAGAAATATACGAGACAATTCATTTTTGGTATGAGACCACACATTCTAGGTTCACTTGATGTTAAAGATGATGGTAATTGTGGTTATAGAGTTGTAGCATCAGCTATGGGATTTGGTGTGCGTTCTTGGAAACAGGTGCGACTAGACCTAATGACTGAGCTAAATAGTATGTCCCAATTGTATATGAAACTATATGGTAGTACAGACGGTGTAGAGAAAATCAAACAGAGAATTCATCATACAGGATCAGCTGCACCACGTAAAAAATGGATGTGTATAACAGAGATGGGGCATTTGATTGCCACTTGTTATGGAGTTATTGTGATAAATTTATCTGATGGACAATGCCTTACATTTCTTCCCTTGACAGAACACGTCATTGGGAGCTTCCAAAGTCAGGTACTGCCTGAAATTGAAATTGGTTTTGTGAACGGAAATCACTTTGTGTAGGTAAGTACGTACTATAACTACATCTTCATGCATTTGCTCATTTATTGAATTCAAACTAATCGATTTTTTAATAGGTATCTTTGGTAGGGGGATGCCCATTACCACCAATTCCACCAAACTGGTACCCCCATGCTGATGACAAAGTACGATCGTTATACAGTAGATATGGTGATCGTTTGCATCTCTATACTCAAATACCCCATCCAGAAAGAGTTAATACAATTTCAGAAACTATGTCACTTGAGGATGATTAATTTATTTTTCTCGTGATGTTGAGACTAATTTTTTTATTAGACTCTTAGAATAATAGTCGTTTCGAGTTGATGTATTTATTAATTACAATTGATTGTTCACATGATTATTGATTCGAATAAATTTTTGTGCAATTGATATCATTGAAAAATTCTTTCTTACAATTTGATCAAATATTAGAAGCTTAGCAACATTATGAGGAAAAAAAATTGTTTGCATGCATAAAGAAAAAAATAATAAGAAAAATTCAAAGACTGAAAGTCTGAAATGGATGATTGGATGAAAAAAATTATATTATGAAATAGAAGTCTAGTGAGTAAACGAGAGGTGTAATGAGTAATTTATTGAGATATATGTGAATAAAATATTCAAGGTTATTTTCGTAATTTGAATGGAGGTCTGGTGAGTAATTGCTTATATTCAAAAGTTAAATGGAGGTGTCATTAGCATAAGAGGTCTAGTGAGTAAAACTGGAGGTCCCAATAGCAACACTCCTCATAGCAATTTGTACCACCATTACTTAAAAAAAAATAAATAAATAAATAAATTATTGGGGAATTCAAGTTGCACCTCAACATTTGGTTTGTATACCTCGCTAAATTTTTGCAACAAATATTTTTCATGTTATGCCCCTCTAGAAAATTGAGGGCTCTCTCAAATTGAGTTTCGATCTCTCTACTGAACACCATCATCCTGCCCCAAAGACCAAACAAGTGAAACAACCTCTATAATCGATGATTGGGAAATCAATTGTGTTTTTAAATAAGTATGTTTGTAGACCACAATTAAGAAGAATCTAACAAATATATAGAGGGAGGGGACAAACACCACAATTAAGAAGAATCTAACAAATATATAGAGGGAGGGGAAGATGGAAGACCCGTGCAATAATTGCAGCTCTAGGGGGTAAAGTAGGAAACAAAATTGTTCAAAAATCATAGGAGGTGTATTTAGTAAATCTGGAGGTGTAAATAGAACCACCCAATAATTATTCTTATTGGAGTTTTTTCTTTTCTTTTTTTCCTCTTAATCTATCTACACCCTGTACTAGTAAGTTAGCTCATTTGGCTCATGCTCATTATCACCATCATTCTCCTACTGTTTCGTTTAATTGTTTCCCCTTTCTTTGTTTCAACCATTCTATTTGGATCCGTTGAGAGGGGGTGTAGACATAAAAAAGTGTTGAGGTTAGGTTATGGTATAACGGTGTGTTAACGTTTGATAGATAACTTATATTACAATTTGGATGACTCGTCTTATCTGCTTTAAAGCAAGTAGGGATCGTTCAGTCTGGGGATTAACGGGTACTCAAAACATTCAAAGTATTAACAAACATATAACAAACGAAATTATATACATATATACATTCCATGTCACAAATATATACATATATACATATAGACAAACACGAAATTAAATGGGGGGTTTTTGAAATTAATTTTAGCAT
Organism: Potentilla sterilis; assembly: GCA_963682095.1. NCBI lineage: Eukaryota > Viridiplantae > Streptophyta > Magnoliopsida > Rosales > Rosaceae > Potentilla > Potentilla sterilis. Next base: position 30,095,394 of record OY821755.1, on the reverse strand, counting down.
GCTACGAAATTAAAAAGACAAGACATAAAAATAAATCTTAATCTAATATTTACAAGTGATCAACATCTTTCACACAAAACACTCACACAAAAGTTCACATAACATGCAATAAACGAAAGCAAGGAAACAAGGTAGCAAGTTTGAAAACATTCTAGACTCGACTTAATTCTGACCTAATTAGCTCCTTAGCGGTTTACTAATCGATATAGACTTCACGAAAGTACTTGGGATTATCTTAGTGCCTAACCCTAATATTTAGCTAACCGGTTTAAAAACACTTAGCAACGTTGAAATTAAACAAGTAGCATATATGCACGAAATCTCTAGTCGGAGACATGTTAACAAGTATGGCGTCACTCATCTCGCATCGACATGTATATTCTTTAAACTACTCTAGTCCTAGGAAATCGACACAAATCAAGACAATGTCACGTTTGACTCGACCAATGCTTATTTTGACATGTAAGATCGACACCCACAATACATTGCACTTGTATAGGGCGGCAATCTTGGTTGCCTACGAATTTAAAGAATAAACTAAGTATAAGACAAGAATGAAAACAAAACATGCTTCCCTGTAACCTAACCTAAGACTTACTACATATCACGTTTACATGTTAAAAACGATTTGAATCCGAAACTTGAGATCATCACTACAAGAAAATACGGCTTTACCGACGAAAAAAAAAAAAACGGCCGACGAAATATTTTTTTCGTCGGCTATTTCCAAGAATGGCCGACGAAAATTTTTGTCGTCGCCAAAAAAAAAATTTCGTCGGCCATTCTCAGAGAATGGCCGACGATTTTTTATTTCGTCGGTAAAAATGAAAAATCGTCGGCTATTCTACAAGAATGGCCGACGAATTTTTCCGTCGTCCCTAAAAAAAATGTTTCGTCGGCTATACTCCTATAATGGCCGACGAATTAAAGTTTTCGTCGGCTATATAAATTTTGGAAGAATGGCCGACGAAGTTGGCAATTTCGTCGGCTATAAGTCTTTATATTTTCAGATCTGGACAGAAGCTGCTCATTTGAAAAAAAAACGGGAGAAAGAGTGAAAAATCTGTGGGTATTGTTGAAATCCGTCCTCTCTTACATTGTGGAGCTATATATAGGTACGTATATGTGTATATATGTTGATTTTGAGTTTTAGTTGAGTTGATTTTGAGTTTTAGTGATTTTGATATAGTAAGTGATTTTTTGTTTTGTTGTTGTTTTAGTGTTAGAATGTATGTATATATGTTGATTTTGAGTTGTAGTTGAGTTGATTTTCAGTTAGAGTATAATTATGTGTTTTAATTTAATAATATTATTTTAATTAGTGTTAAAATATATATATATTAATATATTAATTAATGGTTGTTGATAGTGTAATGAACTTAAATAATGGTTGTTAATTAATGGTATATATATATATATGAGTTGATGTTGATAATAACATATATTGTAATATATATGTGTTAATTAATTTATTATTAATTAAATTTATACATATATATTATTATCAGGCTATATATGGATCGAGATAAGAGTTGGATTTCGCTTCCAAGGCATGACCGACGATACACTACAGGAGTTGTGGATTTTATGCAGTTCGTCGAGGAAAATGCAAAGGGGAATTACCATTATTGCCCGTGCAAGAAATGTAAGTGTCGCAGTGATATGTGTCAATTTTCGATTAGGACAGTATGGGAGCACCTAAAGAGTAATGGGTTTTGGCCGAAGTACACACGTTGGATATATCACGGTGAGCCATCATTAGATGGATCGCATGATCATGGGCAGTATTTTGAGGCGGGGAGTAGTAGTACATCCAACGATCTAACAATGGGATTTGTCAACGACGTGTTTCCTTTTGAAAGCGGTGTACGTGGGGAACAATATATGCAGGACTCGGTGCAGCCGTTCCCACAAGTTGTCAACACTGCTGCCTTTGACAAGTACAACAAACTGATTGCATTGCAACAGACCCCTGTGTCTTCAAGTTCTGAGAAGACAGTTCTTCAAAGTGTGATGGAGGTAATGAGGATTAAAGTCGAGACAAAAGGGAGCATCAGGCAAGTGGATGAATATCTACAGTACACTTCTTCGTTGTTGGAGGAGGGTCATCGTAATCCTACCAATCACCGTCAGGTCCGAAGTATCCTCAAAGATCTAGGGCTTTCCTACATTAAGATCCATGCATGCGCATTTGACTGCGTTCTCTTCTGGGGTGAAGATGCAGAAGGGAATGACCTTGCTAGCCTTGACGCATGTCCGATATGTCAGTCTGACCGATATAAGTTGACGGGAGCAGGCAATAGGAAACCTGTGTAAGTGCTTCAGTATTTTCCGTTGAGAGATAGGCTTGAGCGGTTGTACATGTCAGAAACCACCGCAAAAGCTATGAGGTGGCACGGTGAGCGGGACGCGGGAGACGCAGATATCATAACACACATCTCTGACGGAGCGGCTTGGAAGCATATAAACAATGAGTTTCCTTATTTTGCGTCAGATGTCAGAAACGTCAGGCTCGGGCTCTCAACCGACGGGTTCAACCCTTTCGGCACCATGAGTCTTTCATACAGTATATGGCCGGTGGTTTTGGTACCTTACAACCTTCCTCCGTGGATGTGCATGAAGAAGGAATTTAATATGTTGACGTTGTTGATTCCGGGGCCTGGTTACCCAGGAAAATGTCTCGATGTGTATATGAGACCATTGATTGAAGAGCTTAAGGTATTGTGGGACGTTGGTCATCCCACTTTTGACAAGTACAAGCAGGAGACGTTCCAGATGCATGCCATGGTTATTGGTACCATCAGTGATTTTCCTGCTTATGGGATGTTGTCGGGCAGCGTTGTTAGGGGATACAAGGCTTGTCCAGAGTGCCTCAGCGATTATGGGAGCACCCCTCATTGCAACAAGATATGCTGAATGGGTCATCGTGTGTTCCTTCCGGCGGATCACCACTGGCGTTACGAGTCCGCCGCATTTGATGGAACCGAAGAACACGGCCGTGCTCCCAGAAGATGGACAGGAAGAGAAATTTTAGCAAGACTTAATGAGTACGATTTTGGGCCCCTAAGCAATCATCCCGATATTGTAACGGAAATACCTGAAAGGCCTGAGGAGTACAAATTCTGGACACATAGGAGCATATTGTGGGAACTCCCGTACTGGTGTGAGTTGCTGATCCGTCACTTCCTAGACGTTATGCACATAGAAAAAAATGTTTCTGAAAGTGTGGTGGGCACAACGCTGAACTTGGAGGGGAAGACGAAAGACGGTCCTAAGGCTCGCACTGATCTGCAAAACATGAATATCAGAAAACCACTATGGTTGAAACAAGGGAAGAGAAAAATGCCTCAAGCTCCTTACACCGTCAAGCCTGAGCATAAATCAGAAATTTTCCATTGGATAAGTCGGGCCAAGTATCCTTCAGGCTTTGCTGGAAATATAGCCAAGTGTGTCAATAGACAATTCAACAATCTGTACGGGTTGAAAAGTCATGACAATCATATCCTGCTACAACGTCTCTTCCCTGTTTTCATTCGACCGTTCCTTCCCCGTCACGTTGTGGAGCCGTTAGTAGCGTTGGCAAGATTTTTCCAGAAGGTATGCACACGGGAAGTGAGAAAATCTGACCTCCAGGAAATGCAACAAGACATCGTTCATATCATGTGTAAATTTGAGATGATATTTCCTCCAAATTTTTTCGACATCATGCCTCACCTCATGATCCATCTTCCTCGGCAGTTGTTGCTTACCGGTCCTGTGCACTTCACTTGGATGTATCCGATGGAAAGGTACGTATTTTACACCTTATGTTAATTTCCTCATCACTATATGTGATATAGTGTTAATGTATTATCATAACACTTTAAAAACTTGATTTATAGGCAACTTGGACAATACGGTGGTTTTGTCCAAAACAGATCCGCACCCGAAGGATGTATAGCTGAAGCATATATTGCGCACGAGTGCGTCACCTACATGAAGCTGTATTTCGGAGCGTTACAGGAAAGCATACAGGAAGATGTACCGTCACAGTTCAATCTTTCCATACTCTCCGACGATGTTGTACTCGGTGGAAACATGTCAGATTCCTACAAGTTGAAAGATTATGAGGTAGCCATTGCACATTGGTGGGTACTAATCAACTGTCCAGAAGTTCAGTTTTGGAAGGACATACATCTACGCTGTGAAGGAGTAGCAGGTGATCGCGATTACCACAACCAGACATTCGCAGAGTATTTCGGCCGCTGGGTACGTACCTTTAACACTATTCTATACGTGTTCATATATTATTGTGTATATTTATTCATATTTATAGTTGATTCTGATGGTTGCAGATGGACCTTATTGCAAATGATAATCACCCAAATTGGTCGCACGAACTCAGACTTTTAGCGAGGAGGCCGGTCTATTCAAAAGTTTATGCGACGTGCAAGGTGAATGGTGTGTTATTTCGATGTGAAGACAGAGACCTCAGACTGAAAACACAAAATTCAGGAGTTATGGCACATGGTGGGGATGGTGGAGTTGACTATTACGGTGTTCTCCATTCAGTTGTGGAACTGCATTACGGGGAAGGCATGAAAGTGCACCTTTTCAAGTGTAGATGGTTTGACACACGGCCGCAGAGCATGAAAACCGATCAATACGGCGTAAGTTCTGTGAACACTAGTACATCATGGTATGAGGACGACCCGTTCGTTTTAGCCACATGGGTGAAACAAGTGTTTTATCTTGATGATCTCGCCAAGGGTGACCCGTGGAAAGTAGTCAACACTATCCACCATCGCAACATTTACCGGGCGTCTACACTTGGAGTGGCTGAAGAGAACGAGGAAGGGGGCACCGCGTATCAAGAGCCCAACTCAAACGGTATTCCTGACTCCTCTTTTATTCGCCTAGACACGCCGGTGCGAATTCGACGTGAAGAGCCACTGCTTGTTGATGTTGATCCAACTGAAGAAACTAACGAGGACTCTAGTGGTGAGGAAAGACATAGATTACCCCTATCGAGCAATTCAGAAACCGAAAAAGACTCATCCGATGATTCCGATTACAATCCGACGGATTAAGTAATTTAAATGATGTAATCCTTTCATTTGCAATCAACTCATTTCTAATGAACGGGCGTGGGGATGAGCCTCCCAGCTAGGCTGGGTTCCAAACCCCTTAAAAAAAAATTTGAAATATGTTGACTGTTGGGTTTCTGGTTTTTTATGTTCAATTTTGGTTATATGTGAACAGGACATCGGAATAGGAGAGGTGTAAAACCACTGATTTTTTTGGTTTTTTTTTCAGAGAATAGCCGACGAAAAATGCATTATTTCGTCGGCCATTACAATAATGGCCGACGAAAAATTAAATTTCGTCGGCCATAACTTTTTTAAAAATAATTATTTTACGAACAATGGCCGACGAAAATTTCATTTTTTCGTCGGCCATAAGTTTTTTAAAAATAAATATTTTATTTTTTACCGAAAACGACAAAAGAATAGCCAACGAATACTAGGTTTTATTTCGTCGGCTATGATTAAAAAAAAAAACAAAAAATGAGCAGCTTCCATTTTCTATCACTGTCGACAAACCATTGCTTCATCCTTCAAATGCAAATGTGTCGTGAAATAAGATATGACCGAAATATTGAAATACGTCTACGGTTGAAAAATGAGCAGATTCCGACAAAATCTGTGTGCGGAATGTTGCGGTTAACTGTTTTTTACTTCCGTTTTCCTATGGGTAGTCTGACGGTCGGTAAATCTTTTGAGGAAAATTTTTATACGATTAGTTGCGTCTCATCGATTTGAAACTATTCTCTGTTGAAGATCAGGCCAAAAAACGTCATTTAGACGGGCCAATTTCCGTTTTAAAGCGTTTAGAGGTTTGACTCAGCCGGTTGACCGTCCTGATCGAGCCTTTAACGTTGTCAGATGTAGTTGGATTTTTTTTCATACATGTATTTAATCTTAACGGTGATATCTGACGGTTGGAATAGATTTTCCAAACTTTTAGATTCAAAGTCGGAACATATGCACTAATGTTCCTTAACTTGTTTACTAAGTGTTTAAATGAATGTATAGTTTCAAATAGTTACTATACGTAGACTCTTCAAATGCAAATGTGTTGTGAAATAAGATATGACCGAAATATTGAAAAACGTCTACGGTTGAAAAATGAGCAGATTCCGACAAAATCTGTGTGCGGAATGTTGCGGTTAACTGTTTTTTACTTCCGTTTTCCTATGGGTAGCCTGACGGTCGGTAAATCTTTTGAGGAAAATTTTTATACGATTAGTTGCGTCTCATCGATTTGAAACTATTCTCTGTTGAAGATCAGGCCAAAAAACGTCATTTAGACGGGCAAATTTCCGTTTTAAAGCGTTTAGAGGTTTGACTCAGCCGGTTGACCGTCCCGATCGAGCCTTTAATGTTGTCAGATGTAGTTGGATTTTTTTTTCATACATGTATTTAATCTTAATGGTGATATCTGACGGTTGGAATAGATTTTCCAAACTTTTAGATTCAAAGTCGGAACATATGCACTAATGTTCCTTAACTTGTTTACTAAGTGTTTAAATGAATGTATAGTTTCAAATAGTTACTATACGTAGACTCTTCAAATGCAAATGTGTTGTGAAATAAGATATGACCGAAATATTGAAAAACGTCTACGGTTGAAAAATGAGCAGATTCCGACAAAAATCTGTGTGCGGAATGTTGCGGTTAACTGTTTTTTACTTCCGTTTTCCTATGGGTAGCCTGACGGTCGGTAAATCTTTTGAGGAAAATTTTTATACGATTAGTTGCGTCTCATCGATTTGAAACTATTCTCTGTTGAAGATCAGGCCAAAAAACGTCATTTAGACGGGCCAATTTCCGTTTTAAAGCGTTTAGAGGTTTGACTCAGCCGGTTGACCGTCCCGATCGAGCCTTTAACGTTGTCAGATGTAGTTGGATTTTTTTTCATACATGTATTTAATCTTAACGGTGATATCTGACGGTTGGAATAGATTTTCCAAACTTTTAGATTCAAAGTCGGAACATATGCACTAATGTTCCTTAACTTGTTTACTAAGTGTTTAAATGAATGTATAGTTTCAAATAGTTACTATACGTAGACTCTTCAAATGTAAATGTGTTGTGAAATAAGATATGACCGAAATATTGAAAAACGTCTACGGTTGAAAAATGAGCAGATTCCGACAAAATCTGTGTGCGGAATGTTGCGGTTAACTGTTTTTTACTTCCGTTTTCCTATGGGTAGCCTGACGGTCGGTAAATATTTTGATGAAAATTTTTATACGATTAGTTGCGTCTCATCGATTTGAAACTATTCTTTGTTGAAGATCAGGCCAAAAAACGTCATTTAGACGGGCCAATTTCCGTTTTAAAGCGTTTAGAGGTTTGACTCAGCTGGTTGACCGTCCCGATCGAGCCTTTAACGTTGTCAGATGTAGTTGGATTTTTTTCCATACATGTATTTAATCTTAACGGTGATATCTGACGGTTGGAATAGATTTTCCAAACTTTTAGATTCAAAGTCGGAACATATGCACTAATGTTCTTTAACTTGTTTACTAAGTGTTTAAATGAATGTATAGTTTCAAATAGTTACTATACGTAGACTCTTCAAATACAAATGTGTTGTGAAATAAGATATGACCGAAATATTGAAAAACGTCTACGGTTGAAAAATGAGCAGATTCCGACAAAATCTGTGTGCGGAATGTTGCGGTTAACTGTTTTTTACTCCCGTTTTCCTATGGGTAGCATGACGGTCGGTAAATATTTTAAGGAAAATTTTTATACGATTAGTCGCGTATCATCGATATGAAACTATTCTCTGTTGAAGATAAGGCCAAAAAACGTCATTTAGACGGCCCAATTTTCGTTTTAATTTATAGGGTTAAGAGGTTTGACCTTGTAGTTTGACCAAAGGTTTAGCCGACGAAATCAAATATTTCGTCGGCTATTTCTAAAGTTTAGCCGACGAAATCAAATATTTCGTCGGGTAAACTCTTGCCATCCGCTTAGTGTCCGCCGTTGGATGGCTCAGATCGAACAGCTGTGATTTTCCAAAGTATAGCCGACGAAATATTTAATTTCGTCGGCTAAACTCTAGTGATCCGCGCCTTTTCATTGTTCGCCGTTGGATGGGGGAGATCGGACGGTTGTTGAGCGCCTAAACTATGGCCGACGAGTTGATAAATCTCGTCGGCTATACTTAAGTATAGCCGACGAAATTTTTTTAACATTTCGTCGGCTATACTTCAGTATAGCCGACGAATTAAAGTATTTCGTCGGCTATACTATCGGGTATAAGTTTGTTGCAGCCGAACCCTAGCCTCCATTTGCTGCATTTTTCCAATCTTCCTCTTTGACGTGCAATCCGGCCCTCCTCCCTCTATCTCCTCCACGTCGGCAACCCCGGCCCGACCTCCTCCCTCTTCCTCCTCCAATCCGGCCGGCAGCCCCGGCACCTCCTCCATTTTTTTCCGGCCGCCGTCTCCCTCCTCCGTTTCCAGTGCCGACGAAAGGCCTGTCCCTCCTCCTCCTCCCTCCTCCGGCCGACCTCCTTCTCCTCTGCCCGAATCAAGCAATGTAAGGAATTTTGTTTTTTTTTTTTCATTTATGTTAATTAATTGTTAATTTAGTAATAATTGTTAATTTATGTTAATTTATGTTAATTTATGTATTTATGTTAATTTAGGTATGATTTATGTATTTATGTTAATTTAGGTAAATTTTAGGTATTTATGTTAATTTATGTATAATTTAGGTATTTATGTTAATTTAGGTATAATTTTGGTATTTATGTTAATTTAGGTAAATTTTAGGTATTTATGTTAATTTATTTATAATTTAGGTATTTATGTTAATTTAGGTATAATTTAGGTATTTATGTTAATTTAGGTAAATTTTAGGTATTTATGTTAATTTAGGTAAATTTTAGGTATTTATGTTAATTTATGTATAATTTAGGTATTTATGTTAATTTAGGTATAATTTAGGTATTTATGTTAATTTAGGTAAATTTTAGGTATTTATGTTAATTTAGATAAATTTTAGGTATTTATGTTAATTTAGGTAATTGTTTCCAAATTTATTTTAATTATATAATTTATACGTATAAATTGATTTTTTAATTATATAAATTGATAACTTAATTGTATAATTTAGCTTAATTATATATATAGCTTAATTATATTTAATTAGAATTTGTTATTTAATATAATATAATTTAATATGTTAGTATATAAATTGTTATATTAAAATATGTTAGTATTATTGGTTATGATATTAATTAGAATTTTTTATTTAATATAATATAATTTAATATCAATTAATGTATTAATGCCTCGGGCTTTAGATGGCCGATGCATTAAGAAACCTATTCGGAGGCCGTCGTGGTAGCAGATCTAGAGGTTCTAGAAATTCCGGCGGTTCCGCAGACTCCGAGAGGACCGCTAGCCAGCCTGAGAGGACCACTAGCCAGCCGCGGAGGAGTGTAGATTCATCCCAGCCGCAGAGGACTGTGGATGCAGACCAGCCGCGACGGAGTGTGAGTGCTCGGCACCAGACCCTTCTTCAGGCGGGGCGGCCGTCGAGCACTTCACTTCCGCATGCCGGTCCCGCTGTGACTCCGAGGTTTAGTCGGCAGCTGTTTCACGAGGAGATAGCTGCCGACGTTCCTCAGGTTCGTATGCCTGAGGTTCATCGGGAGCCGATGCCGAGTCCGACTCAGTCTGGTGCTGACTCGACTGAGGTTCCTACTCTCCCAAACCAGCTTTTCCTCCCGTACAACATTCCGGCGATACCGGAGGTCGACTATCAGGGTGTGCCCTTATGGCCGGATATGCCTCAGTACGTTAGTGCTGCGGAGGCATACCGGCAGCAGCCATTTGAGGACCCTGACCACCTTATTTCGGCGAGGAGAAAAGGGAAGTCGACAGACGAGTCATCCACTTCAGGTAACATTTGATTTTATTAATTAAATGTTTTATTAAAATTAACGCACTAATATTTAATTTTATTAACCAATCGTCGTTTTTGTGATAGGGACATCCGCTAGCAGTTCACGGAGGAATACGAGAGGTGTCATCTGTTTTGACACGCTCAGGAAAACTGTTGAGCGCAGCGGCAGGATCCAGATCAACGAACCTCCTAATCAGGAGGTTCAGGGGAAGAAAAAACGCGACTACTCGGGTTGCGTGGGGTCAGTGATTAGGGACAGAGTCCCTATGTTGTGGACCCGGTGGGCTGATGTGCCCCAAGAGATCAAGAGGGAGGTGAACATTGCCGCGGCGGTGAGTAATTTAAAAAATTTAATTTATTTATCGTAATATTTAATAATTTTCGGTATTATTACAATTGTAAAACTAATAAAATATTATTTTTCAGACATTCTTCGAGATTGCCGAACACAGGCGGGATTGGGCGGACAACCAGCAGACCTTGAGGTACGTTTGTTTTTATGATATTATAATTATCTTATAATTATTAATATTTTATGATATTAATAATATTTCTAATGCACTTTTGTTTTTTTCATAGGTTCAAAGAGTGGAAGAACGAGCTGCGTTCCCACTATAACGAGTACGACCACCTTGGTCGTATGGGCACTCCCAGGGAGTTCGTGTTCCGGGAGTACGAGTGGCGTTGGTTGAAGACAGTAGACTTCAACAACCCAGTTATGCAGGTAAATACTAAACTTCAGTAAAAATGTTTATTTTGTTAATATTTTAATTATTAGTTTAATTATTTTATAATTATTACATTAATATTTTCTGATGCATTTTTCTAATATTTTATTATTTGTTTGAAGGAACGGTCTCGGATAAACTCTGCGAACCGCCGCCGGACCACATCCCCCCATCATGCTGGTTCACGACCGTTTGCACAGTATCAGGAGGAGGCGCTCAGAGATCATCCTGATAGCAACCCGTACGTGGAGACGTTCAAGATCGCTTATCCACAAGCGACAGAACAGCTCGTAAGTTGTTCATTACAATTTTAAAATTTTAATTATTAATTTTACTTAATTATATATTTGTTATAATATTAATTTTTTTTCCCGTCCACTTAGGAGAGGGTCAACCGGGCAGAAGAAGAGGTGCTCCAGCAAGTAGTTCGGGACACACAACCGAACATTTCAGAGGCAGATCTGGAAGAAGCCATGCGCCATGTCGACCGGTCCAGTGTCCAAACAGCAGCGAGGATCTTCGACGCAGCCTTCCCAAACCGGTCAAACAACTACTACTGCCGGGGTTTGGGAAGTGCTGGACTAGGGCTTCTGAAGACCACTAAGGGAGGTCAGAAGAAGGGAGGCGGGGAGAGCCAGCATATGAGGGGGGAAGTGCAGCGATTGGCCGCAGAATTGGCGACCTCGTCTCAGACAGTACAGGAGCTGCGCCGCAGCACACAGCAGGAGACGCGCCGCAGATCACAGCAGTATCAGTTGGATGTGGCCGGTTGGCATGCCGAATGCGAAAGAATTCGGCAACACAACTACGACGGCCAACAAAACTGGTGCTATGAGCTGTTCGCGGCACAACAACAAGGCCTTCCACCCCCGCCCCCGTTTCAGCGGTTAGCGGAACCTCCAATGCCTCAACCTCCCGTGTTCGGTCAGCAGGATGACGAGCCTGATGGAGAGCAGGATGCTGGGGATGACCTGCTAGACTTTAGTAGTTTAGGTGATGATTAGGGTTTAGGGTTTATGTATATTAGAACGAATTTAATAAAAATGGTATTTAGACGTGTTTCTTGTTGGTGCAAACGCATGGAATGTTTTTGTGATTTGCAGGTTGCTTGGAATGGTAATTTAGAAAATAATTTAATTTTTTTTTTCCCAAATGTAAGAAAAGCCGACGATTTTGGCATTATTTCGTCGGCTATAATAACTATAGCCGACGAATTTTACCAATTTTCGTCGACTATACAACTTATAGCCGACGAAAATTACATTATTTCGTCGGCTATAACTAATTAATGCCTATTAAATATTAATATATTTTTGAGGAAATAGCCGACGAAAATTATGTATTTCGTCGGCTATTGTTAACAACATATAGCCGACGAATTAATAAATGTTCGTCGGCTATATGTTGTTAAAAATAGCCGACGAAATACATAATTTTCGTCAGCTATACTTAATGAATTTCGTCGGCCATACTCGAAAATACCCGACGAAGTTCGTCGGCAATTTGTCCCAGGTTTGGCCGACGAAAAATATTTTCATCGGTAAAGTCGTCGGCCATACTCTACTATAGCCGACGAATTCTTTTTTTTTCGTCGGCCATTAGTATAGCCGACGGGGTTGTTCCGACGACGTATAGCCGACGAAAATTTCGTCGGCAGATGGTATAGCCGACGAAATATAACCATAGCCGACGAAATTTTTTTTGTCGGCTATTCATCCGCATCTGGTAGTGCATGAATACAAGAGTAAGACTCAACACGAAATTTATAACTAACATGCAAAACCAAACATTCAAATTGTACCTACATAGACATAACAACAAATACCATAAAAACATACAACCTACATAGACATAGAATTGTAAAACTATAAAATTACAAGCCTTAGAGATGGAGGAGTTTGGATCACACATTCTAGCCACTCGCAATGGTGTCTCTAATGCGTGAAAAATGGTTGCTCGTTAGAGTCTTTAGAACTTGGTTCGGGTGGAAGAGATTTGAAGTGGTGGTGGAGTGTATTTCGGCTTGCTATTCTATATGAATTTATGGCAAAATATTTGGTAGAGCTTAAGGCTTGTGTTTGTGTGTTCGATGTGATGCCTTTTCTGTATGAAATTCGTGCCTTTATATAGAGAAGAGGCTGGGAGAGAATCGGCAGAAAACCTTGTTCAAATCCGGCAAGGATTTCTTCTTGTATCCGGTTTTGGTTTTCTTCTTTTCTTGGTTCTTCTAGGACTCTTCTTCTACCGATTTCTTCATGGATCAGGGCTGCAATGCTTCGTGGACTTCTTTGATGGATTCAACAATATTCCTTGATGGATAATAGTCCATAGACGCAGCTGCAAGCTTCCCTAGTTGGACCAAGAACTCATTCTCCTAGAACCGGCAGCTTTGTTTCATTTTCCTACTAGGACTAGGGAACTTCTTCTTTCCTTATTTGAGCTTTCCTCTTTGCTTGGCCGACTTTCATATGCTTCATTTAGCTCAGCAACTCTCATTCGATGCATTTGGATGCCTCTTTGCTGTAGGAACACAAAACTTCTTCTCGGCAGACAGTAGGTTGCTCTTCTCGGCAGGATTGACATTCCTGTGTTACAACTGACATAACTTCCTCCAGAAAATGGCTATTGATGCGATTCCAAATGTTCTGGAAACTAGACTCCTAGAGTTGTCTTTGCATATATGGCACGCATTCTAGTTCCAACTGAGACGTCCTGGAGAAATTGATGAATTTAGATGATGTGCCCAGGAAATTACTGGAACTTGCTGAAATTGCGATAGACTTCCCCTTGTAATTCCTGGCAGCTTCTTTTGCTCCGATTTCTATAACTCCTTCTATTACTCAATCATCAATGTGTCTACTGCAAATAAGAGAAGAAAAATTCGTGAAAGTCAAGGTAGAAGTTTTACAGAATCAACGAAACATTTAAAGACTCTCTATTAAGAACTTTGTTGAATTTATGTAAATTTCGTATGTTTTGGCACATTTTTATTATAATTTTACCAAAGACTCATTATTCTATAATACGACTCGATTCTACACAAACAAGGGTTAAGCAAATCATAAATGTAGGCATAAACATATTAAGAACGTCGCATTTTATGCTCCTATCAGATACTGACACACCTAAAAAATCTCTATTCACACACTCCATGTATTTTTCTAATGAAGAATAATGTTATTAACACACCATTTTTCTCAATTGCAAAATTGTTATCGTCTAATTAACACACCATTTTTCACACCCAATTTAAATAATAGAATATTTGATAGAGTGTGAATAGAGATTTTGAGTGTGTTAATAACATCACCCAAAATCAATCCCAAACATTCTCTCAATTGCAAAATTGTTGTCGTCTAATCTAACTTGCTTGTTTTCCTAACCATGAGCTTTTGCCAAAATTTTTGGCTGGACTATAGCTAAATTAGGATCTATCAACAAGTGAATCAAGCTAGATTCAAACTCGAGTCAGCTTCGTATCTTTTGGTTCGAAACTTCGAATGTAGCTGAATTTACAGCTTCTAAACCATGCAAGTAATCTGATCTCCAGCAACAATTACGCCAAAAGATGAGACAAAGCAATGGCAGCCGATTGTGCAAGAAGCATACATGCAGCATCTGTGCTCTAACTGAAGATAAATGCTTCTGTTCCAAGCATAAATATGACTGCTGACGCTGTTGCTTTTACAGATTTGGTGCAGTTTCTTTGACATATATACTAGCGATAACAGGCAGCGGTATGATTAACACAATGAATATATAGCAATGTCAACATACCACTCACTTCACTCTCCTACGCAATGGTTGCATTTTTATTGTATTTATAAAAGAGCATTCAGTACTCATGTACATATGCGATAGACTAGAGATTATGCTTAAATGATCATTTACATGGCGTACTGGCTAGTTGGTGCTCAACTAGCAGAGACCAGAGATCCAAAGATAATTTTGAAGTTGAAACTGATGCAAGACAACTTCTGGTTATGATTATCCTCAATTGTCATCCTAAGATTGTACGAGCCCTGCAAATAGGAAACACTGTTATCTATGGGAAACATCTAAATAATATGTATAAAATCAGAAAATGACTACAGTGCAACTATTTAGCTGAAATGCCAACACAAAAGAAACGGAATATTGTCACATCTTAGCCATGCATGTTAATGGAAATTAATTTTTACATATGCCAAAGCAAGAGAACAATTTTTTTTTGTCTATCTCACGCCTCTAGAGGCTAAGCCATAATTAGATTCAGTACCACATCAAGAACTCCTGAAGACCTAAACAAAAATTTGTTCAATAACGTTCTTAAAATGAAGGACTTCTTAGGGTTTTAAGTTGATTCCTTTTCGTTGCCCTGGCTTGCGGGTCTCTCTCTGTTGGCATTGTTTTTTCTTCGTCTTGCTTTCATTTAGGAGGAATCCAGTTTACTTTCCTTTGAGAATATAAACATTCCAGTTAACTATACTTGGAGAGCATAATTGGAGAACCAGATCTGGAGCTCAAATTTGATGCAGTGAAAGGGAAGGAACTATTCAAAAACAATCTCTACGGAGAAAATCAAAGTCTCTCATATTCAGACAAAATTTCTGCCCGAAAAAGGAAAAGGTGTAAAGCACAATATCTGAGATATATAGTCAAGTATGATAGGGAGGACACAAGACTATAGCATACTCAATTCCAAAGGGCATAAATGCATGATAATATACAAGACATTCTTGAGAAAAATAAACTGCTATAATCTTTTAGAAATATTACTGCTATGCACAACCTAATGAGTACCTCAAAAACATACAGTACGGAAGGGCAGTAAGTACAAATTTTCTGAAGTGAAACTTACCGGTGGAGTGATCCCAGGTAAAGTTTGAGTATGAGAGAGTACAAAGTTGCCTGCTGAGACAGGACAGCAAAGCTCCTCACAAAGGTCATGCGTTTCCGTATGTACGCAAATCCCAAAATAGTAAACTTCAATCACCACTTTCCCACCTGAGATGGCTTGACCTGTATGAAGCCACAGTTATGCATTATCTATTGAAATCCAACTGATATGACACATCAAGGAAAGAATGAAAGGTACATGCACTGACATGTCTATCACTGAACTCTGATGAAAAGTAAGGATAAACATATTTCTTAGTGTGAGCATTTTAAATATAACAACTCAACTAAAATAATCATGTACATTATGAAGCCATTTTTGTGGACTAAAGTATGTCTGTTGAAGACCGGAGAAGATTTTAGTGGCCCTCAAATAGATTAAAACCGAAACATATGGCTGCAGGAATGGAATTCGCTGAACCTTAGACAAGAGACTATATTTTTAAAGCGGTTTGAAAATCTGTTTCAGAAACAAATCAGTGAGCAGTGCTGCACTACAGATAGAGAAACAGTAACTTGGTAAGTTCGGGAGGACAGTACAAGAAACAGCAATCGGAATCTGCATGAAGAATGAAACTAGGTACATCTACAAACTATTAAGATAGTAGCTACCAGTGCAAAGCCCAAACCATACTCTGCCTCACCAAAAAAAAAAAAAAAAAAAACATCACTTCCTCCCCATCCTTCAGAGTCCAACTATCCCTTTCCAACCCATCAAATACCAGTCAACACTAAGCTCTACAAAACTGTTCCTTTTCCTTTCCACCAAAACTTCTTAAAGGAATAAAGCAAACAGAACCTTGCCTCTGGAAAGAAAAAAAAAAAAAAAAAAATTGGACCATACTCACAATAATAAAATGATGGAAATAATATTAATATTATTAGTGCCTTTTTGTACATGAACAAAAAGAAAGTGATGTACAAATATTTTTGCCAATATAATCACACATTCACAGGTAGGATCGATTAACAAATCAAGAATGTTGAACTACAAGGGACACTGATCTTTCAATCATCTCAGACGGATCTAAAAGAGACAGGTGATTCATTAATCAAACAAATAAAATAAGATTTGAACAATCTTAAAAGTTTCAATTGTTCAAGACCCTTTATCTAAATGAAGGATACAATGAGACAATTTCAATGAGAGAGAGAAAGAGAGAGAGAGAGAGAGAGAGAGAGAGCACAGTTATTTGCTTATCAATGAAATTTCTATAAAAATTGAAATTCAACCAACTGGAAACAAAGAGGAACCTTTAAAGTCGTTATGAAACATTATGGGTTGAACAAACTGTAAGGCACATGACTATTAGCTTTTAAATACAAAGGATCTTCTCTAATCAACTAATCTCACAAGAATTCAGTTTTCTCTCCATTTCTCACTTCTTAGAAAAGATTCTGATGAAATGACCAAAAAATTATTACTAATAATCATTTCATGACAGAAGATATGTGATCTTTTTTAACCCAACACAGCCATAGACCCTCAGCTGTCCACATAACTAAATTATCTCACTGCCTCTGTATACTAAGAAACAGTACTTATATCCGGATCCCCAGATACTACAGAATTATCTTAAAAAATCTAAAACTATACAGCTGATCAATAAGATTTAAAAAAAAAAAAAAAGAGGAAATAAAGCTGATAACAGGAAGTTACAGCGAGACTGAAAATTCCTAATTACTGCAGTCTATAACCTATATATGAGGTGCTTTGGGATGTTGCGTATGAGTAGTGTGTTTGTCACACAAAAAAAACAGGTTGTTATTGGTGATGTGGTCAAACCCCTCAAGGGCGACAACAAGTATTTTGTGGTGAGCTTCCACACAGGATAGTAGCTGTGAGAGGCATATGGTATCAACCTGATCTGTTTCTCAGATTTCCTTAAACTAGATCTCATTACCCCATGAGCCCCAAGGGGAATGAGAGATTGTGTCTGTCAGAATGGAGAATTATCAAGTATTACCCAATGGGGTTCTTACAGAAAGAGAGTCCATCAAAACTACCCATACAGAAATGTTCAGGGAGGATGTTTGTTGACAGGTGATAGTATGCTGCTCAACAAACTCATTTTTGTCCCGCTTGATTTATTGGATCATTTGCGTGGACAAATGTCTTATATAAGCTAATGAGAAATTTTACGGCTGACATTTGGCTTGGAGGACAGAGAAAGAGAAGCTTCAAAATACAGTATATGAGAAACTGTATAACGATAGGGAACGCAATTTAGACATTTTGATGCTCTACAGTACCTTAATCATAACCATGATGTAAGTACCCTCTATCCATTTTAGGAAGCTTTTGGCGCTATGTGCAAACATTTGAGTTCAGAGTTTCATATCAAGCATTTGCAACAGGTCTCACCAACTTTGAGTAGGGAAAAATTGTATACAGATTATAGATTTTGACAAATGCTCTTGAGTGAAAGGGCTAATATAATTTATTACCCATAACAGCGACCAAACGAAGCTAGGAACATATCCACTAACTTAACAATTACCCATCAGAATGTAAAGTATAAAACCAAAAGCTAAACAAAATGCAAAACTCGAAATTCAAGACTATTGTTCTCTAGCCAATCCATAATACTACATTGAGCTGATTCAGCTGAAAGATGAAAACGAATACCTGTTGTGGCTGAGATGTTGAAGGTAGCTGCCTGGCCTCTTACCACTGGGTCAGGCAATATCTTGACTCCCTGGACCTTCACGGCGTAGTCATCTTTGGCACCTGAGCATTAAGTTACAATTGTTTCCAATGACCAATAACAAAGAGCAATATGAAACACACAATAAAGTTCCTTTTCGTCTAATGGATTTCCATACTAATGGTCACTACAATGCACAACTTCGATCGACTAGAATCACATAATTCACTGCTTTCAAGTTACTACAATACAGATATTCAAAAGCACATGAATTCTTCAAATAGCCTAAAACCAAACGATAAGACTGGGATGCAGTATATTCTAGTTCCTCCAAATTTCCCACCATTTATAAGCAAGAAATCAAAGGGGAACTGGGTTGTTTTTAGAGATGGTGAAAAGACTAGAAAAGGAACAAAGAAATCGATAGAAAGAAATCAAAATTAAAGAAAGACTGACCGCAATACTTAACATCTGCAGACTGAGAAAATGGTAGGAGCAAGAACAAGGTGAGGCTTAGCAGAACCGTGTGAACCAGCACAGTACTAGTCATGGCTTTTTCCCCTCAGTTTGTTTGTTTGTCTAACAGGGTCGAAGAGACGCAAGTAGAAGTAGGAAATAGAGATGGGTCCTCTAGACGAAAGAGCGAGGTCCAAATGTGAAGAGGAAGGAGATGGTCTGAGGCACAGTGTGGAGGGATTAGGTGTCAAATAGGAGAAGAAGGAAAGTGTTACTTGCAATAAGCCAGTGGAGGGTGGGGACTGAAAGGGAATTACAGATCCCGGACAAATTTGTAATTCTTGAACCCAAATTTTTTCTCTTTATTACTGATAATTATCATCGATAATTTAGTGATATTACGTTAAGAATCGACAACTGAAACTCTGATTTTGAGAGGCCTCCGATGTTGTAACCACCTATAAATAATGCTAATATAAAAACAAAAAATATTAATAAAGCGTCAATTTTGTTGTCTGCATTTAGGCCCCGTTTGGTTGGAAATCATGCTGTAGAATATGAATTCATTTCATTCTTCATAGGAGCACAAAGTACTACGTTCTTAATATGTTTATGCCTACATTTATATATTGTTTAGCCTTTATTTACTTAAGAACGAGTCATAATATAGAGTTATGAGCTTTTGTAGGAGTTTTAATGAAATCGTGCTTAAAAGTCGGAAGTTTACAAAAATTTGACTAAGTGCTAAAAATCGAAGTCCTTAAATGTTTTATTGAATCTGTAAAGCTTCTATTTTTCTTTTGATAGAATTTTGTTCTCTTACGAGCAGTATATACATTGATGATTGAGCAATGGAAAGAGTTAGAGTAATCGGAGCTAAAGAAGCTGCCGAGAATTGCTATGTAAGTTCGGATCTAGTAAGTTCCAGGAATTTCCTGGACACATCACTCAACTTTCAGAAAATCTCCAGAACAGCTCACTTGGAACTAGATCGCTTTCCATACATGCATGAAAAGATCTCTAAGTCTAGTTTCCACAGAATTTGGAATCGCATCAATAGCTAGTTTATGGAGGAAGTTATGCTTGATTGAAGACACAAATGTCAATCTGCTGAGAAGAAATCAAGTATTGGACACAAAGAGAAGCAGCCCCTGCTGATAGGCTGCAGTGCTAGCCTTGCCACCTTGCAGCCTCTGCCGCAGCGCAGCGCACAGCCTGACACTAGCACGGCCGCACAGCCTGACACTCGCGCTGCCGCACAACCTGACATGCAGCCTGCCGAGAGCCAGCGCGCATCCATGCCTTAGCGAGGCTAAGCTGCCGAGGAAGTTGCCGCAGCGCAGCGCACAGCCTTCTCACCATGACCCCAACACTGCCAGCACGTATCCAACACGTGACTTGGCAGTATCCGACACAGGCCTAGACGTATCCAAGCCGTATCCCAGGCGTATCTGTCGAGGTTTTGACCTAGGTCACCACGTATCTGATACTGGCATCTCGTATCGGATACGGGCACTCATTCCATACACGCACAACCAATGTGCAGCCTACCGCCGCTGATGCTGCTGCCTTGCTACCGCTGCTGCTGTTGCCGCCTTGCTACCGATGTTGCCGATGCCATGCGTGCTGCAACGCGAGGATCCTGCCTACTGCCAAGGCACGCGCACGCACCTGCTGCACCCTGCACCCGAGAGCAAGGCATTCTGGCGATACAAGCTTCCGAGAGCTTTCAACATTTTTCTTTGCATTTCTAGGTGACTGCAAGTGGCTGCGGCCTATCCTAGGGATACTAGGAAGAGATAAAGACTTGTGAAGACCAAGAAAAGTCAATAAGCTAAAAGCAATCCTAGGAAGACAAGGAATTCCTATCAGAAGAGGGAAAATCATTTCCGGGTGAGTTAGGGAGAGCTGCAGCCAATCCATGGACTTTTGATCCATCTGAAAACAGGCTGCCGATCCATGATAGAAGTCCATAGAGCATTGCAGCCAGTCCACAAGGAAAACGCACGGAATATTCATAAAGAAAACAAGACTTGGCAGGCAAGTATCCTAAACCAACTCGGTTTAGGTTTTGTGTTTCCTTGTTGGAGCCGGTAATACCCTATCTTTTCCCCCATATAAAGGCCCGATTTTCCCACAGAAAAATCATCTCATCTCAAGCAAAAATACTAGCCAAAAGCTCTAGCCAAAATTCAGAAGTTCTAAGTCTAGAAAAATACCAAGCCGAAACCACCACCACCACTACCAAAATTCATCCTTCACCCGTACCCTTTGCCATCAGTTGCTGCTGCCGAGCTTCTCTCTTCAAGGTGTCCTTAAAGTGTGATTCTACCATCTTATGGCTTGTATTTTTCTTCTATGTATGATGTCTATGTTGTATGTAGCTAGAAACTTTGATTCTTGGTTTTGTAACTTTGTATTGGATTTCCGAATTCTACTTTGGTTTTTATGAAACAATCTTACAACTTGTAACATGTTTAAATTCATGCATTAGAATAGGGCAGTAGCATGTTCATGTATTTTTAGTTTTTATTTGATTAGTTTCATGAATTCACGCATAAAAATCAAGGCTTACATGAAGCCACGGTCATGGCTCTTGTGTAGGTTGCGATTTCATCTACCAAAACAAACTTATGATCGAGTTATGCGTTGAGTAAACTTAATTCTAGGTTGTTTAATAGGGCAGGAATAATTCATAGAAACTTGCATGGTAATAGGATGAGTGACGCCATACCTTGCTCATGTTTCCGATTTAAAGACTTTCATGCATAATTACTTCTTGTGTTTGTCTTCGACGTTGCGTGTTTTCAAGCATGATTAGTATAATTTTAGGATTCGACGTTGCGTGTTTTCTAAATACTTATGAAGTCTAGTAACGATTAGATAACCGTTGAGGCCCTAATTGAAATCAGAATTGAATAGAGTCTAGGAAACCTGAATATTGCTGCCGTATGCTTTGCATGATTTTTTTATGTGTTCTTGTGTGTTTTTGTGCTATGTTTTGTGTGAGAGATGATGATCAACTTGTATATTGTAATTTAGGTTTTTAATTTCGTGTCTTAGGTCTATAGGGCAGCCTTACAAAGAGAAGAAATCAAGTATCAGATACAAAGAGAAGCAGATGCGCAGCCTCAGCCCCTGCTGATAGGCTGCAATGCCAGCCTTCGAGACTTGCAGCCTCTGCCGCAGTGCAACGGTCGCAGCCTGACACTAGCGCTGCCGCACAACCTGACATACAGCCTGCCGAGAGCTAGCACGTGTCCATGTCTTAGCGAGGCTAAGCTGCTGAAGGAAGCTACCGACAGCCTGTCAACAACCTTCTCACCATGACACCAACACTGCCGGCACGTATCCGACACGTGACCTGGCAGTATCCGACACGAAGCAGGACGTATCCCAGGCGTATCCGCCGAGGCTTTGGCCTATGTCATCACATATCCGATACCGGCATCTCGTATCCGATACAGGCACTTAACCTACACATATCCTGCGCGCGCTAACTCGACATTTTGCCTACCGCTGCTGCTGCCGTGCCTCACTGATGCCACCATCATGAGCTACCTTGCGCCAACTCTGTCGATGCCATGCGCGAGGATCCTGCCTGTTGCCGAGACATGCGTGCGGGCGCCTGCTGCACCCTGCACCCTGCACCCGAGAGCAAGGCATTCTGCCGATATTGCTTCCGAGAGCTTTCAACGCCTTTCTTTGCCTTTCCAGGTGGCTGCAAGTGGCTGCAAGATATCCTAGGGCTACTAAGAAGGAATGAAAATGTGTGAAGACCAAGAAAAGTCAACCAGCCACAAGCAATCCTAGGAAGACAAGGAAATCCTATCGGAAGAAGGAAAGGTGTTCCCGGGTATACTAGGGAAAGCTGCAACCGATCCATGGACTTTTTATCCAGTAAAATATAGGTTGCCGATCCACTTAAGGAGTCCATGAAGTAATGCAGCCAGTCCATAGGGAAATTGCATAGAAGATTCTTGAAGAAAAGAGGAGTGGCAGGCAAGTATCCTAAATCAGCTCGGTTTAGGTTTTGTATTTCCTTGTTGGTGCCGGCAATGCCCTATCTTTTCCCCTATATAAAGGCCCAATTTTCTCACAAAAAAATCATCTCATCTTTTGCACAAGTACTAGCCAAAAGCTCTACCAAGTCTCTCAAACACCAAACACCAAAATACTTAGCCGAAACCTCACCACCACCTTCTATAAAATCAGTACCTTCACCCTACCTTCTGCTGTGCGTCTCCACCACATCTTGCAAAGTCTTCAAGGTTTCTAAAGTGTGATCCATTCCCTCTATGGCTATTGTATTGGTTCATGTTTATGTAGTTTGTAGGAATTATTTCGTTTCTTGGTTTTTATTGAAACTATGTATGAATCGATTTCAAGTTTGTTTATGTAATAGTTTTTGTGATTTTAACTTGTAATTTTCATATGTTAGATAATTAGGACAGTGGTATTAGATGCATGTTAATGATTTAAATCGGTTAGTAATCTAAGGGTGTGACTTAAAAACCGAAATATTAGTTTTGTCTGACAAGCATGTAAATCTAGATGTTAGGTTTCATTTAACCCAAGTATTAATGGATAAAGTGTTACGTATGTAGCTTTGATTTGTTGTGCTCACCTAGGGTATAACCTTAGCTAAAACTCATGTTAAATAAGATGATTGACAACCTTGCTTGTTTACATGTCTTTGATTATAGACTCTTGTGCTTCAATGTTATGAGTTGTATAATAGTAACATGAATTTTAGGATCACTTTGCGAATAGCTAGATCTTAAAATATTAGAAGTCTCGCAACTAGGTAAATTCAGATTCGTTCTAGTTGTAGGTCAAAACTTGTTTGAGTCTAAAACATGCTTAATACTTGTTCCTTACTTTCTTATGTGCGAATTTTACATGTTAAAGAGTCTTTGTGTGAATTTCTTGGTGTGAAAGATGATGATTACTTGTATATAGTAGGTTAGGTTTTATTTCGTGCATTTAGGTCTTAGGGGCAGCTTGTTGCCGAACCAATCTCTCCCCCATAATTTCATTTCAATGTTTGTATATTTGTGAATATTTGTGTTAACATTCTTATATTTCAGGTACTCTTAATCCCCGGCTAGAACGATCCCTACATATCATATACTACTAACGTTTCTTGTAGGGTTATTATTGAAGTGCCGCTTCGGCGACTCGTAAATTTTTAGAGCCGTTGCAGGGGATTATAAAAGCTAGATGTCGTCGTCGTCACCGTCACGCCCTGATTTTGAGATCTTAGATCTTCAAGGCAAAGACTACCATCAATGGGTTTCCGATGTTGAAATTGCTTTCTAAAGCAAAGGCTTTCCAGCCCTTCTGACTGATGCAGCCACCACCACCCCTTTTGGGGACCATGCCAAGGCTCAGGCCCTCATGTATTTGAGGTGCCATATCCACCCAACTCTGAAACGACAATATTTGTCGGTAAAAGATCCCAAAATTTTATGGGACACGCTCCAGCAGCGATTCAACAATGTACATGACATGCTTCTTCCAGAGCTCACTCTTAAATGGGAACAAATTCGTTTCTCGGATTATGACAAAGTAGACAAATACAATTAGGATATGATTAGTCTACAGGCGGATCTTGGAACAGTTGACGTCATCAAAACTGATAAAGATGTTCTGGAGAAGACATTTAACACGTTCCCCATGGCCTACGATGTCATCGGACATCAGTATAAGATCTCAGTTGATGAAGGCAGAATCAGGACATTCTCTGACCTTATGGAAATATTGGCTAAAAAAGAGCGTCATTCTGAGATTAGGCTCAATAGTAGCCAGAGACCTGTTTGTACAAAGCCAATTCCAACACCACAGGCTCATTATGGGAAGGCTTCAAAGCAGAAAAATAAAGGCCGCTATGCCCTGTACAATCCGGTACGTAGAAGAAATCAGAATGCTGGAAACAAAGTGACACGACGCTTCAACACTTGGAGGCGAGAAGGTGGCGAAGCCGCACCACCTTCAGGGGGAGGCCGGACCGGCCGCGGACCAAGTCTAGGCCCGGTACCAAACCCTCCTAGACCTCATAGCAATAACCAGAATGCTCAATTTGCTCCGTGCTACAAGTGTGGTTCCTCCAAACACTACCATCGCGACTGTCGAGCTAGTAAGGAGATGTTAAATGCCTATAAGAAGTACAAGAAGTTTCTGTCTGAAGAAAGCAATTATGCTGAGGACGAGATGATTGAAGCAAATTATGCTCATCATGTGGATTTACCAAAGGCGCAACCACAAACTCTTGATGTCCCGAATTTTGATTAGTTCATGTATTTGGTTTTTCTAGTTTATCAAGTATTATAATGGCACTTGCCATGTTTTTATAACTCTTGTTAGTCTGTTTATTTTGGAATTAGAAGTTGATGTGTTCAAGTTGGCACTTAATAAAATTTCTCTGTTTTCCCATATTGTGAGAAATTTTATGTTTTTATGCAATCAGGTTCGTGTATTAACAACTCACGTGGTTCTTGTGATGCCACCTTTGGGTTACATTTGCTTTATATTTTGGACTTATAATCCCACCTACGCTTAAAAAAAAAAAGAAAAAAAAAGGGAAGCAAACGAGCCGCCATCGGTCCGTTAAGGTGAAGTAGGCTCGGCACTCGCCACACTCTGGTGCCACGACACCATGTGTCTTTGACATTCACAGCTTCGGCTAGTGTGCAGCCCGAGAAGTGTTTTAACACCAATCCTAGGAGGCTTGTCCTCGTTTTATCCCAATTACCAAAGGTGTTCAACACCACAATGTGCGAAACCTCGGTTTTGTTTTGGTTTCTGATGATGATTGCTTGGTCATGTAACATTCAACCTTGCACTTTCCTACTTAAGTCGAAATTTTAATATTCAAATGCCATGTGATACACTCGATGGGATTTCATCCCATTTCTTTCTCTATGCTACGGTGTAGTGATTAGACTGTGTCCCGCGAGAAACTAACCCAAGTTTTCTTCTCTTTGTAGATGTCTCGCGGTGAAGTTGAGTGTCTAGCTGATAGTGGAACTACCCACACTATACTAAGGAATAGGCAGTTGTTTACGGATTTAATACCGTATCGCTCATCAATGACAACATTGATAGGTACCTCGCCGGTTGTCAAAGGGCGAGGAACCGCTGAATTTATGTTACCAAATGGTACTGTTATCAATGTCATTGATGCTCTCTATGCGCCGAGAACAAATCGAACCCTGCTGAGTTTTAAGGATATCCGTGCCAACGGTTATCACTTGGATACCTATGCTGAGAATGGTGAAGAATACTTATGCATTACTTCTCAAGAAAACGGTCGTTGCCGTATCTTAGAGAAGATGCCGTGCATTGAAGACAATGACTTATATCTCACTACAGCCCGTGTCTTCGAATCATATGCTGTCACTGATAATTTTTGTGACACTAATGATTACACGCTTTGGCATGCTCGACTAGGCCACCCCGGCCGTGATATGCTGATCCGGATTCTCAAGAACTCCCATGGACATCCATTTTTCAAGTCGAAAAAGTGATTGGAAGAACCCCTTACCGCGACTCAACGTCGTGATGTGCGCAGAAGTCAAGCTCCTCGCAAGGTCGTGGTCTTAACGCCACACTCGCCACCGCCCCTCCCTTCACAGGGTTTCGGGGCCGAGCACCTGGCCAAAGAGAAAGTGGCCTTTACGTCGCAAGTAGTGTAGTCCCACCCTTCACAGGGATATGGGGCGACACACAACGTGTCCTCTTATGCCACAACGGCAATTTCTAATACCCATCGCTCATTTTGTAAGGCTTGCTCGCTTGCTAAGTTGCACGCTCGCCCTTCATTCGCCAAAGCTTCAACTGAAAATATGCCTTTCTTACACCGGATCCAAGGTGATATTTGTGGACCAATCAAACCAGAATGCGGTCCATTTAAGTAATTTATGGTGCTGGTTGATGCGTCGACGCGTTGGTCACACGTCGCGTTGTTGTCTACAAGAAATGCTGCATTCGCCAAGCTTTTAGCTCAAAACATCAAGTTAAGGGCTAACCACCATGGCCATCCTATCAAATCTATTAGGTTGGATAATGCTGGCGAGCTTACCTCCAAAGTATTCGATGATCATTGGATGTCCATTGGGAATGAAGTAGAGCACCCTGTTCCTCATGTTCATTCTCAAAACGGCCTTGCAGAAGCCACCATTCAGCGACTCCAGCTAGTGGCTAGGGCATTGGTTATGGGAACCAATTTACCAGTTTCTGCTTGGGGATATGCAATACTGCATGCAGCGATACTTATTCGTTTCCGACCCATTGCCAACAATGCGTTTAGTGCCTACCAGATGGTAACTGGTTTTGAACCCAATTTATCGCACTTACGTACTTTCGGTTATGCAGTTTATGTGCCAATTACGCCTCCATTGCGTATCAAATTGGTCCACAATGACGTTTAGGCATCTATATTGGCTATGACTCGCCCAACGATAATCCGCTACTTAGAACCAACCACCGGTGATCTATTTACTGCGCGATTCGCAGACTGTCACTTTGAAGAGACACACTTCCGGCCGTTAAGGGGAGATAGGAATGCACTCATTCCGAATGAACGTCAGGAATTGACATGGTTTGCCCCCAACAATTTGTCTCTTCATGATCCTCGCACTGCTCAAAGTGAGCTTGAAGTGCAACGCATTATCGATCTTCAGAAAGTCGCGGAATTGATGCCCGACGCTTTCACTGATATTGCGAAAGTGACAAGATCACACGTACATGTTGCAAACGTACCGGCAAGGTTGGGTCCCGAATTATGGGACCGGTTTGGTTGCCCTAAGACCTAGTGCCGTCGGCATATCCTCAGGAGAGGGTAACGCCGGCGGCGGCGGCGCCCTACGGGATTTCGTCGTTGTTGCTGAATCGGATCGCAACGGTGCCTTGATGAAATTTGAAGGGGCAGCAGCTTCTACCTCGGCTCCAACCAGGAAGAGGGGGAGACCGAAAAATTCTCGAGATAAAAACCCTCGAAAGAAGCGAGAGAAGGCACAAAATCCGCTCATCATCGACAATGCGAATCCATCGCATGAGATTGTCTCTGACTATAGCTATGTCCATGAGTCAACTGAATCATATATGTGGGATGACACAGATCCAATGTTGACTCCAGAGAACAAAGAAATCTCGCTCAGTTTGAATAACGTGTGTCTCTTAGTGGATAGAGCCTCCACACACGTCGATGATATATATGCTTATTCCATCACACAAGAGATCATCCATGACGATGAAGTTGATCCACGCTCAGTGACTGAATGTCAACAAAGAGCAGATTGGCCGAAGTGGAAAGAAGCAATACAGGCAGAACTTGACTCATTAGACAAAAGGCAAGTCTTTGGATCTGTTAAATTGATCCCTAAAGGCGTTAAACTTGTCGAACATAAGTGGGTTTTTGTTCGTAAGCACAATGAGAAGCATGAGATCTTGCGGTATAAGGCAAGACTCGTGGCGCAAGGCTTCTCGCAGCGTCCTGGTATTGACTACGAGGAGACGTATTCTCCCGTAATGGACATCATTACTTTCCGCTACTTGATCAGTTTAGTAGTGTCTGAAAAACTGAGTATGCAACTGATGGATGTAGTTACTGCATATCTATATGGGGATCTAGATACCGATATCTACATGAGAGTTCCTGAAGGAATTCATGTGCCCGAATCAAAAGACTCTAAACCACGCAGTGCTTATGCAGTTAAACTGCAACGTTCACTGTATGGACTTAAACAATCCGGAAGGATGTGGTACAATCGCCTACGTGAATACTTGATTCGGAGGGGTTTCAAGAACGATGAATTATGCCCATGCGTGTTCATTAGAAAGACCGACTCTGGATTTCCCATTGTAGCTGTCTATGTTGATGACATGAATGTCATCGGTACTTCCCGTGAGATTGAAGAGACAGTTTCATTCTTGAAATCCGAGTTCGAGATGAAGGATCTTGGGAAGACTAAGTTCTGTTTAGGACTTGAGTTAGAGCATAGAACCAAGGGTATTCTGGTTCACCAGTCTGCTTATACGCAGAAGATGCTCAGGCGTTTCAACATGGATACATGTACGCCATTGTCTACTCCCATGATCGTTCCTAGTCTGGACATAAACAAGGATCCATTCGAACGGTATCAAACATCTGTTTCGTTACCTGAAAGGTTCTATTGATTTGGGCCTGTTCTATCCCTTCAGCACAAAGAGAGAAGATCCCGCCGATCACCCTTCTCACACCGACGCTTCCGGCTGCCTCAGTAGTGCCATGGTACTGCCGCTGGCGCAGACGGCGTGGAGGATGATGATGGCGACGCGTCCGACCACTCAAATGTGCTCTTTTCTAGACGTCTCCCTTACTCAAACACTCCCAACAACGTGTTAGTTGGTTTTGCAGATGCTGGGTATCTCTCTGACCCACATCATGCTCGTTCCCAAACTGGTTATGTTTTTACCATGGGAAATACAGCGATATCTTGGAGATCAACCAAGCAAACTTTGGTTGCTACTTCATCGAATCACGCAGAGATCATTGCCCTCCATGAGGCTGTTAGAGAATGTGTCTGGCTAAGGTCAGTTATTCACCACATTCGTGATTCGTGTGGACTAGTGTCTACCACCGATAAACCTACGTGTATCTATGAAGATAATGCTGCCTGCATTGAGCAGATGAAGTTAGGTTTTATCAAAGGTGATAACACTAAGCATATATCGCCTAAGTTCTTTTACAATGTGCAACAACAAGAAATCCTGAACATCCAAGTTAATCAAGTGAGTTCAGATGCAAATGTTGCAGATTTGTTTACCAAGTCTTTGGGAAAATCTATGCATGTGAAACATGTGAAGAGCCTAGGCATGCGCCATATATCAGAGCTCTAAGTTTCTAGACATCAGGGGGAGTCTACATCACATGTTATTCACAAGTGTAGTGTTGGTGTGTTGTGCTCTTTTTCCTTCGTCCATGCATTTTATTTTTGCCCAAGAGATTTTGTTTTGCTGGCAAGGTTTTAGTGAGGCAACATGGTAACACCATGAAGACATTAGGCGCTCGACACAAGGGGCAGTGTTGTAGGAAGGTTATTTCTGTAACTTCCTGGATGTGTCTTGACCTAATTAGACTAGTATAGTTGATTATGTAATAGATAAGGAATCTCTGATTTATCGGGATAGTTATTGTAATGCCTATATAAAGGTCTCTCTATCAATCAATAACATATAAGTTCTCCCTATTATCTTTTCTCCTTGAACACTATGAGATTTTATTTTTTCCTTTTCCTTTTCCTTTTTTGTTTATCTATGTGTCACATGATGACAATTGATAGTGTACATTTGTGTGGTGTTGCCATGTGCCATGAAGCCAACCAATGGCTGAGTGACAAGTGACAATATATTCCTATAAATCCAAAATTGAAAATCAGTGTAGAATTTTGAGAGAGAAAAAAAATTAGTTTTGAGAGAACACTACAAAAAAATTTGGCAAATGTCACAAAAAAAAATGTGGGCTTTGCCCATGTGGCCATTGCAAAAGAAGCAACAAAAGATCAACAAATGTGATTTTTTGTATTATTATATTATAAAAATCTCATATTTGTTGATGTTTTGTGACTATTTTTGCAATGGTCACATGGACAAAACCCACATTTCTTTTGTCGCTATTGCCCAACTTTTTTGTGGGGGGAAATCCAGAATCGGTATTCGGACGGACTCGGCTCATTTACAACTACGGTATCTTGGGGTCTTATTTAAGGGAAATTATTTTCTATACTTGAACTCTTAATTCCATTGAAACTCATCTGTGTACTTCCAAAAATGAACTGCTTAGCGGTCCAGTAATAAAGTCTGTACACAAACAATAGCTATGATGATCTAATCGTCATGAGTAAGATGATGTAGATGGATAAAAGGCCAACAAATGAGCAGGAACACATGAAGAACTCTTCCAGACCCTAGAGTGCAATTTGAGAATGTCCCTAGCCTTCTCTTTGGTCTTAAACCTGCAATCCACTTGAAGCACTAAACACAACTTGGCGACCACACCAACTTGCAACATTTCCATAACAACTGCAGAAGTTGCAGAGAACCTAGAAATGGAATACAGTATCCTCACCGCCCTGTCGCTCGCCATGTGCGAAACCCTTAATATCTTCTTGGACACGATGGCTAGCCCTGCTGCGTGCCTCAATAACTCGGCTCGCCCTTCCGCGCATCCACATAGCTGGTCCAGAGAGATCAGTATCAGCTCACATGCCCTCTTCTCTTGAGTTTCGAGAAGAGCTTCTACAAGAACTGAAATTGCTCCCGCTTCGACGGCCTTGATTCGGTTCCTTCCCCATGGACAAAGCTCCACAAGAAGCTTCAATGCAGATTTAAATGCTTGCTGTGAGATCTGATCTCGTACCACATTCATAGTCTCGATGAATAACTGAACTGTGGCATTCATCAACCGGTTCGGATCTGCCAACTCGAAAACAGACCTCAATAAAGTAGTTGCATGAGCTCGAGATTGGTAATCTCCTCGTTTTAATACTTGCACCAATGAATCTATCATCTTCTCCCCATCTTTGCTCATCAGATCTTTGAGACTAGACTTCGAGCTTCTGAGATTGAACAACACTTCCACAGCCACTTCCATTATTGATTGGTCGGCGTTGCTTATCAAAGAAGTAACGTATTCTACAGCTCCTGCTGCCTCCAAAGAGTTCTTGCTTCTTTCACCGTGGCTTACGGCCATGGATCTGAGTCTTCTGAGGCATTGCACCTGCGTGTGGGGGAGCTTTCTAGCTTGGTCGATCAGCTTAACGATCTGGGTCTTGTCAAGCTGCGATGTCGGCGTTGGTATCCGTTCAACCCCGTGAGAGGCGTTGAGGGTGCACCAAGCTTGGATTATACGGCGGAGAGTGTGGTTGGGAGTGAGATCTGCTTCCAATGATAATGACTGTTTCGTAACGGGGCAATCATGTTTTTTGCCGGAAGATAACCATCTCTGGATGCTTTCCCGATCGTATGTAATCCCAGTAGAGACCGTGACGGGGTCTCTCATGATCTCAAGAGAAATGGAGCAGAGAAAGTGGAACGGAATATCCAGTGCGGCCTCCATTAAGTTTAGGCTTTCTTGTACAGGAGAAAGCAAGGAGGTAGTTGCACCAATTATAGAAAGGAAGGGATGAGAAACTGTAGGAGAAGTAGAGCTAGAACAGAGAATTCGAGAGATGGGGACTTCTGGAGAAGAAAATAAAGCTCAAATGAATGCAGAGATCTGACTGTCGAAATTGTCAAAGAGTTGAAGTTTGGCTATGTCGAGCTCCATGTCTTTGGCTGGGAAGGGAAGGCTTATATATGAGGAGGAGGAAGAGAAGGGTGGTGATGCGAGTTGTCAACTATAATACTGGAAAGTCAACACACGGGAAATTGAATTATAATGCGCGCTTGTCCATTATTATGCCATCCCAATTAAATTAAGACCTATTCCAAGGTTATGGAAGAAGAATTCATATGACGACTTTGATGAACTAATAAATATACTCACAAATGCAACTGTTGTGATCTGTTTTCGATTGTGCAAATTAATGTTTTCTTATTACACATGTCAAACTGTTGATCACAATTAGTTTCACACTGAGATATGATTTCAACTTATAGAATTAAGATTCCCTAATAAAAGAAACAAAACATTTTGCACAAAAAGAAGGCAATGTTAACAGTAAAACCAAACAAAACAATAGCACTATACACTATGTGACACACACACACGCACACGATAGCTAGCATAATAAATGAAAGTCTTCTACCCTTTCAAAATAATATTTAAAAGAAAGTCTTCCTCATGTCGCTGGAGTTATATAACACACCATTCACCCAAACAACATCATTATGAAATTATGGAGAAAATCTATATCTAACCCATGCCCAATTGGTCATTCTCAAAAAAAAAAAAAAAAAAAAACCTATATCTAAGACGTGCCTAGCTTATTAACCTAGAGCCAAGCGATAGGTTAATTATGGCTTTGTTTGGGTTAGGGTTCCTAATCATGATCGTTAGCTTAGTGTTAGTACTATATGCATGCATATACTAACAACGTAACAATGTTATCCAATAGATGAAGTTAATGTAAACAAGACGAATCCATGCCATCAACTATTAATTATCTGCAAGTTTTATAATTAAAAGTTATATCTTGCTCCTAAGGTTGGGTACTGAACCCGTGTGAAACCGGTTGATTTGGCAAAATCGAGTCGAGCCGGCCGGTCCAGGCCAGTCCCTACCATGAATATTAGTTGCTTTTCACGGGACGGTTGCGGTTCCTCAAATTTGAAGTTGTTCACAACCCGAAAGGCCCAAAAAAAGTAAAAATGTAAAAAATCCTACATGCGTAAAAATCTTAAATTAGGAGGATTAGAGGATATCCTTGCAGCCCAAAAGCCTGCAATCCCTGCACCAGTTCGTCTTCCGTCTTCTTGGAAAGTGTGTAAGTGTGTTACTCTGTTCGTCTTCAATTCTGCATTGAACTTCAATTCTGTAAGTGTGTAAGCCTGCAATTCCTTTTATCTTCTCCCTGCATCAGTTCGTCTTCGAATTTCGAAAGCCTGCATCACAGGCTTCACAGCATCAGTCTTCCGTCTCAACCTCTCAGGCGTCTCTTCGTGTAATAAGAGTCCGCTCAGTCCGCCAGACGCCAGAAGGACCGGCCCGGTCCTTGCCGGTCGGGCTCTAACCGGTTCTTGAATTTTTAAGAAAAAAACCGACCCTAAATTCTGTGTCCGGTCCCGGTTTCGGTCCGGTGACAAAATAGGTCGGTCTGGGACCGCCCGGCCTTACTTGTTCTTGTAGAAGAAAAACTTGAAAATCATATATATGCACCAGATGATATAAAAGAGCTACATCAAAATCATATAATTGACCATTATGCAACATCCTTATGCAACTCTAAAATTTCAAACTGGTACTGCCATTACAACAACACCTTGTATATTAAATTTTCTAGCAATTTCAGAAGTTGAAAATAAGTGTGATGCATGCCTTAAGGAGGAGGCTTCGTCGGTGTTGCAATGCGTGCCCATCTACTAAGCTATCTCACTGCCAATTGGGAGAATTGATCGATTTGACTTTGATTCTCTCTCTAGACTAAGTAAGCAGTAGTTGATTTATGTATCTATGATTAAATAATTGAGATGATCAGATGATGATGGTGCCGACAGCTTCTCATGATCGAGCTCATGGCGCGCAAGTGGGTCGATCCATGCATCAGACTTTGACTCTCTGTTTTCCGATCCTCTGCAAGCGCCCATGCATTAATATATATTCCGGTGAAGTGAACCACCAAGCTAGCTTCGGCTTCTTTTACTTTCTTTGATACGTAGTTACCTAGGGCTGGGCCCGGGCCAGGCCGAGTTCAAAATTTATAAATCCCGACCCAAAGTCCAACACCATCGGTCCGAGCCGAGTCGAGCTGAGCTTTTTCTAAAATGAGGACCGGCCCTAGCCCGGCCAAGTCTGGCCGAGCCGAGTTTTTGGGTTTTTCATGCCCAAAATTACCTGTTATACAGTTTTCAGTCCACAGTCCACACTTCAGGGAAAAATAATAACATAAACAGATCTGATGAAACACAGAAAGAGTATATACCTTCTGCAGCTCCTCAAAGTCTTGCATAAGACTCTGATGCTTAAATTTGGCCCTGGAATCCTGATACAGAGCATACGAAGAAGGCTCCGCAGCAACAACCCATTTCATCTTCTTTATCAGATCAACCAGAGACTTTCACAGAGAACCCAGAAGCCAAGAATCAAAGGATGGAGAGAGAGAAAGGGTGGGAAACACAAGGAAATGGGTGATGAAACCGAAGAAGGAAGGATTGGAGAACAGATTGGAGAAACGGAACGATTGAAGCGGCGGAGGGAGCTCGGCGAGCGATGGAGACGAGCTGAGTGAAGAGGAGAGGAGAGGAGAGGAGGAGCTCGGGAAGAGAGGCGAGGAGGAGAGGAAGAGCTCGGGAATCGGGAAGAGAGGAGAAGCTCGGGTTTGGTGATCTGTGGAGGAGCTCGGGTCGGCTGGAAGAAATCCAGGATTTACTTAATAATCTTCGGCTGAATGAGCTGATGTAGGAATGGGCCGAATGGCTCCATCATTTAGGATTTAGGGATTTACATTTGACATCTTTTTTTTTTTTTTAATATATATTATTAAGTATTCGGGGCGGGACGAGCTTTCGGTCCTAAAATATTTAGGGCCCGACATAGTGCTTTTCGGGCCGGTCCTTCCTCGGGCTGGTCCTAAAAATTTTAGAACTCGGCTCACGTCGATCTTTTTTCGGGTTTTCGGGCCCAAACGCCCAGCCCTATAGTTACCCAGTGACTCAAACTTTGTGCATGAGAAGTTCTGATCCTACTTAAAGTTTATTTTTAATCAAAGAAACCTTCAATCAACAAAGAAGAGTACAACAACTTCAGAAGAAAGGCAATCAGTTATTCCGGATCAACAAGAACAACATATTACCACAGTCGGATCAACATGAACAACATATTACCACAATCACCGAATTCTACACATGAAACCTAAGAACAAAAAAGAAGAGCTAGATAGCTTGGTGCAGATGCCTAGCTATCGGTGTTAGATCAATATGGACTTGTCACATATTAAATGATAATTATGCTTAATGGCAATATCTACTTCTACATAGAAACAAATACAAAACCATATCTAGTTGATAATGATTTCGTGTATTAGATCATTATTGTAAGGAATGCTGATTGTAGTCTAGAAGCAAGACAACTAATAAGTATTATATCAGGAATCTAATTAGAAGACTTAACTCGCAAGGAATGTCCTTAATGGGAGGACTCTTTAGGGTTAATGATTCTATATAAATAGATGATATTAGTCCCTGTTATCACCATGAGATATAGCGTAAGTTCTGTCCATTGAGAAACTTATTGTGGTGACTAACGGAATGCCTTGCCTAGTACTTTTGTGTTTCAGGATTGCATCAATGGAAAGAGCTATGGTTCATGATGATGGTGAGTTAACTCTAAGCTTAAGTCTTATGATTTGGTTATGCATATGATATATTGTATTGTGAACATATTGTTTTTGGTCTACATAATGGCATCAGATCCTTTAAAAGTTCACAAAAATTTTCAGTTTTGCATAACAAAATCGTTTTAGGGTTTTCTCGAAAAAAAAAAAGAAAAAAAAAAGGATTTTGCTTTACGGGTTAACAGGCCTTAACATGTTCTTGGCCCAACCCACGGCAAGTGCGGATCCAGTCTCGACCCGACCCGTAAACTGAAGAACAAAAACAGGACTAACCGTTGCATTCTGCAACGGATAGTTTTGGCAAGAAGATGGAGTAGAGGCTGGATTGGAAGCACTAGGGACTTTTATGTCTCTTATGGGATTCAAAACCCGATTGCTATGGATCAAGAAAGCCAAGCAATAGTTGTTGCATCAAGTTTAAAGGCTGTGTTCTGTAGAAAATTGGGGAAAAAGCAAAACAAGTTTTTTTGGAAATTTTGATTTCAATTCAAGCATCTAAATCTATATATGATTATGCATAAGAACCCTAGAGCACTCCCGGTGTGCACATAAGTTGGATTTGTGTGGTTTGTGCCGGATGAAACTTAAATTTAGAAGATGTGTTCTATGGAATTAGATTAAAGTATGTGTTCTGTAATTGATAATGATGCATGCAGTTATTAAAGTCTCCCAAAATTTATGCATTGAAAAAATTTTACAGACACAAGAGCTTAGTTTTCTTACAAAGGGTAACCTGGATAGAAATCAAGTTTTCAAGCTCATACAAGTTTGTGATTTTCTGTTGGTATAAATGGACATATTGCACAAAGCATTTTTCATTGATATTTGCAGGAGATCATGTGGTATAACAAATTGAAAGTTGTGTTTTGTATTTTAAATATTACTTTTTTATCTTCCAAAGAAGTGTCGAAGTATGATTTTAGAATGCAAACAGCAGTAAGCATATTTGATAAAAATAAATCAGGATACTTGGAATTTAATCTTCTGTCTACAGATGTGGATTTGGTTCCTTGAATAACATGTTTTAATCAAATGTGGCTTATTGATAAAGAACTACAAGATACTAAGTTTCTGCGCAAAAGTGTTACTCAGTATTGTTTTATGGATATGGACTGATGTGAATGCAAGTATATATGTATTGAGTTTTCTGAATGTTTTTTGTTTTGTGAGTGTTTTTGTTATGGTTTGATGAACTTAAACGAATTCATAAAATATTGAAAACTCTAAAAGTTTTACAAAAATTGAGAACTCACAAAATCTTTTTCTTTTGCTCCTTAGGTAACACTTACATGACCTTCAACAATGTCTTACTGCTTACTAGTTCAAACTTTAGAGCCTGGAGAGATTCTGTAGAAAACTACATATGTATGCATGAGATAATAGGATTCTGTTTTCATGAAGAACAACCTGACACCCCAGTAGAAGATGATAAACCTTCAATCAAAGCTCACCATAAGAAATGGATGATATATAATATGATAGCCAAGAATGTGATTAGGACTTCTAGGTCTAGATCAGTGAGAGGTTGTGTTGAGGAACCAGAGTTAGTTGCTGATTTCCTTGAGGCTGTGTCAGCTAAGTTTAAAGAAAGTGAAAAAGCTGAAATAGCTAGGCTGAGCAAAGAGTATCATACCCTACAGTACTCTGGAACAGGACCTGGAGGTGTAAGAGGGCATATAATGGAGTTGACTAACATCAACAACAGGTTGAGAGAGATGTTAGTGGGAGTAAAAGATCAATTGCTGGTGCATCATGCACTAAACACGCTCCCTAGCAGTTTTGACAATCTCAGAACAAATTATAGTGCTCAAAAGGAAAACTGGTCCCTAGATGAACTCATCTCAATCTGTGTTGATGAGGAATCTAGGATCAAGAAAAACCAGTCACAATCCCTCACAGTCAATCTAGTTGAGAAGCCTAAGAAGAAAAAGACTCAAAACAAACTCAAACCTACCAAAACCATCACTAAGACATTTGCAGCCACATGACAAAAAGAAAATAGTTCATTCAGATACAAGTGCTACTTTTGCAAGAGAGTAGGACACATAAAAAAGGACTATGCATGTTATAAGACTTGGCTAGCTAAAAAGGTGATTCACAACGAGGAGAGTCCCAAGAAGTGATGAAGTGAACCTGAGAGTAGGCAATCGAATGCGAGTGGGAGTCAAAGCCATAGGAACCCTCAAGCTTGATGTAGGATATAAAAACTTTTTATTTTTGGATAATGTTTATTATGTACCTTCCATTAGAAGGAATTTAGTTTCAGTTTC
Organism: Potentilla sterilis; assembly: GCA_963682095.1. Taxonomy (NCBI): domain Eukaryota; kingdom Viridiplantae; phylum Streptophyta; class Magnoliopsida; order Rosales; family Rosaceae; genus Potentilla; species Potentilla sterilis. Next base: position 30,057,413 of record OY821755.1, on the reverse strand, counting down.
TCAGTTGATAAAAGATGGTTGTAGACTTTTGATGGATAATAGTGGAATTACTATTTCTAGAAATTCAAAACAGATTGGTTCTTGTGTGATATTGAATGATTATTTACAACTAAATTGATCTATGTCTCAACAAGAAATTTCTCTTGTTGAAAAAGAAAACACCAACAACACTAATGCCTTAACTGGTGTTAAGAGAAGCAAAAAAAATGAAAAGTCTGCATGTTTATGGCATAGAAGACTCGGCCATGTTTCAAAAGAGAGACTGAAAATTCTGGTTAAAAGTAATATTCTAAATGAATTGGATTTTTCTGACCTTAATAATTGTGTGGAATGCTTTAAGGAAAAAATGACAAATAAAATAAAGAAGACTGCAGTTAGAAGCCAAAATTTGCTAGAACTCATACATACTGATATATGTGGTCCATTTAAACATCAAACTATCTGTGGTAATGTGTATTTCATTACATTCATTGATGATTTCTTTAGATACAGTTATGTTTCTTTACTATCAGAAAAATCTCAAGCACTTGAAGCTTTTAAAATCTTCAAGACTGAGGTAGAGAATCAACTAGAGAGAAAAATCAAAACAATTAGATCAGATAGAGGTGGGGAATTTTATGAAAAATATACAGAAAAAGGTCAACAGAAGGGTCCATTTGCCTTGTATTTACAAGAGAATGAAATTAAAGCTCAATATACAACACCCTATAATCCACAACATAATGGTGTTGCAGAGAGAAAGAATAGAACCCTTCTAAATATGGTTTGATGTATGATGTGTACAACTGGCTTACCAAAATTCTTATGCGGAGAGGCTTTGAAAACTGTAAATTACATTTGCAACAGAACACCTAGTAAAGCCATTGAGAAAACTTCATTTGAATTATGGTGTGGTAGAAAACCAAGTCTTCACCATTGTCATGTATGGGGCTGTCATGCAGAAGCTCGGATTTATAATCTAAACTTGAGCAAGCTTGATCCTAAATCCATAAGCTGTTATTTCATAGGTTATCCAGAAAAATCTAAGGGCTATAAGCTGTATTCTGCTAAACATAAGCCTAGAATTTTTGAAACTCATCAAGTAAAATTCTTAAATGAAAAGGTTCACAATACAGAATATGAGGATTTATCCTTAGATTTTGAAGAAATTGTAACTAATGAGGATTGGGAAAATGTTTTGCCTTTTGAAACTGAAAAAATAGCATATGACATTATTCAAGAAAATCAAGATGCAGAAGATCAAGAAATTGATCAACCAGCTGCAGCAGAACCACATGCTACAAAACCTCACATTATAGAGCCACAAAATGATGTCAATCCTGAACTTAGAAGCTCCAAACGAGCTAGAAAATTAAAATTTGGGAGGGAATATAGTGATTACATTGTTTATTTAGCTAAAGCAGACATTAATGAAGACTGTGCAGAAGACAATGATCCAACAAATTTCGATCAAGCAGCAGCAAGTCAAGATTCAGACAAGTGGCAGGAGGCCATGCAAGCTGAGATTTAGTCCATGGAGAAGAATGGAGTTTGGGAACTAGTTGAACCTGTTCCTAGACATAAGCCAATAGGTTGCAAATGAGTTTATAAAACCAAGAGAGATGCAACTGATATGAGTATAAAATGTTATGTTATTAATGATAAAACTCTATACTTTGCTTAGTTATTTTCCTTACTATATAGTATTTAACTTTGTTTTATTATTTTAGGTGTATTTTGAAGCAAAGGAGAAAATATAGGAGAAAAGATGCATTAAAGGCTAAATCCAGAATTCTACCTTTGCAGGTCATCCAATTTCGACAGAAGCCTGAGGCCAGCTCAAGACGAACTAAATTATGAGCCATATATCAATGGAAAGCTACAGATATCTACTTTCCAGAACATTTTGCTGTTCATCAATACCTATTTTCTAGGGGAAGTTATGGACGATTTGGTACCCGAAGGTCAATCTAACGCGAATCTGATATCATATCAAATAAGGAGAGTTTGATCATAAATCTTCTTTGGATGAATTTTCTGTGCAATTCAAGACACCACAATCATCAAGGAGACGTCTTAGAAGAATTCTACAAGATTATGACTGGCTTTTGTGCACCAATCATAAGAGACCTCACGCAACTAGGGTTGTGTATTTTCTAGCTCTATATATATAGCATCTGAAAACATGTAAAAGAGAGAGAGACGACACCCTACACCTTCTCTTCTATCTTTTCTTATTTACAATGTGTAATTAAATTCTTTTAGTTAGGGGGCTGCCCATGAACCTCGTTTATGCAAAGTTGTTGATTATGTTTGCTTAGTTTAATATTTGATTTCTATGTGATTGGTGTGCCTTGATTTGTGCTATTGATAACTCTTGCATGTTTATTTTCTTTGGTGCGCAACTTAGATTATATACTTGTGATTGCAGCTAGAGGTTAAGAATTATTTCACCTAATAGTTATATTTCTTTCTCTCACTAAGTAGCGACTATCTCACTTGCGGAGGTAAATCAAGGGATACTTATTGATTTGGGTAGATAGTGTTGTCACCCTACTTAGACTTTAATCAACGAACAAAATTTCATAGATCATAATGATTTCTACTTGATTTGCTAGACTACTGTTGTCAGAGCTAGTGGACCTGTTGTAATGACCCGATATTTTTTTTTATTCGTGTAATTATATTAAATTTCTCGTAATTATTGAAAGCATGAATTACGAGTAATGGAATGTTTGTACTCTTTTGGTTAAGCCGTTACACAACGTCGAGAGTGTGTTCATTAATTAAAAGTCGAAAGAAAACTTTAAGTTCGAAGGGTCCAAAAGTTGACTTTGGGATCTGTCGAGTTTTTCGAAAATATTTCTTCACAAAAGTCGTAGAGCTCGACGATACGAGTTCGTAGACACGCGGCACGCGTGAAACGGATGTCGTATGAAAAAGTTACGACATGTTGAAGTTATTTCCTATTTATGAAATTTACTATAAAGCCTGGAATTTTCGGGAAAAAGTCAAAATTTCCAATTTCGTTCGTTTACCAATTACTGTAGCAAAAGTACTGTTCATTTTTATCTCTCCCGAAAACCACCTCCGATCTCCGCCGTCCGGCCGCCACGGCGCAAGCGCCACCCACCTGTCGGTTGGGTTTTCCTTCCTCTTCCTTTCCAGCCAAAGATCGGCCGGAACCGACGCCGGAGCGCGACGCAGCAGCGGTCCGAAGCCACAGCTACTGTTCACGGCGGAGCGACTCCCAATCCAGGCGGCACCGGGGCTCGAGGCAGCCATCTTTTTGCTCGCCTCTTCCTCCTGAACATTTCTACACCGGTCTCGAGGTCCGATTCGCAGCAGAGGGGAGGCGGAGCTCAGCCGTATCCGGCTCTCCAGACGTGTCCGACACGTGCCGGACCAGACCCTACCCGACCCGGTCAGCTCAGTCAACGTTGACCGTTGACCGATGTTGACCGTCAGAGTTGACCATTGACTAACGACGAATGACCATTGACTGTTGACCAGCATTGACCGACCGTTGACCGGCACCGTTTCAACCCGGATCGACCCGTTTTCTCCTCGGACCGACGCGGAACGGATATTTACCAGTTCTGGTGAATTAAGGTGAGTAAACCTAACGTTGTTCGTATTAAATACGAGTTAAATACGAGCTGTTTACGAGTTAATTATAGTATCGGTATTGTTATATGCAAAATGAATTTACAGAAACGATATTTGTTTTAAATTGAATGAACTTGATCGACTACGGTTCATCGGTAAGTAAAATGAATTTAATATACAAATGAATTTTAAAGTATTTTGATCCATGAACTATAGTTGGTATTAGTGGGCAGTTCCTGAGAGAATGCCTACGTATATATATTTACGTGAAATATATATTGTGATGTGTATTTACTGTTGTCTTCGGACGGCCACAGTTGTGGCGTACTTTTGTCTTCGGACGGTCACTATGTGACGGGGCAATATATCGGGAACCAAACCTTTTGCTGGGTTTTTGTTACGATCAGTTGGAGTTCTAGTCTGTCTGCCGTTGCACGTCATGAGGGGTAACCAATTTGGGGTTATCTGGGTCTCATGCTTGCATTGTATGAAAGAGTAATTCGATGAATTACTTCTTTATTTGGTTGATTGTGCAGAACGTGTTTATAGTTCTCGAGTTGTGAATGTCCTGGAAACATGATTTCCAATTGTTGTTTTAATTGCATCTTTTAGAACTTATTGTTTTACTCACACGAGCTTTGAAAACTTACCGGGTTCGTTGTTTACAACCCGGTGTACTAATTGATGGTGTAGGGGTTAGACCTGCAGGTGAGCACCGGCAGCCAGGGGGTGCATCTGAGTCACACGGCTAGTAGGTGTGGACTTTGGTCTAGCATGTTTTGTTTTTGGGTTAGAGAGTGTAGCGCGAGACTCTACATTACATCTTTTATATTTGTCGTTGACATTTGATTGATGTAATCTTTTGAGCTTATTGAGTCACGCATCTAAACTCTGTTGTTGTACTTGGTTATTGTATTATAACTTTTAAGTATTTGAGTTTATGATGTGGGTTATCACATTGTCGAAATTGGATTTTTATTATCCGAAATTTCGGGGTGTGACACCTGTTAGGGAATGTTTCAAATGAAAAGTGTTGTCACGGCGTTAGATAATATTTGGAAAGTAAAAAGTATAATTTCAATGATGTCATGGTTATTCTTGTTTGTTGTCAATCACTAGTAGTTGAATGTTTTCTAAGGTTAATCAAGGGTGGAGTATAACGGTGGTGAATTGGTGTAGTTTCTAACTTCTTCATCTCATTCATTGAATTTATGTTGATTTTATATTTTCACATCAATTTTCAAAACCCAATATTTAATTGTTTTATTTTTGTTGTTAACATTAATTGTAAGAGTACACACAATCCCCGGCTTGAACGATACCCACTTCTGAACGATACTACAACTACACAAGAGGGTTAATTGAACAACCAATCCCGGCCACGTCGTGGAAATATTGAGAGGCATAAAGCAAGGCTAGTGGCAAAAGGATTCTCACAGAAATAGGGTATTGATTACACTGAGACATTTTCTCCAGTCTCATGTAAAGACTCTTTTAGAATAATCATGGCATTGGTGGCACACTATGACATGGAACTGCATCAGATGGATGTCAAAACAACATTTTTAAATGGAGAGCTTGAGGAGATGATTTACATGAAGCAACCTGAGGGGTTTATTGAAGCTGGGAATGAGAACTTAGTCTGTATTAAGAAAATCTATCTATGGTCTAAAACAAGCTTCTAGGCAATGGTACAAGAAATTTGATTCAGTAATTTCTTCTTTTGGCTTTACTGAAAATCTAGTGGACGAGTGTATTTATTTAAAAACAGTAGGGAACCAATTTTTTTTCTTAGTACTATATGTGGATGATATACTTTTGGCCAGCAGCAATCTCAAGCTGCTTAAAGATACCAAGAGCTTTCTGTCAAATAACTTTGACATGAAAGATTTAGGTGAAGCATCCTATATACTAGGGATAGAAATTAAAAGGGATAGAGCACAGAAGTTGTTGGGATTATCTCAGCAAAATTACATTACTAAAGTTCTTAAAAGATTTAGTATGGAAAAGTGCTCAAATTGAGAGGTTCTCATGTCTAAGGGTGATAAACTCACCAAGAGTCAGTGTCCACAAAGTGAAGCTGAGAAAGAAAACATGAAAACAAAACCATATGCTAGACTTGTTGGAAGTCTTATGTATGCTCAAGTCTATACCATACCAGATTTAGCATTTGCAGTTGGGATGCTATCAAGGTTTTAGTCAAATCCAAGACCAGAACATTGGGTGGCTGGAAAGAAAGTTTTAAGATATTTACAGAAGACAAAGAGTCACATACTTATATACCGAAGAGTTAAGGATCTGAAACTTGTTGGTTTCTCAAATTCTGATTTTACAGGGAATTTTTTCAGATTCAAATAAGTCTACTTGTGGTTATGTGTTCATGCTGGCAGGTGGAGCAGTTGGTTGGAAAAAAAATGAAACAAACCTTGATCACAACCTCCACCATGCAAGCTGAATATATAGCAATATCTGAAACAATGTGTGAAGGGCACTGGATTAGAAATTTCCTAGAGCAGACTAAAGTATTGAGTCACATTGTGGCTGATGCACTTGTTATATACTGTGATAATGAGGCTGTTGTGTTCTTTAGCAAGAACAATCAAAGGTCCAGCAACTCAAAACACATAGACTTGAAATATTACAGTGTTAGAGAAAGAGTTAAGCATGGTGAGGTAAATGTCTTAGACATTGACACTAATTCACAACTTGCAGACCCTTTCACCAAAGCACTACCAGTAAAAATATTCAAGAAGCATGCAGAAAGCATTGGAATTCTTCCAAAGTTAGATGCTTAGATTCAGTGGGAGTTAAGACCAGTAGCAGCAAACTTAAAAATATTTTATTTTCTGAGTTCTTGTGTTTTCAGTTGTGATATCAGTACAAATCACAACTTATTTTTTGTAATGACAGCTTTTATAAATGAAGTTTGAGGTATTTTAGAATATTTGTGTTGCTGCAGCTTTATGTTTGTTCTGAAAATTATTGGTTTTAAGATTCCAGTCAGATATATACTTTCTTATCAGATGATCTCATTCATGTTTAGCATGACACTACAGTACAAGCAAAGTTGAGATTATTGGTGTTCAGTAAAGTTTGCTTGAGTTCTGGTTTTAAGAACATAAAGTTGGACTTGATATATGTTTTTACTTGTTAATACACATTAACATATATTTCAATACTGCATGATTGACATATGTGGATTGCGGAAGCTTATGTTGTGGTACAGAACCTCTGCATTTTTGTCAAAGTGTAACTTGGTTCTTGTTCTGCATAAGTGAGTGTAATTCGACCATGTTGTGAAGGGATTTTTGGTTTATTTGTTATCTGGCGCACACTATAGTAGGTAGAATAGATTTGTCATTTTTAGGTGCGAGTTATCATTTATGGCAAGTGACAGTCCAAGTGGGAGATTGTTAGATCAATATGGACTTGTCACATATTAAATGATAATTTTGCTTAATGACAATATCTACTTCTACATGGAAACAAATACATATCTAGTTGATAATGATTTCGTGTATTAGATCATTATTGTAAGGAATCCTTGTTGTAGTCTAGAAGCAAGACAACTAATCAGTATTGTATCAGGAATCTAATTAGAAGACTTAACTCGCAAGGAATGTCCTTAATGGGAGGACTCTTTAATGTTAATGATTCTATATAAATAGATGGTATTGGTCCCTGTTATCACCACGAGATATAGCGTAAGTTCTGTCCATTAAGAAGCTTATTGTGGTGACTAACTGAAGGCCTTGCCTAGTACTTTTGTGTTTCATGATTGCATCAATGGAATGAGCTATGGTTCATGATGATGGTGAGTTAACTCTAAGCTTAAGTCTTATGATTTGGTTATGCATATGATCTATTGTATTGTGAACATATTGTTTTGGGTCTACAATCGGATCTAAGAGCATCCACAACCATAAATTGGGTTTGCTCAAGCAATAGGTGGGGCCAGAAGTAAATTTTGCTCCAAGCAAATCAATTTTATATTTTGCTCAAGCAGATCCATTTTTGCACACACTCATTCACAATTTGCTTTAGCAATTCAATTTTCTCTTGTTGTGAAATTATTAAAAAAAAATTACCGAATATATTTACAACTAATAATAATGTGTTATCGATACGATATTATACAAGATTTCCGATAAGATTTTCGACTAATAGAGAATTGACTCGTGTCACTACCACGTGTCATTGTCGGTAAAATAATTGATCCAGATTTCCGTTGATATTTTCGACCAATTGGCTATAAAACAGTCCATTATCACTCATTCTATACTCACACCATTGTGAAGAATCCGAGCAGATAACTCATCCATCAATCTAAACACTTAGCAACATTTCTTTGTTCATCCGCACTAATGACTCCTTTTAGCTTCCACAATTTTTTCAGGCGGAGACATCGTCAACAAGAAGAAGATGACCATATGGAGCAATCATTCGTCAATCAGGTGGTCATGGTGGAAGAACAACACGACGATGAACCAACACGACCAAGCGGTTCACGTCACGGTAAAAAACCGAATAAGCAAAGTCAGAAGCTATCTAGGGGACGCAATCTAATGGAAGATTACTTCATCGAACGTCCAATCTTCGACGCGCAAGACTTTCGCCAGAGGTACAGGATGAGCAGAGACCGATTCAACATTATCATGACGGACCTATGCAACCACGACCAATCTTGACACCAAAGAGAAGACGCCACTGGTTTGCTAGGGCTACTTCCCTAACGAAAGATGACCGGGACTCTACGAATGCTGGCGTACGGGTCAGCCACGGATCAATGTACTGAAATTATAAGGATAGGGGAATCGACTACTCTCCAATGTATGAAGGAGTTTTGCAGGAAAATGGTTCACCTTTATGGTCCAAGATACCTCTGCAGTCCAACACCGACAGACCTCACGTGACTACTAGCTAAAGGCGAACGCCGAGGCTTTCCAGGTATGATTGGAAGTATCGACTGCATGCACTGGGAGTGGAAGAACTGCCCAACGGCCTAACAAGGGGCATACTCGGGGTGAAAGGGTTGCCCAACGGTTATCCTAGAGGCGGTTGCCTCGTATGATACGTGGGTATGGCACAGTTTCTTTGGGTGTCATGGAGCTAAAAATGACATTAACATGTTCCACATATCGAATGTGTTCTCAGAGATCCTTGCCGAAAGAGGCACAAGTGTCGTCTACGAAGTCAACGTACAGAGGTACTCGACAGCTTATTATCTGGCTGACGGAATATATCCAAGGTACTCTACATTTGTCAAAACAATTCACAATCCCCAGACGCCGCAAGATAAGGTTTTCTCAAAGAAACAGGAGGCATACCAGAAAGATGTGGAGAGGGCCTTTGGCATATTGCAATCTCGATAGGCAATTATACGTCATAGTTGTACAAGGCACCACAAATCGGTAATGGCTACCATCATGTTAGCTTGCATTATATTGCATAACATGATTGTTGAGGAAGAGTACGTGGAGGATGAGGAAGAAGAAGACTTGCAAAACCCATCGAGGGCTTTCCGGGTTTATGATGGGCCGGTGGGTGTACAAGAGAATCGAATTCGTTTTGAGCCAATCAGTAGAGATGGAGCCAATATACAACGGTTTCACGACCGTGTTACCGATCTCGAATCTGTTTACATCCATAGAGATGATGGAGATGTAATCCAAGCACAAAGTACCTGCAAAACAACTTCATACACATAATACCCTTCTTTTGTCAATTGTAGTTAGGACAAGTAGGGATCGTTCTATCCGGGGAAATCAAGGGCTTTCAATCACACAAAGTGTTGCACATAAGGGGGTTTTCGAATTTTATAACTAATTTACTTACTGATTTTTACAAATTTAAATCCTAAATTATTATATACAATTGATCAACATCTTCCACACAATCACAAAACACAAAACTCATTACATATGCAACGAAATCAAAACAAGTAATAGGGACAGCAAGCTAAAATCGGATTCAAGATCAATTAAGTTCCAATTTAATTAGAGCCAATGCGGTATATCTAATTATTCAAAACATCACAAGTATTTAGAATCCACAATGCGTGTAATCCTAAACATGGTACTAATCGATTTAACAACACTATGCGTAGAAATTAAACACAAATAGCACATAAGCACAATATGTCGAATTGGAACATGTTAGCAAGTATGGCGTCACTCATCTTACATCGACATGTAAATTTCCAGAATTACTCAAGCCCTTAGATAAATACACATCAAAACATAACATGCGTATGATCCAACATGTATTAAATCGGCAAGTGAATTCAATACCTAGATAACACTCATGGCCATTGAATGCATCTAGACATCTCCTTCGGTTGCACACGAATTAAAGAAATAAACCTAATTAAATCAAGAAAACATACAAAAACCTACTGCCCATCATACCATATTTAATCAAATCACATGCATAATTCGGTAATTAAACATAAGAAACCCAAACAATTATAACAAAGATTCGAAAATCCCATGAATAATTAACAATACCAAAATCAGATCTAAAAATCCATACATAATTCATATACAAATTAATGTATAAATACAAAGAAATCAAAGCCATCGAAATATTACAATCCAAGTGACAAGCTTGATGAAGAAATCGGCAATAGGATTGGTGTTGATGATTGGAACGATTTTGTGTAAGGTGGTGGATGGTGGTTCGGCCTTGTTCTTGGTAAGAATTTTTGGAGAGAAATTGACAGAGGTTCGGCAAGTTTTTGTGGGGAAGAGAAGATCATTATTCTAAAATTATGTTGTGGTATTTATAGAGGCAAGGGAGGCAGCTAGGGTTTACAAAACCTAGTTTTTCTCAAACTTATCCTGCTGGCAGATTTGACCTTCGAGTGAAGATTATGGAATATCTTTCTCTAGAAAATAGATATTGAGGTGATTCCAGTTGGGTTGGAAACTAGACTCCCGTAGCTTTCTATCCATATAAGGCTCGAACTCTGATTCATTGTGAGCTGTCCAGGAGAGTCCGTGGAAATTGGATGACGTGCACAGGAATTCTGCCGAATTTGATCAGGATTTGTTGTGATTCTTCCTCTATTTTCTGCCGAAAATTCCCAAGATAATGGCTGAATAATTGAGCAATATCTCTTTAGGTTTTCCATGAATTAATTCAGCCAAAAATCTTGCACAAAGGATGGAATTCAGTCCACATTCGTAAGCCAAATCCATGTAGAACTCGGTTTAGGTTTTCTTCTTTCGGCAGACTTGACCTTCGTGCATTCAAACCGGCATAACTTTATGCTCAAGAAATATTTTGCTGCGATTCTAAGTCCCAGAGAAACTAGACTCGTAGAGCTTTCCAACGGCGTATGGCTCGTTCTCTGGTTCCAAGCGATGTGTCCCACAGAAATTCCGGAAATCAAGACACAGTCCCAGGAAAATCCTGGTAGTCCCTGGATTGGTTTGCTCAAACTGCCAAGTTGCAGCCTTCATTTGGGTGACTTCCCGAACTCCGATTGATCTGAAATTTTGATACAAAATACTTTAGCTTGCCAATTATATGCATACCAAATTTCATCAAATTTGGAAAAGGATAGATCAGTTTAGCACAGGCCTCAATATCACGAAAATAACATATTTTGCACTTTTTGCTCAGATTTCTTTACTTAGTCATTTTTCTGACTCTTAACCAACTTTTCTCCAAAACTCTACTAAAAGGACACTAAACTAAAATATGACTCTATCTTACAAAAATAAGGGTTAAGCATTGGATAAATGGGGGTAAAAACATATTAAGAACGACGCACATTGTGCTCCTATCAACTACCCCACACTTAGCTTTTGCTAGTCCCTTAGCAAAACAAAAACAAAAAGACTCAACTACTGCCCCTAAATAATTGTCTCAGGATCTTTAAACACATAACTTTCAAGTTAAGCATTCAATGTAAGCACAATAATCCCAAGTGTCATAGACATGTATCATAGCATGAACAAGTAAGAAACGAAAATAGCAAGCAATGATATGTTATGTTGATTTCATCCTCCTCACTAGGCATACTCTCTTCTTTTCACTCATGATATGGCAATTCACTCAAAGTATATGCAAGAGAATAGATTGAGAGTTACAAAGAGTAGCTTGCATATTTCATCAAATAAAGGCACTTTGTGAATAGATCTTTCAGGAAAAACTTCATATAACAACTATGTGCACAAATGAACCAAAGCCATATGCTCACTCTTGACAAAAATCTCCACAAATCAAAGTTTACCTATTTTAAGAATCATGAAAAGATCAACATAAAGGTGATAATGGGGATTGGCATAAGGCATTCACATTTAGGATAATGGTGATAAAATGTCACCAAGATTTAGCAAAATTCAATAAATCCTTATGACTTCACTTCAAAGGGCCAAATTTCATCATGTTGGGCTCAATCTTCATTCTTTTTCTTCCCCAAAACATAGTGAATATGAACAAAGGTCAAATATAGCAATGTAAGACCTTCAATTATCAAACAATCTCCAAATTCACCATAGAAACTCATCCAATTTTTCTCTTTTCTCTTCATTGCCGAAATTTTCTTTATTTTTCATTTTAATTCGGCACAATTTTTGTTTCCATTTTTTTCATCCGAATTTCTCTTCTTTTTCTTATTAATTTTGGCAACAACACTCTTTTCATGCAATTGGACAAGTTTTACCCCACACTTACTTCACAACATCACTTCAAATAACAAATTCCAATTAAAATTTACCAAGTCTTGACAACAATGGTAAGGATAAACTGTTCTAAGCTCAAGAAAAGTGTATCATGGTGATGAAATAAAATGGCACAATGTCAGCTCAAAAGGGTTAAAAACTAATGAGTCCCACGATGGGCACAAATTAGGCATAAGCTTTATTTGGCATTGGTGGTAATCCTAAAATGATCTTTTCAATCTTTTTCAAAATCAAGGCATTTCATGAATAATAGTTTCAAAAATTGTCAAGAGCAAGTTCTAGCATTCTAGAGTTCATTAAAAGCTATGGCACATAGTCATTGAATAATCAAAGAATAATGAAGTTTTGAAAAATTCTGCCTATTTTTATCACTCAAGAAGGAAAGTATATGGCATCAAAGCTCACATAGGTTATTATGGAACAAAATCAACACAACATGCATGCTTATTACACAAATAAATCCAAGTCTCAAATGTTCATATCAATCACAAAGTCCATGAAACTCACAATTAATTCTTATGATTATGCAAAACCATCATCTATGTACTCAAACATATAATCATCATAGACTATTAGTGGCATCCTAAGACTCAAAAACAAAACAAAATAAACAAAAGCAACGAAATTTTTTTTTTTTCTTTTTTTTGATTTTCTGATTTTTTTTTTCCCTATTTTCTTTTCTTTTATGACTCAAAACAAAGACAAAATAAAACAAAATATGTGAAACATATATTCCCTACCCCACACTTAGAAAATTACATTGTCCTCAATGTTACACAAAAATTATGTTGTAATCTCTAAGCATATGATAAATCACACAAGTTCCACATTTATACAATTCAACCAAAAAGAGTTTAGGGATATAGAAAATTCAAACTCTCGTAGACGGCTCCTTCACAATTTTGGTTGAAATGGGTTGCCTCCCATGCAGCGCTTAATTGTTTATAGTCTACTCAGCCTAGACTCTTAACTTCTTAATCAAGCTGTGGGCGACGCCTTTTGGAGTGCGCACTCCAAATTCGTGCCTCCTTACAATGGTTATCATAACTCGATGCATGATTACTCCACTCTTCAACTGTATCGCATCAAGATAAAGAAATTTAGAAGAGTGGAGATGAGAATTCAAAGAATAAGTTAGTAGTGAGTTAGTGAATTAGCTAAAGTTAGAAGTTAGTGTATAAATATACAATAATTAGCTAAGTAGAATTTAATTGTAAATCATGAACAAAAGTTGAGAGTGGTGGAACTCGTTTCTTGCAACACTTGTCGTCCTTCCCAAGTCAATGAGAGCTTCAATCAACTGTTTACAATGTAATTCTTCACCTCTTCCTTATGATCTGCAACTAACAATTAAACTCTACAAGAATCATGAGAATCAATATGTATAGGTTAGAAAGAATGAGTTAGAATAAGTTAGAGTATAGGTTAGAAATAAGTTAGAAGTAATATAAAATTTTCAAACTATAAATGTATCATACGAATTCTCTATAAGTATATATTCCACACGATTTATGCAAGTATAAGTTTCATGAAAATTTACAAGTATCACAAAATGGATCGGTCCTATTCTTCCAAGAGTGTCGAAAATAGTATGAGATTGCCGAACCTAGAGTCTATTTCTTTTATTCACACAACTTTAAAATTCGAGGTACGTGGAGTAGAGGAGATAACAGTGCAATGGACTGATGCAGCCCAAGGTAGTATCATGCTTATTCCGATATACCTCAAAAATTAAAGACGAATTTTGTTTTGAAGAAAATAGATTCACATATGTTCAAGTTATCTTCTAGCGTCTAAAGTGAGGTGATCCTTCGGCACAAGTTATTGTCTAGGGTCGAGCGTATTTTACTTTTCAAAGGCGGTGTCGTTAAGATTCACGGAGAGCGAACTCCCTTTAGGAACCAGGCAGGTCTCGTTGTTGGACACCACGGAGGACAAGTCCCCTATTGACTCACTCACCGAGAATGAACATCAGTCTGTGGGCCTTGAGAACCAGTTTTACAAACCTGAGAACCAATTAATGAAAATAACTTGCCCCATACTTTGTAAAATAAACTCGGGTCCCTAGCGGTCTACAAGTGTTGATTAAAACCGCCCTCAACCTCATAAAAACAATAACTTTGCCAGAATGTCGCTTGTATGCGTGGGGGGGAAGTATCCCACGTTTCCCAGTCTACATAAAACGGATCCAACAAAGCATCATTCGTATGAAGGGTTTTGGTTATGATCAACAAAAGAGGCTTCACCTACATGTTACACTTTAGAAACTACAATAAACTTAAGCATACATAAAACTATCAACTTCCTAGAAATTATCTAAGTGTTACAAACATTCACAAATATACATCACATAATTCGGCAATTAAAAAAAAAAAAAATTACTATTCACGACACTATTACAATTTTACTGTTCACCGTCACTATTCACGATCACTGTTCACAGAAGAAAAAAAAATTCGAGAGATCATACAATGACACACGAAATTTACAAAGTTACAAAGTAACACTTTATGAATCAAAACATTATAATTTCCCCGGCAACGGCGCCAAAAACTGATGGAGATGTAATCCAAGCACAATGTACCTGCAAAACAACTTCATACACATAATACCCTTCTTTTGTCAATTGTAGTTAGGACAAGTAGGGATCGTTCTATCCGGGGAAATCAATGGCTTTCAATCACACAAAGTGTTGCACATAAGGGGGTTTTCGAATTTTATAACTAATTTACTTACTGATTTTTACAAATTTAAATCCTAAATTATTATATACAATTGATCAACATCTTCCACACAATCAAAAAACACAAAACTCATTACACATGCAACGAAATCAAAACAAGTAATAGGGACAACAAGCTAAAATCGGATTCAAGATCAATTAAGTTCCAATTTAATTAGAGCCAATGCGGTATATCTAATTATTCAAAACATCACAAGTATTTAGAATCCACAATGCGTGTAATCCTAAACATGGTACTAATCGATTTAACAACACTATGCGTAGAAATTAAACACAAATAGCACATAAGCACAATATGTCGAATTGGAACATGTTAGCAAGTATGGCGTCACTTATCTCACATCGACATGTAAATTTCCAGAATTACTCAAGCCCTTAGATAAATACACATCAAAACATAACATGCGTATGATCCAACATGTATTAAATCGGCAAGTGAATTCAATACCTAGATAACACTCATGGCCTTTGAATGCATCTAGACATCTCCTTCGGTTGCACACGAATTAAGGAAATAAACCTAATTAAATCAAGAAAACATAAAAAAACCTACTGCCCATCATACCATATTTAATCAACTCACATGCATAATTCGGTAATTAAACATAAGAAACCCAAACAATTATAACAAAGATTCGAAAATCCCATGAATAATTAACAATACCAAAATCAGATCTAAAAATCCATACATAATTCATAGACAAATTAATGTATAAATACAAAGAAATCAAAGCCATCGAAATATTACAATCCAAGTGACAACCTTGATGAAGAAATCGGCAATAGGATTGGTGTTGATGATTGGAACGATTTTGTGTAAGGTGGTGGATGGTGGTTCGGCCTTGTTCTTGGTAAGCATTTTTGGAGAGAAATTGGCAGAGGTTCGGCAAGTTTTTGTGGCGAAGAGAAGATCATTATTCTGAAATTATGTTGTGGTATTTATAGAGGCAAGGGAGGCAGCTAGGGTTTACAAAACCTAGTTTTTCTCAAACTTATCCTGCTGGCAGATTTGACCTTCGAGTGAAGATTATGGAATATATTTCTCTAGAAAATAGATATTGAGGTGATTCCAGTTGGGTTGGAAACTAGACTCCCGTAGCTTTCTATCCATATAAGGCTCGAACTCTGATTCATTGTGAGCTGTCCGGGAGAGTCTGTGGAAATTGGATGATGTGCACAGGAATTCTGCCGAATTTGATCAGGATTTGTTGTGATTTTCTTCCTCTATTTTCTGCCGAAAATTCCCAAGATAATGGCTGAATAATTGAGCAATATCTCTTTAGGTTTTTCATGAATTAATTCAGCCAAAAATCTTGCACAAAGGATGGAATTCAGTCCACATTCGTAAGCCAAATCCATGTAGAACTCGGTTTAGGTTTTCTTCTTTCGGCAGACTTGACCTTCGTGCATTCAAACTGGCATAACTTTTTTCTCAGGAAAGATTTTGCTGCGATTCCAAGTCCCAGAGAAACTAGACTCGTAGAGCTTTCCAACGGCGTATGGCTCGTTCTTTGGCTCCAAGTGATGTGTCCCACAGAAATTCCGGAAATCAGGACACAGTCCCAGGAAAATCCTGGTAGTCCCTGGATTGGTTTGCTCAAACTGCCAAGTTGCAGCCTTCATTTGGGTGACTTCCCGAACTCCGATTGATCTGAAATTTGGACACAAAATACTTTAGCTTGCCAATTATATGCATACCAAATTTCATCAAATTTGGAAAAGGATAGATCAGTTTAGCACAGGCCTCAATATCACGAAAACAACATATTTTGCAGTTTTTGCTCAGATTTCTTTACTTAGTCATTTTTCTGACTCTTAACCAATTTTTCTCCAAAACTCTACCAAAAGGACACTAAACTAAAATATGACTCTATCTTACAAAAATAAGGGTTAAGCATTGGATAAATGGGGTTAAAAACATATTAAGAACGACGCACATTGTGCTCCTATCAAGAGAGCTCTAGAGAGGCTTGGTGAAACACATTTGGAGGGCGGAAAAAGGTGAAATACTCTAAATATGTTTTATTATGTATTTTCATTCCGTTTGTGTTTAATTATTAAGTATGTGTTTTAATTTAATGTGTATTTCAATTTCATCTTAATAAATAAATTGCATTTTTATTTCTCAAAAATTTAAATTACAGCAAATTTAAATTACATAAAATTTAAATTTAGTACAATACTATAACTATCATGGAAATAGCACGCGACTTGGGTGACTTGGGTGATAAAAATCCGAATATGTTTCATCGGTACGTTGATCTTGACTAGCTCCTCCTTCATTAAGGATTTCTAGTTTCCTCTTGGTAAAATACCTTTTCGAGATTGAGGTCATAGCCTCCAAATCCATTGTCATGATCCTTGTGTCATTCTCTTTTTTCTTCAATCGTAACTCTTCTTCCGCCCTTGCTTCCTTCCGCTTTTGAATGTCTATGTACTCCGCGTAATAATGAAGCTCACTTTCATTATGCGCTAGCTTATTGGCGTGCCATGATGCTTGGTCACTTGCAATGGTATGCAAAACCTCAACTCGTTGCTCAATAGGAGTCTTGCTCTGTTTCTTTTGGCGCCTAGCTTCCTTTGTCACCTTGGTTCCCATTGGTCTAGGCGGACTCGAGGAAGTTGTCGTGTTGCTTTCAGGTGTCTCATTCACTTGGTTGTCATCCAAATTGATGGTTGGAAATGATTCGGTTGCGGAAGGAGTAGTGTGGTAAGTACTTGCATATGGAGATGAAGTAGTAGGTAGCACCGCAACGAAAGATGGATGATCCTTAACCACTTCCCAACATTCAAAGTGTGTAAACTTTTTCTTCTTGGCATTATAGTAACATGATTGAGCTTGTCTTTCCTAATGAAAAACTTATATTAGGTACATATTTAATTACATAATTTAAACAAATTGGATAAAATAAATAATGTAACCAAATTATATATATTAAAACAAATAATGTAAACAATGCTACATATTTAAACAAATTAGATATATAAATTACATAATTTAATTAGATATATAATCGAATAAAAATTATAATATATGATAAAACAATGTAAACTTACTTCGTCCATTAACGAAGTGCTGCTAGCTATACGTTGCCGTGCTGCCGCCAAACATTCGTCACATTTTTGCAACAGTAACTTGAACTTGTTGTAGTAAGAAGCGAGCGCGATTCGGGTCCTCGGCTCCTTCGGAGGTTTCTCACCTAGTGCTAACTTCCAATTTTACATATAATCGGCATGAATTGTCCCCCACAATTTGTCCCTCTTTTGTTTGTTACCGTCGTATTCATCAACGCTATGACGAACAAAAAATATGTACATTTGTGAATCTTCGGAAGGAAGCCAATGGCAGCTCATTGTTTTGGAAAAAAATATAAGCGAAATGAGACAGGAGATGGAGGAAGATGTGAAATTTATTGTACACAAATTGGTGTGAGTTGATAAAAAAATTGAAGTAGTATTTATAGGCAATTTTTTTGGAGAGTTTTGAAATTTTTTGGATTTTTTTTACTATTTTTAGGGTTTGTTTCCTTTCTGATTTTTTGTCTAGCCATTGCCTATGAATTCTGACAGTTTGATCGAAATTTCTGATTCAAATGGAAGACTCAGATCTATTAAACCGTTGGAGTTTGAATGGCTCAGACAGTAATCCACGTGTCAGCGTCCTATTGGTCCGTAATTTATTTTTTACTCTTATACTGGCTGATAGAAAAAAAAAAAAAAACAAAACAATAAAAACGCAGACGTCACCCACGTGTTGTGGGCTCCACCAATCGGTCGAGCAACAGATCGAGCAAAATTTGCTCGAGCGGAGGGGCGAGCAAACCAATCCGGTTGACTGGGCGAGCATGATCTCCCTCCATTGTCGCCGGTGCGAGCTCCAAACTGGGTTTGCTCGAGCAAACCCGGGCGGTCCCGCCTCCTTCCCGAGCACGTCTCCTCCTCCTACTCGCCGATGCAGATGCTCTAAGAAACACGCACGTTCGATAACAGAGTCAGTCTCGAACAAAGTCGAGCTGGAGCTTTGTGCCGGAACCTCCTACATTCAAGACAAGAAGAGACCCATCATAACTACGCATCATAATCGGTCAGAATAATCAGCCACACCTAAACCAGCATAATCGGCCATTGAACGATCAATTCGACGTAGGTTGAATTGGATTTAGGACCGGACTTGATATGACTCTCAAGAGTCGGCTGACTCAAAGCCCATGGGCCTACTTTTTATTTTTAATATTCAGAAGTGCATGTTTAATGGTTTGAGAGAGTGTGATTCAAGCATAAGAATCGTCCAGTTGCCGTTTATGTGTGAACTTATTAATAAAAAATAATTTTTTAATGTCTTCAATAAACCGGGCATACTAAGATTAGTTTCGTAAATTATTTTTTCTGAAAAAATATAAAACTAAATACACACTATAATTTGAGAGCCCAACTGTTAAAATTGGACTCATGTATGAAAATTTCATGTTCATGATTGTTTGGATTGATATTTTCTTCCAGAAACCTTAGGACTTTATAGTGGAAGCCATATATTTCTGAACTACGCAAATTTGCCAAGTATGTGGTTGTGAGACAAGTGGTTATGTTGTCTCATTCAACAAACCATGTAAAGGTTTTATGAATCTTCGTTACATTGATCACAGGGTCAGTGGGTGGATAATGATCTGATCGCTTACGTTGCAGTGTCTGCATAACAGTAAGAAATTTATCATCAGCTTGTTTTAACGTCTATGTACATACGTTGTGACGCCCCAAATTTTAATAATAAAACTCAAATCCGAAAATGTGAAAACTCACTAAATGAACTTAAATACTTAAAAGTTATCTTATAAATAATTAAGTATAAGAAACTAAGTTCAAAAGTGTGACTCAGTCGGCTCAACATAATACATCACCAAATGTTTACAAACATGTAACATAGATGGAATGTAAAGTTCCCGCTAATCTCTCTCTAACTGAAAAGATAGAAGCTAGGCTATAGTCCACACCTACTAGTTGTACCAAATCAGTCGCCGCCTCCCGCCTCCTAATCAACATCTGCAGGTCTAACCCCTACACCAAGAATTGGTGCACCAGGTCGTAAACAACAAACCTGATAAGCTTTCAAACCTCGTGTGAGTAAACAAATACAATCAAGACAATACCTGCTTACCAATTTCCAACATTAAGGACAATAAACAACAAATGGAAACCACATTTACAACACCCATAACTCAAGGAAACATCAATTTACTTTAAACAATGAACAAAGACTCGGGGCACAATGACCAATGTCATTCCCCTCCATATCTGACATAGGCAAACATATTAGAGCTCTAACTTATCGTAACCAATCACCCGTTCATAGGCTTGGTTCCCGATATAATTGCATAAAGATCCTCTTCGCCACACAAGAGGGATCCTAACCGCTACACATGTAAGATCTCATTTCCCACACAGGAGAGATGTTACATTGTTCGTTAGTTTCCAAAGCAACACATCCACCCGACTCATGACTTACACAAACACAAATAAGGCACTCATCCTCACCATATATATATATATATATCAACTTAATTTTTTATATAACAATTCCATAACCAAAGTAATTCACTCAATCCAAACACCCCAAAGATTTAGTTACCGTTAGGGCATTGCATTGCATAGAGATGGAATCACAATGAAATGCATGCCCGAACGGTAACCAAATCTTACAAATTATATGTTCACACGCTCGTAATGTCGAGCACATGATTACATAGCACACAACTGCTCCACAGACAGACGGACGCGCCTCCACCCAAACTCGCCATCATCAAAACCAACACGTAGATCAAAGATAGAGGAGTCAATAGCTACCTGAAACGAACCTCGGTTCGGCCGAAAAGTGGCCGGAAATGCCATTGTAAGTACGAGCTCCAACCCAGCAACCACCAGCTGTAATTCGAGCTCCAAGACCACCGAAAACGTGCTCAGAGGGAAGAGAGTGACTGGAAGGAGGTGGCCTTGAGCTTCAGTTTGGCCGGAGGAGATTGCGGCCCCGACGTCGGCGGCAGCAGCTTGTGAGCTTCTCTGCGTCGCGCAGTGTCGTTGGCTCGGCGTGGGTTGTGGCTCGAATGGAAAAGGGGAAAGAGACGAGCAGTTTGGTGGGTGGCACGAGTCGTGACGTCGTCGGACGGCGGAGAATGAAGTAGTTGAAGTTCCAGCAGCAAAAGGAGGAGCTGAATAGTCGCTTGTTGTGGCTGTTGGGCTCTTTTCCGAATTTTTGGGATTTTTAGGGTTTCCTAAATCAGCCTTCTATTTTTGGGATTTTTAGGGTTTCCTAAATTTGCACACCTCATCCTTTATTTAATTTTGATAAATTTAGAATCTGGTCATTACATACGTGCTTTTATTGTTTGTTAAATCAAGAGAGCGAACACCCATGGACCCTTATACATTATAATATGGGCCGGGTAAAGCGAGCTTTGGTTTACCAGACCAATCCTTGTGATTTATAGTTGCACAAGATCTTGCAAGAGATGTCCGTACAGATCAAAACGTACGTGATCATGGCTCCACCAGGCACCAGCCCCCCGATATGGAATTGAACAAATAGTTTGACACACCGTTTTGGTATGTCGATCTGCGTCGTTTTAGCTTATGGAATTGAACAAACAGTTGCATGCAGTTGCTTTCAACTTCATCATCATCTGTGTCTGTAATGCTCCGATCTTATTCATGAAGCATATATACACATATATATATGAGTGTATGAATTAAACATGACGTTTCCAGCAGAAAGAAAACATTGTGATCGATGCAGCTAAGCTAATAGGCATACATTCTTTATGTCGGGCCGGGTGTCGGCCACCAATACCTCAATTAGGTTTTGTGGTCGCAATGTAAGGTTGTAATGTTAATTAAATCATCATCCACTAACTTGTAAGGTTGTAATATCTGCATGCGTGATTCAGGTAATTAAACCTGTTCACTGGGTTGTGAGGGATCGAATCCTACTTGTGCGTATATGATATTTGTAGGTATTGGTCGTCTCACTTTATCGATTGGACAATTAATGTCATTGCGTGTTAAAGGAACTTTCTGTTAATATGCATGTTTGCTTTATCTAATTAAAAGCCAAGAATCATGCTCCTACTGTGTAATTGATGGGAGGTCAATTGAATAGGGTATATACGTGAGAGTAGAATTTCTTGGTTGGAAAACACATTACTGAATCTTTTCAATTAATTAATTGTAGTTATGGATCATACTATTCAATCTATTAATGATTCTTATATTTTAGAATTATTATAAATTTTTTAATTAAGGTGTATTATCCATCTTTTTATCTGTAAATAACTAAAATTATTCAAGTATTCTATCTAGTGTTCCAAAGTATTGAAATTATAGAAATGGCAGACATTATATTTATTGATTAGTTTTGTGCGCGCATTGGAGAAAATGAGTAACAGTGTGAACTCTACTGGATCTGGAACATTATAGACAGGTTTCAATGGTTAATGTTCAGAACATTGTGAATGATTTTGTTTTTCTACTTACATCATGTATAACCATAATTTGTTTCATATATATATGTAACCCATGAAATAGTAGAGCTATATAAAGGCGTATCCGAAGTGACCTGCATCGTATATATCTGTACAGTTCGTTTTTACATAAACTCTTTTCAATAATTAACAACTAAATAAACTATAGACAGGAGCTGGCATGCATGGAAGAACTACTGCTCTATGTGAATGGAATTACTTACAGTTTTCATGCACTAAATAGATTCGTAACGTACTTCTGGACAATATTCCTTAGTTCTTACGTACCATGGCACCAGATCTCTGTAAAAAATCGAACATACAAAGGGAAAAACTTTATAGCCTAGCCTTCTTGACATGGTTTGAAGTACGTAGCTTCTTGCACGTCCACACTACATATATATGCTTCACAACCATTGCCTTTATGGCTCGTCTTGTACATGATGATTAGCATATCTCACACATTCTTCCCAAAGTTCTATATCAAATTCCAAAAATCAATATATATCTCAATCCAGACTAAACGCTGTCCTATCAGCAAGGAATTGAATCGACTACACTCTTTTGCTTTCTGATTAATTAATTAAAGGGTGTCATTTTTTCTTCTTCTTAAGCCATATATACGTATGTATATCTATTTTAGTAATTTTCTGGTGTTCCCTTCTGGATTGGGTGGAAGCTCTTTAAAACCGAAAGGTTTTAATTAATTATAAATTGTAATATTTCATGGATCATAGAAAATAAAAAAAATAAAAAAAATGAAGAAAAACATAAGAAATTGAACTAAAAGACCTAGTGTCTTGATCAAACGCACACTTGTAAACAAGGCAACCAAAGAAACACATCCAAGAATATACCGAGATTCTGCAAAGCAAAAGCTAGCTGGTCACAACCAATTCCAATACCCTAGCGAAGATAGTGAGTGGTACTGAAAACCCTAGCTCAAGCCAAGAAAACCTAGCGACGTGGCATCACATCCATTTCGCCAAGCGGGGCGCTCTCATTGGCAAACTGGGCTTCCCAATCCTGAAATGTAAATGGAAAGGAGGACCGATAGGGAGAGGGAATTCTTCCAAACATATTCTGGCATTTTGCCACTCTCTCTTCTTTCACTTTCGTTGCTTTGTTGTTTTTTGCTTTGCTTTGCTTCCAGTAGTAGTCTTTGTTCCTGTGCCACCAGATAGACCATCCAATGAGTGCAATAATTGATGGGAGGGGAGGAAGAAGATCTCTTCTGATGAAGAATATCAAAGGTGGTGTCACTGGTGTGGGGATTGAAAGCTCCTTTGTTTATAAAAGCAACACTTTGTTGCAGGGGGAGGGGATCCAAGGGGAGGGCGAATCTCTCCCTTTCTTTTTCCAATATCCAAATCTTTTCTCGCAATCACACAGTCTCTTTCTCTGGTAGTAGATCAATTATTTCTGGGAAAGTTTATCATCGAGCCTAGCTAGAAAAAGTTTATATAAACTAAAGCTAGAAAGGCCAGGACCGGAAGGAATGAAAGGTGGTGCTATGGTACTGCTTCTTCTGTGCTCTGCTGACGTCCTCCGATTGATCTATCAACTAAACCTTTGTATATGAATCAAAACCTTTTGTTGCAATTTGCACGAACCAACTGACTTGATTCTCCTAGGGTACACTGCACTTTGCTTGTTTACAACACAGCTAACCCAATTATCCTAGTCTTCGGTTTAAAGATCTAATTAATTCCACTCTCGACTGATCAACAATATTTCTGGGTTTAGGGTAGACATTATAACAACATTTATGTCATTGAGAAGGAAGGAAAGATAACCAATCTTCTGAGTTTGTATAATGGTGAGTAACGATATGTAACATCAGAGTTTCCAACTGATCGAAAATGAAAGAAATTAGTTCGAAATATATATATATATATATATATATATATATATATATATAGAGCCTTTCCATTAAGCGATCCCTAGCCTTATTTAGTTTATTTTAAGAGATCGATTATTAGGCCAACTTTTTTATCATATTTTTACATTTCCACCGTTCAATTATTATGTTTGTATGTGTAGATCATTCATGTAAATTTTTAGCCAAAATGGTGATCGTTAAGGCATCCAACTAGATTAAATCAATGAACGTATTAAATCTGTCAAACCTGAACCGTTAATATTTTTACTTGTAAATTACAATTTTGAATGCTCTAACGATTATTAAATGGAATGAAAATTTCCAGATACGATCTATTCATATAAAAATGAAAGTTGAACGGTGGAGATGTTAATATGTGATGGAAAAGTAGGTTAAATAATCGGTTCCTCAAAATGACCAAAATGAGGGATCCCACATTGGAAATGGGCTATATATATAATGATGGAAGAGTATTGCCCATGGACTATTGAAAACTAAATGCAGAAATTAAAAGAAAATGGAGATAGCTTGAATGTCTACATTTTGTATTCAATTGTTAAAGGAGAACAATATATCTTAAACTATTTATAGACTAGGGATTACAAGCAAATGTCTATAGTACCCTCATATGGTTAACAAAAGCTACTAAGAGCATCTCTAGCAGTAGCATATATCAAATTGCTATATTTAGTTAAAATTTTGAGTTTTAACAATCAATTTAACAATGTTGCTCCAACAATAATTGCTAAATATTAGGTTTTGGCAAATCGTAAACGGACATGTGTAAAGTGAATATATAGCTATTTCTTCAACAATGCTTTAGTCAATTGAGAAATCTAGCAATTTTTTTTTTAGCAAAAACTAAATTTAGCAACTTTTAGCAATTCTGCTGGAGCTCAAATTTATCTCAAAAATTGACAAATAGTTGGAAAATTTCAAATTAGCAATACTATTGTAGATGCTCTAACCAGACCTCGGCTCATAGACAAAGTTTGAACCCATGACCACAACTTTATCAGCTAAACTATTAACCAGACCACATTTCAAAGACAAAGTTTATAAATTTCCAACTGATCAAAAATGAAAGAAATTAGTTAGATATATTAATAGCTAGTAATTTATATAATGATGGAAGAGTATGTCCATTCCGTGCATTGTTTGGTGTCAAAGCTAGAGCTAGTGGGTATCGAGAAGAGAACCACATGCTGTATAGCCATGCACCACTTAGTACCGATCTTTCTCTCCATAACGCTCGGTCTCCCTTTACATGACATTTGTTTATTACGTAAAGCACGACTAGTCGCCTCATACAAAAAGTTTCTTCCACCATATTACGTACGTGAGCGAGTTCATATTGGTTCAATTTGCCTCTTGTGGAGCTTGCCGGTTGTATTTATATTTCACTCATTTCCAAAATCTAAAAAAATATTGTATAATTTCAGCTCCTTTTTATTCAAGAATTTTTATTTTACAGTTTGATACAGTGAAATTTGTAAAAACACCTCTAACAACTGTTGTATAAATTCTCTACATTAGAGAAGAAAATCACATAATCTCTAAAAAAGAATTTGAGCTAAACTTCATCAGTTTTCTATTCTATTCTACAAAATTGATTGTATAATTTAGTGAATTTATACATCAATTTCTTAATTAATATGGTATTTAGAGATAATATTATCGGTGTTATGTGCTTATTAAAATAGAGATATGAGATTGTTTATGTGATGACTCTTTCTATCACACTCTTGATCGGAAGATCAATTTGTGTAATAATTAATGTACCTATTTTTTTCTCAATAAGATAGCGCTGTCTTTATTTCACAAAATGTAAGAAACGAGGGTCAAATTAAAAAAGGATCCACTTTTCACAGAGCCTCGATCATACTACAACTCGATCTAGGCTTTGTGCAGCAAGGCGACGACGGTACGTCTTGGGGCCTTTCATCTGCTTGAGGACATCTCCGACGTCGACTACTATAAGCAAGGAGGGTAGTTTGTTGTCCTCCGACGAGGCAAAGAAGTTTTCCATATCGGTGATTTGTGTCATAGATCTGCGTCAAGGCTTCAAATTGGGTCTTCTATCCTTGGTGATTTGTGTATGAAACATATATAGGTTTCAAGTCAGACTCGTACGTGTTCTCTACTAATGTTTTGGTAATGGTGACTTATTTTACTCGTGATGGTGGCACAAATTTTAGTCCTTTCATCTGCACCGATGTTGTTTATCTATGTAATAAGCGTGTGGTAAACTAATAGGTAAAGGAGTGAGAATGTAAGAGTCATGGCAACTGTATGTGAGGAATTAGGCTTATATGAATGTAGAGATTTCTTCAAACGGCATGACACGCGAGATTAACAAACACGTCAGGGGGATGCCCGGGTTGAACTTGGTAAACTTTAAGAAATAGCACTGGGTTCAGGTGTGCCCAATCACCCTGTAAAAGACAAAGAAATTTTTTATTTTTTTTTATAATTTTTTTTTATAATACCATTTATGTTTATTTTATGTTTTATTTTTATTTTATATATTATATTTATATAATACAAAAAATAAAATAAAACCAAACTAGCCTTTAAGGCACTAGTCTCCAACTTTCTGCCGGACTTGAGCCTTACGTTTTTTGTCAAAACAGTTAAATAAATATTCTTTAGATATGGCATCGTATAATGGCTAGGTAGTAAAAGTTTGATAGCTACTTGTGATAGAGTGGAAGATTCTTCAGCGCTAGTATGCAACGCCACTCACTAGTCTCTTTTCTACTTTCGTTAAAGACACTGATTCACTCGTTCACATATCATTGTCATCTTCCGTTACCAAGCTACTTTGCTTTCTTATTATCAAATTAAGGAATCAATAATTTTTCTATTAACATTTAAAATTGATAGTTCATACAAGTATTTCAAGCTCTTTAAAATAGACTAAGTTTTGTAGTTGGTTTAAATAAATAAATTTTTCTCATTCATATAAATTATAGTATTATACGATTTATATGTTATACATATATATCCACAACAAAGCTTAAGTTTTAAAATTAAAGTGTGAATTTTCTTATACGACTTTTCGATCACAGTTTCACATTTTCTCCTTAATATATAGATCGATCACTTCTGCAAATCTTCATTCAATTCGATATTCAGTTGAGTTTTCATAATCGAGATTTAGCTGAATGGTTCGGGTCGTACGTACTCAGTTCCTTCATTGATGTAATATAGCTTCAACACCATAATGATTATTAAGTTAGTTGATCATGTGATATATACAAAAATATTAAACAGCAGTAGAGATGTAGAAATAAGACAAAAAAATGAATCAGATAAAGAAGTTCGCACTTTAATTTCAAAAGAAGTTTCCCCTTAATAAGATCTGATAAGCTATATGTATGTAACAATATCGGTTACATGATTACAACTCAAAGCAGCTAGAACCGTTATGTACCAGCTAAAAATTACTAGCCTCCTTACATGCACTATGTGCGTGTGTGTGCTTTCGTGAGTCAAACTCACAAACTCCCACTTATTAAGGCAAACTGTGCCACTAGACTAAATCTGAAATCACAAGAGGAAACTTAACTAAACAACTGATGTATTCTATCAAACACCATATAACAAAGAGTGCAACATTGACAACAACATTTGCTTTACAATTTTGGCGACATACCGGGAAGATAATGCTCACTCGGAGTTATAAGTTTCTAATACAAACTGTTTCCCCACTATGTTGCAACCAAACATACAATCCGGTTGTTTCTGCACAAACCCTGGGGCCTGATAGAGACAGATGAATCTTCGTATGATCTCCTGCAAACCTGCTTACTAAGGGGAATACCGGGCGGGCCGGTCTTCTCCTCTCCGATGCCTAAGTTAGTATAGTTGGAATAGATATAACTTAAGCACATATATAAGCGGTAGGAAGGATCAGTTACCTATTAATGAGGGTAGTTGGAGCCCTTATATAGGTGGCCAGGAGTGAGGTCTGGCCTTACCCTTCGATGTGGGACTGGTTCCCTTCTGTTTGCACACCAAATGGCAGCTTTGGTGACCTCTTTGGCAGGCAGGCGCCCCCGGTCCCCGGGCCCCTGGTGGCAGGATAGACTGCTGGACCCCGAGGCCGGGTGCTGGTGATCCGGTCCCGGGCCTTAGGTCGGCTCCTGGTACACTAGCGGTGGGTCTGTGGTCCTGCTGTAGCCCCTCTGTAGCTACTGTAAACACCGGTGACCCTAGATTTCATTTGTTTTATTCTAAGCTTTAATGAATCTATGATATTTTTCCAATTTTTTCTCCCTTTTTTTTTATTTTTTTTAATCTTTTTATCATGAGTTTCGACGTTGCTAACATCTCATTCAAGGCAGTTGGACAATTTTGTACTTTTCATTTTCTTTAAATTTATTTTTTAATAACTAATTAATTTACTATTTTGTCCATAATACATATACTTTTACCATTGACATATTTTAATAGTGCCTATACGGTAAAATTTGGATTTTTGAAAAGCGGTTATATAAGTCCTATAACGACCATTGATATCAGAAACGCAATGGCACGGAAGAAGGTATCGGATTAAGCAACCACAAATGAAATGGCAGATATGTGCGCCATATGCCCAGATTGATATCATTCTAACGACCATTGACACAAACTGAATAGTTTATCGATTACGTTTGATAGGCCTAGCAAGGTCAAACTCTAATGATCGAGTATATATATATAAGAAAAGCTAATGACAATAGCAATGTTGAGTAAGCTAATGATGCATCACAACGTACAATGCCTTTATTCCTACATATATGCAAGGAATACATTATAACATGGCATGTGGAATCCGTATGATAACAATATAATTTTGCAAATAGCTTCAAACTGCTAGCAAGTCCCATTTATACATTGGTTTTTTTTGTTCCAAATTTAGCATGGCATTTCGAAGGATTGGAAATTAAGTATACGAGCTCTCATTGATGCAAATTAAGCAGCCTATTCTGATGTACTACTTTATTAACCTTAATTATATGATATTACGAGCAGATACATTGTTTAAGCTAGGTAAAGATGGAATAACGGAAAGTAGAATTCCCATTCCATGAAATTTCCTAATATTCATATATTGATGAGTCAATTACGAATCTATCAATGTACTTTCAATTAAATATTCTTGTTCGAATTACAAATTCTCAGTTATTTTATCATCATACTTTTATGATATTTAGGCATTTTTAAAGTTAATCATTTTTGTATTAGCTCGTGAGCCGACCATGCAATTAAATAGGAAGTTGACTTCGTTAGTTATTAGGAGCTATCTTAAGTTATGATAATGGAGATAGTTTTTATGTGATTGACTGCATAGTTATGTTTTGTTTTTGCTTTGGACAAAGCATATATACTTATGCAGTTCTTCTTCAGAGCGAACTTTCACTACCAGAAAAAACAGTATTACCGACGAAAAAAAAAACGGCCGACGACATAATATTTTCGTCGGCTATTCCCAAGAATGGCCGACGATTTTTTCTTTCGTCGGTAAAAATAAAAAATCGTCGGCTATTCCACAAGAATGGCCGACGATTTTTTCTTTCGTCACTCAAAAATATTTTTCGTCGGCTATACCCTAAAATGGCCGACGATATGAATTTTCGTCGGCCTTTCTCTTAAAGTATAGCCGACGAAAACTTTAGAAAGTTTGGCCGACGAAATTGGAATTTTCGTCGGCTATAAGTCTTTATATTTTCAGATCTGGACAGAAGCTGCTCATTTCAAAAAAACGAAAAAAACGGGAGAATGAGTGAAAAATCTGTGGGTATTGTTGAAATCCGTCCTCTCATACATTGTGGAGCTATATATAGGTACGTATATGTGTATATATGTTGATTTTGAGTTTTAGTTGAGTTGATTTTGAGTTTTAGTGATTTTGATATAGTAAGTGATTTTTTGTTTTGTTGTTGTTTTAGTGTTAGAATGTATGTATATATGTTGATTTTGAGTTGTAGTTGAGTTGATTTTCAGTTAGAGTATAATTATGTGTTTTAATTTGATGTTATTTTAATTAGTGTTAAAAAATATATAAATATGTTAATTAATGGTTGTTGATAGTGTAATGAACTTAAATAATGGTTGTTAATTAATGGTATATATATATATATATATATATATATATATATATATATGAGTTGATGTTGATAATAATATATATTGTAATATATATGTGTTAATTAATTTCTTATTAATTAAAGTTATACATATATATTATTATCAGGCTATATATGGATCGAGATAAGAGTTGGATTTCGCTTCCAAAGCATGACCGACGATACACTACAGGAGTTGTGGATTTTTTGCAGTTCGTCGAGGAAAATACAAACGGGAAGGAATACCATTATTGCCCGTGCAAGAAATGTAATTGTCGCAGTGATATGTGTCGATTTCCGATTAGGACAGTATGGGAGCACCTAAAGAGTAATGGGCTTTGGCCGAAGTACAAACGTTGGATATATCATGGTGAGCCATCATTAAATGGATCGCATGATCATGGGCAGTTTTTTGAGGCGGGCAGTAGTAGTACATCCAACGATCCAACAATGGCATTCGTCAACGACGTGTTTCCTTTTGAAAGCGGTGTACGTGGGGAACAATATATGCATGACCCGGTGCAGCCGTTCCCACAAGTTGTCAACACTGCTGCCTTTGACAAGTACAACAAACTGATTGCATTGCAACAGACCCCTAGCCTGTGTCTTCAAGTTCTGAGAAGACAGTTCTTCAAAGTGTGATGGAGGTAATGAGGATTAAAGTCGAGACAAAATCGAGCATCAGGCAAGTGGATGAATATCTACAGTACACTTCTTCGTTGTTGGAGGAGGGTCATCGTAATCCTACCAATCCCCGTATGGTCCGAAGTATCCTCAAAGATCTAGGGCTTTCCTACATTAAGATTTATGCATGCGCATTTGACTGCGTTCTCTTCTGGGGTAAAGATGCAGAAGGGAATGACCTTGCTAGCCTTGACGCATGTCCGATATGTCAGTCTGACCGATATAAGTTGACGGGAGCAGGCAATAGGAAACCTGTGAAAGTGCTTCGGCATTTTCCGTTGAGAGATAGGCTTGAGCGGTTGTACATGTCAGAAACCACCGCAAAAGCTATGAGATGGCACGGTGAGCGGGACGCGGGAGACGCAGATATCATGACACACATCTCTGACGGAGCGGCTTGGAAGCATATAAACAATGAGTTTCCTCATTTTGCGTCAGATGTCAGAAACGTCATGCTCGGGCTCTCAACCAACGGGTTCAACCCTTTTGGCACCATGAGTCTTTCATACAGTATATGGCCGGTGGTTTTGGTACCTTACAACCTTCCTCCGTGGATGTGCATGAAGAAGGAATATAATATGTTGACGTTGTTGATTCCGGGGCCTGGTTACCCAGGGAAATGTCTCGATGTGTATATGAGACCATTGATTGAAGAGCTTAAGGTATTGTGGGACGTTGGTCATCCCACTTTTGACAAGTACAAGCAGGAGATGTTCCAGATGCATGCCATGGTTATTGGTACCATCAGTGATTTTCCTGCTTATGGGATGTTGTCGGGCAGCGTTGTTAGAGGATACAAGGCTTGTCCAGAGTGTCTCAGCGATTATGGGTGCACCCCTCATTGCAACAAGATATGCAGAATGGGTCATCGTGTGTTCCTTCCGGCGGATCACCACTGGCGTTACGAGTCCGCCGCATTTGATGGAACCGAAGAACACGGTGGTCCTCCCAGAAGATGGATGGCAAGAGAAATTTTAGCAGTGCTTAATGAGTACGATTTTGGGCCCCTCAGCAATCATCCCGATATTGTAGCGGAAATACCTGAAAGACCTGAGGAGTACAAATTCTGGACACATAAGAGCATATTGTGGGAACTCCCGTACTGGTGTGAGTTGCTGATCCGTCACTTCCTAGACGTTATGCACATAGAAAAAAATGTTTCTGAAAGTGTGGTGGGCACAACGCTGAACTTGGAAGACTCATCCGATGATTCCGATTACAATCCGACGGAATAAGTAATTTAGATGATGTAATCCTTTCATTTGTAATCCACTCATTTCTAATGAACGGGCGTGGGGATGAGCCTCCCAGCTAGGCTGGGTTCCAAACCCCTTAAAAAAAAATTGAAATATGTTGACTGTTGGGTTTCTGTTTTTTGGATGTTCAATTTTGGTTATATATGAACAGGACATAGGAATACGAGAGGTGTAACACAACTGATTTTTTTATTTTTTTCAAAGAATAGCCGACGAAAAATGCATTATTTCGTCGGCTATACTAATTATAGCCGACGAAAAATGCGTGGTTTCGTCGGGCAAAACAATATTGAAAAATATATATTTTATTTTAGACACAAAACGACAAAAGAATAGCCGACGAGTACTAGGTTCGATTTCGTCGGCTATGATTAAAAAAAAAACAGACCACCTTCCATTTTCTATCACTATCGACAACCCATTGCTTCATCCTTCAAATGCAAATGTGTCGTGAAATAAGATATGACCGAAATAATGAAATACGTCTACAGTTAAAAAATGACACGATTCCGATAAAATCTGCGAGCCGAATGTTGCGGTTAATTATTTTTTACTCCCGTTTTCCTATGGGTAGCCTCATGGTCGGTAAATATTTTGAGGAAAATTTTTATACGATTAGTTGCGTCTCATCGATTTGAAACTATTATCTGTTGAAGTTCACGCAAAAAAACGTCAGTTATACAGTCCAATTACCATTTCTAAGCATTTAGAGGGTTGACTCACCCGGTTGACCATCCCGATCGAGTCTTTAACTTTGTCAGATGTAGTTGGATTTTTTTTCATACATGTATTTAATCTTAACGGTGATATCTGACGGTTGGAATAGATTTTTCAAAGTTTTAGATTCAAAATCGGAACATATGCACTAATGTTCCTTAACTTGTTTACCAAGTGTTTAAGTGAATGTATAGTTTCAAATAGTTACTATACGTACACTCTTCAAATGCAAATGTGTTGTGAAATAAGATATGACCGAAATAATGAAATACGTCTACGGTTGAAAAATGACACGATTCCGACAAAATCTGCGTGCCGAATGTTGCGGTTAACTGTTTTTTACTCCCGTTTTCCTATGGGTAGCCTCACGGTCGGTAAATATTTTGAGGAAAATTTTTAAACGATTAGTTGCGTCTCATCGATTTGAAACTATTATCTGTTGAAGGTCAGGCCAAAAAACGTCATTTACACATGCCAATTTCCGTTTTAAAGCGTTTAGAGGTTTGACTTCGCAGTTTGACCAAAGGTTTAGCCGACGAATTCAAATATTTCGTCGGCTAAACTCTTGCGATCCGCTTATTGTCCGCCGTTGGATGGCTCAGATCCAACGGCTGTGATTTTCCAAAGTATAGCCGACGAAATCTTTGAATTCGTCGGCTAAACTCTTGCGATCCGCGCCTTTTCATTGTCCGTCGTTAGATGGGGGAGATCGGACGGCTGCTGAGCGCCTAAAGTATAGCCGACGACATTCAAAGAATAGCCGACGACATTCAAAGTATAGCCGACGATATTAAAGATTTCGTCGGCTATAGTAAAGAATAGCCGACGAAATCTTTTTTAATCGTCGGCTATTCTATCGGGTATAAGTCTGAAACTGCCGAATCCTACCCTCCGTTTTGCTCATTTCCTCCTTCGCCGTTAGCAGCTGCTGCCGAACTGTCCTCCTCCTCTGATTCCGCCGCCGCTGCTCCTCCTCCTCCATTAATTCGGCTCCTCCTCCTCCTCCTCCTTAAGTCGCCGGCCTCCTCCTCCTCCGATCCGATCCGGTAATTTTTTTTTTCAATTTAATTTAATTTAATAAATTATTATATATTTAATTGTAATTATATAAATGGTTATATATTTGTTATATATTTGTTAATAAATTTAATTTTAACAAATTGTTATATATTTGTTATATATTTTATTTTAATTATATAAATTGTTATATAATAAATTGTTATATATTTGTTATATATTTAATTTTAATTATATAAATTGTTATATATTTGTTAATAAATTTAATTGTTATATATTTGTTATAATTTAGGTATATAAATTGTTATATATTTAATTTTAATTATATAAATTGTTATATAAATTGTTAAATTAATTATATATATAAATTGGTAGTCTAATTATATATATATATGTTAATAAAGAAATATAGTTATATTTGTATATAAATAGTTATATTTAGGTTAATGGTTAGTATTATTTAAAATGGCCGCGGCTGTAGATGGCCGATGCATTCAGACAGTTCTTCGGAGGCCGTCATTCCAGATCGAGAGGTTCTGGAAGTTCCGCCGGTTCCGCAGACTCCGACAGGACCCTTAGCCAGCCTGAGAGGACCACCAGCCAGCCGCGGAGGAGTGTGGATTCCTCCCAGCCGCGGAGGACTGTGGATTCATCCCAGCCGCGGAGGAGTATGAGTTCTCGGCACCAGACCCTTCTCCAGGCGGGGCGGCCGTCGAGCAGTTCACTTCCGCCTGTCATGCCAGATGCTCCGAGGTTCAGTCGGCAGCTATTTCAGGACGAGATAGCTGCAGACGTTCCTCAGGTTCGTATGCCTGAGGTTC
This sequence comes from Potentilla sterilis, assembly GCA_963682095.1. Taxonomy (NCBI): domain Eukaryota; kingdom Viridiplantae; phylum Streptophyta; class Magnoliopsida; order Rosales; family Rosaceae; genus Potentilla; species Potentilla sterilis. The sequence goes on along the minus strand of OY821755.1, from coordinate 30,022,394 downwards.
ATCGGGAGCCGATGAGGAGTCCGACGACGTCTGCTGCCAACTCGACTGAGGGTCCTACTCTCCCAAACCAGCTCTACCTCCCGTACAACATTCCGGCGATACCGGAGGTCGACTATCGTGGTGTGCCCATATGGCCTGATATGCCTCAGTACGTGAGTGCTGCGGAGGCATACCAGCAGCAGCCATTTGAGAACCCTGACCACCTTATTTCGGCGAGGAGAAAAGGAAAGTCGACAGACGAGTCATCCAGTTCAGGTAACATTTGATTTTATTAATTAAATGTTTTATTAAAATTAACGCACTAATATTTAATTTTATTAACCAATCGTCGTTTTTGTGATAGGGACAGCCGCTAGCAGTTCACGGAGGAATACGAGAGGTGTCATATGTTTTGACACGCTCAGGAGAACTGTTGAGCGCAGAGGGAGGATTCAGATCAACGAACCTCCTAATCAGGAGGCTCAGGGGAAGAAAAAACGCGACTACTCGGGTTGCATGGGGGCACTGATTAGGGATAGCGTCCCTATGTTGTGGACCCGGTGGGCTGATGTGCCCGAAGAGATAAAGAGGGAGGTGAACAACGCCGCGTCGGTGAGTAATTTAAAAAAAATTAATTTATTTATCGTAATATTTAATAATTTTCGGTATTATTACAATTGTAAAACTAATAAAATATTATTTTTCAGACATTCTTCGAGATTGCCGAACACAAGTGGGATTGGGCGGACACCGTGCAGAACTCGAGGTACGTTGGGAATTCCTCATCTTATAATTATTAATATTTTATGATATTAATAATATTTCTAATGCACTTTTGTTTTTTTCGTAGGTTCAAAGAGTAGAAGAACGAGCTCCGTTCCCACTATAACGAATACGACAACCTTGGTCGTATGGGTACTCCCAGGGAGTTCATGTTCAGGGAGTACGAGTGGCGTTGGTTGAAGACAGTAGATTTCAACAACCCAGTTATGCAGGTAAATACTAAACTTCACTACAAATGTTTATTTTGTTAAAATTTTAATTATTAGTTTAATTATTTTATAATTATTACACTAATATTTTTTTATGTATTTTTCTAACATTTTATTATTTGTTTGAAGCAACGTTCTCGGATAAACTCTGCGAACCGCCGCCGGAACACAACCCCCCATCATGCTGGTTCTAGGCCGTTTGCACAATATCATGAGGAGGCGCTTAGAGATCATCCTGATAGCAACCCGTACGTGGAGACGTTCAAGATCGCTTATCCACAAGCGACAGAACAGCTCGTAAGTCGTTAATTACAATTTTTAAATTTTAATTATTAATTTTACTTAATTATATATTTGTTAGAATATTAATTTTTTTTTTCCCGTCCAATTAGGAGAGGGTGAACCGGGCCGAAGAAGAGGTGTTCCAGCAAGTAGTTCGGGAGACACAACCGAACATTTCAGAGGCAGATCTGGAAGAAGCTCTGCGCCAGGTCGACCGGTCCAATGTCCAAACGGCAGTGAGGATGTTCAACGCAGCCTTCCCAAACCGGTCAAACAACTACTACTGCCGGGGTTTGGGAAGTTCTGGACTAGGGCTTCTGAATACCACTAAGGGAGGTCAAAAGAAGGGTGGCGGGGAGAGCCAACAGATGAGGGGGGAAGTGCAGCGATTGGGAGAAGAAAATGCAAGGTTGGCGGCCGAGTTCCAGAGATCACAGGAGCAACACCGCAGAACACAGCAGCATTATTTAGATCTGTCCAGTTGGAATGCTGAATGCGAGAGAATTCGGCGACTCAACTACGCCGGCCAACAAAACTGGTGGTATGAGATGTTCACCGCACAACAACAAAGCCTTCCACCCCCGCCCCCGTTTCAGCCGTTAGTTGAACCTCCAAAGCCTCAACCTCCCAAGTTCGGTCAGCAGGATGACGAGCATGATGGAGAGCAGAATGCTGGGGATGACGTCGTAGACTTTAGTGGTTTAGGTGATGATTAGGGTTATATTTTATGTATATTGGAACGAATTAAATAATAAGTCATTTAGACGTGTTTCATGTTGGTGTAAATGCATGGACTGTTTTTGTGATTTGCATGTTGCTTGGAATGGTAATTTAGAAAATAATTTAATTTTTTTTCACCAAATGTACGAATAGCCGACGATTTTGGCATTATTTCGTCGGCTATAAGCACTATAGCCGACGATTTTTACCAATTTTCGTCGGCTATAAGTCTTATAGCCGACGAAAATGACATTATTTCGTCGGCTATAACTAATTAATGTCTATTAAAATATTAATATATTTCGACGGAATAACCGACGAAATAGATGAAATCATCGGCTATAGTTCAGAACAAATAACCGACGAATTTCGTCGGCTATTGTTTACGATATCGTCGGCCATACTTGAAAATACCCGACGAATTTCGTCGGATATTTTGCCAGGGTTTGGTCGACGAAGTGATGTTTCGTCGGTAAAGTCGTCGGCCATACTCGCATATAGCCGACGATTTTCTTTTTTTCGTCGGCCATTGGTATAGCCGACGGCGTTTTTCCGACGAATTATAGCCGACGAAAATTTCGTCGGCAGAAGGTATAGCCGACGAAATTTTGGCATAGTCGACGAAAAAATTTTCGTCGGCTATGCCCTCGGATCTGGTAGTGATTTCATTCTGAAATTAACGTGCGAAGTTCTTTTTTTGACACACTTTTCGGTCGTATTTTCACATCTCCACCGTTCAGATGTTATAACCTAATATATAGATCATTCCTGCAAAACTTCATTTAATTTGGTTACCATTAAGGGATCAAAACTATATTAAATCTATGACCAAACCGAATATGTTCAACCTTAACTATTCATATAAATCACCATAACGAAAGGTCAAACGATTATCAAGTTGAATGAAATTTTGCAGATATGATCTATATATTAGGTTCTAACATCTGAACGGTGGAGATGTGAAAATATGACCGAAAAATGTGTCAAAAAAGGAACTTCGCACGTTAATTTCAGAACGAAGATTCGCTCTGGATAGGAACTAATACTTATGAGTTTTAGTTATGGTACATATGCAGTCTTTATAAAACAGCGTTGATTTTTTTTAGGGAAATTGATATATTTCATCAGGCAAACCGCCCATATTGGCCGAAGCCTACAACTACCGGATGCAGGAGAAAACCTCCAATGCAATCTCATACGCTTGGTCAAGCGGGAGGTAAATTCCTATTCAAGTTAAACTAACTACTACACTTGAACCATAAGAAGCTACAAAAGTTAACCCGCAATATATCCGCCTAAGACCCATTACATCAATACTACTGTAATATTGGGTGAATTCATGTAACGCCTAGAGAACATGTGATACAGGGGTTACACTCTCCCAACGAATAGCATTATTATACAAAAATAAAAAGAAACTAGCCCAATAAAGTAAGTCCACAAGGCCCACAGAAAAGCAAACCCTAGCCCAAAACTTCAACCTAGCCTTGTTGGCGTCTCTAACTCTCCGAGCTGCGAGTCGCCGCCGCACCAGTCCTCCACAACGACCACCACGAAGTTGCTGCTCACTCCAGAAGACCAAAGCAACACGCCTCCCCACCTAAAGGGCACGAAGAAACTCATTGAGCACCAGAAATAATCCCAAAGAGAGAATTCCTAGGCCCTGAGATCATCGCCAGCTCCATGATGAGGAGCACCGCTGGACGAGAGGACTACGGTAAATCTGCTCTACGGCGCTTTTGTCTTAGAGAGAGGGTCTAGGGTTTTTTTGGGGAGATATGGAGGCTATGATGCAGTTTTTTACCTATTTCCATAAAACAGTGTTGATGTTCTGAGTAAATCGTTTGAAATAGAAAAATGTGGGACTCATAATTCAACACATTACCAACCAAAGTAGAACATATCAAGCATAGTGGATCATGTTCCCTATCTAAACATCAATTAAGCGAGACACAACCCTTATTAGAATCCCATTGGCTGGGTCCAAAGTTAAAGATGACGCTATGATTTTGTTGAAGATACTACAACAGAGAGAATTTATGTAAATCATATCATATAATATGGCACGCATATACTATTTGAAATGTCTGCTGCTATCTTTCTCTGTGATCATTGTTTGATCCTCTAAAAGCAAAGCTGTCTTTCCCTTCCTTTTGCTTTATTTATTGACTACACAAACCATACGAGCTAGAGAGGACTGATAGAGTAAATTAATAATGGGTAGCAAGTAACAATTGATATGGATCAATACTTCAAAGGGTTAATTCGGAGATGATGTGAATGACGATCATCAAGAAGTGGCAATGCAGTAAGGCTCCCAGAACAGAAGAGACCTTCTTGGCTCTTTGCAGCCCTTTGACAAAGGAACCATGTGATCCCCTTTGTTGCCTCTCAGAACCAGCAATTGTTGTTGCTGCTGATATGCCATGGGGTCCTTGCTCTTTATGGGTGGAGAACCTGCTTGGGAAAGTGGGTTGAGAGCTGCTGTGGGCTTGGTACGCCAATAGTACTCGTAAGCATTCAAAGAAGCAGCAGTGGCGGCTGTTGCTGTCGCTGCGGCCGGTGACTTAGGTATCAAGCGAGCCACACGGCCGGGCCGTGGTGGAAGAGATTGAGCTAATGGGGTTGGCTTCATTGTCACCTCCTCCTCATCCCCTCCATACTTAACTACTTGATTATACTTGTTAGAAGCCCACTCATGACTCCTATTGGCCAACCCAATTGGCTTTTTCATCATTAGTGCTAGCCTATGAACATTTGTCACCCTACTTGTCAACATTTTTGGTGCTTCCTCCATCACAATCTCTATTTTCTTGATTCCACTGTCTTTCCCTACTACTCTCTCAACCTCAACTTCCTCCTCCTTCTCTCTATCCTCATCTTCCTCCTCATCCTCAGACTCATCCTCAGACTCACTGTCCGAAAAGTTGACGAGTTTCTCGTCGAACTCTTCCTCTTTCTGCTCTTCAGCAACCACTTCTCCATTCTCTAAGTCCTCCTCACAACTTGGAGTAGCACTCACAAAAGTGAGTACAAGGCGGCCGTCTTGGCGTTGAGCACGGAAGTTATTGGTAGAAGGCATTGATACGGCTTCAAGGACTACTCGCCCGTTGTCACGGTGAGTTTTGATGCGAAGTGACGCTCCATCAGAACCTGATAAAGAAGGGATAGGAGGAGGAAATGATCGAGCCACAGTAGCTGATTTCTTGGCCGGAGAAACAGCAGCAGCAGCCGCAGCGTTATACTTGACAACCTGAAATTCTTCCATATGCGAAACTGCTTGCGTGCACTCTTGTTTCTCTTGATCTTCTTGTTGTTGAATCTCTGGCACTTGTTCTTCCTCTTCGCGATCGACTGCTACGTCTCCGGTTTCTGAAGAAGGGTATGATGCAAAGCCTTCAGAACCAGTCTCGGATCCGAGGCTTTCAGTGCACACTTCAAGACTTTTTCCTTTCAAAGAGCTCGATTGTTTCTTCACAAGAGGATGAACATAAGGTGCTTCTGGAACCACGGACTTGTTTGCTTCGTTTTCCGCTCCATCCTTTTTAGTCACTAGTGAGCTCCATATGTCGAACTGTCCCTCGGACATCTCTTTCTTCTTCTTCTGAATCTGTTCATCTTGATCTATGGGAGTCCATATATGGAACATCTTCTGTTGGTGAGCCCTCCTGTTTCGGAAACGATCCTCGTCCTCATCGGAGGAGGAAGATGAGTTGCTGTCCTCTACAGACATGAAGAGCTCTTTAGACGATGCAATCTTTTTCATGGGTGGGAGGAAACCTTGTTGAGCAAGCCACTTCTTGGACGACATGTCTGCCGACAGTGTACGTCTTAGAGAGGCAGTTTTGGTTCTTTCGCAGTCGGAACCGAGAATGGTGACGATCCCCTGCTTCTCAGTGACTTTGGAGTCTTGCTCCATGTTCTTCATGATATGAGAAGATGAGTGTAAACTCTTGCTTAGCATCTTATATTCAGAGAATATATGCTGCACAAATATAACACCAAAAACAACAATCAAAAAAACTGTCTTGTATGATGTGAAGTATGCTAGTACTTGCTGCAGGCATGTGATTGATTATACACAATTTATAAGAAAATAAAGATTGAATAATTACCTGATGGATGTGAGGAGAGTTGAGCAAAGAGGTTGTAGCACCCAACAGAGGTCTGCTAAGAAGTAGCTATAGACCACTGAAGGGGTGCGATTTGAGTTGCAGAGAGAGCGATGATGTTTATGGGTTTAGTGGTGTGGCTGATGGCAAAGATGGGAGGGGGAATGTGAGTATTTGTAGGGTGCCAAAAGGGTTTTGGAACCGTGTGCATTGGGACCCTCCTATGCCACCATGAATTAGACCCTTTCTTTCTCTTATGGTTATATTTCTCTTTAAAGGAAAGGCAAGGGATTAAAGAAAAAAATCTAAGAGTTGAGAGTTGAGAGTTCAGACTAAAACGATGAATAAACATGGATCCTTCACACTTTAAACCCTTCACACTTTCAAACGTATTTCCTGATGAAGATTGATAAGACTGTTTCTAGTGTAGTTCCTCAGTTTTATATATAGTATATTAGTTTTACTACTCAATAAAGAACTTCTGAAAAAGATATAGATTGCTTATGTAGACATGTACTTCTCATTGTAATACTCTTTTTACAATATTAGTCCAGTTGGAAAAAAAAATATTGTATACCGCCAAAGGCAAATGTTTGTACGTAGTTGACAAAATCCAAAGTGTTGAAACAATTATATATCCTCTTTGGAAACCAAAATCAAACAGTATTCATCTTCTTTTTTCTGAATTTATTTCAATTTTTCGTTGTTTAGTTATGTTATGATAGGAAACATGGATGATGTTCCCGACAAATCTTTTATGAATCTTCATTTTACACACCCTGACTACAGAACAGGCGTAGTTAACTTCATCAATTTTGTGAATACTCACAATATTGGAACCGTGTACTTCACTTGTCCGTGCTCAGTGTGCAGAAATGGTCCTTATTATAAGAAACTCGTTGAGATTTATCATCACTGCATCCACTGTGGTTTGGATCCGACTTACACAGTTTGACATCTACACAGGGAAGTTTCTGGTCAACCAGCAATGATGAGTCGACGGAGACAGTGGCTTCAAGACAGAATCGAGGCTTCCAGTGTTGCCAGTCCTTCAGTGGTCCCACCTGTAGGACCACCTGTGGAGATTATACAAGATGTATTTCCGTACTATCTTGGATAACATGGAGATGCACCGCATAATGTGAATGTTGAAGAAAATGTTGAAGTTCACTTCAATGACATGGTAGATGATGATTATGCTAAGTATGAAAGACTTCTAAGGGAGTGAAGAAACTGTATTAAGTGTCATATTACATGCAATGGAAATTAAAGTTGAAAATGGATGGTCGGATATGAGTATTGATAAATTGTGTGGATGGTTGCATAAGTTTTTTAAAATGCATAATTTCCCTGTGAGTTATTCGAGAAGTAAAAAAATCCTGAAGGATCTTTCCCTTGGATATGAAAAAATTAATGTTTGTGAGTTCAACTGTTACCTATTCAAGGGGGCTGCAAATAAAACTCGTAGGACTTGTCTAGTATGTGGTGCTCAAAGATATAAGCCAGATACGGATGACATTCCAAAAAAGGTAATCTGGTATTTCCCCCTCACTCCAAGGTTGAAACGCCTATTTATGTCTCCACACACAGCAAAACATATGCGATGGCATAAGGAGAGGCAAGTAGATGAGGGTACTCTCCGGCACCCATCTGATGGAGAATCATGGAAACATTTTAACATGACATTTCCAGGTTTCGACGACATTAAGGGAAGAAATGTGCGGCTTGGAGTGGCAACTGATGGTTTTAGTCCGTTTGGAACAATGACAACCCAACATAGTACATGGCCCGTGGTTGTGATGCCATTTAATCTACCCCCTAATATGTGTATGAGGAAGGAATATAATATGCTGGCCGTGTTGATTCCTGGCCCTAAATCTCCAGGAAAGTGTCTTAGTGTACTCATTCGTCCATTGATCGGCGAGCTCAAAGATTTGTAGGAAAATGGAGTCCCTACTTTTGACAGAGTGAGCAATGATGTATTCACGATGAAGGTAGCGCTGATGTGTACGATAAGTGACTTTCCTGGTTTAGGGATGCTTGCAGGCTCAACAGTGAAAGGGTACAAGGCATGTCCAATTTGTCTACATGAGCTTACGGCGGAGCATATTTGTGGGAGAATCGTTTATGAAGGACATCGGAAATGGCTTGACGAGAATTCACCAATGCGATCCAGTTTGGCATTTAACGGGAAGCCAGAGTGGCGAGAAAGACCAGCTCATAAGGACGGGGATGAAATTTTGGAGGAAATCAGGTAACACAATTACGCCACTCTTAGCCAGCACCTGATTTTCATGTCCCTTATAATCCAAACAACAGAAAATGTTTCACCCACGAGAGCGTATTCTGGATCCTTCCCTATTGGTCATCGTTGTTACACAGGTACTGTTTAGATGTCATGCACATTGAAAAGAACGTAGGTGACAATATCCTTGGAACCATTCTTGTAATTGAAGGGAAGACTAAGGATGGTCCAAGGGCCCGCGAAGCTTTGGAGAAGAGGAAAATCTGCAAAAGGCAGTGGTGTTCGGAAGCTCAAAAGAGGACGGGAAAGGTTCCTCATGCACCATTTTTAGTTGAACAGGATCTTCGTGAAGAAGTATTCAAATGGTTTCGCGGTGTTAGGTATCCACTTGGCTATGCGGGAAGTTTGAGAAATAAGGTGAAACTAACCGAGAAATAGTTCTATGGATTGAAGACGCATGATTGTCATGTCCTGCTTCAACGTCTTCTTCCAGTGGTTATCCGAGGTTTTTTGCCAAATAACGTCGTGAAACCATTGATAGCATTGTCAAATTGGTTTCGAAAATTATGTGCGAGGGAGTTGAAGAAGGCTGAGGTCGAACATATGAAAGATGAGATAGTGATCATTCTGTGCAATTTGGAGTTGATTTTTCCTCCACATTTCTTCACCTCTATAGTTCATCTCATGGTTCACCTTCCCGAACAAGTTATGCTTACAGGCCCAGTACATTTTACATGGATGTATCCGACGGAAATGTATATGCACTAACCAAAAATGTTTTTTTTGTTCAAACTAAATTTACACTAACTTTATATGTGCACTAATCATATTCATCATTTTATAGGCAATTATGTGATTATAAATAGTCAATGAGTAATACACGTTATCCGGAGGGGAGTATTGCAGAAAGATACATATCATGGGAGTCGATGACGTACTGTAAGTCTTATTTGCAATTGGAAGATGTAGAACAGCCTAATCCCCCAATATGGAATATTAGCTGTGTTTCGCAGTTAGTTCAGCCGTGTATTATGGATACCACCGGAAATATCAGGTTAACAGAGGAGCAAACGACTGAGGCTCACTGGCAAATTTTGACTGATACAGAAGAGGCTCAAGAGTACATTTACACTCATTTGTAGATGTACACAGAGAAACATGGTGACGTTTATGACGAGCGTCACATGAGGAAGAGTTTTCATCGATGGTTCCTAAGATGTGTACGGAAATTTAATTTTTTTTTATTGTACAAAGATCCAAAACCCTAAATGGTATAACACTAACACCATTTTTTTTAGGCAACCCGTCGGCATGATGCTGAAGACCTTAATTATAATAGGGGAATATGGTCATTGGCTCGAGTTCCGCAACTCACCCGGATTTATAAGGCGTTCTCTGCGAACGGTATCAAGTATGTCTCATTCGATAGAGATCAAAGGCTCGTGACTCAAAATAGCGGGGTGATGTTAAGCCCGAAAGCTGGAAACATGTCCCAACACTTCTATGACCATCTTGACTACGTAGTCGAGGTATGTTATCCAGACAATTTCTCGGGTGTATTGTTCAAAGTTATATGGCACAACACCACTGACGATGAGACCGCCAAAGAAATTGACACCGTCAAGGTAGATCATGGTCTGATCGCAGTGGATACAAACACTAGTTACTATGAGAATTCACCATTTTGTCTTGCTATCAAGATAAAACAAGTTTTCTACTTGGACGATCCTGTAACAGGTGGTACTTGGAAGGTGGTGTAAGAAATGTCGCATCGAAATGTATACAGTGCCGAAGTACTGGCAACAGAAGATAGAAGGCCTCCTTCAGGGAATCAAATCCCAGAGCCTTACCAAGAGGACACACTTAGTTCAATGCAATTTTACCATATTGATACTTCTAATCTCCAACTCGATTTAGAAGTACACGAAGAGAATGAAGAAGAGGAAGATGAAGACGATGAATTCGATGAGGAAGAGGAAGATGAAGAATTCGATGAGGAAGATGAAGACGATGATGGAGGGGATGAAGATGAAGATGAAGACGATGATGAAGGGGATGAAGAAGAGGAAGACTACTAGTTATTATTTCATATATTGCAATTTCGATAAATATTTAAAATCTAAACATAAAAAACTAAAAAAACATAATTTTTTTTTAGTTTCAAGCGACCAATGTTGACCAACATTTGTCGCTTCAGATTTCAAACAACCAATTTAACTCAAAAGTCGTCGCTTGACTGTGTGTTCAACTTTGCCACGACAAATGTTTAAATGTCGTCGCTAGTTTACATACGACACGACGAATTTTGGGTAATATTCGTCGCTTAGTTTTTAAAATCTTCTTAGAACAGAGACTTCGGTTTTCTATTACCAAAGTATTCCCTTTGAACTAACTGACCGTTGGATGTCAAGTATTCATATATTATGATGCAAGGTTAAAATTAAGGATGCAACATGCGTCGTTTGATCCTCCGATCGTCGGGATAATTGAAAAAAAAAGCACTTTGACCACAACAAAAACTTTTTGACCGCCACTCTCTAAAAGCCTTGCTCCGTGACGGGCAGGGGACGATAGAAGAGCATGATAACGGGGTCGAAAATGTGGCAACCCCGTCCCCCAAAACGCCCCCGGGATGGGGTCTACCCATAGGGCATATTAGTGGCGTTTTCGGTTTTCTCTTAAATTGGACAACCGAACGACGCCCGTTATGGCCCAAATTTTAAGCGTGCCCCTTATTTTACATGCGTGTCACATCCAACGGTCAATTTTGCTGATGGAGGTCCGCTCCTAATAGCGCCTTCAAGAAGCAACAACTTCTTTATTAACCTAATATAAAAGTTCAGCAACATAGGGGGGTACTTGAGTTTTCATATAGCTAAGTAATTCATTTAGACTAACTGACCGTTGGATGTCAAGTATACATATATTATGGTACGCGGTTAAAATTTGGGACGAAACCGTCGACGTTTGCCCGTCCGATTGTTTGAAAAACCCAAATTTAAAAATGGACCTAATTGAAAAGTTAAGCAACATAGGAGGATACTTGGGTTTTCATATAGCTAAGTAATTCATTTAGACTAACTGATCGTTGGATGTCAAGTGTACGTATATTATGGTACGCGATTAAAATTCGGGACTCAACGAATGTCGTTTGGCCGCCCGATTGTCGGAAAAACCCAAGTTTAAGAATTTAAGCGACGAACTTGACTGCATATTCGTCGCTTCAGATGGTAGAAGCGACCAAGTTTAAACTCACAAGGTTACCATGTGTGTTTGAACTTCGTCGCTTCATATCACCTGAAGCGACGAAGATTTCTATTATTGTCGCCAACTTAAATACTAAGCGACGAGTTTTGGTAAACTTCGTCGCTTAAAACAGATGATTATAAGCGGGTACTTAGCTTCTTCATTCTCATTCGCGCGAAACCTAAATTTTTCTTCCTCTGCCGAAAAGCCAAAATTTTGAACCCCTAATCTCTCTCTTCACCATAAACCCTAATTCACCCCTAAATTCAAAACCCCCAAACCCGGAACTCCAAACCCTAACGCCTTCGATTCATCAATGGCACCAGGTTCTAGTGCCCAGAAGAGGAAGAAGGAGCTCCAGGCGAGAAGGGAGAGGAAGGCGGCAGAAGTTGCCGAACTATTGGAGGCCGCGACGGCGACAGGGGAGCCGGCGAATGCAAACCCTACACAACCGGCGTTCGGCAGCTTGGTATCAGTCCCGTCGTTGGAAGAAACCGACCCTTTGGGGTCGGGGCCTGCTGGAAGCGGAGCTGGCTGTGGTGCCACCAGTGGAGCCGGAGCTGCCCATGTGGAGCAAAATGCCGCTGACGGTCCTCCGTTAAGCATTCAGACCAAGAGGGGTCCTCCGTTGCCGGGTAAATTTCAAATCCTGTTTCAATTTCTATGTCACTTTCAGGCCAACTTTGGTCCCTCTTCCATTTGTTGCTTTGGTCTTTGTTGTTGCTATGCCTTTTCTATATCTCTTTCAAGGCCTAGTGGCCAACCTTATTCAAGTACTCAACCACATTATAGAAAGACATGTGACACTGAAACTAGATTCAAGCTATATTTCTTTCCTATTGAGGATTAGTGCGTGAATAAGAGATATATTCCGGAAAATGCAAATAATGGAGACTGTTAGACTAAGAAATTATGAAATAAGAGAAGATGGAAGTTGAAAGCTGGAAGAAAAGCATGCGTCTCTGTATTGTTTGTTTTGAATGGAAGAATATTAGCAGTATATATATGATATCCTTGGTTTGGATTGTTCCGGTCTGTGTGACTAAAGAGCAAAGGCATAGCACTCGATTCTTCTTTCAGTTTTATAAGAGGAAAAACAGCAAGATCTACATTGTTAATGATCATTCTGGTTGATTGAAGCTTATAGGCAAATAGACATATATTTACAGTTGGTTGAAGCTTATTATTTCAAATTTCTCTCATTGTTCTTGATAAGTGGAAAACGGTGGAATAAGTGGAAAATTAGTAACAATTTTGAGCATCAATCACACGTTTTATTTATACTTTGGAATAAGGTTTACATAAATCACATTTTACCTATTAAGGAGACCTAAGAGACAGCTTGTTTGCAATTGGTTGAGTTTGTAAGGGACATACTCAGTTAAAATGACAAATTATCTTTCTTCCTGATAAAGCCATATATAGCTGCATACATGCACAAAACTGTAGGTTAGTTAAAGAGCCAAATTTATGAAGGCTCTTACTGTAAAACAATAGATCCTTGCATTAGTTGCATACATGCACAAAACTATAGCTGGCCTAGGTCACCCCCATACATGCGCAAACCTTTGGTTTCTTATTGCTTGGGATATGACCTGTTTTTGTTAGATTAGTTATTTCATTGTTTGTTGTACTCCTTATTTCATTCTTTTTGTTAATGATCATTCTGGTTGCTTCACCTTCACCAAGTTCATGTGCTAGACTTACTGGTTTTCCCACAACTACTTTAAGATATTGGTATTATGGTGATCAAAATGTACTTATTGGTTATTATGGTGATCAACTTGATCATTGGTTATTATGGTGATCAAGTTGCTGATGATATTGGTTATTGGTTATTGGTTATTATGGTTATCATTGCTTTTTACATTTCCAAGCATTACATTTTCTTAGATGAACTTGTTAGTGGCTGTATATGCAGTAGGATATATATGCACTAGGATATGTATGAAATAGGATATATATGCAGTAGGATATGTATCCATACCTTGAAAACTTGTAATCTTCTTTCAATTGTGTACTGCTTTCAAAGTCTTAATTTGGTTTGGTATTTTGGATGCAGAGGTTGTTGATATGGCAATGGGGGAGAACGTGACGGGGCCCCTTAAGAAGCCTGGGATCGTGATAGGCACCAAAACTTTGTATTTGAAGAAGCTGAACAATGACAAGCCTCTGCTGGTTGTGTACTCAGAACAGCACAAGGGTCCCAAGAAATTAAGGTGGAGGACTTTGATGAGACGAGACATCGAGAGCGCCGTACGGAGTAAAGTGCCGATGCTTGCGCCATCATAAGCTGAGCTGGCTGAGGAGCACCGAAATGCACTAGCTAATTATATGGAGGTAAAAGTTTTTTTTTTCAATATTTTCGGATTTTTTTTTGTAATTAAAATAATTTTGAAATATGATATTCTATTTCTGATGCATTTTTTTTTCAATTGTCCAATTTTTCAGATGTTCTATGACCTCCCTCCCACCGAGACAGGCATGTGGGAATACATTGAGGAGACCGCTTCCAAGATCTACAAGGATTGGAAGTACGACTGACATACTCACTACGCTGAAGTGAGTAAGGCGACGCCTGCAGAGTTCATCCACCGACCCGAGCAGTGGGAGTACCTCAAAGTCTACTTTGAGGACGACGATTATAAGTTAATGAATATTAATTTATAGGTTCTCGCATTTGATATAACAATTTGTCCCTATTATGATATGAAATATGTTAATTATATCACCCACTGTGTTTTGCAGAGGATGTGTGCCCGGAACGCTGCTAACCGGAACAAGGGAAAGGAACAGGGATATGCAATCAACCACCACTCCGGCACCACTCCCTACAGCTACCGGGTTGTTGCAAACGAGCATAAAGGGTGTCTAGCGCCTATCCTCCAAACAGTCTGTGATGTGTATCAAAAATCACAGAATGCGCAGGACAAAGTGGTGAGTGACGACGAGTTAGATAGAAGAGTTTGGTTTTTAGCTTCTTATTTTAATTCTTTTGAATTAAAAACTATACTAACACAAACCTATTGGATAATATTTTTTACAGGCAGCGATGAAGAGGAAGATGGATGAGCTCTGTGCTAGCCGAGGGAGTGATGAAGCGGGCAATAGTCAAGTGACGGGCCCCGTTCCCGTCGAAGAGCAGATCGCCGTAGTGGAGAAGGAGCTAGGTGGGAAGCCGGGGACGAGGGTCCGAGGTATGTACATATGCATTAACAATAACATATTTTATTTAAGATACGAAAGAGTTTTTAATTTGAATTCCGTTTTTGGTGTTTTACCATTTTTGCAGGGCTAGGGGTGCATTAAGACGCCCGGCAAAACAAAGAGGCAGTGCACGCGTGTCCTGTAACGATTCGGAGGTTGAGAAGTTGAGGAGCGGACTAGCAGCCGCCAATGAACGTAGCAGAATCAGGGAAGAAGAGATGATGCAACGTATTGCAAGGATGGAGGCTGCCATGAGCATGTTGGCCCAACCCAATCCGGATGTCAATGCCGCCGCCGCAAACCCTCCGACGATCCCCGATAAATCATCATGTGCTGAAGGTATGGGTGTACCCGATGAAGACCTTGATTAGGACCTTTCGTTAGTTTGTAATTGGAACATATGTGCATTTTATTGTTAGAACATATTGTAATTTTGAATGAAATCTATGTATTTATAGTGTTTGTGTTATGTTAGATATGTGATTTGAATGAACTGTATGTTGGATATGTGATTTGAATAAAATGCAGGTTTTAGATGTGAATGAGGCTAGCACAGAATTCTGTTTTTTGGTCTCTATAACAAACAGTGAAGCGACGACAGTCGTCGGAAGGATATTAATGACGCGACGAACATTCACCAAAGTTTGCCGCTGACCTTTTATCATCCCACATATATTCTCCTATTAACATCAAATGTAGAGACGGCTTTGGAACCAAAGTTTGTCGCCACAAACATGAGACGACAACCCAAAATTCGTCGCATCGAGTTTGAAGAGACGACCACAAAGTCATCGCAACAGAATGCAAGCGACGAGTATATATTGGTCGCTATAGATGTATGGCGACGCGTCAAAATTGGTCGCAGAAGATGTGAAACGACGCGTCAAAAGTCGTCGCTCTCTTGCGAGCGACGACTTCTGTTGTCGTCGCCTGAAATACGTAAGCGACGACTTTTGATACATTATTTGTCGCTTAGAATCGAAACGACGACTCTGAAGCGACGACCTCAAATCGACGACTTTTTGTCGGAATGGTGTTGAAGCGACGACTTCTAAGGCGAAGCGACGATAAAAAGTCGTCGCTTCGATGGTGACCCACAGTAGTGTACTGTGCCCTAGTCCAGTCCTGGAAATGCCAATACATATGATGCACTCATGAAATCTATCTCAGATTGGATGCTCTTTTGTTGTCCAATCTCCACTAATTGAATTTCTGTGCAAAATCTTACCTTTACAGATTTTATATTTTCTCTAAAAGTTTACCCCGGCCATATGCACTGTGATTCCAATTTCCAAGCCAACCATCTACGAGCCCTAATGCATGTCAAAGTTAAACTTTAGTTTTATCATAACATTCAAAGTAAAAAATAGTTAATAAAACTTAATTATGCATGCATAATAAGTTGAACACATGCCAACGGTTTTTAAAAGCAAGAAATTAAGAATAAGAGCGATCACGATCACGATCACGACAAGAATTCTGAGTGATCTCCCACCGCAGTCCCACTCAGAGCTAAAAATCGAAAAAAGGCAGTGCTAGCTACCATGCATTATAAACCGAAATTACCAATTAGAGGTAAAGGCGCGCAACAAAAATATTGGCTTAAGGAAGAAGCAAAGGAATCACTTTCAGATAGGGCATACATGATTGGGCGGCCAGAAACCTCACACAGAGAAAAGAAATTGAAAAGAAAGAATCCCACATCATATATAATTCTTCTTTATATAAAAATTTATAGAATAATTTCAAAGAATAATAGTATGTGGAAACAATTGAAGCCGTCACCCGGCCAACTGGATTTTTGGACCTCCTTTGCATACGTAGCAGCTGCACCAGTAAGAATATAATTGATATAATGTATGTATATATATTTCTGTACGTATATGTGGATGGAGAAGATGCCAATACAGCAATACTGATGCTGCTGATATATACTAAAAAGTGAGTGATGTTGAGCTACTGGATAATACTACCAAGAAAAATACATACTGAGAGAGAAAGAGCTAGAGCGAATTTAGATGACGAGAGCGAGAGGGAGGTAGCCGTAGAAAAATGAATGAATTGATATATATATAAATATATATATATGATATATGCTTTTGCCACAAACCGAGGAAGGCAAAGATGAACCATGGATTCGCCTTGTCTGCCTATAAAGCAATACCACTCAAACCTGCAAAGCTTATCTACGGGATTATGGATCTAGCTACGCAGCTGTGTTCTTCCCTCGACTTTGTTTTAACAATTGAGCTTACTGTACGTGGTCAACTTGCACCGCACCCTTTCTAAGAGTATATATATATTTAAACAAGGAGGGGGTTCCTTTCGGTCAGAATCAATGTTTGCCGATCATCATCGAAAAGTGAGAGGTTTTAATATAGACTTAGCTAAGTTGCATTAAGAGCAGATTAAATTGAATGGTTTGAAAGTAATATTCAGAGTTTAGACACTTGTGCCATCACCTCCGTTGTTCGTAGGCGGATATATATATATATATATATATATATATATATATATATATATATATATATATATATATATATATATCCGCCTATGCCTACGAACAATAAAAGGTGATGGCATATAAATATAAATATAAATATAAATATATATATATATATATATATCAAATTAGATAAAATTTTGTATAGATGATGTATGCATTAGGTTCTAATATTTAAACGGTGGAGATGTGAAATTATGACTGAAAAATGAGTTAAAAAGGAACTTCATGACACGTTAATTTTAAAATGAACATTCGCTCTAGACACGTTAATATATATATACAGTGCGGTTATACTGCGGACGTCCGCATTTTACGAATCCGTACGGATTCCGGCTTTTCGGCCAGAATCCGGTCACCGAATCCGATCTCCACCGTTCAGATTATAGGTATGTATGTATATATCAACCTTGTAAAATTTCATCCAATTCGGTGATCGTTTGATACCTCAAAATCGCGATTTACACGAACGGACAGAAATCAGTAAACTGGAACCGTTCGGATTCCGGTTGGTAAATCGCGATTTTGAGGTATCAAACGATCACCGAATTGGATGAAATTTTACAGGATTGATCTATACACGCATACCTATAATCTGAACAGTGGAGATCGGATTTGGTGACCGGATTCCGGCCGAAAAGCCGGAATCTGTACGGATTCGTAAAATGCGGACGTCCGCATTTGAAAATCTATATATATATATATATATATATATATATATATATATAAAGTTTTGGTAATTTGCGGGGAACATATACATAGTTGATTAATAAGAGTTCTAACTCAAGTTTTTTTGTACTTTTTTGTTTGGTTGGAATTGGAAGGAAACATTTCATCTTCCATCAATTTTTTTTTAAAATTTTAAATACAGTAAGAAAACTGATCGAGTGCGTATTCGATCTTCTGATGCACATACAAACAAACCAAAAATGACAAAAATTGAGAAACAAAAGTAATAAAACGACACTGCAAAAGTGGCTGTATTATTGATGGAGTGGAGTGGAGTGGGAGTGGAGTGGTGGATGCTCCAAGAGTATATCAAAAGAATAATACCAATATATACCAAAGTGTTTAAGTAGATAAACATGGTGAAAAGAAAATGACACTTGAATTTGAGAATTTGATTGGTGTTGGATAGAATATACAAGTTACACACGTATTTGAAAGCTATATGAATGATTGATTATTCTAGTTTGGAGGTCTATATCTTTTTTTTTTTCTTTTTCTCATAACTAGAGGTCAGACTGTATTTGAAAAGAAAGCTTCAAACAGTACAAAGTTCAGATGCAATTGCATTTGTAATGAAATCAGGAGGAAGTCCGAGGAACATCACTCCAATTACATATCAAACGTACCCTAGAAACATGCTGTGCAATCAAATGTGTTACCGTATTAGCATTACGATTAACATATAAAACTTTTGTTACGATCAACATATAAAATTTTTGTTACGGTGTCTATCCATAACTAATTGTGCATGTGCTTCTATTCGTGTTGTGGATAACTCCGAAAACAAAACAAAAAAGTGTGCTTGGAATTTCAATTAACAAATTTTGAATTTCAAGGACGACATTTTTCAATGGGAAAAATTTGTAATACTCTATAGAGTGATCAAATTTTTAATGGACTCAGTTAGTGACTTATCCAAGGTTATCAGTTGAAATGTGCATCTATTCTTGCCAAATATCTGCGTACACACTGACATGGGTAAAGGAATTAATCCATCTCTTGAAGGCATGGCCGATTAATGAAACATGAAAAGAATAAAAGTGAATTCATGAAGAAAGAAAACCCACCAGTGGATTCTGGTAGCTCCTCTGTCACCGAAATTAACATGTAATAGAAGCACAGGAGCAGAAGATAAGAACAAAAACTTCACATATTTCATGTGTTGGACAAAAAGGTGACTTATCTTCACACGCTGTTACATTGTACAAAGCAAAGATGAAATATTACACAAAACAAACACCTTAACACCTCTATGATACAAGGACGCTCACAAAGATTCTAAACATTTTATATATCTCACCATCACAAATACAACCCGCCCCACCTCCTGTTCTCTTGAAAGAGAAAGAACTAATATGCCTAAAAACGAGGGATACAAATTATATAAATTAATCAGAAGAATACTCAGCACTACCAATCCATAGGAAGAACCAAGACTGATATCTACCTGCCTGTGGCTCAATTTACAAATAGTGGGTGGACCCGAACTGCAGCTTTTAGTAGTACATTATACAGAAGTAAAACCTAGCACCGACAACAGTCTCTACTTACTTCTTCAACTTGTATCTTCTCATCATTGCCTGGCCTAACCAATTGTGTAGCAAAATCCAAGGCTTCAAAAAGCCTTCAAACTTGTAATCTGGAAAAAAGATCACATATTGGGAACTTGTATGTGGCATTATACTCTATACAGCACTTGAAATTCCGTGTAGAAGAACGAGGCCAAAATGAATATCACAAAGCAATTCAGAATAATCAAACTATATCCAAGCAAGGGAGCCCCGGTCATTTGCTACTTGTGGACGGCCTCTAGTTGGTGTTGGAGGTCTATTAGCATTCAGTTCCTACTCTCATAACAAACCAGGAAGAGAAAAGAGATTAATACATACTTAACGAAAAGAAACCAACAGACCCAAAAATGTCACTAGTGAAGTACCTGCATCCACGTATCTTCAATATGTCGTTCGGGTGATGTTTCGGGTGAAGAAATTGCTGGCGGTAAAGGATGAATGAGTTTCGGGACCACCACAAGATCTCTACCTAAAACAAGGATTGCCCCTGCATTATTTGCTGTACCTGTTGAAAGTGGTCAGAGCCAAAACATGAGATGCTGAATTGTTTTACGACAACGGGGCAGAAATATTCAAGGGGAGCAGGTACATACCACAGTAGTTGGTAGCAGAGAAAAGTGTAATCAAATGTCCCTGGGCAAATCGTTCAAAGCCATCCATTACACATTCGTGAGCGCGTACAATCAACTGAAGATCATTGTTGTTGCAGAATTCCATGACACGATCAGGCTGCAAGATCAACCTCTATTAGATGACCTAGAACACAAAATGGATCTACGATACAAATTCACTATAAATATAGCTTTTTTGAGTACTTCAGAACATAATAACTCATGAAAGATTGATAGAGCAGAGAAAACTGAATAGGTCTGATGCAACAAAAGTCACATGACCATCATTGACTACTTCAATCTAGATTGTCAAACACGAGCAATTTCTAAAACAACTGTATTAGGAACAACAAATTCATTACTTAAATGCCTCGTTTGGGAAGGGATATGAATTTCCGAAGAACTCTCCATTCTGATGTTAGGTAATAAGGAAAGTTCTCCAGAAGTAGATAAAAATTTGTAGTTAATGCAATAATATAAAGTTTTGAGTAATAAATGCAAGGATATCCATGAGAAGAACATTTCAATCTGAAATGCCTTCCTCCCAAGCATGGAAAATGGAGCTTCTTACCAATTCCCCATGTGCCAAAACAGCACAGAGACACTACCACACAGTTAATTATGTAGCATAATCCTTATAGGGAGGGAATGCCGGGGAAAGGAATATACAACAGAACAAATCAAAATAATTATCGCCAATAATGTGTATCAAGCAAAGATCTTTACATCCAAATTATGATCTTATCCAAAGTTATATGTTCACTGATTCAATCTTGAATAAATGATAAACTAAAGAATATAAGAGATACAATCGATTAGCGTTGCATTTTCTAAAAATACCGTGGTGAGAAAATCAAAACAATAGGAGAAGAGTAAATAGAAAATAGAAAACCTGTTTGCCATGCCGTAGTAACTTTTAGTAAAGAGTGTTTATTTTTCCACTACTATGCCAGATATTTTATTTTCTTGTTTTAAGAAAGCTAATTCAGGATACCTACCATTGATACTTTGTCGTAATGTGAAAAAAGAAAGCAGGAAGCAATTAAACATTACTCACCCCAAAAGTAACCAATCCAGGACCCCTAGCATTTGGTCGCAATCCTTCCACACTATCATTTTCTGTTGGGTCAGACCTAAAGGGAATCATAAGACAACATTATTGATCAACTACACGATAACTTCAACTAAGTAAATACACACACACATATGCATGTGTACATATACGCACACATATAGACATGGACTGACCATAATAAATCCATAAGAACAATCGAGCCTGCTTCCATCGTAATTGGACGCTGGAGATTCTCAATCTGTTCAACATGATTTATTGACCGACCAATACCGCCATGCATACAAATGATTTTCTTCTCAATTAGAGCGGCTAGAGGAAGCCAATTGAACAAACGGTTTATTCGATGCCATGCCCATATTCCGTCTCTCTCACCCTGTTTAAAAGGTTACTCAGTTAGTAAGCATCAGATATTAATTTAAAAATGTCTAGGTATAATACAGATTTGATATACTACCATTCGCTCAATGCATTCGATCCGAAAGCCAAAAAGAGCATTAATATCTGCAGCTTCATGATTACCCCTAATTAAGTGTACATTGTGGGCATATTCAACCTGAAAAAAATAGTGTACTAAGTATACACAATCCTTGAAACAGGAAAGAATTGAATATAAAATTGATACAGATTACCAGCCAGGCCACTGTACCTTCAAAGCAAGCAGAAGAGAAATTGTTTCCAAGCTATGTTGGCCTCGATCAACATAGTCCCCTAGGAAGAGATAGTCGATATACCTGATATTGTCCACATACAATAGAACCTTAGTAAGATATGTGTGTGTTTGATCTTGTAGACTCGTGAGAAAATAAGGCAGTCATAAAATCCCAGAAAGCATCACTAATATTATCCACATATTGTCAGAGTAACTTATTGCAGGTCAATAACATTAACAAATGTTACTACACCAGTGAGTGCCAGTCAGAAGCTTTTGTAATTGTCAAATTCATTTCTATAAGTAGAACCGTAAACTTCCACACTAGTTTCTCTCCAATATTCCTTTAGTATGTCCAGTCAGAAGTTATACTTATAAATTTGAACCGCAGAGGACTGCAAGAAGTAGGTGGCCTGTTTGGTTATTATGGCTGCAAAATTCTAATTAAAAGCTGTTTCTTTTCCAAAATAAAAAAAAAATATTAAAAATAAAATAAAAATAAGCCAGCCATCCTGGCAATATACATAAACATCTGTATGCAAGCTAATAATTCAAGATTCCACATCTGTATGCAAGCTAATAATCCAAGATTCCACATATTACAAACAGCACCAGCTTTATTCAAATGTTTATTATAAGGATCCGGCTTCTCTGCTTGGATTTTTTGTGCTTAGATGCTTGTAACCATTAGATAGAGCAAGGATGACAATGGTTATAAGGTGCTTACATCATCCTTACTCAATCCAATGGCTAGATTTCACCGAAGCAAATCCAAGCACAAAAAATCCAAGTAGAGAAGCCAATTCCTTATTATAAAGCTAGTCAATAGCATTTCCTGACATGCTAACTATAGAACAAAACATGAATATAATAATATGAGCATTAGATTGTTAAAAGCGACATATATGCCATAGCAGATGTAATTCAGGTCAAAATTAAGAGCCTACATGTAAGAAACTATTAAAAGTTTAAAACCATGCTCGAATTATAAACATAAAGACACTTACGCAATATCCCCAGCAGTTGAAGGTGAACCGTACTCATCAAAAAGGCGCATGAGATCGCCAAATTGCCCGTGTAAATCACCAAATATCTTGATAGGAGCCCTAAGTTGTAATACACTTGGTTCACTCGAGAATATTCGCTCAGCACTATCACAGAGATCTGCTATTTCATTGCAATCCAAGAAAAATTGCCTGCGAACAGGAGGCTTCCATCCACGAGGCTTCAAAAGATGTGCTATTACCTGATAGTAATGGAGAAAACTCATTAATAATGTCACTTGCAAGTCAAGATGTAGATGTTACATATGTATAATGAATTAATCAACTTAGAACAAGGCTTAGGATCATTGGTGCATACTGGGTGACATGATTATAACGTTTACAAGATAAGAATTCAGATAGATAATGCATGTTCACAAAGCATATTCACGTCATGAGAATCCTCTCTTAATTCTTTACAAGTAAACATCACCCAGAAAGTATTATCTAGTAACAGGATGATAGGTTCTCAAGCTCAGAAATGATAGGTTTCTTATAAGCTTTGCTGGAAGTGACCTGAAATGCCACCATTTTAGTGTAGTCTAGTCTGTCCAATACCACCTTCCTTCCCGCCAACATACACTACTAGGACAGTAAACAAGTTATACCTCGCTTGCTACCGCATGATGATGCTTACTTGTTAGAAAAGAGCCTTAATTCATTCGAACTTAAACAACACATTCAAATTTCAAAGTCCAAACTTGGTTGTTCTTTTATCCGGAGAAAAAAACCGTAACTCTGTATATTTCCAACATTAATTGAGCATAATCTGAATACGATTTATAAAAATTACATGTGTTCATTAAATTTACCGCATTTCAAAAAGTAATAAAGGAAAATTTGTACCTTTTTGGGCACGCTATTAATGGACATCTGCCGATCTAATAACTTCCTTGCTGCTGTTGCACTCTCCGGGGTCCCATAGCTAACCCTCCTGCCTTCATTTTCAAACTGATCTATTGAAAGCTGCCTCACCATGCCGCCCAAAGCTCCCCCAGTCTCTGCAGCTACAACCACCTGAGAAAGCATAAATAGCACATCAATGACAGATCCAAATAGACCGAAACCGCGTGGCTAGAATTGACGACCCAAAATAGTGAGCGGTCAGAATAATATACTAACAGCTCTATGATGCAGTCGCACTCCAGCTGATGGAATATTATTTGACCCAGCATTTTCAGGCTTGATCAAGGTAGATATTTGCTTCCCACTAGGGGTAGCCTCTGAGCCACGATCTCTATCTGGTAACTCAACTTCCCCATTGACTTGCCGTGCCTTGGCAGCAGCCAAAGTGGCACTGATTGCTTCAGCTTCTGCTGCTGATGCTTCAACTAAATACTCTACACCTTTGGTCAATCTCCTGTAAAACAATCAACATTCAGTATATACCAAGAAGTACCGGTGACTGACTTCAGACCCTACAGTTATACAGAAAAGTAACTAACCTGGATCCCTGGAGCAAGGCATTTTCAGTGCTTATATCAGTGTACATGTCTCCATTTACAGGAGGGGCAACTGGATTTCCAAGCACGACAGCACCATCAGGAGCTGCTTCAGGCATTATCTGCCTCGTTCTGTCATCAATGAATCCATATCTTCCAGGCAAACGACCTGGTGGTAAATTAGACTGAGCAGCTGCAGCTGCAGCATGCGATGCTGCAGATGTTGTTTCTGCAGCTGCAAGATCTTCTGCAACCAGTAGGTCATCGAGCAACACCCCTACCACATAACAACAACAATGAATATCCGTTTTCTTTACAGGAAACAGCGATCCCTAAAAAATTTAAGAATACAGTGCACTAACAAGGAATCCACTAAACTTAGAAAGTAGCAGCGGGCAACAAACATGAAAAAGAACCAAACTAGAAGCTGTAAGAAAGAAGAGAACACAAGTTCTCCAACTTGAAGGAATTTAAATAAAGTGGAGAACTAGCCCTGAGCTCCAAAGAAACTGAAGCCCATGAATTATCTAAATCGTACCCACTCAAATCGGCAAAAAAAATCTTCTGTTTCTTTCCATAGGAACAACACCATTCCCCTCTTCTGCCCTACCAAAAAATCTGCCTGAATTTAGCCCTTCATAATGAAGTAGAGAGAGGGAATTACACAGCAGACGTAGCCAATAAGCTGATTCTTAGGAAGAATCCTACTAAGATGGGGAAATTCCCTAATAACAGCTGCTAGTACCAGGTGAGCTCATATTCGCTAAAGTGGAAGCGAAGGAAATGGTCCAACCTGAGCCAAGGGCATCTGGTTAATCACTATTGCTCTGCAATCTAAAATACGAGTATCGACCGAGTCAATTCAACCATCCTGAGCTGTCTTTCACAGCAGGAAAAATACTACATTGAAGAACCCACCATCCTCTTGTTTCCGCCAAGTCAAAGTGAGCAAGAGAAGGTTTTCCATTGAATGTCAAGAAGAAAATTACAAGTAAATTTCCCAGAAGATTCCACCAACGACCTTCACCTATGAGCTACATCAGACCATCACTGAACTGTCTAGTTGAGATTATAAAGACCTGAGTTCCTAAACTTTTCAATCAGTGAAAATCCTCCACCACCCAGTGAATATCTTTGAGTGTCATCAACTGCGAAATTTCATTAGCTAACTCCAAAAGAGAAAAAGCTTGAACAACCACCACCAAAATAATAGCACATGTATACATCCATTTACAACTAAATAGCCTAACCTAGATTACACTTAATATGCACATCTCGTCCTAGTTGCTCCCCCTTAAACACATTCTATGCAGAAATAATTAAACTAATGAACCAATCAACAAGAACTTAACTGAAGTTTGACATATTTGGATGTTGCATCCAGAAACGATTATTTATTGGTAACTATAATTTCTTAACCTCAAGAAACGAGCATCTATTCTCCATTAAGCATATGTTCATCATTGATGCAAAAAGTCAGTGGGGCTAGTCATCAAGCAAAGGTTTATCGGCATCGAGTAAAACAGGTTCATGCCAATAGTTTGTCAGCATAGAGTAAAACAGGTTCATGTCAATACTACAATGCATTTTTTTGATTTACAAATATTTACCGGATTGATAAATACAAAGAAGGGGAACTGAAAAACAGCTAGATGAAATGTTGATTATATCTTACCACCACGTAGACCACCGTATATAAATATCAGGTCACCAACTGCGGCAGCTGCATGCCTGCAACGCCGTGTCAACTCAACTGCAGCATCCCCACCAGCTGCATCAGCGCTGTATCTACCGGTCCTTGGACTAGTAACAACAGATTTTGTATCACACCAAACCCCGGCTGCAGTATCCAATACTGTAGACAATAAAAACACGATAATTCGTAAGGTCACATATGATGAAAAATCTGTTGTAAACAAAGGAAACTTTTCACTAGAGAACACAGTGGAACTAAAGAAAGCTACATGCTACGTCTGTCTGTTTCTCATAGAAGTTTGGGCAACTTCCCAGAATTTATAGCCTCTGCTGCCACATTTCTAACTTCAGAAGGACTGATGAGTAAAATAATAAGTACCTGCAACACTTGATGAATCTTCAACCATGCGCCCACCACCAAGGGCTCCTCCAGAAACATGCAAGCGTGCATTAACAAAGACCTAGCATCATAACACGTATGCAATTATTTCAGAAATTAAAGTTTTAGTAAGAAAGCACTTAGTGCGGAAATCCAATAAGTGTATGCAAAACCTACTGCTGCATGTTGATATCTGGGTGAAGGGGAGACACCAGGAGCAATTGCCCATTCCCAACGGCCATCCCTATGTTTTGCAAGGCCATATGCACTTGCCAGTGGCTGCAAGACAAAGACCAATAAACAGTTTGAGCCTAATTCACAGTGCACATACGTTACTAATTGTAGACAGCTTGGTTCATAAGATTGAAAAACAAAGGGGAAACAAAACCACATTTAAGAAGACAACCTACCTTTGGGAAACAAATGAACTAATTTAAAACAAATTTTCAAAGGGGGATTCTAGTTGCACCTCCATATTTGCTTTGTATACCTCCCTAAATTTTTGTAAACAATATTTTTCCTATTATGCCGTATTAGAAATTGGGCTTTCTCAAAAAAATAAAAAAATAAAAAAATTATGGCTTGAACCTGAACACTCTCTCTCTTTCTCTCCCTCTTGAACTTGAACTCTCTCTCTCTTTCCCTCCCTCCCACTACACCCCCACCCTACCCCAAAGACCAAAATGAATTAACAACCTCCATAATTTATGGTTTTGGGGTCATTGGTCTGCACCATAACTGCTCAAAGATGGTATAATTGAGAAATCAATTGTGTATTTGCTATAATTCTGGATAACTAAGAAATTCAAAACCTGTCATGAAGATGGGCGTGTTTATATTCAATTGTTATGATGGCATATGCCAATTTGAATTAAAAGAAGTATTTGTAGACTACAATGATGAACAAACTGGGAATATATGGATTATGGAAGATAATATATAAGACGTAGAAGGTACTCATGCACAAATTGCAGTTCTAGAGGGGTAGATTAGGAAATAAAATTGTTAAAAAACCAATGGAGGTGTATTTAACAAATGTGGAGGTGCAAATAGAACCACCCATTTTCAAATTCACCAGATTACGACTTCTCATGGTTAAAACTAGGGAATTTTATTAAAACCACACTAGAGTGACTAATATGTCAAGTCTAACCAAATCAAACAACAAACCTATTTGTGACTCACCACACTGTTTGCATCCCTCCCTCCACAAAGGAGGAGAAGACCATCAGACCTTGCACTTGCAGTTGCATACCTGGTAAAATGCAAAGAGAAAATGAGAGCAGAATACGCAAATATCTTCAAAAAGATACAAGCATGTACTCAAAACATCATTTTGAGGGCGTAGCAAGTGATAATGCATGTGAGTTAACAGTTGGATACTGACGATATATATTATCTTTCATACAAACAAAAAAAATTACTATAACGAGATATATAGTAAATATCAACTAGAACCATACACTTGTGGTAAGTATAACAAATGACTAAGAGGCATCTATTACTATTGTCAATATTCTAGTTAATCTGTACATCGATTTGAGCATGACATCGGAATTCTTCATTCATGCTAACTTTTTTCTTGTCAGAAACAGATAAAAGGGCCATGCTTCCGGTTCAGGTTTCTAACATAGGGAAAAAGAAATGTTTCGTCTGTTTGTTCCTAATGAAATTAATATACTAATCCCAAGCAGAAGATACTAGGCATATCAAAGACAGCAATATAAAAAATGTAAAAAAGACTGAGCTCCCCCAACCAGAAACCCACTTTTAGTTACCCGATATTACTAATTACCCAGATGCTCAATCTCTATGACATTCCAGAAGCAGATGTAGGTAATATATTACATTAAGTACTTTTGTTAGTCATTGATACGTAGCTTTTCACACCCTGATCTTCATCCTCCTATAAATTTAAAACTATTCACATTTCTATTCTAATATTACGTTTTATAGATTCCATAACATGTATTAGCCATATTCAAATATATGAAGCTTGCTTTATATGAAGAAGACTACACAAAGGGCAAAGCATTCTCAAATTTCTCAAAAGACACATCTAAGACAGAATTAAAATCACATTCAATAAGATCCTTCCTTTTTTGTGGTATTTTTAATGTTTCTTTACTTTTAATGAAAGGCACCAAAGGCCCTGAAAGTTTAAACAGATGATGTGACATTTTGAGTCCTCACCTACTCCTTATCTATCTAATATCCTCCATCTATTTTTTTTTAGAAAGGCGACTCACTGTGGAGTTATACCAATGAACATAATAGAGTAAAAGCTCTAGGAATAAATTGTTAATAACAGATTAAAGAGATAAGTGTTTACTTTAAAGACCCTCCTTATATATCACTTATCATATATTTCTGCTCTATGGTCTAACATTCTCTGTGGGCGGAGCTACATGATTATATATCCATACGGCTAAATTTTGTGTCAGATACCAGACTCGAACAAAAGATGTATCAACTTAGTAACTAATGAGGCTCAATTAACAAGCTGCAAGAGTTCTCAAGGCAAGAGAATATGTTTCCCTTTTAGCTACAAATAATTATACAAATTTAATATATAAAAAAAAAATGTGTGCACCGATAGTATACTTTATGCTTGTTGTGCGACCGCCCTCTATGATGTGCCTAGATATACTTCCCCACCAAAGTCCAAACAAGATAACACACGGGAATGCGCTACATATGTCAAATGAGCTCATTACCGCCATTTACGATTCACAAATGCTTAGAAAGCCCATTGAAGGGCAAGCAGCTTTACCCTAAGTATTCACCCAAATTAGAGATAAAGCAAATCCTAGAACCCGATCTATGTTTCAGATAAATGAATGTCCACAAGCACATATGTAGCAATCAACAAAATGGTAATTACTTTATGCAGGAAGACAATATCAAAACTTGTTTAGAGGTATAAATATTTATTTAGAAAGACTAATGTGTTCTTTTATTCTATGAACAAATCAAATTTGAATTTGATGTTCATAGATGAACAGCCAGGGGAGAGAGAGAGAGAGAGAGAGAGAGAGAGAGAGAGACTTACATGCATGGTGGTGGACCCTCCCCCTCCGGTTCTAACTTACGCCATTCATATGGCTTGGCAGCTGTGTCCAGCGCCCAAACATCAGCTAAAGGTCGCTTTCCTGTAAAGCACAAACCAATTTCCCACGTCTTAATTATCAATTGTGAAATCTAAGCATAAAAATACCTTTTTCCTTCAAATATGCACAGAAAAGATAGTATGATAGACCCTGAAGGGACTCACCATCATTCCCACCAATTGCCATGAGATATCTTTGCCCCACCAATGCCATCACATGCCCGTAGCGTGGCCCTGGTCCAGGGCCTTGAACAACAACCCTATAGGAAAATTAGTCCACTTCGATAAATAAATCATAAAGTAAATTCTAACAAAAGGGAAAGCAAACCGTTAAAAAGTTTAACCTGTGCCATCGAGGCCGTTGCTGAGTGAGGTCAAGAACATGCAGATCCTCGGCTGACAAACCAGCAGGACCAATTCCTCCCTGCATTGATATCAACAATACCAGTGAGGATGTAATTTGAACAAATGAATATGCTAACACAGCATTGACCAACAAAAAACATAACTAACGGGATAAGTCACATTGTGCTAACCTGAATAACCACCATAGTTCCTACAGCAGTTGCTACATGTGCTGCCCTTGGTGTAGGTGGTTCTCCGAAGGGAGTGATTCTGAAAAGAATAGCATTGTGAGCACTACAATAAACAGAAAGAATTAAAGGGAAAACAAAATTGAGATATGCTGAAAAGATAAATAATCAGCTCCTAGGCTTACCTAGACCATTTGTTTGTCAGAATGTCATAACAGTGCACATCAGCAGTGGCACCGGCTAGCCCTGAAATCAAGTAAATGATAATGGTCATAAACATGACAGTATTCCTTCCTCTTTTGAGCTCTCATTACAAGCATTGACTAAATCAAATATGAACTGGGATTATAATCAAGTTATCGAGAATAGAGCAGAAAAAGTAAACAACTTGATAGGGTACTAATCACAACTGGCACCTAACACTACCTAATCAATATAAGCTTAAAATATTATGACAACAATGGAAGGTCATAAAGTACCATTCAAGAGGGGGAAAAAAAAGGCAAATAGTCTGACTTCTACATCAAAAGTTCACATAACATAAACGAAATCAGGAATCTCGACACCATTTACAGCACATGCTGATTGACTGACTTGGTTTCAGGCTCCAGCACAAGCTTTAGTAATAGAGAATTAACAGTGAGGTCTTCATAATCCAAACCAGTACAAAAGTGCACGTTACTCTAAAAAAAGTACTGAACCACTAATCACTAGGAGTAGACCAGGTCACCATCATTTATATCATACAGTCTAAAATTCTTTGCGCGGTGTTCAAATTAGCTAAAAACAGAAACAACTTTAAATCACCAAGAGTCTCTAAACTGCCAACAGCTGATGTGGTAATCAAAAATACAAGTACTTATTTAGTTTCCTGAATTGCAAGCAAGTAAAAGCACCTTCTTTGTCGCAATAACATGAGAGCAAACAACTAAATCTAATCAGTCTGCGGTTAGTAAGTTCCAAAGACCTTGAGTAACAGCAAAATCGAAATCAAGAGTAGTATGAATTCACTAAATAATCAATTAGACCTATTTAGGCAACTCCTAGCTGGTGTTTCCATACTCGAAACAAAATGAAAGTCATTAACAAGATAACAAACATACTTATTCCGGCACTTCCAGCTGAAGACGGAGTCCCAGACGCCGCAGAATTGCCCTCAAGCGCGGTGGCACCGCCGAAAAGAATCAACCTGGGGCCAATGTAGCCAGGACTGCCTTCCTCGCCCACAGCGGCGACCGCAGTCAACGTGTGGCCACACCTCGGGCCCGGCCCATCCTCCTTCTTCTCTAGAATCGCATTCACCACTGAGTACGTCGGCGCATGCCGCGGCCCGGCCACCGGAGTCTGCTGCTGCTGCGGCGACCCCGGCGACTGTGGCTGTTGCGCCGCCGGAGACGCCGGCGACTGAGGCTGTTGCTGTTGTTCTCCTAGCTGCTCTCCCCCCTCCGCCGCCGCCGCCGTGGTCTGGTTCTGCACGGCCGGATCGTGATCGGGCTCCGGCGCCATCGAGGAGTCCACGTCCATTTCTCTGAGGCTTGATTAGTGCCCTAGCTTCAAGATCGGAGCGAATTCGCATTCTTTATCAACATTTTCGATTCCCAAATCTCACCGGATATCCTCCCAATCGGAACCCTAGCTCATACCCCCGGGATTCTTCCTCAAATTCAAATTCAAATTTCCAAGCAGAGAAAATTTCTAGGTTTTCGAAGAAGAAAAAAGAAGACGAAGACGAAGACGAAGAAGAAGAAGGAAGCTGGTTTTTGGAGGAATAGAGGAGAAACGGGGACAATCTCAAAGCCCCCAAGAAGCGAAAACACACATCAAACTTTCTCTCTCCACCAATCGCTGCCTTTCTCTCTCTCTCTCTAAAAGAAATTAAATTTTATCCTTCTGCGATATTCAAGCTATTTTCTCTCTCTCTAGATTGTTTCTCACTTCATTTCATCTCGCTCTGTAGCGTAGCGTACGGTAATGTCTTTTATTTCGTGCCCTCTATTTATTTTTTTATTTAAAAACAAATATTAATTGTAATTATAATTGAAGTGCGGCTGTGTTTAGTATAGTTGTTATAATGACCGCAATCGACCGGTAAGTAGGGAGAACGGCGCCGCCTGATGGGGGCGGTGACGGCGGAGGATGATGACTGGGCAACCGGATTAACCGGGGACGGGTTCAGCTATTAACGGTGATCACCGGTTTCCTATTTCTGAGGAGTTTTGCCTTTTTCTCATGGAGACAGCAATGCATAGGGAGGCCGTGGTCCTCACGCACCTCGGCTCAATATGGTCTTTAGAAGAATTTCTCAACAGTAAAACTACAAACATGAGACCAAGAAATCTTACTAAAGACTTTTGAGTGTTGATTACTAGAAGAACCATAAATTTTTTTGAGAAGTAGAAGATTAGTCAACTTCCATTTAAATTCATAACTTATCTTCATAAATTCGATTTGTAAAGTCGATGATTTGTTGTTAAACTCTTTAAACCCGACACATACGATTTAACCAATCGTCCGAAAAACAGTGAAAAAACTACCCGAGCTATTAAAATTATTGTGAACTACCATATCTACAAAAGCTTCCGATCATTAATTCTTGGATTAAATACTTATTACTCTCTATATTTTGCTTCCGATCATTAATTCTTAGATTAAATACTTATTACTCTCTATATTTTGCCTCTTAAAACAGTTTTGTCTAAATTCTCAAAATTAAACAAATTAGTCCTCATACTCTCTAATTTTCAACATATTGGTCCAAAATGACTACTTTACCCCTCTTTTTTATTTCTTTTTTTCCTTCCCAGTTTTCTCTTCAAAATTAAATCTCTCTCTCCAAACCGGAAGTGGCTATGTACGTTTAGATTTGGGTAGAATATTAAAGATGAAAGATGATATGATTCTATCTCAGATAAGGATAGAAGTAGAAGAAAAAAAAAATTAAAAACATAAAGAAAAATTTTAAAGAGAGGAATTTTTTTTTTTTTAAAGAAAGTGTAAGGGGTAAAATAGTCACGTTGGACCCATATGTTGAAAATTATAGAGTATAAGGACTAAACTATGTAATTTTAAAATTTTGGACAAAACTGTTTTAGAAGGCAAGATAGAGGGAGTAACAAGTATTTTACCCTTAATTCTTTTTGCTCTGTTGATAACGGAAGACAAAAGATCCCTTCAACTAATATCACACGCAGGATAAGAGAGAGAAAAATATTTGTATGTAAACTCAAAATCCTAAAATCACTACAATGTTACAACTCACAAACCTACTAGACTTGCATCCAACATCAGATTTCTTACATATCTATTCATGAGTGGATTCGTAAGCGAGTTTGATTTGAAGCACGAAAATAAAGTTGCTCCAAATAAAATTGTCTTCATGGTTATAGATGAAAACTATCAAGAGAACAATGTGCATAACAGTAAAATTGCTTTAAAATAACATTTGGACGTTCCACATCCACATACATCCCATGTGCATAAGGACATATCAAACACATCACTTACGCATCTTGCTGGTTCTTTGTTTCATCACGTTTGTCGCAATAGTGTTGCTCACAATTTAGCTCGCTTCACGTTGTACCTCTTAAATCAATGTTACATTTATAGGACAGGATAATGAAAAAGGTAAGATTAGCATCATTTCATGAAACCATATTGCATTTTAAAAGTCTTATCTGACATTTATAGTAGTGTTAGAAATATGGTTGAAAGACCGAAATAGTAAATACTCTGCATCAGTATTGTCCTCAGGAACCCTGCCAGTACAATACTCGCATGATGTAATAGGAGGGGTCAAGTGCAAGCAGTGGTCGATTCTCTTCTCCAACCAAGCCAGTCTCTTCTCAAAGTTCAACACCGCAATGTGCATACACCGAGTTTCGACTTGGGCAACTCTCGAGCAAGCACGAAGCCGTATGTAGTATGTTCGTGGTGGATTTAACACCCGGCGAACAGTCAGCACTTGGGGGTGGAGGGTGTGTGCTCCTCGCGTGTCTTCTGTGTGCTTAGGTGTGCCAGCACCTTTGGAGTGGTGCAACTCGACTGCGGACGACCCCTGGCGCGTCTTCTCATCTGCTCCCAATAGACTGTGACTTCTTGACCAAGCGACTGTTACGCGGGCGCTGACTAAGCCGGCGTATAGGGCTCGAACAAGACCTGAATAGAACTGGCTAACAGGATTTTCTTCTCAACCCCTTACGGATTGAGGATCTTACTTTGATCCGGAGAAGCAAAGCAGAGCTAAACCAAGACCACGGGTGTGTGTTACCGGGGTAACGACTCGATTGCCACCGGAGTAGCGGACTGACTCGATAGGCTCAGCAACCGCTCGACACGAGTGCGAGATATGATTGATCGCAGGTGGAGGCAAATTGCGTGAGTTGCTCCGGAGAGACTTTGGCAAGTTAGCGGTGCGCTAGAACTTGTGTGTGTTTGTATTTGGTTGAGAACCCTTTTTCAATTACAAAAGAGTTATATTTATATGGTTCACGAAACCCTAGTGCATGAAGATCCAGACTGGCGGATTCCGGGATTGACTAGGATTGTCCTTCCTCAAACCGACTCCAATTAAATCAATTAAGAATAAATTGAGATCAGTCTTTCCCTTTACTTAAGGAACTCATGTCACGCCGTATATTGCCCGGATCATCCCTCAATTAAAGCCGAGATAAGCCAAATCGACTCCACAGAGAATCCATCACTGATTTGGCTTAAGATACCTTTCGGAAATAGATTGCTATCCAAAACAATCCCTAGTTAACCCAATCAGCGTTTACACCTTATTATCCGTTAAGGTAACTCGTGTATTATGTAATTGGATTACTGCAAAATAACCCCAATCTGATCGGGTAGCAAATCAATACTTTCTTTCCAAGCAAACTTCCCCAAATGGAACAGGAAGTGCTCATATTGGATTCGGTTTAACCTAAACCCCTCTGGGCCTCGGGGTAAAAGTCCAATTGAAGTAAACTCCAATTGTGGCCCAAACATTGCCCCCCAGTCTCCGATATTGAAAGTCCAATGAAATAGAAGGGAGACTGAGCCCCAAACGTCGGCCCATCCGCAGCATTTAAATATTTGGACTGTTACACCGTTTCCTCACCAATCACAGTTTTCCCAAATTGAAACGGTATCACTGTTCACCTAAACCCTCAATTACCGCAAAACCCAACGTTTCAAAAAGCTCAAGAACCCCTTTCGGATTCTTTATAAATCTAGCTGAGACCCTTCGGTTTTTCCTTCAGACCACTCTCTTCCTCTTCCTCAGCTCAATCTTAGAAGAAACCCAAATTCGAATCCAATGGTCTCAACAATGAATTTCGCTATCCGCTGCTCCACAGCGAACAACACCAAAAATCAACTCCTCCCCCTCATCACCTGCTCCGGGGCCGACCACCGGACCTGCCTTAGTCTTCCCCAAGAGCAACAAGCCTCTTTGGGTCCCTATGTAGTGGGCTATAACGCTGACGACGACGACGGAGCACACAACATACTCGACGGCCCAACTCGCCCGTTGCCAGCAATTTTCCGCTCTGAAGACCCGGTGGAATGCCCAAACTTTCAAACCAATCACCACCAAGCCGCCGTTAACCATGCCGCCTGGCCTTTGGTTAAGCCCTGGATGAAAGAATGGTACGCGGCAAGGCTCCCCCTCAACAGAGAAATCTGGAGAAAGGCTGGAGTTGCCGACGTAATTAAACTATGCTTCAGCCTCAGCCCAAAAGGAGGAAACAGATGCACTCTCGTCCCGCTGATCAGCCTCTGGAACCCCACGGTCAACGCTTTCGAGTTTAAATTCGGCCACGCTTCCGTCACGTTGCTGGACCTCTACGCTGGAATCGGGTTCCCTCTTGGCACCAAAACCTATGATGAGAGCGACTATTCTGAGAAGGCGTTCCCCCGAACCGCCATTGGTATGGCTGAAGCCGCTGGTTTCGAGAAGTGGGTGAAAACGTTCTCCAAGGCAGACAATGCGCTGGGTGGAGTAGCCTTCTTAGCCTTCTGGCTCAACAAGTTCGTGTTCTGCTCCAACACCAACAAAATGACCAAGGTCTACCACCGCATGGCGGAGGTGATTTATGCTGGCCAAGAGATTGGTCTAGGCCAATTTGTTTTAGCACACCTCTACCGCTGCCTTCACCAAATATCCGCCCAGCCCATGGACTGTGCACAGTCTGGCCTGCTCTGGATCTTAGATATCTGGTGCCAGATGCACTTTCCCCAACTCATTCTAGCCATGAAGGGGAAATCCAAGCCTGATCAAGTTGTAGGGCAGGAATACGTTGGATGCGCACCCAACCCAGACCTCAGATATGCCGTATGCCTCGACATCTTCTTCAACACAACCGCCAGCGAGTTTTTTGCGGAGGCGCAGCGGCTGATCCATCTAAAGTACCCACGTGGGCTATCTCTGGGTTTCCTCCCGTCCAGTGAGCTAGGAACAAAAGGTCGAAGGCTCTTCATCCATTGTACTTCCATGGCGGACCTGCCCCTCTTCTGCAGTGACAAGAGGAATCCCGGCTATGAGGTCTATGCGCCTCACTTCTTTGCCCGGTAGTTCGGCCTCATTCAACTCATGCCCTATCCGCCGTTGAAGAGTGTGAACTTTTTCTCGGCATGGCGGAACAGCAGAGAGTTCCCTCCAGCGTCCGCTGTCAGCCAAAGACCCTGCCTGGAACTCCTTAACATGCCGGGCTGGGAGCACTATCCAAACCTGCAGGCCTCCATGGATGCCACTGGTTCCTACCAGTGCTGGTGGGCGCATCAAAGAGGCTCGCTCTTTGATCAGCCATCCGTCTTCTACTTCCGGAGACTCTTTCGAAACCAGGGCAAGCACCTTCCCCAACCTGATCAAAAGGTGCTAAAGGGCGATTCGCTATATCTCAACCTGCCCCCAGGAAAGGTAATAAGCTTCTGCTTTTAACTGCTGTTCTTTGGTTTGCCAGAATACAGGCATCTGGCCAAACCTCTTCGGATAGAGGAAAGCGGAAGGCTGATTGTGAGCTTCATCCGCGCCCAAAGAGGGTCAAGACCGTCATCAAAGCGGATGAAGAACCTGATGAAGTGGAGGATGACACACCCGTAAGTGATTTCAACCCTCCCTTGTCTCTTTGTGGTTTTTAATTATCAGCTTATAAATGCATATGTGATGTAGATATCCAAACTCTATCCATCCCTGCAGACCCTTGAACTTCGGAGAAGGAGCTCCTCATCCACTGCAGCCGCCAGCCGAGGCCCTGAAGTGATTGAACTTTCATCTTGTGAGTCCTCTGACTTCTCTGAAGATTCCACAAGTTCTTCTAGTTTCGAGGAGGATTATCCGGACCTCTTCCAAAATCTTCAAGAGATTTGTGGCGACTGTTTTCCTCAACCCGTTCCTCTGCGCTATCTTGATCCTCATGCAGGTACATCCTCCAGTCTTCCACTAGCAGTTGGTCAGCATTCCATTATGCCAACCCTGACATCTCCTGCCGTTGCAGAAACTGGGCCGGAGATGAGGGAGGACCCTGACTCCAGTGTGGCCGAAGCCACGGCGGACGAGCCCCTACTTCTGACTAGTGGTGCGCATTCTTCATTATCCCATCCGCTGGCCTCCACCTCGTCTCCAGGATTGGAGCTAGAAGAGGAAGAACCGATCAATGACACTGAGCAACCAACTGCCCAAGCGCCCTCTTCCCCTTCACCTGATCTTTCATTGGCGGAAGAAGAAGCAATTGCTGGTGTAGAATCTTTGGCGGATGCTGCCCCCCAAGTTGAACACGCTCCAACCCCAGCGGATGACCGGCCTGGACCAGATCAACTAGAGCAGCAAGGGCTTCCTCTGGACCAGCTAGAAGTAATCCTTCAGCCAGAGATTGTTGAGGTATTGAATTGCCACCCTCCTTGGTTAGAACTGTTCCTAACCCTCCTTTCTTATGAACAGGTGGATGATGATAATGTGGCAACCATCAGTGCCACCCCACTGGCGGCGGACCCTGGCCCAGTGGAATCAGCTATGGGGCCGATCCCCCTGCCACAGAATCAAGCACTCACGGGCCTGGTCGTCGCCTCTCCATTCGCCCAGTCCTCTGCGACCCCTGGCGGATCTGGCTCTGGAGTTCAGGACAAACCTGCCCCTTCCTCCACTTTGGCCGAAGACTTCTTCCCTATGCCACACAGCCCTGAAGAAGAGCATGTGGAAGTGCAGGAAGCATGGGGATTCCTTGAATGCCTGGGAGAAAAGGATCCTGCTGACGCCCGGGTGGCGGACGAACTCTTTTCCGCCCTAGAAGTTCTTAAGGGCCAGTTCCAGCAGCTACCTCCCGAACTCCAATCTGAAGCCAACGCCTCCCTTCTTTGCCTCCTGGCAGAACTAAAGAGTCTGCAGGAACGTCTAGCTGCCCGGTCTCCCCAACATGCCAAGCTCCAAGAAGCTGGCGTGGCCTTTGCCAATGCTGCCCGTGCCTATAAAGACTTAGTCGCTGCGGCCGACAATGATACGGAAGCGGCCGAAATAGCCAAGCTTGAGGCCATGAAGGCGACCATAGAGCATAAAATCTCCCTCCTCCGCCAGAAACAAACCAATCGCGCGGACCAATTGAACCAACAAAAGCTCTTGGCGACTAAGCTATAAGAGGAAGAGCACCAAGCGAAGAAGGCCACTACAGAACTAGACCGTTGGATCAGCAAGACCAAGGCCAAAATCAAGAGATTGGGCATGCACCTGTATGAATTTAGGCCCAACCCATAATGAACTGGCTTGATATATATATATGTGTGTGTGTGTTTTGTTTTGTTTATTGACAACCAAACCCACTAAATAAGCCCAACTTAGTCTGGTTCAAAAATCAGACCCTCTGCACGTCTGTCTTATCAATGCTGGCAAAGCTGTAGAACCGTCTCTCTAAAATTTGAAATTCAAACGCAAACGGTCCCCACACCCAACTGCCTAATAACTGCGCAATTCCAGCTCAGCCCTTGGATTGCTTCCCAATGAGACTATAAAAACAACACCCTTTGGCCGAAACAAAGAACCCTAGATCGCCTAACAATGTTGTTCCTTATTTCTTTCCTTAGGTTCCTTTACCAGCCGCTATGGCTTTCTCAATCTTTTCCACCAGATCTAATTCAGATGTTCCTCCGAACACCCCTGAAACATAACACCCCATGTTAAACAAATCCTGAAACATAACATCTCATGTTATGTCCTGGGCGGATGTGATCATAGATTGGTAGCTGCTGACTGGGCGCCACTCTATTCGCATCTGTCGGGGGTCTAATATGGATGTAGTTTTGGGTACCATCCCCCTGCCTCATGGGACCATTTGTCTCCACCTGAGTTGAGGCTACGCCGGTGTGGGGGTGGTTATGCCTTAATAGACCCGTTGTCGTCTTCGTTATGAAGGGAATTTCGTCTCAGTGATCGTCTTCCGGATCTGAGATAGGCCCTTCCTCGGCGGAAATAGATGGCGCTCGTCTATTGGGCTCTTGGAGCAACAAGAGATTCAAGGCAGCGAGTCCCTATCCGCCATTCTGCTCCGAAAGGAACCAATACTGACTCTGCCAAACAATCTTCATGCTCTATCAGCTCGGCGGAATTCCAGATTGAAGGACTGGCGAATATGCCCTATGCATCGGGATGGTATCAGAGATAGCTGGCGGATATGTTTCTTTATTTAAATTATGCCTTTGTAATAGCCGCGGCCGCAAAGCCCCTTATTTTGAAAATAAAACATCACTTTAGAATCCAATTACACTGAATGTCCTATTACCAAAGGCGAGAATAAGGGCACACCCCAAACGGATGCTCCTAAATCAGGGGATGAAAAGGCCTAACCCTACGGAGTGTTCAAAAATTTTCAAAATTCTGCCCTCCGAAAAACCTGACTAATATAGCGGATATTGCCCCTAGGTTGCCCCCCTAGTTCACTTGGCTGCACGGATGTGTGGAAGACAAAGCAAAGCCCAGTAAACTAAATAGTAAAAATAAATGGCTTCCCCCAAAGTGGGTTAAGATCCAACTGTTGGGAAAAAACCCGTCCGCCGTGAGGCAAATGTGGCCTGCTAGAAAGAGATAACAAGCCCAAGGACTGGCGGTCCAACCGGAGCTTAGAATAGGCAAGCTGTCATTAATACGAGATTGGACCAACGCAGCATCGAAAGAGGGGCGGAAGCCCGAGGATTCGTCAGTCAAACCCCATTTATTGCCCTCATCGGTTCCCAACCGAACGGGTGACTGAAACGGGCAACCTCATAAAGATGGGCGAACCACAGTAATAAAGTCATGGCAACCCCCAACCGTTGGATTCCCCTGAAAGGTAGTATAAAAGAAAACCCTTGTTGAAGAGGAAATGCATTCGGCTGGCCATCTTAGAGCAACATGGCAGCGATAATAACACCTGCAAATGGCCAAACCCCCTGGTTGCCCCAAGCCGTTCCACCAGATATGCTGATAGTCTGCTAGACACCCCATAACCTCGGTCACCTAGCGTTAGACAAAACCCTAACCCTGGTCACCCAGCGTTACGCGCCCTGGGTAAGAGCCTCGAAGTAGTCAGGGAAAAGCTGGCCACTCTTGGCTGTTCCCCGAGGCCAGTAACATTGGTGACCTGGTTAGGTACCATTCCCGGTGGCGGAAGAGAATCCCGAACCCAAAGTTGGCAGCTACGGAAGGGCACATGGCAACGATGAGGGTAGTGCGTCAAACACTACTGCCTCCAGCACCTGGTCGTGGGCTGCCCCACTTCCATTTGCCCCACATCTGTCGTACGCCGCTCGCCAAAGCAAGGGTGCCATGAGTCCCTCGGGACGGGTCTGTCAACTGGTGATGGTTCCAACAGTGCGTTGGAACCCCTCTCTTTAGGCCTCCTATAGCGGATCCAGAACGGGCTGGAGATATCCGCCAGCAGGGAAGACTCAGAGATGTAGATATGGTTTCAGAGCTAGTTAGTAGCTCTTTGTGTTTTCTTGTCCCTGTAATGCCTTTGGCCGCAAAGCCTCATATGAATGTAGCAAGTTGTAATTTCAATACTTATAACCAAGAATCAACAAACATGGGAAATCCATTGATAAATAAAAGTACAAGAGCATAGCCACCCCAAACGGATGTCTAGATAAAACAGGGAAAACACAAAACTCTAACAGGTTTGCCATGAAAACTAGCAACCCCAAAACGTGGCGGACACACCCCTGCTCTGACTTGATGCCCCCCGAGCCTGGTGGGCTAAGAAGAACTCGGATCAGTGTCATCATCCGCTGGAGGGGTCTCATACTCCCAAACACTTGGAAAGTACTTCTTGAGGTAGCGCCCATTAATTGGGTTTCTGTGAACCTCTCCTGCCAAGTCTCTGAGCTGGTAGGCTCCCTTGCCCACATTACGATCAATGACAAATGGACCCTCCCAGCGAGCACTCCATTTGCCCCGTCCTGACTCATCAAGGGGTAAAGCTACCTTCCAGACCAAGTCTTCCTCGCCATAGGACTTGCCCTTGGTCCGCTTATCATATGCCTTGGCGATCTTCTGTTTCTCCAGGACGATACTGTCCAAGGCCTCGAGCCGCTTCTCGTCAAGGTCTTCATGCTCCTGGAACATGGCCTGCACATAATCCTCACCAAGCAGCTGGTGTTGCTCACGAACTCTTAAAGAAGCTACGTTGATTTCTAATGGCAGAACGGTGTCATGGCCATACATCAACGAATAAGGAGTAGTACCAGTAGGAGTCCTTTTGGAAGTCCTATAGGCCCACAGTATGTTATCAAGTTGAGTGTGCCATGACCTTGGGTTATCCGCGAGCATCTTCTTCATGATGGATATGATAACCTTGTTAGTAGCTTCCGCTTGACCATTGGATTGAGCATAATAAGGAGAAGAATGCAGGAACTGAATACCATAATCCGCTGGCCAAGTCTGGGTTTTCTCGGCCATG
Organism: Potentilla sterilis; assembly: GCA_963682095.1. NCBI lineage: Eukaryota > Viridiplantae > Streptophyta > Magnoliopsida > Rosales > Rosaceae > Potentilla > Potentilla sterilis. The sequence continues at coordinate 29,980,369 of OY821755.1, read as the reverse complement.
AAACCTGCCCCCCTATCCGCTGCTATGCATTCCAGGATACCATACCTGCAAATAATATTTTGGAACACAAAGCGGATGACGGTGTCAGCATCACAGTTCCTCGTTGGGATAGCCTCCACCCACTTGGTAAAGAAATCGGTACCCAACAAAATAAACTTGTGCTGTAAAGATGAATGGGGGTTAATCTCTCCTACGAAATCCAATGCCCAACCCCTGGTGGGCCAAGGCTTGATAATGGGTTGTAAAGGAATGTTTGGGATCCGCTGAACTGGTCCATGCTTTTGACATTCCTGACAACCCCGAGCAAAACTATGACAGTCTTTCAAAACAGATGGCCAGTGGTATCCATATCGTCTAATGAGCTACCTCATTTTGGGTCCGGATTGATGAGAACCACAGACCCCTAAGTGTACCTCCCTCATGATCCGCTTGGCCTTAATGCCAAAGATACACCTTAATAAGACTCCATCCTCCCCTCTCCGGAACAATTCCTCATCCCTGAGAAGGTAATTAGTCGCAAGGTATCTGATTCTTCTTTCAGATGGTGCAGATGGGTCCTTCAAATATGCGATGATTGGTATCCGCCAGTCAGTGTCAACAGGCTCGACTGTAGCGACCAACCACTCCCCGCGGTCCTCCCGGCGGATTGCAAAAGATGGTAGAGTTCTGCGCTCTACCTTAAGGATTCTTTCCTTTACTCCATGGGCTAGGCTGACTCCTGTGGCCAACTGTGCCAACTGTGCCAACTCATTAACTGCAAAGTTCATCTCCCTGGGAATATAGTCTAAGGAAACATCAATGAACCGGTCCAGCAACTCAATAGCCCGCTCGTAGTAGTGCAGCAAATGGAAAGAAACACACTTGTAGACCCCCCATAAGTTGATTAATGACTAGCATAGAGTCTCCAAGTACTTCAATTTCTTGCGCCCCCAGGTCTAGCAGTAATTCCAGCCCAATGAGAAGTGCCTCATACTCTGCCTGGTTATTGGTGCACGTCCACTCCAGCTGAAAAGAGTAAAGATACTTGGTACCTGCTGGATTCTGGATACAAATCCCTGCACCCGCCAATTTACTGGTACTGCTACCGTCAAAGTGTAAAGTCCAAGGCTGGTACCGGATCATGCTAGCAAACTTTGGCGGTTCTGTGAATTCCTCCTCGATAGGATGGTGTAGAAGAAAGTCTGCTATCGCCTGCCCAGTCATAGCCTTCAGCGGCGCATATTGCAAGGAAAATTCTGATAGGGCTAACACCCACTTGCCAATCCTACCCCTTAGGATATGTCTCGTTAGCATATACTTCACCAAATCCGTCTGTGCCACCACTATCGTTGTGAATGAAAGCATATAGTGGCGGAGCTTAACACCAGCAAAGTACAGGGCCAAACACAGCCGCTAGATTGGTGAATACCTGGTCTCTGCATCTAACAGTGTCCTGCTAATGTAGGAAACTGCATATTCAATCTTTTTTCCATCCGCAAGAGTCTCATCTTGCTCCAGCAGGCCTGCAATGGAAATATCAGATGCAGAAATATATAATTTGAGGGGAATACCAGACGTGGGCGGCCGAAGGACTGGCGGACTAGCCAAGTATTCCTTGATCCTGTCAAAAGCAGCTTGGTGCTCAGGACCCCATTTAAACGCTTCTCCTTGTTTGAGTTTAAGCAGGGGAGAGAAAGGCGCAACCTTGCCTGCTGAGTTGGATATAAACCTTCAGAGGAAATTGATTTTTCCCAACAAGCTCTGTAACTCCTTCTTGTTCCTTGGCGCTGGTGCATCTGACATAGCCTGTACTTTGTCGCCAGCCACCTCGATGCCTCTCTCATGCACCACAAACCCTAGAAAGTCACCAGCACAAACCCCGAAAACGCATTTGGCTGGGTTCATTTTAAGCTGGTGCTTTCTCATGATGGTGAACACCCCTTGAAGATGATCAATATGGTCCTCCCTTTTCTTGGACTTTACCACCACATCGTCAATGTAGACCTCCAGGATGTCCCCCAATATCTTGCTGAAAATAACGTTCATTGCACGTTGGTACGTAGCTCCTACATTGGTTAAGTCAAATGGCATACTAAGATATTCAAATGCTCCAGTGAACCCGGGGCAGCGAAAAGCCGTTTTAGGGATGTCTGGCTCGTATATAGGAATCTGGTGATAGCCCGCCGTTCCATCCATAAAAGATAACAACTCATGCCCCGCTACTGCATCCACTAACATATCCGCTATAGGCATAGGATAGACGTCCTTAGGTGATGCAGCATTCAAGTCTCTGTAATCCACACAGACTCTAATCTTGCCATTTTTCTTCCTAACAGGAACAATGTTAGATAACCATTCCGGATAAAGAGTTGGTCTGATTATCCCAGCCTCAACCATGCTTTGAACTTCTTGTTTGACCGCCATTGCAGTTTCAGCATTCATCCGCCGTTGCTCTTGCTTAACTGGCCGGCATCCTTCCTTGATGGGAATGCGATGGCAAACCAGCTCCTTTGACAAACCCGACATATCTTGGTATTTCTCTGCAAAGCAATCTTTAAACTCCTGCAGCAACCCTATCAGTTGCTGTTTCAAATCTGGTTCAAGGTATTGACTAATCCCCACCTCCATGGGCTATGTTTCTGTTCCCAAGTTAACTTTCTCTACGGGATCACGTACCTTGGGTGGAGTGTCATCCAACGCTGCTGGAGCAGGCTGAATTACGTCCACTCATGTAAAAGCTTCAATGTCTTCTTCCTCAATGCACTCAACTAGTGTCACCCCTTCCCAGGCCATTTGCTCTAACCTATAGACAGCCAATCGTTGCATTAATAAAGCAAAGGCCTCTGACTCTTCTTGTGAGAGGATGTCACTCATTGGATACGTTGGGAAGAAGCTCAATGGAAATTGACCGGCTGTAATCCGCCATAGCCTGGGCAATTCCCCACTGAGACAATTCGTTCTGGGTCACCCCGATTGGATGTCCCTTATGATCAACACTCTCGACTCTGAGAGGTCTTATGTTTCTGTTGTAATAGCTGGCCTCCAACTGGACGGCCGCTATGGAATAAGGACGTTCATCCGCCTTGATGAGCACCGGTAAGTCTGCGGCTGGATCCCACATAATCATCTCTTGATGAAGAGATGATGGAATTGCTAGTGACTTATGGATCCAGTCCCTCCCAAGAATCATGTGATAGGGAGCGTCCACTTCAGCCACGAAGAACCCTTGAAAAGCGTCGGATGGTCCTATCTTCACCTTGAGCATGACCACCCCAGCAGTAGGGGTAACATTCCCCGAAAACCCCTTCACCTTGGAGACAGTATTAATGAGCTTCTTCTCGGGAATCTTGAGCTGCTCCTTGGTTGTGGTGGTAATAATACTCACCGCGGCTCCGGTGTCTATCAACACCTTGCGGACCTTGATCCCTTCCACCTCTGCTGTGACATACAAATGTTTCATATGCTGGGACATGTTGAATGTTGGCTTGGCGAACATCACGCATTGCCTCAAAAAGTCTCCGGCCCCCTCAGGATACTGATGGTTGGACTGGAAAACCTCAGGCTCGGCCTCCGCCTCACTCTCATCCTCAAGTTCCTGTACTAAATAAACAGACCTGGCTGATTCCTCATTATCGATAAAATGAGCAGTGGGCACAGGCTCTAGCAGAGCATAAGAGGACGAAAGTATGAAAGCCATGTTACAGTGATGAACCATAGCTTCATCCTCGGCCTGTTCTTCTTCCATGGGCACCTCCTCCACATCCGCCGCTTCTTGTTCCTCCTCGTAGTCGACCATTTCGTCCTCTTCGTCGAGGTCGGCATCTCCTACTTCAGAATCAGCCTTCACGCTAGAGGCAACCGAGGATGGCCTTGTTGGCAAGTCCTTGCAAAATTCTGTGAAGACAAGTGAATTTTCAGATATTCATGATTAAGTAGGGGAAGATAGATGGTATATGTACTATTGCTATATAAAACATTGGAACTTTGCCACAAATTGCATCAACATTTCTAACAATAAAGCACCCCAACATATTTACCGTAGTCATCAGCAACTTCATTATATCTTGCATCAAGTTTGACCAAAAGTTCTGCGGTATCTAACTTAGAGTTATGTGCATGCAAGACGTTTCCATCAAAGTTTGTATCTGAATCATCTTGACTATGAGGCAGACCATCTGAATCCTTATCAGCATCATCCTTCATTTCGCAACTGGACCTGGGCTCCTCACCTCCACTATTTTTAGATGTGGAAGATGAAACATGACGACTGGACAAGCTTCTTTCCCATTCTCCAAAACCATGAATATTATAAACAATTCTCACAGCTACAATCAGTATCGACATCACACAAACACGAGTAGGAATCCTCAACTCATTTGTAGATAACCATAAATCTGGAGGCATCGACCACTCATATATGCGGCCTGCATGAGGGAGAATCTTCTCGACTGGAAGAGCTAACTTCGTTAGAAAGCGGGGGAAGCTATAGCATAGAAATTGACTGGAGGTAAGTCCAAGCCTATGGAAACAGCAAAAGATGCTGCAAGTGATTCCAGCTTCTGCACCGGAACTGATTCATAAGGCATAAGCATCGAGCTTGAACTTATTGGGCAGGCACGTGAAGGCTGTCCAAATTGATCCAGATCATTCTCAATTTCAAGAAAAGCAGCAAAATATGGAAGCTTTCTTTCTAGGGACCATTTTACTAATGTCTGTTGACAAGACTGCTTCCCTGGCAAGATGACAAGCCAGAAAAGAAATAGATAATGGTATACTTTTCTTCAAGGACTTAAACCACGCCTTCACTGCTTGAAGGTCATCATGTTGAGCATGGCTTTTAGAAGGCATATTCAATTTCTCAGATGGTTCTCCTGAAATAAAAAAAAAAAAAATCAATAATCATAAACCTATGGGCTATGGCAATAACTATACAAAGGGAACTCTGCATCAAGCGAGAATGTGTTTGAACCTATAATTTCTGGGCGAACAGAATGAGATCTAAAAGTTTAAACAATAAACTAACTAGCATTGAGCTTCAAAATGAGAATTAACTAATGGTTTTCTTTCTTGGCCATTCAGAATGAACGGACCTAAACTTCATATATGGGCCCGAATAAGAATTAAGCTTTTGTTTTTAAGTGAACTGAGGACTGCTTAAAGAATCAAGCTCTAAAACAAGAAAAATTGAACTCAAGTAACATATATAGCTTAGCTGTTGAAGAAAACCTTGTTGGGGGATCTCAGACTCATCTAAATCAAAGGTCTGGTCAGCATCATCGTCGAGAACCTGAGTCCCGGCCAAGAAGCGGAGCCAAACGGTCCCAACCAAACCACATATCAAGGGAGTTACCTTGAATTCCGTGACATTGGAGCTCAATCATCCGTTGCAATCTCATCACATACCTAAGCCTAATCCATCCGTAATAGTCCTCCTCTCTCTCATCAAATCCAAAATCCTCGAGCCCTGTGGGATCCTGCTCTTCTGTTTTGGCTTGGCTTCGACTAAACAGCTTATCATGAGATAAGAAGTCGTCTAACGGTTGAGAGAGGGGCTCTGGCTGGACAACGGAGCTCTTAATGTGACGGGTGTTACGAGCAGAGTAGAGGCCTCCTAAAGGGTTGCCAGTCTGGTCAAGGAAGTCCTCAGCTTGTGATAGGAGCACAATGTGCGTCGTTCTTAATATGTTTTTACCCCAATTTATTCAATGTTTAACCCTTATTTTTGTAAGACAGAGTCATATTTTAGTTTTGTGTCCATTTGGTAGAGTTTTGGAGAAAATGTGCTTAATTGTAAGAAATGACTAAGTAAAGAAATCTGAGCAAAAAGCGCAAATTATGTTGTTTTCGTGATATTGAGGCCTGTGCTAAACTGATCTATCCTTTTCCAAATTTGATGAAACTTGGTATGCATATAATTGGCAAGCTAAAGTGTATTGTGTCAAAATGTCAGATCAATCGGAGTTCGGAAAGTCACCCAAATGAAGGCTGCAACTTGGCAGTTTGAGCAAACCAATCCAGGGACTACCAGGATTTTCCTGGGACTGTGTCCTGACTTCCGGAATTTCTGTGGGACACATCGCTTGAAACCAGAGAACGAGCCATACGCCGTTGGAAAGCTCTACGAGTCTAGTTTCTCTGGGACTTGGAATCGCAGCAAAATATTTCCTGAGCAAAAAGTTATGCCGATTTGAATACACGAAGGTCAAGTCTGCCGAAAGAAGAAAACCTAAACCGAGTTCTACATGGATTTGGCTTACGAATGTGGACTGAATTCCATCCTTTGTGCAAGATTTTTGGCTGAATTAATTCATGGAAAACCTAAAGAGATATTGCTCAATTATTCAGCCATTATCTTGGGAATTTTCGGCAGAAAATAGAGGAAGAAAATCGCAACAAATCCTGATCAAATTCGGCAGAATTCCTGTGCACGTCATCCAACTTCCACGGACTCTCCCGGACAGCTCACAATGAATCAGAATTCGAGCCTTATATGGATAGAAAGCTACGGGAGTCTAGTTTCCAACCCAACTAGAATCACCTCAATATCTATTTTCTAGAGAAAGATATTCCATAATCTTCACTCGAAGGTCAAATCTGCCAGCAGGATAAGTTTGAGAAAAACTAGGTTTTGTAAACCCTAGCTGCCTCCCTTGCCTCTATAAATACCACAACATAATTTCAGAATAATCATCATCTCTCTCTCACATAAACTTGCCGAACCTCTGCCAAAATACCTCCAAGAATTCCTACCAAGAATCAAGGCTGAACCACCCATCACCCTTCCACAAATTCCATCCGATCATCACACCAATCGTTTGCCGAACTCTTGATCAAGGTTGTAATTTGGATTGTATTTCAATGGTTCTTGCTTCTTTGTATTTAAACATTATTTTGTCTATGAAATATGTTTGGATTTTTGGTTTTATTTTCGGTATTGTTGATTATGCATGGGATTTCCGAATCTTTGTACTAAATGTTTGGTTATTTTGTGTTTGATTACCGAATTATGCATGTGATTTGATTGAATATGTATGATGGGCAGTAGGATTTTATTTGTTTTCTTGATTTAATTAGGTTTATTTCCTTAATTCGTGTGCAACCGAAGGAGATGTCTAGATGCATTCGAAAGGCCATGAGTGTTATCTAGGTATTAAATTCATATGCCGATTTAATATATATTGATTCATACGCATGTTATGTTTTGATATGTATTAATCTAAGGGCTCGAGTAATTATGGAAATTTACATGTCGATGTGGGATGAGTGACGCCATACCTGCTAACATGTTCCAATTCGACATATTGTGCTTATGTGCTATTTGTGTTTAATTTCTACGCGAAGTGTTCTTAAACCGATTAGTACCATATTTAGGATTATACGCGAAGTTAATTCTAAATACTTGTGATGTTTTGAATAATTAGATGTTCCGCGAAGGCTCTAATTAAATTGGAACTTAGTTAACCTAGAATCCGATTTTATGCTTGCTGCCCTATTACTTGTTTTAATTTCGTTGCATGTATAATGAGATTTGTGTCTTGTGATTGTGTGAAAGGTGATGATCAATTGTAGATAATAATTTAAGTTTTAGAATTTGTAAAAATTCAGTAGGTAATTAATTATAAAAATCGACAACACCCCCTTAAATTACAACATTTTGTGTGATTGAAATGCTCTTGATTTCTCCGGATAGAACGATCCCTACTTGTCCTAACTACAATTGACAAAAGAAGGGTATTATGTGTATGAAGTTGTTTTGCAGGTTTTGTGCTTGGATAACACTTCCATCAGCTTGTGAGTTGCACTGGGTGTAATAGAAGAAGCCATCATCACCATCTTCCAGTCCCACATTGCCGCAATTCTGGCAACGCCATGTATCTGGGTTCCCCATGGATTTGAAGTTATCAGTCATATTGTTCAAATCTCTCGACATATTTCTCAAATATATTCTTTTTTTTTTTAATAAATAACCTATGATAACTCATTATGTTGTTTATGTAATAGGAATGGATTCACCTATCTATTTAAAGTTTTTCCTTCTATTTATCTGTGGTCAACTCAAACAAGCATTTCCTAAAATTTTGCTTATTTATATGTTGAACAAGATGCTAGAAGGGACTGATAGGACTGGGATCCTCTGCGCTGTTTTCTTGGATTGTGGAACTGATTTGGGATCTGCTCATCATGTACCAGGTCAGTCTCACTCTTTCATTTGATGCTTCTTAGGTTTGTGAGTTGTGCTCAATAAATTCTTGAGCAAGAATTGATTAAATATCTTCTATGTAAGAAAAGACATGTCCTTTTTGGAGCTCAACACTAAGTCCACCAGGCCAAACATGACTAGGCCTTCTAGGTCGCAACTAAAAATTAAATAAAAAAAATTATATTAAACAAATAGGCAAGTAAGTTGAAAACCGTAACAGTTAATATCAAGTTTCATTAAGCCAAACTATTTTACTTAGAAGACTTGGTGTCTTTAAATTTCCAGAAATCTCCCGGCATGCATCTTCTATTGGTACTGTGTTTATGATAAGCGTCTTAGCATTTCTAAGAGCCATGGGGATTTCTTTTTGAAGGCTATAGTAAGGCTATCTCTTGTACAGAAAATCTGATGTGGATGAATTGTCATACGTGTTGTTTAAGGCTTGGCGTCTTGATTTGTTATCTCCTACTTACCTTGTTCTTCTTTTTATCTGTGTTCTTCTCTGTTGTTTTTTTTTTTAGAATTACAGAAAATCGTCTTCTTAAACCTAGGCATATAGAAACGTACCACTTTGTTTTATAATTTATACTAATCAATAATATAGCGCCCTTTTCCCTGCTGTTCTTTATTATTCATTATATCAATGGCTTTTTGGGAGTTACTGTGATTGGTTAGGCTACTCCTTACTGCTATTGTTCTGCACTGACCTTGTTGCTGTCAACTTGTGCTTACAATCGTTGCTGCTATTTTGTGGAACTGTTAGGCTGATAATGCCTATATGGCTTCCTGTTACAATAGCCTTTAGGATATGATTTGATATGGTCAGCAGAATTGCTGTGATTGGTTAGGCTACTCCTTACTGCTATTGTTTTGCACTCACCCTTGTTACTGTCATCTTGTGCTTACACTCACAGCTGGTATTTGTGGAACCTTTAGGCTGATAATGCCTATATGACTTCATGTTACAAAAACCTTTAGGATATGACTTGATATCAGTCAGCAGAGTTAGGACCTCCCTCGTGATTGTAAAACCTCAGGCAAACTATTTTAAAGAATCTGCCTCCTTTGGAATGTGATAAGAGTGCTAGTAGGTGTATTGGCAAACCCAGTAATGTGGAAATTCCCATAACTTTCATCAGTTCATCCTTTACATCTTCCTATCACTTTTGAAATAAGCCATCAGTTTGCTAGTTTTTATTGACTTTGCTTCTTTTTTTTTTGGAATTTTTAAGTAGTGCAGCTTGTGCATCTCTGTTTCTGACATTGAACAATCCAACTGCACATGCAAATTACCTCATATAAGTGAAAGTTCTTTGACTTTGCCAAAGCTGATACATGATTAATGTGCAATTCCTCTAGTTATTTTGCTTCCCCTACCAAGTCCTGGGGTGATTATTTTGCACTAGCTTCCAGATTTGTCACTCATGTGGTTTTCATTAGAATTGATCTCTTAATGTTGTCGCTCTTCTTGATTTGTCTTGTCAATTTTATTTGTGGTTCAGGAAACCCAGCCCTGAGGCTAGGCAAACAAGGGAACTGGAATAGGGCTTGGATATGGTCTTCGTTTGAAATCACAGTTCGGTCATTTTGTGGTTGATTACGCTATCAATGCCTTCCAACAAAAAACACTCTATTTTGGCATCAGCAACCTTGCTTCATGATTTCCAAAGTCCAAGAAGGTGCAAATTTCACACCTCGTCCATTTTAGCGTTGTTTCCCCAGCCAGCCACAGGTCACATCAGTGACATCACAGAGGTAGTATACCATCTTATTCATTGCTCATGATGATGTGGATTCTGAAAAATGTTTCAGATGCAGCTATTCTAGTTCTTCAGTTCCCTGATTTGGGAGTCAAATTAGAAATTCAAGAGCAGTGGAACTAATTATGGTTTTATTTCCTGTTTCTGCAATACAAGGGTTTTAAGGGGTTAAAAATAAGTTAACTGGTAGATAGTTGTTTACAAGATAGCTTTTAGTTAAAGCATGTACTGATTGGACTGGAAAAAAGGAATTGTAATCTACAAAAATTCTTGCCCCATTACAGAAGATATGCATACAATTTTCTTGTAATATCGTTTTTGAAATGTTGTGGGGAAGGAACAGGTGACAAACTTTTCCATTTGATTTTTGGTTCTATAAAGAATGATATGGATGTTGTTCAAAAAAGAAAAGAAAAAAAAAAGAATGATATGGATTAGGAATTGAACTCCTTTTCCTGACTACCCAGGAACAGAAGAAACTTCTGTTTTCCAACTCACTGGGAACTAATATGAAGGACAGTAATATACTGCAACAACGTGGAATCAGAAAATTTTAAGAATAGTATATGAACTTTGGTTCATTGAGAAATAAAGTCAGTTAACTTTTGAAATTATTAGACAAGTACACGAACTATTAAACCCAACTCATTTTGAGTACATGTCGTTAACTACTCTTATAACAGAGCATATCAAAGGAAAATACGTGTGTGCATACCATACTCTCTCTAATTTACATATTTTGGGCAATGTTATCAATGATTTTAACCGTTCAAAAGTTGAATTAATCAACAAAAATCATCTCTGTAAAAATTCGGAATAAACCAAAATCATTTGCTCATTCGATTATATTCGATTGCATCAAACAAATAACCAGTTCTAGTGAAAGTTGAGAGTCTCATGATCAGCCGTCCATTTGTTTGATATAGTCGGATACAATCGAATGAGCAAACGATTTTGGTTTATTCCGAATTTTTACAGAGATGATCTTTGTTGATTAATTCAACTTTTGAACTGTTAAAATCGTTGATAACATTGCCCAAAATATGTAAATTAGAGAGAGTATGGACACTAGTACGCACACAAGTATATATTTTCCATTATCAAATAAATGAAGGGTATAAATGTATATTCATCCCCAACTTTCTCTCTGATATGACCCGAACCTAGAATTACCGTTTAACTGTTTTACTTTTATTATTTCTCCTCGGGAATTGTTTTAAAATTTGAAAGTTCTAAAGGTTGACTTTTAAATAAGTTGACTCGACCGAGGATTTTATTTCATGACGAGGTAGAAGACGTTGAAACGAGTTCGTGGACACGTAGCATGCTCAATTTGGAGTTCGTACGAAAAAGTTACGATGTAAATCAGAAATTGTCCAATTTTTGGACGAGTATAAATAGCAGAGGATGAAATTTCCTGAAAATCCAACTTTCATTTTTTCTTCTTTTCTTTTCTTTTTCTTTTTTTTTTTCCCTCTTTTTCTCTCTTTTCTCCCCGACTCGGCCCGAGCAGCGCCGACCGAGTCGCCGCTCTCGGTTCTTCGCCGTCCGGCCGCCGTTCGCTGCGCCACCGGTCCCGTTTGGACCGTCTCCTCCTCCTCTTCAAGTCTGTGGTGGTGGCACGGTTGGAATCGCCGCCGTTCGGCCGATTCCAGCCCAAGAACTTCAAGCCCAGATGGGCTGGTTCTCCCTCCTCCGGCCAAGGTTCCACCCGATTCTTGGGGGGAATTGAAGGCCTCGACTTGTGCAACACGTCCTTGAAAAGAATCGAACCAATTCATACCAGGTAAGGAGAATTTGGGTTTTGAAATTCTAGGGTTTTTGTGATTTCGGTGGAGGTTGTGATTTTGGTGTTTTTGGTGGATTTGGAGGTTGAATTCAAGCTTAGGACGTTGTTTAGAGTAGATTGGGAGTGATTTGATGTTTAATTGATCGAAATTGATGAAAATTGAATATGGTGGAGTTTAGGGCCGCCGTTTACGGCGGCTGGGCCTGTTTTTAGCGGCGGGGACGACGGGAATGAGTCCCTGAGATGGTGGCGTTGATGGTGGGTGAATTTGGGTTGATTTGGTGGTGTTTTTAGCCTTGGTGGCGGAGCTGCCGGCGGAGGTGGTGGCGGCGCTGCTGCTGCCGGCGGCGAGAGGTTGAAGATGGGTAAATAGTGAAAAGTAAAACGGTAAAAAGTGAATAGTAAACAGTAATTCGGTAAATAGTAAACAGTAAAAATAAATGGTAAATAGTAATTCTGACTTTGACCATTTACTGTTTGACTTTCCAAATTTACTGTTTGATTTTGACTATTACTGTTTGAGCGATAAATACGACTGTTGACTTACTGTAAAAAGGTTAAAAGCTAATTAAAATGGTTTTACGACGAAATAATCAGAAAAGGGATTGATCGGACTTGGGATGGGTGTCCTGAGTAATTTTGAGACGTAAATGGTTTCGGTATTTGAGACGTAACTCCAATACCGATAACGATAATTTAAATGGGGTTATTCGGACGAGTGAGGACGTCGTAAATTTCACTTTATAATCAAATTTCGAGTTCTGAGATATCTTTTAATTACATCTCTGTTACAGGTCGAGAAATTACTCGACGTAATGAGAGCGAGGAATAGCGGCACGCTCGGCCGTACTGTGAGTGGATTTTATTTTAAATAAATGCATGCATAATTGTTTTAATGAAATGCAGTTATTTTAAATAAATGATTTGAGAAGCATGAGAATTTATATAATTAAAATGAAATGATATTTAAAGAAATATATGGTTTTGGGGTTATGCTTTTACTATGTAATTTTATCCAGAAACGAGGTTTCCGGAAATAGTATATTTAATTATTCATAACTTGATTATGTTAAATAAGTTTTAATTAAAGGTAGTGACCGGAAATGAGATTTCCGGGGATTTTATATTTTCGTTATTTATGATTTTCAACATGTGACACATGTCGACGTTATAAATATAATTTTTGATATTATTTTACGGCATGTTGGATATGTCGGATATATATGAGTATATTTCGAGGCTATTATACTAATGATTATTATAAGCCTCAGATGTGCGGTCGGGGACCGTACGGATTTATGATATATAAGGGGAAGCGTACTTTCGGTTTTGTTTTCGGATTTTCACCATATCAGGGTCCAGATATATATTGATGCTAGCTAGCTTAGTCGTCTGAGCCCATGCGAGGTGACGACTTGACCACATAGGTCAAATTCACGCTCGGTGGTCGACGTGTACGGGCATAGCGTGAGACGCTATAGAGAGTCTTGGAGGCTCGACCCTTAGTCTTGGAGGCTACTATTAAATGGTGGTAATGACGTTCCCCTATTCTATTATATGACCAATGGGATTGGTCATGATTTTATATTATTTAGTTTTCAGGAATATTTTCTCTATGAGACTTTCTGTAATTTAATAAATTCCCGAACCAGCGGGGCTGGGTTTTTATATGACCAATGAGATTGGTCATGAAATATTATTAATTGATTTTCAAAAATATTTCGTTTTGAAATACAAATATAAACAAAAGTATTATTTGTTTATTTGATATATCAGCGGAGCTGATTTTTAAATACGATTTTCTTAAAACGTGGGACGTTTTATTAAAGGCATGCAATGTGGTTTTATTTCTAAAATATTGGGAAAGTAATATGATAATTTCAATTAAAGTATTATATTAAATTGTTTTATTTTTATCCACTCACTCTAACGTTTTTAATTTACTTTCGCCTGGGCCCTTCCTTTTAAAATCGCCCAGTTTGCAGACTAGATTATTTGAGGTCAAGAATACTCGAAGTCGAGGCATAGTCATCGTCGTCTTTGTTTCCGCTTGGTGGGATCTGTTGATCCTTTACTTTATAATTCGAAATTCCAGTTCAATGTATTAGATTGTTCTGATTACCTGTGAGCCTTTGAATATTAAATTAATTTGATTTTGTATTTATCTATGACGGTGGTTGTGTTTGGGGAGCAGATGGCTTCAGGTATTGATGTTGGAACTGGAATTAGAAGTGTTTTTAAATTTTGCAGGTTTTAGGGTTGTCTATCTTAAGATTGGCTTATCGATTTGTCGATAGAGTTAATCTTAAGGTAGTCCCCGCAGGGCCTTATCCGGGTTTCAGGGTGAAATCTGGTTCGGGTCCTGTCAGTTTGGTATCAGAGCATTAGGTCCTTTCATTCCTTAAGTCATGTTATCTTTTATACTTGATGACGCCTAGTATTTTGGATTGATGGTCCGACCGCGGCGAATTTCCATCATATACTTTGATGCTAGTGTGTTCATTAAGTGTGTGACTTTGATTCTTTGGTGTCTTGTTAAGTACTCTGTAGAGTACTATTCTATTCAGTTATTTTATATGCTTAGTAATGCTTAGTTCCTCCGACTGATGGATCCGACTGCAGCAGATACCCATCGTGTTCCTTGGTGCTATTGTCATTATTAAGTATGTAAAGTACATTCAAGGTATCGAGTTGTATCTTTTAGACTATGTCTCGAGTACATCGACCTCTTAGGACGTTATCCTTGTGTACGTAGTAGGTATGTGGGTTATACCTATTCAGTTGTGCTTTGACGCTTATCAGTAGTTTTAGCGTCAAGTTACGAGTTGGGAACTCGGATGTTTCGACCCTATTTCTTTTGAGATAGGAAGGTGTTATTCCTGAGAGGGCTATACATTGAGACTTTGGTCTCTTATTCCCGTTGTGTGCAAGGATTTGGCCCTAGTTTGTGAGCAGCTTTTAAAAGTGATCGGTTTTGGAAATGTTGATAAGGCCAGAGTGAGATGATTGTCATTGTTGCGACCTTGTTGAAATGAGTGGGGAAATTGATTATGTAACAATCAGACTGTGATTTTAGATTGTTACGAGTAGGTGATAGAGCCACTCTTCAGCTATATTTTGTGGATTGACCAATGGATTTGGCGTATGTGGAGAAAATGAGTCAGTGGAAATTTAAGTGGCAGTGTACATGTGTTGTTTTTATGAATCTCATAACCGTCTTATTTTGATTTTGGACATATCGGTTATGACGGAAGGAATGGAGAGCCATATAGAGATTGTGGGAGCTATAAGTAATTCTAATTCTTAGCGACCTTGATCGGGAGTTGGATAAAGGAAGAATTAGAAATTGAAATAGCTACCTGGATTGGAGATATTTTGTTTTGAAATACGTGGTATGTGAGGGGAAAGAGATTTGAATATGTGAGCATGATAACATTGGGAGGTCAGTGATGAATAGAAGTTGGCGACGCTTAGTGATTTCATGCGGCGTAAATTTTGAGATATAGTCGTTGTGGCTTCGGAATCACCGTGTTACGATGATGTATGGCTTGGGCTTGATGGCATTGCTTTACCACGTGAGCAGCTGGAGACGATATCCGAAATACTTATATCGGGGATCTATTCGACCATTGCATGGTTAGCTCGGTAATTCGGATGAGCAGATTCTGGTACTTGTACCAGAATTCGACAAACGTCTTTTATCGACTGGTCATTATATAAATATTTATATTTATATTTGATCGGCCACTTCTTTCTTTCTTTTGTGTTTCTTATTCGAGGAATTGCTTCGAAACTTCAACGGATCATAACTTTTGATCCGTCATCCCGATTCAAGATCCGTGAATGGCTACTAGTTCGGATTGAAGTCACATGCTTATCTATGGTGGTTGGATTGAAATCCAACGGTGACTTCCAGGAAGTATTTTTCAAACTCCAGAGCTATTTTAGCCATTTTTCATAGTTGAGTCGGAATTCTATCTGCTACCGTCGTAGCGATATCTTTTGATTTTCGAACATTTGTCTGGCTGACAATGTTGACGTTGACTATTTAATTAGTCACGGAACACTTGTCAAGCAAAGATATCGGCTTTGTTCTTATTTCGACAAGTGTGTGAGTCATGTGGATGGTTGCATTCCAGATTGTTGTGATTGTAGAGGTAGAGATTTCGACGCCAAGAGGTTAGCGATATTGAAGTCATTGGATGCAGCGTGGAATAAGAATTGAATGGTATGACTCAATCAGAGGACGCTAAATCAAGTGACTTCATTAAGTAAAGTGAATCTCGAGAACGGTAAGGTGAGTCACGAGTATTTATTTTGTACTAGTTTTGCATGGCAAGGCCAGGTGATTTGTTCGAGACGTTTTATTTGTCACTTATAGTATAGCCTTATGGAAAATGTGTTTCCTTGTTGACTCAGGTAGTGTTTCGAGTCAAGGCTTGTGTAAGAAATGTTGTGACGTGACTAGTGCATATTCTTATAAGTTGAACGACGTCTTATTAGTGGGAGAATTTCTTTTGGGATCGTATTGTGATGGGATCACTTACTGATCCAGAGATGACTTGAGAAGTCATTATTTTTGTAATGCGTGTTAGTGTTTTCATTGGATAGATCATTGATTTGAGTTATTCTCATGTCAGCTCTCGTGGGACGAGATATTCACTAGTTTAATTGAGGTTTCGAAAATCTTATTTCTCGAGGGTTTCTTTTCTTTGATGCGAGCTAATGGAGGATATTGGATATGTGTTGGCTCGAGCAAATTCAAGTTGTGAGATTTATTTTGTGAATTCAGCGAGTCGTTTGGGTAATTGAGATGTTTTCTCTCGAGTTTAAGATCATACCCTGAAATTCGATTTACGTGGAATGCTGTTTTTGTAATGGTCGATTTAACAGTTCTGGTGTTAATCGTCGATTATGAAAATTGGTTTTGACATCCGAAATATTTCTTGATGTCATATCGGATCTGGTTTATTGGTGGTAGCTGATGTATCTAGTTGGAAGCCTCTGTTGGTGGTCACATTTGACGATGATTCAGGTTCCTTTCTTTTGTGAGTTGTGAGTTACAGAGTTGCTTTATCGGACGAGATTGGACTTTGATAAGTCAGTTTCAATTGAAACCGGTCCTGATTATTTTGGTACGGGAAGCACAAATTGAGGACTCGTCCTGAGACCATATGAGAGATAAAGCATAGTATAGCTTACACTTGTATTTTCTCCAGTTCGAGTGATGGGACGTTATTGACTGATGTGACAACAGGCAAAAGTTGAGAGGTAGAACCCTAAAGTTTTTAGCGGCATTTGCCGGTGTCAGAGTGAGATTAGATATTATTATTTTGATTTGTATATGGCGTATTTCCACACCCAAATTCGACATGATTTTATGTGGGTGATAGGGATTGTTAGACCCTGTGATGCCTAAGTTCATGAAATCTGATTGAGAATCGTGATTTATTTTATGGACCTGAAATGGGTTGCAGGCAGCTTTATAGGTTCGATGATATTTCTGCACTACCTTGCACATTTGGATGGGTGAATTGACAGAGATGTCTATTCAGATGCACTCATAGATTTATTGAGTCTTGTGAGATGCAGTTCAAAAGTAACTGAGATGAGCAACTCTCCTAGAGAGAGTTACGCTGATATTAGAGATGAGATCCTGAGTGTCAGGATATATCGGCCTTCATGAGATTACGGAGCTGATTGGTCCAGTAGCTTATCGGTTAGAGCTACCTTCGAAATTATCCAAGATACATGACGTTTTTCCATGTGTCTATACTCCATGATTAATTACCGATCCTTCGCATATCTTGAAAACTCAACCTATCAAACTGTAGAAAGATTTGAATGTCAAGGAGCAGTTAGTTGAAAGTCTTGATCGGGAGGACTAAATTGTTTGAGGTAATTTATGAGATAAAGGGAACTACCTGAGAAAATAGAGAAGCAGTGAGATGTCAGTGCTCATCCTTCTATTTTGGCAAGTACGTAAATTTCGAGGACGAAATTTTTATAAGGAGGGGAGAATTGTTACGACCCGAACCTAGAATTACCGTTTAACTGTTTTACTTTTATTATTTCTCCTCGGGAATTGTTTTTAAGATTTGAAAGTTCTAAAGGTTGACTTTTAAATAAGTTGACTCAACCGAGGATTTTATTTCATGAAGAGGTAGAAGACGTTGAAACGAGTTCGTGGACACGTAGCATGCTCAATTTGGAGTTCGTATGAAAAAGTTACGATGTAAATCGGAAATTGTCCAATTTTTGGACGAGTATAAATAGCGGAGGATGAAATTTCCCGAAAAGGCAACTTTCATTTTTTCTTCTTTTCTTTTCTTTTTCTTTTTTTTTTCCCTCTTTTTCTCTCTTTTCTCCCCGGCGGTGGTTGTGTTTGGGGAGCAGATGGCTCCAGGTGTTGAGGTTGGAACTGGAATTAGAAGTGTTTTTAAATTTTGCAGGTTTTAGGGTTGTCTATCTTAAGATTGGCTTATCGATTTGTCGATAGAGTTAATCTTAAGGTAGTCCCCGCAGGGCCTTATCTGGGTTTCAGGGTGAAATCTGGTTCGGGTCCTGTCACTCTCTGCCATGAAGCTATTCGCATCTACAGTTTCAACACCTTATTCCCTAGCAAAGGCCTTTGCTCCATCAAATGCAAGATAGATGTGAGGAGTGTTCACCATATATGACCAATCTGGCCAAATATTTGGGATTGATCGATCACAGTAGTGAGCCTAGAAATAGCTCCACATCTCTTTGTGTCGTCCATAATACAAGCTTCCATCTCCACCGTGTCGTCGGTGGTCAACACAAAGCCGAACACCGGAACACAAGCTCAACAACGTCGAGAGTGGGCTTGTCGGCCTTGAGAGCTTCGACGCCGATCTAGAGGTAGTGGCGGAGGGCGGCCTCACGAGGCTGGCGGGGCTCCGGCGGAAGAGAGAGCCGGATGTTTCCGGCGCCGCGTGGAGTGTGATCGCCCACCCCATCTCTTTGGAATCTGCATGATTTTGATTGAGACATGGGTATCTTACATGTCATTGGAAAAGTTTATCTCGTGTGATTCATATATATTTGGAAAAATGTCCATTTAGTACAATTTTTTGCCCCTCATTACCTATTCTAATGAACACCCTAATTTCTTGCCCTATTAAACATAAGGTAACAACTTCTATTGCCTATTTCAACAAATCTTTTCAACCCTAGTACAATTTTAATATTTTTCTTCCTTTTTTGCCCTCACTCCTTATACACTCATATGAAGAGAAAGTGGAAGATAGAGAAAACTTTGCCGGAAGGTCACCAAACTCCGCCAACGTCCAATGGTCGGTCGTCGGATTCCGGTCACCCAATTTTTTCGCCGAAATATTTATTTAATATTCTCCGGTCGCCGGATTCCAGTCACCAGACTTTAGTCGCCGGATTCCAGTCATCGGACTCAGGTTACTGACCCCCAGTAAGCAATTTACAGATTCTAGATTTCCAGTAATCAAGTTACTGACCCCCAGTAATTAGGTTACTGACCCCGAGTAAGCAACTTACAGATTCCAGATTTTCAGTAGTCAAGTTACTGACCCCTAGTAAGCAACTTACAGATTCCAGATTTCCAGTAATCAGGTTCCTGACCCCCAGAAAGCAATTTACAGATTCCAGATTTCCAGTAATCAAGTTACTGACCCCCAGTAATCAGGTTACTGACCCCCAGTAAGCAACTTACATATTTCAGATTTCCAGTAATCAAGTTACCGACCCCCAGTAATCAGGTTACTGACCCCGATTTTGGCTTCAATTCATCGTCGGCTTCTCGCCAGGGCTCCGGTCTGTCGAGGTCGAGGCTTCTCAAGGTCAGGTGAGGCCTCAATTCGCAGGGTCTGAAACCCTTGCCGACGTTCGGGTTGGGAGAGGGAGGGGGTGGAGGGGAGTGGGCGGAGGAGAAGGGTATGGTGGTCGAGGGCGGCAGAGGAGAGGGAGAGGAGGAGGAGGAGGAGATTCGTCGTCGGCTTCTCGTCAGGGCTCCGGTCTCTCGAAGCTGTGGCTCCTCAAGGTCAAGCGAGGCCTCAATTCGCAGGGTTTGAAACCTTTGCCGGCGTTCGGGTTGGGAGAGGGAGGGGGCGCAGGGGAGTGGGCGGAGGAGAGAGAGAGAGAGATCGTTATAAACTGATTAGTTTGTGTTTGTGAAGGACTCAAATACATTAGTTTGGGTATTTCAGACTTTTTCTAAAGATTCATTAGAGCGGGATATCGTCATTGGACTGGGCAAAAAAAAAAACAGGGTTTTTGACTAAGTGGTCTTTCTCCCTATATATTTCGATTATGGAGACAGAGAGGCAGAGAGGAAATGTGAGAGAAAACCGGGTATGCGAGCTATTGTATGACGGAGAACATGTAAACAAACAGATTAGATAATGAAATGTATCAAAAGTGTATCGGGTTCAATAGTTTATGTACTTATCTGATAGTTTCAAAAGTTAAATAACTAAAATTCTCGGTGGAACAAAGTTCATGTACTGTTCTTAAAATTTATACAACATAGACCAAGAGCTGGACATCCGGGCTAGCAAAGCTAACAAAACTTTTGTTCGAGCAACTCTAACAGCTTCTCCATATTTTGATTTTCTCCATTTTAGGGAAAAATAAGAGTATATGACTCCAACAAGTTCTCCATAACTCTCTCTAAGAGTATGTTTGGATGTGGGGAAAAGTGAGAAAATTTAATTGAAAATGAGGAATTCATAAAATCTAAAAGCCAATTCCCTCGTTTGGTATTATCAGATAGAAAATTCTAAAATTCATTGTTTAAATTTCTTAGTTGAGCCACATATTTCGCCACAAAATATATGTCATTTACAAATTCTTTTGCGGAAAATACTTGTGTGCATACCAGTATAGTATTTAAGGGAGGAAATCAGATTACCACAAAAAAAGGGAGGGAGAGAGCTCTAGACGCTTCAAGGGTTCTCGAGACCCGCTTCTTGTTTTGACGATCCGAAACCTTAACCCGGTTGAATAACTTGTTTCCGGCAACTTCTAATAGTGTAAGATGAATTGAAATTATTCCTGTTCGTGAGCTTTCTTGTATCATTAGTTTCGATTGTGGGTTAGATTTTGATCAATTGATGATATCTAAGTATGCTTCGATGGAGTTCTTTTGTGCTTGGCCACGGAGTTAAGTCAACTATCACAGTAACTGCACAAAACGAAGACCATATGACTTATATCATAGTTATCCGCAGTTGCACTATTTATGCTAAAAGATAACTTAGTAACTCAAAGTTTCCGCTCAATAGTGTCTCTAGGAAGACTATAATTAAATTACTCTTATTATTATTTTTTTGGTCTGATAGTTAAATTATTCTAGTCCAGTCATTGTGCATATGATTTTAAATACTTTTATATACTTTCATATAGACCTAGTAATTGAACGGTGGAGATCTAAAAATGTGATTAAAAAGTTTGTCTAATAATCGATCCCTCATATAAACCAAAATAAGGGATCCATTAATGGAAGGGCTATATATATATATATATATATAGCCCTTCACTAAGAGATCCCTCATTATGTCCATTTTAAGGGATCGATCATTTAACCTACTTTTCGATCACATATTAACATCCCCATCGTTCAACTTTCATGTTTATATGAGTATATCATATATGAAAATTTTCATTCCATTTGATAATCATTAGAGCATTCAAAATTGAAATTTTCAAATAAAAACATGAACGATTCAGCTTTGACAGATTTCATACGTCCACTGATTTCATTTAGTTAGATTCCTTAACGATCACCATTTTAGCTAAAAATTTACAAGAATGAACTACACATATAAACCTAGTAATTGAACGGTGGAGATGTGAAAATGTAATCAATAAGTTGGTCTAATAACTAATCCCTTAAAATAGACAAAATAAGGGATCCCTTAGTGGAAGGGCTATATATATATATATATATATATAGACACAATTGCTTACCTTGAGTACATTAACGGAGGCCCTAGTGTAAACATAGAGAAAATCGTTCGAATAGTGTCTGAACTTTGCCAATCTAGTAGTTTTGGTGTCTCAAGTTTCAGAAATATCAAAACGGTACCTCACATTTTGAAGACGACCCAATTTTGGTATCTCTTTCCATTTCCACCATTACCTCCATCAAAATTTCAGGGTCAAAATAGTCTCTTCATTTATTCTCTTCAAATTGGTAAGTCTCTTCCTCTATGCTACCGATTTAAATAATCATGAACTTAAATTAAGCAAATGTCAAGGTTATGGATGCAATTAATCAGTCCGACCAATTTTTTAACATAAACCTGCAAGCTATTTTTATTTATTTATCATTAATTTCAAATCCCTCTGTCTTTTTCATCTTACGCTCGGGGAATTCCTCAAACATATCTCAATCTCATCATTTTTCAATCAAACACCATAACCCCCACCCCAATTTTCCACCATAACAAAACATATCGATCTTCAGCACCATCTTTGTCGGCGAAAAGCTCTTGGATTCAGCCATCTTGCGAGAATCCGTCCCAGAATTTCCCCTGGAAACTCGAAACAGGTCCGAATTAGAACCCATTAACCAACTAAAAATCCCTTTCCTCCCAAACCGCAACCACCCACCCACTGGGAACAAGGAATAACATTCCGCATAAAAAATAAAACCTAAAATCAATTTTGGCAACAACCACCATATACAGTAACCACAGCAGCAACAACAGTAAAACCCCAAAACCCAATACATCTATTTATCCAATTCCCAACCAACTGGAAACCAATTACAAGAGAGGTAGAGCTCGACAAGAGGATTACTTTTGTTACCTGAATCGAAATCACCAGTCACCAGACAAGAGCAGAGAACCATGTAAAAACCCAGAGCTTCAATACATCGAATCCCCCTCCTCAAAGCTTGTCTTGGAAAACCAAAACCACAGAGACGACCAAGACATCAAGGTGAAGCCATGGCCATCGTCACCGCGTCCAGAGAACGGCCAGATAAGGGAAGAGGGGCAGAGCTCTGTCGATGCAAAGCAGCTCCTGACCCCCAAGTCGGTCTCTCTCTCTCTCTCTCTCTCCCTTCTCGTATTCTCCCGAAACCCACCCCCTTTTTTTTTCCAGATTTTTCCTTTCTTTTATTCTTTAGTTCGACGGCTTAGATCATCCCTCCATAAATTTCAATGGTCCAAATTAAAAGAGTAACAATTTACTACTGATATGAGTATATATTAGTTACTGAAATGGTAAATAGATTTACTAAACACTTCGAAAATTCATAACTAATAATCAGAAACTCCGAAAAATATTTCGAAATTACCGACGAACTCATACCGTCGACCTCTACGACATTGGAACCAAAAGAGACAATTCCTTTATAACAAGAAAATTCCGATAATTACTGTAACTATTACCTTACTAAATTACCATGAACAAATACGTTCGTCGGTAACTAGCATAAAACTCAGTAATTCAGTAAAATTGGGTTCGGGACGTGACAATTCTTTCCCCCTTATAAAATTTCGTCCTCAAAATTTCCATATTTTAACAAAGCATGGATCATCCTAAAAATTTTAATAATGCATTCATTTGATTTAAACTCATAATAAAATTCATACCATGCATCTTTCATTCCCTCATTCATATTCATTTCATCTGGAAAATTCCCTCATTCATATTCATTTCATCTCGTTTTCATGCTAATATAAGTATGGACAAATTACTGATCACTCCTTATACTTGTAGTGTCTCGACAGTTTAGTCCTTGTGCTTTCAATTTCAACTGATCACTCCTTGTGGTCTCAATTTTCTATGAATTAGTCCATTTCATCTAAAATGATTGTTTACCATTTTTCAACTTCCTCAAATGCCCTTAGGTTATTTTTCTTATTTTTTTTACTTTCTATTCTTCAAAACCAAAACCGAGAGAAGCTCCAGAATATCTAAGTTTATGATTGTCAATCTTCAATCCAAGAATTTTACAATTACAAACTGATTGCAATCGGGAAAAAAAAAATATGCAAATTGATTTGATATATACTGCTGACAAAATCAAATAACATCACCATAATCACGATGAAATAAAATTATATCAAATTTCATCATATCAATTTAAACTAAAATGAGATTAAAATAAATTCTCATCATCATCCTTAGCATTAACAACATTCTCTAAGCTCCCACGAATGAAACTATATAAATAACTACCATTTCATATAACTAAGCTTACAAACAATACTACTACACTAGGACTAATTTTTTTATTTTTTATTTTTGCCAATAAGGCTCAAACTTAATTTGGCTATATAGCATTTCATGGTGGGTTGTGTATTCTTCAGTTTTGGTTTTGAAGAAAAAGGAAAATAAAACAAGAAGAAAAATAATAAAACAACACTTAAGGGCATTTGAGGAAATTAGAAAATAGTTAACAAACATTTTGGACAGATTGGACTAATTTGTCGAAAATTGAGACTACGAGGAGTGACAAGTTGAAATTGAAAGCATGATGACTAAACTGTCGAGACTTTAAAAGTATAAGGAGTGACCATTATTTTGTTCTATAAATATATACTCATATCTTGCAGTCATAAAAATAATTTTAATCCGCGCTTGGCCGTCTCTATATTCATACAAATATTTATAGAAAAATAAGCCAATCTCATTGGTTCAATATTTTAAGGAAAAGAGAAATCAGTACACCAAACCAATAAGCAGCCTCCCAAGCTAGGGTCGGAACCATCCCAGTGGCTCTATGAGCGTCCCACGCTCTAATATATGCGACTACCCAGCTCGTGGGTAGGAACCATCCCGTGGCTCTATAAAATACGACGACCCCTTGGTTGGTGTATTGAATGAATTGAATCATTAAACATTAAAAAAAAAAAACAATCCAATTCATAACTCAAATAAAATAAATTGATAAGGAAGTGGCTACACCATAAATTGGAGCCTCTCAAGCACGGGTCGGAACCTCTCAGGCTTCTAAGTAGCGTATCACGCTACGGCTAGCTAGCAGCTTGACGACCCAATAAATCGGAGCCGCTCAGGCTCGGGTCGAAACCTATCAGGCTCTAAGTAGCGTCCCACGCTACGGCTAGCTAACATCAGACGACCCAATAAATGGTGTAAAAACAAAGCCAAAACAAATCTGAAACCACACTTCCCCCAATATATCATAAATTCGTACGGTCCCCGACCGCACATATGAGGCTTATAAATATAAACAAATAAGAAGTAGTCTCGAATGAAATATATATATATATATATATATATATATATATATATATATATATATATATATATATATAGTTGTGCGGAAGCAATAAATACATATGAATTATATTTTATAAAAAACAAGGTAGGTATTGGAGCAGTGAATCTCGGTGTGCAATGGCAAGTTTAACAAGTTCAACGCCAAAAGTATGCTTTAATCCAATATACCATACCAGATAGAATAAAACATAAACTTTTATTTATGAGCAAGGGTTTAATACATAAGTTGACTGTAGCTCATAAAACTTACTAAAATTTAATATATGAGTGGGATAGGAAACAAGAGTGAAGAAGAGGATGACTAAGAATTAACAGAGTTCTCAACACATGAGATTCTCGGTGCTATGCTAGAGGAGAAGAGGGAACTATTCTAAAGAGAATTTGGTGACTGATGAACTGAGAGATAATATTGAGTCTGCCTAAAATGAATGAGGAGAGCTCCTTATAAAGGCCTTGGAACCGACAATGGCTGCTGTAGTGATTACTGCTTTTGACTGTAGAGACTGGAAATCTGCTTTTACTGGGAATCTGCTTTTACTGTGTTTCTACTCATGTGATGCCAAACCGACAAACAGGAAGCAGCACTAATTAGCTTTGTTTGTCAGGTTTCGATAATGGGTGAATAGTAAAAAGTTTTTACTATTTCATAAATAGTAACTTGTTCCCTTATGAATAGTCATAGGGATCTTAAGCGTCTTGATAGTCTTGTAATTCTGCCTGATCAGCCCAAGAGAGAGGATTTTTGCTGGGCTGATTGGACTTGGTACTTGATTGACTAGAAGAGTGACTGGAGATGGATTGGGCTTCGTCCTCAGAGGAACTGCTAGATAAACCAGATGCTTGGGCTAATAACTGATGAGCTAACTCTTTTAATTCTGCTGACTTTGACTTTGATTTGGATGAGGAGGAGGCAGGGCCTTTCCCCTTGATTTTGGTCTTGGAAGAGGGCGATGCAACTTGCTGTAGAGGAGTAGCCTGGATGACTGGTGAGACTTGCTGTTGAGAGGGCGATGCAACTTGCTGTTGACTGCTTACTTTTGGTTGACTGACTGGAGGAAATGCTTTGACTAGGGATGCAGGCTGCTTCTTCAAGAAATCTTCAAGAGCAAAAGCATCTAATATTCTATTAGTATTGAATTTATCCCACCATTTGATGAGATGCCTTCTACATACTGTACCACATGTAAGTTGTGGCTCTGTCTTGAGAATAAACTCCCATTTGAAAATTCATGGGATTTTGTATTTGGACATGAAGTGTAATGTTGGAGAGAAGTTCTTCTCATATGGAGTGAATGATGCAACTTATGAGAACTTGTCTACTGTTTGCTGAAGTGACTCTAGTAACATTTCATATGGAAAACCATAAGACGACCACCAGGAGAGAAACCACATAGGGAAGTTTCTTTCGAAGTTTCTGTCAAAATTAATGAACCAAGAATGCTTGAAATCTGCAGCCTGGTGGAGGAATATTATATGCCATGCATCTTCATACTGGTGGTAAGTGAATGACAAGCCCTCATATTCGTGAGGGATGTAGGGAGGATCTTTCCATTCTTCCAATGATAGAATATGAACTATATGTAAAGAATGATACAAAATTTTGGCCGAATTATTAGTGTCCCTGATAGGTTTGATTGTGACTGACTTGGTTTTGAAAATGATATCTTTGTAAAATCGGAGTGTATAATCAGAGTGACTAGGAAGGTAATGGAGAGAGGAAGGAAAATATCGACTGGCCAATGCTATTGGATTAGTAATATGTCTTAAGGAAGGCTCGACATGAAATAAATTAGTTTATGTTCTAATCACATAGGGGGAAGATTTTGGGTAGTAGTTTCTAGGGGGTTGACTAGATTGGGACACTGCAAATGGGTCATAATCGTTTACTAGAGCTGACTGGAAAGTGGGTCAAGGACCTTGTGCCAAAAGAGACATGGGAATGACTGGAGAACTATAATTAATTGGGTAATTTGGGTTGGCCATTGGATAATATGGGTTGGCCATGACTATTTCTGTACTGGGTTCTTGTTTGACTGGATTGGGTGACTAGGGGTTGACTGGAGCCGAAGGCCCTGGTTGACTATTTTTTGATTTGGACCGAGTCGTCCGAGTTGATTTTATATCCATTTGAGTTGATTTTATATCCATCTGTTGATGATCCCTGAAGAAATTCACGAGTGAGAAAATCAGGGATATGGTTGTCTGTTCCTTTGATGAATGCAATATTAAAATAAAAAATGCTTAAAATAGCCTGCCAACGGTCAAATATTTGTTTACTTGCAATATTTTGAACATCTTTTTCTAAAACATGTTTTGCGCTTTTGCAATCAACTCGAACTAAAAACTTTTGATTTAAAAGATCATCTTGAAATTTACTGATACAAAGAACAATAGATAAGATTTCTTTTTTAATAGTACTATAATTGCGCTGTGCTTGGTTCCATACACCGGAATAATATCGGACTATCTGCTCAGGTTGAGAAGGAGAAAGTTGTTGTTTGAGAATGCCTCCAAAGCCTATGTCTGAAGCATCAGTTTCTACAATTTTGAAAGAATTGTCTGAAGGGATTCCTAGGCAGGGTAGAGTTTTTACATGGCTTTTAATTTGCTTGACCAAATCTGTATGAATAGATGACCATGGAGGGAAATTTTTCTGAAGTCTATCAAATAAGGGTTTGCATTTTTGTCTAAGATTTTGGTAGAAATATGCAATATAATTTAATGATCCTAAGAATCTTTAGAGTTGATTTTTATCTAAGATTACGTCAAGAAATTTATCTGCAAATTGAATAGCTCTGTGAATAGGGGTAACTTGTAGTTGATGAATGTTAAATCCAAGGAATCTGATTAAATAATTTGATCTTTGAAGCTGAGATGACTAGACCATTTTTCTTTATTATATGAAAGAATTGGTTTAAATGTTTCCAATGTTGATCAATTGATTGTGAGAAGATGAGTACATCATCTATGTAGACAATTGAGAAATGACTGTAAGGGTTGAAAATGTCATTCATAATGTTTTGGAATTCACTTGGGGCATTTTTTAGCCCGAATGGCATGACATTCCATTCATAATGTCCAAATGGGGTAACGAATGCAGTTTTGTATTTATCTTTTTCATTTATCTGGATTTGCCAGAATCCAGATTTCATGTCAAATTTAGAAAATATAGCTGAATTGTTGAGTCGGCTAATAAGATCTTTCTTATTAGGAATAGGGTATCAAATCCATTCGAGGACTGTATTGAGCGGTTTATAATTGATAACTAGTCTAGGCGTTCCTCTTTCTAGTTCAGCATTTTTCTGAACATAGAATGCAGCACAAGACTAAGGGGATTTACTGTGGCGAATTATTCTTTTTTGGAGTAAATCTGTGATTTCTTTTTTACAAATTTCCATTAGGTCATGGTTCATTGTATAGGTCGTGCTTTGGTAGGGATATTTTTCTCATTGAATTCGTTTATATAAGGTAGTGTGACTATGTGTTGTTTTCGGTGCCAAAAGGCATTTGGAATATCTGAACATAATTCGTTAATGATTTTTTCTTCAAAATTTTTAATTTTTTGTTGGAGTGAAGAATCTTGTAATTGTTAGTCATTTCGTTTGAAATTGATTTCTTCTTTTAGGAATGTTATTTGGTTTTGTTTAGATTGAATAAGATTAATAGATTTGGAGATTAAATTTTCTTGGAAAGCTTTTAATGCATGAATTTCTGGTTTAGATAAAAAGAGAAATTTTACTGGTTGATTAAGTGGGTATGTAGTAATACTATTGTATTCTGCTGTGAATGGACATAGAAGGGTAATAAAAGGGAGTCCAAAGATTACTTTATCGGTTAAGTTTTTTACTAAGACAAATGGAGTTTTGAAACAGACATTGTTTTGACAAACGTGCGCATTTGGTATTTCATATTTAATATCCATCTTGGTTCCATTAGCAAATTTAAGTGATTCTTTTGTTTTTTCAAAGTACTTAGAAGGAATTAATCCTTCTTGTATGCAATTGAGATCCGCACCAAAGTCAACCAGTGCAGTTGTTGTAAATTGAAAATCTTTAGTTTTAATCTGCACTTTAGTGTACCATTTTTGTAGATTAATATGTTGAATTGAATTAATGGTAGCATGTTCAGATGTTTCTTCATCATGTGGTATTTGTAAGTCAGGAGGAGTAAGGTTTTTAGGATCTTGTTGAATTTGAAGAAATTGGGTATCAATTTTTACCATATGTAGGTCATTTTTAATTTCTTTATTTTCTAGAGAAATTTCTAAATATTGATTTTGCAGGGATTGTATCTGTAATTTAATAAGTTTAATCTCATGTTGTAGATCTTGAATAGTAAATTCTTTTTTTTTATTTTTTTATTTTTCAAAAGTAGTTGTGAGAGATATTTTTGGGTGTGGAATATTTACTTGGTGTTCTTGTGTTATTAATTTTTTCAATTTTTTAAGATATTCTATTTTAAGTTCAGGGTTGTCTATTTTTCCTATTAAATCAATTAATAACGCTTCTTGTTCTTCTTGTTTGGAAAGAACATTAATTGTTTTACAACATGTGTCTTTACAACCTAATGAAATATTGGGCGATGAGGACATGGAGTCAGAGTTAAAGGAAGATGTTTCGTCTGAGTCGTCTGGGATTGATTTTTCTTCATTTTCTGAATTTGTGTTTCTTATTTCTAGTATTTGGATAAGTTTTTCACGTTCTTTTTGGCTGATTTTGAGTTGTACAGGACAATTATTGGCAAAATGACCAGGCTTATTGCATTTGTAACATTTAGTTTTATCAGAAGGCTTTCTCTTTTGTTTGTTATATGAAGGATTTGGTTTAGATTTGTGAAATTTATTTTTAGAATAGAATTTATTAGGAGTAAAATTATTGTTTTTATAATATTTGTTACGGGAAAATCTTCTTTTACTAGGAAAATAATTTGGTTCGTGTTTTTGTTTCTTTCTTCAAGAAGGGGGAAGAGGGGGTACACCATATTGTTCGCAGAAATTTCCTAATTCGTACTTAGCTGTTTTCTTATTATTTTTAGCTTGAGTACTTAACTTCATGTCGATACATATCTTTAATCCGTCTCTTTGAATAATTGTAATTATATTTCCATATGTTAGAGAATCGTAATCGATATGACCGTTTTCACTACTTAATACTTGTTGTATTTTGTGTGTGAATAATTTTACTAATCCATTAATAAATTTTTCTTTCCAAAATGGTTGATTACTATCATCCCTAAGCATGACTCTGGAGATGAAAACATTTTTATACCAATTAAAATCACTTAAGGTTGGACATCTTAGGTTACTGAGTTGATCATGTATTCTAGATGTTATGTGGCTAGGTGTTCCAATAAAATGTTGAATAATTGTAAAGAGTAGTGTATTAACTCCATCTGGAATTCCCATTCCAATACTTTCATCAAAGATGGGATTACCATCTTCGTCTTTTTGGACTGCATGTTTAATTTGATCTCTAGATGTGGATGTAAGGTGTTTTTCCCACCAAGAATGGAGCATTCCTGTGAAACCAGTTGATAAAATGTCAACAATTTCAGGTTGAGAGAAATTATGATTTGTGATGTAACTATTGGCGGCTATTGACATATGGTGTAATTTGTTTAATATTTCTTGTTCTGATAGATTATCAATATTCCATTCGTAAGTTTTTTTCAGAGGAAACTGAAAATTGAATATTGAGAATGTTACTGGGTTGGATATCTAATGGTAATGGTTTTTCCGTCCAAGATTTAAAGTTTCTTTTCTTTGGGTAATTTATCCTATTAATTTGAAGATTTGAAAAGGTTTGGTTGATTTTTGAAATGGTAGTAGAATCACTATCTGAAGAATCTGTAGAAGTATGGTTGTTGTGTATTACTGTAATTTGGCTTGACTCAGGTTTTATTTGTTTTATCATTTGTTCAATCTTTTGGGTTGTTGAAGTATGTTTGGATTTGTTAAGATTACTGAAATTGATTAATGGTTTTTCATATTGGTTTTTTAGGAGTATATCGACTTTTGAAAAAATAGTATCGACTTTTGAAAAAATAGTATCGACTTTTGAAAAAATAGTATCGATTTTAGTTTCTATTGTGTCGAGTTGACTTCCAATAGTTATTAGACTTTGATTAGAGTAATTATTTTGTTCAATAATTTTTTTATGATCTGGATCATGTTTTTCATCTGGAATTTTGAAAGGTGAAGCCATTATGTGTGTTTGTAGGTGGTCAATTACTATACTTTCAATTGGAGGATGTGTGGAAGTAATAATAGATTGAGTAGTTTTCCATTTAGATTTTGTTAATGTTTGAAGGTTTTTATTTATCAAATCAATAAAATCAAGAAAAAATATTTTTTCTTGGTTTTTAATCATGTAATTTTTCTAATCTTGAAATAATTGTTTTCTCTGTTCTGTTAATGGGTATTGTAGGCGATAAAGATTTCTGCGATGAATATTTTCTTCAGCGGTGAGATGTTGATCTAATTTGGTATAGTTAATTGTAAAATTTTTTGTAAGAGTGTTTAATTGGGGATTAACTGGGGGAATGACTTCAAAATCTCCAGCTGTAGGAGTAGGTGAAGTACTGCCTTGTGTATTTTCATGGTTTGTATAAATTAGGTAACTAACTTGAGATGAAGTAGTAATATTTTTAATTCTTCTTCTAATTCTTTGATCTTAATTTTTTGTATTTCCTTTTCGAGTTCAAGGTCTCTTCTTGAGACAGAAGACTCAGCTGTTGTAGAATCAGCAAAAGAATGTCTAGCAGTAGCAAAGGAATGTCTCGAAGATTGACCTAAATCTTGAATTCTTGGTGAATTGTTGAATCTATTATTGTGGAAATTTATTCTTACTGTTCCATCATTATATTATTGTACACAATTTAAATCTGATATGTTATGTTATATATTTGTTGGTTGATTTTCATTAGTTAATGACCATTCTGTGGGGAGGTGAACATCAGACCATTTAATAGTTTGGGGAACTCTAATATTAGCATTATTTTGATTACTTTGAATTAAGAGTGTTTGGTTTTTTGGGCTTTTACTGATAGCTTGGAAATTCATATTTGTGCCAGTAACTTTGTAATAAATTATATCCAGAAGTTTTAATGTTTAATGTTAAAGTTTTTAATATATGTGGATCATTAAGGCTTATTGTGAAATCAGGATAACAATTAAAATGTATTGGTCCATTAAAAAGGCTTGATTCGATAATACCAAGGGTACTATCATTAAAATCTGTAAATCTTGCATCTCGAAGACAAAGAAGAACAGAAGCATTAAGACCGTTTCTTGTTAATGGTTTTACCCCGATTTGGACTAATCAAATGTGAAGGAAGTTATGACCGTCTTTTTTATGTTTTTTAATAGCTTCAGGATTAAATAATTGACATGTTTTATGTGGTTTACTGAGAGCATAGACTTTTTCAACTGTTTTAATATGGTGTTCACTTTTGAATGAGGATAGAGACCATTTTTTCTTGTAAATTTCATTAATTGGGACTCTAGGAATATTCCAATCATTAATATCTGTATGATCATTTGAATGGTATTCAACTTCTTCTTCATTAACT
Organism: Potentilla sterilis; assembly: GCA_963682095.1. Taxonomy (NCBI): domain Eukaryota; kingdom Viridiplantae; phylum Streptophyta; class Magnoliopsida; order Rosales; family Rosaceae; genus Potentilla; species Potentilla sterilis. The sequence goes on along the minus strand of OY821755.1, from coordinate 29,947,821 downwards.
ATGTCTGGTATTCTGTTTAGGGAAGATGGAGATCTAGCAGAACTAGAGGTGACTGAGGAAGATCTAAATAACCTACTCATATTGTGAAATGAAGGTGGAACTAACCGATATACTAGGATTGGAAGTCCACACTTGTCTCAACTGGGTGCCTAAAGATCAGGGGTTCTCTCGTCTCCACTCAGCCGCATCCGCTCATGCCTCTCATGGGTGGTCTTAATGTTTAGACCTGGACTTATTGTTTGGTTGGAGATCACCGAAAACTAAAGACAAAGACAGGAAAGATAGAAGGGATTAACAATCGTAATAAATGGATTAGAAGCACAAACACAACACAATATTAATTGATTAAATAAATCAATCTCTTAGCCACTCCTAGGAGGTAGTCCTCCACCTGGGGATTCAGAGAAAGTTTTAAAGATACTTCAGAGACCACACTTAGGCGGATAAACCGACCATCTGGGGTTCAAAGAAGGTTTTACTAACTCGAAACACTTATGGCTCTGATACCAAAAGGGGTTCACCATATTAAAACAGTTGAACAAGTCTAATATATATATATCTGACATGTCTTGCCTGTCGTGAAATTCATAAATCATGGAATCACATTCCTAAAATCAATTACCGTCTACAATAAGCCTCATCACCATTATACATTAGTACTGAAGTCTGGAAATAGTACTGATGTAAAACCAACTTAACCGAACACGTCTCTAAAACAATTGATTAGAATTATGCTAATTATATATATATATATATATATATATATATATATATATATATATTACCAGAATTATAAAAATTGAAGACATATAGATGATGGCAGCCACACAACAAGTTGCTCAAGCATATGCACTTCTAATAGATAATAAATTACTTACACCCAAATTATCACTTTGGGTACCCAAATACTCCACTTTCAATGTACAAAGTCCTCCTATGTCAAAGGCTACCTGCCTTACATAAGGTTAAACACGCATAGCTACATAGCAGTTCGGCCACAATCACAACTTATTTGACACCACACAGGTTCAAGAGAAACCACTGAAGAAGGATTCAAAAGATATCAAATCTAGAAGAAACAATGGTAGTATGCAATCATAACAAAATTCAAGCTTAAGATGTGGCACCTAGTCTAATTGCATGAACTTATACCTCATACCGAGTTCATGCTAAATAAACCAAGCTCATGCAAATGCCACGCAAAAATTAGGCCAAGTACATGCTCATACCAAACTCAAGCTCAAGCCAAGGGAATCCACGGCCAAGAGGAACACATTGATACTTAAACAAGCTTACGCCAATCAAAAGTAATTCGAAGCACACAAGCATTAGACATACATACACAAGCCATGCCAAGCTCCTCTTTAAGGTCGTGCATCCACCATAGAACACATGAGAGTAATGCCATGCAATCAGGCCAAGCTGCCAAACTCGTTACTTTTAATACTGACTCTCTAAAAAAAATATATACTCAAGGCATCCTCAAGGCCAGCCACCAAAGCACATTACCAAAACAGGCCTAAACACAGTTGATGTAGGCCAAAATAAGTTTAAACTATATATTGAAAGCACAACCAATTCAAGAGCAAAAGAATCACGTACACACATGGTAGAACAGTTCTACAAAACTTCAAACGAAACGGAATTCTAATCCTAATCAAATTCAAAGCCAAAATAGCTGCACTGAAAATATACAAAAAGATTTCTGAACTGCACTCTTAACTTCAGAAAATATCGATAAATAAGCCACCTTACCAAAATGCATGAAAATTTCCAGATCAACATTACACTCATAGAATAACATCTCCACAACCCTAAAATTGATGTAAATAACTTGATGTGACTCATGTGAGCATCTGCATGTACTTCATACTAAATATAGCACAGCAACACCATATACTCAAATTCTAAGATGTCCCTTGGTAAAATGGGCAGATTGTTCACATCGCAAAGGGTTGCATTAACAACATTCACATTTTCCCCAAAGTAAAAGCCCACTATCAAAAACCCAAAAAGACTTTAAACATGGCCAGGTGAACTCAATACTGCTCATGAATTATATATGCTACTCCAGAAAAAAAAAAAAAAAATTCAGAACAAAACTGCACAATTTTCCTTTTCAGTTATACCCTATTCCAAGTTCACAGTTGATGTATGGGCTTATCCATAATTCCTGTAATGTGAATGAATGAATCAACATATCCGTAACCAGATATCTACAGGAGAATATAGAGGTACTAGAAAAAGTAAAACCTGCCCCCAGCAAACAGTACATAGTACTATCTTCACTATCAACAAAGAGTATGTAACAGAGTATTCGGAAATCACTAAGAAACTATATAAATCATGGTCCGAGAGGTTGAACCATGGCTCTGATACCAATTGTGAGGACCCGTCCCAGAATTTTCCCCGGAAACCCGAAACAGGTCCGAATTAGAACTCATTAACCAACTAAAAATCTCTTTCCTCCCAAACCGCAACCACCCACCCACTAGGAACAAAGAACAACATTCTGCATAAAAAGTAAAACCTAAAATCAATTATGGCAACCACAACCATATACAGTAACCACAGCAGTAACAGCAGTAAAACCCCAAAACCCAATACATATGTTTCTCCAATTCCCAACCAACTGGAAACCAATTACAAGAGAGATAGAGCTCGACAAGAGGATTACTTTTGTTACCTAAATCGAAATCACCAGTCACCAGACAAGAGCAGAGAACCACGCAAACCCAGAGCTTCAATTCATCTAATCCCCCTCCTCAAAGCTTGTCTTGGAAAACCAAAACCACAGAGATGACCACGACATCAAGGTGAAACCGTGGCCATCGTCACCGCGTCGAGAGACGGCACAAATATTAATCGAATTGACAATGGCATGCCAAAACTCCATTTCATCATAAACCATGATATATGGGACATAAAAACTATTGAATGGGGAATTACCAACCAAGTAATTTTCCAAAGCCTTGGTCTTAACAGTTTTTTAGGAATTAATGATTAAAGCCATGATCTACAATGTGGTAAAAAACCATAAATGGTCTGTGCCATTAACACTCACACTAGCGAGCACAATCAGCTGGTGTGAACGAGATCATTTCTACCAGCCTTATCAAATTTGGTTGTAAACCGTCGAACTCTACGACATTGGAACCACAAGAGACAATTCCTTAATAACAAGAAAATTCCGATAATTACTGTAACTATTATCTTACTAAATTACCATGTACAAATACGTTCGTCGGTAACTAGCATAAAACTCAATAATTCAGTAAAATTGAGTTCGGGACGTGACACATCCACTTCCCTCCACTAATTCCTCACCGAAAATCCACATTCACAACCATTAATCTAATTAATTTGTCAATCATTGTCCACAACAGAGCCTCTAATTAAGATCCAAATTCGATGATACTCAAATCTTCAAACCCATAAAATTCAAAGTTTCACCTTATAAGGCAACATGGGACCTCCATCTGAGTCTTCATAGGTGATGAACTCCAATGACCAACTCATCATCAAACCAAAAAGCAACAGGGAGGACTGAGGAATGATGAGGTTTAGTGGGGCCTGATTTTGAGTGTCGCCGGAGGAATTATACTAGTGTTGTTAATAGCTTTAGATGGACAACTGGACATGATGAAGACTGAAGAGGATTGAGAAGATGATCGGTTGTGTCGAAGAGACCGAGAAGAGATGTGAAGGGACCATTTTGCCCCTGAAAGTTTGACGAAAGTAACGTTCTTAACAGTTCTAGATACTAAAATTGGGTCGGCCGGGTTTATAATTTGGGATACCATTTTGATATTTCTGAAACTTGAGACACCAAAACTACTAGATTGGCAAAATTCAGACACTGTTTAGACGATTTATTTAAGTGGAAAAGTAAATTGGAAGAAGTTCAGAATTGTAAATTGTTTTACCAAAGCGAATAAATTTATAGGGGACAAAAAAGTTCAAAACAAAAAATTAACCTCTCACTCGAAACTTTGCCAATGGTGTCGACGTCGAGCTTTCTAACGCCCTCTGTCTCTCTCCTTTAATTGCCCTTCGCTCCTCTCGCCCTCCACTGAATACCCTAAAATCCCTCCCCACCGGTATCCAAACACCAACACTACTGTCTAGCTCCATCATCGTCACCTTGCCGACTTTCAGCTCTATAATATGTCTCAACAGCGTCATGATCACGACCGTTGCCTCGGCTATCTATGACGACAGATGGACGATTATTCTCAGAGTCTAGGACTTCTTCAACCCGAGTTTCGATGCTTTTGCCCCGCCTCGCCTCGCCCCAAATTTCGACATCAAATCTCTTATATTAATCGGTTTCATCAAACGACACCGGAAAAATCGAGTTTCTAGGGAATTCTTGGTTTGAAGGAAGTAAAAGGACGACGAGGTCCAGTGGTTTCATGAAGATCGGATTGTTTTTGGATACACAACTCATGTGGTTTAACCCTCTAAGTTCATTGACGACTTCGCTCCCTTAGACGAAGCATTGGAGTGTATGAATCCAGTGCATCTTCTTTCTCTGCTTTCAATATAATAATTTATTCTCCCTTATACTCCATATGCAGCATCAGTACATCTTTCTCGGTCATAATCAGTGCAATATCACAACATATTATTTTTTCTTGCAACAATAGTTCAATGTCAAATTAGAGAATTAACATTTATGTTGAATATCTTTTGCAAAAGGTAACTACCAACAATTGTACAGTAAAAATATTGTTTAAGATTGGTCATACACTTTTCTATTTCATTTCATTTCATTTTTTCTTTTGAATTATGAAAAAAAAATGCAAATGAAGTCATTTGCAATATTGTTTTTATACATAATACCAATAACAACAACATGCTTTCTGTTCAAAGTCATCATCGTCTTTAGCATTAGTTTGAATGAGCTCGGCTGCTTCTCCTCCACACTTTTTTTTATTTTTTATGAAGTAATCTCTCTTCTTCTTATCCAGCAAAAAAATGCTAGACAACAACCTCCATTGTAGAGCACATTTCACTACTGGAAAAGTGAGTATTGATGACGCGAAATTTACGGCGTGCATTAAATGCGCGCCGTGAATGAGTATCAATTACGACGTACAATAGATGTGTGTTGTCAATTAGTCATTTAAAAAAAATAAAAAAATTACGGCGTTTTTGTATTGTACGCCGTGATATATGCGAGTGCCAAAAATCCCACCCAATTTTTCGATGTTTACTTGCCTCACCCCGAACTATTTTTTTTTTCAAATTGCAAAACTCAGATAAAAAACATAAAAGATCGACATCTCTCTCTCTCTCTCTCTCTCTCTCTCTCAAAAGTTTGGGCTCTCTCTCTTCTCCTTAGTCTGAAATTCAACTTAGTTCACTGCTCCGACCTCACAAGCAATTTGAAAGTCCAAAGGTATGCTTCGATTTAGGTTTTGATCTTTTTGTTGAATTTGATTTTGCATCTTTCTGCTAAATTCATTCTTGATTACCTTGATTTCTACTTGATTTTGCATCTCCCAATCGATTTCACATGTGCGCCACACAATCTGTTTCGTCGGAATTGATTTTGTCATCGGCGATTCAGTTGTAGATTTCGCCTCACAATCGATCGTTGTAATCCTTCTGGTAATCTTAGGGTTTTTCTATGTAATTTCAGTCAAATTTGCAATGCTTAATGTGCTTAAGATAATAATACCCTCCAATCCCCAAGGTCAAATCAGTATATGTTTTTTCGAATCTATAATATTTGTTGAATATTTACTTTATATGAGTAAAGTTAGCACTAGTGTTTCCTCCTCCAGCTTTCTCACAGTAGCTAACTACTACATTCATAAAGTGACCTTTACACTAGCCAACACACTTGTCATCACTTTCCCAACCTCTGCTGAAAAGTAATGGGGGAGCTATGAAATTGTTGCCATTCACCCATGCTGCATGCAATTTTGCTAAAATGGCAGCGTCTCTGTAATATCCCGATTTTTTAAGTTTGTCAAATTCTATTTTTCTTTTGAGAAATAGAAAGTAGAGGTCGTCACTAGTTCTGCATATTTTTCGGTGAATTATTTGAGTCCCCGAGCTATTTTTAACGATTTTCGGAAGTTTAATCAGAGAATAATTATGTGACGACGTGGCGAGCTCCGATTGGAGGAGAGGCTGACATGTGGCAATGGGGGAAGAGACCAGCTGACTGCTGACCTCATTGATGACATCAACATCAGCATTAGTCATGTGCCATGTGTCACATTGTGGAAAGGGATAGTGGCTTCGTGTGGTGTTTCCATATGGCATGAAGCCAACCAATGGCTGAGTGACAAGTGGCATTATTTTCCCTATAAATAGAGGGATCAGACTCTTCTTTTCCTGCCGTTGCTTTTCAGTCTCTCTCTCTCTCTCATCTTTCTCTCTCTAAATATTATTATTTTAGATTAAATACTTGTTACACCCTGAACTATGCACCTAAAAACAGTTATGTCCCTCTGTTTTCAAATTAAACTAGTAGATCCTTAATCTCTCATTTTTCAACAATTTAGTCCATTTCGTCACTCTACCGTCAAAAGATTCTGTTATGTTGTTGACGTGGCAAATTCCACAATTCCAACTCAGCTGGATGCTTGCCACGTCAGTGAAAAAGTTTAAAATACCCCTGGATCAATTTCACCATTCTATTAACATATATTTCATTTACCTTTACCATTTACTTTTCACTGTTTACTAAATTACCATTTATCTTTCACTATTCACCAAGTTTAAAACCATCGAACTGCAATCCCTATCCCTAATTCTTCCTCCTTCTTCCTCTGTCGTCTCCGTCCCCTCCCCGTGGCCCCGCCTCCATCACAAATCCCCATTCTCTGTGTTTGCTTGCTTCCTCAGATCTCAAATCCTCCTTCTCTGTGTTTGGCTTCTTCCTCAGATCTCAAATCCTCCTTCTTTGTGTTTGCTTTCTTCCTCAGATCTCACTGAATAACTTTAGAATTTCCCTCAATAATCTCACTGAATACAATCTTTCCCTCAGTTGTCTGCCATGTCTAACTCGCCCAACTCCTTCATCTCCTTCTTCTTCTTCTAATCCACTCTCACACTCATCCTCATCGCCACCCAGGCCCACCCAGACCAATCCGACACTAACGTCACCCGCTTCCATAACTACCTCCGTATCAAAACAGCCCACCCTCACCCGGACTACGCCGTCGCCGTGTCCTACCTCAAATCTCAGGCAAACTACATCGGCCTCCAATCCCGCACCTTCCACTTCGCCCCCAACAAGCCCCTCCTCCTCCTCACCTGGCCCGGCTCCGACCCCACCCTTCCTTCCCTCCTCCTCAACTCCCACCTTGACTCCGTCCCCGCTGAGCCTTCCAAGTGGGCCCACCCTCCCTTCTCCGCCCACCTCACCCCCGACGGCTACATCTTCGCCCGCAGCGCCCAGGACGACAAGTGCATCACCATCCAGTACCTCGAAGCCATCCAGGACGACAAGTGCATCGCCATCCAGTACCTCGAAGCCATCCGCAACCTAAAAGCCTCCCACTTCCACCCCATCCGCACCGTCCACGTGTCCTACGTCCCTGACGAGGAGATCGGCGGCCGCGACGGCTCCGCGAAGTTCGCGGTTTCTGAGGAGTTTAAGGAGCTGAATGTCGGGTTTGTTTTGGACGAGAGAGAGAAGACAAAAGAAAGAAGAAAAGGGTAAGAGAGAGGTGAAAGAATGAAAGAAGAACGAAGAAAGAAGAAAGAAGAAAGAAGAAAGGGTATATTGGTCATTTTCTTGTCCAAACTCTACATACGTGTCAAAATCGTTAGCCACGTCAGCAACATAACGGGTGGAGTGACAGAATGGACTAAATTGTTGAAAAATGAGAGATTAAGGATCTACAAGTTTAATTTGAAAGCAGAGGGATATAACTGTTTTTAGGTGCATAGCTCAGGGTGTAACAAGTATTTAATCCTATTATTTTATTAGATTTGCGACGAAACTTCCGTGGATCATAACTTTTGATCCGTAACTCCGATTCTGAATCCGCGAGTGGCTACGGATTCGTATCGACGTGATCTTTCTATCCATGATGGTTGGAGTTAGATCTAACGGTGATTTCTAGAAAGCTCATTCTAGGTTGCTCGATTTGCGATTTGGGTGTCGATTCGGTTCATCGAGGTGAGTGGTTTATGTAATGTGTTTCAAATATTCTTATATGCTTTTAAAATAGTCGAAAAACATGATTTTGATCTATTTATGAAATATGTCTCTATTTTCAAGTGAAGCATGTATGTTTGTGAAATATGCGGTATTAATATATATTATGAGCTGGACATTGTTTGTTATGAATATTGGTGATATATGTTTGGTGATATTTAGATTTTTAATTGGTTATTACGTATCTACAATGTTGGAAAGCATGTGTTTTTGCTTTGAATTATTTTACCTGATCATGCATTTCATGGTGGGAAATAGTGAGATTGGAAGTTGAAGGGAACATGAATGTTTGTGAACTATTATTGGAAATAAAACCTTTCGTGTAGGTAAGTTAACTCATGGGGACATCCAGTAGCTATGATCAGCCCACATGTGCACGAGTTTGGAGAAAGTATGCTCCTTCGACGCCAGAAGTCGATAAAATGATCTATTTCGGGTTTCGGGACTGGGGACCATGAGTATAACAAGAAAACTAATGAAAGAAGAAAAATATATATTTGAGGGCAGTGGAAAGTGTGAGGAGGAACATTCCATGCATGCATTGTTATTATATTATATGCTTTGGTTCGCTTGTGTCATGTTTATACGTATTTTGTCGCCTGTGTAACATGACATGACCTTGCTGACATATTACATAGGGCACTCACTGAGCGCATGGTTTTGCTCACCCACCCATTTACTTGTTGTTTTGCAGACAAGTACTTAGTGTATGTCGAGTCGAAGTGTCGAACGAGTCTAGGGTCAAGAGCCTAGAAAGAAGTTTTAATTTTTATTTACATTCCGCTTTGTAACACTCGATCACACCTCGTAATCGGCGCCAGGTGCCTAAACCCCCACCGACGCCAGGACTGGGGAGTGACAGTCTCCCACTTTAGACTTAAGTGCGATAATCACTTGATCCGAAAATAATATATGTGTATGCATTTTTGACAGGTACAATGCTATTTTCGACAATTAGGACTGTAAATTGAATATGTTGATAGGTACAATGCTCTTTTCGACAATTATTTTTGAAACCCCTGAATTTTGGACAATAAACCTAAGTCCCTTTTCATTGAAAGGTATCAAGACCTGGTAATTAAACCATATTGCTGGGTCAATCTAAATGAGAATTATGTGAGATTTAGTATTGCACTGCCCAACATTGTTGCTAATGATCAAGTTTGCTGGCAGAGCGGTACTCTGACTTTGTTCAAGTCCAGGGTGAATTTAATCAGTGAAGACATCAACCTATTGCGCCAATCTAATCTTTGTTGAAATCAACTACATTGAGAATCTTGTTGGAATAATGCTAGCTTAGAATACACATATACATCATACTTTGTCTACGCTCACCAATGTAGCATATGTGTGTGACTATGTCATACAGTTCATACTTAAGTCATAAATAGTTATAAATATATCAAAAAATATAAACAGTTATTTACGTTCTTCTGCAAATTTTTTGTTTAAGGGAAATGAGATATAAAGTTCTATTGATAGAAATCATACGACCACAATGGTTAAACAAGAGAATCTGACGAGCAGCTCTAATGCACGTTAACAACTAAACAATCTAACTACACGAGCGACAAGTCGCTTATCCAAAACAATCTACGAACTGAAAAACAACCTCAAAATTTGACCCAAAAAAAAGTAAATAACCTATTAAACTTAAATTGAATTGAGGCCTCAAACCCATTGGTGTACCTTTCATCAATAAGAGCAATCCATTTAGAGTTCAACAGAGATTTGTCCTAACTCAGTCCACAGAAAAGAAAAGAAAAACAAGAAAGGAGAATTTGGGCCCACGTCTGGTTCACCAAGGCTCAAAAGTTGTAGCTCAAATAAAGCCTAATCACTCCCCCTCTAGGCTCTCTGACTTCCTGCCATGAGGCACCCTTTACCGACATTCTGCCGGCTTGCCACGAACCTCCGTCATGCATCCAGCCTCAAAAACTCATGAGCCGCCCTCTGCAAGGATAAGCCTCAGACAGGCCCGGCCCTGGGGCAAGACAGACCAAGCATGTGTCTAGGGCCTCAAAATTTGGGGGCCTCAATTTTTTTTATTTTTTATATAGGCCTATAAAAAATAAAGAGATAGAATAAAAGTAGAAATCTGTGCGTCTTACTCCTCTTTCTTTTCACTCGCGCACGTCCAAAACAATTAACCGAAGAAGATCGTGTCTCTTCAGTAAAAAAAAATGAAAAAAGATCGCGTCTCTTCTTCTACTCAAGTACTCAAAAAGAAATCGAAGAAAAAAGAAGAAGGGAACAACAAACCTTTGAATCTCTTATTAAAAGGAAGGAAGGAAAACACTAACTCTAAAGCTAAAAAGGTACGTTCTTTCACCCTCTCATCTCTATTCTCTAAAGCTATTTCTTTTCTATTTTAAAGAAATTGCGCTTTTCCCTTGGTCCTTACTGGTTTAGTATGATAATCTCTTATCTATTTTGTTTTTAAATCTGATTTGTTGAACATTGAATATAAATATATGTTGATACTGAATTTGATGCTTCACATGATCACATCCTCTTTGAATTGTTTGCATACGTTTGGACTTATGATAGCTAGATATTGAAAAACACACACTCTTTAATTTCGTATTGATGTCCAGATTTTTGTAAAACAAAGTATTTTACTGTGGCTCTTGGTAGAAAGTTCAAGTCTGGGGCTCAAAAAAGAAAAGAGAAAAAGAGGATAGAAGCTGTACATAAACATCTAGTTTTTCTAATTTTTTTTTATTGAACATTTGTTTGGGGGGGCTTCAAATATATTCTCGCCTTGAGTCTTTATGGACACAGAGCCGACCCTGCTCTCAGAACAAGCTCACTAACACCAGTGAGCTCCGAGGAGAACCTAAAGATCGCCTCCCTGCAACCCTAAGTCGTCAGCAACGCCTGCTCAAATCTAAAACCACTTGCCGCTAAACATGGATGGAATCCGCGCCGCCAATGAGCACACCCACCAACAGAAGACCGTACTCCTTCGGCTCTAATCTCTAATCGACGCCGAAATAGTCATTGCCACTACGACTCGTTGACAAAACCGGAAATCCTATGCTCGAGCAAGAAGCCCAACCAAGATATCTTTGCTCCTCTCCAACCCTTTAGAGCATCCGCACCCATGAAATGATCTTGCTCAAACACCTGGTGGGCCCAGAAGTAAAATTTGCTTCAAGCAAATGAAAATCAAATTTTGCTCAACCAAATTGATTTTTTCACACACCCATTAACAATTTGCTTGAGCAACTCAGTTTTGTCTTGTTGTGAAATGATTAAAATTTGTTTACCGGATAGATTAACCACCAATAATAATGTGCCACGTATTATTATCGACTCGATATTATCCAAGATTTTCGATAAGATTTCCGACTAATAGATAATTGACACGTGTCACGGCCACGTGTCATTGTCGGCAAAATTGTTAGTATATGCCTTGAACTAGTCATCTGGTGGCGCTGACAGAGGCGAGGATCTCGTCAACAAGAAGAGGAAACTGGTGAAATACTCTAAATATGTGTTATTATGTGCTTTTGAATCCGTTTGTGTTTAATTATTAAGCTTGTATTCAATTTAAGTATGTGTGTTAATTTTAATATGTATTTCTATTTCATCTTAATAAATAAATTTTGTTGGAAGAAATTTGTTATGCACAAATCGGTGTGAGTTGATTAAAAATTGAAGTAGTATTTATAGGCAAATTTTTGGGATTTTTTTACTATTTTTTTGGTTTATTTCCGTTCTGATCAAATGTTAGCCGTTATATTTGAATTCTGACCGTTGGATCAGAATTTCTGATTTAAATGGAAGGCCCAGATTCAATCGACCGTTGCAATTTTACTAGACCAGTCAAACTGCCACGTGGCAGCACCTAATTGGCTCGGCCTCAGTTTTCTACTGTTCATCGTCTTCTTCCTCTGTTCTTCCCCGTGCCGGCCTGTCTCGGCCTCCGTTCTCCGCCGTCCGGCGACGATAGCCGACATGCCACCCACCATTGTGACGGGCTCGACGCCCTATTTCCTTTGAACCAAGTCTCAGGCGGCTTTGCTCGATGTGGGAGGTGCGGGTGCTCTCGGGACCGACTGCCACCTTCAAGGGCGGCGCTCGGCTTCAGCTCCGGTCCGTCTTAGCCCTCGGCAGCGTCCTCCACAATCTCCTGCGTCTCTCCAACAGCCGAAAATCAAAAAAAAATTGTGCCGGCCCCACCTCCTGCTCGAGCAAACGCCGGAGCAAATTTTGCTCGAGCGAACGGGCGAGCAGGTTGACCCGTGGACTGCTCGAGCACTTCGCCTCACCTTTCGACGCCGGTGCGTGCTCTTCTTCCGTCTTGCTGGAGCAAACGCGTCGGCCCCACATTTTGCTCGCCATCTTGCTCGCCCGGTTGCTCGCCGGTGCGGGTGCTCTTAGAACCCACGCTAGAGCGTCCACTGTAGACGAGGTCGAAAGACGCTGCTGCACAGCTACCCGAAACCTAGGTTTCGATTTTCGTTCTTTTACAAACTAAAATACTAGCAACTCTATAATACAAAATACTTTTTTCTATAATAACTATTGATGGAAAAAAAAAATCACGTTGTTGTAAACCCAAGTTTATATTTTATTCAAATATTCTTCAAAATATTTTTTTACTACCTACAATGTGCATTATCAAATTCGTATGCTGTATACGTTGGTTCATTTTAACAAATTGAACGACTTTGATACCAATTATTGAAAGAAAATGAGATTGGTGGTGAATTAAATAGGTTGTGTATATGTTTAAGGATATGTAAATAAAATTTATCTTGGCATTTTAAGTCAAAATCATTTTCATCTTTACGATAACATATCTATTTATTTTATTTTTATTATTATTCAATTTTTATTTATTTTTTACAAATTCAGTAAAATAACAGTCAAGTAACAAGCACATAATGCATGGTTAGAAAGGCTAAGGCCTAATTTGGTAGGGGTGGGCGCGGTGCGACGCGGGTTAGAGCCCAAATCAATCCAATCCATTTCTTATGATTTGACAATTTTGCAAATCATTTCTATTTTTCGAATTTGTTAAACCGTATATCCGAGTAAACCATTTTCCGGTGCGGTTTGTGTTTTCGCAATCCTAATCTAATCTAATTCAACATGTATGGTTCGCAATCCGGTTTCAACCGATGTGACGGTGGGGTTCCGCATTTTCGGTGTGAAGTGTCCACCCTATAATTTGGTATAGCTTAATTTTTTTAAATATTTTTTTAAATCAACTTATGTCTAAACTTTAAAATTTTATTCCGTTTTATTTTTTAAAAGTCACAGTAATACCAAATTAGCCTTAATACGGGTTACTTGATCGATATTGAAACTTGCAAAATTTTACCAAGTTAAGACACTCAGTTGAGAACATACTTGCAACATTTTATCAAGTTAATACACTCAGTTGAGAATATGCAGTCCCGTTCACCTACTAACCAGGGAATATTTGCACAATTACCATAGGATCAAGCCAATTTTAATCCAACGATTAGACTTTAATGAGATTATTCTGAGTTAAAAATTTATTATTTTATTTACTAAATCATCTCTAATAATTAGATCTACAATTAAAACAACTTCTTCTTTTCTCAAAAGCACGTCTTCTCCAGTTCTGGTATTCTCACAAATTCATGAATTTGCTCTCCATTTTTCGTAAACTCGATCTGGGTTCAAGATCGTCAAAGGCTTTGATGATGAAGAAGAAGAAGAAGAAGACGACACTAGAGTCGATTCAGCAGAGGGCTTGTAGCCAGAGTCAGAGCTCTGAGAAGTTCATGGCGTCTTGGGCTTTTCTGGGTCCTCTGAATTGGTATTATGTGGAAAGAATGGAGGTTCTGGATATAAGGATGTTAACATAAGAATGGGACAGATGTTAACATAAGAATCAGAGAAGAGGAGAAGACATGCTTCCGTCGGGTCTTTGTCTCCGACGAGTCTCCTATTGGTTTGTAGCAGATTTTAGGAATTTTGTGAGGAGTACAAGAGAGAGTAGATTGGAAGGGAGAGGACGTCTGGGAGCTGGTAAAGAGGATAAAATTAATTAACGCTGAATGTTTCTTAAAGTTGATACATTTTAACTAAAAATAATCTCATTAAATCCTAATCGTTGGATTAAAATTGGCTTGATCCTATGGTAATTGTGTAAATGTGACCAGGTGAACGGGAGTGTGAGAACATATTACCTTTTGGGAAAATGTCTATTTAGTATAAAAAAGGCCCCCTCATTACCCATTTCAATGACCATCTTATTTTTCTCCCTTATTCAACATAAGGTAACAACTCTATTGCCCATTTGAACAAATCTTTTTCAATTCTAGTACAAATTTAATTTTTTGTCTTCCTTTTTTGTCCTTTTGTCTTTTCTAACATATTTTTGAATTATAATTTACTGAGAAAATGGAAGATAAAAAAACGAACTTTGCCGAAATATCACTCAACTCCCTCCGGCCTCCCATGGCCGGTCGCCGGATTCCGGTCACCAAAATTTTTTTTCGCCGGAATTTTTTTTTGCCAGATTTTTAATTTTTTTTAATTTTTTTTTTTATAATCAGGTTATTGGACGATGGTTACTGACCCTCAGTAAATAATTTACAGATTACAGATTTCCAGTAATCGATTACTGACCCCCAGTAATCGATTACTGACCCCTAGTAATCATGTTACAGATTTCATATTTTCCAGTAATCATGTTACTGACCCCCAATAATCGATTATTGACCCCCAGTAATCAGGTTACTGGAGTTACTGATCCATGGTAATCAAGTTACTTACCCCCAGTAATCGATTACTGACCCCCAGTAATCGATTATTGACCCCCAGTAATCAGGTTACAGATTCCATATTTTTCAGTAACCATGTTACTGACACCGTTACTGACCCCCAGTAATCGATTACTGACCCCCAGTAATCGATTACTGACCCCCAGTAATCGATTCTCAATTCGATCAAAACCCTAATGTTGGAGGAGGAGGAGGACCCGCCGTCAATAATATTACTGACCCCCAGTAATCAATTACTGACCCCCAGTAATAGTATTCCCAATTCGATCAAAACCCTAATGTTGGAGGAGGAGGAGGACCCGCCGTCAAATTTTTTTGTTTGTTTGATGCAATTCGTCGAACAAATTATGAACCGGTTGAACACATGAATGTATTCACTGCCTGCAGCCCTGGATTGGATCCACCATTTTAATCTCCAATCTCCAATCTCCGTAGGCCATAAGATTCACAAGTGTTGTTGGTACAAGGTTGCTTATCAAGGAACAACAAAAAGTCTTCTTCAATCAGTATCAAGATATCAACCAGTGAGTACTATACTCATCACGCAGGACATATACCAATGGTCGCACTGCAATTATTCGAACTTGGATTGGAACTCAGTAAAACACAGATCGACAGGTAGATGTGTCTTCTTCCAAGTCCATTCACCTGGACCTAGCTTATGCTCTGGAGATCGTCGGCTAGAGAGAGAGAGAGAGAGGAAAAGGAGAAAGAATATATTAGAGTTTAGTATAGGGTATTTAGGTATTTTTAATAAGATTCATTGGAGTGGGATATAAACATTGGAATGGGCAATTTTTAAACCCATTTTGTTCAAATGGTTTTTTTCCCTTACCTTTTTCCACTCTGCCTTTTACGCAATTAAGGAAGCCGCAGCAGACGTGAGAAAGTAGAGGATCCCCGCCTTGACATTTGACTTTTTTCTTTCTGTTGTTGGAGATGGACTCTACTAGAAAGAGAGCAACGAGTAGATAAACTCTTTTGCAATAGACTTTGATGGCGGAGACCAAACCCACAGCGCTCTCCGCCGACGAGGCTCTGGAAGTAGTCCTCAAAGTGGTCCAGCGGCTGCCACCTGTCTCCGTGCCCCTCAACGATGCGCTCGGGAAGGTCTTGGCCGAGGACATTCTCGGCGCCGACCCCTTGCCTCCTTTCCCTGCTTCCATTAAGGTAATTGTTTCCTCTATACTCGCTTAGAACTAGTTCAAATTCCATGTATTCGGTTAAATAATTAACTTAATTGTAAAATTTGATTGGTTGACCAGGATGGATATGCGGTGGTGGCTTCAGATGGGCCTGGAGAGTATCCGGTAGTTGCTGAAGCAAGAGCCGGTGGCGATGGAGTTGGCATTACTGTCACTCCTGGGACTGTGGCTTATATTACTACTGGAGGTTAGTGTTTGTTTACTTTGTTATTTTTATGTGTGTGTTTTCGAAATCTTCCAAGCTGCCGCATTATATTTGTGGTCAATTATGCAGAGGGTTATATACTGGAGAGAAAAATAAGCTAGTAATGGCTGATATAGTCGTAGTGATTAGTGTAAGAGCAAATGTGTTAGGCTGTTAGCGGATTAAGCTGTCATGGATCGATATTTCTTGACCTACATTTTCATACCTTCATTAAATATCTCTCAATGAAAAACTCTTAGTGTAGTTGTAATGCACTTATGTTCTGCTCTCGTGTAGTTTGGTGCTTGTGTCCTAAGAACTAGATTTACTTTTCTGACTCTGCGTCAAGATATTGAAGTCTAATCATCATAAAGTGCATTCCCTGTCATACATTATAATTTGACCTTAGGCATCACTGCTCTTCTTCCTGAAGGTGCTTTCACTTTACATCTTGGTTTTTTGTTTTTGTTTTTGTTTTTTTGTTTTCCTCCTTTAACTCGTTTCCTGATGTGCTTTCTTTTAGGACCAATACCTGAAGGTGCTGATGCTGTTGTACAAATTGAGGACACTGAACAGGTGCATTCACATGAATCAAAGCGAGTGAGAATACTGGTACAGACAAGAAAAGGAGTTGATATCCGGCCAGTGGTATAATTTGATTCCTTGCTCAGACATATCACAAATGATCTCTGTAGAAGTGTAGTGGAGTGGAATACTGTATGCTCACTTAGAAGCTCTACTCATTACTTAAGGTCTTTTTCAATGTTATACACAACCATCACTCAGTTTTTTTTTTTTAGGCTCATTTTCTTATCTTGTCCTTCTGGGAGATGTAGTAACTTCTAGTTTCCCAAATAGGCAGTTATCATTCTAAGAAACGTACCAAAGTAGATGTTTTTACTCTCAAGACATTTTACTGACTTAGATTTTTTAGTTGAAGCATAAGTTTTGCATGTAATACCTAGTTCTCTGGTTGCATGACTTCAGAAGATATAATGGTCTTTTTTGTTTATTTGGTTCTGAAAATTAAATGCTTATGACTAGAGTGAGGTCTTAAAGCCGCAGGATCAGATCTACTGTTTTCTTGCCAAAAGCCTTCTATTGATGTTTCATCTGATCTATTATTAGGGTGTAATGTTCTAGATTAAACATTACAAAGGGAATTTAAGGTTTTATGATTGCAGATAATTGGGGCTTCTTACTTCGGTTATTTTTTAGGTAGACATTGATGTTGGGTTATATTAGGGCTTGAGGCTGAATTTGGCATGGAATCAGGTCTAGGGATTGTTTCATAATGCAAGTATGTCTTAAGGAAGAATGGAAGAGCTGGAAAAAATTGAAAGTCAAATTGTCACTGTAGCTTCGTATAGGTTTCAAGATGCGGTCCAAGAGGCAACACTTAGTTTTACCAGCACGTCTTAGTCTGAAATGTGAAAATTTTCAAAATGTCCTTGCCGACTTTTTTTTCTTTTTCCCTTATAAGCACCAACACTAAGTGTTTATCACCCGACATTTTTTGGACAGTAAGATATATTCCATGTGATCCACTCTGGGATTTTGTGTGCTAGGCATGATTTCATGCAGTCTTGTATTGTCATTCGGCTACTTTAACTGATTAACTCACCCAACCCTCTCTTGAAGTCCTTGTATTATGTTTCTTAATCATGTGCATTAGTTTCTTAGTGTATTGAATTACGTAAATGCTATGAAAGACAGAGTAGGGGCAGTTGCTTTGCTGTAGTGAACAGCACGAACACTATTTTCTTTTTCTGGGGATTAGACATGGTGTTTACTATATTCATCTTTGTTTGATGTACGGAACTTTTAAATTATCATTAAACTATTTGTTTTCCAGGGATGTGACATTGAGAAAGATGATGTAGTATTGGTATCTGGACAAAGAATTGGTGCTTCAGAAATTGGTATACTTGCTACTGTTGGGAGGACAATGGTGAAGGTATTAAAGTAATTTACTTTAATGCTTGATAGATGGAGACTGATTACTAATTTGACATGCAGGTATATCCCACACCAAAAATTGGTGTGCTTTCCACAGGAGATGAACTTGTAGAACCAACGACAGGTTGTCTGAGTCGTGGCCAGGTATTGGCTTCCCCCCTTATATCTCTCTTTCAACTCTCCCATGTAAAAGTTTTTGACATCTCACGGATCTCAGTACAAAAGCTAGAGTCAGTTTTGATAGAATCTTTCACAGTATATGGCAGCTAACTGTTGAAAGGGAGCAAATTGTCAAAGTATTGTGTCAGAGGATTGTCAAAGAAGCCTTGTAATCTGTGCAGTCCTTTTTAAAAATTGATAGGTTCTTTGACACTAAAGCATCTGTTCTTTAGGTACCATCTTGGTTATGTTTGGGCTGTCTTCTGTAGATCATTAGGTTGTAGTTTCGCTACTCAGTTACTCGATTTTATGTTCTTTCAAGTGTTTAAATAAAAGTATGATGAATTTTAGTTAATAAAATAAATTAACCCCATGAGGGTGGTTACTAAGTAATAGGTACATCATTTTTTCTTTAATATTTTGGATTTGGCAGTTGTTAAGAGTTTATATTATTCTAGATTGATTATTTCAGTCATATCAAGACATTGGATTGTCAATATTAGCGCTACCTGATATCAATTTATGAAACTTTTTACCACAAATGATTCAGTTTTGTGCAGATTAGGGACTCCAACCGCGCTATGATAATGGCAGCTTCACTACAGCATCATTGTGAAGTAAGGGATTTCGGCATAGCTAGAGATGATGAAGAAGGACTTGAAAAGATCATGAATGCTGTCATTTCTGCTGGAATTGATATTCTTCTTACCTCTGGAGGTGTTTCTATGGGAGATAAGGACTTTGTCAAACCTCTGTTGCAAAAGAGAGGGACGGTGCATTTCAGCAAGGTAGACAGACCGTTGTCTATCATATTGGTTTTTTCCTTTCCTTATTTTTCAATTACTCCTTGTTTGGTTGTTTTTGGAACTATGTTGATTGTGGTGCATTGAACTGGAGACTGGTTTTATATTAGAGCATATTATGTCAGATTTGTTCAATATCTCACTGTCTCTTCAGGTTTGGATGAAACCAGGGAAACCTTTGACTTTTGCTGAGATCAATTTGGAACCAGCAGATAAAATGACAATGAGAAAACTTTTTGCTTTCGGGCTGCCTGGAAATCCGGTCAGCAGTATTGTCTGCTTCCATCTGTTTGTGGTACCAACCATCCGCTTTCTTGCTGGATGGGCAGACCCTTATCCTTTCAGGTTTTTTTCCTCTCTCTCCCTCTTTTTCCTCTCTCCCTCTCTCTCTCACTCGCCAATAGACATCTTCTTTTTGTAATATCTCTTACGTACAGAGTGCAGGCTCGCCTACTCCAGCCTATAAAGATTAATCCAGTCCGTCCAGAATTCCATTCTGCTACCGTCAGATGGGAGTTAAATAAGGGATTGGGTAATTCTGGGTAAGTTGTTAACGACATTTCATCTAGGTTCTTTACTCTAGTTCCGTACGAGTTGTGAGCGGATTACATCTCCAAGTACCTTGATTTGCACCTGTATCTTTTTTTTTTTTTTTTGAGTGCTTGTTCCATTTTAACCTTATTTGCATCAAGAAAATCGTCTTATATATCCTGATCTTGATCCTATATCTTTTCTGTTTCAGCTTTGTCGCTGAGAGTACTGGTTTCCAGAGAAGCAGTCGCATTTTAAGTATGAAGTCTGCGAATGCGTTGTTGGAGTTGCCAGCAACAGGCAGTGTAATGCCCGCTGGGACCTCAGTGTCGGCCATCATTATTTCTGATATAAGTAATGGTGTTATAAGCAAAAATCCCTCATCCCCAGGCCCAGCATCTATAGAAACGTTTAGAACACAAGAAACATCCGTAGCTCAGTCTCACGATGCTAAGGTTAGAGTAGCTATTCTTACGGTGAGTGATACTGTTGCATCTGGGGCTGGGCCAGATAGGAGGTATGATACTTACTCATTGTCACATACTTAGCATATCTGTAACTGTAAGTGTATGTTAAAATTTATATATGATCAATCTATATTGGATCAGAGCTCATTTTGAGTGACATGCGCATGGAACTTAAAGTATCAGCAGCTGGATACTGCTTTTTCTGAGTCTTTCTGGAAAGGCTCAGTTTACCAGTGCTCCACAAAATTGTCAAGGAGCAGCTTTTCTTGGCTCATACTTGTTTGAATTTGCTGGAAACGTCTAGGTTTTTTTTTTAAAAAAAATTTTTAAATTTTTTTTTGTCAGGTTTCTATTATTTACTTTGTTCTGTTCCTACCAAACAAGAGGGGTTTTTTTTTTTTTTTTCCTTCTCTATTTTATTGGGTTGCAAATTGTGGTCAGGGGCCTAAAGTTTGTCTTACTTTCCCACTGTAGAATAATCTCTTTACGTCTTACCCTCTGAGAAGATCCATAATCAAACTCGAGCATCTAGATAATTGTTTTTTTATTGTGTGTTTTTAATTGTCTATTACAGCACTTCTAAGATGCAAAAGAAATAAAGCAAAGTTGGGTATTACTGCTTGTCTAAATTGGAACATGAGATGTGCGATATGCTTTGTGAAAATACATTAATCTATGATTAAACTCATGCATCTTGATACATCTTTTTGAATGTTTGTTTCAAGAAGGTCACTTAGCAGATGCAAAAGAAACAAAGACAAAGTTGATATACTCCTGATCAAAGTGGAACATGAGATGTATTATTTAGTACTTTGCAACATATGGACCCGTGTTTTTAATGTGTTGTTCCGGTAGCTATAAAACTTCTGTAGAAGAATCAATCCACCATTTTGATGTGTATCAGATACCTATGATCCCCTCCAAAGCATAGTAGGATTGAATTGCTGAGAAAGTATTTATCATGTGAACAAGGCTTTCAGCCATAAGTTAGCACCATTCTAGGATTTTTTTTATTTTGTTTTTTATTTTTATTTTCACTGTTGTGTATGTTTCTCCTTTTGTACACGCCTGCTACATTCATGTATTATTTAGTTAACCTATATCTACGTGCAGTGGTCCAAGGGCAGTTTCTGTTGTGGCTTTGTGCTCAGAAAGGTTGGGAGGAGCCAAGGTTGTTTCAACAGCTGTGGTACCAGACGATGTAAGAAAAATTAAGGATGTTCTGCAGAGATGGAGTGATATCGAGAATATGGATCTCATCCTCACCCTTGGTCATTTTCTCGATTTTTAGCTTCCTATATAATTTCTTTCTGGATTTGGTAGGCTAGACCCTCCCAAGTGCGATTCTCTTGAACTTCTTTCTTAATTTTTAGGTGGCACTGGATTTAGCCCACGAGACGTAACCCCAGAAGCAACGAAAGAGTTGATTGAGAAAGAAACACCTGGTCTCCTTCTTGTCATGATGCAAGAGAGTTTAAAGGTAAGCTTAATGCATAATGTTGTTAGTTTTTATAATGCATCACAGATTTAGCCATCTTAACTAGGTCTGGATAAATACTAATAAGGTGGATGGGGTCTTAAAGTATATTTCCGGTAAAATGTTTCCTTAAAGTTTTGTTTTTAAATTTTTTTTATTAATATATTATTATAATTCTTTTTATTCAAGTGGATTCAGTCTCCTTAAAGATGTGGGTTGTTATAACTCTGACAAAAGGAGTTTCTACATGATTTAATTGCTGCAGCCTTTTCAAAATTTACCTATAACCTTTTTAATTAACTCTATTATTTCTTAGTCACCCATAATTATACCAATGTGTAGTGTCTGTTTATTTTAAACTCAGTGTCTCTTATCTGAAAACAGGTGACACCATTTGCTATGCTCTCTCGTGCTGCAGCAGGAATAAGAGGGTCAACATTGGTAAGGCCATAATCTCAACTTCATTAAGAGTGACTGCTGATCACTTTAACTTTAATGTGTTCTAGAATTAGTTTGTATTTCATAAAACCATGGAAGCCAATTTTAAGTGGAACAATGTTTATAAGTGAAGGATATTGAACGCTACAAAGTGGTTAAAAGTAGCTATGTTGTTTTTTCTTTCATCCCCTAAGTAGACAGAAAGGTGAAGCTCTAAAGTAAATAGTGATGAATTGATATATACATGGGCCTTATGTAGGAGTTGTTGATACTTTTCTTATTTATGTTCCAGGGAATTAATTCCAATTAAATCTGAATAATCAATCTATATTATTGAATAGATCCAATTCTTATTAAACATTGGATGCAATAGCTAAAATGTCTCCTTTTTTCTTTGCTATATAATCGAAGATCATCAACATGCCGGGGAATCCAAATGCGGTTGCTGAGTGCATGGAGGCTTTGTTGCCTGCCCTCAAGCATGGGTTAAAGCAGATAAAGGGAGATAAGAGAGAAAAACATCCTCGACATGTGCCTCATGCTCAAGCTGCGTCCATGGATACATGGGAACAAAGTTACAAGTTGGCCTCTTCTAGTGGTAAAGATTCGTCTGGTTGTTCTTGTTGCCATTAAACTGGAGGATTAAAAGTCATACATGTAAGCTTGTGTATGGTTATTGTACGTCTTAATTTATAGATATTAAGTACTTACAGTTTCTACATTCATGAACCAAGAGCACAACCCCTAACCAAGCATAGCACTGACGTTGTTGGGTTACAATGATATTGAAGTGTGGTGTTACAGTCGTGCAACCAACATTAAGAATAACCGGTTCACCTATTTCAGTGTCCCAAAACAACCAAACCATGCACGCATAGATAGTTGACAATCATATTGACAAACTCAAAGGACCCCCAAACCTTGCCTCTTCAAAATCTGGAGTCCTAAAGTTTTTCAAGATGAAGCACTTACGAGTGTTCTTATGCTCCCTGATGGTGGTTGAACTTACCTTTGATTCACTCCTCTTTTAGCCATGATGAAGCTGTTCCATTGTTAGTACTCATTCCTCTTGCAGACAGAAGAAATGAGGATAGCCTCAGATGGTTCTTTGAAAAAGAAAAAAAATGGCAAATATTCAGTGAGATCAACAACAGTGAAAGAAGAGGGCTAGGGGCTGTTATTCTGAATGAGGTCCTTTAGCACCCCAACTTTTGGCGCTGTAAGCGCGCATCTGTTGTGCTCTTTGAAGCTAGCATGCGTTCTTTCTATGGAGATCGATTTGACCGTAAAGAAGTAGCTCGTCTGTTGAACTCTATTTATCTTTGTTGGTCCGACCGAGGAGGATACCGTGGCGAGGTTGAAGACATCAAGACTGTTAGGTGCACTACTGGAATTGAAAAAGGGGAAAATGAATTGAAAAGGGATGCAACAAAATGAAAGAAAGGAAAACAGGAGCATAAAGTAAAGGGACTGAAATCAGTAGTTAATAGATGATATTCTTGTATGCCTAGAAATGGCAACAATACAGGATATATAGTCCAGGACCAAAATCCCTACAGCTGTGTCGACTGACACGTGTCCTACAAGACTTGGAGCAAATAGTAAATAGACACTATCATAGGGTTAATCCTATCATTCCTCCCACCTAACTTGACAGCTGCCCTCAGTGGCAAAAGATGGATATGTGGACACTATCATTTGGACTGACTCCCACGTTGCATCTTTAACTGGTAACCTTGTCCACTTGATCAGCCATTGAGTGTGGTTCTTCTTCTTTGCTCGGACCACCTGCATGTTCAGAACTTTCTCCGGTTCCCACTGAAGTAGACCCTTCTCATCCAGTGGTGGTAGGGTGCACGAGACAGTCTCTGGGTTCCCAATCATCTTCTTGAGCAAGGAGACATGGAACATTGGGTGTATGCGAGAGTGGGCAGGTAAGTCGAGTTTGTAGGCAACACCTCTGATGCGTGCGAGCACCTTGAAAGGTCCGTAGAATCTTGGGGCTAGCTTTTGGCTTGGGCGTCGCACAATTGATTGTTGTCTGTAGGGGTGCAACTTGAGGTATACCCAATCCCCAATTTCAAAACTCCGTTCAGTTCTGTTTTGGTCTGCCTGTTGCTTCATCCTGTTTTGGGCGACTGTCATATTTTCCTTGAGGAGTTTGAATAATTCATCGCGGCTGCGCAGCTTTTCGTCGACTGCATGTATTGCTGTGGAACTAGGGTGGTACGATGAAATTGTGGGAGGTGGTTGTCCATACAGTGCCTCAAATGGAGTCATGTTGATTGTGGAGTGGTAAGTGGTATTGGACCACCATTCAGCCCAATGCAGCAATTCACTCTAAGAGGTTGGCTTGTTGGCGACGAAGCAGCGCATGTAGTGCTCTAAGGACCGGTTGGTCACTTCAGTTTGGCCGTCAGTTTGGGGGTGATATGCAGAGGAGTGGCATAATTGTGTCCCTTGGAGTTTGAAAAACTCTTTCCAGAAATTGCTGATGAACACCGGGTCGCGATCCGAGACCATTGTGCGAGGCATACCATGAAGCCGGAATATCTCCTTGGTGAAGACTTCAGCAATAGTGGAGGCTTTGTAGGGGTGTGTAATTCCCACAAAATGGTTGTACTTAGATAGACGGTCCACTACCACCATTATAGCGTTCTTCCCATTTGAACTTGGTAAGCCATCGATGAAGTCCAATGAAATATCAGTCCAAACCTTGTCAGGTACGGGCAGTGGAGAGAGAAAGGCTGGTGGTTTGATACGCTCATACGCTTGGCATTGGCATTGATCACACTGAGCTACAAATTGTTTGACTGCATTTCGGATACCTGGCCATGAGAAATTCTTAGAGATACGCAGGTAGGTTCTGAAATAGCCGGAGTGGCCAGCTGCTAAAGAGAAGTGATACTCAGTGAGTAGTTTGTCTCGGTACTCTGAGGAAGCGGGTACAAAAACTCTATTCTTGTAATACAGCCTATTGTGATGCTAGGTGAAGTTTTTTCTGGTTGGTGCGCCGGTTGTTAGATTGGTGATGATGGCGGTTGCCTCAGGATCCCGGAGGCAGGCTGCATCGATGTGTTGTAGGCAGTCAAAGACGGGTGTGCTTATGTGTTGGATTGAGCAGAGTTCATGGCGTCTTGAGAGGATATCTGGTACAATATTTAGCTTCCCTGGTGTGTACTCAATTGTGAAATCATACCCTAGCAGCTTGGTTATCCACTTTTCTTGTGCTGGTGTAGAGTTGCGCTAGTCCAACATGTGCTTGATAGTTTTGTGATCTGTGACAATTTTGAAGTGTCTCCCCAGAACATAAGCCCGCCATATTTCAATGGCATATAGGATGGCAATCATCTCTTTCTCATAAATGGACAGCAGCTGGTTTTTCTTAGAAAGAGTCTTGTTGGGAAACGCAATTGGGTGTTGGCGTTGTGATAGGACTGCGCCTATTCCAACTCCACTAGCATCTGCTCCAACTGTGAAATGTAAGTTGAATTCCGACAGGGCCAAAACTGGGGTTGTAGTTATTGCATGTTTGAGATGAATGAAAGCCTCCTCTGCCTCTGGTGTCCAATGGAAGTTATCTTTCTTCAGCATGTCTATTAGCGGGCTAAGCTGAGGTAGCCTCTGAGAGACTTCAGTGTCTTGGGCTGGGGCCAGTCCAGTAAGCATTTGATCTTGGATTGATCTATGGCAACTCCTTTGATAGATATGTGGTGGCCCAAATAATCCACCGATTCCTTCATGAAGTCACACTTAGATAGCTTAAGTTTGAGCTGGTTTGCCTGTAAAGTTTGAAAAACTGCCCGGAGAAGAGTAATATGTGTTTCAATGTCAGCACTATAGATTAAAATGTCATCGAAAAAGACCAAGACACCTTTACGAAGTAATTGCTTGAGTAGTAGGTTCATGAGTGCTTGAAATGTGGAAGGGGTGTTGGACAAACCGAACGGCATCACAACAAATTCATAATGGCCTTCATGAATATGAATATGAAATGTCGTTTTGTAGATGTCATTAGGATGTATTCAAATTTGATGGTACCCCGATCGTAAGTCCAATTTAGTGAAGAAACGAGCGCCATGTAGCTCGTCCAAAATTTCTTCCACTAGAGGGATTGGATACCGGTCCTTAATTGTGATGGCATTTAACTCCCTATAATCAACACAAAAGTGCCATGCCCCCTCTTTTTTTCTAACCAATAAGACCGGTGAGGAATATGGGCTTGTACTTGGGCGTATGAATCCTTGGGCCAACATCTCACTCACTTGGGCCTCTATCTCGTTCTTTTGAGAGTGAGCATAGCGGTAAGGTCGAACGTTGACTGGGTTGGCCCCCTCGACAAGTGAAATTCTGTGATCTGTAGGTCGCTGAGGTGGAAGGTTCATGGCCGGTGTGAAGAGGGTGTCATATTCTTGTAGCAACGCCGAGAGTGGTCCTGATCCCGTTTGGTTGTTCGGCTTGTTATTTTCCAGCGGTGAGTCCCATTGGGCTGTTGGTAGGAGGCCCATTAGTTCAGAGTGGTCCATAACTGTGGTTGCTGGGTCGTTCGGTCGTAGACCACGGAGGAGGTGCATTGTACCCTTGTGATGGAACATCATGAATTTCTCTACAAAGCTGCATCCAATGAATCCCAGGGAGTCCAGCCATGGAACGCCAAGCAGTAAATCACACCCTTCAACCGGTAATAGCAGGAATGAGTCTGTGAAAGAGTAGGTTTGAATATCAATAGTGACGTCAACTGCTTGACCCGAAGGGTTGATGTCATGTCCGGAGGCTGAGCGAAGCTTTACGGCTGGGTTGGGCTGAACCTGTAACCCTAGTTTTCGAGCCACGACTGGGTTAAGTAGGTTTGTGGCAGACCCACAGTCAACGAACACAGTGATGGGAGAGCCCTGAATATGCCCTTGAAAGCGCATCATATCACTCAGCTTTGTTTTGGTGATGGAGTTCAGGGGGTAGATTGTATCGGTTTCTGGGTCTTCTTTAATGGGCTCAGCGGGCTCGTCGTCCTCTTTATCAGGTTGGGTTGGGCATTCCAAAATAGCCATCACATGTTTTTTACACACATGGGTAGCTGTGTACGGTTCATCGCAATGAAAGCAGTGATTCTTTGCCCTTCGTTCTTGCTGGTCTTTTGTGGTCCAGTAGCGAAAGGGCTGGCAGTTTTGAAATTGGGGGAGATTGGCAGGAGTTGTCTGGTGGGGTGGGTTTGTTGTTTGAATTGGATTAGAACAGATGGTTTGGCCTGTTGTGTGAGGCGTGACTTTGGGGAGACCACTGTAGGAGCGTTGGTGGAGAGACCAAGGATAGGGTTTGTGCCCACGCGCCGCCTTAAGGTCATCATCATGGGCTTCAAATTGCCGTGCTAGACGTTGAGCCATCAAAAGAGATTGAGGATCTAACGCAGCAACCATGTGGTAAATCTCCGGTTTCAGACGGCCGAGAAACATGGGGAGGAGTTGACTTTTCGGCCAGTCCAGAGCACGACAAGACAGCTTGGTGAACTATGCTATGAAATCATTCATCGAGCCGCGTTGCTGTAGATGGGAAAGCGTTGCTTTGAAATCATTTGTGCTGCCGCCACCGAAGTGCTCCAAGAAGGCCATGACGAATCTGTCCCAGGTTGTTGTTGAGTTTCGAATCTCGAATGCGTTCATCCATATGGATGCATCTGGTCCAAGTAGAGACCCGATAGTTACCACGCTCTCGTGGTGTGGAACCCGCTGCACCTTAAGGTAACGCTCTGCCATGGCTAGCCAACCGACTGGGTCCTCACCAGTAAACCGTGGGAGATCGATTTTTGGTGGGCGATATTGGTTTGGGTCAAAAGTTGGTGGTGTGAACGGTTTTGTTTGGATGAGAGGTTGTTGGGAAGCAGACGCACCAGGTGAGTAGTCTGAAAATTGGGACATGGTGGTGGCGTATGTTGAGCCGGTGGAGAAGAAGGTGGGTTGAGTCTAAAATAGGGTGGTGGTATTGGTTTGAGGTAGACTTGTTGAAGAGAATGTGTGTTGAGGTGAAAAAACTGGAGGAGGAAAACCAGGTGGGGCTGACGGACGGTTGTGGAACCCATTTTGCTGGTCAGAAGTGCTGGAGCTAGACCCCGTGTTCAGTGGTGGCGGTGGTTGGAACGTTGGCAGTGTAGTGGCCTGTGGCACCAGTGATGTTGGGAGCTGGGTTGGTCGCTGGACGATGCACTGAATCACAGTGTTCTTGAGGGCATCAAAATTAGCTGTCATATGTCTTTGGAAATCCAACTGAGATTGGGTAAGGGTTGAGAGTGAGTGGTGCAAATCGATATTCTGGGCTTGCAAAGTTTCAAGGTTTAGCGGTGGTGGTGAGGATGGAGAGGGGGTGGTGGGGGATCCGTTGAGGACTCTTGTGTCTGTGTGGATGAGAGTGGAAGAATCATAGCATTGGGCATGGGTTGGGATGAGTTTTGGTTTTGTAATCCCCGCAGGGTCATAGGCTCTGAATACCAAATGTTAGGTGCACTACTGGAATTGAAAAAGGGGAATGTAGGAATTGAAAAGGGATGCAACAAAATGAAAGAAAGGAAAGCAGGAGCATAAAGTAAAGGGACTGAAAACAGTAGTTGATAGATGATATTCTTGTATGCCTAGAAATGGCAACAATACAAGATATATAGTCCAAGACTAAAATCCCTACAGTTGTGTCGACTGACACGTGTCCTACAAAACTTGGAGCAAATAGTAAATAGACACTATCATAGGGTTAATCCTATCAAAGACTCTCATGCGCGCTTGTGGTATCTATAAGGTCATTTTTCAACCTAGAGAATGCAACAAGGTGAAGCTCAAGCCAAAACCGAATATGCTAGTCTCTATTATACAAAAAGGAAGTGCCGGAATGGCAAATGAAGTCGATTGACTCGATTCGATATCACTAACGAATGGTTACATATTTTTGATCTAAGAAAAATTAGACATGGAATGATTCGAAGATAAGTATAGTAGTGTATTTCGGGTTTCTTCTATAAAATAATTAAAAATGAAATCATATACGGGCTAAGTTCGACCCGCTGGACATACGGGTCAAGCGAATTTCGGGTCGGCCAACAGATATATTTGGAAGAAAAATGGCAAAAGTTTCCATAGTCTCTGCGAGGGTTTGTTTGGGGTTTAGATGTTACCTTCTGGATTCTCACAATTTCTTTGATTTCGATCCCTATTTTCCGTTCAATTCCTTCGCGCGGCTTCAATCCACAGATACAGTTTCAGCAACACCACTCTGTGCTCTCTCTATCCATCTCTCTCTTCAGTCTTCATTTCAGGTCTTCTTCTCAGCCTTTTTTTTTTTTTTTTTTTCAGTTACCGTATTATTGCTTAAGAATCTAGTATTGCTATTTGAAATGTAGATACTGGAAACCAGGACAGGATTAGGGTTTTTAATATGTAGCATTATCAGTTGTTATGTAGTTAGTTTTTGTAGAGTAGCTTTTGTGTTATTTACTGCTACCAGATTAAAGATTTGAGCTAATGCAATTATTGAACTCTGTTATGATCTTCGGAATACATTGATTCTGATTAACTTGTATCAAATTCGACGTTTACGAGATTCATTTATGGTTTTAGGCTTGCGTACTGGAGCTATGCAGAATCTGCACCGTCTAATATCTCGTCTTTTCTCAACTTCAATATGCACAAGCACAAGTACAACAAAGTTTCTGAGGGAGAAGAGCAAAGCCGGTTTGGGAAGCAATGGTATCGAAGGTTGTAAGCTGATCAGCTCCCGGTTCTTTTCTTTCCAATCGGGTGGTGATGGTGGAAATGAGGGTGGAGATGGGTGGGATAAGCCTGCGGCTGGGACATTTAGCGGTAATGCATCAGATAATTTGGGGTGGGATACTACGTCCTCGTGGTCGCTTGGGCTGACTCAGGAGCATTTTGATGGGGAGGTGGCAGGGCGACGAGCAAGCGGAGATGAGACTCCTCAGTCTGAAGTCATCGATAGTTTGCAAGAGATTGAGGTTAGAATAAAGGAATTGGTGGCGGAGAATCAGAGGAGTAAGAGATTCATTGATGGATGGGGGGATAGATTGAAAGAGTTGAGTGTGCTGATGAAGCAAGTGCGCGAGCCTGGTGCAAGAGGGTCGTATCTCAAGGACTCGGAGAAGGCTGAGATGTATCGACTGCACAAGGAAAACCCTGAGGTTTACACTGTTGAGCGCCTGGCTAAGGATTATAGGATTATGAGGCAGAGAGTGCATGCCATTCTTTGGCTGAAGGAGCTTCAGGAGGAAGAGGAGAAAAAGCTGGGTCGTCCTCTAGATGATTCTATTGAGCTCCTGCTTGATACCTATCCTGAGTAAGATTTTATTTTGGGAGCATTATTTTCGTATATGAAAAGTCTCTATATGCGGAATACTTTCTGTATCTTCATGTTTTTGTTCCCATGGGGCTAACTCTCTCCTCATTTAGATTTTTCAATTCCCATGACCGTGAATTCCATGTTGCATCGCTTCCCTACAAACCTGACTTCAAGGTTATGCCAGAGGGTTGGGATGGTACCACCAGAGATTTGGATGAAGTCCACTATGAGATCTCCAAGAAGGAAGATGAGATGCTGTATCAAGAATTTGTCCAGAGGATGAACTTCAACAAAATGAAAGTAAGTTCTATAATCCTGACTTTCTATGAGGAAAGAAAGAGAAATCTAAGCATTAGTGGGGGGTAGACAATTAAGTGTTAGCTATCAGTAATACAGCTGTTTTAGGTTTTCCTGTCACTAGTGGTAAGTATTATTAGCTTTTCGTACTATGTCTGCATGTTTTAACATGTTATGATTTGTAAGGACAAATGGCTAAAGGCTACATTGGGATTGTGAAACCATTCTCTCTATGACCTCTTCACAGTAAAACAAAAATATTGCAGTGTTTCTTGAGATGGATAAGGTGGCGGAGTTGAACTGATAGGACTTAAGCATGGCTTTAGTGTGTTCTGTAAGATTGATATTAGTTTAAATTTAAGAGGGTTAAAGAAGTGGTGTTTAGTCTTTTTGACAGTTAAAAAATTTGTTAGAGGCGTGAGCGAGCACTAGCCTTCTTACTACTACACACAAAAACGTGAAAAAGGCCTTCTCTGCTTGCACCAGGCGTGAGTGTGAAGTGGGTTTTAGTCAGGCATCATTTATCAAGTACATTAATACTAACAAAAATGCTACAATTGCCAAATTCATCTCATGATCTAAGAGTATGTGGTTCATTATTTCAAATTTTCTTTTGCATTTGATGATATATAGTACCTTGGTCCTTGTACATTCAATTGATGTTTTAATCAAGCAACACAACTAAATTGTTAGAACTAATATCACTACTTATTCCCTTAGTTATTTATTTTAGTAATTAGTGAGTTACTGAGTAATAAGTTTATAACTTTTCATTTATTTTTTCGATCTACCATAGAAAGTTAGGGAGAGTAAAGCTGACACAGGCTAAATTAAGCCATAACATAAAACCATGTGTAGTTGTACGTGCACTATTTAGAATTGTACGGCACCCAGCACAGTATATGGCATGATCGGACAACTTAATAGGTTATTTGGCAGAAAAGGCTGGAAAGTTTGATGTCCAAGTTTTGGGTTGCAATTTCGAGATACTTTAGGTTAAGATAGTGAAGAAGAAGAGTATGGTTATGCAGAGGAGAAGTGAGAGCTTGAGGTCCAGTTAATGAGTGAAAAATTGAGATTGAGAAGTTGTATTCGAACAAGAAATAGATTCTTTTCCAAAGGAAGAAGAAGAAATCCACATTGATTTATTTATAATGCATCTGCCTGGTAAATGAATTTGTTTAGTGATAATGTATTTCATCAGAGACAATTTGGACAGCTCGATGGCTAAGAAATCTTGCAAGTATGTATTAGATACTGGAAATGGAAATGGCACTGGATGTAGGCTGCCAGATTTCTTTTATCCAATTGGGTGCATATGCAACTTTTGAATTTTTTCCATATGGCTTTGTTTGTGATTCCACTATCTGATTCTTAGGAGGGAAAATTCATTTGGTGGATAGTAGTTACCAAGTGAGTTTAGGGCGACAAATGGGACAGTGAGATGTTGTTTTTCCTCTGTTCAAGTTTGCCCTTGCATTGCATATCATATAATTGATTGCGATGTTGTCGATATTAATCCCTTGTGTTATGTGTTTTCACTTGTGTAGATGAGAGGAGAGGTTTTCCGCCACAAGTATAGTCGCCGTCGTTCTGCAGATGGTTGGAATTTTACGGTGGAGAAAATGGGACCCAAAGGAAAGCGTGGAGCTGGTGGTGGCTGGAAGTTTGTCAGTCTACCAGATGGTTCTAGCCGACCACTAAATGAAAAGGAGAGAATGTACGTCAAACGAGAGACTCCACGCCATCGACGCAAGATCCTTCCATGATGACAAAGTCTTTGTTACTTAGATGTTTACTATGAAGAAAAGTTTGTAGTTCATGCAAATCTTTTGCGGTCTTAGGTGGCTCACTGGCGATAATAGCATCATTGTTACGGCCCTTGTTAGTTGTATACTTTTCTTTCAGTACCATTTTAAACACTGTTTCTTTTGCTTAGGGTTATGGTTGAGCTAAACACCAAGGTCTTCTTTTTCCATCTCGAAAGACATGGTTTGTGGATTTTAGCTAATAATATATTGGGAGCATCAATTCCAGCTACATACTCTGCTTGAATTTCAACTCGAACGTTATGTGTTGCACCAGTCTGAGCTTTACACAATTGGTTGCTAAACTACTCTTCCTGCTGGTTAAACTGGTGAATCTGCAACACGGGTACTACGAGCGAAAGTCCAAGTTTCTCAATCGTGGACTTGCTGTAATCCCAGGCACATACAATGTGAGTAGATAGTTACAGACTTACAGTGTCCTCCAGCCTGATGTGCTTTGATGATAATGGTGCAATAATCATGAGATAAGCCCCGTGAGGAGCTCTAGTGGGAAGCAAGCTATCATCTATCGTGTTCACTCTTGAAGATTCATCTTCATAGGTGTAAGCAATTACTATTGGATTTCCAGCCCATGAACTTTTCTTAAGATGTTTATCTTAGTGTGGTGTTCCAATAGGAAAACATATCCTTACTGATGATGGTTTACCTACCATTAGTAAGAATAGGATTTCTAGTTTGGGAAGAAATCTAGTATCCTTATGGCTATATAAGGAGGGGTTCTGCTCTAGGTTTAGGCATCACAGAGATAGCAGAGATAAAGAACAAGTGTGTTCCATTCTCGGGTTAGAGGGTGAGAGATGGCAGAGAGGAGAGAAATAGGAAAAGAAGAGAGTCCTTATTTTCTTATTCTTTCAGGTGTACCCATTATAATATAGTGGAAGAGTGTTTTCCTGCCCGGTGGACGTAGGCAAAAATTTTGCTGAACCACCTTAAATTTGTGTTCTTATGTTGTTTGCTCTGTGGTTGTTTCTCTTAGTTTGTTGTGCTTTTTTGGGTTATTTGACACACTAATTGGCTGATATCACAACAAGTGGTATCAGAGCCAAGTGTCTTGGCTAGGATATTCAAGGTTCAGTTCGACAGGAATTGATGTTGTCAAAATGGATGAAGCAAAAGGCACAACGATCAGACTCACCCGCACGAATTAGGTGAAGTGGATACCAAGAATGGAGGATACCGTCTTTCATCATGTGTCGAAAGAAAACTGATGCAGAAGAGATTTGGAAATTGGAGTCCCTCTTTGAGAAGAAGACTGCTGCGAAGAATGCATTCCTTATCAAAGAGATGGTGAACTTGAAATTCATTGAAGATGACAGTGTTATTGTGCACTTGAGAAATTTGCAGGTGACCAACCAGTTGGCGACAATGAGTATGAAGATTGACGATGAGTTGCTAGGAACTTTGCCGGAAATTTGGGAAACTTTCGAGGTGACTGTAAGTAATTCTGCGTTTGATAGCGTCATGCCTAGGGATACCGTTAAGGATACTATGCTTAACGAGTAAATTGTGGGTTTAGGCATAGACGATGGACATGGAAGGTTCCTTGTCACACGGGCTAAAGACGAGTATTCAAGTCGAGGGTTTAGTGGCAAGTGTCACTGTTGTGGCGAGAAGGGCCACATAAAGCGAGTTTGTCGGAAGTGGAAATAGGACAAAAAGAAAGGCAAGTACCAAGATGATGAAGATGATGGCTATAATGTATTATCTCGGGGGACGTTCTCACTTTTTTACAAGAATGTCTATATGTATGGGTAACAAGAGTCATGATTGGTTTGTGGATACAGGTGCAAGTTGTCATGTTAGTTCCAACTTGGAGCTCTTTTCTACATACAAAGCAGACAACTTTTGGAGTATTCTTGCAACTTCGTCTGCCAACCCCTTTTTCAAGAATTTCATTTGCTATATAAGCAGACCATTGTCCTTTTGCTTTCATTGTCTCTGTACAATTACATCAATCAATACACATATATCTGAGAAAGGTCTCTTTCTTATAAAAGGTTTTTCTATTGTTCAATTATCTTTCAAATCATAAAACACTCAATATAGTATAAATGTGACTATGATGCTTAACATTATGATCCTCTTCAAGCCACTGATGTGAGTTATAATAGTTTGAATTCAAGGAATGTGCCATACAATGAAGTAAGGTAGATGATATAGGTAAATTCGGACTTAAAAATTGCATTCCTCACTTTTTCTATCATCACATCCCACCACTCATAAACCAAGTGAAGACAAGGTCCATCCAAATCCGCCATTCTTATCATCTCATATATGCGACCAATGAATCCAACAATGAAATCAATTTGCTCTTATAACTTTTCTTACAATAGCATATCCTTCACTGATCTTTATTTTTAACATTATTTTTTAATATATTATCCCATCTTAGACTAATCACCAGTTGTTGCAAACCATTGTTGACTTCCCTAAACCTTTTAAGCATCACATAATGAGAAGCAATCTTGTCGTGGCAATATGGAGCAACTTCAAGGCACAATGATTTTATACATGGACAAACACAACATGGAGCAACTTCCATAAAGTTGTCATGATAAAATTCTTCATGAACCACACATTATTGACAACTTCAATAAGTCACGCTAACTCTTGATCTATCTCTCATCCGGTAGAAATTTTTTTACTTTCAAAGTATCTTTTAAAACAAAATTGAGGGTATGAACCACACATGGTGTCCAAAACATATGTGGTTGTATACTCTCAATTGCACAAGCAGTAGAGCATAAAAAGATAATATCAGTCACCACTTGAACCACATGATCGGAACCTATATAATTGACGGATTTCAAAAACAATCTACTAACTTTAAACTTTTTTTCAAATTGACATTCACAGTTGATTGCTCTCAACAAAATAACCTCATTTGTATAAGCAGGCATCTTATTGATCAATGACCTTGCTTGATCGTCAATCTACCCATCGGAATACAAGCTCACACCGTTCACTTTCCCTGTCTTTTTAACGGGTTGTAGCAACCGATCAATGTGACGCTTGTTATTATCAAGAAGTGTGAAGCACGAGTGTAAGAGTTTCGATAATAAGGATACTTTGCAACATGGAATGATAATACGCTAGTGCAAAACAATCTTGCAACTTCAACGCACATTGTTGTTTTTTTTTTTTCAATCTTGAACGCTTTGGTTAGTTGCGTACTAATCCTCATTCTTTTTTGTTCTCCATTGTCTTCTCCTCCAAGCGAAAAAAAAGTTGAATCAATTCCCGACATACTTGAAGAAGGAGGTAAATGAATCTTTCTTGTAGCTTTCTCCCGCAACCGTTCCTCGCACGAGGTTAGAAACTCTTTCATTTGATCTGTGACTTTATTGCAAACCATGATCCACGTATCAGACATTTTATGTAAATGTGCTTTGACTCAAGAATGTGCTCTTAAAGTTACATGTATTTTTACAGAAATTACATAAAAATAAAAATACAAACAACATTTCCTCCTCTTTTAACAACTCCACCTTCATCATCAAGCATCGCCTCACGACTTATTAAAAGAAAAACAATAGACACTGATGGGAGCCGAAACTCACATAATTTATTACCCTGCAAAATGTCATCGTTAGTATGGATAAGTAGGGATCGTTCAATCCGGGGAAATTCAGGGTGTTCAATCACATGAAATATTACAAATCATATGGGGTTCAAAGATGGAATTAATACTAATTTATGAAACTAAAAACAGAAAATAAAACCTAAACTAAATATATACACATGATCATCTTCTTTCACACATATCACATAACACAATTCTCACAAAACATGTAACAACAATTGGCAAGGAAACATGGCAACAGATTTCAACACTCAACAAGATTTATTTAGTTCCAATCTAATTAGAGCCTCTGCGGTTATTCTAATCGTTAATAGACTTCTCAAGTATTTAGAATTAACTCTGCGTATAATCCTAAATTATGCTAATCGGTTTAAAGACACTCTGCGTAGAAATTAAACACGAAGAA
The DNA here is from genome assembly GCA_963682095.1 of Potentilla sterilis. Taxonomy (NCBI): domain Eukaryota; kingdom Viridiplantae; phylum Streptophyta; class Magnoliopsida; order Rosales; family Rosaceae; genus Potentilla; species Potentilla sterilis. The sequence continues at coordinate 29,911,197 of OY821755.1, read as the reverse complement.
CACATAAGCACAAGAGTCAAATATTGGAGACATATTAGCAAGTATGGCGTCACCTCATCTCACATCGACATGTAAATTTTCAGAATTACTCTAGCCCTAAGAACAAACACAAATCAAACCAACTCTGCATATGATTCAATTCATATTCAATTCGGCAAGTGAAACTAAAACACAAGGTACAACCATGATCATTGGCAGCCCTCATGCATCAATTTATATGCATACCAATTCAGAACATAAACCAAATAAAACCAAGTATTAAAACCGAAACCTACTGCCCTAAATCCTAACTAAAACTCATCACATGCATTGATACACAATTCAGCAATTAGACAATTAAACAAGATATCCGAAAATCCAAAATAGAATTACATAAACCAAATAAACATCCACAAATTCTTACAACCTTCATAGACAAAGTTTTGTAATTACACAGAAAAATACTAGCCATGAGTTAAGAGTGAATCACACTTTGAAGAACTTTGAGAAGCTTCAACAATGGTGTGGATTCGGTGGAAGGTGACAAGATGCGTTCTTGATGAAGGTGAAGGTGGGATCGGCAAGTATTCTCCTATGGAAGTTGTGGTATTATTTGGACAGAGTTTTGGCTAGGTAAAAGTGAGAGAGAAGAGATGATTATTCTGAAATTATGTTGTGGTATTTATAGAGGCAAGGGAGGCAGCTAGGGTTTACAAAACCTAGTTTTTCTCAAACTTATCCTGCTGGCAGATTTGACCTTCGAGTGAAGATTATGGAATATCTTTCTCTAGAAAATAGATATTGAGGTGATTCCAGTTGGGTTAGAAACTAGACTCCCGTAGCTTTCTATCCATATAAGGATAGAATTCAGATTCATTGTGAGCTGTCCGGGAGAGTCCGTGGAAGTTGGATGACGTACACAGGAATTCTGCCGAATTTGATCAGGATTTGTTGCGATTTTCTTCCTCTATTTTCTGCCGAAAATTCCCAAGATAATGGCTGAATAATTGAGCAATATCTCTTTAGGTTTTCCATGAATTAATTCAGCCAAAAATCTTCCACAAAGGATGGAATTCAGTCCACATTCGTAAGCCAAATCCATGTAGAACTCGGTTTAGGTTTTCTTCTTTCGGCAGACTTGACCTTCGTGCATTCAAACCGGCATAAATTTTTGCTCAGGAAATATTTTTCTGCGATTACAAGTCCCAGAGAAACTAGACTCGTAGAGCTTTCCAACGGCGTATGGCTCGTTCTCTGGTTCCAAGCGATGTGTCCCACAGAAATTCCGGAAGTCAGGACACAGTCCCAGGAAAATCCTGGTAGTCCCTGGATTGGTTTGCTCAAACTGCCAAGTTGCAGCCTTCATTTGGGTGACTTCCCGAACTCCGATTGATCTGAAATTTTGACACAATATACTTTAGCTTGCCAATTAAATGCACACCAAATTTCATCAAATTTGGAAAAGGATAAATCAGTTTAGCACGAGCCTCAAAATCAAGAAAAAGACATATTTTACTTTATTTCCAGATTTCTATACTTAGTCTTTTTTCTGACAATTAAGCACATTTTCTCCAAAACTCTATCAAAGGGACACTAAACTAAAATATGACTCTATCTTACAATAATAAGGGTTAAGCATTGGATAAATGGGGGTAAAAACATATTAAGAACGTCGCATTTTATGCTCCTATCAGACACGAAAGAACTCAAAACAAAAAAGTAGAAAATTGAAACATTCTACTCTGTTGAATAGGGCTGGGCGCGGACCGGGCCGAGTCCAAAATTTGCAAAGCCTGACACCCTCGGTCCGAGCCGAGCTTTTTCCAAAATGAGGACCGGCCCGAGCCCGACCAAGTCGGGCCGAGCCGAGTTTTCAGGCTTTTTCGGGCCTAAAATTACCTGTTATACAGTATTCAGTCTATAGTCCACACTTCAGGGAAAAATAATAACATAAACAGATCTGATGAAACCCAGAAAGAGTATATACCTTCTGCAGCTCCTCAAAGTCTTGCATAAGACTCTGATGCTTAAATCTGGCCCTGGAATCCTGATACAGAGCATACGAAGAAGGCTCCGCAGCAACAACCCCTTTTATCTTCTTCATCAGATCAACTAGAGACTTTCACAGAGAACACAGAAGCCAAGAATCAAAGGATGGAGAGAGAGAAAGGGTGGGAGACACAAGGAAATGGGTGATGAAACCGAAGAAGGAAGGATTGGAGAAACCGAACGATTGAGGCGGCGGAAGGAGCTCGGCGAGCGACAGAGACGAGCTGAACAAAGAGGAGAGGAGAGGAGGAGAGGAGGAGCTCGGGAAGAGAGGCGAGGAAGAGATGAAAGGGGACGAGCTGAGTGAGGTCGGGAAGAGAGGCGAGGAGGAGAGGAGGAGCTCGGGATTCGAGAAGAGAAGAGGAGCTCGGGTTTGGTGATCTGTGGAGGAGCTCGGGTCGGCTGGAAGAAATCCTAAATCCTAGGTTCGGAATTGGAATGGACAGAATGGCTCGATTTAGGATTTAGAGATTTACATTTTACATATATATATATATATATATATATATATATTTTAATATATATTATTAAGTATTCGGGCCGGGCCGAGTTTTCGGTCTTAAAATATTTAGGACCCGAGTTCGGACTGACATAATGCTTTTCGGACCGGTTCTAAAAATTTTAAAACTCGGCCCGTGTCAGTTTTTTTTTAGATTTTCGGGCCGGGTTTTCGGTCTTTCGGGCCCAAACGCCCAGTCCTACTGTTGAACCCTTGTAGAAACAAGCCAGCAAAGTAAACCGACCCACTGTCCAGCCCATAGACAGTGACGGTCCTCTCCGGTGCCGGCTTTAGGGGAGAGGGCAGCATCAGAGTAAAACTTACATTGTTGAAGGCGTGGTCAAAGACAAGACATCGGGTATCCATGAAGAGAAAAGCAGGTGTAGGTTGTAGGTGTAAAGAGAGATATTCGAGGAGAGCTCCATCTCCGCTGCGGAGTATGGTCTAGCACGGTAACATCAAACTATCACATAAACTTGTCCATCTAACTCAACATCTGGAGTTTTGGAGTTCAACAATAAGAAGGCCCATCCAATTCCTGCTCAGAGTGTGGTGGAATCACAAATTCCCAACAAATTATAATCCCTCGTATCATTACGAAATAACACAAATTGTTTGTTTGGGTTTGTAAAATTAAGAACAGACATTATGATAAAAGATGACAGAGCCATGGATGAATGGATATAGAGATATGAAAGGGATGAAATTGTAGGAGATGAAAGGAGAAGTGATGAAAGGAGAGAGGTCTATGTGCTTTCTAAGCTCTCCGTAATTTGGTTCCGTGTATAAACCAATGGACTCTTCGACTGAATCTTTTATTTCCTCATATTCCCACATTGTCTGTTAATATTTGCAAAGAAATTATTGTGGGGGTTTGGTAGTTGACTAAGTATAAAATGACTCATATGCTCACATAGTTTGGTACAATTTACAGTGAAAGTATTCAGGTGGGATTTTAGAGGTTGAAGGGTATAGTTGGAACTAGGGATAGTAGTTGACCAAAATGACCAACGTTGAGGCGGTCTCTTACATAATGTAAGAAAACTCTTACCATAAGTAACTTTCGGGATAATGAGAAGCAATCTGGTCTCGATAATTTAGAGCAACTTCAAGACACAATCACAATATTTAGCAGTCCCTCCATTAGATAAGTCATGTTCTTCAACTCTATCTCATGTCTTAAATAATTAGTACAATATATTAATTTAGTGTATATTAAATAAAAATGAGGCTGAATGCACTTCATAAGTCTTTCTTTATAAATTTCAAACATATCACGAAAATAAAGTGATGGATTTGCGCCTGAAGAGATCTTATTCTGGAGAAAAGAGATTGGGGTTGCTCTATAGCTAAAGAAATATTTAGAAGGTAACTTATTTGTAATATTCTATTTAATTTTTTTTTTATCAAGTTGACCTTATTGGGTAAAATTAGAATGTCTTTCTCTGTCAAAATTATAGAGTTTTGACCTTGTTGGTTAAGGATCCTAAATTATTATTTTGGCCATACACAAATGATAAAATTTCCATAGTATGTGATAAGATTAATTTATGTTCTGTGTTTTGGTTGTTTAGCAAATAAATAACAATGAAATAGAAGTGTTTACATTTGCATAGAACTTATATGGTAAGTCATACCATTGATAATTTTTACATAATTTGGTCTATGTTTGATACTTCTTTAGATTTGAAACACCTAATTCCTTATTTTATCAAAATAAAATACCAAAAACATCTGATATGCATGGGCACTCATTGGTCAATTGTACTAGACATGTGGTTCAGCTGACATATGCAAGATCTTGTCCTAAATTTTAATATCAATCAATTACTGACGCAAATTAATATTCCAGCTGAATATGAATTTAATTCGAATCGAATATCTAGTTGTTGATAGTGTATGTGTGCCCGTGGCACATGATAGGCGTAGGCATGAGAAAAAACATTATGTACTAATTATGAAGATTTTCGTGCATGGATACATATTTTAAGAGTTCTATTATTCTTGAACCGTGTAGTTCTAGAAACTAAAAAAGACAAGTAATTTGAATACTTATATAGAAATTCTTAGACGTGACGCATTATGAATAATCTGAAAAAACCTCACGACCCTAATCAAGATCATGCCATTGTGATCTACCGACATCTTCTGTAATAACCCGATTTTATTCGTGTTAATTATATAAATTTTCATAATTATCGGAAGGATGATTTACGAGTTTTGGAATTTGGTACACTTTTATTTAGTCGTTACGTGACGTCGGAAGTGTGTCCGAAAGTTAAATTCGAAAAACGTTCAAGTTTTAGTGGGTCAAATGTTGACTTTTTGATCCGTTATGAATCTCAAAAAGTTTCATTCACGAAAGTTGTAGAGCGCAACGATACGAGTTCGTAGACATGCGGCACGCGTGAAACGGACGTTGTATGAAGAAGTTACGAAGTGTCGAAGTTATTTCCTTTTTCGGAAATTAAATATAAAACGTCGATTTTCGGAAAAAATGTCCGAAATTCACTTTTCGTCCGTTTACCTTTTACTGTTCATTTTCTCTCTCCCCGATCCAGTTTTTCTCCTCCGCAGTCCGGCCGTCACTGCTCGCGCGCCACCCCGCGTTGTGTTCGTCTTCCTCTCCTCTTCCGTTTGAGCCAAGACGCAGCCCAGGAGAGCACCGGTGGACGGCGTTGCGTCGACTGGAAGAACTGCCACCGTGCACGGCGGAGCTCCAGGCGTCGCTGGACCAAGCGCCACCCATCGATCGATTGGGTTTCTCCTTGCGGTCCTCTCTGTGCTAGTGGTTTGCGCCGTTTCGAGCTGAGCAAGGCGGATCGAAGCCTCAAAGAATCGACTCCGATCGGATCTCCTCGACCCGTTTACAGCGGATCCGACCCGGACCCCACCCAACCCGGTTTGACCCGACCCATGTTGACCGACCCGACCCGCTTGACCGCGTTGACCGTTGACCAGACATTGACCGTTGACCCGAGTTGACCTGATTCTGGAACTGCAGCGATTCGATCCGACTCGACCCTGAACAAATATTTACCATTTCTGGTGAATTAAGGTGAGTAAACCTCACTGTCTTCGTATTAAATACGAGTTACTTATCGTATCGTTAATGATATTTGGTTTATGTTTGGTTTTATGCAAAATGGTTTATGGAAATGATATTTGTTTTAAAGTAAATGAACTTGATCGACTACGGTTCATTGGTAAGTAAAATGATTTTATTATAAAAAAATGATCTTTAAACGTATTTTACGATCAATGACTATAATTGGTATTAGTGGGCAGTTCCTGAGTGAATGTCTACGTATATATATATATTTACGTGAAATATATGTGTTGATTGATGTCGAAGTGTGAAATATATATGTATATATTGAGGGTGTGCTTGAAGTGATTTATATTGTTGAGAATTTATTATAATTGTGAATGTGAGTGCTTTGGGTGATTTATGTTGAGGAATTGTTAAAATGAATTTATGTGAGTTGTGGAATGTGTGATTGAGTTGGTACGGAGACCAACGGCCAGTGTAAGATCTTGCCTTAGGGAGGTCGAATTGGGATCTTACATGTGTGGCGTGTGAACGTGAGATCTTGCCTAGATGGTCGAATTGGGACCTTACGTGTGTGTTGTGTGGATGTAAGATCTTGCCTGGATGGTCGAATTAGGATCTTACGGAAAGGATCTTGCCTAGATGGTCGAATTGGGATCCTTGTGGCAATTTTATCGGAAACCAAAGGTTGGTTTGGATTTCAATCAGTTAGCGCTTTAGAGCTCTAATATGTTTGTCTTTGTGTGATTTGGTGGGGAATGACAGTGGTCATTGTGCCCGAGTTATGTTTTGTGATGTGATTAAGTGTGGTGGATATTTTGGTTTTGTGTTTGTTCTTTGTGAGTGAAATTGCTTTACTTTGTTCTTGTCTGTTTACTCACACGAGCTTTTAAAGCTTACCGGGTTCGTTGTTTACAACCCGGTGCACCAATCGATGGTGTAGGGGTTAGACCTGCAGGGGTTGACCAGCAGCCAGGAGGAGGCGTCTGAGTTGAGTGGCTAGAAGGTGAGGTCTTTTGTCTAGCTGAGTTTTATTTGTTTTAAGTGTTAGTGTGAGACACTATTTTTACATTTATGTTTTTAATGATGTAATAATTCGAGTGTTTGGTGCCACACGGTGAACTCTGTTGTGATACTTAGTTATTTGTATAATAACTTTTAAGTATTTTAGTTAATTTGTGATTAATCACGCTTACGAATTTGAATTTTTGTTATCCGAAATTCGGGGTGTGACATCTTCTTAAGCTCACCTACAAGCATTTTTAGCATGAATAAACACTACAGTATACGCACACTTCAGAGTTCATACTAACAATTAACTGCTTTGTCCTAGTCTTCACCCTCTTTGCCACATCCATCTTCATTCTAACGATTGTCTGTTTTGTTCTACCTAGCTATGTGGAAGAATCTCATAGGGCAACATCTAGTCATCTAGTGTCCCTTTCGAGATATTACTTGGACAAAATCATAACTATTACTACCTTAGTATTGTATCTTCTTAAATAGAAATGAGACGACATGGAGTGGTAGAGTACATACCCTCACATCCCACCAAGTTCGTCGCTGCTCATATTCGTCTTATGGTTTGTGGTGTTCTGTTATCAGTCTCGAGTAGTAGTGTTGATCGACATTTCATTTTATGACAAGTTTCATATATTGTGCTATGAAGAGTTCTCAAAATCATTCACAAATACTTCTACTCCAATGATCTTAGTGTTAGCTGCAATAGGTAATAATTGTTACACTTGACACCACACTCCCTGATTTGGATGCATGTAGTAATTTGACAAATGAATTTTGATTACTAAATAACTTCTGCAAGTTTTTAATGTACCAAAATAAAAATGTTCTGAACATGTATCAAAATTCCATTAATATTGTTAAAGGGCAAGTACATCAAATTTATTCCATTCTAGAAAAAAAAAAAAAAAAGTACATCAAATTTATTCACTATCATGGCATAAAATAATTAATGAAAACCGATCACAAACTTTCAAACTTATTAGAAAAGTTGATCATGTAACAAATTATATATAACACAATTAAGATTGGGTATTTGGAGCACTCTTTGGTGAACTTTGTTATCCTGTCGCATTCTTTTTCACGTACTTTCTTGCCCAAACATGTTTTCCATTAATGGAAAATTTTGCCTTGGTTTGTCCCTCGAACACCATTTGAATAAAGGAAGTAGAACGAACTACAAGGCGAGCATATAAAGGTTGTAGATCTTCTACATGTACTTCTTGCATATGGATAGCATCAAAGAAGTCCCCATATTTCCTGTAATATGAAGGCAAAAAAAAATGTATAATCTCACAATCAAATTAATGATAAAAGCACAACTCATAGATAATATAAAATCATATGTATAACTAGTAAAGAACTCATTCACTTCCTTTTCAGAAATGGGATACCCCTTAGAAAACGTCAAGAAAATAGTCCTGTCATAAGCAGAAACTTCTCCCTCGACTTGATCCCCCCGAACACCACTACCTGTATCAACATGATCTCTAACGTCGTCGTGCAAATTCAAACAACTCAATATATTCGCCATTTCATTATTCAAAATATCGCATTCATTGCTAAGATCATGGGGCTTGGCAAAACCATGATGCAAGTATTGCGGAGGAGACCGAGCTGCTCCCAGAGATGAAGCCATAACCGCCACCCAAGGGTCCCGTGTTAGTGGATCAATAGTACTATTATTGTTCACAACATTCTCGTCTATCTGCGGCGGAGGAGGAAGAGGTCCTGTGGTTTCTATAGGCGCGTCAAAAGTCGCAGCTCCGACAAGAAATGGATTATAATACTTATTGACTTGAAGCAACCTCCTTCCATAATTTTGAGGCTCTGGTTGTAACCTTATGGTGGTTATGGGATCGATAGCCTTATTTTGGTAGTGAGCTGCTGTAATATACAAGTCTTCAAATGCTCTCAAGCACACGTTGTTTAAAAACAAGGTAAGGCCTCGGATGATGCTAGCTAGGCGATTCTTATGGAAGAACTTTAGGGTGACACCACTATTGGTTACCTTTTGGAGGATGGGAATATCGTGAAGGATAAGATCATATGTGAAGACTGTTGGAAACTCCTCGTGCTGAACGACATTAAAAACCATGCACGACTCGATCGTCGACCATGATGTGGAGGAGGGTGTTAGGGAGAGTGTTAAGGGCTCTATGGATAAAGTGCGTGACTTTGCAACTATTCTCAAGCCACATCCAGAAGGCCATAACTTGGGCAGACTCACCTGGATCACGGCCTAGATGCAATGTAAGACGTGTGAAAAGCTTGCGATCAATGTTAATCTCAAAACTAAAGATTCAAAACTAAAGATTTGTTAATCTCAGTTGTATTGAAATAGTTTATCGCTCTGAATCCGTTCCCCAGTTTTGTTGTACAATATAGTTTTGCAATCTATTATACTTACGAGTGCATGTGGGGAATAAAGTCAACACATAACTATATTTCGTGTGAGTTAAAATTGATCGATCATTAGCAATAATTGAGTGTGTGGACCTTAACACCGAGTCACACATCAATCAATGCTTAAAACTGCATATTATTAGAGAACCTTCAGTGTGATATGTCTCGTAATGTGGGCTAGTATATATAGTTTGGTTTAATGATTCGAGTACATAAGTAAGAGATCGTGGAGTTAATATTGGTTTAACCCAGGGGAGAATGAAGAGAGCTCCACTAGGATTTACCCTTGGCGATGGTTTGGCAATTATGGCCGGCAAACTTGGATTTCCCCGTCTTCGTGGTCAGGCTGATGAATTCGATGGTGGTGGAGAGATCTTCTGACGTCAAGTTCATGCATCGGGGGTGGGTCTCGTTTTTCTGGCTTCGGTTGCTGGGATTCCCTCAGAAATTGGTCTCCGCTCCGGCAGGAGGTCAAGGGTGCAGTGACAGAGGTTGTGGTTGCGTACCCTGGACCTTAGGCCGTTTTAAATTTCATTCGAGGGAGGAGATTAAGTGGTGGTAGTTTTTGTTGACGTTGAGATTGATGGAAACGTCATGAGGATTGATGTCAAAACTTACAACGGCGGTGTGTTGGACTGTGTGGCGGACGAGGACGGTGGTGGCAGCTTTTTTCGGTGGTGGATGAAGTCAAGTTTACCCAGGGTGCCTAGAGTTAATTGAGTTTTCCCTATGTGGGTCTGGGCTGCCTTGTGTTGGGCATGGGTGAGATGGGCTTTGGTTATCAGGTTTTGCATTGGTGATTGCGTCCTCTGCGTAGGTTGTTCCGGCTAGGCATTTGCATCCTAATAAGTTATGGTTTACCTAACAGGTTCTCTAATTACTTAGTCTATAAATTTATGGTTTCAACATAGAAGTTGTCTGGATTTAGGTGATTTTGCATGGTTTACTTATTTTGTAGTTCGGCAATATCGGATGTTTCATGTTCATGTTGTACTCCTACTATTGAAGGTCTGACGCCTCTTTCTTAAGAAAAAAAAAAAAAAAAAAAAGGGGGTCTTGAGTTGGAATTATTTCGACATATCAATTCATATCGGTCTCGATCCGTTCTGATAATGAAATTTGTGACGATTTATCTACTTATTGAATTTGAGGAAAACAACCAGTCCCTAAATAAGATGATGGTGATCATGAGAGTGTAGCTACTTTCTTGAGTGAGGTGTAGTTAAGGCAGTGTTTTACATTTTTAATGCTTCATATTGTCAGTTGTGTGCTTTGCAGGAAGATTATATCATAATAGCAAGTTCCAATAAAAAGCTGCTAGGACTGCTGCATCTCTTTGTTGTTTTATGTTTATGTAAGGTACCTTTCTTTCCTTCTCCAACTATGGAATGAATGAACTATGTTGACAGTAGCCATAGAGAGGCTACTCAGGCCTACAGACCCGCAGACAGGACTCCTGGACCCGGTTCAGGACCCGGGGCCAAAGTATGAACACCTGCACCAACGCCCGGACATGCCATACCTGTGACCTGGACCCGGGAACCGGGGATGGTAGCTCCCCAAACAGGGGCCGAAACAGTACAGTAATATGGGCAGAAGGGGGCCAGTCCCACATCGAACGGTGAGGCCAGTCCTCACACCCGGCAGCCTATATATGAGTCCCAACTACCCTAATTAATTGGTAATCAATACTCCAACTACTCATTCCCGTTTAAGTTATCAGTTTATCCCAACTATACTGACTTAGGCATCGGAGCGGAATAGACCGGCCCTGCCCGGTATTCCCTTAGTTAGCAGGGTTTGCAGGCAGGAATCACACCAATATCCACCGGTATCTGTGAGTCTACGGATTCAGACAGAAACAATTGGCGCCGTCTGTGGGAAGAGTACAAAAAGTTTGTGTTGTGGTACGAGCGGGAACGGAATCGATCAGTATACGGGTCGCAAAAAAAAATAAAAATAAAAAAAGACTGGAAGCACAGGAGAAAAGAGGGAAGGAAATCCAAAGGACCGATGGGTTATGGAGCCGATGCTAGTCCAAATCCCGGGCGCGGGTGCAGTCCAAATACCGGGGGCGGGACAGGGGCAGCCCGCTGGAGGTTGCAGTCAGACCGCTGCTGCTAGCCGGGATCAGGACGGAACCATGGGCGCATACTACAGGGTTGCACGCGAGAAGGACCCGGAAGAAGTCCACCAGGTCTTGACACTGGAACCTGCGCCAGTGTCCCCCGAGGCCCCGAACCGAGGGGAAGATCGGCTGCCCAGCAGCGACAGCCCGGATGATGTCTCCACTCCCGACCAATACAATATGGCCGGAGAAATAGAAGAGATGTGAGCGGAAGTAAACCGCTTGCGGGCAGAAAGTGATCGGGACAGGGCGGAGGCCACTACCAAGTATCAAGACATGGAAGCGGTCAATGCCGCACTGGTGGCGGTCTTGGAAAGAGGCCAGGAGCGCAATGCCGCTCTGGCGAAGTCATTCGCACCTCCCAAAAAAGAGCCTCCCCACTAGGAGATGGGCCAGTCATCGGGAGAAGAGAGGGACACCAGCGTGGCTGGAGACGTGTTCCCGGCGGCCGCGACACCACCAAAGATCGTCCCAGGTCCTCGGAGAACTAACGGCTCGTTCGAGGAAGATACCACCACCTCGACCGCATGGGCACTACAGATAGTATCTGACTCGGTGTCAGAGATGAAGGCCCAGATGGAGGCCAACGAGAGAAAGGCTGCGAGACCACCGGAGAGCGCAAGATTCAACGAACGGCCCGGACCCTTCTCACTCCGGGTACTGGAATCCGGAAGAGCGGGGACCCAAAAGTCGCTAAAACTGACATACTCCGGGACCGGCTGCCATACCAACATCTGGACAGCTTCCGATCCCAAACGTGTGCTAAAGGCTACTCCGACGCCGTTTGTTGCAACATATTCCAGGAGACCCTGTCCGGAGAGGCACTTAGCTGGTTCTACGAGTTGCCAGCGAATTCTATAGAGGCATTCGAACAGCTAGCCGACAGTTTCGTGCGCAGGTTCATATTACGGGACCTCGACAGTTCTATTCAACTGCAGGCAGGCAGACGGCGAAGAGCTCCGAGCTTTCGTCAACCGTTGGCAGACGGCCACTGCCGGGGTCAGAGACTTGGACAAGGGGATTGCCGAATCGACCTTCAAGCAAGGTCTCTGGCCCAGAAAATTCTCGTACGCTGTGCGGGTAGAGACCCCGCAGGGTTACGATGAGCTAATGGCGATGGCCATTTGGCATGCCCAGGCGGACCACGAAACTTATGGATCTCACCAACATAAGAGAAGGCAAGAGGAACATGACTCCGCTCGGCAGGAGACAAGAAACTGGCAGCAGGGCTACGACCGAGGTGCCGCATCCGACAGGAAGCCAAGGAGCTGGCCGAACCAATAGCGCCGAAGGGACACTCTTGACACCCCAGCGAGGTGGCAAGCCCCCGCCCTATCAACAAACCCGCCCCCTCACAATAATGCCAGCGGGACGACAAGAGGTATTCTCCACCTTAACCGCTTCCTACGAGGACATTCTATATGAGAACGGGAACAACATCCCCCCTCCACAAAAAATAAAGCACCCAAAGGGGAACCTGACCAGGGTACAGACCGGTAAATACTGCTCCTACCACGATGAAGCCACACACCACACGAACAACTACCTTGCCTTGAAAACAACGATTGAGGGCCTAGTCCGCCTCGACGACTTACAGTGGTATCGAGGGTAACCTAGACAATTGGGACCGCGCGGCATCTTGACGTCTATCCTGCGACGCCAACGCTCATTCGACCTGTCGATATCTTAAACCCGTATAGAGGCTCAGCGGTCCAACAACTTGTCAGCCTGAGTAAGATGCTAGTTTTTTCTTTCCTAAACACAACTAGCTAGGCATTCCAACCAGTTCGACAGGTGTAATTTCAGCAGTTGTCTATTCCAACTTTGTTTTCAACTAAGTACAAAGGGCAACCCATGAGTAGCCAAGTCAGGCAACTTGAAAAAGGCACAACACAAGCGCAGGCAAAATGTCCATTCATTGTAACTCAGGGCGTTGTGTACAAAAAAAAAAAAGAGCTTAAAACAAAAAGGGAGGGCGGGAATGTACAAAGTCTGGAGCCTGCTAGGCACTTCTGCCTGCTCCCCTTCTTCAGCAAGAGCTCCTTCAGCAGCGGTTTCACCAGCGGCGTCTTCACCGGCCAGCTCGGTGTCACCCTCCTGAACCCCTTCTTCATCCGCCTGCGGCGCCGGCAACTTTGAGACGTCAAGGTAGCCCTTACTCTTCCAGTCGTCATAAGCATCGACTATCCCCGCCTCCCGGGCCCGTTCCAACAGATCAAGAAGCTCATCGCTTTCCTGATACTCCTTCACTGCCCGCTGGTACACCTCCGGGTCATTTTCATCGACCGCCCCGCCGGCAGAGGCGGATACCGTTGCCATCTCCCGCTGAAGCTCCTCGACCTTGGTCTCCAGCTCGGCCCTCTCCTCCTCCAGACCTGTCTTCTCCTCTTCAAGAGCCTCAACCTGGGTCTCCAGCTTCGTAACTTGCTTCCTGGCCCTCTCCTCCAAGCGGGCCTTCTCTCGTTGGAGCTTGGATTTCTCCAACTCCAAGAGGTCCCGGGCGTTCGTCAACGCCGCCACCTGCTTCTTCAGCTCCGTCAGGTCTTCACTTGCATCCGACTGATACAAGTGATACATCAGCTACAATTTAACAGGCAAATAATGTTGAACGAATACCAGTGGAAAACTATCCTTACTTGGAGGGCCACCTCCTTGGTCTTCAGCCGGTTCTCCTCCGGTCGCCCTCCCGGGGCAACAATCTTCTCCAGCTCCATTCCCTGCACATCTATGAGCAGCCTCCGGGCGAAAGAGTCGCCCGGGCCTGTCGCAGGATCCTTCTCCACCCCCGATGCTTCTGTGCCGGTAGCAGTAGAGCTAGAGGCAGCAGGAACATCGCCTTGGGCGGTAGTGGTGGTACTACGCGTCAGCTTCAGCCGCTTAGCCAAACTATCGCCAACTGACCGGCCAGTGAAGGTTACAACCGCGGAAGCCAGCATCTCCCGAGACCTTTTCCTCCTCTCACCCAGGTCAACCTGTAAAGGAGAAGATTGGGCGGCACCTAGAGGGGACCTGGCGACTACTGGCACCGGGCCCAACCGCTGCGGAATCCTCAATGCACCACCCTGGGGCTTTGGCGCCCCAACAACAGCCTTCCCCGGTCTAGAAGCCGCTTGGGGACCCAAAGCGTGAGTCTTTATGCGCATTATGGCGTAATCCTCGTCTGCAACGTCCAGCGAAACCGGTTTGTCATGTACAGTCAGTCCCCCGGTTCGCCGGTCAACCGTAGACCGCGCAGCGGGCGTCCCCTCTTTCCTTTAGCTTCGAGACCATATCCTGATTGTCCATCGACAATGTCTCGTAAGCTTTAATCGTCTTCCGGGAAGATACACCTGCAGAACACAAGGCAAGTATATTAGCCAACACCAATATGGTCAACAGGATCAGAGATACATCCTACATTCCACCACCCACTAGGACTCCCCCCCAGGTGACATAGTTCCAGCACCTCCCACCGGATGAAGTTGTAGGAACTCCGCTCCAGGTCCGACCAGCACCCAAAAACCCGGGTGATCCTATCTCTCTCCAATTCAGATAAGCGATACGACTAATCGCCGATCGAGTGAAAGGCACCAGGGACCCGGTACGCCCTACTTCTCTTCTGCCAACCCTCCCCTGCCATTATCATCTTCTTCCTCCAGTTATTGTTGAGCCAGGAGGGCAAGCGGGTTATCACCGGCTTAAAGTCCTGAGTAGAAAAGTTTACACACCCCCGGGCCTTACTCTTCTTCGAGTATGTCACCCGGTACAAGGCCCAAAACTCATTCACCGTAGGGCAACTCATGTCACTCAGCCAGTAGAGATAGCCCAGACTCAGCAGTTGCCTCCACTGGTTTCCTGGCAGCTGTGCCGGTGATATCCTGATGGCACTCAGCAGATACAGCATAAAATTCGGCAGCGGGAGCGATAGCCCATGCCGAAATTGATCCTCATGAACGGCAACCCAACCATCTTCGGGGTTGCAAGCCGACTCTCCGGCATATAGGGGTCGCAGCTCTACCTCTCAGGGAATATTCCACCTCGCCCAAAAAGCGGAAATCTCCACCGGAGATAAAGATACCTCTGGCTCATCACAACTTATGGTTTTATCCCCGTCCACAATTATGTGGCGCGTGGCCCCTCTCCCTAGTGGGCAGTGCCCAAGGACACTCCGTAAGGAGCATCCTCCTGTCCTAGCGACCCGGACGTCGATACCTCATCGGTCGAGCGAGCGCTGGGGTTAGGCCCCGAGGAAAAGGAGGCAACCCAGTCCTCCATCTTCTCTTGGTCGTCCCTCACCGGTCGCTTGGTGGCCGATCTGGAAACCTCACTGGAGCTCCCAGAATCCATGTAACCTAGAAAAAAAAAACCCCCTTACCCGATTAGAAACACGATCTAAAAAAAAAAAAACCAACAACCACAGCAGGTCTGTACGAAGGATATTGTACCCCGGCACAGTCTGCACCAGGCGATAGGCATCTCAGCCGACAGTTCCCGGTTCTCGCAGAGATCCGGTACTACAACGGTCCTATCCAAAGGGCTAATCTAGGTACCACCAAACGACCATCGGATCCATCCACGAACAAAAAAAAATGGGGGAGGAAAAACAATTTCAGAACCGCAAAGGACTGGGACTCACCAAACTAGTGCACGACGACGGAAAAGCAGCAGCTGGAAAGCATCGAGCAATTGTGTTGAGCGTGGCTAAAACAAAGGATCAGTTATCAGCCAAACGAAAAACACACGAAGTGGCAAGAGTTTATATGCAGCCCCAGCGCCCTTGAATTCACACCACCCCCCCCCCCCCCCCCCCCCCCCCCCCAAACTACTCAGTAGGGTAACTCAAGCGCCTGCGGATCCAGGCCATCCATCTCTGACGGTCTCCTACCGGCACGTGTCCCAGTATTGGTAACCTCCCAGGCCATCATAACTGATCGGACTAATGGAATACCCCCTTTAATGCATGTCAGCCACCTGCCTTACATGCGAAGGGTAGCTGAAAGAGCAGGAGACTTCCTCGAACCGTCCCACCTACAACCTACTCCACCTAACGCTGAAATACTCCACCGGACGAACTCTTCCTCTTAACACATGAGACTTCTTCCCGCAGGCTAGAAACCCTGCACTGTTATTATTGTTACCCCTGAAATATTCCAACAAGTACAGGGCATTCTAACATATACTCCAACGATACGGGCCATTCCACCGGTTGAATTTATTCCACATTTACAGCCAAAACAAAAAACGGCTTGGTATCCCACCGGGAGAAGTCTTCCTCTAGCACAAGAAACATCTTCCCGCAGGCTAAAAACCCTGCAGCAATATTATGTACAGGCTACAATATTCCAACCGTATTGCCTGCTCCGGTTCAACGGTTTCCTAGTCCTCAGCCCATCTAGATTCGACTATTGGATGCAGTATCGGACTGGCCATGATGACACTTGCGTATCACTCTCCTATGGAATAACCGGTTCAGCGAACTGAGACATTCCTACGGGCAGCTGTGTACGACCTAAGGGATCCAATATACCACCGGACTTTATAAACCCGGGAGACTTGATCCTCTAACATAGGACAACTCTTCCAGCAGGCTAAAAACCCTGCACATACATCCCACCTGCATGAACAAATGCAGTGACGTTGGGACAGCTACCAAGGACTACTCCGGGCCACGCCACCCACACGGAGACTTGATTCTCTGATACAGGAAAACTCTTCCCGCAGGCTAAAAACCGTACACATACCTCACGCCTGTACGGCCAAAGGGTATGAAACGATTGGTGATGTCTCCGGTACCAACACGGGACCGTTTCACCCCGGGAGACTTGATCCTCTCATACAGGACAACTCTTCCCGCACCCTAAAAACCATGCACATCCTATATGCCTGTAAGAACAAGAGGTTGTGTGACACGTGGGGACGGCTGCCCAGGATCACTCCGGGCCACGCCACCCACTAGGAACTCCTATAACATAGGGCACGTTTCCCGCTGGTACTGGGTGACCTCTTCAAACTGTTCAAGGCACTCACCGACTACTGTGGCTACGTACTGTTCCTAACTCGGGGGACTCGATCATCCCATTCGCTATCTTCACCGGGTTATCTCGGAACATAGCATGGCAGATTTCAATGTCGCATCATCCCATTCACTATCTTCACCGAGTTATCCCGAAACATAGCATGGCGGATTTCAACGTCGCATCATCCCATTCGCTATCTTCACCGGTTATCCCGGAACATAACATGGCAGATTTCAACGCCACATTATCATCTCACGTACTACATATTGTAGCCATATGCAACTGTTAGCATCAACATCATAACCATGCACTCATCACGATATGCATCATCATAACAGGTTTATTCGAACGCCCGACCAAGCCCAATCTTAAACGCGGACTTGGGGGGCTAGAGTATCGGTGGGTAAGTGCCCCAGTGGGTCTGCGGACCTATAAATGAAGACATATTTAAGTCCTCATTCAAGATGGCACTTGACTGGGAACTTGGGGGACTTGTTGACAGTAGCCATAGAGAGGCTACCCAGGCCCCCAGACCCGCAGCCAGAACTCCTGGACCCGGTCCAGGGCCCGGGGCCAAAGCATGAACACCTGCACCAGCGCCCGGGCATGCCTTACCTGTGACCTGGGCCCGGGAACCGGGGATGGTAGCTCCCCAAACAGGGGCCGAAACAGTACAGTAATATGGGCAGAAGGGGGCTAGTCCCACATCGAAGGGTGATGTCAGTCCTCACACCCGGCAGCCTATATATGAGTCCCAACAACCCTCATTAATAGGTAATCAATACTCCAACTACTCATTCCCGTTTAAGTTATCAGTTTATCCCAACTATACTGACTTAGGCATCGGAGTGGAACAGACCGGCCCCGCCCGGTATTCCCTTAGTTAGCAGGGTTTGCAGGCAGGAATCACACCAACATCCACCGATATCTGTGAGTCTACGGATTCAGACAGAAACAAACTATATTTCAAAATTAATACCATGTTTGCTATTCTGTATTTGAGTACAAGTCATGAATGAATGAATCAAAAGTTAAAAGTAGAAAGAAAATGGGAGGCAAGAGCTTTGTTTCTCAAATCTGTTATAAGATGCTTTTTAGCCTAACGTGAATATGTTTTTCAACGCAATGAAAACTAAGATGATTCCTTGTAAGCCAGATAGACCAAAGCTATAAGAATTACAAATTGCATATTATGTGGATTAAAAAGTAAACTTTTTGTTCAGGATAAGAAATCACCAGACCAATCAAGAGGACTACAAGTAGTTGCCCTACTCCACACATGTCGAGCAGAGCTACATGAGTACGTAGAACAAAATTAAAGGAACAGGACACGAAACTGTAGAATTATGAAGGACAAGATGATCGCAAGTTCTTAAATGATTCCTTTCGAGTAAAAAAAAATTACATATCTTGGAGAATCACATATTCATTCCACATACATTAGTAGAAAGATAATAATAATATTTACACACTATTACATATTTCATATGAAATAATTTTGATAATTACCTTGTAGCTAGTGAAAGTCCTATGAATTTACTTTCACGAAGAGTAAGGAACATCGTTACCTTTTTAAGTTACTGGTTATTTATAGGGGCATTTATAAAAAAGAGCATTTGAAGACCCAAAATTATAAAAAATGACTTAACTTTAAGGTGCTTATAAAAAAGGACACAGTTAAACAAATAACCATACAACATGAAATAATTACAAAATATACCACTATAACAGTTTTGGAATAGCTCCGTTACTGAAAACGGAGTGGTTACATTATTCCGTTGGGTAGTTACACAACCCTAACTCCACTACTATTCACTCTTTCCACTACTATTCACTCATTCTCTGTAATTCTCACTCTCATTCTCTCACTGATTCAATTTCTCTCATTCTCTCATTCTCTCACTCTCTCCGATTCTCTACTTCTATCCTCTCCTTCTCCGACGCCGAATCTCCACCGTTCTCATCTCCACTGTCCTCATTTCCATCTCCGTCGACGAGTCTCCACCGCTCTCCTGTCCTTCTCCGACGGCGAATCTCGACAGCTCGCAGTACAAACAAATCTCAGCTGCTCAGGTAACAGATATTTCACATTCTTTTAGAGATTCAAAAAGAGTTTTGATGAGATTTGAGTTTTGATGATGATGATTCAGTATTTGCTGAAGAAGAGGATGAGAAATCTGAGATGTTTAGACTGGGTTCCAGAGAGTGAAGGGGAAGAATGTGGAGGATGATTTTAGGTTTGGGGGGATTAGATGATAAATTGGAAGATGATTTTAGGTTTAAACAGAAATAACCTAAAACAATATCTACTTTCTTTTTTTTTTGAATTTTGCATGAGCAATAGAAATTATGTGAGTTTGTGTGTGTGTGAATAGATGAAACTGTGTTATATGAATGGAACTATAGCAGTAACTATCCTACTAACTATCTTGTTGTGGTTGGAACTATCAAAATAACTATTATGTAACTGCTACTTTTTAAAATTTTGATTGGGCGCTAAAAATTCTGAGTGTTTGTGTGTGTGTTAATGGATGAAACTATGTTATGTGCATGGAACTATAACAGAAACTATTCTAGTAACTGTGTTATGTGCAAGGAACTATAACAAAAACTATTCTAGTAACTGTGTTACGTGCAAGGAACAATAACATAAACTATTATAGTAACTACCTTGTTTGAGTTTATGTTAATGAAATTATATTGTTTCAGTGTTGCATAACTGTATTAGTAATTGTGAAATTTGGTGATGGAAATATATGTGAACTGTTTGAGTTTATGGTTGTATCCGGTTATAACTTTTTTCCCTCACAAATGCAGAAAATGGCACCAAAACTGAAAAATAGTCCGGCAAAAAAGGTTACTTCAAGTGAGGATGATAGACAACACGAACTACGAACAAAAAAAAGGAATGAGGACAATGCAGAAAAGAAGACTGCAAAATAAAAACAGCGAAAGGTAACTATCTATCTTGGTAATCGAAATTATATTTTTTCTGTAACTGTTAGTGTAACTATTAAGCAGTTGGTAATGCAAATGTTAGTGTATAAATAATCTAACTATGAATTGATGGGAGCATAGAAGAAAAAAGCAGAAGAGATAGAAGGGAAAGACAAACAATAACAGAAGCTGGAAAGGAAAACAACACAATTAGTCAGTAACTATAGTAGTAACAGTATTTCTTATAAGTAACTATCTCAGTAACTATGTTACAATTGAAAAAGTGTCTTAGTAACTGTGTTTATCGAATGTGTAGATAAGCGAAGACAAGGTAGCGACAGCTGCCAAAAGAAAAAGAAAACAAGATGATGAAAGCGATGATGGTGCTGATGTTAAAAAAGAAAAGCAAGCACGAAAATCAGTAAGTAACTGTCATAGTAACTGTTTTTCTTTTGAGTAACTATCTTACTAACTGTGTTATAATTGAAAAAACTGCCATACTAACTTTGCTTATCAAATATGCAGATAACGGAAGAAAGGGGAGCTAGAGATAAAAAAAGAAAATGGCAACAAGAGGATGATGGTGATGAAACTGAATATGAAACATCTAGTAGTGGTAGTGGATCTGATTATCAAATTGATGAAGATGATGATAAAGGTGAAAAGAAGATCGTCCTGATAGAAAAACAAGAAGAACATCAACTGCAAAATCCTGTAAGTAACTATCACAGTATCTACTAACTATCATAGTAACTATGAAAATAACTATCATAGTAACTAGTAACTATCAAGGTGACTATCATAGTATCTATGAAAATAACTAGTAACTATCATAGTAACTATCACAGTATCTACTAACTATCACAGTAACTAGTAACTATCATAGTAACTATGAAAGTAACTAGTAACTATAATGGTAACTATCATAGTATCTATGAAAGTAACTAGAAACTATCATTGTAACTATCAAAGTAACTAGTAACTATCATTGTAACTATCATAGTAACTATCACAGTATCTACTAACTATCATAGTAACTATCACAGTAACTAGTAACTATCATAGTAACTATGAAAGTAACTAGTAATTATCAAGGTAACTATCATAGTAATTATCAAAGTAACTAGTAACTATCATTGTAACTATTAAAGTAACTAGTAACTATCAACTGTCATACTAATTTTGTTTTAATTGTGTTTTCAAATGAGCAGAAGAAAAAGGGGCAGACCCTACAGTTCAGAAGCACCCTACCAAATTTCAATGAATATGGGGGCCAAATACCAGAGGCAATACTATAGCTGATCGAGAGGACTCCTTTTGCCAAGCTGTTTCAAGCACTACACCAGAACCTTGTTTACGGTTCAAAGTCAAACAACCAATTGGGGATGGTGCTAGAAGCTTACGATCACGTAAGAGATGAGTTTCAGTTTTCTGGGAAGAAGTTCCGAATAAAATCATCAGATATTTCACAAATTCTAGGGTTGAACCGTACATGAGTGTACATTCAGAGAAAAGAGACGTCCATTTCTGATTTTGTGATCAGATTTTTCGGACAATCAAAGGAAGTCGATAAAAAGATGGTGAATACAGCCATAACAGCCGAATTAAATAAGAATCCTCAATCTGATGAGGAAAGAGGAAGCAGAGATGCAAATATAGCAAGGCTGATTATTGTCGACATTCTCATCAAGCTTCTCTTCCATATAGACATAGTCAGAGCTGTGGAGGATTTAGATGAGACATCTAACTATGCCTGGGCAAAAGAAGTCAAAATCTTCTTGAAAAGATGTTTCACAAAGTACAAGAAATCGGACCGTGCATCAAAGAATACAGGAGGATGTGTTCATGTCATTCTGGTAAGCAGTGCGCGAGTTTTATCTTCCTTTATTCTTTTATGTTATATCATTTTGCTTCTTATAAACTAACATTCCTTCTGCAACCAGTATTAGTTGTGCATGAAGACAAACTTGGTGGAGCCAATTCCAGGGAGGGACAATGAACAACACCAAATCAGGAAATGGGACCTTGAAAAGTTGAAGAAAAATATGTGGAAGTATCAACTCAAAGACTTGTCAGTAAGTATCATCTTAGTAACTATCTTAGTAACTATCATTTTTGAATAGCTATCTCTGTAACTGTGTTAGTAACTACCTTAGTAACTATCAATTTTGAAAACTATTTGTGTAGTTATCTTAGTAACTATCTCAGTAACTATAAAATTTTGTAAACAACCTGTGTTAGTATGTTAGTAACTGTGTTAGTAACTATTATCTTTGTAACTATGTCTGACTAACTATGTTAGTAACTAGTAACTATCAAAGGTGACTATTTATCATCTTTGTAACTAGGTCTGACTAACTATGTTAGTAAATATTTTGGTAACTATCATTTTAGTAACTATGTCAGTAAGTGTGTGAGTAATTGTTATTTTATTTTTTTCAGAAACATTTCGCAAAAAGCAGAGAAGACCTGGAAGGGACAAGTGAGGATGAGCATGAACCTGAAGCAGCTGAGCAGACTGAAATAGAACAAATGTAACCTGGAATCATCAACAAAGAAAATTCAGAACAGCTCAGGCAAAAGCAAATGCAGATTGAGCATTTGGAAAAAAAATTGCAAGAAAAGGAGAAAAATCTAGCACAGATGACACAAGTTTTGGAAGATGCCAGACTGGAAATTGTGGTGATGAAAGAGAGTGCAACGGCACAAGAGCTGGAAAATTTAAAATTAAAGGCTGAGTTGGAGAGGCAAAAGAAAATTGTGGCCGCACTGACTCAATTCTCCGACCCAATGGAGATGACACCACCACAATCTCAATCAGATGGCCTGGAAAAACTGGCGACTGAAGCCGAAAAAAAAAGGGCAGGCAACTGAAGTGAAGGAAAGCAGTAAGAAAAATGCAAAAGAAGAAGAAGAAGAAGAACAGCTTGTAGCAGATCAGCTAGACGCTTTGAAAAAAGTTGAGAAAGAATTAGAAAGGAAGAAAAAAGAAGAGGCTGAAAAAAGAAGAGAGGAAGAAAAAAGCAAAGGTAATAAAAATTTGTTATTACCTATCAATTTTGAAAAATATCTGTGAAACAATGTTAGTAACTATCTTAGTAAATATGAATTTTGAATAACTATCTTAGTAACTATAATATTAGTAACTATCAATTTTGAAAACTATCTGTGTAACTATGTTAGTAACTATCTTAGTACCTATCTGATTTTGAAAACTATTATGTGTAACTATGTTAGTAACTATCTTAGTACCTATATGATTTTGAAAACTATTCTGTGTAATTATGTTGGTGACTATCTTAGTAACTATCATCTTTGTACCTATTTTGTGCAACTACCTTAGTAACTATCATCTGAGAAAACTATTTGTTTAACTACCTTAGTAACTATCTTAGTAACTATCAAAAGAACTGAGTAACTATCATCTGAGTATCTGTATTAGTAACTATAACTGTAACTATAACTATCATCTGATTTCCAATCTCGTAGGTGATGAGGATGAAACAAGAACATATCGTAGAAAAATCGCAAAGGAAGCAAGATGGTCACCTAAGACACCGGTGCCGGAAATGCCTTCTTTCAACATCTTGCCGGGGATTATATCTCCTTGGGGAGCTTACAACACTCCCAATCTGATACGCCCCGAACCGTGTTTAACTTCTCAGTGATTTTATTTTATTTTTACGTTCCCGGGAGTTGTTTTACAGTTACGAAATTCCTAAAAGTTGACTTTTTATAATTTGAGTCTATCGAGAATTTTCTTGCTACGTTGGGATAGCACATGTTAAAACGAATTCGTGGACACGTAGCACACTAAATTCGGAGTTCGGATGAAAAAGTTACGATGTAAAAACCGTAACTTTCCAAATTTGGTCGAGTATAAATAGTCGGAAAAGGAATTTCCGAAAACGGAAATTTTTTTCTTTTCTCTCCTTTTTCTTTTCTTTCTTTCTTTTCTCTCTTTTCTTCCTCTCTTCCTCCCGACGCGCGACCCACCGACATCACCACCGCCTCCACGCATCTTCGCTGTCCGGTGACTTTTGGGGAGGAGACCCATCGCATCGGGATCGTCTCTTCCTCCTCTACCTCTCTATACCAGCCGTAGCACGCGTCGCGACCCGAGGAGAGCGCTGCGTGCTACTGAAGTTCGGTCTTGGACCGATCGGAACGCCTTAATCCGGCCTCGAGCTGGTGCGATCCTTACCTTTTCTTGAAGCCTGAGAGACATGTGTCAAACCCTCTAAGGGATTGAACCCAATTTGGAACAGGTAAGGAGAAATTCGAATTAGAATTTCTAGGGTTTTGGGGTTTT
Source organism: Potentilla sterilis (assembly GCA_963682095.1). NCBI lineage: Eukaryota > Viridiplantae > Streptophyta > Magnoliopsida > Rosales > Rosaceae > Potentilla > Potentilla sterilis. The sequence goes on along the minus strand of OY821755.1, from coordinate 29,886,819 downwards.
CGGATTTGGGTGATTTTGATGTTGGAATTTGTGTAATTGAAGGTTGGAATTAGGTCTAGGATGTTGTTTGGAGCCGAATTTGTGAAAATTATTGTTCGATTTGGTGGAAATTGATGAATTTCAGTTTGGGGATTTTTGGGCCGCCGTGTCGGCCGCCGTTCTTGGCGGCTGCATGGGTTTCGTGCGGCCGAGGCGTTGGGAGTGACCTTCTGAGGTTATGACGGTGGTGTTAGACGAAATGGGGGTGAATTTGGCCCTGTGGAGGAGCTACTACTGCAGCGGCGGCGGCGGCGGAGGGTAAAATGGTAAACCTGAAAGGTAAAAAGGTTAAATGGTAAATGGTAATTAGTAAATGGTAACTTAGTAAATAGTAAATGGTAAAAGTAAGACAGTAACAGTAAAACGGTAAATTATAAATTCGAAAGTTACTGTCCTGGTTATGAGTTACTGTTTAACTAAATTACTTACTATTTAACTCACGTTAAATGAAGAATAATTACGAGTAAATGGGCATTACGACGATATGATCAGTAAGTGATTAAACAGTTGTAAACTGGTTTAAGCGAACGCGTAAAGTTTAACCGAAAGTTTCGTACGAGTGAGGCCCTGTAAATTAAGTTTTCATAATTCGATTTCCGAGTTCGGAATATTTTAAATATATATATTTTTTACAGATCGAGAGGAGACTCGACGTAAGGAGAGCTCGGATCAGCGACAGACATAATCGTACTGTGAGTGGACTTTTGTTTTAAACTGATGCATGGATAAATCTTTTAATATCGTTGGGATTTATATATTCATGGATTTATTTTGAAAGTGATATAGATTATCGAAGGTCGATAATCTATTTTAATTGCTGATTTCCTTTTTTATTGAATTTGAATCGGATTACATTTTAAGTCAATTAATTTGATATTATCAAAATCTATATGTATAAGGATATTTAGCTGGAAATGAGATTTTCGATGATTATATGATTTCATTATTTTCTACGAGGCTATGATTGTGTTTAAGTATATTTATAAGCCTAAAAGGTGCGGACGGGGACCGTACTGATTTACGATGTATTAGGGGAATTGTACTTTGATTTTGTTTTCGGATTTTCACCATATATACCAGGGTCCAGATATGTTTATTGATTCTAGCTAACTTAGTCACCTGAGCCCACGCGAGGTGACGACTTGACCACATAGGTCAGATTCACGCTTGGTGCTCGACGTGTACAGGTTTAGCGTTGGACGCTATAGAAAGTCTTAGAGACTGACCCTTAGCCTTGGAGGCTCAGTATAATATGGTGGTTGACATTCCCCTATATTTTATGTGAGTTCTTTAAACAGCCAATGGGATTGGCTCACTGATATATATGTTTCTTAACCAGCGAGGCTGGGGTTTTTATATTATCGATATATGGAATTAATTGTTCTCATTAAGGCATGCATCATGGTTTTTATTCATGAAAATAAGAAAAGTAATATATAGTTATATTTATTGATTTTTGTCCACTCACGCTAATGTTTTAAATTACTTTCCCTGGGCTCTTTGTTTTAAATTGCCCAGTTTGCAGAGTCGTTCGGTACTGAAGGACGCAAAACTTATAGTTCCTCTTCCGCTGTCAGAAATCGTAGGTTATTTGATTAACCTACTTGTAGTATATTTCTTTTGTATAGTCGCTCTGATACGTTTGCGAGTTGTAGTAAAATAAAGTTTGTTTACTTATGGGTTATGACCCAATATGCTAATCGTGTGTTGCTATAAATTTTAATGTCTATTACAGAAGTTGAATTTCTTATTCTTATGTTGGGAGTTGTTGTGATTTGGGGAGCGGATGGCTCCAGGTGTTGAGGTTGGAAATTGCTTTAAAAGTTTTTTTGTTTGTTACAGGTTTTAGGGTTGTCCATTTTAAGATTTGTTTTACCGATTTCTCGATAGAGTTAGTCTTGAAGTGGTCCCCGCAGGACCTTATCCGGATTTCAGGGTGAAATCTGGTTCGGGTCCTGTCACAATCAATCACCGCAGCAACCAAAAGAAATCTCAACAGCAAATTTCAGGACTCCACCTACTCCACAAGCCAGAAAACTAACTCTGGTTGACATGATAGCTGAACCTCACAAGTTCCAGATCATAGAGTCATCGGTTCTCATGCCTATTTTCAACCAAGCTGAGGCAAGAAAGAAGAAAAAAGTGCATTTCAAATCAAACAAAAGTGTGACGGAATTTAAGATTGACGAAATGCTCGTACTTTGGGTGTTCAGCAGAGTCGCTGGGAATATATTCGTATGTTGTGCGGGTAAAAACCAGAAAGAGAACTTCTAAAAAGGACAACATCTACTGGTGGGGTGATGTCAAGGCTGAACGAGAGATAAGAAGAAAAAGGCAAGAAGAAAATAGAAGGAAGAGGGAAGAAGAGATGAGAAAGAAGAAGGAGGAGGAAAGTCTGAAAAAGGTGGTCCAACCAAAACAGATGCAATCTGAAAGTGCTGTTCAGACGTCTGAAAATCCTGTTCAGACGTCATTTGACGATCTGGCTGGGATCACAGAGGATGGTGAACCGATATACCTCATTGGTGATTCACAGGAACCTTTCCAACCCAGCCAAAGGGAAGTTATGGACTGGGATGACCACATTGTCTACAAACAGTACATGGACGAGAACACAAAGCTCAGGCTGCAAGACTACTGGAACAAGGCACCGAGCAGGTAATCTATCCTTCTATCTGTCTTACTAACTATTTCTTGGTATCTGTCTGGACAACTTCTTTAGTAACTATGTTAGTAACTATCAACTGAGCATCTATCTTTTTAACTATCTGCAATTAATTAAAGTAACTGTCTAAGTAACTATCATCTAAAAACCAATTCTTTGTAACTGTCTTTCTAACTATCGTCTGAGTAACTATCTGACAACCTATCATCTGTGTAACTATCATCTGTGTGACTATTTTAGTAACTATCTTAGTAACTATTATCTGATTCACTTTTATCTGAATATCTGTAGTAGTAAATACTAAATATGATAGTAACTATCAAAGTAACTAGGAAAAAATAACTAGTAACTATCAAAGTAAGTATGAAAAAATAACTAGTAACTATCTTACTAACTATAAAAAAATAAATAGTAACTATCAATGTATCTACTAACTATCATAGTAACTAGAAACTATGATAGTAACTATCATAGTAACTATCAAAGTAACTTGTAACTATCAACTTATTTAATTTCATGTGTGCAGAGTGTTCTTCTGGAAAGGCAAAGATGTGGGAACAGAAATTGCTAAGTATGAAATAAATCAGGTGGTGTTCGGAACTGAAGTTGTGAACAACATGATTGATGCCTATGCTGCTCTATTATAGTCTGAAATGATAGACAAGGACGATCCAGAAGAATATAAAGTAGAAATTATGCAGACTCACTCTTGGGTAAGATACTTTTTAACATGACAATTATACTTTGTAAAAAATTATTAGATAACTAATCATAGGTTTTGTTTGTTTGAAAACAAATGTCCACAGAAGAGCTAGAAGCAAAAACAATTCACCAGTTCCTGTGTGAACCACTGTACGAGAAGCTGGGTAAAGCGGAAATGATTATGATCCCACTTACTCATAAGAGGAATTTTTACCATACTCTACTCGTTTTTGACAAGGAAGCATGCAGATTTGCACACTTAGACTCCATAAAATCCAGAAAACCAGGAACCGGGCAAAGTTATAATAATGCTAAAAAAATGGTATGTTAGTAACTATCTTAGTAATTATCGTATGTGGAAATCTTATTGAGTAACTATTTATTTAGTAAATATCAAACTATTTATTGAGTAAATATCATCTTTGTAACTATCTTAGTAACTATCATTCTAGTAACTATCTGTTTTAGTAATTATCAACTATTTCAGTAACTATCTTTGTAATTACCTTTGTAACTATAATCTACGTATCTATCTTACTAACAATCTTAGTAACTATCATTCTAGTAACTATCTGTTTTAGTGACTAACTGTTTTAGTAACTATCAACTATTTTCGTAACTATCATAGTAACTACCTTTGTAACTATAATCTGAGTATCTACCTTACTAACTATCTGTGTAACTATCATTTTAGAAACTATCAACTATTTCAGTAACTATCTTGGTAAATATGGTCTTCGTAACTATACGTGTAACTATGTTAGTAACTATCTAACTAACTGTGTCTGTAACTATCTGAGTAACTATCTTATATGAACTATCTGACTAACTATGTTATTAACATGTCACAATGATTGATATATGGATGAGAGCTGTCCTTGATCAAGCAGATGATATGCTGAAGCAAGGATGCCGGTACAAAATAGACACCAGCAAAAGCTCCAGCACAGAATTGAAGATGGTAGAAGAGGCTCTTAATGAAGATGAAATTCAAACTATAAGGTGGATTAAGGACAACTACAAGTCCAACATGACTCTAAGTCCGTTCAAGGGAAAATTGCCTCAACAACTATTTGATTCGTAAATTTCTAAACCCAGCATATCTTAATAACTATCAACTTGTAACTGTCTGTAGAACTATGTTAAGTAAATATTTGAGTAATATCATCTTTGTAAATTCTCTGTGTTTTTATAGTAGTAACTATCTCAGTAACTATCATATCTGTAACTGTCATCTTTATAACTGTCTGACTTTAAGTAATCTTTTTATTTTGACAAAACAGCGTCGACTGTGGAATATATGTGATGTACCATGAGCCTCATTTTTTCACAAGGTGATTTCACAAAGAAGTTTGGGAAGAAAGAGGCTGACAAGTTCAGGGCTCACATTCTAAAGAAGTTTGCGGACAATCGGCATAGTTGGAGGCCCTCTTAGATGGATTAAACAGATTTTTCATGCTTTATTTTGAACAGTTAAACAAATTATTGACGATAATTTATTTAGGGAACAAATTTTGTATCTATTCAGGCTGACAAGTTTAGGGATCATTTTCAGTAACTATCAGACTAACTATCACTTTTTTCATATACTATCAAACTAACTATCATCTTAGTTTATATCTGTTTCATTTACTATCTTATTAACGATAACTTTTTCAGTAACTAACAAATTCAATTAATCTTGTTTCTTTGAAACTGAGTTAGTAACTCACTTTTTCAGTAACTATCTTAATAACTATCAAAATAACTATCATTTTACTACATATCTTACTAATTATCATATCAGTAACTATCAAACTAACTATCATTTTACTTCAAAATCTTACGAATTATATTACTAACTATCAAACTAACTATCATGTTATTGAAATATCTTAGTAACTATCGTTCAAACTACAAATACTAATTATCGAAAAAACCATCATCTTAATAAAACTAAATAACTATCTAACTATCGTAATAACTATCAAAGTAACTATGAAAAACACAATTGCTGGGCAGAATAGCAACTTATCAAAGTATGAAAATTGCAGGACACAATGCAGCGTGCCGCTGCACCGCACAACGGCAGCGGAACGCTGCCGAACTCAATATGAATAAAATAATAAAAGTAACCTTTCAATTATTGTAAAACAAGTAAACAATCAATGTACATTTCAATGTAACCATCATAAAAAAAAAATAGAATTGCATGAATAGCTATCTAGGGAACTATATAATTTCTCTACAGCTTGTTCTGTTGTGACCAGCATATTTGTTACACCTGCTGCACTTGACTGTCCTTTTCACTTCATTTTTACTTCTGTACCTCTGTAATTTTGGCCTTCCAGGTGGTCTCTTTGTTAATGGTGGTTGCACCAACAATGCAGGCTGAGCTAGATCCACCGGCTTTGAAACAGTAGGAACCGGGTTGATTGCGAAATAATAAGTTTCACGATATTTATCCACCTAAAAAAAAAAAAAAGGAAAAATAAAGGATATAATGTCAGGTTCATGTAACTGTACCAGTAACTTCACTAGTATCTGTCAGTGTAACTATTTTATTTGAAGTAACTATCTTACTAACTACCTCGGTAACTGTTTAAATAATGTTAAATTTAGGAAAAGTTGTGCACCTTGAAAATTGGATTGAAATATGAGTACACATTAGAACTGTGTTTCTGAATCACGACAAGGGCATGTGAGCAAGGAAATCTGTGAACTTGCCATTCTCCACATGAACAGTATAACGCTTCCAAGTTTACCATCACAGAATACTTTTGGCACTGAACTTCATAAACGTATGTATCAGATCTACTCACTAACCAGTGTCTACCCAACTCCAAGTTGTCAACCAGCTTCTTTTCCAACTTTGGACACAGCTCAGTAACCCATCCAGCAGATTCTTCCTTCCGAGAAGCAATTAAAGCCATAGACTTAAGACAAATGCCTTCGTTAAATTCAATAATGGGAAGGCTCTTCAACTCCTTCACCCAATTGTTGAAACACTCGGCCAAATTATTTGTCATTTCACCAAACCTTTCACCATTAAAAAAACTAGAAGCCCATGTTTCCAGAGGGAGATCCTTCAAAAACTGATCAACAACCTCACCACCTTCATGCTTCAACTTCTCGAAATTAATCTCAAAATATTTACGAGTGCGAGAATAAGCACACTTCATAAACAACAATGGAATTCTTTTGCTCAGATAAGAACCACATGCAAACTTGTTGCTCAGATTAGCCTGAAGATGCCTATAACAAAATCCATGAGGACTATTGGGAAAGACTGCACAAACTGCATTTAGAAGACCAATATTACGATCAAATATGAAAGTAATTTGCCTTGTAGAATATCTCGACAACTCTTCAGATAACATCTTAAGAAAGAATGTCCAATTGCTCTCATTTTCAGAATCGACAATAGCATAAGCAACTGGATATAATCCTAAACAAAAGAAAGAAAAAAAATAATGTCAGGTTCATATAAATAACTATCAAAGTAAAAGTAACTGCACTAGTATCTATCAAAGTAACTATTTATGCTGAAAGTTCCTGTAACTATAAAAGAATTTCCACTAGTATGTATCAAAGTAAATGTATAATCTGAAAAATTCATTTAACTATACCAGTAACTACCATAGTATCTATCAAAATAACTGTTGGTCTGAAAGTAATGTAAATGAAAACCATTAGCAATGAAGAAAAGAAAGAACAAAACAATGAAGTGATGTACCACAATTCGCATCCTTTGTCGAAGCAGCAAGAAGCATGCCTTTGTATTTATTTGTGATGAATGTAGCATCAATACAGAGAATTGGTCTGCAAGACTGAAAACCATTCAACCAAGCAGAATACGTAACAAACATACGTAGGAACCTTTGTGTTTCAGATTCGTACTCTACAGCTAGCCTAGAATATGGGTTGCATTCATATGTCCGCTGGTAAAACCATGATAAATTCTGGTAAGACTCAGAATCAACACCAACCACAACATCCCTTGCAAGTTCTTTGCCATACCAAGCAGTATGATAGGCGACATTTAAGCCGTAGTTTAGCTTTATGTCTTGCAGTAAATCAATAGCTTTCTTACTGGGATTCTCACGAACCTTGTCAAGCATCACCTCCGTAATAATCTTACTGCACATCATCTTACTATTTTGAAGCCTGATGACACAACGACATCTATGTTCGTTCACCAATTCATTGATCACAAAGAAACCATTATACCTGAATAAAAGGTGCAAAACTCAATCAACATATATACTCTTTCATAGTAACTATCCAAGTAACTAATAACTATCCAGTTAACAATTCATGTAACGTTAACACTGAGAAATATAGAAGAAACTATCTAAGTAACTACTAACTACTGAAGAAAAAAACAGGTAACTATCAAAGTAACTATCAAAATAAAAGTTTGTCTGAGTTCAAAACTAAGAAATATATAAATAACTATCTAAGTAACTATACAAGTAACTATCATGCTTAAAAATGAAGCACACAATGCAGTGTGCCGCTGCACCCACAAATATGGCAGCACAACACTGCCGATATCAACTATACAAAATTAAATTTAACAATACAAAATACGTGCAACGGCTAATGAAAATGTACCTGCATAAAGATGCCTTCACACACCAATTACAACCTTCAGAATGTTTTTTCTTGCAGAAAGCAACAACGCGTTCATGCTTATTTCTATCTAACAAATACTCAAAACCAATCTCCACAGCATACATCTCCAACTTCAGCCTAAACTCTTTTTTCCCACCCTCAAACGTCTGACCCTTAGAGTGAATAAGATCTTTCCATCCTTTAGAAAGATACATTTTTAGGTCCTCACGCCTATAACATCCCAAAAATTCATTCTCTTCCACCAAAACACTACTCTCCTCACTAATAGTATTACTAACTGCACTTTCGAAAACAGAAGCAATGGGATCCACACAATGAACATCCACATCAACAAAATCAGATTGATATCGTCCCAAAACTCTAAACATCATGCGCATATCAACCTCATTTTCCAGAAAGTAAACAGTAGGATCTGGATAAACATTGTACTTAAGTTTGAAAACCAATCTTTCCAAGTCGGGAAAACGATCGTGTATCTTAGGACAAAAATCAACAAAACTACAATTATGAACAAACGAAAGTGCTGCTCATTCACCAGAATACACAAGCTTAGCAGTATAAAAACTGTCCATTGCACCTACGTACAGGAAAAATCATAACAACATCAATAATTATAATACTATCAAAGGGCATCATAATTATATCTGTTACTATCTTACTAACTATTATAGTGTCTATCATCGCAGTAACTATCTTACTAACTATCGTACTAACTATCATTTTAGTAACTATCTTACTAACTATTACTTAGTAACTATCTTACTAACTATCTTACTAACTATGAAAAATAAAAAATGCAGCAACTATCAGCCTAGTAACTAACTTACTAACTATGAAAAATAAAAAATGCAGCAACTATCAGCCTAGTAACTAACTTACTAACTATCGTAGAAGCTGAAATAATAACTATGAAATTGGTAACTATCGTACTAACTATCATCTTGGTAAATATCTCACTAACAGTAATTATCTAACTAACTATGAAAAAAAAATACAGAACGGAAAAAAGATGATGAGGAAGTTTTCGGAGAAGTATGAGGAAATTTTCGGAGCAGTAACAGTATGACAAATAACAGACGCAAAGTTTCAAAGGCAAATCGAAAATCGCAGAATGAGGAAATCAACTGAGAAACTACAGACGCAAATCTAAACAGCTGCAAAACATTAACATACCTCCTTCAGAGACAAATCGCAATCGCAACGCAAATATTCAGATTCAAATCTGAATCGCAAATTGAGCAATTAAACAGTTGAATTGTAGATCACCGGAAGAAAACGAATTACAAAATCGGCGGCAAAAAAGGAATTACAGATCGGCGGCAATGAGGAATTGAAGATAAGAGGCAATGAGGAATTGAAGATCAGAGGCAGAGAGAAAGAGAGAAAGAGAGAGAGAGAGAGGCGGCAATGAGAAGAAGAAAAAGAAAACAGAGCTGAAAGAGAGAATGTAACAAAACGGGAATAATTCCATACTTAAGGGTAAAATCGTCCGTTAGAAAATCAAAAACAGCCATTTTTTATAATTTACTAAAAATAAAAATAGCCTTTTGTGATAAAAGTATTAAAAACCTGCCCTTTTTTATGAAATGAAAAACATGGGGTTTTTTTTCTAATTTACAAAGCTAGATGGTCCCTTTTTCTAAAATGTACTTATTTATAACTTAGATTGAGATGATACCCGATCCGGTCCGACCCGATAGATTATTATAAACCCCTTAAACTAATCTTTGAAACACGGCAAAAGTACATCGCTCATTTCTGTTAGACTCGTCACCTATGCAGCACGGACACGCTCTGCAGGTCGCGTGTCGCGTGTCCGACACGAATTGGACACGGACACGCCAGAATTCGCCCCAATACACAGTGGACACGCGAATTGAGATTTGGACACCGCTTGGACACGCGAAATGGGGTTGGACACGCCAGCGTCGTCGACTCCCAATTCGATGACGGCGGTGTTGTGTCTCATCGGCTCCCAATTCGTCGACGATCGGCTGGACATGGTCGAGCGCCGGCGGTGGGAGGGGGGGGGGGGGGGGAGGGAGGGAGGCGACGGGAGCTGAGAGTATGCGGCGGCGGCAGTAGGTGATCTAATGGCGGAGAAGGAGGGGGGAGTGATTGGGTGGGACGAACCAGACCGAAAAATGCAGCGGCGGGAGAAGAAGAAGGAACAAAAACCAGAAACCCAAATGGTGTTTGGTTTGGAGACCTTACCCACCTGCGTACTGATCACCGCCATCCACCCCAAGCTGGAACTCAAAACCCTCCTCCTCTGTCGCTTGTGTTAGCAAATCAATGAACTCCTCAGTTTCCCAAGCCCTTCCTTCACTCTCCTCCCTCAATCTCTCCGTAAAGTCTCCACCTTTTTATCTCAAAATCTCTATGTAGATATTGTCCACCGTTTTCTCTTAATACCCAGATTTTGAGTAGCATTGTTGGTGGGTGTAGTGGGGTTAGTATTGGATAGTGATGGGGTTAGTGCTTGGGTCTGGGCTTGGGCCATGGACTCGGGCTCGGGCTTAGGTTTTTTTTTTTTTTAATTATACATATATATAAAATATTATTTAATTATCGTGTCCACCGTGTGTCCGTGTCCGAACAAAAATTAATTTTGACGTGTCGACGTATCGAATCGTGTCCGTTTTGGACAATCGTACTCGTGTCCGTGCTCCTTAACTCGTCACCCTTTATTTGCTCCAGAATATTCCACATAACCCCTAAACCACTCTTCCACTCTTCACTCTCTTTCTTTCTCTCTCCTCCACCACCACCGCCATGGCTTCTGCTTCTCCCGCCAAAAGAAGGTAACAATTCTCTCAGCTCTTCTTCTCCTGTGGATTTGTGTTTGTGAGAGTGCGAGACTGAGTCTTGAGAATTTGCAGGTTCTGGTTCCGATTGCGAACGGCACGGAGCCGATGGAGGCGGTGATCGCCGTCGATGTTCTGCGCCGAGCCGGAGCTGACGTCACTGTGGCTTCTGTGGAGAAGCAGCTGAGTGTTGAGGCTTGCCATGCCCATGGGGTTAAGATCATCGCTGATGCTTTGTTTTCGGATTGTGGCCAGAGCGCTTTGATCTCATTACTCTGCCTGTGAGTAATTCAGTCCTTTGTTTCTGAATCGATGATTATATGTGTTCTTTATTGTTTATTGCAAGTTCAAATTTGGCAGCTTTTGTTTGATTGCTTAGAAACTTGATAGAAAAGAAAGAAAGCGAAAACTAACAATAGAACCAAGTGTAAGTAGTAGGCATTATTGATTTGTTTACAGGAGACCCATGCTTATTTGAAGCAGCTGTAATTGGCTTTATTGAATGTAGGTTAATTTGTTCATTTGATTCGGAGCCGCCTTTTGATTAGGAGTTGATTATCAACTAATTGGAAAGCTGCTATAGGGGAAATTGAGGGAATCAATTGGATACCTTATAGGGAACTGTCGGAGAAAATTGATTAGAATCATTCTTAAGCAACCAGTTGTTTCTTTATTATTATTTTCCCCAGATGAACCCATGTCTTGATATAAAAATATGCATACAGTTTGATATGATCCATATAATTTAAGAATAGTGAAAGCTTATATCTATCTTTACTGTCATCGGTCTATTATAAGAGTTTTTGAAGTTTGCTTTGTTGGTTGCTAATTGTAATTGAATCTGAGTTTTGGCTATTCATGCTATTGGGAGGGATGCCGGGCACCACCAATCTTAAGAATAGTGAGGTCCTGGAGAGCCTGGTGAAAAAGCAAGCTGCTGATGGACAATCTGTGCTTCTCCTGTGTTTGTGAGAGTGCGAGACTTGTGACTCTTGAGAATTTAGAAATTAAACTAGTACTTTGATTAAATGATGAAAAATGGTGAAAATTCAAGGGGATATTTTAGTGTTTAGTTCAGAAAAGGGAAGTATAGAGGTTTTGGGAGCTATCAATGTCTGGAAAAATGGAAATAAAAAGGCTCTGTTATGATCTGACGTTTCTGACCTCTTCCCTGACTGTTACTTTTAATGCCAAATAGACCGGCTAATGTATACTGGAATACTATTTTGTTTCTGTATGTGCTGGGTCTGTGACTTCAAATCTTTACTCAGGTGATGCGTCCCAACCATGGGGAGGAATATACCATAACTGACCGAAACCCAATGAAGTGGATTTCCACTGATTCCCCAAAGGTGAATTTTCATTTACTTTATACTTCTTTTGTTTTATTTGTCTTGGAACATTGCATGCAGAACAAAATGTGTTCTTATCTAGTCATGTGTATGTGTGTTAGATATTTTGTCATTAGTTGTATACAAGTGCTCTCATTGGTTGTAGTATACTTTGGCAATTATGTTGCAACTGGGTGAGATAATTGCATGTTCTTACAAGTTCACTATGAACTGAGAGTTGTCTACAGTTCTCCTAAGAAAAACTATAAGTTTGATATGACAGGAACAGTTGCTAGTCTTGTTTATAATGCTATGAGTCTCCTTTATGAATTTTTTTGCCTGTCTTCAGATTCTTGTACCGATAGCTAATGGCACAGAGGAAATGGAAGCTATTATGATCATTGATATTCTACGACGAGCCAAAGCAACCGTTGTAGTGGCCTCTGTAGAAGACAAGCTAGAAACTGTTGCTTCTCACAAAGTTAAGCTTTAAGCAGATGTGCTCTTGGATGAAGTAGCCAAAAGTTCGTATGACCTAGCTAATAGTTTTGCCTGTAAGTTAGTTTTCTTGTTTGCAGTTGTTTAATCATTACTATTCACCAGTTGACTAGCTCAACTGTATTCTCTATTTTTCAGGGTGGACTTGGTGGTGCTCAAGCAATTGCGAAATCAGAAACACTTGTGAATTTGTTAAAAAGCCAGTGGGAATCAAATAAGCCTTATGGAGCAATATGTGCTTCACCTGCTTTGATCTTTAAACCTCGTGGCTTACTCAAGGTATGCCCTATAGCCTTTTCTGAAATAATTTTTATTGATGCTAACCTCATAACCAGCAAGGGGCCTGGAACTTCTATGGAGTTCACTCTAGGAATTGTTGAGAAGTTTTTTGGCCGCGAAAAAGCAATAGAGCTTGCAAAAAATATGGTTTTTGCTCATCCGTAAAACTACAGTCATGTAGAGAAGTGCTGAGTGGATTCATGCGTAGATGGATCCTTTTATGTTTTTATGTACCGCGGCTTTGCATGTAAATAAACTGTAATGGAAGGAACTCCAAATAAACTATTTCACTCTGATCTTTTTACTCTGCCTGTGAGTAACTCAGTCCCTTATTTCTGAATTGATGAATGCATTGTGTTATTAGTTGTGTATGACATGTTCTATTTTGGCAGCTTTTGTTTGATTGCTTAGAAATTTAATCGAAAATAAAGACGGAAAGCGAAAACTAACAGTAAAACCAAGTTCTAATAGTATGAGTTGTTGAAGTACCGAAGTATGCTTCTTTGAAGAAGCTGTATTTAGCTTTATTGACTGTAGGTTCGCTCATTTGGTTCGTATGCTTTATAGCTTTATTGACAAGTATGTCTTCAGATTCTTGTACCGATAGCTAATGGTACAGAAGAAATGGAAGCTATGATGATCATTGATACTCTACGATGAGCCAAAGCAACCGTTGTAGTTGCCTCTGCAGAAGACAAGCTAGAAACTGTTGGTTCTTGCAAAGTTGAGCTGGAAGCAGATGTGCTCTTGAATGAAGTAGCCAAAAGTTCGTATGACCTAATAGTTTTGCCTCTAAGATAGTTTTCTTGTTTGCAGTTGTTTTATCATTATTACTATTCACCAGTTGACTGGCATAACTGTATTCTCTATTTTTCAGGGAGGACATGGTGGTGCACAAGCATATGCGAAATCAGAATCACATGTGAATCTGTTAAAAAAGCAGAAGGAATCAAATAAGCCTTATGGAGCAATATGTTCTTGCTTCACCAGCTTTCTTACTCAAGGTAAGCCTATAGCCTTTTCTGAAATCTTTTTCATTGAGGGACCACTCCGCTGAAACTTGATTAATCCATTAACATTGCCCAGAGCTGACACTTCATTGAATGCAGTAATCTACTAGCTAGTTCTAACTCCATAAGAGATCACCTGACCACTGTGCTTTTTGCATCCTCTTACGACATGATTAAGATCCTTTCTCTTGGAGTCTGATATTTTATGATAATCATCCAATGTTGGTATCTGAAAACCATGGTATTTCCATCATTTTAGCGTTTTGAATTGTGAATAGAACTTTTTTTTATATCACCATCGAAGATCCCATCATATGCTGGTGCTGCCATCCAGTTGTACATTATATTTTCTCTTTTCTGCAGGGGAAAAAGGCCACAGCTTTCCCCGCAATGTGTGACAAGCTGTCAGATCAGAGCGAAATTGAAAATGGGGATAGGTTAATGGTAACCTCATCACCAGCAGGGGGCCCTGGAACTTCATTGTAGTTTGCTATAGGAATTGTTGAGAAGTTTTTAGGCCGCGGGAAAGCAATAAAGCTTGCAAAAGTTATGGTTTTTGTTCGGCCATAAAACTGGAGTCACGTAGAGAAGTGGAGAGTGGGATTCATGTACACATGAATCCTTTTATGAGGTTATGTATCGCGGCTTTGTATATAAATAAACTGTAATCCAAGGAGCTCAGAATCTTTAGATTATTTTTCTTGGTATATGTCGCTAATATCACTGCCTACTACTGCCTACTAGAGTTTCTGGTTGTAAGATCATCGCGTCTGTTCAGAAGTTCGTGGATCTTGAATTTAACAATAGTTTTGTGAATTCTTGGCTCTTGGTATGTGTACCATATATCCGATGAATTGTTCATGGGTCGTATTACTACTAGTGTTTGGTGTTTGCCTTCCAAAATTTATTGTTTTACTTTGAAAATGACTGTGAGGAAGATGTCTCTGCTAACTGCCAATCTCACTAAAAGATCCGCCGTAAGAACTTTAGCTCTAACAAATTTCAGTAGAACTTTAAAATCATCACATTAAGGGTATGTTTGGTGCGGCTGGGCTTTTCAGAAAAGCTGGCTTCTGCTTATTTTTTAAAATAAGCGGCTGAAAAGCAAATTGGCTAAGTGTTTGGTAAACTGGCTTTTTTTTAGAGCTTTTAGTGGAAAAGACATTGGTAAAGTGTTTGGTAAACTGAAAGCTGATTTGTGCTTTTTGTATGTAAATAACCAATTTAGACATGAAAGAAATTTTAATTTTAATTGATTGGTAATACCGATTAATTTGAAATTTTATGGCTGTTAATATATGGATTGAACTAGCCATCCGGTAATACTGACTGAGGCGGGGATAAAAAAACCCTAGAAATTATTCTGCCGACAACTCTTTCGTCGGAAGAAAGAA
Organism: Potentilla sterilis; assembly: GCA_963682095.1. NCBI lineage: Eukaryota > Viridiplantae > Streptophyta > Magnoliopsida > Rosales > Rosaceae > Potentilla > Potentilla sterilis. The sequence continues at coordinate 29,871,477 of OY821755.1, read as the reverse complement.
AAAAAATTCCTAGTCCCAGGTTCTGCCGACAACCTTTTGTCGGAAAAAGAAAAGTTAAACCCTGCCGACAACCTCTTTGTCGGCAGAGAATGAAGATGCTCAGGGTACCCAGATATTTGCTCTGGGCACCCATGCGATTGTCTCCCCAAAACCCAGAAAAACGAAGTTCAAATTTTGCCCAATAGCCGAGCCCAGTGCCGCCCTCTAGCTCGACGGCGGTCTCTAGCCCTCCAAGACGATGCCTCAGCTGCCACCATCGCGCCGCTCTATCGTCGTCGCCTCAAAACCCAGTGACCCGGATTCAACCCGGCTTCGACGACCAGATCGCAAGGTGGGGAGGACAGAGAAGGACTTGAGTTTGGTGAAGCGAGACTCGAGGTGGATGGGGAGGACGGAGTCGAGGGAGAAGGAGGAGCGGTGGCGGCGAGTTGCTCGAGAAGGATGTGGTCTTTGGCTTGGGAGAGAAGGTCTGTACGGCGGAGTCAGAGAGGTGGTGGGAGAAATGCTTGGCTCGGATCTGACCCCTGCAAAGAGTGAGGTCAGCTCTGGCATTTTGGAAAGTTCATTTAGCTACAGTGCTCCCGCTACAGTGCGGAAGCAGAAGCCAGCTTCCAAAAGGAGGGGGGAGGCAGCTTCGGCTTTTGGACGAAAAAAGCAGGTGCTTCTGAAAGCCAAAACCAAAAGTTGTGTTTACCAAACACATAAAGGTGCTGTGCTTATAAGCGGGGGAGCAAAAAAGCCCCCCAAACGCACCCTAAGTTCTGTGCTTCTCTAAAAATACAGTTGAACAATGGTTTTTTTTTGTTGAATCGACTGTCCAAGGAAACAAACAAATTCTGGTTCTAATGATTGTTCGTGGCGGATTTAGCACCCGGCGAACAGTCATCACTTGGGGGTAGCGGATGTAGATTCCTCTTGTGTCTTCTGTGTGCTTAGGCGTGCCAGCACCCTTTGGAGTGGTGCAACTCGACTGCGGACGACCCCTGGCGAGTCCTCTCGTCTGCTCCCAATAGACTCTGACTTCCTGATCAAGCAACTGCTACGCGAGCGCTGACTAAGCCGGCGTACAAGGCTGGAACAAGACCTGAATAGAACTAGCTAACAAGATTTTCTTCTCAACCCCTTGTGGATTGAGGATCTTACTCTGATCCGGAGAAGCAAAGCAGAGCTAAACCAAGATCACGGGTTTTTGTTACCGGGGTAACGACTCGATTGCTACCGGAGTAGCGGACTGACTCGATAGGCTCAGCAACCGCTCGACACGAATGCGAGATATGATCGATCGCAGGTGGAGGCAAATTGCGTGAGTTGCTCTAGAGAGGCTTTGCAAGTTAGCGGTGCGCTAGAACTTGTGTTTGTTTGTAGATGGTTGTGAACCCCTTCTCAGTCACAAAAGAGTTATATTTATATGATTCACGAAACCCTAATGCTTGAAGATCAAGCCTGGCGGATTCCGAAATTGACTAGGACTGTCCTTCCTTAAATCACCCCTAATCAGGTCAATTAAGAATAAATTGAGATCAGAATTTCCCCCAACTTAGGGAACTCATTCAACACCGTATATTGTCCAGATTAACATTCAATTAACCCCGAGATAAGCCAAACCGATTCCAAAGAAGATCATTTCCTAATTCGGCTAAGATATCTTTATAAATGGATTGCTATTCGTAACAACCCCCAATTAACTCAATCAGCATTTATGCATTATTATCCATTAAGGTAATTCATGTACTGCGCAATTGGATTATTGCAAAATAACCCCCATCTGATCAAGTAACAATTCAACTCTCTCTCCAAGCATTATTTGCTAAAAGAATTAGGAAGTGTGCATATTGGATTTTGTTTAAACTAAATCCCTCTGGGCCTCGAGGTAAAGCCCAATTGAAGGAAACTCCAATTGTGGCCCAAACATTGCCCCCCAGTCTCCGAGATTGAGAGCCCAACGAAATTGAAGAGAGACTAAGCCCCAAACATCGGCCCATCCGCAACATTTAAATATTTGGAATGTTGCGCTGTTCCCTCAGCAATTACAACTTTCCCCAAATTGAAACGGTATCACTGTTCGCCATAAACCCTTAATTGCCGCAAAACCCACCGTTTCAAAATTTCCAGAACCCCTTTCGGATCCTATATAAATCCGGTTGAATCCCTCGATTTTTCATTCAACCCATTCTCTTTCCCTCCTCAGATCAACCTAGAAAAAGCCAAACTCCAGTCCAATGGCCTCAACTATGAATTTCGCCGTCCGCTGCTCTACGGCGCCAAAAATCAACTCCTCCCCCTCCTTACCTGCTCCGGAGCCGATGACCGGACCTGCCTTGGGCTTCCCCGCGAGCAACAAGCCTCTCTGGGTCCCTATGTGAAGGGCTACAACGCTGACGACGACGGCGGAGCACACCGAATCCTCGACGGCCCAGCTCGCCCGCTGCCGGTAATTTTCCGTTCTGAAGACCCAGTGGAATGTCCCAACTTCCAATCAAACCACCACCAAGCCGCCGTTAATCACGCCGCCTGGCCTCTGGTGAAACCTTGGATGAGGACATGGTATTTGGCAAGGCTCCCTCTTGACGAGAAAATCTGGAAGAAAGCTGGAGTTGCTGACGTGATCAAACTCTGCTTCAGCCTCAGCCCAAAAGAGGGAAACATGTGTGCTCTCGTCCCTCTTATAAGTCTTTGGAACCCCTCAGTCAATGCCTTTGAGTTTAAATTTGGTCACGCTACTGTCACATTGCTGGACCTCTATGTCTGTTGACAGTAGCCACAGGGGGGCTACAACAGGCCCGCAGACCTGCAACTAGTGCACCAGGGGCCGGCCCAAGGCCCGGGACCGGATCACCAGAACCCGGCCTCGGGGTCCAGCAGTCCATCCTGCTACCAGGGGCCCGGGGTCCGGGGGCGCCTGCCTGCCTAAGAGGTCACCAAAGCTGCCCTTTGGTGTGCAAACTGAAGGGAACCAGTCCCACATCGAAGGGTAAGGCCATACCTCACTCCTGGCCACCTATATAAGGGCCCCAACTACCCTCATTAATAGGTAACTGATCCTTCCTACCGCTTATATACGTGCTTAAGTTATATCTATTCCAACTATACTAACTTAGGCATCGGAGAGGAGAAGACCGGCCCGCCCGGTATTCCCCTTAGTAAGCAGGTTTGCAGGAGATAGCACGAAGATTCACCTGTCTCTACCAGGCCCCAGGGTTTGTGTAGAAATAATTGGTGCCGTCTGTGGGAAGTTTGGACAAGAAACCACGTAAGCACTATCGATGGCAGAGAGTTCGGAAACAAGACAGGAAATAAATATCACCGAGGAGCAGCATGTTGCACCAGTGCAAACGCTTGTCTCCACCCCGGTCGTTATGCGGGAGCAGCGCGGCGACCAGGGCGATCAGGAAGGTGGGAGCTGTGGGAGGCCGACCGGCACGCCGGGGCCAAACCACGACAACTCGTCTGGCAAAGGCCCGGCAACTGAAGACAGGCCTGTGCACCGGGGCTTTTCTCTGACGTTCTCAGATGATCCGAGTGACCGAGAGGAGAGCCCGCGCTGCAACAGTGACCGAGACACCACGTACAGCCCCGACCAGAGCAGTATGGCGGGAGAGATACGGGCAATGGCCGCAGAGGTCAGTCGCCTACGTGAGGAGGGCGACCGGGATAGAGCCAAGTCCAATGCCCGGTATGAAGAAATGGAGGCGGTGAACGCTGCCCTGGTAGCCGCCCTGGAGAGAGGACAACAGCGCAACGACGTTATGGTCAAGGCACAGGCACCTCGCCAGTTCAATCTCAGCAGTTTGAAGCGGGGCAGTCATCGGGCGGTAGGCCCAGTGATTCCGAGCGAACGGATTCACCGGCCGGCACGGCCCCGCCAAAGAGCACGCCGACGCCTTGCCAGCCCCACACTTCGTTCGAGGATAAAGCCGTGACTCCGACTGCACGGGCATTGCAGATGCTCGCCGACACTGTGTCGGATTTGAAGGCCCAAATGGAGGCCAACGAGAGAAGAGCGGCACGGCCGATGGAAGGCGCACGGTTCAACGAGCGCATGGACCCCTTCTCGCACCGGGTTATGGAATCGGGGAGGTCCGGTAACCAGAAGTCCCTCAAGCTCACCTACTCGGGGTCCGGCTGCCCGTACCAACACCTGGATAGTTTCCGGTCCCAGACGTGCGCCAAAGGCTACTTTGATGCAGTATGCTGCAACATCTTCCAGGAAACTCTGTCTGGGGAGGTGCTCAGCTGGTTTTATGAGCTTCCGGCAAATTTAATCGAGGACTTCGAGCAGTTGGCCGACCGGTTTGTAGGCCGCTTCATCCTCCGGGTCGAGGGAGCCCGCACATCGACCATCCTCTTCAACTGCATGCAAGCGCCCGGCGAGGAATTGAGGACTTTTGTCAACCGTTGGCAGACGGCGACGGCCGGAGTCCGGAACCTTGACAAAGGTATCGCCGAGATGGCGTTTAAGCAAGGGCTCCGGCCAGGAAAGTTTTCATATGCCGTGTGGGTGGAACTCCCGCACGGGTATGACGAGTTGATGGCAATGGCCATCCGGCACGCCCAGGACGACCACGAGACGTACGGGCAGCACCTGCTGAAGAGGAAGCGGGAAGAGCAGCAGGAAGAGCACCCCCCACACTGTCAAGAATACAAGACCAGCCAGCGGACCGAGAACTGAGCCGCCCAGCCAAGCCGGCCCAACAGAAATTGGGGGCAATGGCAGCAGAAGCCCTATCATGACAGACCCCAGAACGAGCACAAGCCGGCGCAGTACCAGCAAGAACGCCCCCTGGCAATCATGCCAGCACAACCGGCCGGTCAAGAGGTCTTCACCGCTCTCACCTCTTCATACGAGGACATTTTGCTCGAGAACGGGAACATCATTCCACCACCGCCCAGGAGAAAGTACCCAAAGGGGAAGCTTACCACGGCACAAACGGGCAAGTACTGCTCCTATCATGATGAGGCTACTCATCGAACGAGCCAGTGCTGTGCTCTCAAAACAGCGGTGGAGAGTTTGATTAGTAACGGCCAGCTCCAACGGTAAATAGGGGAAAGGAGAGCAGATCCCGACCGGGAGCAAGACCGAGGCTGGTAGACTCGCCGAGCCTCCAAGCGGTTAGTTTGGCATATCACCGGTTTGACCGCTGTAACATTAAAATGTATATACAAACTACTTTCAAGAAAAATTCCACCGGTTCCACCAATTCAAGTACATTCATAGTCGAGGGATAATACAAGCAGAGGCCGTTCCGGCAAGTTTACAAAAAAGAGCAAGGGCAAAATCCTAAGGAGCTACGCCTCCACCCTCAGCGGGCAATCCACCAGCCTCTCCGGATGAAGCAGCCGCGCCTTCAGCAATCTGAGGTCCACCCTCCCCTTCCGGTTGCTCTTCCACCGACTGCTCATGGATATCCGACTGCTCATGAATATCTTCATCAGCGGCCTTCGACATCCGGGAAGTATCCAGGTACCCTTTCTGCTCCCATTCCGTGTACGCATCCGCGATGCCCGATTCCCTGGCCTTCTCCAGGAACTGATCGTTCCCATGGTATTTGAGAACAACCCGCTCGTACAGTTCCGGGTCCTCTTCCCCGGCCGCAGCGGCAGAGGCGGCGCGCACAGCGGCAGCTCCCACCTGGAGCTCGTCCACCTTGGCCTCCAGTTCGGCCTTCTCCTCCTCAGCCAGCTCCTTCTCCTTCTCCAGGCTTCGGACCTGCTCCTCCAGTTTGGCCACCTGCTTCTTGGCCCTCTCCTCCAATCTGGCCTTCTCCCGCTCCAGCCGGGACCTCTCTGCTTCTAGCCGCTCTCGGGCTTCTATCAGCTCGGCCACCTGCCTCTTCAGCTCCTCGCTCGGATCGGGCTGGTACAGATTGTACAGCAGCTGCATAACAACAGAGCCAATTAAGCAAGCAGCAAAGGAAATAAGTTACGAGCGGTACAATAGCTGCCGGGCAATTCTTACCTGCAGGACCGACTCCTTGAACTTTTGGCGCTTCCCGCCCGCTAAGGCTCCGGTGACCTCAGCCCTGTCCAGACCAAGGCCGGCCAAGTCTGCCGCCAGCTGCCGGGCGAGTGCACTCTCCGGGCTTCCCCTCCGTGCCTCCGCAGGCGCGGGGCTACTCTGCCGGGCAGCAGCAGCCTTCTCCCCAGCAGCACTCGATGCACCGCTGGTTACCTTGAGCCTTTTGGCCAGATTCTCACCGGACGACCCATCGGTTAGCGTCACCAGCGTGGAGGGAGGAACGTCCATGATCCTCCGCCTCTTCTCACCCTGGCCGTCAGGCGAAGAAGATTGCGCGCCTAATCGGGTTACCCGGGTGACGAGCGGGACTGACCCCGGCCGGTATGGAATCCGGCTCACTCCACCGGGAATCTTCAGTGGCCCCCCGGTAGTCTTGCCCTTACCGGGTCCCGCCTTGGGCACAGCAGGATGGCTCTTCACACGCGCCAGCACGTAGCCCTCGTCCTCAACATCCATGGCCCGTGGTTCGGGATGAACCGTAAGCCGACCGGACTCCTCGTCCACCGAGGTCCGTGAAACGGCCTCGCCTTTCTCCTTCAGCCTCGCGAGAAGGTCTTCACCGTCCATGGATAGGGTGGTTTCGGGTTTGATGACCACCCGGGAAGATGCACCTGCAGGACGAGCAAAGGTTAGTATTTAAAAGTTAGCAAAAGTGTCACTACTAGCACTCGCTACGCACCGGGATCTCGCCCGAGACGGCAATACTCCAACACTTCTCTCCGGATGAAGTTGTAAGAGCTCCGTTCGAGATCATCCCAACATCCGAGTATGGTCGTGATCCTCTCCTGCTCCAACTCGGACAGTTGGAAGGTACCAGAAACCCGGTACATCTTACTCCTCTTCTGCCACTTACCGCCCGCCATCACCACCTTCTTCCTTCAGTTGTTATCCACCCAAGAAGGCATATTGGTGATGATAGCTTGAAAGCACCGGGCGTTGAAGGACAGACAACCCCGGAACCCTCGCTTCTTCGAGTAGGACAACCTGTACAGTGCCCGGAATTCGTTTACCGTTGGCATACTCATCCCGGAAAACTCGTACAGGCAGCCGAGGCTCAGCAGTCGCCTCCACTGGAGCCCTGGAAGCTGCGCGGGAGATACTTGCAGTGCACTGAGCATGTACTGCATGAAATCTGGCAGCGGGAGTGAGAACCCGTGGCGAAACTGGTCTAAATGCACGGCAACCCAACCTGCCTCCGGGTTACAGGCTGATTCCCCGGGATTCAGTGGCCGTAGCGCCACCTCATCCGGGATACTCCACGTCTCCTGGAACGCAGCAACCTCTCCGGGGTTCATGCTACCCTCCGGCTCATCGCACACCACGGCACCCTTCCCTCTACCGATGGTGTAGCTCCCGGGCGGAGCACCAGCAAGGCGCACACCGTGCAGTATTTCCTCAGATCCTGAGGACCCGGAAGACGAAGCCTCGCTCCGGGAGCGGTCAGCGGCTTCAGACACCGGGGATTCCGAACCGAGCCAGTCCTCCAGTATCTCCTCATCATCCACAACGGGACGCCTGACGGTCGATTTGGAAGCCCCATCAGAACTTGTAGAAGACATTTTAACCTAAGGGAAGAAAAAACAAAACCCTAGCGCTGGTCAGCAACAAGCTGGAACAGCGCCCTCAGCAGCCCCTCCCCAAGTTTACCGCAGACGCTCCGCTTAAAACAACTCAGTCGGTGACAGAGACCCCCCCCCCCCCCCCCCCCCCCCACGCCGCAAAAACACCGAAAAGAAAAACAAGAACAACACCAGGCAAAGAAAGCAAGATCTTACCGATTAGTATGCTCAACCGAGGAAAGTCCGCCCTGCGAAAGCAGCGAGCAATGATAGGAGGAGAGTAAAAGAGCACTTGAGGCAACGGATGTCGCGGGGCACCTCCACAGAGTTTTCGCCGGATTTCTCTCTCTCTTATTCTCTCTGATCAAACAGCAAAACAGAACTTGAGAAGGCAGGGGAGGCCTTTTTATAGAGAGGTCTGGTGCCCTAGGCGCTTCTAATCCCCCGAAAACACGCAATCAGAGCAACTCAAACGCCCGTGAATCCAGACCCTCCATCTCAGACCGCTCCCTACCAGCACGTGTCCCAGCATCAGTAAACTGCCCACGCCATCATAACTGATGGGACTGATGGACTTCCTCCTTAAATGCATGTCAGCCACTTGTCCCGCCTGCTGGCGACAGGTAAGGGAGTTAGGAGCGGGAACCAAGGCGTCAGCCCCCCCCCCCCCCCCCCCCCCCCCCCCACTTCCCCAGGCTCTACGGCTGTTCCATGGCAGTTCGCGGTTAGGTATCATTCAACCGGCTGCATGGCATCTCTCACCGGTATGAGTTTTTCCAACCGCTTCGAGAGCATTGTTCCGGGTATGAGCCATCCATCCGGTACCATGGCAGTTCACGGTAAGGTATCATTCAACCGGCTGCATGGCATCTCTCACCGCTGAGTTTTCCAACCGCTTCGAGAGCATTGTTTCGGGTATGAGCCATCCATCCGGTACCATGGCAGTTCACGGTTAGGTATCATTCAACCGGCTGCATGGCATCTATCACCGCTATGAGTTTTCCAACCGCTTCGAGAGCATTGTTCCGGGTATGAGCCATCCATTCGGTACCATGGCAGTTCACGGTTAGGTATCATTCAACCGGCTGCATGGCATCTCTCACCGCTATGAGTTTTTCAACCGCTTCGAGAGCATTGTTCCGGGTATGAGCCATCCATCCGGTTCCATGGCAGTTCACGGTTAGGTATCATTCAACCCGTTGCATGGCATCTCTCACCGCTATGAGTTTTTCAACCGCTTCGAGAGCATTGTTCCGGGTATGAGCCATCCATCCGGTACCATGGCAGTTCACGGTTAAGTATCATTCAACCGGCTGCATGGCATCTCGCCGGTTAGGTAACATTCAACCGCCCCGAGACCATCTCACCGGTTATGATCATCCAACCGGCTCGAGAGCATTCTTCCGGGAATGAGATCCACCCGGCCCCATGGCATCTCACTGGGGGACTCGTCTCGATATGGCAGAACGCCCGGTCGAGATCCCATGCTCTCCGACTCGCTCTGATATGGCAGAACGCGGGTTCCAGGTTCCATGCACACATCTATTGCACGGCGGATTTCAACGCCCCATTATCATTCCATGCACACATCTATTGCATGGCGGATTTCAACGCCCCACTATCATCCCATGCTCATAGCCCTACAACACTTGAGCACAGTGCTACTTATATTGCAAGCATACAAACTGTTGCATATCATCGGTAACAGGTACTCACCCCGGTCACGCCCAATCTTCAACGCGGACTTGGGGGACTGGGCACTGTTGGGTTGGTAACCCTGCGGGTCTGCGGGACAAGGACAAGACAGTTTTAAGTCCCCATTCAAGATTGCACTTGACCGGGAACTTGGGGGACTTGTTGACAGTAGCCACAGGGGGGCTACAGCAGGCCCGCAGCTAGTGCACCAAGGGCCGGCCCAGGGCCCGGGACCGGATCACCAGAACCCGGCCTCGGGGTCCAGCAGTCCATCCTGCTACCAGGGGCCCGGGGTCCGGGGGTGCCTGCCTGCCTAAGAGGTCACCAAAGCTGCCCTTTGGTGTGCAAACTGAAGGGAACCAGTCCCACATCGAAGGGTAAGGCCATACCTCACTCCTGGCCACCTATATAAGGGCCCCAACTACCCTCATTAATAGGTAACTGATCCTTCCTACCGCTTATATACGTGCTTAAGTTATATCTATTCCAACTATACTAACTTAGGCATCGGAGAGGAGAAGACCAGCCCGCCCGGTATTCCTCTTAGTAAGCAGGTTTGCAGGAGATAGCACGAAGATTCACCTGTCTCTACCAGGCCCCAGGGTTTGTGCAGAAATAATGTCGGAATTGGGTTCCCTCTCGGCATCAAGCCCTATGACGAGAGCGATTACTCTGAGAAGACGATTCCCCGGTTTGCTCTTAGTACCGCTGACACCTCTGGGTTCGAGAGCTGGGTGAGAACTTTCTCCAAGGCAGACAATGCAATCGGTGGAGTAGCCTTCCTAGACTTCTGGCTCAACAAGTTTGTGTTTTGCTCCACCACCAACAAGATGACCAAGATCTATCATCGCATGGCGGAGGAGATCTATGCTGGCCAGGAGATTGGCCTTGGCCAAATTGTTCTAGCACACCTCTACCGCTGCCTTCACCAGATATCCGCCCAACCCATGCACTGCTCCCAGTCTGGCCCGCTCTGGATATTGGATATCTGGTGCCAGATGTACTTCCCCCAGCTCATTCCACCCATGAAGGGGAAATCCAAGCCTGATCAGGTTGCAGGACAAGAATATGTTGGATGCGCTCCCAATCCTGACCTCAGCTATGCCATCTGCCTTGACATCTTCTTCAACACAACCGCCAATGAGTTCTTTGCTGAGGCTCAGCGGTTAATCCATCAAAGGTACCCGAGAGGGTTATCTCGAGGCTTCCTCCCGTCCAGAGAGCTATCGGAAGAAGGTTGCACGATCTTCATTCACTGCACCTCCATGACAGATCTGCCCCTCTTCTGCAGTGATAAGAAGCATCCCGGCTATGAGGTCTATGTTCCCCACTTCTTTGCCAGGCAGTTTGGACTTACTCAACTTCTGCCATATCCGCCGTTAAAGAGTGTGAACCTTTTCTCGGCGTGGCGGAACAGTAAAGAATTTCCCCTAGTGTCCGCTGTCATCCTCGAACCACGCCTGCAACCCTTCCACATACGCCACTGGGAGAAATACACAAATCTACGGGCCTCCAAAGATGCCATTGGCCCCTACCAGTGCTGGTGGGCGCATCTGAGGGGCTCGCTCTTTGATCAGCCTTCTGTCTACTATTTTCGGAGGCTCTTCAGAAGCCAAGGCAGGCATCTTCCCCCACCTGACCAAAAAGTGCTAGGGGGCGATCCGCTGTACCCCAACCTTTCCCAAGAAGAGGTAACACCCTTCTATTTACAACTGCTGTTTTGGTTTGCCAAAATTCCTTGTATGACCCTTAATTGTTTGATGGAAACAGGCATCTGGCCAAACCCCAGCTGATGGAAGGAAACGAAAAGCTAATTGTGAGCTTCATCCGCGCCCAAAGAAGGGTAAAACCGCTATCGAGGCGGACGAGGATCCTGACGAGGTGGAGGAGGACACACCTGTAAGTAATTTCATCTTTCCTTCGTCTCCTTGTAATCTTTAATTACCAGCTTATAAGTGCCTATGTGATGTAGATATCCCAACTCTACCTATCCTTGCAGAGCCTCATACTCCGAAGGAGGCGCTCCTCATCAGCTGCAGCCGCCAGCCGAGGCCCTGAAGTAATTCAACTTTCCTCAGGTGAGTCCTCTGATCCTTCTGGAGATTCCACGAGTTCTTCTAGTCTTGACCGGGATTATCTGGGCCTCTTCCGTACTCTTCAAGAGAATTTTGGCGATTGCTTTCCTCAACCTGTTCTGCTGCACTATCTTGATCCCAATGCAGGTTGATCAGAGTTGTTCCCCTTGCCTCCCGATTGCTTTCCTCAACCTGTTCCCCTCGCCTCCGGGATTGCTTTCCTCAACCTGTTCCCCTGCGCTATCTTCCAGCCTTTCTCCAGCAGTTGATCAGAGTTCAATTAAGCCAACACTGATTGCTTCTGCCACTGCAGAAACTGGACCGGAGGCGAGGGAAGACCCTGAGCTCAACGTAGCTGAGACCACAGCGGATGACCCTTCACAACCGCCCAGTGGCGCACATTGCAGCTCTTCTTCTCCCAATCCGCTGGCTTCTAGCTCGTCTCCTAGATTGGAAATAGAAGAAGAGCCGCCTATTATTGGCGCTGAATTCTCGGCTGCAAATGAGCCTTCTACCCCTCCACCTGATCAAGCACTGGTAGAAGCGGCAGATGTCACTGGTGAAGCGCTCTTGGCGGATGCTGCCCCCCGAGTTGAACAAACTTCAACCCCAACGGATGACCTGCCTGGACCTAATCAACTAGAGCAGCAAAGGCTCCCTCTGGACAAACCAGAAGTGCCCCCCCAGCCAGAGACTGTTAAGGTATATTGTATATCCGCCTGAGTTACCACCTTCTTTCGTCAGAACTGTTTCTAACCCTCTTTTCTCGTGAACAGGTGGGTGATGATGTTGTGGCAACTATCAGTGCCACTCCACTGGCGGCGGACCCTGGTCCAGTGGCGTCGGCTATTGTGCCGATTCCCTTGTCACAGAGTCAAGCCCCAATGGGCCTGGCCATCGTTTCTCCATCCGCCAAGTCCTCTGCAACCCCTGGCGGATCTGGGTTTGAAGCCAAAAACAGGCCTGTACTTTCCCCGACCTTGGCTGAAGACCTCTTCCCCCCACCATTCAGCCTTGAAGACGAACCTGCGGAGGTACAGAAAGCATGGTGCTTCCTGGAGTGCCTGGGGGAGAAGGACCCTGCTGATACCCAGGTAGCGGATGAGCTCTTCTCCGCTTTACAAATTCTCAAGGACCAGTTCCAGCAGCTGCCTCCCGATCTCCAATCTGAAGCCAATCCCTCCTTGCTTTGCCTCCCAACAGAGCTAAAGAGTCTGCAGGAAGATCTGGATGCGCGGTCCCCCCAGAATGCCAAACTCCAGGAAGCCGATATGGCCTTTGCTCATGCTGCAAGTGCATATTCCGACTTGGTCGCCGCCGCGGCCAATAACGATACGGAGGCGACCGAAATAGCCAAGCTTGAGGATATGAAGGCGGCCCTGGAGCATAAAATTTCCCTCCTCCGCCAGAAGCAAGCATATCGCGAGGATCAAGTGAACCAGCAGAAGCTCTTGGCAATCAGATTGCAAGAGGAAAGGCACCAGGCGAAGAAGGCTAGGATAGAACTAGACCGCTGGATTAGCAAAACTAAGGCCACAATCAAGAGGTTGGGCCTGCATCTGTATGAATTTAGGCCCAATCCATAATGGGACTGGCTTGATATGTATATGTATTGTGTTTATTCAATTAACAACTAAGCCCAAAAAACCAAACCCAACTCTGTCTGGCCCAAAAATCAGACCCTCTGCACACTTGTCATGTCATTGCAGACAAAGCTGCAGAACCGTTTCTCAAGAATTTGAAATTCAAATGCAACGGTTCCCACACTTAACTGCCCAATAACTGTGCAATTCAAACTCAACCCTTAGATTGCTTCCCACCGAGGCTATAAAAGCAACCTCCTTTGGCTGAAACTGAGAACCCCAAATCGCCTCAAATGTTGTTCATCATTTCTTTCCTTTGGTTCTTTTATCAGCCGTTATGGCTTCCTCAATCTTTTCCACCAGATCAAATTCAGATGCTCCTCAAAACATCCCTGAACCATAACACCCCATGTTAAGCAAATCCTGAAACATAACATCCCATGTTATGTCCTGGGCGGATGTGATCATAGATTGGTAGCTGCTGACTGGGCGCCCTTCTACTCGCATCTGCCGGGAGCCTAATATGGATGCAGTTTCGGGTACCATCCCTTTGCCTCATGGGATCATTTTTCTCCACCTGAGTTGAGGCCACACCGGTGTGGGGGTGGTTATGCCTCAATAGACCCGTTGTCTTCTTCGTTATGAAGGGAATTCTGTCTCAGTGATCTTCTTCCGGATCTGAGATTGGCCACTCTTCGGCGAAAATAGATGGTGTTTGTCTATTGAGCTCTTGGAGCAACAAGAGATTCAAGGAAGCAAATCTCTATTACCATCTTCTGTCTGCTCGGAGGGATTCCAGATTGAAGGACTGGCGGATGTCCCCTACACATCGGAATGGTATCAGAGATAGTTGGCGGATCTGTTTCCTTCTGTTTTCTTAGTCTCTGCCTTTGTAATAGCCCCGGCCGCAAAGCCTATTATTTTGCAAATAAAATATCACCTGAGAATAGAGACCTGCATTGAATGCCCTATTACCAAAAGCGAGAATCAGGGCGCACCCCAAGCGGATGCCCCTGAAAACCATGATTCAGGGAATGAAAGGGCTTAACAATACAAAGTGTCAAAAAATTCTCAAAAATAAATTTTGTCCTCCGAAATATAAGCGGATGTTGCCCTTATGTTGCCCCCTAGTTCACTTGGCTGCGCGGAGGAATGTAAGACAAAGCTAAGCCAAGGAAACTAAATAGCAAAAATAAATGGTTGCCCCCCCCCCCCCCCCCCCCCCCCAAGTGGGCCGGGATCAAACGGATGGGTGGAAGCCCATTCGCCTTGAGGAAAATTTGGCCTGCTAGAAAGAGATAACAAGCCCAACGGCAGGCGGCCCAACTGGAGTTTGAAATAGTCAGACTACCATTAATACAGGATTTGACCACCGCAAAACCTAAGGAGGTGAGGAAGCCCAAGAATCTGGCAGTCAAACCCCATTTATCGCCCTTATCGGTTCCCAATTGAATAGTCGATCAGAGCGAGCAACCTCATAAATATGGTCGAACCACAGCAATAAAGTCACGGCAAATCCCAACCGCTGGATTCCCCCGAACTGCAGTATAAAAGGAACCTCTTGTTGAAGAGAAAATGCATTCGGCCGTCTATCTTGAAGTAACATGGTGGCTATATTGTCATTTGCATACTGTGTCCAACCCCTATGGCTGCCACAAGCCTTTCCACCAGATAGGCTGATGGTCCGCTAAACACCCTATAACCTCGATCACCTAGCGTTAAGCAAATCATAACCCCGGTCACCTAGCGTTACGCGCCTTGGGTAGGCGCTTCGAGGCGGTCAGTTAATAGCTGGCCACTCTTGGTTGTTCCCCGAGGCAAGTAACACCAGTGGCCTGGTTGGGTACCATCTCCCACGGTGGATGAGAATCCTGAATCCTAATTTGGCAGCTACGGAAGGGCAAATGGCAACGATGATGGCAGTGCGTCAGTCGAGCTGTCTCCAGCAGGTGGTTGGGTGTTACCCCATTGCCATTTGTCCCTACATCTGCCGCACTTTGTTCTCCAAAGCGGGGATGTCACAAGTCCCCCGGTACGGGTTCGTCACTGGCGATGGTTACAATAGTGTGTTGGAGTTCCGCCTCTTAACCCCCTATAGCGGATCTGGAATGGGCTAGAGATATCCGCCAGAAGTGGGGACTCCGAAATCGTAGACATGGTTTCAGAGCTAGCTAGTAGCTCTTTGTGTTTTCCATTCCCTGTAATGCCTTTGGCCGCAAAGCCTTATATGAATATAGCAAGTTTCAATCTCAATATCATTTGTAGCCAATCTTCAGCAAAGATGATAAATATATTGATAATCAAAAAGTACAAAAATATAAACACCCCAAGCGGATGTTTAAATAAAACAGGGAAAACACAAAACCCTCTAATAGTTTTGCAATGAAATCTAGCAGCATCCAAAATATGGCGGAAACACCCCTAGCGGATGCACCGCTCTGACTTGATGCCCCCCAAACACATTGGACTAACGAGAATTCTGACCAGTGTTGTCATCCGCCGGGGAGGTCTCATACTCCTAAACACTTAGAAAGTACTTCTTGAGGTAACGACCATTGATTGGGTTCCTGTGAACTTCGCCTTCCAAGTCTCTGAGTTGGTAAGCTCCCTTGCCAACAATACGATCAATGACAAATGGACCCTCCCAACGAGCAACCCATTTGCCTCGACCTGGCTCATCAAGCGGTAAAGCCACCTTCCAGACCAAGTCACCTTCGCCATAGGACTTACCCCTGGTCCTTTTATCATATGCCTTAGCAATCTTCTGTTTCTCCATGATGATATTATCCAAGGCCGCCAGTCGCTTCTCGTCAAGGTCCTCATGTTCCTGGAACATGGCCTGCACATAATCCTCACCAAGCAGCTGGTGTTGTTCACGGACTCGTAGAGAAGCAACGTTGATTTCCAGTGGTAAAACGGCATCATGGCCATACAACAACGAATAAGGAGTAGTACTAGTAGGAGTCCTTTTGGAAGTCCTATAGGCCCATAATGTGTTATCAAGTTGAGTGTGCCATGACCTTGGGTTATCTGTGAGCATCTTTTTCATGATGGATATAACAACCTTGTTAGTAGCTTCTGCTTGACCATTGGATTGAGCATAATAAGGGGAAGAATGCAGGAACTGAATACCATAATTCGCTAGTCAGGTTTTGGTCTTTTCAGCCATGAAGGCCGCCCCCCTGTCCGCTACTATGCATTCTGGGATACCATATCTGTAAATAATGTTTTGGAACACAAAGCGGATGACGGTGTCTGCATCACAGTTCCTTGTCGGGATAGCCTCGACCCACTTGGTAAAGAAATCAGTACCCAACAAAATAAACTTGTGCTACAATGATGAATGGGGGTTAATCTCTCCTACAAAATCCAATGCCCAACCCCTGCTAGGCCAAGGTTTGATAATAGGCTGTAAAGGGATGTTTGGAATCCGCTGAACTGGTCCATGCTTTTGACATTCCTGACAACCCTGAGCAAAGCTATGACAATCTTTCAAAATAGATGGCCAGTAGTATCCATATCTTCTAATAAGCCACCTCATTTTAGGTTCGAATTGATGAGAACCACAGACCCCTAAGTGTACCTCTCTCATGATTCGCTTGGCCTCTGTGCCAAAAATACACCTTAATAAGACTCCATCTTCCCCTCTCCAAAGCAGTTCCTCACCCCCGAGAAGGTAATTGGTAGCAAGGTATCTGATTCTTCTTTCAGACGGTGCATATGGGTCCTTCAAATATGCAATGATTGGTATCCGCCAGCCAATGTCACTAGGCTCGACTGCAGCAACCAACCACTCTCCGCAGTCCTCCCGGCGGATGGCAAAAGATGGTAAAGTCCTGCGCTCTACCTTAAGGATTCTTTCCTTTACTCCATGAGCTAAGCTGATTCCTGTGGCCAACTGTGCCAATTCATTAGCTGTAAAATTCATCTCCCTGGGAATGTAATTTAAGGAAACATCAATGAACCAGTCCAGCAGCTCAACAACCCGCTCGCAATAGTGCAGCAAATGATAAGAAACACACTTGTAAACCCTTGTAAGCTGGTTAATGATTAGCATAGAGTCTCCAAAAACTTCAACCTCTTGAGCTCCCAGGTCTAGCAGTAATTCCACCCCAATGAGCAGTGCCTCATATTCTGCTTGGTTATTGGTGCACGTCCATTCCAGCTGAAAAGAGTAAAGATACCTGGTACCCGCTGGATTTTGGATACAAATCCCTGCACCCGCCAGATTACTGGTACTGCTACCGTCAAAGTGTAAAATCCAAGGCTGGTACAGGATCATGCTAGCAAACCTTGGCGGTTCTGAGAATTCCTCCTCAATAGGATGGTATAAAAGAAAATCCGCTATCGCTTGACCAGTCATAGCCTTCAGTGGCGCATATTGCAAGGAAAACTCTGAAAGGGCTAACACCCACTTGCCAATCCTACCCCTTAGGATAGGTCTCGTTAGCATGTACTTCACCAAATCCGTATGTGCCACCACTATTGTCGTGAAGGAAAGCATATAGTGGCGGAGCTTGAGACCAGCAAAATATAGAGCTAAACACAGCCGTTCAATTGGTGAATACCTGGTCTCTGCATCCAACAGCGTCCTACTAATGTAAGAAACTACATATTCAATCTTCTTTCCGTCCGCCAGAGTCTCATCTTGGGCCAGCAGGCCTGCAATGGAAATGTCAGAAGCAGAAATATATAATTTGAGGGGAATACCAAGCGTAGGCGGCCGGAGGACTGGCGGACTAGCCAAGTATTCTTTGATCCTGTCAAAAGCAGCCTGGTGCTCAGGACCCCATTTAAATTCTTCTCCTGGTTTGAGTTTGAGCAGAGGAGAGAAAGGTGCAACCTTGCCTGCTGAGTTGGATATAAACCTTCTGAGGAAATTGATTTTACCCAACAAGCTTTGTAACTCTTTCTTGTTCCTTGGCGTTGGTGCATCTAGCACAGCCTGCACCTTATCACCAGCCACCTCAATGTCTCTCTCGTGTACCACAAACCCCAGAAAGTCACCAGCACAAACCCCAAAAACGCACTTGGCTGGATTCATTCTAAGCTGATGCTTTCTCATGATGGTGAACACCTCTCGGAGATGATCAATGTGGTCTTCCCTTGTCTTTGACTTTACCACCACATCGTCAATGTAAACTTCCAGGATGTCCCCCAATATCTTACTGAAAATAACGTTCATCGCACGTTGGTATGTAGCTCCTGCATTGGTTAAGCCAAATGGCATACTAAGATATTCAAATGCTCCTGTGAACCCTGGGCAGCGGAAAGTTGTTTTAGGAATGTCTGGCTCATATATGGGAATCTGATGATAGCCCGCTGTACCATCCATAAAAGACAACATCTCATGCCCCGCTACTGCATCCACCAGCATATCCGCTATAGGCATAGGATAGACATCCTTAGGTGATGTAGCATTCAAATCTCTGTAATCTACACAGACTCTAATCTTGCCATTCTTCTTCCTAACAGGAACAATGTTGGATAACCATTCCGGATAAAGAGTTTGTCTGATTATCTCAGCCTCAACCATGCTCTTAACCTCTTTTTTTACCGCATTTACAGTTTCAGCATTCATCCGCCGTTGCTCTTGCTTAACTGGCTTGCATCCCTCCTTGATGGGAAGGCGATGGCAAGCCAGCTCCTTTGACAAACCCGGCATATCTTGATATTTTTCTGCAAAGCAATCCTTAAATTCCTGCAACAACCCTATTAGTCGCTGTCTCAAATCTGGTTCAAGGTACTGACTAATCCCTACTTCCATGGGCTCTGTTTCTGTCCCCAAGTTAACTTTCTCTACAGGATCACGTACCTTAGGTGGAGTGTCATCCAAGGCTGCTGGAGCATGCTGAATTATTTCCACCCCCGCAAAAGCGTCAATGTCTTCTTCCTCAATGCACTCAACCAGTGCAACCCATTCCCAGGCCATCTGCTCTAATCTATAGATAGACAATTGTTGTAGTAATAGAGCCAAGGCCTCCGACTCCTCTCGTGAGAGGAAGTCACTCATTGGATACGTTGGGAAGAAGCTCAATGGAAATTGACCGGCTGTAATCCGCCATAGCCTGGGCAATTCCCCATTGAGTCAATTCGTTCCGGGTCACCCCAATTGGATGCCCCTTATGATCAATACCCTCTACTCTGAGAGGTCTCATGTTTCTTGTATAGTAGCTGGCCTCCAATTGGCAGGCCGCTATCGAATAAGGCCGCTCATCCGCCTTGATGAGCACAGGTAAATCTGCGACCGGATCCCACATAATCAACTCCTGATAAAGTGATGAGGGAACTGCTAATGCTTTGTGGATCCAGTCCCTCCCTAAAATCATGTGATAGGGAGCGTCAGCCTCAGCAACAAAAAGCCCTTGGTAAGCGTCCGAAGGTCCTAGCTTCACCTTGAGCATGACCACCCCAGAAGTAGGAGTAACATTCCCTGAAAACCCCTTAACCTTCGAGACAGTACTAATGATCTTCTCCTTTGGAATTTTGATCTTTTCAATGGTGGTGGTGGTGATAATACTCACGGCAGCTCCAGTGTCTATAAAAACCTTGTGGACCTTGATCCCTTCCACCTCTACTGTGACATATAAAGGCTTTATATATTGGGGCATGTTAAACGTTGGTTTAGCGAACATCACACATTGCTTCAACAGATCTCCAACCCCCTCAGGATACTTGTGGTTGGATTGGAAAACCCCAGGCTCTGCCGCTGCCTCATTCTCATCCTCAGGCTCCTGCACCAAATATAACGGTTTGACTGGCTCTTCATCATCGATGAAATGTGCAGTGGGTACAGGCTCTGGCAGAGCATAGGCTGACGAGAGTATAAAAGCCATGTTACAATCCAGGTCCCCAACATCCAAAGACATCGTGTTGCAGTGATGGACCATAGCTTCATCCTCAACAAGTTCTTCTTCCATTGGCAATTCTTCCTCATCCGCCAACTCTGGTTCATCCTCATAGTCAACCATTTCATCCTCCTTGTCGAGGTCTGCATCTCCTACTTCAGAATCGGCCTTCAGGCTAGAGGCTATCGATGATGGTTTTGTTAGCACATGCATCTGCAGCTTCTTAGCTGCATACTCAACCAAGTTGGTAGGCGCCTTCGGCTCCTTTGGCTTGGCATGAGACAGGATAGTGAGTGGCCTGCTTGGCTCTGCCAATGCTAAACTGGATTCCTTGGAAGCAACATCCCCCGCAGGAACCCCCACGATACTCGTGCTTGCGGCCAATGATGCGCTGCTTTCCTTAGGCACCCACCTCATGACAGTGGAATCCTTCTTGGTGTCAATCACCATCACGTCACCCTGAGATTATGGCACCACCTGCTTCCCCACAACCTCTGGCTGTGCCCTCCTTGGGGAAGATTGTCCTGCCTTTGATCGCTCAGGAGAAAATGCCAGTCTCCTCCTTGGCCTTGACTGAGGTGCTCTAGTAGCCCTTGGCAGATCCGCCAGCCTGTCATGAACGTTCCTCCGGGGAGCTGGTGGATCTTCCACGGAGCGCTTTCGCCTGGAATCCACATAGGACTTAGTCCTGACTCTGTATCGCCTGTGAACCTGCTCCACATGCTCTATTGGTACTGACAGCTCCTCCTCAGTAACCTTTCCTGCAGCCAGATCTGCCAAAGTCTGTTTTGCCTTGCCAAAACGCTTCCTTTCATTCCTGGTGGTCACTGCAGCAAGCTCAACAGCCTTACCGTCCCGCTGTGTATACCATCTGTCCGCCTTTAGATCATTCCTAGAAGCTGGCGGAATGTAAACTTTCACAGATGGCTCTGGATTCGCACCCTTGTGCGATCCCCTAGCCGTAACTGACTTCACTCCAGAAGGTCCTAGGTCCTGTCTGGGCCTTGCCCTGCTGGCATAACTATCCTCAGATCCGTGGTAATACTTCACACGCTTGTGATTCTCCCTTCCTGACCTTTCAGGAGGCGGATGTTCTAACTTAGCCTTTTCCAAGGCCCTCTTCTTAGCCTTTTCCTCTGCCTCCTTTATAGCCGCCTGAAATTCATCAAAGGTAATAGGGTGCCCTGTATTCAACCTGCAAGTTAGGCAAAGCTTAGACCGAGGAACTAACACCATGTCCTCCTCTTCAATAGCTCCAACCCACAAATCCGGGCAAGGACTAGCCTTGTTCTCTGCAAACTTTAACTTCCCATCATTCAACCATTCCTGCAGCTGATCCTTCATACCTACACATTGAGAAGTATAATGATCAAATGTTCGATGGAAAATGCATGTGTGTCCGCCACCCCCGCTATTAGGATGGCGTCGGTAAAATTCCTTAACCTTCGGTGCCCCTTGGTGCACCACAGCTTCCCAAATTTCCTCAACTTTGCTTGCGTCATACGTATACTCCTGAAACCAAGAAACCTGCTCCCTGAGCTGCTTTGCTGGACTCAGACCAGAACTCATTTCAATTGCATTCACCCGCGGGCCAGTCTTAGCAGCTGCCCATTGAGGTTCCTTGGGTGTCTCCAGCTTCAAGGTTCCGTCATTAATCCATGTCTGCAGCTGATCTTTCAACTTAACACAATCTTTGGTATTGTGGTTATTCATATTGTGAAAGCTGCAGTACGTCTTTCCAGTCATGTGATCAGACTTGGGAATAAATCCACCCTCATGCTGCAGACGCCCCTGGTTGAACAGCTCCTGAAGAATCTCTGGAGCCTTGTGAGTGTTGTAAGTATATGAATCAAAAGCTGACTTGGTTGGCAGCGGGGTCACTATTTTGACAGTCTCCCTGACCAACCTCGCGGTTTTGGACTGTAATGGTCTCTGATCAGTCCTCTCTATTGCCGCTACTTCGTGTTCCAAGTCCTCATCATCAACCCATATCAGGATTGGTCTAGGCGCTGCATCCGCTTGGATAGTCGCCACTGTCTTAGAAGCAGCAGGAAGTGGAGTCTTGGGCTTCAGAGTCCCAGGATAATAGGACAAAGGAGTCCCCTTCCTCCTTTCATTCCTTTCCTTCGACCGATCAACATAATGCTGTTCCTGACCCAGCCTATTGGTCAGATCCGCCATAGTGGTCACATGAACCTGCCTGAATCCCTGACGGATCTCATCTACCAAACCATCAATCGCCATCCTCACTGCATGTTCTTCTGGAATATCCATCTCGCAACGAGTTAATTCCAACTTAAACCTTCTTAAATAATCAGTGGCGGATTAGTCAGGCCTCTGCTCTGTTTCAGCTAGGTCCTTAACCCCAATCTTTGCCTCAACAACACCAAACATAGTTCTGAAAAGAACCTCCATAGTCTTCCAATCTGGTATTGTTCCAGGCTTCAACCGCTTGTACCAAATAGCTGCCTCCCCCGCCAGAGATGTGGGAAAGAGCTTCAGTTTCATGATCGGATCCTCAGCATATTGACCAGATTCGTTAGTGAAACGCATAATGTGCGTTTCAGCATCTTCCGACGTCTGGCCAGTAAATGGAGTGAAGCGGATTGGCTTAAACCCAGTAGGGAAAGGTACTGCATTGACCTCTCGAGTCAATGGATTCTCGTACGTCTTGTCGACGTCGGGTAACCCCTGCAGCTCCCTAAACTTCTCAACAAAAACCCTGCCAATATCCTGCGCGGTCAGCTGGGCCACGACATCCGCTGGTGGTTCTGGCGGATTGTTGCCACCTGGTCCATTGAGAGGGACATTGCCACCTGCATGGTTGTTGGCCTCCCCAACATTAGCTCCAGCTCCGCCGTTAGTACCTGCTCCGACGACCCCGCCGCGACCAGGTGTCCGTCCCCGCCTGTCTCTCGGCGGATTCGTACGGTTAACCCCCTCAAACTGGTCGAACCGATCATAAAGTTGTCCCATCATGGTGGACATGTTCTCGAGCGTGGCATTTGTAGCCACCAACTACTCCTGTTGCTGTCGCCAACAATTGTCGGAGTTCCTGACATGGCTAGCCATGCTATCCGCCAGCAGCCTCTGCTGTCCGGCGAGATAGTTGAAATTGGAGGTGAACCCCATTTGCTCAGTCTCCATTCGCTTAACGGATTCACATAGATCAATGACCACTTTGTTGGCCTTCTTCAGAATTTCGTCCGTACGACAAGATTTGTCTATCAACATCCTCAGCGTATCCGTCACCTCAGTGGGAGACGCAGTCTCCCCAGTAAATGGTGCGACAGGTGACGCAGGCGGATCCGCGGACTCGTCCGCGAACCCCTCTTCTAAAAAGCCAGATGAGGCTGCCCAGCTCGTAAGGCCAACATAATTATTGTCAACCTGGGAAGCAGCTGTAACTTCCAATATCTCCCCCTCAGCCGCGACAGCTGGTGCAACGGCCGCTGGGATCAGATTTCTTCTGTCTCGCACGGCCTTAAGGGCTGCGGCAATAGTTGCTTCATCCCCAAGGGCCCCGCCAAACACTTCCCTAGCTTCGGCGTCAGTTAATCCCCTACAATCAGTTGTTCCATGCCTGAGCAGCTCCTTATGGGAATTCTTCAAACAATTCATGGTTATCCTTTTGTAAGGATCACCCCTCGTAGATCCCGCAATCTTGACACTTGTCCCACTGGGCGTGCCAAAATGATCGTGGCGGATTTAGCACCCAGCGAACAGTCAGCACTTGGGGGTAGCGGATGTAGATTCCTCTTGTGTCTTCTGTGTGCTTAGGCGTGCCAGCACCCTTTGGAGTGGTGCAACTCGACTGCGGACGACCCCTGACGAGTCCTCTCGTCTGCTCCCAATAGACTCTGACTTCCTGATCAAGCAACTACTAAGCGGGCGCTGACTAAGCCGGCGTACAAGGCTCGAATAAGACCTGAATAGAACTAGCTAACATGATTTTCTTCTCAACCCCTTGTGGATTGAGGATCTTACTCTGATCCGGAGAAGCAAAGCAGAGCTAAACCAAGATCACGGGTTTTTGTTACCGGGGTAACGACTCGATTGCTACCGGAGTAGCGGACTGACTCGATAGGCTCAGCAACCGCTCGACACGAATGCGAGATATGATCGATCGCAGGTGGAGGCAAATTGCGTGAGTTGCTCCGGAGAGACTTTGCAAGTTAGCGGTGCGCTAGAACTTGTGTTTGTTTGTAGATGGTTGTGAACCCCTTCTCAGTCACAAAAGAGTTATATTTATATGATTCACGAAACCCTAATGCTTGAAGATCAAGCCTGGCGGATTCCGAAATTGACTAGGACTGTCCTTCCTTAAATCACCCCTAATCAGGTCAATTAAGAATAAATTGAGATCAGAATTTCCCCTAACTTAGGGAACTCATTCAACATCGTATATTGTCCAGATTAACATTCAATTAACCCCGAGATAAGCCAAACCGATTCCAAAGAAGATCATTTCCTAATTCGGCTAAGATATCTTTATAAATGGATTGCTATTCGTAACAACCCCCAATTAACTCAATGAGCATTTATGCATTATTATCCATTAAGGTAATTCATGTACTGCGCAATTGGATTATTGCAAAATAACCCCCATCTGATCAAGTAACAATTCAACTCTCTCTCCAAGCATTATTTGCTAAAAGAATTAGGAAGTGTGCATATTGGATTTTGTTTAAACTAAATCCCTCTGGGCCTCGGGGTAAAGCTCAATTGAAGGAAACTCCAATTGTGGCCCAAACAATGATGTGTAATCAAATCATGTTTTGAAAAATTGCTAAGCCGTACACGAGGGATTAAATTAAACTTAAACGAGACTTGATTTAAATAATAATTAATAATAATATTTAAAGTGAGTCTTAGGCGGAAATAAAAGTGAAATGCCAGATAAAGCGAGTGAGTCACGTGATATTTTTGAATATGAACTTTCTAAGTTGATCGATTATTAGAAGCTACGATGATTTTTTAACATTGGTAGGCGGTATGTGTTTCTATATCTAATTTGAGATCGAGCTAGTTACGGATCACGTTCAATTCGACAACTATTTAGTGTTTGTACTCAGTAGCTCTTGCACAATTTTCACTAGATCTATCTAGTAAGACTAGAACTGACACATCCCGAACCCAATTTAACTGAATTATGAGTATTTGAAATTTTGTACGCTTTATTTTAATGGTCAAGCGATGTCAGAAGTAATTTCAGAGAATTAATTTGGAAATGGTTTAAGTTTAATGGGGTGAAAAGTCGACTTTGTGATCCTTCGTAATTTTTGAAAAGTTTTCTTCACGGAAGTTGTAGAGCGCGACGATACGAGTTCGTGGACACGCGGCACGCGTGGAACGGACGTCGTATGAGGAAGTTATGACCTGAGGAAGTCATTTTACTGTTTCAGAAAGTTACTATAAATAGGGGGGGTATTTTCAAAAAATGGTAACTTTCCATTTCGGGATTTTTGTATTTACTGTAGCGTTTTTACTGTAGCTCTTCGAGTTACTGTTCATCCATTATCCCCCGATTTACTGTTCATTCTATCCTAGCTCCGATCTCCGTCGTCCGGCCATGGCGGCTCGAGCGCCACCCCACATCTTGCTCAGCTCCTCGTGCTCGTTCGATCGAGCTGACGATTTATCCCAGGGAAGCACCGTGCGCGGCGCGGCAAGGGTTGGAAATTCCGCCACCGTGCTCGACGGCGATGCAGGCGGCGCCAGGAGGAGCGCCACCCACCGATCGGCAGGGTTTTCGCTGGCGGTTCGATTGGGTGTGGTGGCGACGGCCATTTCAGGCCGAGGCGGCCGGATCGACGGCGAGAAGCTTTGATCCCGATCGGGTCAATTTGACCCGTTTCCAGCAGTTCGACCCGGCCCAGCTAGATCCGACCCGGCCCGGCCCAGACTCAGCCCGGCCCAGTCAACGTTGACTATCCGTTGACCAGTCAACGTTGACCAGTCAACGTTGACCAACCGTTGACCGCAGACGGCTTTGACCGGCGAAGACCGGCGTTTTCCGGCGACGACCGGCGTTGACCGGCGAAGACCGGCGTTGACCATCGTTGACCGGACTCCAGTACTGCGGCGATTTGCTCCGATGCGATCCTCCGGCGGTCTGACTCGATCTCGACTGGATATTTACCATTTCTGGTAAATTAAGGTGAGTAAATCTCCTGATTTTATTATAAATTACGAGTATAGATGTGAGTATATTTATAGTTATATTTAGAATGCGTTATATGGAAAAATTGAGTATTTTTGCGAGTAGAATTTATTAACAAAATTTGCGATTAAAGAATTTATCGAACTTTGTTTCCCAGTGGGTGGGTGTTGGCGGTTTGGGAACAAAGTAAAATTTTATTTGGTTTTTGATTAATTTCAGACCTGTTTCGAATTTTCCGAGGGAATTTTCGGGACGGGTCCTTTCAAATGGTATCAGAGCATGATCCTTTGACCTGTGAGTCTTACTGTGTATGTTATTGGGGGAGATTGTATATACTTTAAATATGTGATTGAGAGTGAATTGAAATTTTGTCTATTGGAAATATTGAGGGAAGCATGAACTTGGATATACTGTGAGTGGACTTCTATTTTAAATTGAGGCATGCTTGAATATGTTAAGTACTTTAGGGAGTTATATTCCATATTTTATTTTGAAAGTAATATGGCGTATCGAAAGTCGAGAATCTATTTTTAAATGATGATTTCTTGTTGGTCTTTTGATTGGGTATTGGAATTTTCTATGCTTTGGAAATATGATTTTTGATACGGAAAATATGGATTTTCAGATATTTTATGATTCTTTTGATTATCGAATTATGATTATGATCTTTGGTCATTTAATATTTAAAGAGAAATATGGTTTTGAGATTATATATATTACTACTATTTATTAGTACGTATTTTAACCGAAAATGAGATTTTCGACGATTTCGTTATTTCATTATTTATGATTTTCCGACATGTGGGACATGTCGGTGTTATATATTATTTTCACTATTATTTTATGACATGTGGGACATGTCGGTATATATGTATATATTTGGAGGCTATTATTATATTTACGATATTTATAAGCCTCGGATGTACGGTCGGGGACCGTACTGATTTATTTCATATAAAGGGGAAACGTGCTTTCAGTTTTATTTTGGGATTTTCAACACATCAGGACCGCTGTGTGCTAGCTAGGTTATGGCAGACCGGGGAAGGTCCGACCTACCGCCTGTATGGCTAGGTTGCTGTATGGTTGGCCGGCGTGGAATGATGTGTTGCTTTGTTTTATGGATTTGTTTCCACCATACGAGGGTCTGGATATTGATATATTGATGCTAGCTAGCATAGTCGCCTGATCCCATGCGAGGTGACGACTTGACCATATAGGTCAGATTCATGCTCGATGGTCGACGTGTACAGGCAGCGTGGGACGCTACAGAGTCTTAGAGCCTTGACTCTATGACTGGATATTGATATATTGAGGCTAGCTAGCATAGTCGCCTGATCCCATGCGAGGTGACTACTTGACCATATAGGCCAGATTCACGCTCGGTGGTCGACGTGTACAGGCAGCGTGGGACGCTCTAGAGTCTTGGACAAGTGAGACTCTGACCCTTAGCCTGAGAGGCTTAATATTAAATGGTGGTAATGACGTTTTCCCCTATTTTATTATATGACCAATGGGATTTGTCATGATTTTATATTATTTCCGTTTCGGGAATGATTTTTTTCCTCTTATGAGACTTTCTATTGTTTTATAAATTCCCGAAACAGTGAGATTTGGTTTTGAATGACCAATGGGATTGGTCGTTAAACATTATTATGTGATTTTAAAAGTATATTGTTTTTAAAAGAAAACAAAATATTATTTGTTCCATTATACATATTAGCAAAGCTTGATATTTGGTTATGAATATATTGTTGGGCAAAATCGTGAATTTTGTTAGTATTTGTTCCCTGTGGGTGGGAGGCTGTGGTATGGGAGCATATGAATTTAATTTGGGTTGTTTATGAATTATATTTTCTTTTATATTTGTATCCCCACTTCGTTATTAGATTGCTTTGTTGGATCTAGAATCGAACTCTTTTTTGTTAAAATTTTGGTGGACTTATTTCTCAATGCTTTTACAATAGTTGTGGGGAATGAATCAGGGTTTTAGTCAGGATATGGATATTGATTTTCGTGAATTATCTTTCACTGAAATTTTGTTTTGGTATGAATTAATTGCTTTGAATTATTAGTACAAATGTAATTCTTGCGAGTGGTGTCGTGTATGGAATTGATTAGAAAATTTCCATGCATTTGGTAAGGTTACGTATTTATCGATATTTTCTGAAATTAAAAGTGCAGTTCTAAAATATTTTGAATATTTTACTCGTGCGACGAGTAGGAGTATTTTAATTTGAACTCAATCGATGGGTACGAGAATGCAATTTAAATTGAACTCGTAAAACGTGTACGAGTGATTAGTATAATATTATATTTTTGTCACGCGGTGACACAGTAATATTATATTATTATTGATTTAGCGATTTTGTCGCTATCAGTTAGTCTCGAGATTCCTTCGAGATACAGCAATTGTTTATTATTGTTTCAGTATAGAGTATTATTATTTACGGATATTTATGTAAAGATTTATTTTCGGAATATGAGTTCCTGAATTTGTTTATATTGAGTATTTCATTGATATGTGTTGGTAAATAAATCCGGACGAGCAGTGGTGGCTCGCGGTATAGGTTGGAAATCCTATTGTGGTTATGGAAGTATATTTTGAATATTTGCAGGTTTTGGGTTTCCTAATTATAGAGGAAACTCGGTCCGATTTTCTGCGAATTTTTTTGTTATGTAAATTTCGAGGACGAAATTTTATAAGGGGGGAAGAATTGACACATCCCGAACCCAATTTAACTGAATTATGAGTATTTGAAATTTTGTACGCTTTATTTTAATGGTCAAGCGATGTCAGAAGTAATTTCAGAGAATTAATTTGGAAATGGTTTAAGTTTAATGGGGTGAAAAGTCGACTTTGTGATCCTTCGTAATTTTTGAAAAGTTTTCTTCACGGAAGTTGTAGAGCGCGACGATACGAGTTCGTGGACACGCGGCACGCGTGGAACGGACGTCGTATGAGGAAGTTATGACCTGAGGAAGTCATTTTACTGTTTCAGAAAGTTACTATAAATAGGGGGGGTATTTTCAAAAAATGGTAACTTTCCATTTCGGGATTTTTGTATTTACTGTAGCGTTTTTACTGTAGCTCTTCGAGTTACTGTTCATCCATTATCTCCCGATTTACTGTTCATTCTATCCTAGCTCCGATCTCCGTCGTCCGGCCATGGCGGCTCGAGCGCCACCCCACATCTTGCTCAGCTCCTCGTGCTCGTTCGATCGAGCTGACGATTTATCCCAGGGAAGCACCGTGCGCGGCGCGGCAAGGGTTGGAAATTCCGCCACCGTGCTCGACGGCGATGCAGGCGACGCCAGGAGGAGCGCCACCCACCGATCGGCAGGGTTTTCGCTGGCGGTTCGATTGGGTGTGGTGGCGACGGCCATTTCAGGCCGAGGCGGCCGGATCGACGGCGAGAAGCTTTGATCCCGATCGGGTCAATTTGACCCGTTTCCAGCAGTTCGACCCGGCCCAGCTAGATCCGACCCGGCCCGGCCCAGACTCAGCCCGGCCCAGTCAACGTTGACTATCCGTTGACCAGTCAACGTTGACCAACCGTTGACCGCAGACGGCTTTGACCGGCGAAGACCGGCGTTTTCCGGCGACGACCGGCGTTGACCGGCGACGACCGGCGTTGACCATCGTTGACCGGACTCCAGTACTGCGGCGATTTGCTCCGATGCGATCCTCCGGCGGTCTGACTCGATCTCGACTGGATATTTACCATTTCTGGTAAATTAAGGTGAGTAAATCTCCTGATTTTATTATAAATTACGAGTATAGATGTGAGTATATTTATAGTTATATTTAGAATGCGTTATATGGAAAAATTGAGTATTTTTGCGAGTAGAATTTATTAACAAAATTTGCGATTAAAGAATTTATCGAACTTTGTTTCCCAGTGGGTGGGTGTTGGCGGTTTGGGAACAAAGTAAAATTTTATTTGGTTTTTGATTAATTTCAGACCTGTTTCGAATTTTCCGAGGGAATTTTCGGGACGGGTCCTTTCAAGAACAACATTCTCCGACCCCTACACTTTGGATATTATCCGGCATTCCCTAAAAACAAATGAGTAATTATTGGGACGAAGCTCCAAATAGAGAAAAAGGAGAAAAAGAAATCAAAAGAGAGTTTGGAGGGAAAAACATGTGAAGGCCAGCGAAATGTTCTCTATATATCCTCACCAGCATCACTCTATCACTGCCATAACCCTCGTGTCTTCCAATTGCGATGTGAGGGTAAATTAGACATTTCAAGCAGAATTTGGTGTCGGATAGTCGAAAGAGCCCATGAAATGAAGTATAAATACCTCTGAGCTCTCGCCCCCTTTATCAGTTGATCCTGAGGAGCTTAAACAGTGATCTTTAAATCCAGTCCGATCAAAGCTCTGGTAAACGACTCCGATGGCCACCCGTTCTGCGAATCCAGTCCGATCAAAGCTCGATAATTCGGTAAATCTTCTCTCTCTTCCTCACAAAACTCTCAGTGATCTTAGTTCTTGCTGCGGACTAGTTTTTAGGGTTTCGAACTGATTTATTTGTTTCTGCGAATTGATTTGTAGGAGGAGCGCGCGAGACCGCTAATCTTGACAAAATTTCAGCGGACGAACCACGGTTAGTCTTCTCCTTCCTTTCTTGGCTTTGAAGTGTGAAATAATTTGTGGTTTTCCTGATTCTTTGGTTATGATTTAGTTGAATCTAAAATGTAGCTGTTTCCTACCGTAAAATTTAATTTTGATGTGATTGTTTGGTATAGTAGTAAGTTAATGTGTTTTTTGTAAGACTGAATTGGACATGGTCATATAGCTAGATAAGGCAAGTTATAAATAATCACCTCAAATTGAGCTATGAAATTAGATGTAATTGATGTACAAATTGAGAATATGGTCATATTTCCTTTATGGGGGGAGGCTAAGGCTTGGTGGATTTGTATAGAAGCCTGGTCCCTACACCCCGATGAGTCATTCATACACTCGTCCCATAGAGAGATTCAATAGTGACAAGTGTAGAAAAAAGTGCTAGAGATCAATGGCCTCACAAGGTCTGTTGGTCTTTTGCTTGCTCCCTTTTTTCTTGTTTAATTGCGATGCTGCATTTATGAGTGTTTTCTGTCTATTCTCTCTCTGTGTTGATCTCTTGAAGTCATTGGATCCAAGGTCCTTTAGTCTGTGGTTGGTTTCTCCTATGTGTTTTGTTTTTGATTTATTCGAGATGTTGCTGTGTTTATTATTCTATGTTTAGGATTGGAATGGATGAGCAGGCCAATGATGCTAATGACTCGGGGGATTCTCGTCCATCTCGTTTCACATGGCTTGCCCAATGGACTCCAGGATTTGGTTTGCGATCTCACTTTCCCCTGTTTGGTGTTGCACCAAGTGCCCCTTCCCACAATTCTCGACAACCATCTCGTGCTACCAGGGTAAGAAGGGAGGAATGGGATGGGAGGAATGAAGTGAGTGTGTTGCTAACAAAAATTTGTGAAGAAATTTGCAGGTCAGAGACAAATGAAGCTTCTAAAGTGATGCTGGATGAATAAACAGCACCACCGACTATGACTATTGAGGTCAAAACCCATAGAAATTGCGTTATGGCCTGCCGCCATGGTCATCGAGCGAGACAGTCCACTTTGGATTTCACTTTTCCCTAACCATTTGGTCTCTAAACGTCCTCAATTTTTAACATGTTTATTTTCTATTAGTCTACGAATGTTCTGGAAAGTTTCAACCTATTTCGATGTAAATTGAGCCCTTGGTGATTTTTCAAAGTTGGGTCTGTAATTGGACAAAATTTCCAGTATTTTACATGTGCCCCTCTCTGTCTAGTGCTTTCCTTCGTACTCTCTTTTAATCCATTACCTCTGTTCCTTTTATATAGAAACCAAACTTTCTAATGGTCATTTTAGAACTGATTTAAAAACTTTTGGATTTAAAATTAATTTTTGGTGGCTTTTCTAAGTTGACCTTACTGCTGCTATGATTTTCTGAAACCGTAAATTTACAGTCAGCTTGTATACAACTTTGGCCTCACTTCCAGAACTTTGTTTCACTTGATATTTTGGTATATGACCCCTTCACGTGTGTACTTCTAATCTGGAAGGTTTCCAAACCATCCATTTCCTAAGGAAATTTTAGTGAATTTCCAAAGTTAAGCTGCTCATGCCTTACATTTCTGACTACTTGTATCTCCCATTAGTAATGCCAATTATATTGATTCAAATTCAGTATTTCACCAGCACATCCAAGGGAGTACAGGAAACCTGATTAAGGAAGGATTTTATTTCTCCTATAATCCAAAGTAGTATAAGAAACCTTAACAGTAGGTAAAGAGAATCAGGATTAAACTATAATTCCTAAGTTCAAAAGAATAAGACTACCTACACCTGTTCTCTTCCCCACAGGGAAATAGGAGTTGTGCCTATATATACGATGCTCATGACGAGGAGAAAAGCATAAGATTCCAAGCCTTCTATTCTCCCCTACAGAGAGCACCGTTAGCGATTTCTTGAAAACCCTATTTAGGTTTTTGGTTAGGTTTCCACTTCTTCCCTGCAGAGAGCGACGGTAGCGATTCAACTTTTTTGAGCTTTACGCTTTCTCTTCTCCTTTGCAAAGCGTGAGATTAGCGTCATTTACGGTGTGTTTGGACGAGAACATTATGAAATCCATGAGAATTTATAATTGATGACATCTTGAATTCCATCACTTGTAAATTCTATTATTTGGTTATATTTATATTGAATTTGAAGTGTGCTATAGATTAAGAAAGTTTTTAAAAAATTAAAAGAAAATAAAATATAAAAAGTCTTATTTTAGAAAGATAATTAAACACCGCAAAACATTTGTAAATGACACATATTTTATGAGGAATTCAAGAGAGAAATTTAAATAATGAATTCCTTCGTTTTATTTTCTACATAAATTTAGAATTTACTGACAAAGGTGCAGTCTGAAGCCAATGAGTTGCGTGGACTTGAGCAGATGATTGAGGAGAAACGAAAAGAGGTTACTGACACCAAGAACTACTTGAATTCTCTCCAGTCATTGATGAAAGTGCTTGGAAACCAGGAAAGACAAATGCAGAGGGCGATTAAGGAGCAGGATATAAGATTTTATTTGAAAGAAAAGCTAATTAGAGTGAAAGAGGAGAAATTGAATGAGATTGTGAAGGCTATTGAAGGGCAGAAACAAGAAGAGCAGAAGCTGAGAGAAGAGAGACTGAAAGAGGAGGAGAAGTTGAAATCAGTAGTGGAAGTCTCTAAGCCTCTCAAGTCAAGTGAGGAAATAAGAAAGAATATAGAATTGAAAGTGAAAGATCATTGCTTGCGTAAGAAATCAATGGAGGAGTGGTCCTGTAATCTCGACCGTAAAGAGAAAGAATTGGAATTGAGAGAGAAACAAGTTTCGTCTAAAGCTGAGGAACATGAATCGCTTAATAAAAATCTTGAAACGGAAAGAGAAAGAATTGGAATTAGGAGAGAAGCAACTTTCGTCAAAAGCTGGAAGGTGATTTAGTGAAGGCGATTTAGTTTGGAAGGTTGTACTTCTCTTTGGCGAGCGCGACACAGGTCGTGGTAACTGGTCTCCCAAATGGGAGAACCCTTTTGTGATTAACCGGATTATCGGAAAGGGCGCTTATCAACTCAGAGACATTGATGGTGAAGTCTACAAAAATCTCATTAATGGTAGACATCTCAAGAAATATTTTCCAAGCGTCTGGGAATACGAGGACCCGCTAGCTATGGTTGAGGCTGGGGGGCAAGCCTTTTAGTTTTTTTTTTTAGAGGAACGTGGGGAGCAACATTACTTGTCCGGGGGGTAGCATCACTTAGTTTTCTTGGCTTTGCTTCACATATCCATACTCGCCTTAGCCAAAGTAAACTAGGGGGCAACATAGGGCAATATCAGAAAACTTGCTTTTGCCATCCGCTAGAGTTGGTTCTCTAATTTTTTGTTTATTTTACAGTGAAACTGAAAGAGTTTCATTGATATTTACTTGATCTCGATTCAACCCTTAGACCAATACATGTAGTCCCCAATCTTATAAAGGAAGACAAAATATGTGTTTTTCTGAAATTTCAATTTATTCAATGACTTTGCGGTCGAAGCTTTTACAAAGTATGAAGGTTACAATACAAAGAGCTATTAACTAGCTCTGAAACCATGTCTATACTAAAGGACTTTGATCGATCAAAAGGAAGGTTTGAATTTCTATTTTGAACTATGTTTCAAAATTCCTCCGACATAAAGGTGGGCTTGAGGTAGGTTCATCTCCTCGGCTTGTCAGTGAGAAATTTCCTTCCTTTGATCTCTCTTCTCGTCATCCTCTTTGCCTTTTGGTCCCAGCAGACACCACATTCTTCATCCGCCAATTTTCCTAATTGACCCTACATAAATGGGGTGTTTTCTGGCGTTCAGAAGAACAATGGGCAAGTATCCTCCATCCGCCAGATCGAGGCAATCTAGATGTTACCATCTTTCCTGCCAGATCTAGTATGGATAGAGATGTTGGCCGAAAGTCATTCCCAGTTCTCCTCGTAATGCCGAGGAGCAATTGAAGGAAAGGGACTGTGAGGCAGACATATGACACTTAAGTCGGTATCCAGTATTATACCAAAGGAGGACGTGAAGAATATGGCCAGATTGTGACCACCTATTCAAAAATCACATCATCCAGAGGCATAATACCAGATTATGCGACTTAAGATTTTGCTAATACCAGATTATACGACTTAGAGGTATTCATAAGAACATCTGGTTGTAATCTGGGGGAAAAGATTGTGGAAGCCATAAGGGCTTTGAGGTGAAATTGGAGAGAAGAGTAGACAACATGGCGAAAATTGAGTAGATGATCAATCTCTGTGAATGGGTTTCTTTATATAGCAGAATGTGTGTGAAATCTAACAGCTGGGATTGATTCAGGTTTATCAAGCGAACTGCCAAAATTTATTGTGCAGTTATCACATTCAACCGTTTTGCGTTGAGGACGGTAAAGGGGTTTGAATATCGAATCTTTGGAATTGATACTAGCAGTTACTGAACATTAAATCGAAGCGTTGATTTGGTGGTTGGCGGGCAGGTTTGAAAAACTGTGCCAGATAAGTATGAATGGAGATGTGGGCTGAATTGAGCTCATTGGACCATAGCAAAATAAGATAAAATAATTATTACCTAAAGCCCAACCTACTTAGGGGGCATTGTCTTAAGTTCGTACAAGTTCATCCCTAATCTCCCTATCTTGGTCTTCAAATGATCGATGTAGTCCATGAGTTCTTCCTCTTCAGATTGTTTTCGTTGAGTTTCTTCTTGAAGAGCAGTTAGGAGTGCCCTTTTCTCACTCGCGGATTGGAGACGTTCTTTTTGCATGGCCCTGATAATAGCTATCTTCTTATCAAGCGCCTCTTTTTCCTTCTCCAGGCGAGCAATTTCGTTTTCGTCATCGCCACTGGCAGCAGATACAAGGGCAGAATATTCGTTCACAGTACTGCTAAGAGCTGCAGTTGCATCCTAAGTCTCAACCTGCCGATTTGGAAGTGCGTCCAAACTATCTTGAAGGAATCTTAGAAGTTCTGGGAGGGCCGCCAGGATGTTCTTCACTTCTGTTTGAACCCTGGCGGGCAGGCGGTCAACTTAGTTTTGTAACGTTTGGATGGAAGAATAGATTTTGGCCGCCACCTGTACATCTGCAGGGTCCACTCTTCCCAACTGCTGCATAAAGCTCCAGACTTCTCTCACTTCGGGGAAATCTCTTTTGGGAGTTGGAAGTTTTAGAAGTGGGTCTTCCCCTAGTGGAGGAATAGACAAGCTCATCTTTAGAGGTTGAGGAGTTAGAACATTGACAGAAGAAACCCCAATCTGCATGTTCTGGCTGGGCAAAATTGCAACTGGAGTTTGTTCGCCAGAAACCTCATCATTCCTAGTTGCATTAGGAACTTCATTACCTATATAAACATAATTGTGGTGAGGTTTGATAAATATACCATGAAAAAGTACAAGAGAAAAGATTTTAAGAGGTACCTCTGTCACAGGAGAGGCATCAGTCAGAAGCTCAACTTGTGGTTGCTCTTGAGGTTCTAGGGATTTGTCCAAGGAGAAACTGGAAAGCATGTTTGAACTCTCTCCAGCATCTGTATAGCTTCTAGTAGAGGTGGGGGGAGCTGCATCTTTATCTTCTAAGATTACTACCTCATGATTCAGAGATATTTCATCTTCACCAACAGCTGCTTGGGGTACTGGATCATCTTCTGGTCCAATGAGCATAATTTCAAGATTTTGTCCAGCATCTGCCACAGCTTCAGAGGCTTGTATAGCAGCAACTTCTCCAATCACTTGCTCTGCAGGGAGAGTTGGAGTGATTAGAGGGACAATCTCGGCAATGTACTGAGTAATCGCCATAGGATTGTTCGGAATACTAGAAGTATCTGTATCAGCAGGAAGAAAGTTTAGAGGTGGTACATGCATCAATAGCAATATTCTCGCAAACCCATTGGTACTCATTTCCAAACTGTTCACAAACTCTTTGGACTCCAGCGAAATCATGAACATCTTCATCTCCCAACTTAAAATCACTAAGGGGAGATGAATTGTGAGGTGACTCAAAAGACTCAACTGAAGGTACTTCAATCACAGCAGCAATAGAGGTTGAAGTTGTTTTGCTTCTTTTCCTGATTAATCCCTGTGGGAAAGATTTTATCAACTGCATCAGATTTGACATGTTAATTTGTTAATAGATCAGTGGTGCAGTAACATAAATAAAATAAATACAGATAACCTACTGGCTCATGATCCTCAGGATCTGATTCTTCAGCAACGATTAGAGTTTTTCCTCTCTTCTGGGCAGTTTTGTTGGTGGAGGTCTGAGGAACCTTTTTCTTCCCTTTACTTTTCTTTGATTTGTTAGGGGTCTGTAGTAAGGGAAATCAGTCAGTGGTTTTCACTTGAAAAATTAATATATAAATCAGTGAAGAACAAAGAAATACCTGCTCAGGGTCTATTTCAGGATAGAGAGGACCTCCATCAAGCACTTTGACGTCTTCTGCAGTAAGGTATTGACGTTGATTATTGAAGATAGCTCTGAAGTAGTGGAGAGATTATTTTTGAAAGAATTCTCCTCTAAGTTGGGCCCACCAGGTATGATACTCTTCAGTAGCTTCTCCAGAGATTTCTAGTTCAGGGCATTGTTTTAAATTTGGAAAATTGGCGGGTCGCAAGGCAGATACAAGATTAGCATCTTCATCAGCAGGGGTGTTTCTACTTGGCCGACAGGCTGAAAACATGTTCAGACTCTGGATTGGAGGATAGGGCAGAAGCTGAGTCAAGCCCAATTGTCAGGCAAACAGCTGGGGGGCATATACCTCGATACCTTGCTCGCCTTTATCAGAAGAGAAGAGGGGAAGGTTCGCCATAGAGATGCACTGAAGAAACAACCTTCGTCCTTCCTCACATTGGTTGGCTGAAGGAAGGAAACCATCCTTCAAGGCCTTTAGGTGTTTCTTGTAGAGAAGCATCTGAGCTTCTGAGTAGAAGCCCTAAGCATCAGTATTGAAAATTACATCGAAACACACAGCATAACCTTGACCATATTTAGGTTTGCATCCAGCATAAGCGAGCCCCGATACTTTTTCTTCTGCAATCTGGTTGAGCTCAGGGGATGCTAGTCCGGGAAAGTACATCTGTGACCAAATTTCCAGAATCCAAAGGGGTCCAGAAACTTTGCAGTTTAAAGGTGTGGCGGACAGGGTATAAAGGCACCGATACATATGTGCTAATACTATTTGGGCAAGCCCAATCTCCTTGCATGCATACAGAATATCAGCCATTCTGCTATAGGTTATGGTCATTTTGTTAGCGGTTGAACAAAACACGAACTTGTTGAGCCATAAATCTAGGAAGGTTATTCCACCTATGTCATCCTTGTAAGCTCGGAATTTTGTTATCCAGCTTTACCAACTCCGAGTGGAGGGCTCTGGAAGGGTGATTGAGGGTACATCCGCCTCAGGATAATCATCCATATTAAAGGGTTTTCTACCGAAGGGAAATCCTAAACCAGCATACATGTCTAACAAAGTAATACTGGCTTGCCCAAACTTCAAGTCAAAGGCATTGGCAGAGGGATTCCAAAGACAGATTAAGGGCATAAGAGCACACTTGTTTCCTCCTTTGGAGTTGAGTGCAAAGCTGATATTGAGGGCTTCATCAATCCCTGTTGCTCGCCACCTACTTTCGTCAAGCAATCACCTTTCTTGATACCACTGTATCATTGTCTGGGTTGGTGACGGCCAGGAAGAGGATGCTATTGGGATTTCGTAATGATTGGAGGTCTGCCAGTCTCCATATTTAACGCCTCTTTCGCGTAATGCCACAGGAAGAGGTCGTGACTCATCTATGAATGAAAAGACAGTATCTTGACGAAGTTCTTGTTGTCGTGGTCCTAACCCGACACGACCATAGTCGTCGGGCGGCGAGATAGAGGTCTGGTAAGAACGTCCGACTTCAATAATGGTGGATGTTATTCTTTCTTTTCCTCTAAGGGCTGAAGCGTATTGAATCTTGAAGGCCATGATCTGTTTGGTTTAAGAAGATGAGAGAATGAAGGTTGAGATGTGAATTGGCGATTCTTAATCTGGGTTTTATAGAATCTGAAAGGGGTTCTCTGAATTTGAAGCGGCTGGATTGGTAGTGGTTAAGAGTTTAAGAACAGTTCTCTGAGCTCAATTTGGTAAAGTTGCGATGTTAGAGGGAACGATATAACTTTTCAGAGTTTTAAATGAATTCGGGTTGGGCTTTATAGCCTTTTTCAATTTCATTGGGTTCTCAATTTCAAAGGCTGGGGAGCAATGTTTGGGCCTAAATTGACATTTTGTCCGAGATTGTGGATCGAGGCCCAAGAGGTTATTTATTAAAAAATAATCTGATGTATATTAAATCTGTCATTCTTGAAAAAGAATTGGGGTTCCTTTAGGAATCAGAGAAGGAGGTAGTTTAAGGTAATTGAATCCTAATTGATCTCAGAATCTATTATGCTTGATGCGCAAGAATTAGGGTTTTGCGTTCTCTATATAAAGAATTCTTATACGACTTGTAAATGGTTCACAACCATCTTATAAACACACAAGATTTTGCGCATCGCAAATCTTGCAAAACCTCTCCGGAGCATCTTACCCGTACTGCCTCCACAAACTGCAAACAACCACCATCCAACCCTGCCGCAACCTTACGCCCGCCATCGGTCGTTGTATACTTGCGCGGTTGTCGAAGTGTGCCTTGCATTCGTGTCGAGCGCGTCGCTAAGACCTATCGTGTCAATTGCTACGCCTGTAGCAAATCGAGTCGTTACTCCGGTAACAAAACCTAAGCCAATCTGCAATAGGTTGGAGGAGAATCATTCCCCGCGGTCTTGAATTATTGCTCTGCTTTGCATCTCAGGATCGAAGTAAGAATTACTCAATCTGCAATAGGTTGAGAAGAAAAATCCTAATAGATTTTTGTTAAGTCTTGTTCGAGCCTCTTACGCCGGCCTAGTCAACGCCGGCGTAACAGTCGCTTGGTCAAGAGGTCAGGTATAGGGAGTAGACAGATACACTCATCAAAGGTCGTCCGCATCGAAGTTGTACCAAATCAAAGGTACTGGCACGCTCTCGCACATCACAAGAGGACTGGAATTGACGTCCGCCACCCCCATGTGTTGACCGTTCGCCGGGTGCTAAATCCGCCATGAACAATATCCACTCGCACAGGAGAAATAGAGTATCGACACAACGGGCACACCTGACACCTGAACAGCCAAGGGAGAATGCAATCTCCATGATAAATGTGCAAGCAGGGCAAGCGAATAATCATTTGCTCATCATTATGACTCCCTCCAAAGTGATCAAGGTCCTCCTTACAAATAATGCAAGGTGTATGTCTAGTATTAGCTTCCTCTAAACTATCAACTTTCAATTTCTCCAGACCCTCAAGCAATGATGGCATTGCATCTATTGGTACTTGCAGAGTTAAATGCACTATCCTCAAAGTAATGGGCAACTCAGGGACGGCCAGTTCAATCACCTGAAATAGTCTTGTAATCAATCCAGCGTGCTCAACTTCAGGGACACGCAGGCTCTTAAGATACCCGGCAACTATGAGACTATAATCACCCCTTTTGGATAGTACCTGGAAATCAGATAGAGGGACCTGAAATCTTCTTTCAGATACCCACTTTTGGTCACTATAAGTGATGCCTCCATCCACCGAGGCAATTACTTTCTGGTTGTAGAGTTTTAATCAGATGGGAACCATGTCGAAGCCGGGTGGATCAACCCAACGACGACAGCTATGAATTAGGTTCAAGAGCCGAAGATGGATGGGCGCAGTTGTTGTTCTTATCCAACGTCTCCTACTGCCTGCAGCAAACCCATTGAATTGCCCTACACTGCAACGGTAAAACTTGTCCTCCATGCTATGTAGCCAAGTGTTTACCCCAGTTTAACAGACATCAAATCCAAGCTTACTCTAGAGTAGAGTTAACCGAGTTTAATAACGGAAATCAAACCAAATCATCAATCACTTGGGGTTAATACAAAATTACGACTATAAGGTAAACGCAACGAAGCAAATAGAGATTCAGAGCAAAACGTGAAAAATCGAATAGGGTGGGAGCTTTACTTGCAATCTTTAGATGGGTGGTGTTCGGGTTTCGCAGAAGAGAAAGAAAAACACAACCAAAATTTTATCGCAATCCAACTTTTTATAGAAAATAAAACAGTAATGAAAACACCGTAAATACCCCTGAAGCAAATTAACCGTCAAGAAAGTGTGATCTTGAGGCTATGAAAAAGCCAAGATACAAGTCATACAATAGACACACAAAAAAATAAAATCAGCCTGAATCTGTTAGGAAACTGGATTTATGTTATTCTGATTTGAGTGGGAATTCTTGTTATCGTTCTAATGCGCACCGTTTTATCCAAGCGTACAACGTCGTTAGTATAATTGCTTGAACGCATTGTTTTATATTCTACTAGAAAATATATTGATCACGAGAAGAGAATTGTTGAGGAAGCAAAGAGATGTCATGAACAATAGTCTTACTATACCATCTAGCAAAACTTTAGAGTAGTCATCCACAACCATGTTTAGAAAACCATAAACAAGTAAAATATTCAAACCCTCCTTATCGAAGTCTCCTCAGCAACCAACAAATTGTAATACCAATAAATTTATTCACAAAAATATGACAATGACCAAGAGAGAGAATCTCTAACAACAAAACTAACCAATTCTAGCATTTTCATTAATCACCGAACCACCAAAATTAAGTTTAACTTGATTCTCATTAGGAGGGTACCATTTTACATTGAAAGTTGGCTTTTTAGGCAAATGAAGTCTAGACTGATTAGCCGTTAAATAGATTTCCCCAAAACACACAGCATGATAATAAGTTCTAGGAAGAGAAGCTTGAATATTATGAAAACTTAGATGATTCCTTGTATGCCAGATAGACCAAAGCTATAAGAATTGCAAATTACATATTATGTGCATTAGAAAGTAAACTCTTTATTCAGGATAAGAAATCACCAGACCAATCAAGAGGACTACAAGTAGTTGCCCTACTCCAGACCTGTCGAGTAGAGCTACAGTGAAGAAACAAATGATGAATGATTTTCACATGAGTACTTAGAACAAAAGGAACAGGACCCGATACTGTAGAATTTATGAAGGACAAGATGATCACGAGTTCTTAAACGATTCCTTTCGATTAATTTTTTTTTTTACATATCTTGGAGAATCACATATTCATTCCACATACATTAGTAGAAAGATAATAATAATATTTACAAACTATTACATATTTCAAAGGATCACATGAAGTAGCTTTGATAATTTGCCTTGTAGCTAAGGAAAGTAGTATAAATTTACTTTCACGAAGAGTCGTCTTCTTTCATTCTTCTTTTATAATGATTCATGACTTTTTAAATATAAAATATTGTCCTGATCGATGAGTCCTGAGGAAATCCCTCTCAGTTTTTATTTTCAGATAAGCAAGCGACCTGATTCTTATTGCTTCTCAAAATGACCCTCCATTATTTATAGGAAATGATGAAGGCTAGATAGAGCCGTTCAGTTGGAAACAAGTTGTTTGCTTAAGGAAAAAAATGACGCTTGCTTACCATGCGTAAGGGAGTTTTCTTTCTTCTTCTTATTTCTTTGATTTATCCATTTGTCTTATTCTTTGTGGGCAGAGATGTATTCATTTATTGTGATGTACATGGTGAACTGCTGCAGCTAATGAGGTTTGTGAGAAGTTGGCTGTGGTGGGATTTGACAATCCAGATGCATGTGATATGCCGTTAACACAAGCAGCGAACTTCGTGACCAACTTCAGAGACACGGCTAGCTTGACCTCTTGCTCGGTGCTTTCATTTGATACATGTTGTGGTATTTTTCTACATAATGATCAATTACAGAATCAGTTATTGAAGTTGTGCGTGGTGAGAGGACAAACTAAGGTTTTCATCTGGGTAAAAAAAATTATGTCTTCCTCATTTGTGCACTGTGTGTCTATTCTTGGTACTTTACACATTAATTTTGGTTCTGGAGAAGAAAAAAAAATCATACATGTTGTGTTTTGGTGTCTTGCTTGGTTTTTCTTATCTGCTGTTAGTTATACGTGATGTAGCTAGATGATTGGGTCAGTCGTTCATGTTAGTATTGTCTTCCTATATCTGCATTCATGTCCTTCCATCTCACACCGTTGTATTCAAATCAATTTATGTCATTTTGTTATCGATGAGAATTTGATGGATAAGGATGGCTCTATGTAATAGGTCGACAAATAATGAAGAATAAATGGTAGCTAGGTTGTTGCTCCCTTGCCATATTTCCTAGTTATTTGGGTTCTAGGAGGTATTGTTTGATAAAAGTAATGTACATATATATTAGTAACTTTTTTTGTTTTGGATATTTGTCGGCATGTTCTAAATTTGATTTGAATACGCAGGTTTACTTGCTTTGGAATTCCTAAAATTAGTTGAATATGCTCCAAATTCCAGTTTTAAATTTCTTACAGACTATTGGCCAAGAGATAAGTGCCAATGAAGCAGTGCGTGATTACCTCCGTCAGGCAAGAAAGCTTCAAGTGTCAAGGCTTGATACATATATGTATAACTTAGACCATGAATTTCGTCATATCAAAGGTGGTGCATAAC
This sequence comes from Potentilla sterilis, assembly GCA_963682095.1. Classification (NCBI taxonomy): domain Eukaryota; kingdom Viridiplantae; phylum Streptophyta; class Magnoliopsida; order Rosales; family Rosaceae; genus Potentilla; species Potentilla sterilis. Next base: position 29,828,356 of record OY821755.1, on the reverse strand, counting down.
TGCATAGCTAGCTAGCATGGATAAATAATTTTATTAGTTTGTGTGTCTACATGATGCTGATTCCAAGCTATGATATGCAGATGTTGTATGCACATTCAAACGTTCAATATTCTCTTAAGATAAAGTGAGGATTTGCTTCTTAAATACTTGCAACTATTGTTCCTTCAATGTGTTAGCTTCTCTAGTATGTAGACTTCCCAATGCAACTAAAAAAAAGCGCACGCGCTAAAGTGTTAAAAGCATGGGAAAATGAGATTAAAATTGAAGATAATTTGATTAAATTTATACTCTTGAGTGATAACGAAAACAACGAAAGAGATGGTAGATTCGTTTTATTGATATTGTATATGAAAAAAAAAACAAAAAAATGAATAAGTGCACCCCGCTTGCGCAGCCCTTTTGTACGCTAGTAGCATAAATGATGAACTAATTGGTGTAAATATGAGCGGTGGATAAGGTAAAAAAAAAAAAAAAAGTAAAATGGTAAAAGAAAAAGAAAACTTAAAACCAGAGAGCAGCATAAACGTTTGGGAAGAAGCAGAGAGAAGTCAAAAGATAAAGAAGAGGAAGGAAAATGGACGAAGCTGAATTCCGACGCCTTCTCGTTCTTTTCCCAGTCGTCCGATCTCGTGACTACCATGTAATTCTCTCTCTTGTTACGCATCTTTTCTTGTTTCTGCGAATTCGATTCGTATCCTTATATTACCAATTGAAGAAGTTGTTTCAATTCGATCACAAAATAGTGCGTAATTTTAAGACATTTGCCCTTTAGTCGTTAACTAGATACAGTTGTGTTGGTGGAGCTATATCTAAAACATATGTTAGAGAAGAGACACAGGTTAATGATTGCAATAGTTTTGTGGTTTATGTAGAATGATCAAGAGGCTACTCGCTTTTCAAAGATCACTAACTCGTAGAAGAAAACAGGGTTTCACCTAAATTCTTTGAACTTCGGTGAATAATGGGCACCTGAATTTGTAGTGGTTTAAGGGCCTGGTACCTGTTCAACTAAAGAAATTAGATTTTGAGTGTATTGGATGATAGGACCGTCGCCTTTGTGTCAATCCTTTTTGATTAAATAGTTGGAATGTAAATTTGTTTAGCAATTTGAATATTATGAGGTAGCTTTATTGTCTCTGCCTTTAGTGTTTTGGTTTTCTTCGGTCGTGTAGACTGGATTTACATGAACTTGATCCTTTTAGAGCCTTTTCTCTTAGGATTTATTGTCTTAGGTTGATTTCTGAGCCATTTTTTCGTCTTCAGTTTGTAGACATGATCTGGACGTAAGCATAGATTTTGAGTTGTCTTATTGCTCATGGTAGTGTTGGTGTATGAGTGGTTTCTTGTGACATTATTTGTAGGATAGGCGTAATGTTTTGTTATCATTCCTTTGGTGGATTATGTGCGAAAAGGTGGCAGAAGTTGTTGAAGTGTTGATGGCCTATTTCTTCATTGGCTATAATTTTAAACTGCAAATATATGTTTTTGCAAGGTATTTGAAGTGGGTGATTCTGAGTTATTTCTTTTATGCTTGATTAGAATTTTGATCTTTAACAAGAGCGGTGTTCTGCAGAATATATGAGCCATATTCCTGTAGACTCTTTAAATTCCGTAGGTGGCGTAGCACTAAGTTCAATGCAGTCAATTATGTGTCTCTTAGAAATTGCTTAGCTACTTCTCACCGCTAGGAATCTTCCTATTTGTGGTTCATTTATGGCAAGTCGGAAGGGCTCGTGCGCCTGCTGCCAGACTTGAAAAAGGAATTGATCATGATAATGAACCACCTTGGAATATTATCTCTCTTTCTATGTCCAGCCCATACTTAGATATCGATGCTTATTAGATTCCTGCTCTTTCAAATAGTAGGAGTAAGCTACAGGCCTACAGCCAATAGGAGTTATGTTTTTGGCAAGGATATCACTCCAATGGGAGAGTTAGTGAATTCCACTCAATTGGGCGAGTGAGGGAGTCAGTCAAGGATTGGGTGAAGGAAATTTGAGTACCTCTCCTGTTTAGAGACGAGAATATTGGAAGACAGAGTTTGTGATACAGAAGAAAAGTCATAAAGACTTTTTCCTTGTTTTGTTCCCCCCATTCTCTTGATCTCTGTTCGACTCTCATGATTTTCTGCTTTCATTTGTTGTTATGTTCCATTATGATCAATCACGCCATTTAGAACAATACGATTAATAAGTTCCTTTACAATTCTTGCAAATTAGAAATGAAATTAGTTGATTTCTTCCAAACAATTTTGGTGGAACTGACCAGGAGGCAGTGACCACTCTTTTACTATTGATTATGATGTCTCACACTTTGATGGTTATATATGAACCTGTTAAATTCATATCGACTTTATCTAATTTCAGGCTGAATCAGAGAAATCTAGAGAGTCAACTTCTAAAGCAGCAGAATCTGAAGCGGTATTACTTTTAAATTTTCACAGAGTTTACCATTTGCACACATATAGCTACTTCTTGTTGACTGATTTGGATTTCTTAACAGCTAAAAGAATGGCAGGATGCATGGGATGAGGGAGAGAAAAAAGACATGGAGAAGGAAACACGTGATGAACATGGTATGCTAACATTCACATTCATCTAGCAGACAGTATCCGTCTTATTGTTTGGAGTTGAACTGGTGCAAGCATAAACTTTGGACCCACTAATGACCTTTGGATAATTTCAGTTTAACATATTATAACAATTTGATGGCATCTTAGATGTTACATATGGGGTTATAAGCTTGTAATTATGGGAGAGCGCTGAGGAATTATCTTTAATATAAGCCTCTTGGCATGATTGAGAAATGTTTACGAGTTCTCATTTTCTTAAGTCAGCCATCAAATATGTATAATCTTTCGTCTTTCTCACCATGCATGTATTGCTTTATAACATACAAAAAGTGTTAAGTTAGAGATTGCATGGATGCATTGCCAATTAAACAGCAATTCAGTGGTTTGTGGGCATATATAGAAATTATATTGATCGCACTTATCTGGTTGTGTACTTACAGATGCATTCTGGGACAAGCTAAAGTTGGTTGCAGAGAGAAAGGTATGTCATTGGCACATGATTTATTGGATTGTATTGGTTATGTGGGGATTGCAGTTTACTTATTATGCTTATAGAAATGAGTATCCAGTTATCTAACTTGATCTTAATAGCTAATGTCTAAATGCTTACAGATATCTTGATACATGAATACTTTTATGTGTTTGCGTACATATAACTATGCTTGATATGTGCCCCAATTTTATCATTGCTCATGTCAGCCTTTATCAGTTGGAAAACTTTTGTCCCATCTACGGTAGAAGTAATGATTATTTGGGATGCATAGCTGTGGGGAAATGGGCTAATGTCCAGTGAGTGCAGATTATGTAGTAGTGCTTAATCTGTACAATTGTGCTGGAAGTCTGTTTAAGGAAGTTGAACCAGCGTCTAGGGAAGAGTACTTATGTTGAGCATTCAGTCTATGGGGAAAGGGGACAAAGCTAATACTTTATGTAGTTGCTAGTTAGTAGGTTTTTTTTTTATTATACTTTTCACTAAATTTTGGAACAAAAGAGGGGAAGGGGAGAAAGAACTTTGGGATTTCTCTCTCAACTATTTTTCTCAATGTTCTTGGAGTGATAATGTTGCTTTTTTTGTAGTTAGTTTGTTGTGTTTTGTCTTTTTGTTTGCCTTAAAATTCTGGACGTGGATTGCTCATCCTCTAGTTGTGCTTCTTGTCAACGTAACAAAATATCGGTTCTGAAAAATTATATATATAAGAGTTGAGATGATAACCAAGTAATTTTATCTGCATTTTAAGGATGGTTTCTTTTTCTTCAATATGTCCATTGGCGTTACTTATGCCAACTGCTATCTGCATTTCAGGATTTTTCCTTTCCTTTCTTTTTCTTTCCTCTTTTTTCAAATGTTTGCATACATTAGCCTCAAACAAGCATTAAATCAACAACGATTTTTTAAGTTATATCTACAACATGCCCACTGTCATGCTGAGGCATGACCTTTTCCCACAAGAGGCACAGCTTTTACGTTGAATTTAGGATCTGCGCAAGAAAGGCCCCGTGTTATTTGATCCGTTTACCAAAATCATATTTCATGAACTGCTGGCATGTGAAATGACAGAAGTGAAATAAGGACCATACAGGCTGGCATTTTATGACATTTCCTTGGAAATTTTAATAGGTGGAATCAATGGATCTATTTAAAGCTTAAGATTTCAATTTCATTGTGTATCCTTTTCGGATCTTAAACAAAAGCTTTCTTCTATTTTAAGTTTCTGTATGTGCACCCATGGGCATCCTTGTATACCCTTGCTGTTGTTAGCATATCTGGTATCTGGGCATCTGGCATATGAAGCAGTTGTCAGCTGTTCATCTCGTGGTTTCAACCTTTTTTTTTTTTTTTACTTTTGTGTCCTAATACAGACGTGCGTGTATTTTAGAAAAGTCTACACCTTTTGTACCCTTGGTGTTAGCTAATCGTTACCTGGCACCAGCATTGTGAAATTTTTGTTACTTTCGTGTCCAAATATACAATTTTTTGTTGGAAGCAAGCAGAATCGAGGAAATCTAACTTCTGGTGCTTGATATTTTAGGTGGATGCCACAGAAGCAGAGAGATTTTGCAAGGCATTCCAAAGAGTTCATAAGAAACTGGTATGCTCAGTGAATAAAGTCATAGATTAACTGTTTCCAGTTTCCATTGTTTGTATTAGTTATCATCCTTGGTTCTATCTGTTACAGGTCTTTGAAGAACTGAGTCTGGATGCTGCCAAGACTTTTCTTAACTCATCATGAAATTGCATAGCATATAGTTTGATTGTGTGCTTTTATAAATTTTCATGTGATTTTAGATATTACACTTTCTCTATCCTGTGAACAAAGGTCTTAGTTACCTTGTTAAACAAGGGTAAAGCTTTCTTAAACAATTCATAGTGTAGCTATGGACGTTGATGCTTTGATACTATTGTTTTGGATACTCTCTTAACATGTATTAACTTGTAATCTTTGACATTTGTTGTTCATATTGCAAAAGAGTATTCAAGACATTAGTTACCTTGTTAAACATGGGTAAAGGAATTTTGACGTCTATTAGATATCCACTAACCACATATTTTGGTCGGCACATTTACTTTTCTAGAAGGCTCAAATGAGATATGCAAGAAAAGTCTGACATATGATAGTAGCTCATGGTCTTGTATTATCAAGTGGAACTGGTATTGGATTGTAATTATCAATTTCTGATTGAGAGGAAAAATCAACTTCTGATTGCGAGTTTTCCAATTCAAATTTCCTGGTGTGTGATCCCCTTATGTTTTATTTTCTTTCTAGCTTTTGTTTTTGTCAATAAAATGCTCAGCAATCTGATTTCCAGAATATAATTAATGAAACAACTTTGCCAAACAGTTGAACCAATTCGATTTAAGTGCAGTTGGTCTTGAAACTCGTGTGTGTGTGTGATGTTGCTACTTGCTACTGTAATTGGCATTCAAACTTTGTATCCAAATTATAATTTTTGAACTGTTTTAGTTTGAGGTAAATTTGGAACCATAGTATGTATATCATCATTTGTTCTATACCATGGCCTCATTCAGCTTGTTGCAACCCTTGCAGTGCGGTTGTGGAGAGACTCCACAGTTGCAAAACTTAAGGAAATGGAAAAGACGATAAGACTTATATACCTTCAAAAGGTACGTCCAGCAGATGAGATTTGCACATTTGGTTTAAGGGTAGGGACTCGATGAATAAGGGTGCATCAGGTGTAGTTTAACTTGGAGCCGTAGTTCAGACCATCCCTAAACTCTATTTAACGTTCAAAGAGTATAACATTACCATCCCTATAACTCGTTAGTGGAGTCAGAAGAAGCAAGGTTTAAGAGTATTTTAACGTCTGCGAGGCCTTTAATCTGCCACATTATATGCATTTTAAGGTGCTGGAGAGGCTTGAAAATGATAAGACCACTTTCTTGTGGTTCCATTTAGACAGTGACGAGTGAATATTTGCTTGGTTTGAGCTTATAACCCCAGATGATTCTAGCGGGGAACTAATTAGCTAAAGGATTGGATTCGTAAGTGGCAGGTGAGTATTTAAATTGTTATGAAAGTGCACCAGTTAAATTGTTATGTTCTTGTACATAAAGAACATGATCTACAACATCTCCAACTCCTTTAACTTCTTAGCCACCAAACAACCCCTTTGCAGCTCCTTGAATTTGCCGGAAACATAGTTCTACTTTCCTCCACTCTCTTTCTCATTACCTTGTTGCTCATACTACCATCAATAGTGACTGACTACTGCATCTCATTTTTAAAGTACAAGCTGTAAAGAAAGTGATCTCAAACCTTGATGTGATCTCAAACCTTCATTTTTTTGGAGCTGTCAAGAATGGTGTCAGCTGAGACATCATCAAAATGAGCTCTTTTGCAATCAGGAATAAACAAGCTTCATTTTAGTATCGTGATGCTGCCTATACAACTTAACTATTGCACTTTAAGAAGAAGAAAAAATTATTACCTAAAAAGAAAAACTGGAATCCCCTAAACGGCGTCGTATACTGCACCACTTGGCGACATTTCCCTCCTTTATAAACGCCTCACTCACTCCTTCTCTAACCTCGGAAAACCCAAATTGACCGAACAACCCAATAACAAAAGCGCAGCAAACTCTTATTGCATCCAATTCTTTGGTCATCTCCGATCAACTGTGACTGACACCAGCAAGATATCCAGAGGTTCATCCTTTTCTTTTTCCTATTCTGTTATTTTCCTTTTCTTAGTTTGGGTTCAAATTTCTGCAAGAAAGCTAGTTTCTGAATCAAATAATATTATCAAACTTAAAATTTTGCTGGTTTGGTGTTGTGAATGTCCGAATGATATTGCCTTATAGTACTATTGTGATGAATAAAATTATTCTAAGTAGTGCATTTAGTTCAGTTATTGACACTTGAGGGAATGTCAGTGAAAGAATTCTCAGACTGAGATCCCATATTTGTTAATTTCTGTGACCTGTTTCGACAAGGCGGCAATCATATTCTAGTTTTTAAACCACCCCTTGCTTGTGTTTCAATCTTATAACCTGTTCCAATCACTGACATGCTGTGTGTGTCATCTTTGTCTATGATACTGATGTTTCGTCTTTCCAAAATGCAGTGGCATGTGGTCATTACAGGTTTCTAAGACACGGGTAAGAGCTCTCTCTTTTGTTCTGTGTTAATTTTACTATTGCTGGAACATGCGATTAAAATTAGAAAGACACTGACTTTCCATTTTAATGTTTACTTGCAGCTCTTCTCCTCACTGCCATCGATTACTTGTCTATCTGAAGTGGAAACCCGTTTGAGAGCTTTTTGGAAGGACCCGGATCCTAAAATTTCAGAGGCGCTTTTGCTTTTTCATCATGCCATACATTCCAACCGCCTGCCTTCAGGGTCAGCCTCAGCTTGCAACTTCCTTGTAGTCACTCTGACAAGGTCAAAAAATTATGAACTATCGTTGTCAGTATATACTCAGATGACCAAGGTTGGTATTATTCCAAGCTTTATATCATTGAGCTGTTTAGTTTCATGTTTTGTCAATGTGCGCAAGCCAGAATTTGCACTCGGGGTTTTCAGCTTGGTATTAAAGCGCGGATTGCAGTTAAACGAGTATGTTATGAATCTTGCATTAAAGGGTTTTTGCTCTAATAATGAGCTTGACAAGGCAATCGAGTTGTTTAATGTAGTGGGAAGTTATTTTGTAACACCTGGGATTCGTAGTTATAACATTCTTATAGATGGACTTTGCAAAGCGAAAAAGTTGAAAGAAGCAGTGGAATTGTTGGTTGATATGGGGGTGTCAGATTCTGAACCAAATGTGGTAACATACAGCACATTGATTAATGGGTTTTGTAAACAGGGTAGAATGGACGAGGCCATGGGTTTCTTGGAGGAGATGAGTCAAAAGGGTTTAGAAATGGATGTTTTTGTATATGGTGCCCTTATAAGTGGATTTTGTGCTCAAGGGAGTTTTGACAGAGGAAAACAACTGTTTGATGAGATGTTAAACAAGGGTATTTCTCCTAATGTGGTTACATATAGTTGTCTGATTAATTTTCTTTCGAAGGCAGGGAAATGGAAAGAAGTCACTGATATGGTAAATGATATGACACAGTGTGGAGTTCCCCCTGATGCTGTTACTTACACAGGTATCCTTGATGGGCTTTTCAAAAAGGGAATGGCTACAAAAGCCATCGCGATATTCGATTTAATGCTATCGAAGGGTACAGAGCCTAATAATGTAACATACAATGTTATGATTGATGGATTATGTAAGGAGGGGTTGGTTGATGAGGCTTTAAAGATCTTAGAAATGATGGAAGGAAAAGGTGTAAAGCCTGATGTAATCACTTACAACACATTACTTATGGGGCTATCCTCAGACAGGAAGGCTGATGAGGCAATGAAACTTTTCAGTAAGATGACAAATGATGAGAACTTTGTTGAGCCAGATGTTACGACATATAACATGCTCATTTTGGGATTGTGCAATGAAGGTAATCTCGATCAGGCTATGGAGATGTATTATACAATGATTAAAGGAGGCATTTCTGGTAGCTTTTATACTTATAACACTTTGATCGACAGATGCTTACAGGAAGGATTAGTTGACAAGGCCATAGAATACTGGAGATATGCAGTTGACTTGGGAGTTATACCTAACTCAATTACTTATGGTGTCTTGATCAATGGATTTTCCAAAAATCAAATGGTCAGGGTTGCAAAAGGACTGTTTATTAAAATGAGAGCTTCTGGGATCAGTCCTACAGTAATTGACTACAACACTTTGATGTCATCGTTGTGCGAGGAGGGTAGTTTGGAGCAAGCTAAGATGCTGTTTCAAGAAATGCGAACTACAAATCTTTTGCCTTGTGTTGTCTCATTTAATACCATAATTGACGGAATTCTAAAAGCAGGAGATATTAAATCTGCTAAAGAGTTGCTAGAGGATATGCTCAAATTGGGCTTAATTCCCAATAGAATTACCTTCTCTACAATAGTAAACCGGCTTTCAAAACTTGGGCTTATGGATGAGGCTCTAATGTGCGTTGAGAAGATGATTTCTCGTGGTATTGAACCTGATGTCTTTGTATTTGATTCTTTATTAAAGGGCTATAGTTCTAAAGGTGAAACAGAAGAAATTGTTAATTTGCTTCATCAGATGGCAGACAAGGGTGTTGTTCTTGACAAAGATATAACTTCTACCATCATGGGCTGCCTCTGTCAAATCTCTGATGACGTTGACGTGATGGAGGTTCTCCCAACTTTTTCCAAAGAGACATCGAAAGATATAAGAATTACTTGCAATGAGTTATTGATGAAAGTCAATAAATCTTATCCGGAACTTAAGTTATGTGCTGCTTGAGATTCTTCCTCCAAAGAGGCCTCCCTGTGCCACAGAAGTGTGTTGCTTTCTATGTGCTATGCTATGTAAGTCATATTGTCTTTCTTTTGAAGGTTTGATACATTAGTAAATCATATGGAATTTGTACCATTTTTTTTATATGTATTATTATTACTTCTGTAATCACTCCACATACTATCATGGCAACTGATGTTAAAACATACACAGTTATGCAAGACACTTTTTAAGGTTTGAAAATAAATTTTCTTCTTTATCCAAGGCTCATGCCATGGAATTTTATTACATCTTTGCATATAGTTAACACAAACACATGGGTAAAGGGACTAGGTTAGATGGTGTTGCTTCGAAATTGAAGGCATCTGACGTATCAAGAACAACCATCCTAGCTGTTGCGGTTCATAAGTTGGTGACAGATTCACATTGGTTTTGTTGCTCATTAATTGGCATTTCTGCTTGGCAAAAGAACAAATATAACATAATTTGTCATATATTTATATCGTATGTGTCACTTGCTTAGAATGTCCCAACATGAAAAGAACAAATATAAACATCCTTACATGCTTGTATCAACTCTAGTAGGTTCCCTGTAATATTGGGGAGTATTGGTCAAATCATTTTACATTTTTCCTGTTTGCACCAAGCTCAGTTGTTAGAATGAGTTAGTAATGTGGGTTTAGCCACAACATTGCTCAGGTTAAGTTGACAGAAGGGTGCTTGAGGAAAGAAGGTGGTTCTGTGGTCTCTATATGGAGGTGTTAGATTTTGGCCCTCAAATAGACAAGTTTATTTAGAGCATATAGGAGGTGGCTTCTCCTTGGGTAAAACTACTAGCACATTATAGAGACATCCTACTGTTGTTTATTCTTCTTTGTTGGAGGGTTATATTTTGTTCGATGATATTCATTCATCTCGTTGTTCTTTTTGTATAACTTTCTTTAGTTTTGCCTGAATTTTTGTTTTTCCCTAAAAACTTATATAGCCTTTACCAGCATGAAAGCTATCTATGCAAGGAATGGACTATAGTGTTTTACAGATGAAGTATGTATTGCTTGATACAGACACTGTATTGTTTCAGGTTGCTGTGCTGACTGTGTTTTCCTTTATTATGTGGACATCTATATCTGGTTATGGTGGATTTGAAAGGTTCTGGAGAATTCCTCCATACATAACACCAAGGTTTTTGAAAAGGCTTTGGCACCTGGGCTTGTTACTAGTGCTTCCCTTTGTAATGGAAAGTAGTCTGGAAAAGGGGTTCCACAATGCTTTGGGGTGATTTCATATTCTTGTTGGCCTCTGTTTTTAAAGGACAATCTAACATGGAGGCTTATAACCCAAAGCAACCGGCCATACTTTAGGTTTCCCGTGCAGAATTTGCTGATAACTACAGGTTGTACTCGCACAGCCACTTTGGGAAAGCTTTAGAACTGCTTATCCTGCTAATTGTGGAGTCTGTGGAGAGTCCTCTAAGAGTTCAAAGTTTCTTTTTTGTTCATCACTGTCTTCACTTGGTTTTCCTGTATTTTGTGGTTATTTGCTCCTTTTTCAATGGGAAGAGAACTTAGATGATTGGATAAATTTGAAGAGGTGGATGGGAAATCATGTTGCCATCGATTTCTGACCAGAAGAAATTTGGGAATCATGGTGAGACGAAGACCAGGTACACCTCAAACACACCGGTATCAGGGAAAGAATTCTCGAGATAATACTTGCAGTCCACTTCTTTGTTTACCACCTGGATATAGCTTACCACAAGAAGACATTGCTGGTATTACTGATGTACAATATATTTCATTGTCGTCTCAGGACTTGTTTAGATCTAGGGAGAGTTTTGGGTTGCATTACATGCAAAGAGGGGACTTTCGAGCAGTGGTTGGTGTCTAACACATGGGCTGGAAAGTCACTCTTAAAGCTTCCCCAGGTTTTAAGCGATTGCATTCACTACAGGTAGGAGGAAACTGCTATGAAGTTAAGCGAGAAAGGTGATGTTTTTCAAGTTTTGGAAGACTGTGAGGGAAAGAGCATGAAGTTTTGTAGGTTTATGGACTTTGTTGCGCTCTTATGCTTTCTGTGCTTATCATCTTCAAGGTATGCAAATCAAAATAACAGATACGCGACAGTGGAACATTATACTCCCTGAGTCAAACGTGTAAGTAGAAACACACTTACAAGCGTAATCTCTTTCGACTGGGTCGCGACTCGCGGGTAACATGCTTAAAAGTATACCATTTCTTTTCTGGCACACAAGCACACGGTCCAACTTTTCTTACACGTTTCTCTTATATATTTCACTTTGATGGTTTCTATGCAGTATGCACAGACGAAGATATGGCCTCAACTTTCAGCCCTAGTTCAGGATACTCAAGTCACTTGTTCTTGCTATGCTTGCTTTCTTTCCCAGGGCCATTCTTCAGGTAAGTTAATTCATTTCTGTAGCTCCTGCATATAGTCACGCCTTTAGTTTTCATTGGGCAAGTATATTTCAAAACCATTCAACTTAATGTGAGTAATGAGTACCTTTGTGACGAATATCTTGACACTTGCCTACATGTCAATTATATCAAAGGAAGGGTGCGAGCTGAATTAATTCTTTCTGAATTGCTTTTAACCACAGTTTTCATTAGCCAGCTATATAATCTTCATAACACTTCCCTTAACCAGAGTAGATTAAGAACTTCATTCAGAACTTCAAAACTATAATCTTTACATTTTTGAAAGAAAATGAGTATCCCTGTGCTACATACTGGGGTCTTTATTGAAAAGAGATGACAGAGAGAAAAGCAAGGCAGCAGCTGAATTTATTAAGTTTCCTTAAGATAACAAAAGTACTGTCATTACTAGGCTACTAGCTAAGAAGCTAAACTATCGCAACAATGATAACATTTTTTCTTTAACAGTCTTTATATTTCCAGCATTTTGTTCTTAGGAATATAGGTGTAATTTCAGAGTGTAATTTTTTTTTTGTACATTTTCCAATGTATTCGCTAAACCAGTGGTTTATTATCTTGTCAAGATCGGACAATTATGTAGGGTGATGTTCAAGAGTGAAGGAAAGGACCTTGGAAGAGCATACGATTATATAACCTTGGAAGAGCATATGATTATATAACGGGAGGTGATAATCTTCATATGCGTTGCCATTTTGGCATGGTTCCCATTTTTATCAAAGTGCTAAACAAGCGTGGTTTTTAACCGAACAGCAAATATAGGCCTCCATTCTTCCAAGGATCAGATCACACAACATCAATCTACTTTAGTTCCTGTTATCTACACTTCCATTTTCCTTGTTTTAACTTCTTATTGTGGCAGTTGGCATACAACTGGTTCCTTTCTAATTAGAGAAAACAGTACGATGATAGAAGTATGCGAGCAGAATGAACACGAAGTACATGTGATTTTTTATTTATGGGGAAAAACAATATTGCATGTTTGAGCGGAATTGTACCCTTTCATCTAACGTAGTTCTAACCCAATTTTTTTTTATATATATATATATATATATATAGTGCTTTTCAGGTGCGGACGTCCGCACCGTGCGGATTCGCCGTTTCCGGCCACCTCCGGCGCGTTCCTCCTCCCGCGACCCACTGGGCTTTGGTCGCCCCCTCCCAGCGCTGCTTTCTGTGCCGGCCGGAATCTGGAAAATTCAGTGTTTCTTCCCAGAAACTTCAAGTTTCTGGAATTTTCCAGATTCCGGCCGGCGATGGAGGTCCGGCCGGCACAGAAAGCAGCGCTGGGAGGGGGCGACCAAAGCCCAGTGGGTCGCGGGAGGAGGAACGCGCCGGAGGTGGCCGGAAACGGCGAATCCGCACGGTGCGGACGTCCGCACCTGAAAACTTCTGTATATATATATATATATATATATATATATATATATATATATATTCGAAAGTCTCATGTTTAAAGAGTTTGCAGTTTAGCTGACAGCCACTAATCAGTTTCTGATGCATGGAATATTTGCTTCTTTTCAATTGAACCCCCCAAGGTTTCATGTATCCATTAACTCAAGTAACAAACATCAAGCATGCTACATGAAAACTTCAGTGCAAAGGCCCTTTCATTCTGTGTTTCTGCCTTATGTAGTTTTCAAATTAGGCTAATTGCGAAAACAATCACTGTCATGATCTCTGCTTTCAGACATTGGCGTTCAAAGTTCCGGGAAATTTTTTTGTTACAGTGCCTCATAAGTCATACCTAATGTCTAAAATGTTTGATTTATTTTTTATTTATTTTTTTAATTTCCACTCCTACAAGCCTTTTCTAACACATGAGGGTATCCAGACGAGATTGAGGATATATCGATAGTCCAAAAGAAATGCATAATTTCGATGAAGTAATCGTGAAACTAATCTTTTACGGTAGACTGCCTGGGTCAGGAATGTGGGAACATTATGTTCCAGCTTGGGGTGCTGATTCCGGAGCTCATCAATGGTCCATCATCCGAAAATGGGTGTGTTGATCTGAGAGTTTCACTTCTGCAGTTCGAGTGACAAGTTGTAGCTCCTGAACTAGGTTCCAGTTATTATGTTTCTAGAGAGTTAAAAGTATTCTTGCTTAGTCAAAGTTACTGAAATCATTCTTGATTTAAGTGTGACATTTTTTTGGGTCAATTGGAATAGTGAAACATGTGACATGGAATACACAGTTCGGTATAGATGCGCCAAAGCACCAGTCTTCAAGCGAAGAACTGAGATGTGAAGACCAGTAAGTTACCAAAGAAAAAAGCTGAACTTGAACCAGGATTTAAGACAACTGCAAGTCAAAGGGAAAATATAGATCATACGAACCCGAAAAGCAGCTTGCTCAGCTGAGATTGGGAACTGACAGTTAGTGACATCTGAAGATCACGACAGAAGCACAAAAGTGTAAAACCGTGCCAAAACAGTGTATCATTTTTCATGAACGGTGGTGACGTTTTCTGAAATTAGGCCAAAACGTAAAAACCTTGGATGCATCATCATTTACTTCATTTTGCATTCAATTTTTCGGTGCAAAAGAGGCAGGCAATAGCATCCAACAAGATATTTATAACATACGGCATAGCAGCACCATGTTATGCGCAAGATAATCAATCCACAACTACTCAAAACATTTTTTGTATGGGTTATGATTAAAATCACTGCTGTGCGCACTGCACCCTTTGGGCACCACCAGGCATGTCGTCGTCCTCGTCATAGGCCTCCGAATGAGCCTGGTGTTGTTTCCTCCTCATCTCCTCCTCCATGTTCACATCATGCAGAGTCGTCTCCTCACAGTCATCCAGCTCCATATCTGTCAGCTGCTGAGATGATGCCCTTGATGGAAGAGCAGCTTCCAAAGCCTTCACCTGCTCAGGGCTCAGAGTATCAGGGAAATCCACTGAGAAATGAATGTACAGCTTGCCCTTCATGAATGGCCTCTGGTACATTGGCATACCCTCATCATTTACAGCCTTAAACGAAGCTGCAATTTTGTAATTAACCCACAAGTTAGATAATCTGAGGAAAAATCAGTTGGCATATCAAGACAGGTACAAAAAAAATACTCTAATGTCGGAGCTAATCAACTCTACTAACCAGGCTTCACAACTTCACCAGGGTTTGATTTAATAAGTAGCTGCCTGCCATCCAAATGGTTCAGCACAAACTGAAAACCACATAGAGCATCTGTGAGTGACAAAGAGTGCTCCACAAAAAGGTCATCCATCTTTCTCTTGAACTTTGGATGTTCCTTTTGCTGAATTATGAACACTATATCACCAGCGATTGTGTCAGGCTGCAAAGATAAAAACAATGGAAAAAAGCAAACCAATCAATACCACATTTCACAAATAAACATGAAAGTAAATCGTGCAATCAGGATATTTGGAAACATACAGCTTCATCAGCTTCACCAGGAAATGTAATCTTCTGTCCATTCTGCATACCCTTCTCCACATGGACTTCCAAAACCTTCTTCTCATGAACAACCTTCTCTCCCTTGCACTGTCCACAGCGGTCCTTGTCACTGATGGTCTCTCCAGTACCCTTGCATTCATTGCAAGCATGCTGCATCTGTTGAATCATAGAGGGTCCAAGATGCCTTATAGTGACCTTCATACCAGTTCCTTGGCAACCACCACACTTTGTTGAGGCTCCGGATTTTGACCCCTTGCTGCCAATCACAACAGGTGCCCACATAAGCATCATACACATCTCACAAGTCAATCAAAGCTAAAACAACTCAAAAGTGAATAACAAAATTACTAAATTGTGAAACAAATATTCACCCTTTGCACTTGGAGCACAACACATTGCGAGATAGGGAAAGTTTCTTCGAGGTTCCTAGATATAGGTCTTCCAAAGAGACCTTCAATGGGTGAACCACATCTTCTCCACGTCTCTGTCTCCGTCCTCTGCTACTACCACCTGCCCATACAGACAAAAGGGAAATTCAGAAACTTCCTAATCTCTTTGAAACACGAATGAGCATAACCACAAATAAAACCCCAGGACCCTAACCTGGCATGCCTCCTCCAAATGGGCTGCCACCACCACCAAAGAAGGACGAGAAAATATCAAAAGGGTCATGGCCACCCGATTGCATTGGATCCTTAAGTCCTTCCTCACCATACTGGTCATAAATTTCACGCTTCTCCGGGTCACTCAGAACCTCATACGCCTGAGCCAACTCTTTAAACTGCAAACAATTCCATAATCTCATTAGACCCACATCTCACATCTTCAATTACTCCAAACACCTCAAACCCACACACATATCTCACTAAAATTAACTAAAAGACCACAACCCATCAGTCATAAACACCCAAAGACTAAATTTTCTAGGTCAACCATGAAATTTCTATACCATACAATATGCAATTGACCCATTAGAAAACAGATCACATCAAAATTCACATTATCTGTAAACCAACAAAGATTAATAAAAAAGATGTAAAAACGAATACTTTTTCAGGATCTCCACCCTTATCAGGATGGTTTTTGATGGCGGCTTTCTTGTAAGCCTTCTTCAAATCTTCAGGGGCAGCAGTCTTAGAGACTCCAAGAATCTCATAGTACTTGGAGTTATCGCTCTTCTTCGGCGCCCTACCTCCTCCGAACATCCTGGATTTCGATTCAATAAAAACAAGAGACTCCTGTCTTCAGATTGGTATCAGAGGATGAGACTCACGAGGAGGCCAAACGCTTTTAAGGTGTATAAGAGTTTCTGCTCATCTGCTCGAGTTAATTTATATGGGTTTAGTTGGAAGGATCTAGAATGCTTTGCTTGCTATGTTTTCATTGGTTGTGTGGATTCCCAAAACTTTTAATTTTTTTTCTTTCAATTCTCATTTATTGCAGAGGGAAAGAAAAATATAAATGAGGAAGGGTTTTAAGTTCAAGGGTGTGCTTCCTTGAAATCCCCTCTTTCTCTTATGCTCCTCTTTATCAGGTGGAAGACTTCGCCGACCGCGTCAATCTCCTCCTAACAACCACTCATTTGAAACAAAATGACTGTTGTGTGTAGAGCATGCACCCCTTGCACTCCATCAAACTATTAATCCATCAATTAAATTAATTCCATCTAGGGGTAGATTCGGTTCCATTCGGTTCGGTTTTTAACCAAAACTGAGAACCAAACCGAACTAAAAATTCAGATCGGTTCGGTTCGGTTTTTTATTTTTGGAGGGAGTGAACCGAAAACCGAACTAAACCGAACGGTTCGGTTCGGTTAGGTTTTTTTTCGGTTTTTTTTTTTTTTTTTTGCAAAAAATGTAATATTAAATATTTGTATTTAAAAAAAAATTTGTAAAAAATTCAAAATTCGCTAATTCGACAATTCAAGTAGTTGAGTTTTTTTTTGTTCCTGATAGTTCCTTATTTTTATAAGCATACGCATACAATCTATTGGTAATATTTATGACAACAAATCATCAATCTACAAAAATTGTAACCACCAAAGTCTTAACTCTTAAAAATTCAAAATATGATATCATAATTTAATATTTTTAAATTAAAAAAATATGGCCTTGGATTTTTTAGGCAACACAACACTCTTAATATTTTACCTAGAGTCCTACACGGACATTTTGAATATTTTGACATGCACACAACCTCACACAAAAACAAAATAAAATATAAAATATTAATGAAAAAGTAAAATATATAATCATAAAACCTAAAATCACATTAATCAAATCAAATATTTAATAATAAAATACAAAACGACATCTTTTTAATGAGAATTCGGTTTTTTGGTTCGGTTCGGTTTTTCACAAGGTAAAACCAAAAACCAAACCGAATTGATTCGGTTCGGTTCGGTTTTTTCCTTTCGGTTCGGTTTTTTTCGGTTTTCGGTTTCGAATGTCCACCCCTAATTCCATCAGTTATTATTTACTGCATATTGCTTTTTTGTACATGTTTTTATGCAGCGGTACAGCTCCATCAATTTAGCGATTACTATTCATTGATTTATTATTTCATTTTTTAGATTTCATATAAGATTTGCAACCAATCACCCAAAGGTACGTGGCGGTGCCAAGTGTTGTTATCACTTATATAGGACGTCTGATATGATTTATGGCCAATCAAAATGTGACACATGTGTTATACGCGTTGAGACTAAAGAATTTTTTTTTTACAAATTTTACTCTTATTAAATATTAACGTCTTGAGATAATCTTCAAAACACGTACACACTTGTGGATTAGCTATAAGTAAAGAATCATAAAAAATGATTAGAGAACTGGTAATCCTAATGCTTAAGTGGGAAAAAGTCCTTCAAAAAAATGGCCCTTGTTGCTTAACTTTTTTTTTTTTTTGGCTGACCTTAATACCTAATCTTTGTGAAGAAAATAAAACATTTGTGAAAAGAACAATCAAATTGTTACACCTATGAAGAGAATAAAAGAAAAAGTCAGCTGGGGTGTGGGTCCATACAATTGCTAGCCATCACATAGGCAAGCAATTTGAGATGGTCCGAGCATCTGCACCAACAAGCAGGAGGAGGAGAGGTGCTCGAGCAGGAGGTGGGACCGCCCAGGTTTGCTCGAGCAAACCAGTTTAGATCTCGCACCGGCGGCAATGGAGGAAGGTTATGCTCGCCCAGTCAACCGAAAAATTTTGCTCGCCCCTCCGCTCAAGCAAAATTTGCTCGATCTGTTGCTCGACCACTTGGCGGAGCCCACAGCACGTGGGTGACGTCAGCGGGTTTTTTTTTTCTGTCAGCCAGTATAAGAGTAAAAAAAAATATTACGGACCAATGAATGGCTAACAAGTGGATTACTGGTTGGGCCATTCAAACTCCAACGGTTTAATAGATCTGGGCCTTCCATTTGAATCAGAAATTTCGATCAAACGGTCAGAATTCATAGGCAACGGCTACTATTTGATCAGAACGGAAACAAACCCTAAAAATAGTAAAAAAAAATCCCAAAAATTCATTTGAATCAGAAATTTCGATCAAACGATCAGAATTCATAGGTAACGGCTACTATTTGATCAGAACGGAAACAAACCCTAAAAATAGTTAAAAAAATCTCAAAAATTTGCCTATAAATACTACTTCAATTTTTGATCAACTCACACCAATTTGTACACAACAAATTTCACATCTTCCTCCATCTCCTCTCTCATTTCGTTTAAATTTTTTTCCAAAACAATGGGCGGGCATTGGCTTCCTTCCGAAGATTTACAAATGTGCATCTCTTTTGTCCGTCATAGCGTTGATGAATACGACGGTAACAAACAAAAGAGGGACAAATTGTTGGAGACAATTCATGCCGATTATATGCAAAATTGGAAGCTAGCACTAGGTGAGAAACCTCCGAAGGAGCCGAGGACCCGAATCGCGCGCGCTTCTCACTACAACAAGTTCAAGCTACTTTTGCAAAAATGGGGCGAATGTTTGGCGGCGGCACGGCAACGTATAGCTAGCGGCACTTCGTTAATGGACGAAATAAGTTTACATTGTTTTATCATATATTATAATTTTTATTGGATTATATATTTAATTAAATTATGTAATTTATATATCTAATTTGTTTAAATATGTAGCATTGTTTACATTATTTGTTTTAATATATATAATTTGGTTACATTATTTATTTTATCCAATTTGTTCAAATTATGTAATTAAATATGTACCTAATATAAGTTTTTCATTAGGAAAGACAAGCTCAATCATGTTACTATAATGCCAAGAAGAAAAAGTTTACACACTTTGAATGTTGCGAAGTGGTTAAGGATCATCCATCTTTCGTTTCGTTGCGGTGCTACCTACTACTCTATCTCTATATGCAAGTACTTACCACGCTACTCCTTCCGCAACCAAATCATCTCCAACCATCAATTTGGATGACGACCAAGTGAATGTGACACCTGAAAGTAACACGGCAGCTTCCTCGAGTGCGCCTAGACCAATGGGAACCAAGGCGGCAAAGGAAGCTAGGCGCCAAAAGAAACAGGGTAAGACTTCTATTGAGCAACGAGTTGAGGTTTTGCATACCATTGCAAGTGACCAAGCATCATGGCACGCCAAGAAGCTAGCGCATAATGAAAGAGAGCTTAATTATTACGCGGAGTACATAGACATTCAAAAGAGGAATGAAACAAGGGCGGAAGAAGAGTTACGATTGAAAAAACAAGAGAATGACACAAAAATCATGACAATGGATTTGGAGGCTATGACCCCAATCTCGAAAATGTATTTTACCAAGAGGAAACTAGAAATCTTTAATGAAGGAGGAGCTAGTTAAGATCAACTTACCGATGAAACATATTCGGATTGTAATCACCCAAGTCACCCAAGTCGCGTGCTATTTCCATGATAGTTATAGTATTGTACTAAATTTAAATTTGATGTAATTTAAATTTGATGTAATTTAAATTTTTAAGAAATAAAAATGTAATTTATTTATTAAGATGAAATTGAAATATACATTAAATTAAAACACATACTTAAATTAAACACAAGCTTAATAATTAAACACAAACGGAATGAAAATACATAATAAAACATATTCAGAGTATTTCACCATTTTCCACCCTCCAAATGTGTTTCACCAAGTCTCTCTGGAGCTCTCTATGGATATAAACGGATTCGACATCGGCAACACGGTCGTGAAACCGTTGTATATTGGCTCTATCTCTACTGATTGGCTTAAAACGAATTTGATTCCCTTGTACATCCACTGGCCGATCATAAACCCGGAAATCCCTCGATGGGTTTTGCAAGTCTTCTTCTTCCCCATCCTCTTCTTCCTCATCCTCCACGTACTCTTCCTCAACAACCATGTTATGCAATATAATGCAAGCTAACATGATGGTAGTCATTACCGATTTGTGGTGCATTGTACAACTATGACGTATAGTTGCCCATCGAGATTGCAAGATGCCAAAGGCCCTCTCCACATCTTTCCGGTCTGTCTCATGTTTCTTTGAGAAAAGCTTATCTTGCAGCATCTAGGGATTGGGAATTGTTTTGACAAATGTAGAGTACCTTGGATATATTTCGTCAGCCAATTAATAACCTGTCGAGTACCTCTGTCTGTGGACTTCGTAGACGGCACTTGGGCCTCTTCCGGCAAGGATCTCTGAGAACACATTCGATAGGTGAAGCACGTTAATGTCATTTTTAGCTCCAGGACACCTAAAGAAACTATGCCATATCCACGTATCATACTAGGCAACCGCCTCCAGGATAATCGTTGGGCGACCATTTCGCCCCGAGTATGCCCCTTGATAGGCGGTTGGGCAGTTCTTCCACTCCCAGTGCATGCAGTCGATGCTTCCAATCATACCTGGAAAGCCTCGGCGTTCTCCTTTAGCTAGTAGTCGCGTGAGGTCTGCCGGTGCTGGACTGCGGAGGTATCTTGGACCATAGAGGTGAACCACTTGCCTGCAAAACTCCTTCATACATTGGAGGGTAGTCGATTCCCCCATCCTTGTAATTTCAGTACATTGATCCGCGGCTGATCCGTATGCCAGCATTCGTAGAGTCCCGGTCATCTTTTGTTGGGGAAGTAGCCCTAACAAACCAGTGGGGTCTTCTCTTTGGTGTCAAGATTGGTCGTGGTTGCAGAGGTCCATCATGATAATGTTGAATTGGTCTCTGCTCATCCTGTACCTCCGGCGAAAGTCTTGCGCGTCGAAGATTGGACGTTCGATGAAGTAATCTTCCATGAGATTGCGTCCCATAGATAGCCTCTGACGTGGCTTATTCGGTTTTTTACCGCGACGTGAACCGCTTGGTCGTGTTGGTTCATCGTCGTGTTGTGCTTCCACCATGACCACCTGATTGACGAATAATTGCTCCATATGGTCATCTTCTTCTTGTTGACGTTGTCTCCGCCTGAAAAAATTGTGGAAGCTGAAAGGATTCATTGGTGCGGATGAACAAAGAAATGTTGCTAAGTGTTTAGATTGATGAATAAGTTATCTGCTCGGATTCTTCACAATGGTGTGAGTATAGAATGAGTGATATTAGACGTTTTATAGCCAATTGGTCTAAAATATCAACGGAAATCTGGTCTAATTATTTTACTGACAATGACACGTGGCAGTGACACGTGTCAATTCTCTATTAGTCGAAAATCTTATCGGAAATCTTGTATAATATCGAATCGATAACGACACGTGGCACATTATTATTAGTTGTAAATATAACTGGTAAAAGAAATTTAATCATTTCACAACAAGACAAAATTGAATTGATCAAGCAAATTGTGAATGGGTGTGTGCAAAAATCGATTTGCTTGAGCAAAATATGAAATTGATTTGCTTGGAGCAAAATTTTCTTCTGGCCCCACCTATTGCTTGAGCAAACCCAATTTATGGGTGCGGATACTCTCAAAGTGATTTTGTGATGGTCTGATCGTGGCCCCTACCTCCCTTCTTCATCAACAAATGGTGCGCTGCATACTCCTTTTCCATCAAAAATGCAATTTGGCTGCTATATTGCTTGATTATGGAGTTGCGGTGCATATGCTCTTATATAGACTATGAAATGCATTAAGCGGGACTATGGGACTACATTATTGCGGGGCTGATGACAAATGAGGTGTTACCCAGACCGGTGTCGGCGTTTCGAGGTAACGATCGATGATTGCATTATCTAAATTTCCCAGTATTTTAGACGTATTTTTCATTTTTTTTTTCGGTATGCTTTTTTTCATTGATGCATTTTTGCATTGTATCATTATAACTTTATTTTCAATACAGGGTTGACATATTTGATTCAAAAAAAAAAAAGTGTTACACATATACAATAAAACTCATACAAAATTCGATGTTCAATAGTGCCACGACTAACTAAATATAAATAAATAAACCCTTAGTTAAATAACCCAATAATAATATTCTCTCTACCTAGTAGAGTTTTCGCTAAGCTAGGGATTTGTTTCATTTGATCCGGCAAAATTTTTGAAACTTATAGATTTTTTATGGCTTGGAACATGCGTGTAATCTCTTCTTCTTCTTTTTTCAGGTAATTTTTTTTTCAATGGCAACGAGTTTGTGCTTAATGGTGCCCAATCTCAATCTGATAGTGTAAGGTTACGTGGTATGATTTAAAGTAATTGATGGTGGAGTGTCACGCCCTGAATTTTGAAAGAATAAATTTCAAATTCGAAAACGTGATAACTCTAATAATCCCATTTATTTAGAAAATTAAATTACAAATTACCAAATATTGAAGAAACTGAGTTCAAAAGATGAGATTCAACCAAACTCGAATATTACATCACCATTATTTACACAAGTTATTAAGAAATTGGACAATATAAATGCTCACTCATAACTCACTACACTAAAAATACAAATTAAGCTAAGATAAGATCACACCTATTTCCGCAATGTCTCAAGCTTGATCCTCACCGACAGATTTAACCCACTATAGTATGGATTGGTGCACCGGGTTGTAAACAACGAATACGGTAAATTTTTTTAAGTTCGTATGAGTAAACTTAGTTGAAATAATTGAGACAACATGTATGCTTATAATTTCTCTAACTCGAGAGTAAAGCTGAGCGACAACATTACCCCACAACACACCTGTACAGACAACAAAAGGTACAAATCAATAGTTCTTGCATAGAAATATAGTTCAAGAAAATATCTAAGTCATATAATTAAAATCATAGCAACTCCTACATAGAGTGTAGTTCACGATAACACCTTTAAAATAGTATAAAAGAAAGTATAGTAATCCCTACTGCATATGGAGATTACGTTTAATTCACACAAATATAAATGAAAAGAAAGTAAATAAAAAATCCAATAATTTTAATTGAAGCCAAGAAATCGTCATATTAAACTCATAAAACGACTCACTCATTTTCTTTCAAAACTCAACACCATTTTCTCATAAAGAAAACACAAGACAACCCTTGACAAAATCATGTCTTGTTGAAATAACAATATTAAATATGAAAACCATGTCCTCCTTGGACGACAACAAAAAATATAATTAAACTTTCTTTTGAAAATACGTACACATGAGGCCCAAGTAAGCCTCACATGGTTACCCCTCATGACATACTTTACTCATGAGACCCAGTACCCCACGTGGTACTCCCTATGACGTACAATGACAAATAGACTAGAGCTCTAACTCATCTAACTCATCGTAATCAATTACCTAGATAAATGTTTAGTTTCCAATATAATTGCTTTTGTCACAAGTGTGACCCACGCTTGAAGACCAGAAAACATTTTAACTTAACTTAAACATAAAATTCAAAACATACAATATAATCAATCCATCACATGATGTATATTGCATCTAAAAATGTTAGGAGTCCTACATGACTCTCATAAACACAATCGAGTTAATCTTTCACACAAAATATGTCAATCAAAGCATGATATATCGTAGGCCTGGGAATCTAGAACCGAGTTACCGAAACCAATTCCTATTCGAGCCGAATCGATACCGATGGGCCCAGTATTTGTCTCTTTTTTTTTTTCATTAAACTGAACCGGTCCGAAACTGAAACTTAATGAGTCGGATTGGCTCGGGTTAGCCTTTATGCATACCGGATTAGAATCGACCCGGCCCGAGACTTCAACATATATAAGAGCATAGCCCGACAGACTTCAACCCTAAATCCTCTTTTTGTGCGACTGCGCCTCTTTCCTTTAGTCCCTCTCTCTTCAACCCTAAATCTAAGACTTTAGTTTGTCATCTCTCTTACAGTCGTCCCATTTCCCACTTCCCAATTGATTTCATGGGAAAACTAAAAGTAAGTTCTTCACTTCTCTCTCTTTCAATTTATAACGTTGTACTACTTTGTTGTTTGTTATGTCATATTGGATCATGAATTCGTTGATTTGTATAATGGGTTCCATTACTTTAGACAATTGAATACTGTGAGCACATAGTGTAGGAGTTTAGGGTTCCATTATCAATTATCAGTGGTTAATTACATGTTCTAACTTTAAGCACATAGTTTATGGG
Source organism: Potentilla sterilis (assembly GCA_963682095.1). Taxonomy (NCBI): domain Eukaryota; kingdom Viridiplantae; phylum Streptophyta; class Magnoliopsida; order Rosales; family Rosaceae; genus Potentilla; species Potentilla sterilis. Next base: position 29,803,540 of record OY821755.1, on the reverse strand, counting down.
TGTTGATCTGTTGCTCGATTTATATAACTCGATTTGTTGTTGATCTATTGTCTCTTTTGAGTTGCTTATGTTGTTTTCTTGTGGAAACTTTTTAGTTCAAAAGGAGTAAGAAGAGAGTGAACAAAGACAAAATAGCAGAAGTTACAGAATAGGCTGCAAAAGTGAAAGAAGCTGAACCTAGTGCCTTTGTCTCTTATACTGTAGAACAAGTTGATGATAAGGCTCCTGAAGATAAGGCTAGTTAGAAAGATAAGACTGAGGGTGCTAGGACTAGTAGGAAACATAGCTGGGTTTTCAAGCATTTTAAGGAGTACAAGGATATTCAAACCATCAAAGTGAAGGGTCAACTACATATCATGAAAGAGTTTAGGAGGGTCAAGTGTATTTATTGTCCGAAGGGTAATTTAGGAGACTATGTTGTTGATTCTTACAAGAATGGGACTCAAGGGATGTTAAAGCACATCAACAAGACTATAAAGTACTATCCGGGGAGGAGAGTTGTTGATAAGAATCAGAAGACTATAGCGGGTGACAAGAGCCAAGGTAACAAGAGCCAAGGTAACAAGATGAAAGTGGTCAAGTTTGATCCTGATGAAGTGATGCAAGCTTGTGTGGAAATGGTTGTAGTTGATGAGCTTCCATTTAGCTTTGTCGAAAAGCAAGGGTTTAGGAGGTTTTGTTTTGTCATGCAACCTGATTTTAGGGTTCCATGTAGGAAAACTTTGTTGAATGAGTTCTTGAAGCTGTATGATGAGGCAAAGAAGAGATTGAAATCTGATATGAGTCATCAGCGAGTCTGCCTAACCACCGACACTTGGACAAGTGTTCAAAATTTCAACTATATGGTACTTACGACACACTTTATAGATAATGATTGGGTTATGCATAAAAGAATTATCAACTTTTGCACCATTTCTAACCATAGTGGGAACTTAATCAAGGAATGTTTGCTTCAGTGGGGGATAAATAAGGTTTTAACCATCACAGTCAACAATGCAGCTGCAAATAAATGTTTAATTGAGTATGTTGTGTTCAAACTCAACAAAAGGGAGAACTCATAATCTATTCTTGATGGGGAGCTTACGCATGTTAGATGTACTTCTCATATGTGCAACCTCATTGTTGGAAGTGGTTTGAAGAAGTTGAATAAGGGAGTTCTGGCCATTAGAAATGTTGTGAAGTTTGTTAGGTCCTCACCAGCAAGGTTGGATGCATTCAAGGCAGTTATGAAGAATTAGCAGATCCCATGTAAAGGCTTGGTGGTTATGGATGTTCGACGAAGTGGAATTCAACCTTCTTAATGTTGGAAGCTTCCTTGAAGTTCAAAAAGGCCTTTACAAGAATGAAGGAGGATGAGGATACTAGTTTTGCGGCTTAGTTTGATGAGCCTGATGAAGAGTTTGATGAGGACAGGAATTTGATTGCCCCTCCAACCAACAACAAAGCCAAGAAATGCAAAGTAGGGCCACCAACTGATGAAGAATGGAAAAGGCAGAAGTTTTTGTTATGTTGTTGAGGTTTTTCTATGAAATTTCTTTGAGGGTCAATGCAAGTAATCGTCCTACAATCCATACCACTTTCCATGATGTGTTGTCAATTGAAATAGAGATCCATAAGCTGATTGTAGAGCCAAATTTTAGGACAAGGGATGAAGCAACGAAAGTTTTGTCTGAAATGGCAGAAAATATGTTGTCAAAGTACCTCAAGTATTGTGAAAGCTTCAAGGATCTGAATCCATTGGTGTTTGTGGGGCTAATACTAGATCCTCGATTCACGCTGCTACACATTGAGTATTTGCTGAAAAAGGAGGGGTATGACACTAAACTTGTGGATGCAAAATCAAATGTCATTGTATGATGCTTATGCCCCAAAGGAAACCAAGCAAGTTGTGAAGAAAAAAAATTAAGGCGTTAGGATCAGCTTCACGTGGTGCAGCAACCAGCAGTAGCACTAGATGTCGATATTCAATCGTAAATGATTGGAAAAAAGTGGTTTCTGAGCGTGATGAACAACCACCTCAACATGAAGTGGACAAGTATTTGCATGATCCACTTGAGGATGTTGTTGAAGGAGAAGAGTACCCTATATTGTTATGGTGGAAGTTGAATGGGGGAAAGTATCATGTTGTTGCTGCAATAACAAAAGATATCCTCGCTGTTCAAGTGTCAACAATTGCCTCTGAGGTTGCCTTTAGCAAATGAGGAAGAGTCGTCGACAACTTTAGGAGTTCGTTGACTCCTAAATCTGTGAAAGTTTTGATTTGTATACAAAGTTGGTTAAGGGAGGACTGATATCAGCTGCGAGGAGGATGCACCATGCATCAAGGACTATGAGTTCTATGAGAAATGTTAGAAAGGTAAATTATTCGACCCACTATTTATGTTCATGACTTGAAACGTGAGAAATGTGATATTACTTTGATTCTTTTTATTGACTGTGTTTGATATTAGTGAACATGTTTAACTTGTTAAACTCGATACATTCAGATTCAATTGCTTAGTTATGAACTTGCTGAGGTATTGTATTGATAGAATTTGTTATGTCATTATACTTTGTTAATTGTTGTCATTAGTTCATTGTTATTGTAGTGACCAAAACTAAGAATGAGATAACAATAATCTTGAATAGCATAAGCTAAACATCAAAGAGATACCACACAAAATATTCTATTATTTGACATAATTATAGCTTATAACAAGAAGTTACATAACACTGGAAAAAAGTTTTACAACGTACACAATTCAAAAGAAAATATAGCAAAGGAACACATGCTAACTACTTCTCATCTATTCCAGTAAAAAAATATGATCAAAAATATTGAGACAGAAACTTCGTTAAGAGGCCAACGTAAAAAAAACAAAAAGAAAATAAAGTTGAGTGGTTAGATATAGAGCAAAAACTCATATATCTCTTAGTTTATCATTCAGTCAAGAATAAGCCAAACCTTCCTTTTTAACAATACCTGCGAAAAACACATGGTACACAAATTAACACAAGGCAGAGAAATAACATAATCTAATAAACTTAGCAAGTGATTATATCAACAAAATAATATGAAATATAGATGGTATTTACACAAAATGGACAGTAATAGACTATTTTAATCACGAGTCCACATATCTCCACATCACACCTTATATCTTCCAAGTCTTGCTTTATTTTCAATAATAAAGTAAAAGTTTACAGTTTGGAGAACCAACACGTACATATCACTAATCACAATTAAAAAGAGACGAGTCGAATCATATTATACCTATCGGAACACATTCATAATCACAAATGAGCGAGAGAAAGTCATATCACATAACACTTATCTAAACACATACGGACACATCCCAATTTACAACTGAAAGAGGGCTGTCAAATCATATAGTATATAGGAACAGACACACGTACACATCCCAATTCACAACTGAAAGGGAGTGTGAAATCATATAGCACTTATTAGAACACATACACGTACACATCCCAATTCACAACTGAAAGGGAATGTCGTCTCACGAATACTTATCAAAGCAAACCACATTATTCCCTAATGGATATGGCACACACTAATTCCTGTGCTCGATGTCCACACTCTTCCTTTGTGGATAGAGTCCACACTAACCCCTATGGCCAAGGATGCATAGGGACTATCAAAGCAAAATCATGAATGCCAGAAAAAGAATCGTTACTGAGCATCTAATTCTAGAAATTCGTCACAATTAAATAACTTCACAAAAATACACTAAATGTTTCAAAACAGTAGTTCACATATGGAAAAATAACTCCACAAAGTTTCAAGCAAAATGAAGGTTTAAAGCTTAATCAAATCCGAACTGAAATCTACTGCTCTGTAAACACAACAATTTTTTAGCACTGAACACTTTAACTTCACAAATCTCCTTATTTTAACAACCAGACCAAATAGAATGAAATTCTCCAAAGCAAAAGTATATATATTGAAGAACTACTCCACAAAATTTCAAGATAAACGATAACCTAAATCTTAATCAAATTCGGACTCAAAACTGATGCTCTATGAACACAGATTACTTTCAACACTCAACACCTTAATTCCAGAAAATCTTTATAAATTTACCACCAAGCTAAATAGCACAAAAATCTCTAGATTACAAGTATACACATGGGAGTAAAGTTCCACAAAATTTCAGATCAATCGCAGGCACCAACATATACTGAATTCCAAAAACAACAACAATTTACTCAACGAAAACCAATATTTTTATTCTAATGGAAAACTTAGGTTCTCTTTCTTAAACTTCTCTCTTTCTCTCTCTCACTCTCTAAAGAGGTCAAACTTTCTGGACCCCAAAAGAGTGGTATTTCTGAAACTCCCATAAAGTTTCTATCTATAGAGCTAGTAAGAGGACTAAAAGCAAAACCAATAAAAGTCTAAAAGATTACTACCTCAGAAGATAAGTTCAAAACAACACTTCTCAACATATAGTAAAAGAAAAGAACTTATTTTACAAAAATCACATTCAAAGATTCACTTAAACTTCTTAAAGGATAATTATGCAGATGTGGGATTCTACAACTATGCTATGTGTAGATCATTCATCCACTTCATCCTCATCTGAAAACTATTGTCACACCCTGAATTTCAATAACAAAATTCAAATTCGAAAATGTGATAACTCACAAAATAATTCTCAAATACTTTAAAGTTATCTTACAAATAACCCAGTATCATAAACAAAGTTTCAAAATGGAACTCCGTCAACTCCCTAATACATTACCAAATGTTGACAAAACATGTAACATAAATGGGAATGTAAAAACCCCGCTAAGCTCACTACAACTGAATGATAGAAGCAAGGATAAGGTCTACACCTACTAGCTGTCCACGTCAGTCACCACCTCTCGCTTGCTAATCCTCACCTGCAGGTCTAACCCCTACACCAAGAATTGGTGCACCGGGTTGTAAATTACAAATCCGGTAAGCTTTTAAGCTCGTATGAGTAAACCATGTTAGAACAAGACAATAAAGCAACATGATAACTTGTCAACAAGGAAAACAATGAAACAACAATAAGTTTCATGCACACTTATGAAGAACGAGTTCTTCAACACAATCAAGTGAGGACAACATAAGCTTTCATCCCGTAAAATGTATTCATGGGTTCGCCAACACTAAGTCATCCCCCATGGAATACCAAACAAAACATGTACTCATGGAGTCATAGGTTCGCCAACACTAAGTCATCCCCCATGCAATACTTGACAGACAGACTAGAGCTCTACTAATTGTCCCTACTAACCCGGCCAAAGCGTTGTTCTTGATATAACTGTTAACACCACTAAGGCACAAGTTCCAAATTCTAGCAAAAGAACTTCAACACAATATAATCATCTAATCACCTGATACACTGAAATCATTCCAAAGTAACTCTCCAACAATATAGTATCCAATTTCATAAACGTACACACCATTATTACATCAACAAGATATAAAGTTCACACAACTTCATATACAATAATACTTGCTCATGAATACCCACTAACATTTTCCATAAATAGTCCATATTGACAAGCAAATTTTGAGGATGGTGAGTATGCTTTTGAGTTTGCCTTATTTGCTGGTGATTCATTTGTTAATGGTTGTTTACTTAATTTGGCTTGCTCACACCATATGGGGGTGTTTGTTTTATGGGATTGTGGTAGATGGGACTAATTCTTAAATAAGAGCTGGACTCTTCTAGCTTGGCTTATTCTAAACTAATGTCTAACCCATGTTTGGTACTACTTGTGACTAAAATGCAAAATAATGACAACAAATGATATCCCACGTTTGGTTCTACTTGGGACTGGACTGAATTAATTGCAAACCTAGGCTATACCTGGGTTATACCTAAATATAGTTTGCAGGTAACAACTATACTTCATTTCAATAAATTTTCTATCTTCAAAAGTTTGGTTAATATGGAATGCAGTAATCTTAACAAGTAGTCTGTTATGTATAATGCAGTACTTCTTGGAATGGCAAAACGAAGCTATCAACGGTTTGATTGAGGAAGCTACTCACTACCAGATTCGAAAGTATGGCCGACGAAAAAAATTTCGTTGGCTATGGCCATTTTTCGTTGGCTCTACCATCTGCCGACGAAATTTTCGTCGGCTATACGTCGTCGGAACAACCCCGTCGGCTATACTAATGGCCGACGAAAAAAACGAATTCGTCGGCTATAGTAGAGTATGGCCGACGACTTTACCGACGAAAATATTTTTCGTCGGCCAAACCTGGGACAAATTGTCGACGAATTTCGTCGGGTATTTTCGAGTATGGCCGACGAAATTCAGTAAGTATAGCCGACGAAAATTTATTAATTCGTCGGCTATTGTTAACAACCAATAGCCGACGAATTAATAAATTTTCGTCGGCTATTGGTTGAAAACAATAGCCGACGATTCTGTAAATTTTCATCGGCTATTTCCTCGAAATATATTAATATTTAATAGGCATTAATTAGTTATAGCCGACGAAATAATGCAAATTTCGTCGGCTATATAACTTATAGCCGACGAAAATTGGTAAAATTCGTCGGCTATAGTTATTATAGCCGACGAAATAATGCCAAAATCGTCGGCTATTCTTACATTTGGGGAAAAAAAAATTAAATTATTTTCTAAATTACCATTCCAAGCAACCTGCAAATCACAAAAACAGTCCATGCATTTGCACCAACAAGAAACACGTCTAAATACCATTTTTATTAAATTCGTTCTAATATACATAAACCCTAAACCCTAATTATCACCTAAGCCACTAAAGTCCAGCAGGTCATCCCCAGCATCCTGCTCTCCATCAGGCTCGTCATCCTGGTGACCGAACTCGGGAGGTTGAGGCATTGGAGGTTCCGCTAACCGCTGAAACGGGGGCGGGGGTGGAAGGCCTTGTTGTTGTGCCGCGAACATCTCATACCACCAGGTTTGTTGGCCGTCGTAGTTGTGTTGCCGAATTCTTTCGCATTCGGCATGCCAACCGGCCATATCCAACTGATACTGCTGTGATCTGCGGCGCATCTCCTCCTGATACTGCTGTGTTCTGCGGCGCATCTCCTCCTGATACTGTTGTGTGCTGCGGCGCAGCTCCTGTACTGTCTGGGACGAGGTCGCCAATTCTGCGGCCAATCGCTGCACTTCCCCCCTCATATGCTGGCTCTCCCCGCCTCCCTTCTTTTGACCTCCCTTAGTGGTCTTCAGAAGCCCTAGTCCAGAACTTCCCAAACCCCGGCAGTAGAAGTTGTTTGTCCGGTTTGGGAAGGCTGTGTCGAACATCCTCGCTGCCGTTTGGACACTGGACCGGTCGACATGGCGCATGGCTTCTTCCAGATCTGCCTCGGAAATGTTCGGTTGTGTCTCCCGAACTACTTGCTGGAACACCTCTTCTTCGGCCCGGTTGACTCTCTCCTAAGTGGACGGGAAAAAAAATTAATATTATAACAAATATATAATTAAGTAAAATTAATAATTAAAATTTTAAAATTGTAATGAACGACTTACGAGCTGTTCTGTCGCTTGTGGATAAGCGATCTTGAACGTCTCCACGTACGGGTTGCTATCAGGATGATCTCTGAGCGCCTCCTCCTGATATTGTGCAAACGGCCGTGAACCAGCATGATGGGGGGTTGTGTTCCGGCGGCGGTTCTCAGAGTTTATCCGAGAACGTTGCTTCAAACAAATAATAAAATGTTAGAAAAATGCATCAAAAAATATTAGTGTAATAATTATAAAATAATTAAACTAATAATTAAAATTTTAACAAAATAAACATTTTTACTGAAGTTTAGTATTTACCTGCATAACTGGGTTGTTGAAGTCTACTGTCTTCAACCAACGCCACTCGTACTCCCGGAATATGAACTCCCTGGGAGTACCCATACGACCAAGGTAGTCGTATTCGTTATAGTGGGAACGCAGCTCGTTCTTCCACTCTTTGAACCTACGAAAAAAACAAAAGTGCATTAGAAATATTATTAATATCATAAAATATTAATAATTATAAGATAATTATAATATCATAAAAACAAACGTACCTCGAGTTCTGCTGGGTGTCCGCCCAATCCCGCCTGTGTTCGGCAATCTCGAAGAATGTCTGAAACATAATATTTTATTAGTTTTACAATTGTAATAATACCGAAAGTTATTAAATATTACGATAAATAAATTAAATTTTTTAAATTACTCACCGACGCGGCGTTGTTCACCTCCCTCTTGATCTCTTGGGGCACATCACCCCACCGGGTCCACAACATAGGGACTCTGTCCCTAATCACTGACCCCACGCAACCCGAGTAGTCGCGTTTTTTCTTCCCCTGAACCTCCTGATTAGGAGGTTCGTTGATCTGGATCCTGCCGCTGCGCTCAACAGTTTTCCTGAGCGTGTCAAAACAGATGACACCTCTCGTATTCCTCCGTGAACTGCCAGCGGCTGTCCCTATCACAAAAACGACGATTGGTTAATAAAATTAAATATTAGTGCGTTAATTTTAATAAAACATTTAATTAATAAAATCAAATGTTACCTGAAGTGGATGACTCGTCTGTCGACTTCCCTTTTCTCCTCGCCGAAATAAGGTGGTCAGGGTCCTCAAATGGCTGCTGCTGGTATGCCTCCGTAGCACTCACGTACTGAGGCATATCAGGCCATATGGGCACACCCTGATAGTCGACCTCCGGTATCGCCGGAATGTTGTACGGGAGGAATAGCTGGTTTGGGAGAGTAGGAGCCTCAGTCGAGTCAGCAGCAGACTGAGTCGGACTCGGCATCGGCTCCCGATGAACCTCAGGCATACGAACCTGAGGAACGTCGGCAGCTATCTCCTCGTGAAATAGCTGCCGACTAAACCTCGGAGCCACGGAAGGACCGACACGCGGAAGTGAAGTGCTCGACGGCCGCCCCTCCTGGAGAAGGGTCTGGTGCCGAGAACTCACACTCCGTCGCGGCTGGTCTGCATCCACAGTCCTCTGCGGCTGGGATGAATCTACACTCCTCCGCGGATGGCTGGTGGTCCTCTCAGGCTGGCTACCGGTCCTCTCGGAGTCTGCGGAACTGCCGGAATTTCTAGAACCTCTAGATCTGCCGCCACGACGGCCTCCGAATAGGTTTCTTAATGCATCGGCCATCTAAAGCCCGAGGCATTAATACATTAATTGATATTAAATTATATTATATTAAATAACAAATTCTAATTAATATAATAACCAATAATACTAACATATTTTAATATAACAATTTATATACTAACATATTAAATTATATTATATTAAATAACAAATTCTAATTAAATATAATTAAGCTATATATATAATTAATCTAAATTATTAAGTTATCAATTTATATAATTAAAAAAACCAATTTATACGTATAAATTATACAATTACACATAAATTATACAATTAAAATAAATTTGAAAACAATTACCTAAATTAACATAAATACCTAAAATTTATCTAAATTAACATAAATACCTAAAATTTACCTAAATTAACATAAATACGTAAATTATACCTAAATTAATATAAATACGTAAATTATACCTAAATTAACATAAATACGTAAATTATACCTAAATTAACATAAATACCTAAATTATACCTAAATTAACATAAATACGTAAAATATATACCTAAATTAACATAAATACCTAAATTATACCTAAATTAACATAAATACCTAAATTATACCTAAATTAACATAAATACCTAAATTATATCTAAATTAACATTAATTAACATAAATGAAAAAAAAAAAAAAGTTACTGCCCCGAATTGAAAATGGAAGGGAGGAGGAGGAAGAGGGAGGCTGCCGGATTGGAGGAGGAAGAGGGAGGCTGCCGGATTGGAGGAGCAAGAGGGAGGAGGGGGTTGCCCGATTCGAGGAGGAAGAGGGAGGAGGACGACGAGGCGAGCGGCGCTGGATCGGATGGAGAATTTGGAAAAATGCAGCAAATGGAGGCTAGGGTTCGGCTGCAACAAACTTATACCCGATAGTATAGCCGACGAGTTATATATTTCGTTGGCTATACTTAAGTATACCCAACGAATTAAAAATATTTCGTCGGCTATACTTAAGCATAGCCGACGAAATACTTTAATTCGTCGGCTATAATTAAGAATAGCCGACGAAATATATAACTCGTCGGCTATTGTTTGAATGTCGTCGGCTATAGTTTAGGCACTCAGCAGCCGTCCGATCTCCCTCATCCAACGGCGGACAATGAAAAGGCGCGGATCACTAGAGTTTAGCCGATGAAATTAAATATTTCGTCGGCTATACTTTGGAAATAGCCGACGAAATCAAATATTTTCGTCGGCTAAACGTTTGGTCAAACTACGAAGTCAAACCTCTAAACCTTATAAATTAAAACGGAAATTGGCCTGTCTAAATGACGTTATCTGGCCTTATCTTCAACAGAGAATAGTTTCAAATCGATGAGACGCGACTAATCGTATAAAAATTTTCTTCAAAATATTTACCGACCGTCAAGCTACCCATAGGAAAACGAGAGTAAAAAACAGTTAACCGCAATATTCGGCACACAGATTTTGTCCGAACCTGCTCATTTTTCAACCGTAGACGTATTTCAATATTTCGGTCATATCTTATTTCACGACACATTTGCATTTGAAGAGTCTACGTATAGTAACTATTTGAAACTGTACATTCACTTAAACACTTAGTAAACAAGTTAAGAAACAGTAGTGCATATGTTCCGATTTTGAATCTAAAAGTTTGAAAAATCTATTCCAACCGTCAGATATCACCGTTAAGATTAAAAACATGTATGAAAAAAAATCCAACTACATCTGACAACGTTAAAGGCTCGATCGGGACGGTCAAACTGCAAAGTTAAACTTCTAAACGCTTTAAAACGGAAATTCGCCCGTCTAAATGATGTTTTTTGGCCTGATCTTCAACAGAGAATAGTTTCAGATCGATGAGACGCAACTAATCGTATAAAAATTTTCCTCAAAATATTTACCGACCGTCAGGCTACCCATAGGAAAACGGCAGTAAAAAACAGTTAACCGCAATATTCGGCACACAGATTTTGTCGGAATCTGCTCATTTTTCAACCGTAGACGTATTTCAATATTTCGGTCATATCTTATTTCACGACACATTTGCATTTGAAGGATGAAGCAATGGTTTGTCGATAGTGATAGAAAATGGAAGCTGAATTTTTTTGTTTTTTTTTTTTTAATCATAGCCGACGAAATCAAACCTAGTACTCGTCGGCTATTCTTTTGTCGTTTTCGGTCAAAAATAAAATAATTATTTTTCAAAAAACTTATGGCCGACGAAATAATGAATTTTTCGTCGGCCATTGTACGTACTGCCGACGAAAAATTCATTATTCGTCGGCCATTATTTTGCAAAAAACGTATGGCCAACGAAATAATGAATTTTTCTTCGGCCATTGTACGTATAGCCGACGAAAAATTCATTATTCGTCGGCCGTTATTGTAATGGCCGACGAAATAATGCATTTTTCGTCGGCTATTCTCTGAAAAAAAAAAACAAAAAAAATCAGTAGTTTACACCTCTCGTACCCATATGTCCTGTTCATATATAACCTAAATTTAACATAAAAAAAAAACAGAAACCCAGCAGTCAACATATTTCAAATATTTTTTTAAGGGGTTTGGAACCCAGCCTAGCTGGGAGGCTCATCCCTACGCCCGTTCATTAGAAATGATCGAGTGGATTACAAATGAAAGGATTACATCATCTAAATTACTTAATCCGTCGGATTGTAATCGGAATCATCGGATGAGTCTTCTTCGGTTTCTGAATTGCTCGATTGGGGTAATCTATGTCGTTCCTCACCACTAGAGTCCTCGTTAGTTTCTTCATTTGGATCAACATCAACAAGCAGTGCCTCTTCAAGTCGAATTCGCACCGGCGTGTCTAGGCGAATAAAAGAGGAGTCAGGATTACCGTTTGAGTTGGGCTCTTGATACGCGGTGCCCCCTTCCTCGTTCTCTTCAGCCACTCCAAGTGTAGACGCCCGGTAAATGTTGCGATGGTGGATAGTGTTGACTACTTTCCACGGGTCACCCTTGGCGAGATCATCAAGATAAAACACTTGTTTCACCCATGTGGCTAAAACGAACGGGTCGTCCTCATACCATGATGTACTAGTGTTCACAGAACTTATGCCGTATTGATCGGTTTTCATGCTCTGCGGCCGTGTGTCAAACCATCTACACTTGAAAAGGTGCACTTTCATGCCTTCCCCGTAATGCAGTTCCACAACTGAATGGAGAACACCGTAATAGTCAACTCCACCATCCCCACCATGTGCCATAACCCCTGAATTTTGTGTTTTCAGTCTGAGGTCTCTGTCTTCACATCGAAATAACACACCATTCACCTTGCACGTCGCATAAACTTTTGAATAGACCGGCCTCCTCACTAAAAGTCTGAGTTCGTGCGACCAATTTGGGTGATTATCATTTTCAATAAGGTCCATCTGCCACCATCAGAATCAACTATAAATATGAATAAATATACACAATAATATATGAACGTATAGAATAGTGTTAAAGGTACGTACCCAGCGGCCGAAATACTCTGCGAATGTCTGGTTGTGGTAATCGAGATCACCTGCTACTCCTTCACAGCGTAGATGTATGTCCTTCCAAAACTGAACTTCTGGACAGTTGATTAGTACCCACCAATGTGCAATGGCTACCTCATAATCTTTCAACTTGTAGGAAACTGGCATGTTTCCACCGAGTACAACATCGTCGGAGAGTATGAAAAGATTGAACTGTGACGGTACATCTTCCTGTATGATTTCCTGTAACGCTCCGAAATACAGCTTCATGTAGGTGACGCACTCGTGCGCAATATATGCTTCAGCTATACATCCTTCAGGTGCGGATCTGTTTTGGACAAAACCACCGTATTGTCCAAGTTGCCTATAAATCAAGTTTTTAAAGTGTTATGATAATACATTAATACTATATCACACATATTGATGAGAAAATTAACATAAGGTGTAAAATACGTACCTTTCCATCTGATACATCCAAGTGAAGTGCACAGGACCGGTAAGCAACAACTGCCGAGGAAGATGGATCATGAGGTGAGGCATGATGTCGAAAAAATTTGGAGGAAATATCATCTCAAATTTACACATGATATGAACGATGTCTTGTTGCCTTTCCCGGAGGTCAGATTTTCTCACTTCCTGTGTGCATACCTTCTGGAAAAATCTTGCCAACGCTACTAACGGCTCCACAACGTGACGGGGAAGGAACGGTCGAATGAAAACAGGGAAGAGACGTTGTAGCAGGATATGATTGTCATGACTTTTCAACCCGTACAGATTGTTGAATTGTCTGTTGAAACACTTGGCTATATTTCCAGCAAAGCCTGAAGGATACTTGGCCCGACTTATCCAATGGAAAATTTCTGATTTATGCTCAGGCTTGACGGTGTAAGGAGCTTGAGGCATTTTTCTCTTCCCTTGTTTCAACCATAGTGGTTTTCTGATATTCATGTTTTGCAGATCAGTGCGAGCCTTAGGACCGTCTTTCGTCTTCCCCTCCAAGTTCAGCGTTGTGCCCACCACACTTTCAGAAACATTTTTTTCTATGTGCATAACGTCTAGGAAGTGACGGATCAGCAACTCACACCAGTACGGGAGTTCCCACAATATGCTCCTATGTGTCCAGAATTTGTACTCCTCAGGCCTTTCAGGTATTTCCGCTACAATATCGGGATGATTGCTGAGGGGCCCAAAATCGTACTCATTAAGTCTTGCTAAAATTTCTCTTCCTGTCCATCTTCTGGGAGCACGGCCGTGTTCTTCGGTTCCATCAAATGCGGCGGACTCGTAACGCCAGTGGTGATCCGCCGGAAGGAACACACGATGACCCATTCGGCATATCTTGTTGCAATGAGGGGTGCTCCCATAATCGCTGAGGCACTCTGGACAAGCCTTGTATCCCCTAACAACGCTGCCCGACAACATCCCATAAGCAGGAAAATCACTGATGGTACCAATAACCATGGCATGCATCTGGAACGTCTCCTGCTTGTACTTGTCAAAAGTGGGATGACCAACGTCCCACAATACCTTAAGCTCTTCAATCAATGGTCTCATATACACATCGAGACATTTCCCTGGGTAATCAGGCCCCAGAATCAACAACGTCAACATATTATATTCCTTCTTCATGCACATCCACGGAGGAAGGTTGTAAGATACCAAAACCACCGGTCATATACTGTATGAAAGACTCATGGTGCCGAAAGGGTTGAACCCGTCGATTGAGAGCCCGAGCCTGACGTTTCTGACATCTGACGCAAAATAAGGAAACTCATTGTTTATATGCTTCCAAGCCGCTCCGTCAGAGATGTGTGTCATGATATCTGCGTCTCCCGCGTCCCGCTCACCGTGCCACCTCATGGCTTTTGCGGTGGTTTCTGATATGTACAACCGCTCAAGCCTATCTCTCAACGGAAAATACCAAAGCACTTTCACAGGTTTCCTATTGCCTGCTCCCGTCAACTTATATCGGTCAGACTGACATATCGGACATGCATCAAGGCTAGCAAGGTCATTCCCTTCTGCATCTTTACCCCAGAAGAGAACGCAGTCAAATGCGCATGCATGGATCTTAATGTAGGAAAGCCCTAGATCTTTGAGGATACTTCGGACCTGACGGTGATTGGTAGGATTACGATGACCCTCCTCCAACAACGAAGAAGTGTACTGTAGATATTCATCCACTTGCCTGATGCTCCCTTTTGTCTCGACTTTAATCCTCATTACCTCCATCACACTTTGAAGAACTGTCTTCTCAGAACTTGAAGACACAGGGGTCTGTTGCAATGCAATCAGTTTGTTGTACTTGTCAAAGGCAGAAGTGTTGACAACTTGTGGGAACGGCTGCACCGGGTCCTGCATATATTGTTCCCCACGTACACCGCTTTCAAAAGGAAACACGTCGTTGACGAATGCCATTGTTGGATCGTTGGATGTACTACTACTGCCCGCCTCAAAATACTGCCCATGATCATGCGATCCATCTAATGATGGCTCACCGTGATATATCCAACGTGTGTACTTCGGCCAAAACCCATTACTCTTTAGCTGCTCCCATACTGTCCTAATCGGAAATCGACACATATCACTGCGACACTTACATTTCTTGCACGGGCAATAATGGTAATTCCCATTTGCATTTTCCTCGACGAACTGCATAAAATCCACAACTCCTGTAGTGTATCGTCGGTCATGCCTTGGAAGCGAAATCCAACTCTTATCTCGATCCATATATAGCCTGATTATAATATATATGTATAACTTTAATTAATAATAAATTAATTAACACATATATATATTACAATATATATTATTATCAACATCAACTCATATATATATACCATTAATTAACAACCATTATTTAAGTTCATTACACTATCAACAACCATTAATTAACATATTTATATATATTTTAACACTAATTAAAATAACATTATTAAATTAAAACACATAATTATACTCTAACTGAAAATCAACTCAACTACAACTCAAAATCAACATATATACATACATTCTAACACTAAAACAACAACAAAACAAAAAATCACTTACTATATCAAAATCACTAAAACTCAAAATCAACATATATACACATATACGTACCTATATATAGCTCCACAATGTAAGAGAGGACGGATTTCAACAATACCCACAGATTTTTCACTCTTTCTCCCGTTTTTTTCCGTTTTTTTTGAAATGGGCAGCTTCTGTCCAGATCTGAAAATATAAAGACTTATAGCCGACGAAATCGTCAACTTCGTCGGCCATTCTTCTTAAATTTGTATAGCCGACGAAAACTTTAAATCATCGGCCATTATAGGGGTATAGCCGACGAAAGAAAAAATCGTCGGCCATTAGCAAAAAAAAAAATTTCGTCGACTATTCCCATAGAATGGCCGACGATTTTTTATTTCGTCGCTAAAAATTAAAAATCGTCGGCCATTCTTGTAGAATAGCCGACGATTTTTAATTTTTAGCGACGAAATAAAAAATCGTCGGCCATTCTATGGGAATAGTCGACGAAATTTTTTTTTTTGCGACGACAAAAATTTTCGTCGGCCATTCTTGGGAATAGCCGACGAAAAAAGTGTTTCGTCGGCCGTTTTTTTTTTTCGTCGGCAAAGCCCTTTTTTCTTGTAGTGTTAGGGGCATTTGATCTCTCTTACCAATGTTACCTGTCCTTTGGCACCTATCACATGTCATACAAAATGTGTATGCGTCTTTGAAAATCGTGGGCCAATAGAATCCGCTTTCTAATACCTTAAGGGCTGTCCTCTTAGCTCCAAAGTGTCCTCCACACGCCTCATTGTGGCAAAATGCTAGGATCGGCCAATGCTCTTCTTGTGGAACACAACGGCGAATAATCTAATCACTACAAATCCTCCAAAGATAGGGATCGTCCCATATGTAGTGTCTTGCATTCTTTTTTATCTTCGTCTTGGTTCCCTGCAAACATGTACTTGGAAAAGTTTTAGTAACTAAATAATTGACAATGTCTGCATACCAAGGGTCTTTTGTGTCCACACAAAAAAGCTGCTTGTCTGAGAAAGTTTCTTGAAGTGGCAATGTTTCCTCCTCTTTCACAATTCTGCTCAAGTGATCCGCCACAACATTTTCGCTCCTCTTCTTGTCCTTGATTTCGATGTCAAACTCTTGGAGTAAGAGAATCCATCGAATCAAACGTGGCTTAGCGTCTTTCTTCTTCATCAGATATCTTAGGGCTGCATGATCAGAATAAACAATCACTTTAGAATTCAAAAGATATGATCGAAATTTTTCTAAAGCGAAAATAACAGCCAACAATTCTTTCTCAGTAGTAGAGTAATTCAATTGAGCATCATTCAATGTACGAGAAGCATAATAAATGGCATTCGGCTTCTTCTCTTTTCTCTGTCCAAGAACTGCTCCAACTGCATAGTCTGAAGCATCACACATGATTTCAAAAGGTAGCGTCCAATCTGGTGGCGCCATGATAGGTGCTGTCGTCAATAGCAATTTCAACTTCACAAATGCATCTTCACACCCTTTGTCCCATATGAATGGAACATCCTTCTGCAATAAGGCACAAATGGGCTTGGCCACAAACGAAAAATCCTTGATGAACCTCCTGTAAAAACCTGCATGGCCAAGAAACGAACGTACCTCCCTTACAGTTGTAGGGGAGGGTAAGTGAAGCATAATATCAATCTTGGCCCTATCAACCTCAATACCCTTTGCAGAAATTATGTGTCCTAAAACTATCCCTTGTTTTACCATGAAATGACATTTTTCCCAATTAAGCACAAGGTTAGTTTCTACACATCTTTTCAGGATTAATTCCAAATTCTCTAAGCATGCATCAAAGTCTTTTCCATAAACACTAAAATCATCCATAAAGACTTCAATGATATTTTCAATATAGTCGGAGAAAATGGAATACATACAACGTTGAAATGTACCTGGTGCGTTGCATAAACCAAAAGGCATGCGTCAATAGGCAAACGTACCAAAGGGACATGTGAACGTCGTCTTTTCCTGATCATCTGGGTGAATGCATATTTGATTGTAACCGCTGTACCCATCCAAGAAGCAATAGAATTCGTGCCCAGCTAGTCTCTCCAACATCTGGTCCATGAAAGGCAAAGACATGTGATCCTTGCGAGTAGTAGCATTCAGCTTTCTGTAGTCGATGCACATCCTATGACCTGTCACTAATCGTTGTGGCACGAGTTCCTCTTTGTCATTCTTCACAACTGTGACTCCACTCTTCTTAGGTACAACTTGGACAGGTGCAATCCACTGGCTATCTGAGATAGGATAAACTACTCTACAATCCAGCAATTTGATCACCTCGTCCTTCACAATCTTCATCATAGGGGGGTGTAATCGTCTCTGACCCTCCCTAGTAGGCTTGGCTCCTTCCTCGAGCAAGATCCTATGGACACAAGTTGTAGGGCTGATTCCCTTGATGTCCGCCAATGTCCATCCAATGGCGGTCTTGTTTCTCTTCAGCATGCTAGTCAAACGTGCTTCCTGCTGCTCACTCAGAGTTGATGACACAATAACTGGTAGTGTGTCATCGTCTCCCAAGTATACATACTTCAAATGGTTGGGAAGCACCTTCAGTTCTAATATAGGGGCCTCATCGCTTCAAAAATGTTGAAGCTAATCATTTCACCATCAAACTCCATGGTGAGGTTGCCTTCTGCAACGTCTATCTTTGTTCTTGCTGTCATCATGAATGGTCGCCCCAACAATAGTTGAGTGGAATTTAGGGGCGACTCTTCCATATGTAGCACATAGAAGTCTGCAGGAAAAATTAGACTATTCACCTGCACAAGAACATCCTCAACATATCCCTCAGGATATTTGTTAGACCTATCGGCGAGTTGAATAATTACATTGTCCTTTTTCAACTCGATACAAACGGCCTCTAATGTCGCGTGACCAACTGGACATTCATGTACCTGAAATTATTCGAAAATCAAGTGTTTAGTCAATGAATTTAAAAGAAAAGCAAACGTTTGATGTAAAGTTAGAATGTATATGTTAGTGTTAGGGTTAAAGTATCACACGAAAATATAAGTAAGTATCAAACGAAAATTTAATTAAGTATAAGTATGTGTATCATACGAAAATTTACAAGTATATTTCACACAAATTTACAAGTATAAACGAAAAAGTATCAAAAATGTATAACATGTAACCCTAGTTAAATTGCTATTAAATTTTCTTTGAATTTTCAAAGTACGTGGAGCAGAGGAGATAACGGTGCAATGGACTGATACAGCCCAAGGTAGTATCATGCTTATTCCGATATACCTCGAAAATTCAAACCAAGAAGGTTTTCTTTTGAGATTAAAAATTTACTCATATCAAACTCATTTAAGGTTTTGAAGCTCGGTGGACGTGCGGCCTAGGTCTATCGTCTAGACACAAGATTTCGTGGTTTCAAAAGGCTAGAACGAAAGTTCT
Organism: Potentilla sterilis; assembly: GCA_963682095.1. NCBI lineage: Eukaryota > Viridiplantae > Streptophyta > Magnoliopsida > Rosales > Rosaceae > Potentilla > Potentilla sterilis. The sequence continues at coordinate 29,784,518 of OY821755.1, read as the reverse complement.
AACGATGGAGTAAGGCAAGACTCATTGTTGGACACCACGGAGGACAAGTCCCCTATCGACTCACTCACCGAGAATGAACATCAGTCTATGGGCCTTAAGATCTAGTTAAACAAACCTCAACACCAAAAATTAGAAACAAACGAACTAATGAATGCCCCTTACTCTGTTGAGAACCTTATGTTGACAGTACCACAAAAGTGCATAAAAGCCGCCCTCAACCTCATAAAAACGCAAGCGCTAGTATGAAGGGTTAAGGCTAATATCAACATTAGTGACCTTACATATTCCTCTTCCCCTCAAAACCAAAAACAAACTCAACATAAATAAACTTTTAAAACTCCCTAACAATTTAAACTAGTTATACAATAGGTCACGAAAATTTACACATAATTTATATGTATCACACAATGGTTTGGTTCTTAAAGTATTCGAATTATGTATGTAAAGGAAATGTCGAAACTTAGAGTTTTTAATTTCTTTTATTCACACAACTTTAAAATTTGAGCTACGTGGAGCAGAGGAGATAACAGTGCAATGGGCTGAAACAGTCCAAGGTAGTATCATGCTTATTCCGATATACCTCAAAAATTAAAGACGAATTTTGTTTTTGAAGAAGAATAGATTCACATATGTTCAAGTTATCTTCTAGCGTCTAAAGTGAGGTGATGCTTCGGCACAAGCTGTTGTCTAGGGTCGAGCGTATTTTACTTTTCAAAGGCGGTGTCGTTAAGATTCACGGAGAGCGAACTCCCTTTAGGAACCAGGCAGGTCTCGTTGTTGGTAATCACGGAGAGCGAACTCCCTATTGACTCACTCACCGAGAATGATCATTAGTCTATGGGCCTTGAGAACCAGTTTTACAAACTTGAGAACCAATCAATGAAAATAACTTGCCCCATACTTTGTAAAATAAACTCGAGTCCCTAGCGGTCTACAAGTGTTGATTAAAACCGCCCTCAACCTCATAGAAGTAATAACTTTGCCAAAATGTCGCCTGTATGCGTGTGGGGGGGGGGGGGGGGGGGCAGTATCCCGCGTTTCCCAGTCTACATAAAACGGATCCAACAAAGCATCATTCGTATGAAGGGTTTTGGTTATGATCAACAAAAGAGGCTTCACCTACATGTTACACTTTAGAAACTACAATAAACTTAAACATACATAAAACTATCACTTCCTAGAAATTATCTAAGTGTTACAAACATTCAAAAATATCCATCACATAATTCGGCAATTAATCAAACCAAAAACCAAAAACAAAAATCCGAAATTATTACACTTCTGAAAAATCCTATTATACATATTCCAAAAACTATAGCAAAATTAAATAACCTGCAATATACATAATTACAAAACAATACTTTATGAATCAAAATAATTAAATTTCCCCGACAACGGCGCCAAAAATTGATGGAGCTATAATCCAAGCACAAAGTACCTGCAAAACAACTTCATACACATAATACCCTTCTTGTGTCGATTGTAGTATTGACAAGTAGGGATCGTTCTGTTTCTGCACAAACCCTGGGGCTTGGTAGAGACAGGTAAATCTTCGTACTAACTCCTGCAAACCTGCTTACTAAGGGGAATACCGGGCGGGCCGGTCTTCTCCTCTCCGATGCCTAAGTTAGTATAGTTGGAATAGATATAACTTAAGCACGTATATAAGCGGTAGGAAGGATCAGTTACCTATTAATGAGGGTAGTTGGGGCCCTTATATAGGTGGACAGGAGTGAGGTCTGGCCTTACCCTTCGATGTGGGACTGGTTCCCTTCTGCTTGCACACCAAAGGGCAGCTTTGGTGACCTCTTAGGCAGGCAGGAGCCCCCGGACCCCGGGCCCCTGGTAGCAGGATGGACTGCTGGACCCCGAGGCCATGTTCTGGTGATCCTGTCCCGGGCCCTGGGCCGGCCCCTGGTGCACTAGCGGCGGGTCTGCGGGCCTGCTGTAGCCCCTCTGTGGCTACTGTCAACAAGTCCCCCAAGTTCCCGGTCAAGTACAATCTTGAATGGGGACTTAATCTGTCTTGCCCTTGCCCTGCAGACCCGCGGGGTTACCAACCCAACGGTGCCCAGTCCCCCAAGTCCGCGTTGAAGATTGGGCGTGACCGGGGTGAGTACCTGCTATATCGGTACAAGTCGGAGAGTGTGGGACCTCGACCGGGCGTTCTGCCTTATCGGTACGAGTCGGAGAGCATGGGGCCTCGACCGGGCGTTTTGCCTTATCTGTACGAGTCGGAGAGCATGGGACCTCGACCGGGCGTTCTGCCTTATTGGTACGAGTCGGAGAGCATGGGACCTCGACCGGGCGTTCTGCCATATCGGTACGAGCCGGAGAGTGCTAGCTTATGGGAAGGCCTGTTGGTGCGTGGAATGAGCCAACAGGTGCCCCCGGTGTTGCGGTCATTCCGAAGCACCGGTCAACACATGCTAGTTCTCAGCTTTTGTTGGAATAAGCGAGGTAAATGTGCAGGTTTGTTAGCCTGCGGGGAGACTTGTTCTGTGTTAGAGAAACAATCTGCCCGGTGGGGTGGCGTTGAGATAACGAGTCTCTCCAAGTATCCCCAAATGTATCACAGTTCAGTGTGATGCAGAGTTTTTATCCTGCTGGACAAGAGTACATGTGTTAGATGTAAACTCACCCGGGTTTATAAAGCCCATGCGTTTGGAAGCCTTGAGTTGTTGCTGGCTCGTTCCTGCCCGTAGGCGAAGGAAAGTGACAACCGGTGGAATGCTTTGGAGTTGGTTGAATGTCACATGCCCTGTGGAATGTCAGGGGGGCCGGGTGGATCTCGCCCGGGCGTTCTGCCATATCGAGACGAGTCCCCCGGTGAAATGCCATGCAGCCGGTTGAAAGATCATAACCGGTGACTTGTAGTGAAGATGCCATGGTACCGGATGGATGGCTCATACCCGGAACAAAGCTCTCGAAGCGGTTGAAAAACTCGGCGGTGAGAGGTGCCATGCAGCCGTGGAGCCTGGGGAAGTGGGGGGGGGGCTAACGCCTCGGTTCCCGCTCCTAACTCCCTTACCTGTCGCCAGAAGGCGGGACAAGTGGCTGACATGCATTTAAGGAGGAAGTCCGTCAGTCCCATCAGTTATGATGGCGTGGGCAGTTTACTGATACTGGGACACGTGCTGATAGGGAGCGGTCTGAGATGGAAGGCCTGGATTCGCGAGCGTTTGAGTTGCTCTGATTGCGTGTTTGGGGGGATTACAAGCGCCTAGGGCACCGAACCTCTCTATAAAAAGGGCCTGCTCTGCCTTCTTCATTCTGTTTTGCTTCTTGCTCAGAGAGACTAAGAGAAAGAGAGAAATGCGGCGAAAGGTAGAATACGAACACAAGCAAGTATAGTGGTTCACCGTGCCATCGGAGGGCACGGCTACGTCCACTTGGAATTCACTATAGCCGGCTAATAAGCCATCGGTGGTGGTTACATGCCAAGAGTAGCAAGTATCCAAGATCCTTAATACTAAGGGGGAAGCCTCCTATTTATAAGGAAGGAAGGCTCCCTCCTTTACAACTTCTCCAATGTGGGACACAAACCCACATTACTACACATTTCCCTACTCACGAAGCTACTTCGGGAGCCCGGTGGCACGCCCTCCGGGTGCGGCACCGGTGATCTCTGACATTGGGAACGTAGCCGGGGTTGCGGTCTACCCGCCGGATGCCGGAAGTAGGATCCATGACGCCGGTTGCACGGTCCACGAGGTCGCCGAACATGCTTGGCGGTGTACCATATATGCCATCAACAAGTCCCCCAAGTTCCCGAGTAAGAGTGCAATCTTACTTGGGGAGTTAATCTTCATGTGCCGCCAAGCATAGGTGGTGACCGAGTCACCCCTACTACCACCAGTCCCCCAAGTCCCCCAGTGAGATTGGGCTATTGCTGGGCGTTCGAATGTCGAGTTCCCCAGGTTTCCCGGTGGACTGCATTTTGCCGCTGGATGATATGTACCTTAGAAAACAAATAAGAATAAACAAATGATCAGAATTTAAGCCACTTACAACAAGCACCGGGTTGTTATTCGTTACCGCTCGGTGATACGAATACTGCCCGGGGATACCAATGACATGTATACAGATATCAATGGAGCACATAAATCATGATCATGTATAGAATGAAGGCATGTGTAGCTTGAAAATGTCATGTATAGTCTTTCATTAGTGTTGGCTTAGCCGTTGGAATGCCTCAGAGCCGGTTGAATGGTACATAACCGGTGGAATGCCTCAGCCGTTGTTAGTGGCTTACCGTTTCCCGGAGGAAAAGATCTCGGCCAGCCACACATGAAAGACTATATGCTATGCACCACAAAGCTAAAAATTACCGATGTAGCAGGTAATCATGCACATTCATTATCATGCGGGAAAACAATTCACATGCTTGCCAAATATATAGCACAGTACTCGCTTAAGGATGGAGTAAACATAATTGTAAGAATTAAAGACTTAGCTTTGCTGGAAGCTGCTGCAGGTTGATTTTGCTGTTTGGAGCAGTGGGTGCCCAGAGAAAATTTCTGGGTGCCAAGAAGAGATTCGCCTTCTGGTGAAACTGTTGGATGGGAGGCTGACCCGGCCTGGCGTGCTGCAGCCCAAACCGGCCCGTGCTGACCGGTCCTGAACATTTGAATTCGCTTTTCCCGCCATTTTTCTTTCTCTTCTGTTTCTGTTTCTCCTCTTCTTTCGTGGTTTCCGTTTCTCGGCCGGACTGCCCTCTCGGCCGGACTCTCTCCCGCTCGGGGTTCTCTCTCGGCCGGTGGCTCACTCGGCCGGTGGCTCTCTCGGCCGGGGACTCTCGTCCGGTGCTCTCCATCTCTCTCGTCCAGTGCTCTCCATCTCTCTCGGCCGGGGACTCTCGTCCGGCCTGGTCCATGCCCGGAGACCGACTGACCGGACCCTGCTGCACCGGAGAGGTCCTGCTAGCCTGCTGGACCGGACGGAGACTGCACCGGAGCTCACCGCGCACTGAGCCTCGCGCGGGTTGACCACGCCTGGCTGGGCTGCATGGGCTGCATGCCGGGTGATGCTGTCCGGGAGGCTTGCTGGGCGGGAGATGTTGGCCGGCGAAGCTGACTTGCAGGATGGAGGATGCGGGCCGGTTGAAGCTTGGAAGATGCTGGCCGGGTAGGGAGAGATGAACACTGGCCAATGCCAATTGCTTCTTGGCCGTACATCTTCTTCTCTTTTTTTTTTTTTTTTCTGGCCGGGCTGCCCACACGGATTAACCGATCTCTACCCGCTGGTAGAGCAACACAACTTTTTGAACTGATTCCCACAGACGGCGCCAATTGTTTCTGCACAAACCCTGGGGCCTGGTAGAGACAGGTAAATCTTCGTACTAACTCCTGCAAACCTGCTTATTAAGGGGAATACTGGGCGGGCCGGTCTTCTCCTCTCCGATGCCTAAGTTAGTATAGTTGGAATAGATATAACTTAAGCACGTATATAAGCGGTAGGAAGGATCAGTTACCTATTAATGAGGGTAGTTGGGGCCCTTATATAGGTGGCCAGGAGTGAGGTCTGGCCTTACCCTTCGATGTGGGACTGGTTCCCTTCTGCTTGCACACCAAAGGGCATCTTTGGTGACCTCTTAGGCAGGCAGGAGCCCCCGGACTCCGGGCCCCTGGTAGCAGGATGGACTGCTGGACCCCGAGGCCAGGTTCTGGTGATCCTGTCCCGGGCCCTGGGCCGGCCCCTGGTGCACTAGCTGCGGGTCTGCGGGCCTGTTGTAGCCCCTCTGTGGCTACTGTCAACACGTTCTATCTGGGGAAATCAAGGGCATTTAATCACATAAAGTATTGCAAATAAAGGGGGTGTCGATTTTTATAACTAATTTACCTACTGATTTTTACTAAATTTAAATCCTAAATTATTATATACAATTGATCAACATCTTCCACACAATCACAAAACACAAAACTCATTAAACATGCAACAAAATTAAACAAAGTAATAGGGGCAGCAAGCTAAAATCGGATCCAAGATTCAATTAAGTTCCAATTTAATTAGAGCCTTCGCGGTATATCTAATTATTCAAAACATCACAAGTATTTAGAATCAACTTCGCATGTAATCCTAAACATGGTACTAATCGGTTTAAAAACACTTCGTGTAGAAATTAAACACAAATAGCACATAAGCACAATATGTCGAATTGGAAACATGTTAGCAGGTATGGTGTCACTCATCCCACATCGACATGCAAATTTCCAGAATTATTCTAGCCCTTTAGATTAATACAAATTAAAACCAACTTCGCGTATGATTCAATATGTATTAAATCGGCATGTGAAACCAACACACAAAGGATAGTCATGGCCAAGACTACCTCCATGCATACGATTTTTATGCATACAAATTCAGGAAATCAACCTAATTAAATCAAGAAAACATGCAAAATCCTACTGCCCATAATACCATATTCGATTAAACTACATACATAATTCGGAAATTAAACCAAAGATAACCAAATAATATAACAAGAATTCGGAAATCCCAAGAATAATTTACAAAACCAAAATTACAACCAAGAATCCATACATATTTCATAGACAAAATAATGTATAAGTACAAAGAAACAAAAGCCATGGAAAATTACAATCCGAATTGAGAACCTTCGTTGAAGAATTCGGCAAGAGGATTGGTGATGGTAATTGGAATGAATTTTAGGAAAGGTGGTGGAGATGGTTCGGCTTTGCTCTATGTGAGGATTGTTATGGTGGAAATTCGGCAGAGTTTTGGTAAGTTCAAGTGAGGAAGAGAAGATGATCTTTTCTGTGTGAAAATCGTCCAATATATAGAGGCAAAAGGGTGGCTGCAACTAGGGTTCACAAAACCTAGTTTTTCTCAAACTTATCCTGCTGGCAGATTTGACCTTCGAGTGAAGATTATGGAATATCTTTCTCTAGAAAATAGATATTGAGGTGATTCCAGTTGGGTTGGAAACTAGACTCCCGTAGCTTTCTATCCATATAAGGCTCGAATTCTGAATCATTGTGAGCTGTCCGGGAGAGTCCGTGGAAGTTGAGAGACGTGCATAGGAATTTTCCCGAAATTAATCAGGATTCTTTTTCTTTCTCTTATTATCTGAATTCTTTTCTTCTAGACTCTTCTTGGCCTTATCTTGGACTTGAATCTTCTCATTAAGTTAGTATGGACATATCTTTTCATAATATCTGATCCATGCTTCAAAAGTCCAAAGGAAAGCTTTCCTTGTGCAACCGGGAAAGTTGTTGTTTTCCCGGCAGAATGACCTTACTCCAGTAAATCCGACATAACTTCCTCTTCAGAGCTCCGATTGATGCAATTCCAAGTCCCAGAGAAACTAGACACACATAGCTACCTCTATATAAAACAGTTTGATCAAATACCTTATGAGTCGTCGGGAATGATGTTTCGAAGTTGGGACACAGTCCCAGGAAAATCCTGGAAGTCCCTGGATTGGTTTGCTCGGACTGCCAAGTTGCAGCCATCTTTTGGGTGACTTCCCGAACTCCGATTGATCTGAAATTTTAACACAACATTCCTCAGTATATGAATAATAAGCACACCAAATTTCATTAAATTCGGACAAAGATAGATCGCATTTGTACTCATCTCAGAATCACTAAAAAGACAACTTGCATTATTTTCCAGATTCCTCAAACTTAGTCATTTTTCGGATTCTTAACCAACTTTTCGCCAAACTCTATCAAATTAACACTAAACTATATTATGACTCTATCTTAGACAAATAAGGGTTAAACAAAGCATAAATGAGGGTAAAAACATATAATATCGTCGCACATTGTGCTCCTATCAGCACCTCACACTTAAAACAACATATAGTCCTTAATGTGGCACTACCAGAAAAGGCATCATAGCCGACGATATGGGAAAAAACGGCCGACGAAATAGTACTTCGTCAGCTATAATGGTTCATAGCCGACGAAATAGTAATTCGTCGGCCACATCGTCGGCTATAATATTATAGCCGACGACTGCCGACAAGTCGTCGGCTATAACTATAGCCGACGAAAAGTTTTTGGTTATAGCCGACGAGGAGGGTATTCGTCGGCTATAACCCTTATATCAGATCGATCTTCTGCAGCAGGGAGCTCATTCGTCGATGAAATCGTCCAAAACGCTCTGAAATCGTCCAAAACCTCGGCCATAAGCTTGAAAGGTACGTATATTGCTGTGTGTGTTGATTTAGTTGGTTATATGCAGAGGTGTGTTAATTTAGAGTTTAATTAGAATAAATGTGTGATTAATTTGATATATATATATATATATATATATATGTGTGTTGAGATGAGATTATTAATGGGTTGATATGTTGGTTAGATAGAATTGAAGTTTTGTTGAAGATCAGTGATTGATTGTTGATTTAGATCGGTGATTTTAGATGAATTTGATGAAAAAATGTATATATATATATATATATATATTAATTAATTAATTTAATTGTAATTAAAAATATATTGTTGGTATATATGAAAAATATATTGTGTTTAATTAATTAGGGAGATTGACGATGTTTTAATTAATTTAGGGATGCATGTGTACATGTATACATATCGACAGATATATAGCTATATTTATTTCTTGAATTTACAGGATGGACAAGAGTTGGATTACCCTTGGAAGATGGGATCAGGCGTATCATGATGGAGTTAGGAGTTTCCTGGATTTTGTGATGGCTAACTGTGGAGACACTACACTTCATTATTGTCCGTGTAAAAAGTGCAAGTGTGCCACCGCACGACACCGGTTTTCCATAGAGACAGTGGAGCAACACTTGGCTAGATATGGATTTTGGGTCCTATACAGTAATTGGATTTATCACGGTGAACCAGAGTTTGCGGGTCCTCATGATCATGGACAATTTGCCGAGAGAGGGAGTTCCTCCAATGATCCAACAACGAACTGGATCAACGATATGTTTCCTCGTGAGAGCGGTGTCTTTGATGAAGCACCAGATGTGCAACTCCCTCCTCCGGAGATGGAGTGTTTCCCTGATATTGAGCCACTCCAGCCATTACCCCGATCTCCGGTCAACACAAGTGGTATGGAAAAGTACAACAACCTGATCGCATTGCAACAGACTCCGTTGTACCCCGGATGCAGTAAGACTGTCCTTGAATCTGTCATGGGAGTGATGAAGATCAAAACGGAGAACAAAGGCACTGTCAAATCGGTTGATGATTGGCTTCGGCTATGGGGTGGGGCGATGCCCCCCGGACATCGGCTTCCTACCAGTCATCATAAGGTACGACATATCCTTAAAGATCTCGGCCTTTCCTACATCAAGATTCATGCATGCAGATACGATTGCGTTCTGTTTTACGGGGAAGGACTTGCAGATCTTGAATACTGCCCAGTATGCAATACAGAGCGGTATAAGTTCACTCCTAAAGGGAACAAGAAAGCTGTGAAGATACTTCGGTACTTCCCGCTGATTGATAGGCTTGAGCGGTTGTTCATGTGTGCTTTCACGGCCGAAGCTATGAGATGGTGGGCTGAGAGGAATGTGCCTGACGATGACACCCTTAGACATCCCGCCGACGGAGAGGCTTGGAAGAAGAACGTGTTGGAGTTTCCTGAATTTGCATCAGAGGTTCAAAATGTTTGGCTAGGGCTATCATCCGACGGTTTCAACCCTTTTGGCAAGAAAGAGCTTCAGTACAGTGTGTGGCCAGTTATTTTGATTCCGTACAACTTTCCACCGTGGATGTGCATGAAGAAGGAATATAACATGCTCACATTGTTGATTCCAGGCCCAGGTTATCCGGGAAAGTGTCTCGATGTGTATTTGAGACCCGTAATTGAGGAGCTTCGGTACTTGAGTCTGAACGGCCACCTGGTCTACGACCGGTTCAAAAATGAGATGTTCCGGATGCATGCCATGCTTGTTGGCACGATCAGTGACTTTCCTGGGAGGGGTATGTTGTCGGGCAGCGTCACCAGGGGTTACAGGGCTTGTTCAGAGTGCATGACTGTTGATTGCTCCAGTCCTCATTGCAGCAAGATTGTCCAGATGCGTCACCGTCGTTGGCTTCCGCATGACCATCCATTTAGGGACGATGCACAGGCTTTTGATGGGACTGAAGAAAGGGGCTGGGCACCGGAGCGATGGACAGGGGAGGAAATATTGGCAGTGTTGAATGAGTATGACTTTGGTCCGCTTAGCAATCATCCCGATGTGTTGCGCACGATTCCAGAGAGGCCGGATCGGTATAGGTTCTGTTCACACAAGAGCATCTTATGGGAACTTCCTTATTGGGCCAGGTTGGCTACCAGATACTACCTGGATGTCATGCATATAGAGAAAAACGTGGGTGAAGCCGTGGTTGGCACAGTTTTGAATTGGGAGAAGAAAACAAAAGACACCCCGAAGGCACGCGTTGATCTGAGAAATATGGGACTGCGGGACCATTTGTGGTTGAGAGAGGGCAGGAGCAAAATGCCCCAAGCTCCTTACACCGTCACCAGGGACCAGAAACATGAAATCTTTGGATGGCTGAGTAATGTCAGGTAACTTTTTATTAGGCATGTATTCCCTAAAGAATCCATCTGTTGTTGGACGACTATATATGCATGAAATCTAACTGTTGTTAATGGCTATGCAGGTATCCTTATGGCTATGCGGGTAACATAAGCAAGTGTGTTAACTACCGAGACAACAAGATGTACGGATTGAAGAGTCACGACTGCCATGTACTGCCTCAACGCCTCTTCCCTATTTTCATTCGAGCGTACTTGGAGGATGAAGTGGTTGAGCCGTTGGTGGCGTTGTCAAGATTCTTCCAGAAGTTATGCGCTAGAGAAGTTAGAAAATCAGACCTCATGAGAATGCATGAGGAAATCGTTTTTATCTTGTGCAAGTTCAAGAGGATATTTCCCCCAAACTTCTTTGACATCATGCCTCACCTGATGATCCATCTTCCCCAACAATTGTTGCTTACCGGTCCCGTACACTACACTTGGATGTATCCCATCGAAAGGTACATGTTATTCCTAAATTTGATTTATACATGTTTTTAAATAAAAGTTGCATGCTCTTAACATGCACTTGTTAACCTTGCAGACAACTTGGAGACTACAAGAAATATGTGCACGATAAATCTGCGCCTGAGGGGTGTATTGCTGAAGCTTACATTGCGCATGAGTGTGTAACGTACGCCAAGTTGTACTTGGGACCGATGGAGGACCCCCCACAACATCCAAGTCGAGATGACCCCGAGTTCAACCTATCTATCGTCGCCAACTCTGTTGTACCATACGGAAGCTTCAAGAAGAAGGGTGTGGACAAGTTGCCTGACCATGAGGTAGGGATTGCCCACTGGTGGGTTCTAATAAACTGTCCGGAGGTACAATATTGGAAACGAACCCATCTTCGATGTACGGAAGTGAACAGTGATGTCGAGTACCACAACACGACGTTTGCAGACTATTTTCCACAATGGGTAAGTGTATAAATATATATATTAGATGGCTTTCTTTTACAGTTCCCTATTCTTTAATTATAAACACACCAACTGATTTGAGTTATATTTTTCAGCTCATGCAAGTGGCTGCGAGGGGTGGTCATACAAATTACTCAGAGGAATTGAGGCTGTTGTCGATGAAGCCGATATCTTCCACAGTCCGCCCAATGTGTGATGTCAACGGCGTTAAGTATATATGTGAAGCTCGAGACGGGGAACGCAAAACACAGAATTGTGGGGTGATGGTGGATGGTGCAGAGGGGGGCGTGGATTTTTACGGTGTCCTACAGTCAGTTGTTGAACTCATTTATGGGAACCGCCTGAAAGTCCACTTGTTCAAGTGTCGATGGTTTGATACTAGGCCGCACCGCATACGGATCGATCAGTACGGCATACTTTCGGTGAATACCGCTACTAGTGTGTATGAAGACGACCCCTTTGTTTTCGCCACAGCGGCCAAAAAGGTCTTTTATCTTGACGATCCATTGAACAAAGGCACGTGGAAGGTAGTTAACCATGTGTCTCAGCGAGACATATACAGTGCTACCACACTTGGTGTGAGCACAGAGTGTCAAGAAGCGACCGCATACCAAGAGCCGGACGCCGGCGACATTCCGGAATCCTCCACCATCCTCGATAATAATGTGACGCCGGGCAGAGTGGTTCGACTTCCTAGGGGTCAGGTGCCCATGTATGATGTTAATCTGAATCGTCTATATCCGGCAGACGATGACTCAGACGACGAGTACGAGCATCGATTGCCAGATATTAACTACTATACTACGTCTGACTCAAGTGATGAGGATGATTCTGATTATCATCCTTAGTATACTATTTATGTATGTATTTGTGTATGATGGTGCATGCATGTATGAAAACATTTTTTGTCCTTAATTACCGTTTTCCGAATTTATGGGAAATTGTATTGAATTGTTTGTGCGATGTTCAGGAATTTATCAGGTGAAATAGGCAATTTTCAGGCCCTAAATGGAAAATTTTCAGAAAGATCAGCATTATAGCCGACGAAATGGACCACAATTCGTCGGCTATAATGCCCATACTGTAGCCGACGACTTGCACGTCGTCGGCTAAAGTATATTGACCGAAACCATACGTAGACCCTTCAAATGCAAAAGTGTCGTGAAATAAGATACGACCGAAATATTGAAATACATCTACGGTTGAAAAATGGGAAGATTCCGACAAAATCTGTATGCCGAATGTTGCGGTTAGGTGTTTTTTACTTCCGTTTTCCTATGGGTAGCCTGACGGTCGGTCAATATTTTGAGGAATATTTTTATACGGTTAGTTGCGTCGCATCGATTTGAAACTATTCTCTGTTGAAGGTCAGGCCAAAAAACGTCATTGAGACGGGCCAATTGCCGTTTTAAAGCGTTTAGAGGTTTGACTTTGCAGTTTGACCGTCCCGATCGAGCCTTTAACTTTGTCAGATGTAGTTGGATTTTTTTTCATACATGTATTTAATCTTAACGGTGATATCTGACGGTTGGAATAGATTTTCCAAACTTTTAGATTCGAAATCGGAACATATGCACTAATGTTCCTTAACTTGTTTACTAAGTGTTTAAGTGAATGTATAGTTTCAAATAGTTACTATACGTAGACCCTTCAAATGCAAAAGTATCGTGAAATAAGATACGACTGAAATATTGAAATACGTCTACGGTTGAAAAATGGGAAGATTCCGACAAAATCTGTGTGCCGAATGTTGCGGTTAGGTGTTTTTTACTTCGGATTTCCTATGGGTAGCCTGACGGTCGGTAAATATTTTGAGGAAAATTTTTATACGATTAGTTGCGTCTCATCGATCTGAAACTATTCTCTGTTGAAGGTCAGGCCAAAAAACGTCATTTAGACGGGCCAATTGCCGTTTTAAAGCGTTTAGAGGTTTGACCAAAAGTTGACCAAGGAATAGCCGACGAAATACTTAACTTCGTCGGCTATACTCTTGCGATCCGCGCCGTTTCATTGTCCGCCGTTGGATGGGCGAGATCTGACGGCTGCTGATAGCGTGAAGTATAGCCGACGAGATTCATATTATAGCCGACGATTTATTAACTTCGTCGGCTATAACCGGCCCGCAAAGCCCAACTTCGGCCCGGCCCGGATTTCGGCCCGGCCCGTCAAAGTATAGCCGACGAATTTCGACTATAGCCGACGACGTAAAATGACATCGTCGGCTATAGTCCTTCGATTTAAACCGAAACAGAGGCGCCTCTCCCTCATTTTCCAGAAACCCTAAAACCCATAATCCTCTGCCGCCGCAGCCGCCCGCCCCTCCCCGACGCCGACCGACCACCACCGACGCCGACCGACCCTCCCCCTCCCTACCCTCCCCGTCCTGCCCGACCCCTCCCCGACCCGAAACCCCCTGCCGCCGCCGCCCCGAGCCGCCTCTGCCGCCCCTGCCGCAGCCGCCCCTACCCGCCCCTGCCGCAGCCGCCTCTGCCGCCCCTGCTGCAGCCGCCCCTAGCCGCAGCCGCCCCTAGCCGACCCGAAACTCCCTGCCGCTGCCGCCCCTGCCGCCGTCGCCGCCGCACCGCACCACCGGTCCTCGTTCAGACTGCACCACCATGTCAGGTAGTCCCGATCGAGCCTCATTTAGGGTTTTTATTAATTTTGTCGAATTTTGTGAATTTTAGGGTTTTTGTGAATTTTTTGTGGAATTTAGGGTTTTTGTGAAATTTATGGAATTGTGTGGATTTTTTGTTAAATTTGTTAATTTTGTGGAATTTATATACTAATTTTGTGGATTTTTTGTTAAATTTACGGTTTTCATATACTAATTGTGGAATTTTGTTGAATTTATATACTAGTATACTAATTTATATACTAATTTATATATAATTAGGTATAAATATTTTGTGTAATTTTTAGGAGGATATATATATATATATATATATTTTTCGGAATATATATATATATATATATATATAATTAGGTATAAATATAGTTATGTATATATATATAATTAGGTATATATATATTTAAAAAAAAAATTTTATTTTTTTGTGAAATTTAAGGAATTTTGTGTTATATTTCGGAATATATATATATAATTAGGTATAAATATATTTAGTTATATATATAATTAGGTATATATACATTGAATGAAGTTTTTAATTTTTTTGAGGAATTTTTGTGCAATTTATGGAATTTATATACTAATTGTGCAGGAAACCGCCGCTTTGTAGACCGATGGCTTGGCAGACGGACCGAGAGCGACCCCGACGCTCAGGCAGGAGCCAGCCGTGGGGGGAGCGGATCCAGCGGTCGTCGGGGCCTAGGCCGGCCTATGAGTCGACGAGAGGAGACGTTGATGGGATTGACCCCGAGCGATCCACGTGGGGGCTCCTCGTATGAGTCGACGGGAGCGAGCCCTGAGTCGAGTGTCGGAGGAGGACGCAGAGCCACCAGACCCCAGTGCACTTCAGCACTGTTCCAGGATCGGCAGCCGACCCCACCGCGCGCCGATCTGGACCCTCCAGAGATGCTCCCTGTCCCCCCACAGCGACAGCGTCCACAGCTACGGGGCCCACCGTCAGGGGGAGCAGGCCCCTCAGGGTCCACGCCCCGTATGTCTCCGCCATCGGGGATGTACATGGTCCAGTTCGTCCCTGCCATCCCTGAGTACGACGCCAGGGGGAGGCAGATTTGGAGGCACGACCGGCCCCACGAGATTCCCTGGGAGGAGGCCTACGTCTACAGTCCTTTCGACTCAGAGGACTGCCGCGGCCTGTGGGCCGTTCGTGAGAAGGACAAGCAGTACAACGACGCAGATAATTGGTTAGTTTAATTAATTATTTAGATTGTTTAATTAGTTAGTTTAAATAATTATTTAACTATATCTTCATTTTAATTATGAAACAGGCGTCCTCGTCAATAAACCCGCGGGGACGAGACAGACCAGAGGGCCAGCGAACATGTCGACCCTGGAGAGGGAGCTCACCGGTGGGATCAGAGAGATCCTGCCCGGTCCCGGTGAGGATGGACACCCGATTGAGAGGAGAGACACCACCACCAAGTATATCAACGCGACGGGCATGCTCGTGCGGGACAGGGTCCCACTGTTGTGGCCCGACTGGGGCTCTGTGCCCGATGACATCAAGGCGCGAGTGTACAATGCACTGTCGGTGAGTTAAATCGTATTTTTATTATAGAAAATAAACATTTATGAATTCAGTCCTTATAACTATATAAAAATATTTTCTAATTAATTTATAATATTGCAGCAATGGTTTAGAGTCCATCCTACCTTGGACTGGTGGAGGGACGAGCAGCTGAAGAACAGGTTATGTGTTTTGCTTTTTTTTGTATAAATATATTTATTGGCAGTATACGAATATATCTAACAGTTGTGTTCTATGAATATAGGTACTCCGAGTGGAAGAACGAGCTGTCCACGCACTACAGGACGTACCATGTGGAGCAGCGCTTGGGGCGAGCTGCAACCCCCCACGAGTTCCGGTACAGGGAGTACGAGTGGCTATGGCTGGTAGCCTACTTCGGGAGCGACAGGGTCTCGGTAAGAAAATTTAGCCTGCTAGTATATCACTTTTTAATGTTATTTAATAATTAAATTATGTAGTTACTTAATTAAATTAATTAGTTAGTTATTAGTTATTAAATTAAGTTAGTTGGTTAGTTACATAGTTAGTTAGTTCGTTACTAAATTAAATTAAATTAAATTAAATTAGGTAGTTAGTAAGTTAGTTAGTTACTAAATTAAATTAGTTAGTTAAGTAGTTACTAATTAAATTAAATTAGTTAGTAACTAAATTAGTTAATAATTTTATTTTGGTTAGTTCCTAATATTTTAATTTAGTTACTAATTTATATTTCCGTTTATATGTTCGTTCTTATAATACAGAAAATCTCGCGGACGAACTGTGACAACCGCAGGAGGAACGAGCACCCCCACCACGGCGGCGCCCGCTCCTGGAGGCAGTGGGCAGAGATGGCGAGGAGGGACCGACCGCTGAGGCCGTTGTCGTGGATTCATGCGCAGATGTATCCGGGGCGTCCCGACCAGGTGGTAAGTATTCGCCCATCTTCAATAAAACTGTTTCATTAAATTAATTTATATATATATTTTTTAATTCGTTTATTATATTTTCTTGTCAATTAGGCGGAAATAGATGCGGAGACCGACGCGATCACCTTCGGGATCGCGCGAGACACCCTGGGAGACGGGGCGTCCGACGAGGCGATCGCGGAGTTTGCCTCCACGATCGACACCCTTGAGCCGCGCTTGGCCTCTCAGATCATGCACGCGGCGGTAGGGACGGGGAACAACTACTTCTACCAGAGAGGCCTAGGCGCGGCGGGAGATGGGGTTCTCAAGTACACGCCGGCCAATCCCAGCACGCAGCGTGCGGCTTCGACGAGAGGAGACTTGCAAACGCAGCTGCAGAGGACTCAGGCGGAGTTGGCGAGGGCGGTGGAGGCGCTCCAGCAGGCGGAGTTGGCGAGGGCCGCGGAGGCTTCGGCGCAGCAGGCCAGAGACGCATCTGTGGCGGAGATGTACCGATGGATGCAGCAGTCTTGGGAGGCCCAGCAGGCTGGACTCCAGCCCCCGCCTCCGCCACAGATGCCCCAGTTCGTCGTCCCCACTCCCCCCCCCCCCCCCCCGCATCGGAGTACACCAGCCGATCAGGACAGCCATAGCCACCGGAACTCGAACGATCCGGTCGACGACGCTACGCGTTTAGGGGGTGATGATGAGTAGTTAGGGGGTTAATTTGTACAGTATGTAGGATATTAGGGATGGATTGATGTGGATATTTGTTGGATATTTGGATGTTTGTTTGTGCATTTTCTGCAGCTAAACCGAAGACGAAGTGAAATTGGGCCCGAGTTAAATTTTTAATTTTTTTTTAAATATTTAGGGGTTATAGCCGACGATATTGGCATTATTTCGTCGGCTATAAGTGCTATAGCCGACGATTTTTACCAAATTTCGTCGGCTATAACGGTTATAGCCGACGAAGATGACATATGTCGTCGGCTATACCCTCCCGGTTTCCGGCAAAAAAAGCCGTTCCTGGTACCGGCGATTGGTATGGCCGACGATAGTGTCGTCGGCTATAACGGACGGATAGCCGACGACAGTGTTGTCGGCTATACTTCGGGTTAGGGGCAATTACGTAATTGTTGAAGCCGACGATCTTGTCGTCGGCAATGTTCGAAGTATAGCCGACGACGCTTTTTTCGTCGGCTATACCTAGTGTTTTATAAGCCGACGACTTACCCGGTGTATCGTCGGCTATAGTATAGCCGACGGAGCATTCCCGACGAGAGAATAGCCGACGATACTTCGTCGGCTATGACTATAGCCGACGAATTAATGGAAACGGCCGACGATATGGCGTCGTCGGCTATGATGCCTTTTCTGGTAGTGTGGTATGAAACTATTAAGATCCTGTCAATTTTTTGGGGAGCATGCATCATTAAGGCTACAACTAGTATTCAAAACAACTAACTAACACAAAGCAAAAGAGAGAAGGTAGCCACCTCACATTTGAACTTTGGATAATCCTTTCAATAAAAGCTAAATCTTTTGTGTTTTATCCATTGACCAATGGTGAAATGACTATCTAACACTCAATCCCACAAGTTTATTAACATGAAAACACAAACACAACTATTCATGCTTAGGGAAATGAAAGTGAGGGATTAGAAAATGCAAACTCTTTGTCGACCATCCTTTAGCTCCATAATGCATATTGTCGATGGTGATAACCTCACAAGGCCCCATTGGGCACTTGTCATCCATTAAGGTCCATGCATATAGAACTAAATGCACCTCATACTTGGGCCTTTACCACACTCTCTTACCTTCGGGCTATGCTCCTCAAATCTAAAGCTCATCTCCTTATATCTTATTTTCGTTGGAGTCCGCCTAATCGGGTTTTAGTTTAAGGACATTAACAAGGTCCATAAATTAGAAACCAATCAAAACTTGTAAATAGAAGAGCAAACCGGATAAGGATTTTCAAGTTTGCGTAGTTCCAACTGAAATGAAACAAAATTGGTGTAGTTCCAATTTAAAGTTTGGCGTAGTTCCAAACTAAACGCTACTTTGGCGTAGTTCCAAATTATGCGCTAGTTTAACGCTCTTCCTTTCGGTAACTCTTTTCGGATTATGGGAAGATAATGAGTAGGTGCGACTTTGGTAGAGCGAGGCTCACTTAGTACACGTCACAACACCCGGGATAAAATCCCTTGCCTCTACCTTGTCATCATAATTCTACTAAGGTGAACCTGGTTGTGAAGAGTGATAAACTTATACGTTCCGAAAATCCAAATTCCATTCACTTAGTAAAATGGAAGAGGCATTCGATCCTTGGGTGTTGTCTAACACTCAACTTTTCGGTAACTCCTCTTGAGTAAACTCAATCGGTTGCGCCTAGTTGTGAAGAGTGAATAAACTCGACGGTACAAGGATAAAAACCCTAATCCTTTTACTTTAGAATTTACAAGTTCCAATAAACCTCTAATTCAAAAGAAAATAACAAAATAATTAATGTACAAAGTATATACAAATTTTAACCAACTAAAAGGTGAAATTACACAAATTGTAAGTAAGTAGTAACATGGTAAGAACAATATCCATTTTCAAATTGCACTTTCTTTTATCTTTTCCTTACCAATATTTACAATCTCACTTACCCAAAGTACTTATAGCAATTTCAAAAATTAAACAACCACAAAAAACTATCAAACAAAGAAAAGAAAACAAAGATAAGCAAGAAATGAGTTCTCTAGTCCCACGGCAACCTAATAGGGATTGAGTTTTACCTCAATCCCGGACAATGGCGCCAAAAACTTGTTGGTCACATCACCTAACTAATATTATGTGCAAATTTGTGATACTTCCTACTCCCAATAATAGGAGGTCAAGTTTTAGTATAGGGGGAAAAAGTAAGAGTATCGTACCCAAGAGATTGAGTAACTCTACCCTAACTACATTACCGCGAAAGAAAAACCTAAAAAACACATGCATCTACTTTTTTAGAATTCACAACCTTAGCCCTTTGGAAGCTAAAGGTCATGAGGATGGTATTTACAAGTGGTAGTAAATCGGCTTAGTTGATTTTAACTAAATTAAAGCTAAACTAAAACTAAAGGAAACTAAACTAACAAGTGTAGAGACTAGATCAATGAGAGGAATAGAGACTTATGCACATATGTGACCCATAATTGATGTGAAAACATGCTTGACAAATATTCCCCTAGTGCTTTGGTGAAGCTACCAATAAAACTAACTAATCATGCAATTTAACAAATTCTTTTGGAGCCAAGTTAAATCACACAACCTTAATCTCAATTATATTACCTTATAACACAAGTGGGTTATGTACCGCAAGCCTAACACCCCCTTAGGGCAATTAAACTCACGACACACGCATTAAATTCAAAGTAAGAAATCCAAGCAACTTAATACTTCCCGTAAGAAATACTAAGCCACCACCTAAAGGCTACTTATGCTCACGGATTCAAGAAGTTGTCAATTTCATGTTTCGATTAATTTACTTACCTAAACATGCTTTCTAGGTGACAAAGGTAGCTAATACATTTAGTAAGCATAAAGAGTAGGAACCCATAGATTCAAACATGCATCAATCATCAAATTTAAGAAAATTACATTGTTTGCTCAAATCTATTACTCACACACATGGACATATACATAAAAGCCTTACAAAAGTAGTACACCATGAAAGCAAAGAGAAGGTGAGAAAGAACCACAATACCCATGAGCTTCCTAGATGTAAACAAAAGAGGGTGTGAAGCTTCAAAGTATAGTATTTTCGGTTTTCTCAAACCCAAAACACTATACAAATCTACATGCACAAATAAAAGATTAAGAACAAGGCTTCATGAATCTATTCACAAGTGTGATTGATCAAGAGGTGTAGAATCTACGGTTTTGGTTATCAACCAAAGATGCTATACCCCTCTCTCTACACAAGGGCTAAACTATGCTAACTAAACAAATTAAAAGATGAAGAGTTATGAAAAATGGAGAGGAAATGAGAGGGGAGAAAAGCTTATTTTGTCCAAAAGGAGAGAGGGGGGTATAAATAGGCCTGAAGTGGTGAATGGAGGGTGGAGATGTAAGAAAATGAAGGGCTAGATGTGGTGAACAAAGATGGAAGCCAAATTGTGGATCTAGTCCTTATTAAATGACTAAAAACCTTAAAGATATTTTGGTGGAGAAGGAAAAGTAAACTGACGATTTGAACACGGAGGCTTCACGGCGAGGCATGTTGGCATTGGACCTGTTGTTCATGTTGTAGTAGCGGTCACGGCGAGCCCTCTCCTTCTCAACCTCTCACTTCTTGGCCTCGACCTCCTCGTCGAGGCGGTGGGGGAGCTGCCTCTGCTGCTGGAACCTCCACTTGGGGCCGAACTTAGGAAGCGTCGGCGGGGGTTTGTCGTCGACGAGGCGGAAATTAGGGCATGCTGGTTAAGTTCTCGTAAAAACAGAAAATAGATGGTCAGACAAAAGTTTTGATGAGAACATAAAGTGATTCCGGTGAGGAAACTAATCATCTCTCCTCTCCTACCTCTCATCTTATATTTGGCCATAAGGACAAGGGGACAAGGTCAACATCAAAGGGACAAAGCCAAAGATGTCCCTTTCACTTGTCTTATCCTCATTTGAATTTGAATCACCCTCCATTGCTCCTTCACTTGTTAAATATCAGCCGTCACCATCTTCCGGCCACCGAAGTTTGACCGGAGTTCTGCTGTTGACTGACGTTGACCGGTCAAATTCGTCTTTTAGTGTATATTTCGGTTTTGCTCTTTTGGCTTCAATTCTTCACCCGGTTTCTTCAATATGTGTTAAATCCACCCTTTTGACTCGTTTTTAATCCTTAGCTCACTTTCCTAGCATGAATAAGAAACGTAATAAGACATAGATAAAACACAAAAAGATATAACAAAAGAATAAGAATAAGACAACAATTACTAAGTAAATATTGACCTAACACATATCAGAAGAGACATAGCTGCCACTGAACAAAACCGAAAGGCTACAAAGATTTCCAAAGTTTCAAAGAGTAGTGATGCTTTGAAAACTTCGGTACCTTCAAAACTTCAAAGGCTGGTGGAAAGATAAAGAATTAAGCAGTACGTTAAGTGTTTAATTTCTTGTTGGAGAATTTGTTGGATTTGGACTGTGTTTATCTATTAGACTTTTGGAGAATTTGTTGGATTTGGACTGTGTTTATCTATTAGACTTTAAGGTATCAGTTTGGTACTTTGAACTTGGAATATGTTGGATTATTTAATTTGGACTATGATGGACTTTAAATTAGGACAGTGTCTATAATTGCATGCTTAGGTTATTGAACTATTTTTTTTTTCTTTTTAAATTTACACTTTAATATTCAGGGGGAGGCGGTGGTCAATAATAAATGGCAGAACATGCGAGGCAAAAAGGAAGAGCAGTTAAACTTAGAGAAATAGAGAGCTGGGGCCAATCAGCCAATCCATTGATTCACGGTCCCGTGATTGACTCTCCCTGACAACGACCAAACGCAACAGCCAGCAAGAAACCTACCTACTACGACGTCGTTTCCATCCTCCTTATTCACTCCTTCCCTCTTCAAGGACCGACTGCCTCACATTCTCCTCAACACCTCAAATCACTTGAATTCCGGCATTGACTTTTTTGACCGGCTTAGGTATCCGTCACTCCCCTCACTCTTTCTTCACTTTTCTCCGATCAGTTAGTTTCAGGTGAATTGACTCGTGATCTACACGCCCGATACTTTCCGTTTTTGCTTTGTTTATTAGTCATAAATGCTATGAGGATTAAGGCAATTTGGTCGGAATTGGGTTTTTTAAGGTTTTGGTGTGATGGGTTCAGTTTGATTGGCTGTCTTTTACATCGTCAGTGTTTAGTTTTAACTTGTTTCACAATTCTTCTATTTTTGGGAAACAATGTGGGACTCATAAGAGTTACCCTTATCTAGTTTTGCAAACCTCGGATTGAGGAACATGGGGTGAAAGGTCTGAGGTCAATTCTCATTGCCATACTTGTGCTTAGTTCTGTTTTTCCGTAACAGTTAATCTATTTGGACCATGAGAAGACATTCTAGTTCTTGTAGTTTGATCTCATGTCGTGTTCGTTGTTATGTGTTGTTGCATTGAAGTGCTTATTTGAGTATTGGTTTCATGAATTTGAGACCTATCTTTTTTTTTGAAGTGTATATAACATGAGGAGGTTGCATGGAATTAGGGGCTGCTGCTCCTGGCGTGTTTATGTTTACTGAAGTGACTGCTCTATGGTCGCAGTGATTACTTGGCTGAGAAATCAGGGTATGTAATCTTTTTTTTTCGTTAGCTTTTTGCGATGTTAGTTTAAACTATATAGATTGTAAGGAATTTTTTGTTATGCCAAATGATTTGTTTTGTTAGTCAGTTTTCTTTTGACTTTTTTTATTTTTTTCCCATCTCAGTATCATTTGAGAAGGTAAAACTGATTTTGAGAACATTTCTGAAGCAGGTTAAGATTTTGGTTGAGATAAAGTAATCGGTGCCATGGGTGTCTCGGGTAAATGGATTAAGGCATTGGTTGGCTTGAAAAAATCAGAAAAGTCGCAATCTTCAGTGAAAGATGACAATGTCAGTACCATTTCTTTCCAATGCTTAATCTTCTTTAACTTGTTCGTTTTAGGTTCATCTTGTTGTTTGTTGGTGTCTTGCAAGGTTCGATTAGCATTTTTAATGTTATTGAAATCTGCCAGAATATTAGATCAGTGCTGTGGCTCTTATTCGGTTGGTCTTTGAGAATTTAGGATATGAACCACAGGTGTCTTATGAAGATTTATATTTTCTTCTCTTACTCTTATTTTGCATAGAACCACTCCCATGTGCTTAGAGATATCTGTGTTTCTTGGTTAGAGCTGCTGTTTATGTATAGTCTGGTTACTATATCAAATTCAGTGTTGTAGGCTCTAATTAGCCTATATACTCAGCTTGATTTTTTCCATATGTAATCCAAAGTGGAGGAATATGTTGCTATTTAGTTCAGAAATGTATTCATTCTGATTTGGTGTTATGAGGTAGCGTTAGTTCATCCTTATATTATGCTTGAAGCTACAAGCTTTTAACTTTGTAACCGTTGAAATTATTTTCCCATGATTGCAATGTACATTTAACTTCTTCAGACTAGAAAGAATTGTGAAGAGCATGTGAACCCATAAGTCTAATAACTTGGGCCTCAAATGAATTTCAGAGCTCCATAATCACACGATTCAGAAATTCAGACTTCCCATCTTTGGTGTTTCCAGCCGTGAGGGCTAAAGCTGGGCCTTTCATTTTTAACAAAAACTCATGATCATTAATTTTGGTAGCCTGTATACTGGTGTTGCATATAGGCTGTGGGCCCCAGTTTTAGCCTGGTCTGGAGCCCATATATGCAAGACTTGAGGATTGTTCCTCTTCTTCAAAAAGCTGCCTTTAGTTAACCCAGTCTAAAGTCTCCCTGATGGCGCTGATTTGGGCCTATATTTTAGATTACACTAGCCTAAATACTACCAGCTGCACATGCTTTATGAACTCAATGTTTGTGTGTATTAGATTGGAAGAGCTTAGTTGGCTCAGATCCTAATAGCTCAGGCTTATGGTAATTGTGGGAAGCCAAGGGCTATCATAGCTGGAGTCTGGAGATTGAGTCCAAATCTTAACTGTTATTGAGAGAATAGGTCTTGCATTTAGCACCATAACCTCTCTATGTACATTTATATTGAACTCACATGCTGGGGCTCTCTGTTAAGTTGTGGGGAGAGGCCACAGTTTTGTTAATTTTCATAACAGTAGTCCACGTCTTAATAACTTACACTTTCGGTGACAGTGGTGAATCAACAGAACTTAATAATGTAAACATAAGACCTCGACTTTCAGTAGGCATATGAACATTCCAAGAAGCTCCAAGATATATTGATGGTAATGTATCAAATAGATCAAACTATAAGTCGGTCTGAGTTATTTCCTTGTTTGTCAATCATGGCAGAGAACAACACCTAACAGATTTCGGCACAGGAGAAAGCATTCCGTTGAAATTGATTCGGATAGACTTCAATACGAGTTTGATGCTAATGCTGCTCCACCTATTGGACATACTCAATTCAATCCAGATAATGTGGATTCTCCTTCAAGTTCACTTGAAGTACAGAATGCACAAAGTGAGCAGAATGTCAGAGAAGAGTGGGCTGCTACGTGCATCCAAACGGCTTTTCGCGGCTTTCTGGTATTAAGTTTTCTCATTATATGGATTTGCACTTGGTCACTACTTAGCTTTGTTCTAGTATTATATCTTCTTATTTTGGATTCAAATGTGTATTAGTTTTTCATATGAATTTATTTAAGATCTCACGTTCAAGCTTTTATTTCTTAAGTATATTGGATTTTGGACATCTCTACTGATTAAGTTGTAACACTAAAGAAGAGAGATAATGATAGTTTTTCAGAATTTGTTATGCCTCCAAGCACACATGATCACACAAGTACAATCACAGTCTAGAATAGTGTAACATGTAATTGCTGCAAGGTTAGAATTCCTAAATTTCATCTGTTATATGATGTGTAGTCACATGCTGGATCAGGGTCACACATAGCGAAGAGCCAAAGATGAAGGCGCGAAAAGTATAGGTGAATGATAAACATAATGTGGAAAGTGGCTACAGTAGTCATAAAATGGAAAGTAAAGAAAACTCAAATCTTTATTCTCTCTATCAGATGAAAGTGGCTACATGACTAGTCTACTATTATGTTGTGTTAAAGTCAATGAAATGAAACGACCAAATCCTGAGAATGAAAAGGAAATTATGTTTTACAGACAGAAAGATTGCCAAATTATGAAACCTCTATCATCCTAAGGCTGAACTTAATTCCGTTGAACTTTAGTCATTTCTACCATATGGTTTTATAGAAGCTTGACAGTGACCATTGAATGATGGGTACAATACTAAATTTGAACCCAAATTCCAACTAGGAACCTCAAGAAAATTTACTATTATATGCATGAAAGTAAGTGCTTCAAACCTCTTTGATGCTAGTTCAGATCCACTATTTTATCCAGCATATTTTCTTTGGAAAGTTAAGGCTCTTCCTAAGGTAAAGGTTCTGGGATGAATTGTGGGGCATGTGAGGGTGAATACTTGTGATGTTACTTGAAGGATGAGACCACGGTACTGGTTCTCTCTCACTGTGAGTTATGTGCAAATCAGAGGGAAATGCTTATCGTGTTTCTGTGCATTGGGAGGAAGTTGTTTAGGGAGGGGAGACTGGCGAGCAAAACAGGGAGGATCTATTTGTTAAGTCAATATCTGTTTTTTTTATTATTTTTTTAAGGGTGAGGAAAAAGGCCAAAGTCTTTTGGGGGCTGCAGGCTAGGTGTTAGCTGCACTTGGGTGGTTTGGATATAAAGAAATAGGAGCATGGAATGTGGAGTTGGAACGTCTTTGGTGGAGAATTAAGTTCTTGGCACCTGTATGTGCCTCTGTCTTTGGAGAGTGTAAAGATTACATTCTTTCCTCTGTATTGGCAAACTGTTGTTGTCTAGGGATCTTTGTCTAGGCTGTTTTAGTGGCAGTTGAGCCTTTTCTTCTGTTGCTTTGGCCGCCTTTTTTTAATTTATCTTTTTCCTGTGGACTTCTTGTCCTCTTCATTTGTTGTGCTTTTTGTGTTTTGGTTTTTCTTTGTTGTTGTTTTTTAATGCTTCACAATCAGAAGCTGAAACAAAAAAAATTGCTAATGTGCTATGAGCGTCTGCACTGCAATCCAACTTGTCTTTAGAACTTCGTGACAATAATCTAAACAGTGCTTTGAATGAGCTCCGTATTAAATGGTAAGGATGATTGGTTTTGCATACTGAAACTAATTTTGAAGTCTAGATTGCGATGCAGTCTCGCAGTTTCGCAGTTTCTTATTTGTTGTGGCAACTGCAACTTTTAAACTATATTGTGTTCAACGATGAACTTTCATGACTTAGATAGTAACAGGTTATCAATGCCCAAGTAGAAAATTAAATGTGGGTATACAGTTTGTTTGAGAAATGATATGAAGAGTTGGTTAACTATTAACTGTACAATATGCCTGCATTCTTGTATAGCTTTTTCATTTCGACGAATAAAATGAACAATATATAATGTGAAATTTTGGTTCATTGTGGTATTGTTTTTAAATTTGTGATAAGATTATAACCTTTTCTTGATATTTGTTTTTCAGGCCAGAAGAGCGCTTCGGGCTTTAAAAGGATTAGTAAGACTTCAAGCCCTTGTCAGAGGCCATGCTGTGAGGAAGCAAGCTGCAATAACTCTTCGCTGTATGCAAGCTTTAGTTAGAGTTCAGGCTCGTGTGAGAGCAAGGCGTGTTCGGCTGGCATTGGAAGGTGAAACTGCAGAAGAGAGACTAGAGCAACAACTTGCAAATGAGGCTCGTGTCCGAGAAATAGAAGTAAGCAATAATTGTTGTATGCATTAATTACAGAGACGATATACTCAGCTGTCAGATGAAATTATTATTTGTGTGTCCTAATTTTGTTGATGTTTATCATCAAAATTGAATATGATTTAGTTACTTGATAACCAGATATAAGAAATAATTATAGAACATGAAAATAGAAGAATTATAACGATGAAGAACTAGAAAGATAACAGAATTCTAGTTGAGGAGACAAGGGGAGCAAGAATGAGGAACTCCAACTAACCCTAAAACTTGAATATAGTTCATTGCATTAGTGCATCCTACATGCTTACATGTTGAACTGTGGCATACAAAGTATTAACTTGTAAAATTTTAAAGCAATGTAACTTGTCAGCCACTGAATTTTTCAAGTACTATAACTATTCCACAATACTTAATCAGATGACGCATATTCATGTTCAGAAGGAATCATACTTGTGTTCATGTTGATTGTTACTAAAAACCAATATCATCTTCAGAAGGAACTGAATGATATTTAGATGATCATGTCATAGTATATTTAGTTGCTTAAATAGTGAAATATGCTGTTATTGCATTCTTGAAGTTCGTAATACTCTCTGTAATTTATGAACAGTTTCAAGATGCAATAGATGCATGTCAATGACTCCTGCTGATTATTCTGCATTGAATTGTTCCTATCAGCATCCTACATATGTATAGGCTTGCTCACTGCTTGATACTACTTCTGACTGTGGTGCAGGAAGGATGGTGTGATAGTGTAGGATCTGTTCAAGAAATTCAGGCCAAGTTGTTGAAGCGGCAAGAGGCTGCGGCTAAGCGTGAGAGAGCCATGGCATATGCACTTGCTCATCAGGTGAAACATGATAATGCTTTGTCGACTTTGAGAAGTGGCATCATCATCATCATCATCATCATCATCATTATCATTATTATTATTATTATTATTATTATTATTTTGCACATTGGATAAAAGGAAGATTTAGGGGTAAGAGGAAACACTTACAACTGAAAACACAGAGCACAAAAGGAGAAACTTAAATGTTGGACATGCTTTCCAGGCAGTAAGATGGTCTTAAGACTCTGATCTTCAGTTTTCTTGATAAATAGAACAATGATTACACTATGCTTAATGAATCGAGTCATTACATATGTGCGTGTGTGTATATATATATATATATATATATATATTTATTAGTTCTTTTGTTTCAAACAGAAGTCTCAAGTACAATTCATTTGATTTTTAGACGACTGCTTTTATGATCATCACCATTAAGCAACCTTGTCTCGTCATTGTGGTATCACAGTTACCATTCCACTGAATCTCATATGGTTCAGCTTTTTGTGAGGATTTATGAAGCCTCATCAATATATAGATCACCAACTCTTCTGATTGAGCTGATTTTAACATTTAATAAATAAATACATTGCACTGCTATAATATGGTGATTTTGAATGTAGAGTCCCATTCCTTTTGCTCTCTGTGGTATTTTACTAAACAATGTCCATGATCCGGCATGCTAATGATGTCACTAAATAGTTTCTAAATTTGCTGGAATATGTGTTTTGTTGAATGTGCTATCCCAACTATAATGCTGAACTGTTGAAGGTGAAAGACAGCTTTGAAGAACTCTTCAAGGCTTTGAGGGTCTATGCAATAAGTAGCACCTAATGGTCAAGAGCATATACCCCCAGACCCAAGGTTCTGAGTTTGATTCCCCCCTTCTCCTATAGTTATCAAAATAAAAAAAATAAAAAACTAATACTGACTGTCGGTATGCCTTTGCCGCACAGCATGTTCCTTTGTTATGGGTTCTAACATGTACGAAGTAATACACTTGTAAGGCAAGATATGGAAAGAAGCATTTATCTTCCTTCCCTACAGAGAAAGGAAGAAATCAAAAGTGCCTCTTTTAAAGTTGCTGGCCAAAGTACTACTCTGTGTGTGGGTTTATGTATTTTTTTCTCAGGCAACAGTCTCTTTTTTCTTTTCTTTATTAAAGCATTATGCATGATACCTTTGAGACACTTTCCTCTTATCTCTGGTTTAATCAAAAGATGTATGTGTCATAGCTTACTAAATACTATATGACCATATTTTTCCATAGCAAATTTCTTAGCACTTGTGTACATGTACATACGTCCCAAGTTGCTAAGTATTAGTCTTTTAATTGTCTATAATGAGGTGTTTATTCAACTACTTGGGTTTACACACGAGATTCATTCTGCAGTGGCAAGCTGGAACAAGACAGCAGCCTGCTCCCTCTGGGTTTGAACCAGATAAAAACAGCTGGGGATGGAACTGGTTAGAAAGATGGATGGCTGTCCGTCCCTGGGAGAACCGCTTTCTAGATATCAATCTTAGGGATGGAGTGATGGTACATGAAAATGAATCAACAGAGGGTAAGGATGGCAGCAGATCAGGGTCGAAGTCTGCTGGCAAGAAACCTATTGTGTCAGCTGTTCAATCGAATATTTCAAGTCAAAAACCTGTTCCATTTCTTTCCGATGGGTGTGATTCTTCACCCACCAAGTCAGCAGGCGTGCTAGAGGCATCCCACACCCAATCTGGAAAGCCAAATGCCAAGCCCTATTTGGAAGATTCAATTGAAAGAGGAAACTTGAAACCTGATATTGCATCAAGATCCCATAGTAATCCAAAAGAGAGAACAACAGCACCGCATAAACATGCCAAAAAGCGATTGTCTCTGTCTAGCAATGGTGAGTTTCTGTCTTTGTGTGTTAATGGAATTTGACACAGCTTTTCTCAATCATAAATTTTGAATAATAAGAACATCTTTACATAAGCATATCTGATTTGATATAAGCAGCTGACACATAGAGCCGTCATATAAGTGACATGTCTTAAACTCTGTTAATGGAAATCTATGCGTACTGTCTGAATTCTTTTATTAAACAAGGATTAACTCTGCTGCTACATGTTTATCTGTCAATCTGGTTTAATCAGGAGGTCTTAGTGGTCAAACTGCCAGACATCCTATTAGATCTAATGTCAAAGGTACAGCCAGTTCTCAGAAGCCTGTCAAGGCTAGATCAAAACCCACTGTGAAAGGGAACTCAAACTCTTCCAAGCCAGCCCTGCAAGCCGTTGATTTGCAACTTTGAATGCTGCATGGAACTAAGTTTCTGCACATTTCCCGGTGGAGGCGTTTGCTATTTTATATCTGTACATATCGACACACATTCTGAGAGGATGCAGCCACAGCAGTTTCAAGAATGGATCAGTTAGTGATGTTGGAGGGAATAAGACTAGTGGGATCAATGTGTGATTGTTGTAATAAGCATGCTTTATTGTCTTTATTAATATCTGGTAAACTTCATGTCTACAATTTTCAAAGTAGTTGGCTTCACAATTTGCCGTTTACTTGGATACTAAGAAATCGGTGTGTACTATTCTTTTGCCAATATAAGAACTCGGAATTGGGAAAAACTTCAGTCAAGTGGAAGTTTAACAGTAGCTACACATACATTATATATAACCTCCTACGAAATCAGCTTCTTTAAGATCTACTGCTGTTGATGTATCCCTGTTTGGTTTTGGTGATACATGCCTGTTGACATGAAATGTGATTGTATACTGCTATTCTTACGTCCCATACTTTTCTTGATAGATTCTAGTTAATTCATAGGCTTGGAGAAGTGTAGTTGGATTGTGTGCTTCACATCTGTCCTTATTTCTTCCTTCAGGCCACTATAAAACTTGCCGATAAAAATTCTCTTGGATCATGGGATGCTCTTCTTGGAAGCTTATTCAATTGAGTCTTTTAGCCATTAACGGACACTTGTTGATCCATGTTAAGCAGCCTGATAATCAATGTTCCAAATTATTCCATAACCAACTCAAGAGAAACCAATGTAGTTGCCTAGGTACTCATCTCGGAACAAGTATCAAACCTGCAACAATATTAGCGTTCTTTATTATATAATGATTTGTGATCAAGAGATGTACGTGCCTTCTAGCCTTGATAATGAAGTTATGTTGAATGAAAAAAAAAAACGATAAATTTAACCTCAGTTGCCCCTATATGACAAACCTTCGTAGAGATTTGGCTCTTCTGCTCTATTGTTGGGTATAACCCAGTAGCTGCCATAATAATAATAATAAAAAAGATAAAATACTTGTTACTTCCTATACTATGCACCAAAAAACAGTTTTATCCATGAGTTTTCAAATTAAACTAAAACATCCCTAATCTTTCAATTGTCATTAGTCTATTCCGTCAAATAAATCAATTATTAGCAAACTTTAGGTGTTAAAATGACTAAAATACCCCTGTTGAAAATCTTTTTTATTTTTCCCTTTCTGTTTTATATTTTTGTTTGGGTCAAATCAAGTATCTCTCTCTATATATAATTATATAATTATATATATAAACCAAAAGTATAACAATAATATCAAACAAAAAAAGAGTTGATGAACAAAAACAAAAGAGAAAAAAAAAATTGATTTTGAACGGGGTATTGTCTTCATTTTAGAAATTTAACGGAATATTTTGACGGTCATGTAACAGAATGGACTAAAGTGTTGACAAATAAGAGATTAGAAATGTCAAAAACTGGATTAGTACTACTACTACTCGTGTTCAACTCCTCGCTGCCTTTCTCCGACTCCGTTTCTTTCGGCGTCACTGCCGAGTTTTTCCGCCGATTCATAGCTTTGGAAATCGCTCTTCTCACCATCTTCATCAAACTCCTCCTCTTTTGCCTTTTTTCAATCGCAAAAGAAAGGCTCCTCTCCAACTTCTCCAACTGCTTCTCCATCGGACCGGAACACACCAACCGGTCAATCAGACAGGACATGAACACCCGCTCAATCAGACTAGACAAGAAGCCTCTTTCAGCTTTACTAGAACCTGGGTTTACCGGGTTCCTCGGAACAGGCTGCAGAGGAATCAAAGTGAAAGAACTAGAGCTCTCGAACCTGGCAGCACGATCGAGAACACCGTAGCTGTCGGGGCTGAGATCATAGAGAGAGCTTCGGAGGACAACACCGATCACGTTGACGCCCAGCTCGTGTTTTCCATCTAGAAGTTGCAGGAGGCTCAGGACGATCTCTCTCTCTCTCTCTCTCTCTCTCTCTCTCTCTCTCTCTCTCTCTCTCTCTCTCTGTGCGGGGCTGCGGGCTGTGTGAGTGTGTGGCTAGGTTATGTTATCAGAATACATTCAATCCAACGACACAGATGGAGCCACGTGTTTATTAAGAGACGGGCCGGGATCTAACGGGCCTTGTTGGGTTAATCCCGATCCTGTCCCATTACTTTAAAACGGGATCGGGCCGGGAAGGGATATGAGTTATTTAAAATGTGACCCATCTCGTCCCGGTAAATTTAGGGACGGGATCGAAACGGGTTCGGGATTATGGGACTAAACGCCCACCCCTAGTATTTTGTCCTAAAAATTAAAAAGAAAGATCAATGGAAGCAGTATCACAAGCTTTTTGTTTGCTATCAACTCACTACCTATACATTTTGTGTGCGCAGATGTGATGTTATGATCACAACATTTGGGTTTAGCATTTGATCATAGCCACTAGCTATATATAGTAGCACCATTTTAACTTTGTAGCTCTTCTAGTTGAAAATGCATGGCATCAGTTCCTATTCCCATGTTCATGAATGCTGATGAGATTTACTAGGGTCTTTTCTTTTGTGGTCAATGAGTTAGCTAAAGATGATTTGTATGTAGAGAGGATGTTAATTATTAGAAGAGGTGAGATCAACATCTTCACTGCTCACTCATCCCACATCAAGAACACTCTCCATTTTTGATTGATCCTAATGGAATCATGTGTTTTCGAATTAGGATAAGAGATTATGTACAAGATTTTTTATACTCCTTGTACTTTCTCTAAATTACAATACAGACCAAGCGTTAAACACAATCTCTAATCAAGAACTAGTAACAACGAGACTTCAAAGGCAGTATATGACAACCCAGAAACAAACTAGATGAATACAAGAAGCACAGAACATGTTAGAACAGCTCAATCTTCTCCACCAATCAAGACATGATTCAGATTTGATATAGCTATAATTGTGCATCAACTTCTGATATTGTTATCAATGTAGTTGATTGTGGATCTGTAGTTATAGTAGTATTATTGCTTCATGCTAAACTGATGCAATACTCTCTTATATATTGTAAGGATTACAATTGTACAAATTAATGAAAATCATCTTCAATATGGTATAAGTAGTTTAGGCTCCATATTCGATCATGTTCCTCCTCATTTTGTTTTCTCAATCCCCTCTCTCATATTCAAATCTTTCTTCCTCTATTTCATGGCAACACCACTATTCAACCATGGATTTTCATTCAGCTGCCGTGATTACTGCCAAGTGCGCCAACCATTCTCATCACTGCTGCCCTATGCTCGTGGCAGTTCCTTCTCACAGCAGCATAACGTCCCTGGCCCTTTTTCTTCTGCTTGGGCAGTACCCAATGAATCTTATGGACCACAGTGGTGTCCCAATTGCCATTCTATTCACCATGACCTTTCGCAATGCCCACACAGATTTACTGGCCCGACAACTGCCACTGTTCCCTTTGCTGGACTATATTCTACTGCTGATTCCAACTGGTATCCGGACACCGGTGCGACCCATCACATGACAGCCATGCCTGTCAACAATCCACAAACTTATAGTGGCCCTTATGATGTTTATATGGGTAACGGGGCCTCAATGTCTGTGTCTCATACTGGTAGCCTGCCATTAACATTGGGCTCTTCTAATTTCTCTCTCCAACATGTCTTTCGCATTCCGTCAATTCGTAAAAATCTTCTCTCTATTGCTCGTTTTACAAAGGATAATCTTGTTTTCTTCTTGTTTGCTCCTGACTACTATAAAATTTATTGCTTACGTACTGGTCGTCTCTTGTTCCAGGGTCCATGTAAAGATGGGCTTTATCCGCTTCGCTTGTCCTCCGAGTCCACCGTTCCTCATGCTCTTTCCTCTGTTCAGTCCTCTCTTTGGCACAATCGCTTAGGTCATCCCTCTTCTATCGTTCTGAATTGTTTAAGGTCCATTCTTGGTTCCACATCTTGTTTCAATTCCTTTTGTGATCATTGTGCTCTTAGCAAGTCACATCGCTTACCTTTTCCCTCAAACCATATTCCTGCTTCTACTCTATTCTCTATCATTCATAGTGATGTATGAATGTCTCCTACTTTGTCCGTAACTGGTTTTCAGTATTATGTTCTTTTTACAGATGAACACTCTCGTTATACTTGGCTTTATCCTATGCGTCGGAAAATTGAGATCCTTTCTCACTTTCAAAAATTGGTTGCCATGATTCGCAATATTTTTCACAGTTCTGTCCAATATCTCCAAAGTGACAATGGTACAGAATATGTCAACAAAGCATTCTCTCACTATTGTGACTTTTTGGGCATTCAACAACGGTTTTCTTGTCCATACACTCCGCAACAAAATGGGCTTGCTGAAAGAAAACATCGTCACATTGCCAATGTGGCTCGCACTCTTCTTCTCACATCAGGTGCTCCTCAAAACCTTTGGGTTGAGGCTATAACAACTTCTGTATACCTCATCAATCTTCTTCCTACTCATACTCTCAATTGGAATACCCCATATACCCGCCTATATGGTCATTCTCCCTCTTATTCATCTCTTCGTATTTTTGGGTGTTCTTGTTTTTCTTATCTTGGTGACCATGTTTCTAACAAATTGTCAAGTCATAGTGTTGAGTGTGTTTTCATTGGTTATAGTCCCCAACACAAAGGTTATAGATGTCTCGATCCACATACTAATCGTGTCTATATCTCACGTCATGTCTTATTTAACCAGATACATTTTCCTTACAAACACATGCCAGTCCCATTAAATTCTAGTCTGGGTGATTTTAAATTTATTCTATTATCTAGTCCAGGTCCATCAGCTCCTCCACCGGCTCCCATGCCGAGCCCAATACCATTACAATCTGGCCCAAGATCAAGCTCCACATCCTCTTTCCCTTGTTCAAATCCAACAGAGTCTCTAACTTCTACATCGCAGGTTACTCTACCGCCCATTCTCCCACCTACCAATTCAGTCGCCAGTTCAACCCCTACCGTGTCATCGATTCCGGCAACCGATCCTCACCTCAACACCCCAAACCATCTACCTTCACCACTGCTCCAACCTTCAACCATCGCTGCTCCGCCCGTTCTCCATACCTACAGCCGTCATGTGCATCCATTTTTGGCACCTCCCCTGAGCCGTTGCACCATCATGCGTCCTCTGAGCCACCGTCGCACCTTCCGGCCTCCTCTGAGCTGACGTCGCATCTTCCGGCTTCCCCTGAGCCGTCGTCGCACCAGCCGACCACCTCTGAACCACCAGCACACCAACAAGCCTCCTCTATATCACCACCACAATACCCAGCCTCCCCACCGCTACCTGTGCAAGCGCCGCCTCCCTCTCCTCCTCCTGCTACTGGTATGACCACTAGACTCAGCGCTGGCATCACCAAACCGAAAGTTCGTAGTGATGGAACTGTGAAGTACCCTATACCAAAAGCTCTCATCACCATCGTTGAAGATAGTGAACCCACTTGTTATTCTCAAGCCTCCAAACATGAACATTGGCATTCTGCAATGTCAGAAGAAATAAATGAATTGTTGAAGAATCAGACATGGTCATTGGTTCCTTCCTCTCCCTCACAAAATATTGTAGGCTGCAAATGGGTCTTCCGGGTGAAGCGTAAATCCAATGGTACAATTGAGCGATACAAGACACGTCTTGTGGCAAAGGGTTTTCACCAACAACCATGTATTGATTATCAAGAAACCTTCAGCCCTGTTATTAAACCTACTACAATTAGAACTGTGATTAGTCTTGCAGTATCAAGAGGTTGGCCTCTTCGACAGTTAGATGTCAAGAATGCCTTTCTCCACGGTTATCTCAAGGAGGATGTGTACATCGCACAGCCCCCTGGGTTTATTGATTCCTCTCGACCAACATATGTATGTAAGCTTCATAAGGCTCTTTATGCCCCGTGCTTGGTTTCACCAGATGCGATCTTTTCTTCTCTCTGTCGGTTTTGTACAAAGCTTGGCGGATTCCTTCTTATTCATCTTTAGACATGGCTCTCACACTATCTATTTTTTGCTATATGTTGATGACATCGTGGTTACTGGGAGTGATCCTAGCATTCTTCAGTGTTTCATAGATACTTTGGGTCGTGACTTTGATATTAAAGACCTTGGTCCTCTACATTACTTTCTTGGTCTGCAAGTGGTCTCTCATTCTAAAGTTCTTTATATTAATCAGCTCAAGTATGCATATGATCTTCTTTTGAAGCATGACCTTTTGGACAGTAAACCAGTCAGCACACCTCTATCCGCAAAACCTTTGCTCACTGCCCATGATGGTGACTTACTTCAAAATCCTACTATTTTTCGAGAATTTGTGGGTTCATTGCAACATCTCACTATAACTCGGCCTGGCATTGCATTTGCTGTCAATTATGTTTCTCAATTTATGAGTCATCCGCGTGCCCCTCATCTCGTCACTGTCAAGCGCATTCTACGCTACATTAAAGGTACTCTGGCTCACAGACTCCTCTTTACACCTCAGAATCAACTTGTTCATCTCTCTGCTTATTCTGATGCTGACTGGGCCAGTTGTCCGGACTCTCGCCGTTCTACCACTGGCTACCTTATCTATCTCGGCTCCAATTTAATCTCTTGGTGTTCCAAGAAGCAACCTACGATTGCCCGTTCAAGTGTCGAGTATGAATATCGCTCTCTAGCTCATGCCAGTGCTGAAACTACATGGTTAGGCTTTTTGTTATATGAGCTTGGTGCTCGGATTCAATTTCCAGTTTTGCTCTCTGTGATAATCTTAGCACCACTTACATGGCCTCTAATCCTGTGTTCCATGCCCACACTAAACACATAGAGCTTGATTATCATTGTGTTAGAGAGAAGGTAGCTCTTGGGAGTCATAGGGTCTGCTATATTCCTTCTTTGGATCAGCCAGCTGATTTCTTAAACAAGCCACTTCATAAAGCACGACATCTTCTGCTTTCTCACAAACTCGTCTGTCAAGGACCGCCAAGTTTGCGAGGGGGGGGGGGGGGGATGTTAGAATAGCTCAATCTTCTTCTCCAATCAAGGCATGATTCAGATTTGATATAGCTATAATTGTGCATCAGTTTCTGATATTGTTATCAATGTAGTTGATTGTGGATTTGTAGTTATAGCAGTATTATTGCTTCATGTTAAACTGATGCAATACTCTCTTATATATTGTAAAGATTACAATTGTACAAATTAATGAAAATCATCTTCAATAGAACACATATAAAAGCCTTCACAAAACGGTAATAATTTTAGAGGTTCTAGCCAAGAAGATTGTTCCTGATGGAGTGCAATTCAGATACAACATCACTGATGTCCTTCCGATTTGTTGCGGATTCAACAGAACATGCAATTCTAATTCCAAATATCAACTTTAAGCACTCTTCAATTTTCTCTTGTCTTGTGATGGGTTGATTGCGAGCTTCATCAACAGTAGTGAGGCTTCCTTCAAGTAGAGAGTCTGTAATCTCCTCAACATATTCAGGTAGAGCTATCTTTACAAAGTTATGAAGATTCAAGCTGTCATTGAACAAAGGATCAGTAGGTCTCTTCCTAGTAAACATTTCTAACAACAGAATGCCAAAGCTGTATAGATCCCCACAGATTGACACTTCACTTCTCATACCATACTCTACAGATCAAACATTATCACAGATATTTGTCACCACATAACATAAAACCTCACTGATTATGTAACAGTTAAAGAATATGAAAAATTTGCCAACACATTCAGTTATAATCTTGACTAGATTTCGATACCTGATATTTCTCAATGC
Source organism: Potentilla sterilis (assembly GCA_963682095.1). Lineage (NCBI taxonomy): Eukaryota > Viridiplantae > Streptophyta > Magnoliopsida > Rosales > Rosaceae > Potentilla > Potentilla sterilis. The sequence continues at coordinate 29,746,689 of OY821755.1, read as the reverse complement.
CTCATATTCAGCTATGAAACTCTTTGAATCTCCCCTATGCAACATGTTAAATATCTTCACAGCAACAACTTTATCAAGATCGAGAATTCCTTTGTACACAGAACCAAAACCACCCTCACCAATCAAATTAGTGGAAGCAAACCCATCAGTTGCTTTAAGAGCGTCGCATATGAGATTTGCAAAAAAGAGTTCCCCAGAATGCTCAATTTAATTTCTTTCGTTTTCTTACGTTGAAGTAAAAAGGTCAGCACCATAGCAAGTACTAAAAGTGTTAACCCGGATACTAAGGACACAACTATTTTCATTGTACGAGACAAACCTCTTTCTTTATACACTTCAGATTTGCATGCAGGAAGTCGAAGCTCTGCAATACCTCCGCAGAGTGATGTGTTTCCAACAACTGATGTTGCACTTGCATTATTGAACACACCTCCAACTGGCACTTCTCCCCATAAGTGATTGAAGGACAGGTTCAGATTCTCCAAGTATCTAATGCCCTTAAAGAACTGCGGAATTTGCCCTGAAAAATTGTTTCGAGAGAGGTCTAACTTTCGAAGGCCTCTCAAGTTGTTCAAAGATGATGGAATGAGCCCCGTGAAGGAATTTCCTTGTAAGTGTAGGATTTCTGAACTCTCAGTCACCGAGGCTATTAGGAAGCTCTCCGGATAACATGTTCTCACCCAAGTGAAGTTCACCTAGATTCCTCAACTTGCCGATCTGCCAAGGAAAGGAGCCAACAAAGTGGTTATAGGACAAGTCTAGAAAAATTGACAGTGAGTGGAGGTCAATAAGTAGTTGCTGGGGTATTGTCCCATTCAGGTTATTTTCAGACAGACTCAATTCCAACAACCACTGGCATTTTCCTAGACTCAAAGGGATGCTGCCACTAAGATTATTGGCGTCCAAGTTAAGACTGATCAACATTGTCAAATTTCCAAGAGAAGATGGAATGCTTCCTGATAATTAGTTATGACGAAGATGTTGGAGATAGTATGGCGAGTGTGCTAGTGAGATAGTATGGCGAGTGTGCTAGTGCTCGGCAGTTCACGTGTCTCATCTGTGCAGCATAGAGTTTACCTACTGCAGTATGGGCATTATGGTGGAAAACGTTTTTCTTAGTTTTTAGTCCATGTCTTGGTATGGGTTATACAGTGTTTTTACTGTTTAGTTTTAATTCATACTTGTATAAATCCTTCTCTTTGTATTCTTTCCTTCTTATGAATGAAAAAGGGAACATTTTGCCCCAAAACTTCTCTGTGTTTTATGAATTTCAAGATGGTATCAGAGCAGGATATTAAATATCCTGCCTCGGCTTCTGTGTTCTTGTTCCCTTTTTTATTTTCTTCTTAATGTGAGTGTTGTGATCATTGCCTTGTTTTCAGCTTAAATGGCTTATGAAGCATTTTCAGATGTTAATCCCTTTGGATCAGTAAACAACCTCAATACTGATTCTAGTTACAATGGTGATGGTAACACGAATCAGCGTTTGTGTTCAGTCCTGCTTAATTCCTTCAATTATCTTCATTGGTCAAGAGCAGTTGCTCTTGCTCTTGGAGGAAAAGCTTGATTTTATCTATGGCACTACTCAAGCTCCTGAAGTTGGTTCCAGCACCTTCAATGCCTGGCTAAGCACAGATCAATTGGTTCGAGCATGGCTCATTAACTCAATGGAACCTAAGTTGGCTCAGACCTTCAGCTACTCCACTTCAGCAACTCAAATATGGACAGATATTGAAGAATTCTATGGGAACAAAAATAACTCAGCTCGTGTCTACCAACTGAAAAAGGACATCGCTGGCCTTGAACACGAAGGTAATTCCTTTGTGCAATACCTTGGCAGTCTAACAAGCATGTGGAATGAACTAAAAGTATACAGACCACATACCACTGATGCAGCTATCCTGCTGAAGAGGGCTGAGGAGTCACATACTCATGAATGCTGAGCTTCCCTCTTTTAGAACTGTCTGCAGCACTGTCCAAAGAGAAGAGACCAAAAGGCAAGTAATGAATATTGATATCAAGACTAACCATGCTGAGTCTAGTGCTTATGCTGCAAGCTATAAGCAGTTGGATGATAAGAATCAAAAATGGAAGCGCACTGGTGGCAAGTGTACTCATTGTGGAGGAAATCACTTTAGAGACAAGTGCTGGATCTTGTTCCCCGAGCTGAAAGTAAAATTTCTTGAAGAGAAAGCAAGAAAAGAGGGCAAGGGAAATCCTAAGAATACTAGCACTCCCACTCTCAGAGCAAATATTGCTTCTAGTTCTGCATCACCAGCTGTTCCTATTGACTTCACTGCAAATCCCTGTACTCTGATCAATGAATTTGCAGGATTTCTCCAACAAAAGCAGAAGTATGGAAATCAAGATTCAATTCACACTGCTCTTCTAAGTCAGTTTGCTGGTTTTCTAGCTGATTCAGATCATGTCAACAAATTTGATATCCCAGGTATCTTAAAGGCATTTGAAACTGCTTTATCTATTAGTGCATAAGATGATTGTTGGATTATAGACTCTGGTGCCACAGATAACATGACAAACAACTTATCCAATCTACATGACTTTGAAAAATTTTCTTCATCTGTGTTTATTGCAAATGGGAAGGGAGCCTCAGTGTTAGGAAAAGGGAAAGTTAAGTTTTTTCAAAATCAGCTGGAATTTGATGCTTTATTTGTTCCTTCATTTCCTTTTCAACTTCTTTCAGTTGGAAAAATCTCTAGAGTCTTACATTGTTTGGTCATCTTTTCTCCCTACAATGTTATCTTTTAGGATATGATCACCAAGAAGACGATTGGTGAAGGTGATTTTCAAAATGGACTGTATTACTTGTCCCGGAAGTCTCAAGTTTTTCAAGTCAGTTCCAGTAGGGTTTCAGAGTATCATCTGTGGCATCAACGCTTGGCTCATCCTTCAGAGAAAGTGTTATCTATTTTGTTTTCAAATTTGATCCATGGAAATCATAACTGTGAAGTGTGCCACATGTCAAAGTTTACTAGATTACCTTTTCAATTGTCTGCTTCTAGAGCTTGTAATCTGTTTGAAATCATCCATTCTGATGTATGGGGTCCTGTTCTAAAATCAGTAGATGGTTTTAGATATTTTGTAACCTTTATAGATGATTTCACCAGGATTACTTGATTGTACCTTTTGAAAATGAAAAGTGAAGTTATTGATGTGTTCAAAACTTTCTGCAATCTTGTCAATACTCAGTATTCATCCAAAATTCAAATCCTTAGATCTGATAATGGCTCAGAGTATATGTCCAACAAAATGCAACAGTTTTTAGGCTCAAATAGAATTATTCATCAGACAACCTGTGTTGGAACACCTCAGTAAAATGGCATTGCTGAAAGAAAGAATAGGGACTTGCTTGAGAAAACTAGAGCTTTGATGTTTCATTGACGTGAACCGAAGCTCGCATGCAATAATAAACCCTGCAATCGTTAGTAGTATAGACATAAGTAGGGATCGTTCTAAACCGGGGATTAAGGGTACCTGAAATATGAAATTGTTAGACAAACACATATGCACATATATACAAGACGTCACAATTTTTTGGGGGGAATGAAATGGATCGGCAGCAAGGCTGCCCTAGACTACACACGGCAACAAAACAGAAAATAAATCCTAAGTCTAATATTTACAAGTGATCATCATCTCTCACAAAACATTTTAGCACAAAAGACTCTTTAACATATAGACTAATATGTAAGAAGGTAAGGAACAAGTATGAATGTTGTTTTGACTTAACCAATTTCGATCCCAATTAGAGCCTACGAGGTCATCTAATCGTTGATTGCTAAGGTCTTAAGATTAACTACGAGTATAATCCTAAGGTATATGTTAACCGATTTTACTGGGTTAACAATTAAACACATGAATCACAAATCGAAGACATGCAAGCAAGTAAGGTTGTCAATCATCTTGTTTAACATGCAAGTTCTAAGGGTTTTATACTCTAGGCGAAAACACAAACCAAGTATGAATTATTCATGTTTTCTAGTTTGATGAAACCTAACACCTAGATTTACATGCAAACAACAAATGCTTAAGCACAACTAATGTTTCGGTTTATAAGGCATACTCCTTAGATTACTAATCGAATTAAGTTCTCAAACAACATCGCATACCTATTGTCCTAGTTATCAAACATAAAAATCTACAAGTCACATATTACAAATTAACATGCAAAACACACAATTTATAAAACCAAAATCGATTCATACATAGACATACAAATCATCACCAAACATACATGAGTGTTTCATAGACAAAACTTAAACATAACTAAACAAAAAGTACTAAACCGAAGAAGGGAGTGGATCACACTTTGAGACACCTTGAGAGCTTCACGTCGTGTGGATCGGTGGAGTATGGATGATGGGTTGATGCTGCTCGGCAGTAGGGTATGTCGGCAGTAGATTATGGAAGAAAAGTTCCAAGATTCGGCAAGAGCAGAAACTTGGTTGAGGTGAGGTGAAGGTGGTTTTCGGTTTAGGTTTTTGTCTAGGATCTTTGGTGAATTTTGGTAGAGTTTAGGCCTTGTGTTTAAGCTTGAGATGAGATGATTTTCAGAATGAAAAAGTGAGGTTATATATAGAGGAGAGGGGCTGCCGGCTGCCCTATTACAAAAGAGATTCAGAAAACCAAGTGGGATAAGGATTTGAAACCTTCCTTTCATAGTTCAATTAGGTTTTCTTTTTCTGAATTTTTCTTCAAGGCTTGGGCTTCAAATTTTCATGGACTTCATGTATGATCTTTGGTCTTCATTGGATGTGTCTTGGTCCATCGAAAATGTCTCATTGCCGGCAGCATCATCAAAGCACACAATCTGCCTCTTTCGGCAGCTTCTCCTAGTTCGACTAGGAGAACTTCTTTCTTCATATTTTTCTTCAATGCCATGGCTAGGTGTCATCCTCCTTCCTTCCTTAAGCTTGGACTATCTTCACATATGCATTTGTACATCATTTGGTCCATCAAAAACAGAAAGCACAAAAAAGGGGGCAGTAGGTTCCTGGAATCGGCAGATTTGATGTTCATGTAGTAACTCCGGCATATCTCCATCCTCGGAGCTCCGATTGATGCGATTCCAAGTCTCAGATAAACTAGACACACATGGCTACCTCCATATAAAAGAGTTCGATCAAATTCCTTATCAGTCGACGGGAATGATTTTTCGAAGTTGGGACAAAGTTCCAGGAAAATCCTGGAAGTCCCTGGATTGATTTGCTCGGACTGCCGTTTTGCAGCCAAGTTTTGGGTGACTTTCCGAACTCCGATTGATCTGAAATTTTAACACAACATTCCTCACTATATGAATATTAAGCACACCAAATTTCATAGAATTCGGACAAGGATAGATCGCACTTTCACTCATCTCAAAATCGCGAAAAAGACATATTTTACACTATTTTCCAGATTTCTCAAACTTAGTCATTTTTCGGATTCTTAACCATTTTTCACCAAACTCTACCAAAATGACACTAAACTATATCATGACTCTATCTTAGACAAATAAGGGTTAAACAAAGCATAAACGAGGGCATAAGCATGTAATATCGTCGCACATTGTGCTCCTATCAACTACCCCACACTTATCCTTTGCTAGTCCCTTAGCAAACTAAATAAGACTAAGACTCTAAACAAACTATTACCTCTAACAATTTGTCTCAGGCTCGTATGTACACATAGCTTTCAAGTTAATGCATGCGAATGTTAGGCACGAAAATTCCAAGCTTCATGAACATGTGACATCAATACGAACATATAAGAGCAAAAAGGTAAGCATGTAAACATGTTAAAACTAATTCAAATCACCTCTCTTCTTTTCTCTCGAAGCATGGTTATTCACACATAAGTATATGCAAGCGAAAGATCATGAATTACAAAGAGTGACTTGCATATATCAAAGAAACGAAAAGCACTTTGTGAATTTTATGGAAAAACCTCATATGATAACTATATGCACCAATGAACCAAAACCATATGCTTACTCTTGAGATAGTCTCCACAAATCAATTTTAACCATCTTAAGAATCATGAAAAAGATCAATCAAAGGGTTGTAATGGGGCTAGGCTAAGAGGTATTCGATATTTGGATAAGGAGGCTTAGAAACGTCACCATGGCTTTTGGCAAAGCTCAAATCTCCTTATGTCTTCTCGCCGAAAGGGTCAAATTTCATCTTGTTGGACCCATACTTCATTCTTTTCTTCCCATAACATTACAACAACATTCAAGACAATAGCCATGCACAAAAATGTTTCATTTTTCAAGCCTATGCCGTACCCTATATTTCTTTTCTCTTTTCTCGGCTTCTTTCTTTCTTTTTCTTTTGATCCGAGCACACTTTTTCTCTTTTCTTTTTCTAAGACACGGCATACATACATTTTTCATATAATTTTATGGCTAAGTCTACCCCACACTTGTTCTTCTTCATCACACACGCGAAAACGCTTTCAAAAATCAAGCTTTGCCAACACATAAGGTAAAGGCATCACTATACTAAGCTCATGGAAAGTGTTTAAGGGTGATGAAAGAAAAGGCTAATTGTAGGCTCAAAGGGGTTTACTAAGGTGTCCCACGACGGGCTCCAATAGGGCGCATGCTTTGTTTGGCTTTGGTGGTAAACCTAAATGATCTTTATGCAATCATATTCAAAATCAAGGTATTTTATGATAAAAACGTTTCGAAAATCAACAAGAGTAAGTTCTAGCATACTAGAGTTCATTAAAAAGCTATGGCACATAGTCATCGAATATGCAAAGAATTATGAGGTTTCATACTTCCTACAAATCTATCAAATTTTGTCCTTTTATCGCTCAAGAAGAAAGCAAATTGGCACTAAAGCTCACATAGGTTATAATCGAAATAAATTAGCTCAAACATGCATGCTTCATAATCAAAAAATCCTACATGCTCCTACCAATGCACAAAATCCATGAAACTCACAATTTTAAAAGTATGCACAACCATCATCTATGTATGCAAAGAGGAGAAAAACATCATTGACATATTAGGGGCATCCTAAGACTCGAAACAAACAAATTTAAACACTCTATTTTTGTGGAACAATTTTCTGAATTTTCTCTTTCTAAACTAAGCACACAAAAACATAAAACAAAAACGGAACATGCTATCCCACCCCACACTTAGAAAATTACATTGTCCTCAATGTAAGCACAAATCTATATCAAAGAATTTCCTAAGCATGCAATAGTCTAACATTTACCAACATATCATCACAAATCAAAGAAAAAGAGAAGGGTTAAGAAATTTCAAACTCTCGGTGATGGCTCCTTCACTTTTCTTTGATCGAATTGGGTTGCCTCCCAAGTAGCGCTTTGTATTTATAGTCCATTGCTTAGGCTTTTCACCGTTTCATATTTCATGTGTTCATCTTGCTCCAAAGTAACTCAAATCGGCATGAAGAAGTTCAAGAAGAAGCTCGTTGCAAGTTGTATCCGTGTCGGCTCTTTTCAGTGTGTCCTGTTGAATCGGCGTATCTGGCAGCAGAAGCTGCGTGTCCGGCGTGTCCTGAGGCGTGTCAACCCTGTGTCCGACTTCCTGTGTGAGCGTGTCAACCCTGCCGGCAATGGCAGGTCCGGCAGGAGGTGGACTTGCGGCTGAAACTGGTGGCTGCTGCTCGGCAATTGCAGGTCCAGCAGCTTGGTTCGGTGGTGATGATTGTGGGGCATTGTATACGGCAGCTTCCTCCACCGTGTGCTCTTGAAAGGATGAGTAGTAAGGCTTGAGACGGTGCCCATTTACTGTGAAAGCCTTGCTTGTGATTGAACTTTGAATTTCGATAGCTCCATGGGGAAAAACTTGAGTAACAATGAAAGGGCCAACCCATCTAGAGCGAAGCTTACCCGGAAAGAGTCGAAGTCTTGAATTGAATAAAAGAACTTGTTGCACAACTTCAAATTTTTTTCCTCGTATCATCTTGTCATGATAAGCCTTTGTTTTCTCCTTGTATATCCAAGCGGCATCATAGGCTTCATTACGGATTTCTTCAAGTTCATTGAGTTGAAGCTTTCTATGAAGACCGACATCATCTATGTTCATGTTGAAGGCCTTGATTGCCCACCATGCTTTGTGCTCTAGCTCAACCGGTAAGTGACATGCTTTGCCATAAACTAACCGAAAAGGGGACATGTCTATCGGTGTCTTGTATGCAGTCCTATATGCCCACAAAGCATCATCGAGACGATCACTCCAATCCTTCCTTGAAGGTCCAACCGATTTCTCCAGTATTTGCTTGATCTCTCGATTACTTACCTCGGCCATACCACTTGTTTGGGGATGATAAGGTGTAGATACCTTATGAGTGACTCTATATTTCTTCAATAAGGCCTCAACGGTGCGGTTACAAAAATGGGTGCCTCCATCGCTAATCAAGACTCTTGGAACTCCAAAACGCGAAAAGATGTTGGTCTTGAGAAACTCGGCTACCACCTTGGCATTGTTGGTGCATGTAGCCCTTGCTTCAATCCACTTTGACACATAATCAACCGCAAGCAAGATGTAGAGAAAACCCTTACTTGAAGGAAACGGTCCCATGAAGTCAATACCCCATAAATCGAAAATTTCTACCTCAATGATAGGCGTGAGCGGCATTTGGTCTCTAGCTCCAATGTTTCCCATTCTTTGGCATCTATCACAAGCTTTACAAAACATGAATGCATCTCTAAAAATCGTAGGCCAAAAGAACCCACACGTAAGTACCTTCAATGCCGTTTTCTTCGGTCCAAAATGCCCACCACAAGCTTCACTATGACAAAAAGCAAGGATGGAGCGATGTTCATTCTCCGGCACACATCTTCGAATAACTTGATCACCACATTGCCTCCATAAGTACGGATCATCCCACAAGAAGTGTCGAGCTTGCTTCCTTATTCTCTTCTGTTGGTGACTCGGCATCTCTTTGGGAAATCGATTAGTAGCAAGAAAATTTGCAATGTCGGCATACCAAGGCTCATGTACTTCAAGTCGAAAAAGTTGCTCATCCGGAAAGGTTTCACATAGGGGCAGCCGATCCACATCCTTGACAAGTCTACTCAAATGATCGGCTACAACATTCTCTACTCCTTTCTTATCTTTAAGCTCAATGTCGAACTCTTGAAGCAAAAGAATCCATCGAATGAGCCTCGGCTTAGCATCCTTCTTTGTCATAAGATATCTCAAAGCGGCATGATCACTATAAACAATAACCTTGGAATTCAAAAGATATGATCGAAACTTTTCCAAAGCAAAAATTACCGCTAAGAGTTCCTTCTCCGTTGTTGTGTAGTTGAGTTGAGCATCGTTGAGAGTCCTTGAAGCATAGTAAATGGCGCATGGTTTCTTCTCAATTCGTTGTCCAAGTACTGCTCCAAGTGCATAATCACTAGCATCACACATCAACTCAAATGGCTCGTCCCAATTAGGGGAGACCAACACCGGCGCCCCACACAATAAGTATTTCAATTGGCAAAAGCTAGCTTCACAAGCCTCCGACCACTCAAACGTCACCTCCTTTTGTAACAAGTTGTTCAATGGCTTGGCAATTGAAGAGAAGTCTTTGATAAATCTTCGATAAAACCCCGCATGGCCAAGAAAACTTCTCACATCCTTCACACACCTAGGGCTCGGCAATGCTTGTATTAGCTCCACCTTGGCTTTGTCAACTTCTAAGCCTCTTGCCGAAATAATGTGCCCTAATACAATACCTTGCGTGACCATGAAGTGACACTTCTCCCAATTGAGCACAAGATTTGTCTCTACACACCTCTCAAGTATCTTCTCCAAGTTCCCCAAACATGCATCGAAGGTGCCTCCATACACACTAAAGTCATCCATAAACACTTCGATAATGTCTTCAATAAAATCTGAGAAGATAGCATACATACATCTTTGAAACGTGCCGGGTGCGTTGCATAGTCCGAATGGCATCCGCCGATAAGCAAACGTGCCAAATGGACAAGTAAAAGTGGTCTTCTCTTGATCATCCGGGTGTATCATGATTTGATTGTAACCACTATATCCATCAAGAAAGCAATAGAACGAATGGCCGGCTAACCTCTCTAGCATTTGATCCATAAACGGCAAAGGCATGTGATCCTTCCTCGTTGAAGCGTTGAGCTTTCTATAGTCGATGCACATCCGATGACCGGTTACAAGTCTTTGTGGTACAAGCTCATTCTTCTCATTCTTGACAACCGTTACACCACTCTTCTTAGGCACTACTTGCACGGGAGATATCCACTTACTATCCGAAATTGGGTAAATCACCCCACAGTCAAGCAACTTGATAATCTCTTCCTTCACAACTTTCATCATGGGAGGGTGAAGTCGACGTTGAGCTTCCTTTGTCGGCTTAGCTCCTTCTTCTAACAAGATGCGATGAACACAAGTAGTAGGGCTTATTCCCTTGATATCCGCCAAGGTCCATCCTATGGCGGTCTTGTACTTCTTAAGCACACGTATCAAATCAACCTCTTGCTTCTCACTAAGCATTGAAGACACAATAACCGGTAGTGTATCTTCTTCTCCAAGATAAACATACTTTAAGTGACTAGGGAGTTCTTTAAGTTCTAACTTTAGGGCCTCTTCCACACTTGGTCGAAATTTTGTTGTGGCACTTGGAATTGACAAGAACGAATCAAACTTCGAATAAGGCCGAGCCTCTAACTCGGCACACACTTCCACTAAGCTCGGCAATATCATGTATGGCTCGGCAATGCTTGGCTCGGCTTCCCCTCTCTCATACATGATTCGTTCTCCCCTCTTGTCAAATCCGACCCCTTGCTCAATCGCTAATTGCTATGCGTCGAGCGAGGTCGACATAACTTGCTCGACCTCCTCCAATACATCAATGGCACAACCCTCCTTCAAATCAACAATGGGGAATTTCATGGCATCAAATACATTAAACTTGATCACCTCACCATCAAACTCCATAGTTAGGTTGCCCTCGGCCACATCTATCTTTGTGCGCGCCGTCCTCATAAATGGTCGCCCTAGTAGCAATTGAGTGCTATTGACCGGCGAATCCTCCATTCAACCACATAGAAATCGGCAGGGAAAATCAATTGATTGACTTGCACCAACACATCCTCCACATAACCCTCCGGATACTTACTTGAGCGATCCACAAGTTGAATGATGACATTGTCCTTCTTGAGAGGCCCTATACTCAACGTTTGATACACATTGAGTGGCATGACATTGATCGATGCTCCCAAATCCAACATCACATCCTCAAAACGAGTGTTGCCAATCACACAAGGCACATTGAAGCTTCCCGGATCCTTCATCTTTGGTGGCAACTTCCTTTGAATAACGGCCGATACCGTCTCGCTCATAGTCACCACACGAGTCTCCCTAGTATGCCTTCTAGCCGTGCAAAGCTCCTTCAAAAACTTAGCATACTTCGGTACTTGCTTAATGCATTCCAACAAAGGGATGTTGACTTGCACTTTCCGGAAAATCTCCAACACCTCCTCATCTGACTTATCCTTCTTCGTTCTAGCAAAGCGAGAAGGGAATGGAATGCTTGATGTCGGCACCCCTCCCTTGCTTGCTTGGGTCGGCACTAACTCATTCTTTGATGTTGCGGAATCATACTCAAGCTCATTGTGCAGCCCCCTATCTTTCACATGGTTGTTGCCGGCCTCTCCCTTCTCGGCAGCATTGCCCTTCTCGGCAGCACTATGGCTCTCGGCTGCAGCATGGTTGGCTGCAGCCCCTTCGTTCCTATCTCTATGGCTGCCGGCAATTGCAGGTCCGGCAGCCCTCTCGGCTTCATCTACTACATCGAATGTTACTCGCTTCTTCTTTGGACTTGTTGGAGGAAACAACTCTCTTCCACTTCGAGTTTGAATCACTTTGGCTTGCTCGTTCCTCGGATTGGGAATCGTATTGCTTGGCAACTTCCCTTGCTCATTAAATCTTCCCATGAAATCTACAACTTGGCCCATTTGAGTTTTGAGCTCTCCAATGTCCTTTTGATGATTTTGTTGCCCCGCGAGTAATGCTTGAGTAGCACTTGACAAAGATTGGAGCAAAGCATCATAATTTGGATTGCTCGGTGTGGCTTGGCCTTGGCTCGGCCCTCCTTGAGTGTGGTTCGGCAATGCAGCAAAATTCCCTTGGTTCGGTTGAAAGGGTTGCCGAGGTACAAATGGTGCCCTCGGCGCAAACGGTGCTCCTCCCTCTCTTGGTTGGATAGGTGCCCTAAGCACATTGTCATTATTCGCCCATCGAAAGTTAGGATGATCATTGAACCTCGGATTGAAGTTCCCAAACCGTTGACCTCCTTGAAAGCCAATAGCATTGCACTCCTCTACTCCCTCATTAACTCCAAATTGAGGGCATTGTTCGGTCTCATGGCCCTCGGTGCAAATTCCACATACCATAGCACGCTTCTTCATCAAATTACTCACCAAGTCGGTAAGCTTGTCCACTTTCTCCTCTAACTTTGAGCTCGAAGACGTCTCATGCACTTTCTCATTCCTTTGCACATTGCTTCGTGCCATGCCAAATTGTTGGTTGTTCAAAGCACGAACTTCCAGCAAACTTCTTGCCGCACCGGCATTTAACTCCAAAAAGCTACCTCCCGCGGCCGAATCAAGAAACTCTCTCTCCATGACACGTAATCCCTCATAGAAATATTGTAGCAAGACCCCATCGCTAATGCCATGCGATGGACACAAAGAAACTAGGGACGTGAACCTCTTGTAGTAGTCAAAGAAAGTCTCATCTCCGGCTTGCTTCACACTAGTAATTTGCTTCCTCAGATCAGTGATGCGTGAAGCAGGAAAGTACTTGAGTAAAAACTCATCCATCATAGAACTCCACGAAACAATGCGACCACTAGGCACCTCAAACAACCACTCCTTTGCTTGATCTTCTAATGAGAACGGAGAAGCCTTCATCTTGAAGTGTTGCAAATCAGTCCCTCTTGGACACATAGACTCCGTGGTGAAGTTAAACCACTGTAGATGCTTGTTAGGGTCCTCACTCGGCATCCCATAAAACGATTTCAGCTTATGGAGGAATCCACTCCTCAATTCAATCTCTCCCGTCTTGTCAGCTTCCAAGGGAGGATAAATGATATTCGAAGGAGCAACTCCAGCTCCAGCAAAATGACCATTCTGTGAACGGATTGAAGCCATTATCTCCTCTTCTTCCTCTGATTCGGCAAAGGCTACAAATTCTGGATTCTCAAGATCACACGACGACGAAACAACTGAAGGGGAACTCGGCACACTGTCAGAAACGGACGGCACTAATGGTGATGACGGCAATGATGGTGATGAAACTGATGAACTGGTTGGTGACGATGGCGGTAATGGCACAAAACGAGCAATAGCGAGTTCTTGATCTAAACGTTGCAAACGGCCTTGAAGATCTCTTGTCCAAATATTAGATTCGGACATGCATTATTTCTGAAAATTGCAACATTTAAACAAGTTAGAACATCGTAAAGAAATAGAAAGCAAGAATATACATCATTACAAGCCATGGCATTGGCAATTACACAACATTTTTCAAACAATATCACACAAAACCACATTCGGCAAAGGCATATAACACTCGGCAAAGCTCAAATATATTCGGCAATAAGAGATCAAAAATTGGAACGTTCATGATCATGTAATCACTAAGTCTAATTTCTTTTAAATTTGTTCTAACTCTCGAAGTACGTGGAGCAGAGGAGATAACGGTGCAATGGACTGATACAGCCCCCGGTAGTATCATGCTTAACCTGATATACCTCAAGAGTTTAAACCACACAACATGTTTTATCTTTGAAGAAAATAGGTCACATATGTCAAGTTATGTTCTAGAGTCTAAAGTGAGGTGATGCTTCGGCACAAGCTGTCGACTAGGTCGTGCGGATTTTACGTTTCAAAGGTCATTAAAATCACGGAGGGCGAACCCCCTACAGGAACCAGGCAGGACTCGTTGTTGGACACCACGGAGGGCGAACCCCCTATCGACTCACTCACCGAGAATGAACATCAGTCTATGGGCCTTGAGATCCAGTTAAACAAACCTGAGAACCATATCTATGATAATAATCACCCCATACTTTGTAAAACAAACACGGATCCCTAGCAGTCTACAAGTGTTGATTAAAACCGCCCTCAACCTCATAGAAGTAATACTATTGCCGAAAAGACGCTTATATGCGTGGGGGGGAAGTATCCCGCGTTTCCCAATCTACATAGAAACGGTCTCCGACATAGCACCATTCACATGAAGGGTTTTGGTTATGATCAACAAAAGTGGCTTCACCTACATGTTACACTTTAGAAACTACAATAAACTCAAACATACACAACACTATCAACTCCCTAGAAATTAAACTAAGTGATTACCAACATACATCAATATACATCATGCAACTTCCGAAATTTAAACTCTACATGCCGAAGCATATTTCTACTTTACAAAATCCCAAAATAAAATTAAAATTACAACTTTACAAATTCACAACAAAAATTTCCAGCGACATTATATACACAACAAAATCATAAAACAAGCTTTTATAATCCCCGGCAACGGCACCAAAAATTGACGTGAACCGAAGCTCGCATACAATAATAAACCCTGCAATCGTTAGTAGTATAGACATAAGTAGGGATCGTTCTAAGCCGGGGATTAAGGGTACCTGAAATATGAAATTGTTAGACAAACACATATGCACATATATACAAGACGTCACAATTTTTTGGGGGGAATGAAATGGATCGGCAGCAAGGCTGCCCTAGACTACACACGGCAACAAAACAGAAAATAAATCCTAAGTCTAATATTTACAAGTGATCATCATCTCTCACAAAACATTTTAGCACAAAAGACTCTTTAACATGTAGACTAATATGTAAGAAGGTAAGGAACAAGTATGAATGTTGTTTCGACTTAACCAATTTCGATCCCAATTAGAGCCTACGAGGTCATCTAATCGTTGATTGCTAAGGTCTTAAGATTAACTACGAGTATAATCCTAAGGTATATGTTAACCGATTTTACTGGGTTAACAATTAAACACATGAATCACAAATCGAAGACATGCAAGCAAGTAAGGTTGTCAATCATCTTGTTTAACATGCAAGTTCTAAGGGTTTTATACTCTAGGCGAAAACACAAACCAAGACAACTACGAGTATGAATTATTCATGTTTTCTAGTTTGATGAAACCTAACACCTAGATTTACATGCAAACAACAAATGCTTAAGCACAACTAATGTTTCGGTTTATAAGGCATACTCCTTAGATTACTAATCAAATTAAGTTCTCAAACAACATCGCATACCTATTGTCCTAGTTATCAAACATAAAAATCTACAAGTCACATATTACAAATTAACATGCAAAACACACAATTTATAAAACCAAAATCGATTCATACATAGACATACAAATCATCACCAAACATACATGAGTGTTTCATAGACAAAACTTAAACATAACTAAACAAAAAGTACTAAACCGAAGAAGGGAGTGGATCACACTTTGAGACACCTTGAGAGCTTCACGTCGTGTTGATCCGGTGGAGTATGGATGATGGGTTGAGGCTGCCGGCAGTAGGGTTTGTCGGCAGTAGATTATGGAAGAAAAGTTCCAAGATTCGGCAAGAGCAGAAACTTGGTTGAGGTGAGGTGAAGGTGGTTTTCGGTTTAGGTTTTTGTCTAGGATCTTTGGTGAATTTTGGTAGAGTTTAGGCCTTGTGTTTAAGCTTGAGATGAGATGATTTTCAGAATGAAAAAGTGAGGTTATATATAGAGGAGAGGGGCTGCCGGCTGCCCTATTACAAAAGGGATTCAGAAAACCAAGTGGGATAAGGATTTGAAACCTTCCTTTCATAGTTCAATTAGGTTTTCTTTTTCTGAATTTTTCTTCAAGGCTTGGGCTTCAAATCTTCATGGACTTCATGTATGATCTTTGGTCTTCATTGGATGTGTCTTGGTCCATCGAAAATGTCTCATTGCCGGCAGCATCATCAAAGCACACAATCTGCCTCTTTCGGCAGCTTCTCCTAGTTCGACTAGGAGAACTTCTTTCTTCATATTTTTCTTCAATGCCATGGTTAGGTGTCATCCTCCTTCCTTCCTTAAGCTTGGACCATCTTCACATATGCATTTGTACATCATTTGGTCCATCAAAAACAGAAAGCACAAAAAAGGGGGCAGTAGGTTCCTGGAATCGGCAGATTTGATGTTCATGTAGTAACTCCGGCATATCTCCATCCTCGGAGCTCCGATTGATGCGATTCCAAGTCTCAGATAAACTAGACACACATGGCTACCTCCATATAAAACAGTTCGATCAAATTCCTTATCAGTCGACGGGAATGATTTTTCGAAGTTGGGACAAAGTTCCAGGAAAATCCTGGAAGTCCCTGGATTGATTTGCTCGGACTGCCGTTTTGCAGCCAACTTTTGGGTGACTTTCCAAACTCCGATTGATCTGAAATTTTAACACAACATTCCTCACTATATGAATATTAAGCACACCAAATTTCATAGAATTCGGACAAGGATAGATCGCACTTTCACTCATCTCAAAATCGCGAAAAAGACATATTTTACACTATTTTCCAGATTTCTCAAACTTGGTCATTTTTCGGATTCTTAACCATTTTTCACCAAATTCTACCAAAATGACACTAAACTATATCAAGACTCTATTTTAGACAAATAAGGGTTAAAAAAAGCATAAACGAGGGCATAAGCATGTAATATCGTCGCACATTGTGCTCCTATCATTCATGCTAATGTTCCAAAGCATTTTTGGTCTCATGCAGTCCTTGCTGCAACTTATCTTATTAATCGCTTGCCAAGTAGAGTGTTGAACTCTAAGTCTCCCCTGGAAGTTTTAAAAGGCAGGAAGATTGATTTGAGTCATCTGAAAGTTTTTGGCTGTGTGTGCTATGTGCATGTTCAAGATAAGCACAGGGATAAGCTTGAGCCAAGAGCTGTCAAGTGTATGTTTCTGGGATACTCTACTACTCAGAAAGGTTACAAGTGCTATAATCATGAATCTCGGAAAATAGTTGTTTCTAGAGATGTGAAATTCGAAGAAGAAGTTATGTTTTTCCCTAAGAAAATTGTTGATGCAGATGGTCAGGGGGAGTCATTTAGTGATTTATTTCCTGCACCTTTGACAAGTGCAGAATTATCTAAACCATCTGCTGAAATTAATGAGCATGAAGTTTCCAATGATCAGGAAATTGAAGAAATGCATGATAATGCAGTTTTTGACAGCCCTGTTCAGCCTGCTCATCTGGAAGAACCTGTTTTAGCTACTGCTCCTCAACCTGTGCAACCTCAAATTCCCAGAAGGAATCCTACAAGAGATAGGAATCCTCCTGTAAGATTTAAAGATTATGTTGGCTTCCATGTGAAATATCCAATTTCTGATTTTTTGGGATATCGAAGGTTGTCAACTTCTCATGCAACCTTCTTAAGTGTTATTGATGAAATCATTGAGCCTAGAAATTTCAATGAAGCTAGTGAAAGTGCAATTTGGAATCAGGCTATGCAGGAAGAGCTAAAAGCTCTTAATGAAAACGGAACTTGGAGCATTGTTAAGATTTCAGCTGGAAAAAAGGCAGTGGGAAGCAAGTGGATCTATAAAATCAAGTTTCAATCAGATGGTAAAGTGGAGAGGCACAAAGCTCGTCTTGTTGCTCGTGGCTTTACTCAAACTCATGGAGTGGACTACAAGGAAACTTTTGCACCAGTTGCAAAAATGAACACTGTGAGGGTTCTTCTATCTCTTACAGTGAATCACAATTGGTCATTACATCAAATGGATGTAAAGAATGCCTTCTTACATGGTGATTTGGAAGAAGAGGTTTATATACAGCTTCCACCTGGTCACCCCCAATCTGCATATCCAAATTTGGTGTGTAAATTACACAAGGCAATTTATGGTCTCAAGCAATCCCCTAGAGCTTGGTATGCTAAACTCAGCTCAGTTCTTGAGGGAATTGGTTTCTGCAGAAGTAATGCTGATTCGTCACTATTTTTCAGAAACAGTGTCAATGGCAAACTTGCAGTCCTTGTTTATGTTGATCATTTAATCATGACTGGTGATAATTCTCAAGAAATCAATTCTCTGAAAAATGCTCTGCAGTCTAGATTTGCAATGAAAGATCTTGGTAAGTTAAAATACTTCCTTGGTATAGAAATGGCCTCCTCCTCAAAAGGGCTATTTCTGAATCAAAGAAAGTATGTTCTTGATCTTTTTCAAGATGCTGAAATCCTTGAATGCAAGCCTGCAAAGACTCCTCTTGAAAGTAAATTGCAGTTGGATACTCACAGTGATGCTCTTGGGAATATTGGTGATTATCAAAGGGTAGTAGGGAAGTTAATCTAGCTCACAATCACTCGCCCTGATATTTCTTATGTAGTTAGCATTGTCAGTCAGTTTATGCATTCTCCTACTGTGTTTCATTTGAATATTGTCAAGAGAATTCTGAGGTATCTAAAGGGTTCAGTTGGTAGAGGAATTCTCTTGAAGAAAAATGATCATCATGATATTGTTGGCTATGCGATGCAGATTGGGCTGGCAATGCCCTTGACAGAAAAAGCACAACAGGCTTCTGCACATTTGTTGGTGGAAACTTTGTTACTTGGAAAAGCAAAAAACAAAGTGTTGTTGCAAGGTCAAGTGCAGAGGCTGAATATAGAGCAATGGCTTCAGCAGTATGTGAATTGATTTGGCTTAAAGGTCTTCTGGCTTATCTAGGTTTTCTAAGTTTTGATCCTATCTGTCTGCATTGTGACAACCAGGCTGCTATGCACATCGCCTCTAACCCTGTGTTTCATGAAAGAACTAAGCACATTGAGGTCGACTGCCATTTTATAAGGAATCAAATCCAAGATAACATCATCTCCACTAACTATGTGAAAAGTGAAGATCAATTAGCCGATATCTTTACCAAGTCTTTAACTTCTGCTCATTTTCAAAACATTTTGTGCAAGCTTGGGTCCTTTAATCTTTTGGACCAATCTTGAGGGGGAGTGTTGGAGATACTATGGCGAGTGTGCTAGTGAGATAGTATGGCGAGTGTACTAGTGCTCGGCAGTTCACGTGTCTCATCTGTGTAGCATGGAGTTCACCTATTGCAGTATGGGCATTATGGTGGAAAACTTTTTTCTTAGTTTTTAGTCCATGCCTTGGTATGGGTTATACAGTATTTTTACTGTTTAGTTTTAATTCATACTTGTATAAATCCTTCTCTTTGTATTCTTTCCTTCTTATGAATGAAAAAGGGAACATTTTACCCCAAAACTTCTTTGTGTTTTATGAATTTCAAGATCCAATTTCCCGAGAGTAGAAAGCTTCCCAATGTCAGCAGGGATGCTACCTGTGAAGGAGTTCCCTAACAAATAGAGTGATTGCAAATTTATAAGATCTCCTATACCAGTTGGGATGCTTCCATGTAGTTGGTTGCGACTAACAAAAAGCATTTCAAGATTGGTTGAGAGATTGGATATTGACGTGGGAAATGTCCCTCCGAAGTTGTTGTAGCTTATAAGAAACCATCTTAACTTTGTGGCGTTCATCAACTCTGAAATAAAGCACAAGTCCCCTTGTTTACTGTCTCCGAGATGATTAGACGTCACATAAAAAATTGCGAGGTTATGAAGCTTTCGCAAATTGGGCACTTGTCCTGTTAGATTGTTACCTCCAACAGCGAACAACACTAGGCTTGTTGCATTGGATATGGACAAAGGAATGGCCCCAGTAAACTCGTTCTCTCCAATGCTGAAGAGCCTGAGGTTAGGAAACGCAACGCTCAAGTGTGAAGGAATACTCCCCTGAAATTGGTTTGATGTTAAAGAAAAAGTAACAATAGCAGAGAGGTTGTAAATGGAAGGAGGGATGGTACCAGACAACATATTTGCTTGGAATGAAAGAAAGGTCAACTTTTTCAATTGGCCTATAGAACTAGGGATGCCCCCCACCAAGTTGTTACCCAATACAGAAAATCTTGCAAGATATGAAAGGTTCCCCAAGGAAGGAGGGATTTCTCCCGTGAAATTATTCTCTTCTAAATCAAGCATTTGAAGCTTAGACAAGAAACCAAGATCAGAAGGAATTTCACCCACCAACTTGTTTTCGCCGACAGAGAGAAATGCCAGGTTGAAGCAATTGGACATGTTGGCAGGAATAGGGCCAGTAAACGAGTTATTCGTTAAAGATAGTACCTGTAACCTACGCAAAAGCCCGATTTGTGGGGGAAGTTCTCGAGTGAAGCTATTGTTAGAGAGTTCAAGTGTCCTTAGAAAGCTCAGATTTCCAATGTGTGGGGATATGGAGCCAGCCAAGCCTTGGGAGTTGAGGTCCAGCATAGTGACTCTCTGACGATGCCTCGAACTGCAAGTGACACCGTACCAGAAACAGAAGTGAATCGAGTCATTCCAGGAGCTCAGGACGCGGTTGGGATCATGCTGTATGTTGCCTTTGATGGCTAAGAGTGCCAGCCTATCCGTCTCATTTCCTTTCATCCTAGAGGAGTCTAAAAGATCAAAATCCAAACAATCTTTTAGTACTTAAATTGAACATAACCATGTAAACACAAAATCAAAACAAAAGATCAGAATATACCTGCTGCATTGAAACTGATTGCCATTGCTTGTAGCACAAGTAACTCCGGTCTTCAAGCTTTATCCTTCTGAATATCTCTCACAGTTGCTCTATATGGGATAGAATACTGTATGCGTTAGTGATGATATCAGGGACTAATGCTCATGTATATATATATAGTGATCAACTAGTGCCTTGCCCATTAAAGAGTCCTAGTTGATCTCAATATAGTTTCCTTATTGTCATGAGATTGCTATCAGATTCTGTATTGGATTCTTACTCAATACATTGATTATATGTTTATCAATATATCACAAAGATTACATTCCTTATTCAACTCTTATTAACTAGATAATGTTTAATCAATTGCTTAATACTCAAGACATTGAATTAGTGTACAAGTCCATTATATTCTTTCAATCTCCCACTGGACTGTACAATGATTCAAATGTAAGCAAAAGAATTAAAACAAAACTAAGTAATAAACTTAAGGCATGCTTGAGCTGAACAAAATGTATAAATCCAAAAGTAAACAACTCAGTCACTTTACAACAACATATGCAGAACCTAAGATCTAACAAATTCAACAGAAAATGCAGATTGAAGATCACTGCAAGTGTTCCTGCAAAGCACAAGAGTTCCAGATATGAACTAGAATGAGCTAATGACATTTTCACACATATAAATAACTGTATTGTCAAAAATCTCTTGTCCTCTGTATGGTTTTAAACAAAAACTCCAAAATCACAAGCAACTTAACACCAGTGGACATACATATAAATAACTGTATTGTCAAAAATCTCTTGTCCTCTGTATGGTTTTAAACAAAAACTCCAAAATCACAAGCAACTTAACACCAGTGGACATAAACATGCTTGTTAACTCAAAAGGCAAACATGTACAGAACATATACTGTACACAAGTATCCACTTGAACTTCTTGATAACTTGAAATAAAATTAAAAACAGAAACTGAATTTCGAAATTTAAATATATAGTACTGAACCATGGAATTCATCAATTTTATTTGATAACAGAATCAAGTTTACATAACCAGAAACATAAATACAAGAATAAAACATAACATTGAAAATCTGTAACTAAATTTTGAATGCTCCCACTAAACTCCAGAATCTAGTTTCTCCAGAACACCTAGTCTAGCACAATGCTTCTTAAAAGTTTCAACTGGTAATGGTTTGGTAAAAGAGTCTGCTAATTGTTCTTCTTTAGCAATGTTCAAAATCTTGACTTCACCATCCTTAACTCTTTTCCTCACACCATAATACTTGAGATCAATGTGCTTAGAATTGGTTGATCTCTTACTGTTTTTACAGAAAAACACTGCAGCCTCATTATCACAATACACACTTAGCTTATTTGGAATCAAATGGCTCAGAATTTTGGTTTCTGTCAGAAAGTTTTTAATCCACAGACCTTCACAGACACCTTCATAAACTGCTATGACTTCTGCTTGCATAGTAGAGGTTGCAACTATAGTCTGTTTCATGGTTTTCCATGCAACAACACCTCCAGCTAACATATACACATATCCACAAGTAGACTTATCTGAATTTAGATAGTTTCCAGCAAAATCAGAATCTGTAAAGTCTTCTAAAACTAAGCTTTTCACTCTTCTATAAACAAGCAAATGGTTTTTAGTCCTCTGAAGATATCTAAGAACTTTCTTACCAGCATTCCAATGTTGAATTGATGGATTACTTTGAAATCTAGAAAGCATACCAACTGCAAATGCTAAGTCGGGTCTAGTGCATACCTGAGCATACATTAAACTACCAACTAACCTAGCATATGGTTTTGAATCCATATCAGCTTTCTGTTCTGCAGACATAGGCAATTTGTTTTTATGCAATTTATCTCCTTTAGACATAGGAACTTCACCAGAACTACAAGTTTCCATTCCAAAACGTTTCAGAACTTTTGAAATGTAGCTTGCTTGTGACAAACCTAATAAGCCACGTTTTATGTCCCTTTTTATCTCAATGCCTAAGACAAAAGATGTTTCCCCCAAATCTTTCATATCAAATTTCTTTGATAAAAAAATTTTAGTGTCTTTAAGTAATTTTACATTACTACTTGCCAACAGGATATCATCAACATATAGTATGAGAAAAATGAAACTATTTCCCACAGTCTTGAGATAAATGCATTCATCAACAATATTTTCTGTAAAACCAAAAGTTGATATCAGTGAATCAAATTTCCTATACCACTGCCTAGATGCTTGTTTTAATCCATAAATTGATTTCTTAAGTTTACAGACCATTTTCTCTTTTCCTGGAACAACAAAACCTTCAGGTTGTTTCATGAAAATTGTTTCTTCAAGCTCACCATTAAGGAAAGCTGTTTTGACATCCATCTGATGTAACTCCATATCAAAATGAGCTACTAATGCCATAATTATTCTAAAAGAGTCTTTTGTAGACACAGGAGAAAAGGTTTCAGTAAAATCAATCCCTTCTTGTTGAGTGAAGCCCTTTGCAAATAACCTAGCCTTAAACCTCTCTATGTTTCCTTTAGCATCTCTTTTAGTTTTATAAACCAACTTACAGCCTATTGCTTTTTTATTTTCATCTGCCTTAACCAAATCCCAGACCTTATTATTCTTCATAGACTCAATTTCTGCATCCATGGCTTCTTGCCATTTAGCTGAGTCTTCACTTTTAATAGCTGCAGTGAAAGTGACTGGATCAGTGTCATCATCTAATACATTATCAATTTCTTGAGAAAATACTAGATATTCACTGTTATTCCCAAAAGTGGGAATTCTTTCCCTCTGAGATTTCCTACGTTTAGGACTTGGTTCAGGTTCTTCTTGAGGCTCTAGTGGTATTATAATTTCTTGAGGTTCTGTATCTTCTACAAATTGATCAATTTCCATATTATCTGAAGAATTTTCATTTGTTGGCTCAGTGACTAATTTTTCCCCCAAAACTTCAGTTTCAGATAAATTTTAATTTACTTTAGATAAATCTGAAAATGATATAGCATTATTCTGTAGGTTAGGTGAATGTTCTGAAGTTTCTATAATTTCTTCAAAATCTGTAGACAAATCTATATATTCTGTATTACATGAAGACTCTCCTAAAAATTTAACTTGATGAGTCTCAAATATTCTTGGAGTATGTTTACTCGAGTAGAGTTTATACCCCTTTGATTTTTCACAATAACCTACAAAATAACAACTAACAGACCTTGGCTCATGCTTTTCGAAATTAGGATTATAAATCCTAGCTTCTGCATTGCAGCCCCAAACATGCATATGATGCAGGCTTGGCTACTTTCCATACCAAAGTTCATAGGGTGTTTTATCTACTGATTTGCTTGGTGCTTTATTGCAAATGTAATTTACTGTTTTTAAAGCTTCTCCCCAAAGATATAAAGGCAAACCAGATGTACACATCATGCTCCTAACCATACCTAAAAGAGTTCTATTCTTTCTTTCTGCCACTCCATTTTGTTGGGGATTATGTGGAGTTGTATACT
Organism: Potentilla sterilis; assembly: GCA_963682095.1. NCBI lineage: Eukaryota > Viridiplantae > Streptophyta > Magnoliopsida > Rosales > Rosaceae > Potentilla > Potentilla sterilis. The sequence goes on along the minus strand of OY821755.1, from coordinate 29,722,598 downwards.
GTGCTTTAATGCCATGTTCCTCAAGAAACACAGCAAATGGCCCTTTATGTTGGCCAATTTCAGTATACTTACCATAAAATTCTCCTCCCCTATCTGATCTCACAGTTTTTATTTTCATGCTTAATTGAAGTTCAACTTCAGCTTTGAAAACTTTAAAAGCTTCTATAGACTGTGCTTTTTCAGATAGTAACTGAATGTGACAAAAACGTGAGAAATCATCTATAAATGTAATGAAGTAGACGTTTCCACAGATAGTTTTATGTCTTATAGGTCCACAAATGTCTGTATGAATTAACTCTAATAGACTAGTAGCTCTATATTCACCCTTTCTGTTTAAATTAGTCATCTTTCCCTTATAACATTCCACACATTCATTCAAGTCAGAGAAATCTAATTCTGGTAACATTTTATTCTTAATAAGAGTTTTTAATCTTTCTTTTGATATATGGCCTAGTCTTCTATGCCATAAATAGGCTGACTTATCATTAAACATGGTTCTTTTAACATCAGAAACAGTGTTATTACTAGAAGTAGCATTTAAACTTGAATTCTTAATAGGATAAACTATAGGAGAATTTTCAATGTTACATTGTATCTGTAAATATCCATTCAAACGCAAAGCAGAACCAACACATAATGAATCTTTAATAAACTTTATTCCATTAATGTCATAAAGAAAACTATAGCCAAACTGAACCAAAAGATCCCAAGAGATTAAGTTTCTTTTCATTGTGGGTACAAAATAAACATTATCCAGAAAAAGAAAATTCCCTAAACTTAGACATAAAACTAAACTGCCTATGGCCTTCACTGAGACTTTCATCCCATTGCCTACTCGAATGTGAGCTTCATCACTTCTTGGTTTCCTCCTGTTTGTGAAGCCCTGCATGGAATTAACTATGTGTAAGGGAAAGCCAGAATCAAGCCAAAAGGTATTTGGCTCTATATTTATTAAATCAACTTCTAGAATATAAAGAGATGGAAAATTAAAAGTTTTAGACAGGTTTAGGTTCTCACCCTTCTTAATCATCCAAGCCTTAAAGCCACTGCAATCATTCTTCTTATGGCCAGGCTTCTTACAGAAATAGCACTTGAACTTGAAAGTTCCAGTGTTGGATGTCCCTGCCCCCTTAGCTGAATGAGGCTTAAAGTTGGTCTTTTTAGCTCCTAGGTTCTTCTTCCACTTGTTCTTGCCTACCATATTGACTGTTGCTTCCGGATTGGAAGCCTTAATGACACTATAAGTTGGATCATCAGCTTTAATTCTAGTCACTTCTTCAGTTGCTATAGTGAGGAGTTCATTAAGTCCCCACTTTTCCTTTTGAGCATAGTAGCTCGACTTAAGCTGATTAAAACTTGGAGGAAGAGAATGAAGTGCAGTATTCAGCACATACTCATCAGGGAGAATCAGATTGAGATTCTTAAGTCTGTTTACTATATTCTCAATCTTCAGAATATGATCCCTGACCCCTCCTACACCATTATACTTAAGGGTGCTTAATTTCAGTGATAAAGTGGATGACTCTGACTTGTCAGTCTTCTTAAATTTTTCTTTTACATACTCTTGCAAGTCATATGCATACTCCATCTCTGGAATTGATCCAGCTATAGTTTCAGTCATGGTGGCTTTAGCTATGTTTCTGCAGATATCATTCTTCCTATGCCAAGACCTCTCATACTCATAAGCTTCAGAGAACTGATCTCTATCACATTCTTCTATGTGTGGTGGTACATGGGTTCTGAGACAATCATCTAACTCATGGTTGAGTGAAAAATACATGTCTAGCTGCCTCCTCCATGCTATGTAATTGGAACCAGTCAAAAGCTCAATCTGGTTAAGAGTAACCACTTGGACACCTAAAGAGCAAACAAAAGATTTTCAATTATTATTCTTGTTGCTGTATTTATTTGTTTGTAAAGTCTAAGGTTTTGTTAGGTGTCTTCTGTGTTTTAATGAAATCCATCAAGTAAAAGCAATCACACAAAAACACAGAATGTTCAAAACAAACACAAAAACCAAAATCATACTTCACAAATCAATCACAATATCCCAACTGTAATACATGCTTAACTACACTTATATAGCAGTAGATTAACCATAACTAAAGTTTCTGAATCCACAAACCACAGTAATTAAACTCAAGTTTTATAAAAGAAACAGTCAGCACCTATATGGCAGAAGAAAAGCTTCTAGCATAACCAAATATGAGATTAGAAACCATGTATGCAACTGTTCTAGTTCTTAAGCAATGCATTGATACTTCTATGGAAGACAAAATATGCATATTTTAAAAATCTAGTAACACAAGTTTTCAAGTTTTTATGCTTAATTGATCGTCTGCAATCATGAAAAGTTTTGCTATGTGCAATATACAATTCACAAAAGCAGAAAACCAAAAAACTCAAGGAATTTCTTTATGTTCTTACTGAAATCAAATTGAACTAAATCTTGATAAAACCAATCCTTTCTTCTGTAAATTTCTTGTTATGATGAGAATTAAAAACATGGGAGACCAAATCATAACAATAACAAAAAGAAAATTTTACAGATTTTATGCAGAAAGCTTAAGTAAATCCAGATGTCAAATTTTCAATTCATCAATTGACATACCTTAGCCTCTGCTATAGCGCTATATGGTTAGTTAAAGCAAACAATAATACCAGATACAGCACACAAGTCCAATCGTAGCAATCAAGAACATACACAGAGAATCATGCAAAAAAAATCTCAAATTTCTTTCGGTCCCCATCTAACTTAACCTAATTTGCACGCCGGGGATGCTTCTAGGGTTCTCCAATTGTTCTTAATCTAACCTGAATTGCGAGCTTCGGGTCTAGAATCCCATCGACTTCATAAACGAAATCTCGCGCCCTTTTCCCAGCCAAAAAACCAGAACCCAGAAAAGTAGTCGTTGTAAACAACGACTAGTTCTTGATCTCTTTGCAGAGGTTTCCGGGTCGGGTCGCAGACCGGGTAGCACGGCTCACAGGCCCAAGCTTCGATTTTCTGAATGGGTCAGCTTGGCTGGCCCGTTTTCTGAAATTTTTTTTTTTTTATTGCGGAAAAAGTTTTACAAAACGTTTTTGTAAAAACCTTGAATACTGAATTTGATTTTCTTAATCGATTTACATGCAAGGTTCATTAGGCTCTGATACCAATTAAAAGATCAAAATCCAAATAATCTTTTAAAACTTAAATTGAACATAACCATGTAAACACAAAATCAAAACAAAAGATCAGAATATACCTGCTGCATTGAAACTGATTGCCATTGCTTGTAGCACAAGTAACTCCGGTCTTCAAGCTTTAGCCTTCTGAATATCTCTCACAGTTGCTCTATATGGGATAGAATACTGTATGCGTTAGTGATGATATAGAGACTAATGCTCATGTATATATATATATATATAGTGATCAACTAGTGCCTTGCCCATTAAAGAGTCCTAGTTGATCTCAATATAGTTTCCTTATTGTCATGAGATTCATATCAGATTCTGTATTGGATTCTTACTTAATATATTGATTATATGTTTATCAATATATCATAAAGATTACATTCCTTATTCAACTCTTATTAACTAGATAATGTTTAATCAATTGCTTAATACTCAAGACATTGAATTAGTGTACAAGTCCATTATATTCTTTCAGAGTCAAGACAGCAGACAAATATTGCATTAGAAAGAGACCATAGTATTAAGATCATAACTTGCACAGCCAAAACCCGCATTTTGTTGGAACTTGCTTGAAAAAGATAGAGTCACAGATATTTGCTTGTGAAATTAACAAGTTCCATTTGAGACGCTCAAAGTAATTTTAAGGAGGTCATAGGCGCATTATTGACCGTACGTACTACAATTATTGCTGTTCCTTAGTATTGTAAGGATTGAAAATGAGAGGATGAGAGGTTTTCAAAGTGATTTAAGGATCAGATCATAGGGGCACAGTTTATAGATTTGACATGGCCGTTTATTGATTGGTCATAGTAATACTTCGAAGACACCATTGTCTTTGCTTTTGATGAAAAGAAATGACCTGTACGTGAAGGTTCTGCATGAACAACAATAATTTGCTTTTCTACATTTTATGCTTGTATGCCACCAGTGTTGCTTTCATACTGTAAGCTTTATCTTCCACTAAGGTATGTTGCTTTATGACTATACTTGAAAGACTTAATTGAACTACTGTGTGTTTTAAAAGTTTCAAGCTTGTATTTATCTCAACTAGTATGTCTCCATTTACTTGCTAGTTGCTACAGATCGACCAGGACGCTGCATTTCCTTTGGTATATACCTACATTCCTGCAAAAAGAATCATCTAATGATTTCTAATATGCACTTGCTATAGAAATAAGACTGCAAGTAAGGATTAGTACTCATGTCGTTACTCAGTTATGTGAAAGTATTCGAAATATATTACCCTTATAAATTTTCTACAACTTAAATTAAGGGGAGTAATATACGTATTGTTTGAGAGTCTACAATATTTTTTTTTTTTTTTTTTAAATTCTTGAAATTCCATGAGTATTTGATTTACACAATGTACGTAAAAACCTCGCCTGCATCTAAATTTTCATTATTAGGTGTGCGCGAGCATGTGTGTGTGTGTGTTTCTCTCATATGAGCAGTCTCAATCCTAAGTTTTCCTTACTGACAAAGGGACTAGAAGTTTCCCTTCTCAAAAAAAAAAAAAAAAAAAAAAAAAAAAGAAAGGGACTAGCAGTTTCTTCTGAATTAGCATTTAGCAATATATACGTACAGCTTTATTCAATCATATATCTTGAATACAACGAAATCTTTACATAAGCATATCTGATTCTAGATTAGCAGCTGGCACAAAGAGCCGTCATAATAATTACTTGTCTTAAACACTGCATTCATGATATTCTATGCCTAAGGCCTGAAGTGTATTATTAGACAATGATCATCTAACTGTGCTGCTACATGTGTATGTGTCAAACTGGTTTGATCAGGAGGTCTTAATGCTCAAACTTGACACATAAACTAAGTTTCTGCACTTTAAATGGAAATCAGCATATTTATATTTCTTTCAGTATTTTGTCTACAGCACGTAAATATAAGCTCAGTTTTCCATAAATTAAACCTTGTAGCTGGTAATCACTATTATATATTTGAAAACTTATTGCAGGTACTTCTGATTTTCCTTGGCCATTCCACACTAAGAAGGATCTCAAAACCTACAGGTAAAATGTAAGCAGCAATTGATACAGGACAACCTTGAATTGACATAGGTAGATCAATGTGTCGTTCCGTCTTGAGCTTGTCACCACTGGTCACCACTTACTTTGAAGTATCCCTTATATCCTTTACTTTGAAGTCCTGCACGGCTGCACCTGTATCCATATAGTTTCTTGGACAGCCTCAATGATTGATGAAGGCCTGCCATTTTATTGGGTAGTGACTTGGCTAGTATGAATCCAATTTTCATTTCATCATGGAAAAGCATCTTTCCTCAACAATGTCATTGTCGGTCCATCACAGAAAAAGTAAAAAAATAAATAAATGGTATTAGAACTACTGGAAGATGCTTGGTGTGCAGATGAATTCCCTTTAGCTAGTTGAGAGAAATAACTGCCATTTTGAGTTCTACTGCTGTCCTGTTAATGTTTCCTTGTTTGATTGGTTTTGGTGTACCATTAGACAAGAAATGTGATTTTTGTATACTGCTATTCTTATGTCCCATAAACTTTCCTTGATAGATTCTAGCTAATTCATAGGCTTAATTGGAGCAGTATAGTTGGATTGTTCACTTTCACATTTGTCCTTATTTCTTCCTTCAGGCCACTAATGAAACTTGCCGATAAAAATTCACTCGGATCATTGGTTGTTCTTCTTGGCAGCTTATTGAATTGAGCCGGCCTTGGTCATTAACAGTCCCTTGTTGATACATGTTCAAGCAGCCTGATGATCATTTTTTGTGTGCCAAATAATTCCATAAGCAACTGAAGAGAAACCAATGTAGTTGCCATGGTAGGAACAAGTATCAAACTAATAAGAAATACTAGAGTTTACAATAAAAATATGATTTGTGATCAATAGCAGGAAAAACAAAGAGATAAAATATAACCTCATTTCTCCGTATATAACAAAACCTTTCTATAGATTTGGCTCTTCTGCTCAATTGGTTGGTATAGCCTAGCGACTCTAATATGGAAGCAGCTAGCTTAGTAAAAATAAAAGAATAAAAAGGAGATGAAGAAGAGAGCTCAATGGAAGCTATATCTGAGATCTAAGTGTCTTATTTATTAGTACACAGAAAAAAAAATTATGTGTTTGAGGATGCAGATCTTGATTTCAATGTTCAAAAGAAGAGCATATACCAATACATCAATCCAAGAAAGCACTGATCAAGATCCATCCTCAAACGTATACAGCAGACTGTAAACTGTAAATTACTAGTTGAGGAGCTTACTCATATGTATAGAGCTAGCTAAGCTACATAGTATACATTGCCTGAAAGATCCAGGCAATCTGCTTTTCTCTTGCTGGGACAACTTATCACATTTTCTCCCTGGTTATTAATTAGACAGATTTCACTTCCTTTAGTATGTAACCAAGTCTTTCTTTCTTGCACATAATTACAGAGTTTCTTTGTGTCGGAGGCGAATATGAGATCGTTGATTTGTAGTTGGGAGATGGTGGTAGTGTTGTTTAGTTGGGATGAGTAAGCAGGGAAGGTGGTGTCTGTGGCGTTGATGGATTGAAGCCATATATACGCTTCCCACAAGGCTTAAACATTGGCAAGCTTTTGATGAGGAAGATATGGCACACTAGGAGCCAAGGTTGGTTTGTAGTATATGCGATGGAAAGTTAGGTACATTGAAAAGGTTTAGGAGGAGACTCTTTAATTAGGTGCGACATATTTGGAGAGAACTGTTCTTGAGGTGGGATCAGTAAGCAGTGAAAATGTTGTCCCTAGTCTCTACAGACAGATGAATTTTAGCCAACTCATTGACCACAAGAGGAAAATCCCTAGTAAGGCTCATCAGCGTTGATGAACATTGAAAAAAAAAAAAATATATATATATATATATAGCTGCAGCTGATGCCATTTTCAACTATAAGAACTAAATTGAAGGTGGAGGAACACGGTTCTAAATGGTGCAAAGTATATGTAGATACTAGGCAGTATGTCCGCGTTTTGCTGCGGCTTATGCTGCTGCTGTAATGTTGAGTCAGTACACAGACCTACAATTGTTGATCAGCTACAAAACTCTAATGTACTAGCAAAACCTCTTAAGTTTACCTACAATACATAAGCCAACAAATCAGGGAGATCTAACAATATACATATAATTATGCGCATGATTATAAGACCTTGTGACACACAATTGAATACAACACCCAGACAAAAAGCAATTTACTGTGCAGCAGAGCTGCTGCAAGCCTCCAACAAAACTTAAAGTTGATGGGAGAAATATTTCATTCTCTCAACATGGCATTAGAGAATGTGTTTAAGCCAAGGTTTACCTCCAGATATATGGAACCTCTGCAAAATTATCTTAGCTCCAGATAGCCAAAACGAATCCTATTTCGGCTATTACCTTCGCCATTACTATGTTCTCATACGCAGGAATACCTCCTTTAGCCGGCTTTTGTAGTAAATTCTATTTCAGCTTCCTCGTATTTGAAGACTTGTGTCCAACTTCTACAATTCTACTGCTACTCCCCGTTAGGGGTGGACACGGGTCACTTCGGTTTGGGTTTGGACAAAACCCATGACCCAACCCAAATTTAAAATTCGGTTCGGTTCGGTTTTTTAATTTTTGAGTCAGTGACCAATAATCTGCACGGTTCGGTTCGGTTCGGTTTTTTTTTCTGTTTTACCCACTTTTCAAGTTCGAATAAAAAATATAAATTTCATAGTTTATAAGTCAAAAATTTCAAAGTACAAAGTTCAGCTTGAGTCCATACTCCATAATTCAACAATTTCAAGTCCATCAAAATAAAGTCAAAGTCCAAAGTTTAATATTTAAACATAACTAAATAAGGAAGAGAAAAATAGAACAATATGAGAGTCCATGACATGATTGGCAATTTGGCATCATCACAATTCTCAACTCTCCCTCAAACTTGCATGAATGAGTTTGATCTTGGAGGTAGCATACCACTTGATCCACTCTCGGCACGATCGTCTCTAATGCCATGCTGCAAGCTCTTCACCAAATCATCTACATGCATAGTTGCATACAATTAGAAAAATAGAAATAAAATATAATCATGCATCACACAAAACCAAATCACATTAAGCAATTCAAATATTCAATAAGAAAAAAACAAAACTATTACCTATTTTCGCATCTTCACAAATCTCCATCTCCTCAATAGTAGGCACATGGTGCAAAGCAATATGTTCACCCCTAAGCCAACTTTGAGTACATATCAATGCTTCCACCATTTTAGGACTTAGAGAGTTATGATGTGGATTAATTACTCTCCCACTAGTGCTAAAACAAGACTCGGAAGATATAGTTGAAACCAGAATAGCTAGAATGTCTCTTGCAATGCGGGCCAATGTAGGGTATTTAGACATCCCAAACACTCTCCACCAAGTCAACAATTCAAACCTTCCATGAGTTTCATCATTTCCTTCAACGGGATCACTAATATATCTATCCACATCATTATAAATTACCTCGGCCTTCTTTGCCTTTCTCTTCAACTTCTTTTGAAACTCGGTAAGGCCTTTTTCCAAAGAGACCACTTCAATAGTTTGATTAGAATCTTGAGAAACACTAACACTTTGCCCCAAATTTGCCTCTTCCACATACACCTTAAAGAGATCATACAATAAAATGACGTCCTTTTGAATTCGGGTCAGTTTGGGTCAGTTCGGTTTGGTTCGGGTTTTGCTAGACTGAAACCGAAACCCAACCCGAACTACTTCGGTTCGGTTCGGTTTTTTTTTTTTCAGTTCGGTTTTTTTCAATTTTTTCGGTCACAGTTCGGTTTCAGGCTCGGTTTTTTTCGGTTTTCGGGTCCGCGTGTCCACCCCTACTCCCCGTAGTGACTTTTTCTAATTTATTCTTCTTCTGGACCCACTTGGGTTCATAAACTGCCAAACCGCCATCTGTTATCTGTAGTGTAGTATTAGATTATGAATAGTTTTAAATACACTCCTCTAATCTCTTAATACACACTTCTTACTTAATAAACTACCCCCTAATTTTTTTCATTTCAATATTAGACTAAATACACATCTCCAAGTACCCAAAATACCCTTATGCTAAAAAACAATGAAATATCATTTTATTTAATATAATTAATTATATCCTGATTTTAAAAAATATATATTTTATGCATAAATACTGAATACTGAGAATTGAGAAGATATTAGCACAAATAGGATTCTATTTTATGCATCTTTATATATTAAAAGCTTTAATTATTCCTTCACATCAGTTTTTTATTGGAATATAATTTTCAATTTCTATTCTGCAAACATGCATGTACTTTAAAATTGACCTTTTCCTCAATTTTTAGTTTCCAATCACAAGCCAGTGTTTGATTTCATTCTTATGAATATGCATGTACTTCAAAATTCTGAATTGAAAATGTTCTTAAGCCTTTATGGTTGGCTTTGAGTTTAAACATTGACAGAGAGTGAAGGAAACTGAGAGATATGGAAAATATAGCTTTTGCATGTTGTAACTGTGTGAATCATCATCACAGAGATAGATAGTGAAAAAAGAAAAAGAATCTAAGTTTTATGTCGTAATTCTGTAAGTTTTTCTTTCTGCTTTTAGGGTGCAAAAAGTTATTGGAAATACCTTGAAGGTCTGGACATATCTTAGAGGTAAATGTCTTCATCTAGACCTGTCCTCCTGTGTCTTACACATATGGCTGATAGTATATAGTATTATAGTATGTTAATGAAATTAGCATAAATTATTAAATTTCATGTGGAATAAACAAGAAATCAATCTGCTTTAAGCTAGAAGAGCTTAAATTGAACCACACATATACATAAACAAAATCACATAGAGAAAATGAACCATATTGAATCTGTTTATCAAATTTTTTTTTTACTGATTCGTCATTGTTGAAATCAACCTAGCTAGATGGTTGGTTCCAGTATGTAGATGATCTTTTAAAAGGAATTGCAACCTTACAAAAGTGACTACAAAATCAGATTATGTGTATGCAGATTATGGAGAGGAAGGCAAATCAAATGAGTCCGCAATGATGGCCTTCATTGTATATTAGTCGATGAAAAGGTAACTATTTCAAAAACTCTGAAGTTCCAAGTAACCTACTTTATTCGTGCAACTAAATAATTGAATGATTTCATTGTATTGAGTAATATATATCTCAACCGCAAAGGTACTACCAGCCAGCGAATGAATGCCAATTTTAACTGACTTTTGGTTTCTTTAGTTTTATTTTACTAATAATAGCTATACCAATTTCACTCATGAAATGAATGAAGCTGAAAGTTTTCATGAGAGATAAATGCAGATAAGTGCACTCTTTTTAGTTTTTACTTTCGTACAAGATATATGCAAAGACAATTTCATTGGTTCAACAACTCATTTGTTTTTCTTTCTCAGTGGTAATTTTAGGTGTGAATTTGTTGTAGTTGTTTTGGGCATGTCTTTGTTTTTTGGATTGGGTTTCTGATTGTGATGTATTTTCAATTTGATGTAGTTGTCTGTGCGAGGCAGTTTTTGAAGGAGGGAGATCAGTTTTTTCGAAGCTAGAGTTGGTTGCGGCAGTGCGATTTAGAAAAGTGTAAGTCTTGGTTTTTGTTTTTCTTCTTTGTGTAAGGTTGGTAATTCAATTAATTTCAGAGCACTAATCCTGCTTCTCATTAATTGAAGTTTACTATATATAGATGTGTATGCAAATATATTTTGATTGTGAGATTGTACTTTATTATTCTGATGCCATTACTGTATTATAACTTATTGTTTTGGAAAAAAGATGTCGCTTCAATGAATGCATATGGTGAAACCTCCAGTTGAAATGCTTTATTAGAGTTACTTCTCTTTGTTTTAGTTTGTGTTTTCAATTTCATTAATTACCAAACAATGAAAAGCTTAATAGTTTAAAAGTTGACTGATCAAAGAACTAATGATGCATTATATGCTTCTACTGTAGTTTTTAATTATGCAAGTTCAATCTGTGTTTTTCTTGACCCTATGGTTGTTTAATTGTGTCATTTATTAAATAGCGTCTGATGTACCTTTGCATCAATCCTTTGTCAACCAGATTGAAGTGGCTTCACAGTCCTTTTAAAGTGAGGACAGCTGAGCCTTCTATTATATGTTTGAGCAATATAAGAAAGACTTTGCTATTGCAGGTGCCAAATATAAATTATACTATGACAAAGTTTTTAATAGATGTTAAATTTTACTGGTCTTCTAATGGCGATTTTGTTAAATTTTTATTCCTCATTTCAAATATTTTCATGTCAATATGGGTAATCAAAGGTAAGGAGGTCGACTTGAGAAAGCAGATGGTCTTATCTCCAAGCCAATGGGTAAGGCTTTTGCTTCTGCCAGTTAATAGGGTTCATTGCCCTCTCTTTGATATAGATGGGTGATGGGTCTATTATGATTAGAAATCTTAAGGTACAGATAAAGAATGCTGCAACAGGATGTTCAGAGTTCTATTGTTTCTCTTTAACTTTCCTTTTTTTTTGTTTTGTTTGTTCTAATAAATTTTCTTTGGCTCTAGGTACTTTGGTTTTTGCAGGAGATCAGTTTCTTCAGCCAGATGGAATAATGCTTATTGGAATTTGAAGGTAAAATGACCTTTTGATGGCTTCTATGTTTTGATGTGTAGAAGAGAAGGCTATAGATTGTTCCAAATTAATTAGCTTATGTCAATTACCCCATGCTATGATTGAATGTAATATGATGTACATGAAACAATTTTCCTTGAAGGAATTTGCAGCAACAAACTACGTCAATTATGACAGCAAATGTAGGAAAAGGGAATTTGAAAGTGTTTATAGCCTTATAGGGTCAGTTTTGGATGGAAAACAAGTAGTTAATATTTCTGTTAGTATTTTTCCATTCCATGAAAATTGTTGGTTACCCCTTAAATATTAACAGTGTGTTTAACGTGATCTCAAGTGGACAATATAGTCCCTCTCTTAACATCAATTTTGTACGCAAATGTGTTATATACATGCTAAAGTATATGATCTCTTTCTTTCTCTCTCCTTTTCGTATGATCTCTTTCAAGATCAATACATATAAATAAGAAGACCCGTAGCAAAGTGCGGGCATCTAACTAGTATATATAATTTAAACACCATCACCACCATCTTAGCCGTGCACTAAAAATGACTTTCCCAAGGCTGTGCTCTTCACCATCCGTCCAAAGTTGTGGATTCATCATCTTTCTCGTCTACAAGCTTCATTGAAACGAGCAAGTCTGTATTTACTCTTTGTTTCAAAACTATTGTTGTCACGCTCCGAATTTGATTCGATAAAAATTTAAATTCGAAAACGTGATAATTCAATAATCACAACTAGAAAATAAATTACAAATTACGATGCATTAAGAAGTCAAAACAAATGCGACTCCGGTGAACACAAATATTACATCACCAATCTTATACAAGTTGTAAAACATTGGACAATGTAATTGTCCAACTCATACTTCACTACACACTAACAAAGCAAGATTAAAAATAAAATCACTTCAACTCGCTGCAGCTATCAACCGCCGCATCAACTCTACTAATCCTCACATGCACGATTAACCCCTACACTATGAATTAGTGCACCGGGTTGTAAACAACAAACCTAGTAAGCTTTTAAAGCTCGTATGAGTAAACTCATTAGGAAATACTCAGTCAACACATGCTATATTTTCCTCCAATATGTGCAACAACACAAACAATAATACCACCCGCACACAAAATACAAAGTAAGATTTAGACTTTCCTACTTAGAAATATAGTTCAGAAATGTATAAATCTTACACCATTAAAATTGTGACTCCTGCATATAGCTTAGTTCAGGAAGTCACACACATACAATTAAAATCATGACTCCTGCATATAGCTTAGTTCAGGAAGTCACGCACAAACAATTAACACAATTATATAACAAATGAAAGTATATAAGAAATCTGTTAACCCCAAAATGAAGCCAAGTTGTTGCTATCTTAAACTCAAGAAAAACAACACGCACCTTGTTTTCTTTTAAAACTCAATTCCCTTTTCGACAATAAAGGAAGAACACCATAAAACTCATTCTTAAAATTACACACAAGACTCCGATAACCCCACACGGTTACCCACCAGACATGTACATTATCATGAGAGGCAAGTACCCCACATGGTACTTCCATAATTAACAACAAATGGGAATCACATTCCCAAAACAACCACAACTTGAGAATTATAAATTCACAACGCACAATCAAATAAGAAAGACATAAGCTTTCCTCAAGTAAACTGTATTCATGGGTTCTCCAACCCTAAGTATGCAATACCAAACGACAACATGTACTCATGGGATCTCCAACACTAAGTCATCACCCATGAAATACCTGACAGACAAACCACTACCAGAAAAAAGGGCATTACCGACGAAAAAAAAAAAAAGGCCGACGACATACTTTTTTCGTCTGCTATTCCTAAGAATGGCCGACGATTTTTTATTTCGTCGCTAAAAATAAAAAATCGTCGGCTATTCCACCAGAATGGCCGACGATTTTATCTTTCGTCCCTAAAAAATATTTTTCGTCAGCTATACCCCTAGAATGACCGACGATTTGGATTTTCGTCGGCCTTTCTCTAAAACATTAGCCGACTAAAACTTTTGAAAGTTTGGCCGACGAAATTGTAATTTTCGTCAGCTATAAGTCTTTATATTTTCAGATCTGGACAGAAGCTGCTCATTTAAAAAAAAACGAAAAAAAACGGGAGAAAGAGTGAAAAATCTGTGGGTATTGTTGAAATCCGTCCTCTCTTACATTGTGGAGCTATATATAGGTACGTATATGTGTATATATGTTGATTTTGAGTTTTAGTTGAGTTGATTTTGAGTTTTAGTGATTTTGATATAGTAAGTGATTTTTTGTTTTGTTGTTGTTTTAGTGTTAGAATGTATGTATATATGTTGATTTTGAGTTGTAGTTGAGTTGATTTTCAGTTAGAGTATAATTATGTGTTTTAATTTAATAATGTTATTTTAATTAGTGTTAAAATATATATAAATATGTTAATTAATGGTTGTTGATAGTGTAATGAACTTAAATAATGGTTGTTAATTAATGGTATATATATATATGAGTTGATGTTGATAATAATATATATTGTAATATATATATATGTGTTAATTAATTTATTATTAATTAAAGTTATACATATATATTATTATCAGGCTATATATGGATCGAGATAAGAGTTGGATTTCGCTTCCAAGGCATGACCGACGATACACTACAGGAGTTGTGGATTTTATGCAGTTCGTCGAGGAAAATGCAAACGGGAGTGAATACCATTATTGCCCGTGCAAGAAATGTAAGTGTCGCAGTGATATGTGTCGATTTCCGATTAGAACAGTATGGGAGCACCTAAAGAGTAATGGGTTTTGGCCGAAGTACAAACGTTGGATATATCACGGTGAGCCATCATTAGATGGATCGCATGATCATGGGCAGTTTTTTGAGGCGGGCAGTAGTAGTACATCCAACGATCCAACAATGGCATTCGTCAACGACGTGTTTCCTTTTGAAAGCGGTGTACGTGGGGAACAATATATGCATGACCCGGTGCAGCCATTCCCACAAGTTGTCAACACTACTGCCTTTGACAAGTACAACAAACTGATTGCGTTGCAACAGACCCCTGTGTCTTCAAGTTCTGAGAAGACAGTTCTTCAAAGTGTGATGGAGGTAATGAGGATTAAAGTCGAGACAAAATCGAGCATCAGACAAGTGGATGAATATCTACAGTACACTTCTTCGTTGTTGGAGGAGGGTCATCGTAATCCTACCAATCACCGTAAGGTCCGAAGTATCCTCAAAGATCTAGGGCTTTCCTACATTAAGATCCATGCATGCGCATTTGACTGCGTTCTCTTCTGGAGTAAAGATGCAGAAGGGAATGACCTTGCTAGCCTTGACGCATGTCCGATATGTCAGTCTGACCGATATAAGTTGACGGGAGCAGGCAATAGGAAACCTGTGAAAGAGCTTCGGTATTTTCCGTTGAGAGATAGGCTTGAGCGGTTGTACATGTCAGAAACCACCGCAAAAGCTATGAGATGGCACGGTGAGCGGGACGCGGGAGACGCAGATATCATGACACACATCTCTGACGGAGCGGCTTGGAAGCATATAAACAATGAGTTTCCTCATTTTGCGTCAGATGTCAGAAACGTCAGGCTCGGGCTCTCAACCGACGGGTTCAACCCTTTCGGCACCATGAGTCTTTCATATAGTATATGGCCGGTGGTTTTGGTTGTTGATTCCGGGGCCTGGTTACCCAGGGAAATGTCTCGATGTGTATATGAGACCATTGATTGAAGAGCTTAAGGTATTGTGGGACGTTGGTCATCCCACTTTTGACAAGTACAAGCAGGAGACGTTCCACATGCATGTCATGGTTATTGGTACCATCAGTGATTTTCCTGCTTATGGGATGTTGTCGGGCAGCGTTGTTAGGGGATACAAGGCTTGTCCAGAGTGCCTCAGCGATTATGGGAGCACCCCTCATTGCAACAAGATATGCCGAATGGGTCATCGTGTGTTCCTTCCGGCGGATCACCACTGGCGTTACGAGTCCGCCGCATTTGATGGAACCGAAGAACACGGTGGTCCTCCCAGAAGATGGACGGGAAGAGAAATTTTAGCAGTGCTTAATGAGTACGATTTTGGGCCCCTCAGCAATCATCCCGATATTGTAGCGGAAATACTTGAAAGACCTGAGGAGTACAAATTCTGGACACATAAGAGCATATTGTGGGAACTCCCGTACTGGTGTGAGTTGCTGATCCGTCACTTCCTAGACGTTATGCACATAGAAAAAAATGTTTCTGAAAGTGTGGTGGGCACAACGCTGAACTTGGAGGGGAAGACGAAAGACGGTCCTAAGGCTCGCACTGATCTGCAAAACATGAATATCAGAAAACAACTATGGTTGAAACAAGGGAAGAGAAAAATGCCTCAAGCTCCTTACACCGTCAAGCCTGAGCATAAACCAGAAATTTTCCATTGGATAAGTCGGGCCAAGTATCCTTCAAGCTTTGTTGGAAATATAGCCAAGTGTGTGAACAGACAATTCAACAATCTGTACGGGTTGAAAAGTCATGACAATCATATCCTGCTACAACGTCTCTTCCCTGTTTTCATTCGACCGTTCCTTCCCCGTCACGTTGTGGAGTCGTTAGTAGCGTTGGCAAGATTTTTCCAGAAGGTATGCACACGGGAAGTGAGAAAATCTGACCTCCGGGAAATGCAACAAGACATCGTTCATATCATGTGTAAATTTGAGATGATATTTCCTCCAAATTTTTTCGACATCATGCCTCACCTCATGATCCATCTTCCTCGGCAGTTGTTGCTTACCGGTCCTGTGCACTTCACTTGGATGTATCCGATGGAAAGGTACGTATTTTACACCTTATGTTAATTTCCTCATCAATATATGTGATATAGTGTTATTGTATTGTCATAACACTTTAAAAACTTGATTTATAGGCAACTTGGACAATACGGTGATTTTGTCCAAAACAGATCCGCACCTGAAGGATGTATAGCTGAAGCATATATTGCGCACGAGTGGGTCACCTACATGAAGCTGTATTTAGGAGCGTTACAGGAAAGCATACCGGAAGATGTACCTTCGCAGTTCAATCTTTCCATACTCTCCGACGATGTTGTACTCGGTAGAAACATGCCAGTTTCCTACAAGTTGAAAGATTATGAGGTAGCCATTGCACATTGGTGGGTACTAATCAACTGTCCAGAAGTTCAGTTTTGGAAGAACGTGCATCTAAACTGTGAACAAGTAGGAGGTGATCTCGATTACCACAACCGGACATTCGCAGAGTATTTCGGCCGCTGGGTACGTAACTTTAACACTATTCTATACGTGTTTATATATTATTGTGTATAATGATTCATATTTATAGTTGATTCTGATGGTTGCAGATAAACCTTATTAAAAATGATAATCACCCAAATTGGTCGCACGAACTCAGACTTCTAGCGATGAGGCCGGTCTATTCAAAAGTTTATGCGACGTGCAAGGTGAATGGTGTGTTATTTCGATGTGAAGAGAGAGACCTCAGACTGAAAACACAAAATTCAGGGGTTATTGCACATGGTGGGGATGATGGAGTTGACTATTACGGTGTTCTCCATTCAGTTGTGGAACTGCATTATGGGGAAGGCATGAAAGTGCACCTTTTCAAGTGTAGATGGTTTGACACACGGCCGCAGAGCATGAAAACCGATCAATACGGCATAACTTCTGTGAACACTAGTACATCATGGTATGAGGACGACCCGTTCGTTTTAGCCACATGGATGAAACAAGTGTTTTATCTTGATGATCTCGCCAAGGGTGACCCGTGGAAAGTAGTCAACACTATCCACCATCGCAACATTTACCGGGCGTCTACACTTAGAGTGGCTGAAGAGAACGAGGAAGGGGGCACCGCGTATCAAGAGCTCAACTCAAACGGTATTCCTGACTCCTCTTTTATTCGCCTAGACACGCCGGTGCGAATTCGACATGAAGAGCCACTGCTTGTTGATGTTGATCCAAATGAAGAAACTAACGAGGACTCTAGTGGTGAGGAACGACATAGATTACCCCTATCGAGCAATTCAGAAACCGAAGAAGACTCATCCGATGATTCCGATTACAATCCGACGGATTAAGTAATTTAGATGATGTAATCCTTTCATTTGTAATCCACTCGATCATTTCTAATGAACGGGCGTAGGGATGAGCCTCCCACCTAGGCTGGGTTCCAAACCCCTTAAAAAAATATTTGAAATATGTTGACTGCTGGGTTTCTGTTTTTTTTTATGTTAAATTTTGGTTATATATGAACAGGACATATGGGTACGAGAGGTGTAACACAACTGATTTTTTTTATTTTTTTCAAAGAATAGCCGACGAAAAATGCATTATTTCGTCGGCTATACTAATTATAGCCGACGAAATATGCGTGATTTCGTCGGCCAAAACTATATTGAAAAATACATATTTTATTTTAGACACAAAACGACAAAAGAATAGCCGACGAGTACTATGTTTGATTTCGTCGGCTATTCTTTAAAAAAAAAAAAAACAGACCACCTTCCATTTTCTATCACTATCGACAACCCATTGCTTCATCCTTCAAATGCAAATGTGTCGTGAAATAAGATATGACCGAAATAATGAAATACGTCTACGGTTGAAAAATGACATGATTCCGACAAATTCTGTGTGCCGAATGTTGCGGTTAACTGTTTTTTACTTCCGTTTTCCTATGGGTAGGCTCACGGTCGGTAAATATTTTGAGGAAAATTTTATACGATTAGTTGCGCCTCATCGATTTGAAACTATTATCTGTTGAAGGTCATGCAAAAAAACGTCATTTACACAGGCCAATTTCCATTTCTAAGCGTTTAAAGGGTTGACTCACCCGGTTGACCGTCCCGATCGAGCCTTTAACGTTGTCAGATGTAGTTGGATTTTTTTTCATACATGTATTTAATCTTAACGGTGATATCTGACGGTTGGAATAGATTTTCCAAAGTTTTAGATTCAAAATCGGAACATATGCACTAATGTTCCTTAACTTGTTTACTAAGTGTTTAAGTGAATGTATAGTTTCAAATAGTTACTATACGTACACTCTTCAAATGTAAATGTGTCATGAAATAAGATATGACCGAAATAATGAAATACGTCTACGGTTGAAAAATGACACGATTCCGACAAAATCTGCATGCCGAATGTTGCGGTTAACTGTTTTTTACTTCCGTTTTCCTATGGGTAGGCTCACGGTCGGTAAATATTTTAAGGAAAATTTTTATACGATTAGTTGCGCCTTATCGATTTGAAACTATTATCTGTTGAAGGTCAGGCCAAAAAACGTCATTTACACAGGCCAATTTCCGTTTTAAAGCGTTTAGAGGTTTGACTTCGCAGTTTGACCAAAGGTTTAGCCGACAAATTCAAATATTTCGTCGGCTAAACTCTTGCGATCCGCTTATTATCCGCCGTTGGATGGCTCAGATCCAACGGCTGCTGATTTTCCAAAGTATAGCCGACGAAATCTTTGAATTCGTCGGCTAAACTCTTGCGATCCGCGCCTTTTCATTGTCCGCCGTTGGATGGGGGAGATCGGACGGCTGCTGAGCGCCTAAAGTATAGCCGACGACATTCAAAGTATAGCCGACGATATTAAAGATTTCGTCGGCTATAGTAAAGAATAGCCGACGAAATCTTTTTTAATCGTCGGCTATTCTATCGGGTATAAGTCTGAAACTGCCGAACCCTAGCCTCCGTTTTGCTCATTTCCTCCTTCGCCGTTAGCAGCTGCTGCCGAACTGTCCTCCTCCTCCGATTCCGCCGCCGCTGCTCCTCCTCCTCCTCCGATCCTCCATTCGGCTCCTCCTCCTCCTCCTCCTCCTTAAGCCGCCGGCCTCCTCCTCCTCCTCCGATCCGAACCGGTAATTTTTTTTTTCAATTTAATTTAATTTAATAAATTATTATATATTTAATTGTAATTATATAAATGGTTATATATTTGTTATATATTTGTTAATAAATTTAATTTTAACAAATTGTTATATATTTGTTATATATTTAATTTTAATTATATAAATTGTTATATAATAAATTGTTATATATTTGTTATATATTTAATTGTAATTATAGAAATGGTTATATATTTGTTAATAAATTTAATTTTAACAAATTGTTATATATTTGTTATATATTTAATTTTAATTATATAAATTGTTATATAATAAATTGTTATATATTTTTTATATATTTAATTTTAATTATATAAATTGTTATATATTTGTTAATAAATTTAATTGTTATATATTTGTTATAATTTAGGTATATAAATTGTTATATATTTAATTTTAATTACATAAATTGTTATATAAATTGTTAAATTAATTATATATATAAATTGTTAAATATTAGTCTAATTATATATATATATATATATGTTAATAAAGAAATATAGTTATATTTGTATATAAATAGTTATATTTAAGTTAATGGTTAGTATTATTTAAAATGCCCGCGGCTGCAGATGGCCGATGCATTCAGACAGTTCTTCGGAGGCCGTCGTTCCAGATCGAGAGGTTCTGGAAGTTCCGCCGGTTCCGCAGACTCCGACAGGACCCTTAGCCAGCCTGAGAGGACCACCAGCCAGCCGCGGAGGAGTGTGGATTCCTCCCAGCCGCGGAGGACTGTGGATTCATCCCAGCCGCGGAGGAGTATGAGTTCTCGGCACCAGACCCTTCTCCAGGCGGGGCGGCCGTCGAGCAGTTCACTTCCGCCTGTCGGGCCAGATGCTCCGAGGTTCAGTCGGCAGCTATTTCAGGACGAGATAGCTGCAGACGTTCCTCAGGTTCGTATGCCTGAGGTTCATCGGGAGCCGATGAGGAGTCCGACGACGTCTGCTGCCGACTCGACTAAGGGTCCTACTCTCTCAAACCAGCTCTACCTCCCGTACAACATTCCGGCGATACCGGAGGTCGACTATCGTGGTGTGCCCATATAGCCTGATATGTCTCAGTACGTGAGTGCTGCGGAGGCATACCAGCAGCAGCCATTTGAGAACCCTGACCACCTTATTTCGGCGAGGAGAAAAGGAAAGTCGACAGACGAGTCATCCAGTTCAGGTAACATTTGATTTTATTAATTAAATGTTTTATTAAAATCAACGCACTAATATTTAATTTTATTAACCAATCGTCGTTTTTGTGATAGGGACAGCCGCTAGCAGTTCACGGAGGAATACGAGAGGTGTCATATGTTTTGACACGCTCAGGAGAACTGTTGAGCGCAGCGGGAGGATTCAGATCAACGAACCTCCTAATCAGGAGGTTCAGGGGAAGAAAAAACGCGACTACTCGGGTTGCGTGGGGGCACTGATTAGGGACAAAGTCCCTATGTTGTGGACCCGGTGGGCTGATGTGCCCGAAGAGATAAAGAGGGAGGTGAACAACGCCGCGTCGGTGAGTAATTTAAAAAATTTAATTTATTTATCGTAATATTTAATAATTTTCGGTATTATTACAATTGTAAAACTAATAAAATATTATTTTTCAGACATTCTTCGAGATTGCCGAACACAAGCGGGATTGGGCGGACACCGTGCAGAACTCGAGGTACGTTTGTTTTTATGATATTATAATTATCTTATAATTATTAATATTTTATGATATTAATAATATTTCTAATGCACTTTTGTTTTTTTCATAGGTTCAAAGAGTGGAAGAACGAGCTGTGTTCCCACTATAACGAATACGACAACCTTGGTCGTATGGGTACTCCCAGGGAGTTCATGTTCAGGGAGTACGAGTGGCGTTGGTTGAAG
Organism: Potentilla sterilis; assembly: GCA_963682095.1. Taxonomy (NCBI): domain Eukaryota; kingdom Viridiplantae; phylum Streptophyta; class Magnoliopsida; order Rosales; family Rosaceae; genus Potentilla; species Potentilla sterilis. The sequence continues at coordinate 29,701,044 of OY821755.1, read as the reverse complement.
ACAGTAGACTTCAACAACCCAGTTATGCAGGTAAATACTAAACTTCAGTACAAATTTTTATTTTATTAAAATTTTAATTATTAGTTTAATTATTTTATAATTATTACACTAATATTTTTTGATGCATTTTTCTAACATTTTATTATTTGTTTGAAGCAACGTTCTCGGATAAACTCTGAAAACCGCCGCCGGAACACAACCCCCCATCATGCTGGTTCTAGGCCGTTTGCACAATATCAGGAGGAGGCGCTTAGAGATCATCCTGATAGCAACCCGTACGTGGAGACGTTCAAGATCGCTTATCCACAAGCGACAGAACAGCTCGTAAGTCGTTCATTACAATTTTAAAATTTTAATTATTAATTTTACTTAATTATATATTTGTTATAATATTAATTTTTTTTTTCCCGTCCAATTAGGAGAGGGTCAACCGGGCCGAAGAAGAGGTGTTCCAGCAAGTAGTTCGGGAGACACAACCGAACATTTCAGAGGCAGATCTGAAAGAAGCCATGCGCCAGGTCGACCGGTCCAATGTCCAAACGGCATCGAGGATGTTCGACGCAGCCTTCCCAAACCGGTCAAACAACTACTACTGCCGGAGTTTGAGAAGTTCTGGACTAGGGCTTCTGAAGACCACTAAGGGAGGTCAAAAGAAGGGAGGCGGGGAGAGCCAACAGATGAGGGGGGAAGTGCAGTGATTGGCAGAAGAAAATGCAAGGTTGGCGGCCGAGTTCCAGAGATCACATGAGGAACAACGCAGATCACAGGAGCAACACCGCAGAACACAGCAGTATTATTTCGATCTGTCCAGTTGGTATGCTGAATGCGAGAGAATTCGGCAACACAACTACGCCGGCCAACAAAACTGGTGGATGGATATGTTCGCGGCACAACAACAAAACCTTGTACCCCCGCCCCCGTTTCAGTCGTTAGTTGAACCTCCAATGCCTCAACCTCCCGAGGATGCCGAGCATGATGGAGAGCAGGATGCTGGAGATGACGTGGTGGACTTTAGTGGTTTAGGTGATGATTAGTAGGGTTACGTTATATGTTATGTACATTGGAACAAATTAAATAATAAGTCATTTAGACGTGTTTCTTGTTGGTGCAAATGTATGGACTGTCTTTGTGATTTGCAGGTTGCTTGGAATGGTAATTTAGAAAATAATTTAATTTTTTTTTTCACCAAATGTAAGAATAGCCGACGATTTTGGCATTATTTCGTCAGCTATAAGAACTATAGCCGACGATTTTTAGCCATATTCGTCGGCTATAAGTCTTATAGCCGACGAAAATTACCTTATTTCGTCGGCTATAACTAATTAATACCCATTAAAATATTAATATATTTCGACGAAATAACCGACGAAATACATGAAATCGTCGGCTATAGTTCAGAACATATAGCCGACGAATTTCGTCAGCTATATTTTACGATATCGTCGGCCATACTCGAAAATACCCGACGAATTTCGTCGGATATTTTGCCAAGGTTTGGTCGACGAAATGATGTTTCGTCGGTAAAGTCGTCGGCCATACTCACATATAGCCGACGATTTCCTTTTTTTCGTCGGCCATTGGTATAGCCGACGGCGTTTTTCCGACGAAGTATAGCCGACGAAAATGTTTTCGTCGGCTATGCCCTCGGATCTGGTAGTGAACTAGAACTCTAACTGATCGTAACCAATCACCCGGCCAGAGGTTTGGTTTCTGATATAATTGTCATAAGGGTCCCTTTCACCACCAAGCGAGATCCTATACGCCACACATGTACGATCCCCATCATCACACATGAAAGATCTTACATTGGCCGTTGGTTTCCAAACCAACCCATTAACTCGTCATATGACCCACATATGCTCAATTATGACAATTTCATAATAAAATAATGCACCCAATGCACAATCTCAATATATATATATTTCACTTAAATATATATATATATACATAGACATTCACTCATGAATAGTTCACTAATACCAACTATAGTCATTGATCGTAAAACACTTTTAAACCCTAAACCGTAAAACAAATGTTTATTTTCATAAAACAATTTCACATTTAACGATCCATTTACTATAATTTAACTCGTTATGCGAATACTGTGAGGTTTACTCACCTTAATCACTCCCGCTGCGTCTTCAACCTCACAAAGGTGAGATACTCTCGCACGGTCAATCACCTAGGTGACATTATCGAAAACTTAACATTCAATTCGAATAAAATATATTATAATTCGCTCCATCACATAACTTTTAACCCCGAGGCTTGCCAACACACGACAAACCTCCTTCGGAGCCTCTCAAGGCTCCTAGAATTCCTAGTCGACCATAGGATCGAACACCAAGCACCAAATTCTAGGTCGATATGCTCAAAAATTAATAATCACCTAACATCGAATTCAAAAATACATAACTTGGTCATACGACGGGCAAATCATGCAAATAATATATCCCCGCGCTCGTATCGACGAGCACGACACAACAGAACACACTACTGCCTAGGGCTGGGCATTTGGTCCTAAAATCCTGATCCCGTCCCTAAATTTGTCAGGATGAGACGGGATTCAAGTTTGAAAAATACATATCCCGTCCCGATCCCGTTTTAAAACGACGGGATCGGGATCGGGATCAGCTAAATAAATCTCGTCTTGTCCCTTCCTGTATGATTTGGTGGAAGATTGATGATTTCTTACACCTCGTTTTCCAGTTCAAACTTCCTCAGGCCTTAGTGGTATCGTTGTGGGTGGATGGTGAATAGTATATGCATTCAGGTGGACTCGATGTTAATACAACAGTCATAGCCAGTTTTAAGTGACTTGTTTTTGTCATTGATCTCAATGCAGATACCATCGGTTCACAAACCATGCTTCATTTGGTCAGATGAATGCAAAATCTTGTTTGCTAGATTTAATGAATACGCCCACCTATCTGGTTACAAACTAGATGGTTACGAACATCTAATAGAGTACTTGTAATAACCTACTAGTTTTAGTGGCCTTAAACTTGTAAATTGTGTGGTGATCAAGTGGGTTGTTTATAGGTTATGAGTCCAATATCTTGTGCTTTCCTGATGTTGGTTATGCCTATTTGTTATGTTTAGAGATTGTTGTGATTTGGAAAATGGACAAATGGACTTTATTGTTGTTGGTGTACCCATTTGATCTGAGAAATGGACCAAGCGCAATAAGCATTACTAGACAACTATTTAGTCGTTCAATGATGAAATTTCAAACAAGATTTGCTCCAAGGAGCTCAGTATCCTATAACACAACCGAGTTAACAACATCAAACCAAAACAATTAAACATTATTTCAAAGGGTGGGATTTAACGACGATTTGCTCGCCGCGGGGTAAACTTGATGCCTCCAGCCTCCATGGTTCCCTTCTGATCAGTAGACAATGGTTGCACAGCTGCTGGAAGTGAATTCTGATCAGTCTCTTTGGCTGCGGCTTCCCAAACACGCCGAATCACTTCATTCTTGGGGTTGTTGACAATCTAGAGTGCGACCTGAACCCTCTACGCCCCGCAGTTAAACTGCATGAAAATCTAAAATGAAGTAATTAAACATTGCAAGGTGGTGAAACCCTTAAATTCACAGTAGAGTGATTTAGTTGCACAATTCATACCCCTTGATACCATGCTTGGCGGTAAGACTGCATGTTCATGATGACAAATAACCCAGATTCCTCAGTATTTGCGTGAGACGGGCTTCCATATGGACGGGTAATTGACAGAGAACCTAACTTGGCATACACGTCAGGTACCCTCCGCAGTTCGCTGGCAAACACCTTCTCAAACAGCCCTATCTGTAGGGATAGATGGATGGTAACAACATGATTATGAGATAAGATACATTTGGACATGATATTTTCCCATAAAGTATGAGGATAACAATGTCAGAATGTCCACTTAAGAATTATGACACTCACAGGTGCAATAAAGTATTTCTCGCGCCGTTTGTTGGCAGACTTGTCGGGCTTGCTGTCCCATATTTCACACTGCCCAGTCATTATGTCTGCCACCACCAAAAAGCAATGCTCAAGTTCACCGTCATGTATGAGAATAAATATCTGTCAGGTTAAATTGTTTCAGTATCGCACATGCGTAATGTATCCAACCATTTTCCCTGCGTAAACTCAATTATGATGTACCTTCTTGCAGGACGACAATTTCCCTCTGAATCTGTTAAGCCCGCACAATTTAATGGTGGATTGGACAAGCCCTTTCAGTAAGACGCCTGAGGATTGATCCTTAGCTAGTTCCTGCATGAGTATCCAATCGATTATTAGTTTATTGCTAGCAGAAGTGTGTTGTGGATGAAAGCAAACAATGATGCAGGAACATAAGTAACATACAGAGAAGGCATCTGGCAGGAACCACCTGTCAGGGGAGCTGTCAGACATGTAAGCCGCTAATATGTTCACAACCTGATATTGTTAACAATAAGCAATTCGTGGTTGTCAATTTCGGGGTTAATTAACTGACCAAAAAGTTACTGTTACGATAATGTGAAGTCACTTACCTGCGCATTCAGGTGCTACATTGGGGACAAGCATCTTAGGTCCCACCGAGACACAAACCAACTCTCATACCTAGCAACTTCATCCCTGCGGTGCAGTGATATAGTCTATGAAGGCTCAGTTACAAAGTATGAAAATATTGAACCCAACATGGATATAAACTATATGAATACACTGACCTCCCGATACTGTCTTTACTGTTCACATTCTTGCTGAATAGGTAGGACATCAGGTACGTATCGCTTTGGGAAATCCCGCAGAATTCTTGCAGACTCCCATGCTTGTATTCCGGCATGCCACCACATTCAGTGTCTCCTTCTGCATATGCCACTCGAGAAAGAGGCTGTGCAGATGAGAATATTTATTAGATCCACTTCACTAAACCATTAACCAACAAGGCCTTAACTATGATTATAAGATGGAACATTCATTTCTTAGAATATACTCCGTACATGTAACCCTGAGTGTAAGGACCGATGGCTTACTCTTTTCCATTTTGTCTCGCAGACATCGTCATCATCTGCTCCCGGATCTAAGTCATCCAGATCCCAAGTGTTAAACGACCATTCATGGGTGTGGCCACTGTCAAAGTCACACAAAAACTGTGACTCCTCAAGCACTCCCTTGGCACAGCAAGAAACAATTTGTCCAACGCCAGCTAACTGCAGATCACTGAGGCAGTTCTCTAGTGCCGTGACTGCACTCCTCAATCGTGACATGTCTGGTTCTAGCCGACCGGTACTTGATTGCATCATCTCCATGTCGCCTTTCATGCAACCGACCTCAAACTTCACTTCGTCCAGATCACCAATCATACTGACTTTTATCCCAGTGCTAGCATCAACCGAATCAGACACATCATAAACGCATATGCATCTGCTCGAAGGCCTCTTGCTAATACGCACTTCATCACTCTTAAATCCCCCACTATTTTCCACCATTCCAAACAGTCTGTTGGCATACTTTGCCCCCCATTCACTAACTGGGGAATGCATTTTGGGAATTCCATACGTTCCCTTCTTGAGAACCTCTAAGTAGAAAAGCTGAAGAAAAATCATACATCCTTCAGCTAGACCAGCACCAATGCTCTAGAAAGAGGACACCCCTTGAAGCAGTTTAGCAAAACCAAACTCCCCCCAGTTAAGTGATGAAATGCCCTTTGGGTCCTTTAGTGGTATGAGGTATGTTGGATCAACGAAGATTCCCTGCTTTGGGCACAGCAGTGTTGCTATCGCATACAGAGCAAAGCTCACCTTGAATATGTCATCATCACTTTTAGTTTCCGGATCAATTAGCAATCTCCTCAGACCATGTACAATGATATCCTCTTCGCTGCCCCTAATCTTCCTCTGCAAGGATATAATCTCAGGGTCCTCAATACTCCCTTTCATAACAACCTCACGCCCTCCGTCACTAAGGCACAAAATGCGCCTAAAGTCTTCAACACTGATTGTCAAATTCCTGCCGTGTATTTTAATGCATAATTTCCCAACATCAAAGCTCTGAACCAGTATCTGCAATAGTTTAATGTTCAATTTCCCACAGCGGAGTCGGTATAGGTTCCCAAACCCAAGCCGAGAGGACATAAGAACCTTCTCATCTGATATAAGAGCCATAGTTTGTCTGAAGTGTACAACTCGGCAAGCCATTCCAATAGATTCCATAGGACCAGAATCTTCCTCTAGAGTAGATGACATGAGTGCACTTTCGATAACAGCATTAGCTTGCTGGGTCTGAAAATAATTTACAGTTTCGTAAGTGACTATTCATATGTTCATCAGGCATCTAATTACTCGAATGTTTGGAAAACATAGAGGAGCGTATAAAGATAAAACATCTAACCTAAACCAGTGATTACACGGTTAATAATGTTCAAGTTTGCTCAAACCAACATACCTCCTTCCCAGACATTTGTTCTATGGCCTTCCTCTTTCGGACCTCCGAAATAATTCATTTGTGTCATTGGTGTATCCAAAAAACAAAACAGAATCATTATAAGGTATTGCATATTAATCTCAATTATAAACCATGTACATAAGATGTTGCTGCTACATATGTGTCAATGACGTTGTGCTCCTCCCTATTTGCCGAACCATTGAAACTAGTACTCCTTCTGCATTCCATCATCCTGTTTGAAGCAAAAAGGGTATTCGGTTCAGCAGAAAATATGAGCAATAATCATTAACCATTTACGTAAATGATGGGGATCGTTTTTTGCAATATGCAATTAGTGAACAGACATGGCAGGCACCAAATTAGGAATCGAACTAAGCAAACAGCTACAATTACATTCAAATCTTATGAGTGATGTGTTTGTACTTTAAATGCGACAACCTGTGAAGACCTCACAATTAATGGTATTAACACCCAAAAATAGTCAGTGTCAAACTCATATCCTATCTAGTAAGTAGTAACTCATTAACTTATGTGCCCTTTGCCTCCTCCAGATCCTATTGTTCCTCTCCAACTTAACACCCAAAAATGACTATGACATCTCTCCCTATATACAAGTAACTGCTACAACAATCATTATTACTTCTGTCTAAACCCTTTTGGAACAATATCAGTCCTCTAATAAGGCCAATACATACACTGACACAACAATAGTGTTTCTGCCTAAACCCGGGGGCCTGGTAGATACAGATGAATCCAACTTGATCTCCTGCAAACCTGCTTACTAAGGGGAATACTGGGCGGGCCGGTCTTCTCCTCTCCGATGCCTAAGTTAGTATAGTTGAAATATATATAACTTGAGCACGTATGTAAACAGTGAGAGAGATAAGTTATCTCTTTATGAGGGTAGTTGGGGCCCTTATATAGGTGGTTGGAGGTGAGGGCTGGCCTCACCCTTCGATGTGGGACTGGTTCCCTTCAAAGGGCAGTTCTGGTGACCTCTTTGGCAGGCTGGCATCCCCGGTCTCAGGGTCCCTGGTAGCCGGATAGACGGCTGGACCCCGAGGCCGGGTGCTGGTGGCTCGGTCCTGGGCCTCGGGCCGGGCCCTGGTGCACTTGCTGCGGGTCTGTGGGCCTGCTGTAGCCTCTCTGCGGCTACTGTCAACAAGTCCCCCAAGTTCCCGGTTAAGTGCAATCTTGAATGGGCACTTAAAGTCTGTCTTGCTCTTGTCCCGCAGACCCGCAGGGTTACCACCCAACGGTGCCCAGTCCCCCAAGTCCGCGTTGAAGATTGGGCGTGACCGAGGTGAGTACCTGTTTACCGATGGCAAGCAACAGTTTATAAGTACGTTTGTAATATGAGTAGTACTGTGCTCAAGTGTTGTGGTGCTATGAGCATGGAGTGGGGTGAAACCCGGAGTGTATGAGATGATGAAGCCATGCAAAAGATGTGTGCATGGAATGATAATGGAGCGTTGAGATCCGCCATGCAATAGATGGTGCATAGAATGATAATGGAGCGTTGAAATCCGCCATGCAATAGATGGTGCATGAGAGCTCGACCGGGCACTCTGCCGTATCAGTACAGAGCGGAGTTCAATGGGCCACTACCGGGCGTTCTGCCATATCGGTACGGAACGGAGTTCACTGGGCCACTACCGGGCGTTCTGCCATATCGGTACGGAGCGGAGTTCACTGGGCCACTACCGGGCGTTCTGCCATATCGGTACGCAGCGGAGTTCACTGGGCCACTACCGGGCGTTCTGCCATATCGGTACGGGTCCCAGGTGAACTTAAGTACTGGACTTCGACCGGGCGTTCTGCCATATCGAGACGAGGTGGAGTAGAGGACCTCGACCGGGCGTTCTGCCATATCGAGACGAGTCCATATTGCTAGGCTGCGGGGAGATTACCCCGGTGTTGCGAGCTGTTTGAAGCGCCAGTGAACACTTGCTAGTTCTTCTCAGCTTGTTTGAATAAGCGTTGAGGTAAGGGAGGGGGTGGCATTGAGGTGACAAGGCTCGCCGTGTAGCCCCACGTTGATCGCGGTTCAATGCGATACAGGGTTTTTATCCTGCTGGACATGGGTTAGATGTAAACTCACCCGGGTGTATAAAGCCCATGCCGGTCAAATGTTCTCATGACCGGGGTCATGCCATGGAGCCGGGCGAGACTCGACCGGGCGTCCTGCCATATCGAGACGAGTCCCCCAGTGAAATGCCATGGGGCCGGGTGGATCGCGTTCCCGGGAAATGCTCTCGAGCCGGTTGAATGTTACGTAACCGGTGGGTGGAGCTTGACCGGGCGTCCTGCTATATCGAGACGAGTCCCCCAAGAGAGATATAGCTGGGTGGACCTCGACCGGGCGTCCTGCCATATCGAGACGAGTACCCCAGTGAAATGGCGTGTAGCCGGTTGGATGATCATAACCGCGAACTGCCATGGTGCCGGGACAATACCCGGGACGATGCTCTCGAAGCGGTTTGGGAAACCATAACCGATAAGAGGTCTTCAAGAGATGCAACGAAGAAGCCATGCAGCCGGTTGAATGATCATAACCGCGAACTGCCATGGTGCCGGGCGGATGGCTCATACCCGGGACGACAAGAGGTCTTCAAGAGATGCAGCGAAGAAGCCATGCAGCCGGTTGAATGATCATAACCGCGAACTGCCATGGTGCCAGGCCAATACCCGGGACGATGCTCTCGAAGCGGTTTGGGAAACCATAACCGATAAGAGGTCTTCAAGAGATGCAGCGAAGAAGCCATGCAGGCGGTTGAATGATCATAACCGCGAACTGCCATGGTACCGGGACAATACCCGGGACGATGCTCTCGAAGCGGTTTGGGAAACCATAACCGATAAGAGGTCTTCAAGAGATGCAGCGAAGAAGCCATGCAGCCGGTTGAATGATCATAACCGCGAACTGCCATGGTGCCGGGCGGATCTCGACCGGGCGTTCTGCCATAACGAGACGAGTCCCCCAGTAAAATGGCGTGTGATCGTGGAGCCTGGGAAAGTGTGGGAGGGCCTGACGCCTCGGTTCCCGCTCCTACCTTCCTGTCGCCAGCGTGTGGGACAAGTGGCTGACATGCATTTAAGGAGGAAGTCCATCAGTCCCGTCAGTTATGATGGCATGGGCAGTTTACCAATGCTGGGACACGTGCCAGCAGGGGGCGGTCTTGAGATGGAGGGCCTGGATTCGCAGGTGTTTGAGTTGCTCTGACTGTGTGTTTTTGGAGGGATTTCGATTGCCTAGGGCATCGGTCCCCTCTATAAAAAGGCCTCTTCTGCTCTTGTTTCTGCTGTTGCTTCTTGCTTTGGAGAAACTAAGAAAGAGAGAAATCCGGCGAAAACTCTGAGCCCCTTGCCCCCACGAGATCCGTTTTCTCGAGCGCTCCCTACGGGGGGGGGGGGGGAGGGATCTCTGTCGCTGACTGAACTGCTCTGTGGCAAACTTGGGGAGAGGCCGTAGAAGGCGCTGTTGTAGCCTGTTGCTGATGAGCGCTAGGGTTTTGTTTTCTTCCCCTAGGTTAAGATGTCTTCTTCAAGTTCTGACCGGGCTTCCGAATCGGCTGCCAGGGGTCCCATCGTGGATGATGCGGAGAGGCTGGAGGACTGGCTCGGTTCGGAATCCCCGGAGACCGAAGTCGCTGACTGCTCCGGGAGCAGGGCTTCGTCTCCGTCTTTGTCTTCGTCTTCCGGGGCTGAATCCTCGGAGACTGTAATACCGCACGGGGTGCGCCTTGCGGGTGCTCCGGCCGTGAGCTACACCATTGGCAGAGGGAAGGATGCTGTGGCGTGTGATGAACCGGAGGATAGCATGACCCCTGGAGAGATTGCAGCGTTCCGGGAAACGTGGGGTATCCCAGATGAGGTTCTGCTGCGGCCCCTGAATCCTGGAGAGTCAGCCTGCAATCCGGAGGCAGGTTGGGTTGCCGTGCATCAGGACCAGTTCCGGCATGGTTTCTCGCTCCCGCTGCCAAATTTCGTGCAGTATATGCTCAGTGCGCTGCAAGTGTCGCCCGCGCAGCTTCCTGGGCTCCAGTGGAGGCGACTACTGAGCCTCGGCTGCCTGTACGAGTTCTCCAGTATGAGTATGCCAACGGTAAACGAGTTCCGGTCCTTGTATAGGCTGTCGTACTCAAGGAAGCAAGGGTCCCGGGGTTGCCTGTCCTTCAACGCCCGGAACCATCAACCAATCATCACCAATATGCCTACGTGGGTAGACAACAGCTGGAGAAAGAAAGTGGTGATGGTGGGCGGGAGGTGGCAGAAGAGGAGTAAAATGTACCGGGTTCCTGGCGCCTTCCAACCCATTGGTGACCAGTCGTTCGAGCTATCCGATCTAGAGCATGAGAGGATCTCGACCATATTCGGATGTTGGGACAATCTGGAACGGAGTTCCTTCAACTTTATCCGGCGAGAAGTGCTGGAATACTGCCAACTCGGGCGGGGTCCCGGTGCGTAGCAGGCCCTTTAGCGGTGATACTTGTGCTAGTTCTGGCAAAATGCTAACTGTTCGCTTTCCTTGCAGGTGCATCTTCCCGGGCGGTCATCAAGCCCGAAACCACTCTCTCAATGGACGGGGAAGACCTCCTTAACAAGCTGAAGGAGAAAGGCGAGACCGTCTCGCGGACGTCGGTGGATGAGGAGTCCGGTCGGCTTACGACTCATCCGGAGCCGAGGGCCATGGATGTTGATGACGGCGCCTACATCCTGAGGCGGGTGAAGACCCATCCTGCTGCGCCCCATGCGGTGCCTGGAAAGGGCAAGACTACTGGGGGGCCAGTGAGGGTTCCCGGTGGTGTGAGCAGGATCCCTAGCGGGCCGGTGTCTGTGCCGCACGTGGCTCGTGTCGCCCGGGTAAGCGCACGATCTTCTTCTCCGGAAGGCCGGGGAGAGAAACGGAAAGGCGGGGACATTCCTTCCTCCGCGCTGGTGACGCTTACCGGCGGGTCATCACGGGAAAACCTGGCCAAACGGTTCAGGGCAACCAGCGGTGCACAACCTAACTGCGCCGGGGAGATGGCTGCTGCTGCCCGGCAGAGTAGTCCCGCGCCTGCGGAGGCACCGAGGGGAAGCTCGGACAGTGCAATTGTCCGGCAAGTGGCGGCAGACTTGGCCGGCCTTGGTCTGGACAGACCTGGGGTTGCAGGGGCCCTGGCGGGCGGGAAACGCCCAAAATGCAAGGAATCCGTCCTCCGGGTAAGCACTAACTGGTTCCACTACACTGCTTGTAGGTTGTGTGTCTTACTGCCCGATTAACTGTTTTTGTTGTTGTGCAGCTGCTGTACAGCCTGTACCAACCGGACGCGAGCGAGGAACTATCGGAGCTGAAGAGACAGATAGCTGCTTTATCGGAGGCCCGACAGCGCCTGGAGGTGGAGAAGTCCCGCTCGGATCGGGAGAAAGCCAGATCAGAGGAGAGGGCCAAGAAGCTGGAGGAGCAGAACCGGAACCTGGAGAAGGAGAGGGCCGAGCTGGAAGCCAAGGTGGACGAGCTCCAAGTGGGAGCTGCCGCTTTGTGTGCCGCCACTGCTACTGCGACCGGGGAAGACGACCCAGAACTCTACGAGCGGGTTGTTCTCAAATACCGCGAGAGCGATCAGTTCCTGGAGTTTCTGGAGAAGGCCAAGGAAGAGGGCATCTCGGATGCGTGCACGGAATGGGCGGGGAAGGGATGGTTAGACACTTCCCTGATGCCGATTGCTGCTGAAGGAGATATCCATGAGCAGTCGGACATCCATCAGGAGGCGGTGGAGGGGCAGCCGGAAGAAGTGATTCGCTCGGACTTGGATTCTTTTACCAACGGTGCCAAGTCTCCCCGAGCCAGAGTTGATGCCGGAGCTGAGGTCAACGACGAGGGTACCGCAGGAGAGGCTGGCGGATTGCCTGCTGAGGGCGGAGTCGTGGCTCCTTAGGATTTTCCTTGCTCTTCTCCTTGTAATCTTTCCGGAACGGTTACTGCTTGTATACTTGCTTGATTATGAATATATTTGAACTGGCGGAGCCGGTGAAATTTTCTCAAAAGTAGTTTGAATACATTTCTTGTGGTGTTACAACGCTTGAACCGGATGTACGCCAAACTAACCGGAGGCTTGGGCGAGCCTTGGCCGAGCCTACCAGGCCTGGTCTTGCTCCCGGTCGGGATCTGCTCTCTTTTCCCCTACGTACCGCTGGAGCTGGCCGCTATTGATAAAACCCTGCACCGCTGTCTTGAGAGCACAGCACTGGCTCGTCCGATGAGTAGCCTCATCATGATAGGAGCAGTACTTGCCCGTTTGTGCCGTTGTAAGCTTTCCCTTCGGGTACCTTCTCTTGGGCGGTGGGGGGATGACGCTCCCGTTCTCAAGTAAAATGTCCTCGTAGGAAGTGGTTGAGCGGTGAAGACTTCTTGACCGGCCGGTGGTGCTGGTATGATTGCCAGAGGACGTTCCTGGCGGTAAGGCGCCGGCTTGTGCTCGTTCTGGGGCTTGTCAAGATAAGGCCTCTGCTGCCTTTGTGGCCAGTTTCTATTGGGCCGGCTCGGCCGGGCGGCGCGGTTTTCAGTCCGCTGACTGGGCTTGTCCTCTCGGCTGGGCGGGGGGTTCTCTTCCCGAGAATGGTCTTCCCGCTGCTCATCCCGCTTCCTCTTCAGCAGGTGGTGCCCATATGTCTCGTGATCGGCCTGTGCATGCCGGATGGCCATTGCCATCAACTCATCATACCCCTGCGGGAGTTCTACCCGGACGGCATAGGAAAACTTCCCCGGCCGGAGCCCTTGCTTGAACGCCATTTCGGCGATAACCTTGTCCAGGTTCCGAACCCCGGCAGTGGCTGTCTGCCATCGGTTGACAAAGGTCCTCAGTTCCTCTCCAGGTGCCTGCATGCAGTTGAAGAGGATGGTCCACGTCCGGGCTCCCTCGACCCGGAGGATGAAGCGGCCTACAAACCGGTCGGCTAACTGTTCAAAAGCCTCGATTGAGTTCGCCGGAAGCTTGTAGAACCAGCTGAGCGCCTCTCCAGACAGAGTTTCCTGGAAGATGTTGCAGCATACTGCGTCAGAATAACCCTTGGCGCAGGTCTGGGACCGAAAACTGTCCAGATGCTGGTACGGGCAGCCGGACCCTGAATAGGTGAGCTTGAGGGACTTCTGGTTGCCAGACCGTCCCGACTCTATGACCCGGTGCGAGAAAGGGCCCATACACTCATTAAACCGAGCGCCCTCCACCGGCCGCGCGGCTCTTCTCTCGTTGGCCTCCATCTGGGCCTTCAAGTCTGACACAGTGTCGGCTAATATCTGCAATGCCCGTGCAGTCCGGGTCTCAACTTCATCCACAGACGAAGTGTGGAGCTGGCGGGAGGTTGGCGCGCTCTTCGGCGGACCTGCACCGCCCGGTGACCTCGCTCGCTCGGCATCATGGGGCCGGCCGCCGATGACTGCCCTGCCTCGTACTGCTGAGGTTGGACTGGCGGGGGTGCCGCTTGCGCCCTGTCCATAGCGTCGCTGCGCTGCTGTCCTCTCTCTAAGGCGGCTACCAGGGCAGCGTTCACTGATTCCATCTCTTCGTACCGGGCGTTGGACTTGGCTCTGTCCCTGTCGCCCTCTTCTCTTAGACGATTGACCTCTGCGGCCATTACCCGTATCTTTCCTGCCATACCGCTCTGGTCGGGGCTGTACGTAGTGTCCCGGTCACTATCACAGAGCGGGCTCTCAGATCGGTCGCTCATATCATCCGAGAATGTCAAGGAGGAGCCCCGGAGCGCTGGACTGTCTTCATCCTCTGCCGGGCCTTTCCCGCGGGGGCTGTCGTGGTGTCCCGGTCCCGGCATGCCGGACGGCCTACCACAACCTCCTCCTCCCTGACCGTTGCCCTGGGCGCCACGCGGCTCCCGCGTGACGGCCGGGGTGGAGGTGAGTGTTTGCACTAATGCAACACGTCCCTCCTCGGTGGTACCTCTCTCTTGCCTTGCTTCCGAACTCTCGGCCATGGATGATGCTTACACGGTTTTTTGTTCAAAGGTTCCCACAGACGGCGCCAATAGTTTCTGCCTAAACCCGGGGGCCTGGTAGATACAGATGAATCCAACTTGATCTCCTGCAAACCTGCTTACTAAGGGGAATACCGGGCGGGCCGGTCTTCTCCTCTCCGATGCCTAAGTTAGTATAGTTGGAATATATATAACTTGAGCACGTATGTAAACAGTGAGAGAGATAAGTTACCTCTTTATGAGGGTAGTTGGGGCCCTTATATAGGTGGTTGGGGGTGAGGGCTGGCCTCACCCTTCGATGTGGGACTGGTTCCCTTCAAAGGGCAGTTCTGGTGACCTCTTTGGCAGGCTGGCGTCCCCGGTCCCAGGGTCCCTGGTAGCCGGATAGACGGCTGGACCCCGAGGCCGGGTGCTGGTGGCTCGGTCCTGGGCCTCGGGCCCTGGTGCACTTGCTGCGGGTTTGTGGGCCTGCTATAGCCTCTCTGCGGCTACTGTCAACAAACAGTGATAATAAATCGCCCACAAACAGATGCATAGGTGACTCTTAAAAGACTACCAGTCGAATCTTTGCCTATTTCTATTACCATGTTCTTTCCCTGACGACATTCCTCAAAAAGAACGGCGAAACACACTATCAACCTCATCCTCTCTACATTCCTCAAAACCAACGAACACCTGATCCTCTCATTAATTCTCAAAACCAACTTGGAGACAGACTGTCAACCTCATATCCTATCTAGTCAGTAGTAAGTGGTTAACTTCCGTGCCCTCTGCCTCCTCAAGCTCCTATTGTTCCTCTCTATCATTACACCCAAAAATGACTATGACAGCTCTCCCTATATACAAGTTACTGCTACAACAATCATTATTAGTTCAGTCTAAACTCTTTTAGAACAGTATGAGTCCTCTAATCAGGCCAATACATACACTAACACAATAACAATTATAATAAATCAACTCACCAGCACATGCCTAAATCACTCTTAACAGACTAAGTAATACTAACAGACAGATCTTTGCCTTGACATGTTCTTTCCCAGCCTCTAAAGAATAACTATTTATACATCATGTTATTCCTATAGTTGCCAAACACCATAACATCCGACTAAGATTTTCTAGAGGTCCCTACTTCTATCTTCTGTTCCGAAACCTGTAAATTCATTGATCACCTCATTACATTCAACAACTACCACAAGACAAACATCGTATCTAATACATCAATTCACTAACACTACATTACCTTAACTGACACTAAGAGATTAAGTAATACCCTATACCCTATTTCATCACTTAAGTCGTATTTGATATCGAAACTTAGAGAGCAAGAGAGAGAAACTTTCAGAGTGAGAGTGAGATACTTCAAACATAACTGATTAAGCAAGTAGAAGGGAGGTATAAGATGAATTAACCAAACCTGGCGATCGAGAGCGGCGCCAGAATCGCCCCTTTCTTTCCTTGTTTGTATCAACGAAGTGTATTACCAAATAGAGGAAGACTTCAAACAAAAATCGATTTGAAAAGAGATCCGAAGCTTAGGCAGTGAAGGTTGAGATGTGGACCTACGATGTTCACTCTATTCAAATAGCCGGAAAATGACTCCTCTATCCTCCAAGTCCTATGCCGTAAAACTCAGCCTCAGTTGTAAAAACTGCAATTACAACGTATAAGCGTAAAATGACCAAAATGCCCAAAATACCCCTCCGTCCACTGGACCGTTAGCGTAGTCCAGAAACTTATTGTTGTGTGATAAATAGTTTCTAAAAGAATATTGAATAAAAAAATAATTAGTAGAGAATTGCATCCTTGCAGTGTACAACAGCAGAAGGAAGATTAGAATCATCCACCGATCCACCCCACACCCAACAACGAACTTCAATTTCATTTCATTTCTGCGCGACTACTCCACCACCACACCCACCACTCTCTTCTTCTTCTCCTCCTCCTCCAACCCCTCAAACCCAAACCCAAACCCAAAACACAGAGAGAGAGAGAGAGAGAGCTTCTCTTCTCTCAAAGTCCTCCCACCATTCCAGACCCCCAAAGAGAAAGAGATGCCTCAACAAGGCTCCACCACATTCAGTTAGCCACTCTGGCTCCAACCTTATGCCCTCGATCTCTATCTTCATCTTCCTCTACCTCTTCTTCTACAATGTTCTCCTCCCCATTCGTCCTCACGTTCGCTCTCCTCCTCTCCCTCCCTCTCCTCTTCCTCCTCGCCCCTCATTTCCTCCCCCCCACCACCACCCAACTCCCCATCCCCGCCGCCGATGAAATCTCCGACCAAGCCCTCTTCTCCCGCGCCGTCCGATCCAAATCCTCCTTCACCCGCTTCTCTCTCGACTCCAAAACAAAACCCAAAATCGCCTTCCTCTTCCTCACCAACTCCGACCTCCACTTCGCCCCCGTCTGGCAACTCTTCTTTTCCAAAACTGCCCCCAATCTTTTCAACATTTACATCCACGCCGATCCCTCCTCCAACGTCACCCTCCCCTCCGGCGTCTTCTCCAACCGCTTAATCCCCTCCAAGCGCACCTACCGTGCCTCCCCCACTCTCATCTCCGCCACGCGCCGCCTCCTCGCCACCGCCGTCCTTGATGACCCCGCCAACCTCTTCTTCGCCGTCCTCTCCCAGCACTGCGTCCCCCTCCACTCCTTCCGCTACGTCTACCGCGCCCTCTTCGCCTCCCCCACCTTCGACCGCTCCCGCCCTCCCGACGCCGAGTTGACTCGCCTCCGAGTCAACCCGCCTTACAAGTCCTTCATCGAAATCCTCTCCAAATCTTCCAATCTTTGGAAGCGCTACTCCGCCCGGGGCAGGTTCACCATGATGCCCGAGGTCCCTTTCGACAAGTTCCGGGTCGGCTCGCAGTTCTTTCTTCTCACGCGCCACCACGCGCTGGTGGTCTTGAAGGATCGGCAGCTGTGGAAGAAGTTCAGGCTGCCGTGTTATCGGGAGGACGAGTGTTACCCTGAAGAGCACTACTTTCCGACGCTCTTGTCAATGGCGGATCCGGATGGGTGTACCCATTATACTCTGACCCGGGTTAATTGGACGGGTACGAAAAACGGGCACCCGTATACTTACCGACCCGGTGAAGTGTCGGCCAAGCTTATTTACCAACTGCGGCAGTCGAATTTTTCCGAGTCTTACTTGTTTGCCAGGAAATTCTCGCCGGATTGCCTCAAACCCTTGTTGGGTTTATCGGAGAAGGTCATTTTCTGGGACTGAGGTTAGTTCTTTCTTTTACATTGCTTTAGTTTTCTCTGTTGTGTAATTTTTTTACCGAGTTACTGAGTCGACTCGGCAGTGGGTTTTGGAGGAACACCTGAAAAGATTGATCTTTAGTTAGCTAGGAGAATGTTGACCCAAATAAACATGTTGTTGATATGTTGTTAGGTTGAGTGAGAATGAAGTTCATGTGCATTATACATTTCTGATGTCAATGAACTAGGCTGGGTGAAGTTTGCCAATAGGGGAGTGCTTATTTGTTTTGGTCGTTTGTAAAATCCTAGTTGAAATGATGAATAATGTTTAATTATGAAGTGATCATGACCAGAACACATAATTGGGAGGTGGATAGGAGATGGATAGTTTCAAAGACTGAAAGAAACATCTTGCTTGCTAGTTGTTACAACTGGGATGCCACTCATGAAAAGCTTCCATTTTTTTAAACGATTTTGGATCCCAAACTTGTCCTTTTCTCATTGTCCTCTAGTTTTTGTAGCTTTTGAATATGTTGTGGTAATTTATCGAGTTAACAACTGGGATATGTGTATGTTCTGTAGGTGAAAAGAGGGTGAAAAGAGGGACAGTGAAGGTAAATTGATTTTTGAAGTTGGAGAAACCGATTGGGAAAGGTGGTTTTGGAGAGGCGCAAATAGATTTTGCCCGCAAGCCACAAAACCCATAGGAAGGTTCCAACTGAGTGTCTGTCTCGGACAAGAACAAGAACAAGAAGATAATGTTTATCATCAATGACAGTGTGTGGGAGAGAGACTTGAGCCTGAAAGTGAGTGCAGTGCAGAAGTAGAGAAGAGAAACACAGCAAGGTACTTGTTTTTTTTCTACTGCCAAGTTTGTATTTTGTGGTGTAAGATAGTGGAGTAGTAGTACACTAAAAAACCAGCAAGCAGAAGAGGAAGGACATAGTGTTACAGTGTTAGTTAGCAGAAGGTCCTTTGTCTTTTTTGATGCGTGTAATTTGTACATACATATGTGAAATGGGAATCTTGATCAATCTTGTACCCTTTTGACAAGAATAACAAAAAGGGTCACAGTTATCAGGGGCACATTATTTCTGACCCTCTTCTAGTAAAGAAACCGGATCCAATGCCCCAATTCCTACCCTTCTCTACTCTCCCTTTTCTTGTCACTTTTCCCTTTGTTTTCCGAGCAAGAAAAATGGAAAGAAGTTGGTTATTATTTATAGAACATACAGAGAAAATGCTTGTGGGGGGAAAAAATTCTTCCTTTGATGTAACGATGACCTTGGTTTGGTATATGGTGAACTTGTGTGAGTTGCATATGATTCTTCTCTGGTATGGAAAATGCAATGCTGAAGAAATAAACATTCATCTGGTTTTTTTTTTTTTTTTTTTGGTTTTTCAATCAAAGAATAATAGGTATGGGCGTATGGCTATGTTGTTGGGAGGTGGAACGTGGTGAGGCAGCAACGTAGTACACAGCATGTTAATGTCTGGGTTGTCCTTGTTGATTGAAATTCAAGTCTGAAATTTATTACTGAGAGAGACAGACTATATTCTATGATTGTTGATATGAGCTGGTATGTGCTGCTATTAAAATGAAATAAATACATCCTCGCACTCGCACCACGTGAAAGCAATCACCTAAATCAATAGCGGTAGGCCAACAAACCACTGAGCTCTGCTTTTGCTGTGGTGCTACTAGTATTATTACTCTTGCTACTATACACTACAATTGTATATATGAGAAATACAGTAAAATGTTTTTAATTTTTTTTGGCTTTTAACTCTTCTTTTATTTTATTTTTCCCGGATTCGGGTGACGTTTTTTTTTTTTAAGAGTGACTAGAGGGCTAACTCATCCTCCTAATTTTCTTTTTTCTTAAAAATAAAATCTAGTTATGAGAGTAGGGCATGTCGGTGATATTTTTTTAACAAAAAGATAGACGGAGTAACCAACTTTAAAACGAGGTTTAGGTTTTATCTTTCTGTTCTGAAACAAGATTTAGGTTTTGAATAGACTAAAATACCGCTAACAAATATAAAGTTCCAAAGATAATATTGTTAAAAATAGAGTGTGAAATAACACACACATAGAAAACTGAATGAGAATCCATGACTTCATTTTTGATGTGTTATGCGATTGTCTTCAATATTGGAGTGTTTTGATGGTGCCCGTATCATTCACTAGAGGCCAAATGTTCTGTCGGTGTGTGGGATTCTTCTTTCTATCGTTATTTCTTCACACTTTACTCTTTAGATTGATCCACAAATTTGAAAAAGAAATTAAAATAAACAGTGTCAAGGAATCACGGAGCAACGAAGTCATTTATGGACATGTTTTTCAAATACGAAGATGAGCCTTGGTTGTCCTGTCCACTTTAGCCTACTAGATTAGATGATGCATTATTTTAGCCAAACATCATGTGTCTGAGTAAGTCAAGTTTGGTGATCTTTCTATTTGACAATCTTGATTGCTCCACTTTTAATTTTAATAAGAAAAACCTGATTGGAATTTGTTGGGGACATATATGGTGCACCGCCAAGCATACTCGGCGACCTCGTGGACCGTGCAACCGGCCTGATATGCCCTACTTCCGGCACACCTCGGATAGACCGCCACCCCGGTTACATCCCCAATGTCAGAGATCACCGGTGCCGCACCTGGAGGGCGTGCCACCGGGCACCTGAAGTAGCCTCCAGAGTAGGGAAATATGTAATAGTATGTTTGCATCCCACATTGGAGATGTAGTAGAGGTGGGAAGCCTCCTTCCTTATAAATAGAAGGCTTCCCCCTTAGAGTTAGGGATCTTAGATACTGGCCACTCTCGGCATGTAACCACCCGATGGCTTATTGGCCGATCATACTATATTCTAAGTGGACGTAGCCGTGCCCTCCGATGACACGGTGAACTACTATACTCGACCGTGTCTATTTATAACTTTATTATTGTGCTTCTGTGAGTCCTCTCGGATTCTAGCAGAAACAATTGGCGCCGTCTGTGGGAATTGTTACAAAAGGCTATGTTGTTCTAACCAGCAAGCTGCTGCCCGGACAGCAGGTCAAACTGGTCAGCAGGGCCGGCCGGGTCTGTGCGAAATTGCACTGGGCACCCACCGTCGTCGCTCCGCGGTCCATTCCGGAACCCTGTGTCCCGCCGACGTCGCCCCACGATCCACTCCGAGTGTAAGCAGCTCGCCAAGCGACGCGCCCAGGATTAAAACATCTACAATTTATCAGAGCATTCTACAGAAAGTAATTACGGAGACAAAATCAAAAGATAAAGGATCAAAAGATTCTACCGAGCGGAAGCAATACCGACGCTGACTATGCATCGACATGAGTATCTTTGACCTCCACTACTAGTCTGCACACTGGGCATTTTAAAACGAAGGGCCCAGGGGAAAGTAATTTAAAAAACGTTAGAGTGAGTGGATGAAAACAATATCGTATATAAAAAAAAATTTATTTTACTTTCCCACTATTGTAAAATTAAAAACCACGATGCATGCATTTTCATAAGACGTTCACGTTTCAGAAAAATCATAGTAATTAATCGGCTCTGTTGATATCTCAAATACGAATAATAATTTCTTTATACTTTCAAAATAAATACTTTGAAAATCAAATAGTAATATACCACATTTTAAAAAAAAAAACTCTATTAAAACAACTCAGCCTCGCTGATAACTCAAATAAACAAAGCTTCTTTGTTTATATATATATAAAATCATAACCAATTGAAAATCAACTTATAATACATCTCGATCAATCTCTTTGGTCATATAAAATCTCAGTTCCACTAGTTCGGGAGTCTATGAAATACCGAAAACCTCATAGAGGAAATATTCCCGAAACTAGATAATATAAAAATATAGAAATCTTAATCCACTGCTTCGGGAATCTATCAAAAGCTGAAAGTCTCATAAATAAAATATTCCCGAAGCCACATCATATAATCGTGTAAAAATCTCAATCACGTCATATAATAATATAAAAATCTCAATCGACTGATGCGGGAATTTATTAAAACTGAAAGCTTCACAGAGGAAATATTCCCGCAATCACAGTGAAAAACATCATCATGACCAAATCCCATTGGCCATGCAACAGGGGAAAGTCTACCCACCATAAATAACTGGAACCTCGTCAGGCTCCGGGTCCGAGAGTCCTATTGACTCCCCCCGTGTCTAAGTCTACTACCTAGACACGTCACCGCCTCAATATATACCACCCTACGTCGACCACCGAGCGTGAATCTGACCTATATGGTCAAGTCGTCACCTCGCGTGGGATGAGGCCTCGCTAGCTAGCATCAATATAATAATACCGTGGACCCTCGTATGGTGAAAATCCGAAAACAAACCAAAAACACGTTTCCCCTTATATATAACACTCCGTACGATCCCCGACCGTACGTCCGAGGCTCATATATATATAATCACATAAACTCGTAGCCTCAAAAGAATATATATACATCCGACATGTCTTACATGTCACAAAATAAATATAAAACTGATATATATAATTTCGACATCTCCCATGTCGAAAATCACAAATAATGAAATCATAAAATCCCCAGAAATCTCATTTCCGGTCTTTTTACTATAAATATATTTAGAATGCTCAAATATGATTTTATCAATTCATACTATTTTCGAAAATCTCATTTTCTGAGTAAACTTTCGTACTATTTAAAATAGTAGTAAACATATATTCCAAATCCATATTTTCCTTTAAATAGTAAATGAAACAATGATCATAATCAAATCTCTATAACTCATATCAACCTCAAGAAATATTTTAATTAATATCAACTTCATTTCAATAAAATATTTATGTATGCATTTATTTAAAATAAAAATCCACTCACAGTCTTTCCGAGCTGGTAGCCGTTTCGGCTCTCGTCCCGTCGAGTACCCTCTCGACCTGTCACATGGGCAAAATCGTAAATTTCTAAACCTCGGAAAACAAATATAAAACCCAAACCACGGACGTCCTCGCTCGTCCGAAAACTCCTAATTTTTCCTTTTTAGTTATCGGTATAGGAGTTACGCTTTAATACCGATAATCTACGTCCGAAATAGCTTAGGACACCCACCTCGTGTCCAAATAATTCTTTTCCCAGTTATTCCGTCGTAAAACCCTTTTAATCAGCTTTTACCCTTTTTACGGTAAGTCAACCGTAAAACTACTGGTCAAACAGTAATTCTGAAAGTTAAACAGTAAATGGTTAAAATTCAATTACCATTTACCATTTACTGTTTACTGTTTACTATTTACTTTTACTGTTTACCTTTTTACTTTTACTAATTACTGTTTACTGTTTACTTTTACTGTTTTACCATTTACTTTTCACCTTTTACCGTTTTACCTTTTCACTTTTTACCACAACACTGTTCATCTTCTTCCTCAAGCCACCGGAACAGTGGCGCCGCCGCCACCGTCGCCGGAACAGCAGCGCCGCCGCCGCCACAAGAGGCCGAAGCACCTCCGATCAACGCCAAATTCATCCAATATCATCGCCACCACCTCGGGAACTCGTCCCCGCCGCCAAAAACAGCCCCAGCCGCCGCATACGGCGGTCGGCACTGCGGCCCGATTTCCCCAAACTCCATTTTCTCCAAAAATCAACCAATCGAACCACAAATTACATTCAATCGACTCCAATCATCGTCCTAAACTCAAATCTAACCTCCAATTTCATCAAAAACTTCAAAATCACAACCTCCAACAAAATCACCAAAAACCCTAAAATTTTCAAAATCTAATTCCTCCTTACCTGCTACGAATCGGCTCAATTCCTTTCGTAGGATTGACGTGCGGGTCGAGGCCTTCGATTCCCTACCGGAATCGGGCCGAGCCATGGCCGGAGGAGGGAGAACCGTCCGATCGGTGACTGACTGTTTCGGGCCCCGCACGGCCGAACGGCGGCGATTCGTCGTGAATCACCACCACCGGAGTGACGAGGGAGCCGAGACGGTCCGAACGCGACCGGTGCGGCCCCCCAGTTCGGCTGGACGGCGGTGCCAGGGGGAGGGCGAACCAGAATCGGGGGAGAGGACAGAGAAAGAGAAGGAGAAAAGAAAAGAAAAAGAAAAATGAAAGAAAAGGGAAATTGCCGTTTCGGGAAATTTCCCCGCGGCTATTTATACTCGTCCAAAATCGGCATGTTTCGGTTTCCACGTCACAACTTTTTCGTACCAACTCCAAATAAATCGTGCCGCGTGTCCACGAACTCGTTTCGACGACTTCTATTTCATCGCGAAATAAAATCCTCGGTCAGGTCAACTTATTTAAAAGTCAACCTTTTGAATTTTCCGAATCGTAACAATTCCCGAGGAGTAAAAGTACTCGTAACACAGTAAAAAGTTAATTCCATATTCGGGTCGTATCAATTTCAGCATTGCACGATCATATCAGTATGCATCGCATTAGAATACATCGCACTACGGTGCACGCATTTCAGTGTATGACAATACAATGCATTGCATGTCAGTATGCATCGCATTACAGTTCATCGCACTACGATACAAGCATTTCAGTGCATGGCATTACAATGCATCGCATTTCAGTGCACGCATTTTATCTTAGTCTAGCGCCTGCGGAACTTAACCGGTCAGTCCGGCACGAAGTTCTCGCGCACATTCCTACGGAATAAACTGGTTGCAAATTCTACATATTCCTACGGACAAGCCTCCGGGCTTTCAGTACCATTGGGCTTTATAAACCGGTTCACAGGCATTCCACCGGTTCACAGGCATTCCATCAGTTATGTAGCATTCCACTGGATCCAAGGCACTCCATCGGTCTAGTCACTTTCCTTCGCGCCTACGGGCACGGACAAGCCAGCAACAACTCAAGGCTTCAAACACATGGGCTTTATAAACCCGGGAGAGTTTACCTCTAACACATACAAACTTTTCCAGCAGGCTAGAAACCCTGCATCACACCAAGCTGTGAAAAATATGGGGATCCATGGGAGACTTGTTATCTCTACGCCACCCCACTGGGCAGATTGTTTCTCTAACATAGAACAAATCTCCCTGCAGGCTAGAAACCCTGCACCCCACGCCCATAACGTTCAGGCTGGGAAGAATGAGCGGATGTTGACCGGTGCTATAACATGGCCGCAACACCCCACCACGAACAAACGGGAATACTCGAACTCCCGGCCGAGTTCCTTTTCGAGTTGGGGGACTTATTGGAAGCGATATATATACCGCATTTCGGTATTGCATTCCAACGGTAACATGTATTCCATCGGTGAAAGGTATTCCATCGGTAAAAGGCATTCCAACGGTATTCCAAAGGCATCCCATCGGTGAAAGGTATTCCAACGGTAACAGACATTCCATCGGTAAAAGGCATTCCAACGGTATTCCAAAGACATTCCAACGGTAACAGGCATTCCATCGGTAAAAGGCATTCCAACGGTATTCCAAAGGCATTCCAACGGTAACAGGCATTCCATCGGTGAAAGGTATTCCAACGATAATCTAAGTGCATTCCAACGGTAGAGCATATTCCAACTAACAGTTGCGCATTCCATCGATCGAGCCGGTACCAGCTTACCGCTCACTTTCCTAGGGCATAACCGGTTGCACCAACCTAGTTATCCCAACCGACAGTATGAGCCCAATCATGGTCAGCGGGTCAAGGTCTCCAACGGGTCAGCCTCGGGGCGAATCTTCTCTGGGCACCCCGGTTCCGCACTGATGCGCCAGAGCCTCGACCCCTGCACCACAGCTCACGCTAGCACCTCACCTCCGGCCTTGTGAGCTCGATCGCTTAGTCTATCAGCTCACCCACCGGCCCGGTCCTGTTCAGCAATCACCTCAGCCAGCGGGTCACCCCAGATTCAACAGGCCCAGCTCTGTTCAGCAGCGGCCCTGCCCGATCAAGCTTCAACGAGTTAGGACCGGTCAAACCCGGATCCTCCCTGGGCACCCACCGCCGTTCCGGAACCCGATGATCCAATCAGCTTGCCTCCGGGAAATATTACACAGACAGTGCGGATCAGAACCCGGTACAGACAATGCGGATCAGAACCCGGCACCTCAGTACACCCCCAAGCAAGACTAAACACGGAGGTCACTAGCAAGGAAACATCACTCCCGGCCAAGTCAAATCTCCAACACGGACTTGGGGGACTATTACTGGGAACACATCTGTAACACTCGAGCGGAGGGGTGGGACTCGGCATTCGAACGCCCGGTAAGAGTCCAATCTCACTTAGGGACTTGGGGGACTGGTGGTAGTGGGGATGACTCGGTCACCACCTACGCTTGGCGGCACATGATGATTAATTCCCCATGTAAGATTGCGCTCTTACTCGGGAACTTGGGGGACTTGTTGGCGACATATATGGTGCACCGCCAAGCATACTCGACGACCTCGTGGACCGTGCAACTGGCCTGATATGCCCTACTTCTGGCACACCTCGGATAGACCGCCACCCCGGTTACATCTCCAATGTCAGAGATCACCGGTGCCGCACCAGGAGGGCGTGCCACCAGGCACTTGAAGTAGCCTCCAGAGTAGGGAAATATGTAATAGTATGTTTGCATCCCACATTGGAGATGTAGTAGAGGTGGGAAGCCTCCTTCCTTATAAATAGAAGGCTTCCCCCTTAGAGTTAGGGATCTTGGATACTGGCCACTCTCGGCATGTAACCACCCGATGGCTTATTGGCCGATCATACTATATTCCAAGTGGACGTAGCCGTGCCCTTCGATGGCACGGTGAACCACTATACTCGACCGTGTCTATTTATAGTTTTATTATTGTGCTTCTGTGAGTCCTCCCGGATTCTAGCAGAAACAGAATTGATACTTTGTGTCGTTCGGATCTAAACGAATACACTATATATATTTGTCATGCTAATTACACAATCGTGCTCCATTCTTGATTTATTTATTTTTGGATAAATTACTGATCACTCTTTATACTTGTAGTGCTCGACAGTTTAGTCCTTCTGCTTTCAATTTCAACTGATCACTCTTTGTGGTCTCAATTTTCTACCAATTGGTCCATTTCATCCAAAATGATTGTTTACCATTTTTCAACTTTCTCAAATGCCCTTAGGTTATTTTTCTTATTTTTTGTTACTTTCTGTTCTTCAAAACCAAAACGAGAGAAGCTCCATAATATCTGGGTTTATGATTTTCGATCTTCAATCCAAGAACTTTACAATTGCAAACTGATTGCAATCGGGAAAAAGAAATATGCAAATTGATTTGATACATACTGCGAACAAAATCAAATAACATCACCATAATCGCGATGAAATAAAATTCTATCAAATTTTCATCATATCAATTTAAACCAAAATGAGATTAAAATAAATTTTCATCATCATCCTTAGCATTAACAACACTCTCTAAGCTCCCACGAATAAAACTGTATAAATAACTATCATTTCATATAATTAAGCTTACAAACAACACGTACTACTACATTAGGCTTAATTATTTTTTTTTGCCAATAAGGCTCAAACTTAATTGGGCTACATAGCCTTTCATGATGGGTTGTGTATTCTTCGGTTTTGGTTTTGAAGAAAAAAAAAACAAGAAGAAAAATAATAAAACAACACCTAAGGACATTTGAGGAAATTAGAAAATAGTTAACAACCATTTTGGACAAATTGGACCAATTGGTCGAAAATTGAGACTACGAAGAGTGACCAATTGAAATTGAAAGCACGAGGACTAAACTGTCGAGACTCTAAAAGTATAAGGATTGACCAGTATTTTGTCCTTTATTTTTTTATTTATCAAATATGCACTTCATTGAAAGAGAAGAAGTACAATGAGTTATGGAAACGACTTTGTGCGGTCACGGGACTAGTGACCAAACAACAAAGCTTCCGACCAGATTTCAAATCGAGCAATCTGAGCTAACAGACTCATGAAGCCAACACGGCTCCAACTCTAGATAGATAAAAAACTGAGAAGGAGTGAGAGCTTTTTTAGCTAGATGATGGGCGTCACCATTGCCCTCTCTGGTCTTAACGATGTTCTATTCTTGACTTTGGACGTCTGTTTTTTTCCTGATCATTTACCAAATCGTTGTCACTAATGTCGTCTATGAGACGAGTTTCTAAACTCAAAAGTATAGTAATAATTTTTAAGTTTTAACACTTTAGAGTGGACGTGATGATTGCAGCATGAAGGGGTGGCCTAAGGTTCCGAAATGATATGCTAGTTTGTCCAATGTTGACGACATATAAAGGAAAAATGTCAATTTAGTACAATTTTGGCCATTTCATTACCCATTCCAATGAACGCCCTAATTTCTTGCCCTATTAAATATAAGGTAACAACTCATATTGCCTATTTCAACAAATCTTTTCAACCCTAGTACAATTTTAATATTTTTTTTCCTTTTTGCCCTCACCCCTTATACACTCATATGAAAAGAAAGTGGAAGATAGAGAAGACTTTGTCGGAAGGTCACCAAACTCCACCGGTGTTTCTGCCTAAACCCGGGGGTCTTGGTAGATATTTGATGAATCCAACTCGATCTCCTGCAATCCTGCTTACTAAGGGGAATACCGGGCGGGCCGGCCTTCACCTCTCCGATGCCTAAGTTAGTATAGTTGGAATATATATATAACTTGGGCACGTATGTAAGCAGGGAGAGAGACAAGTTACCTATTTATGGTGGTAGTTGAGGCCCATATATAGGTGATCGAGGGTGAGGGCTGGCCTTACCCTTCGATGTGGGACTGGTTCCCTTCTGTTTGGATATTCTGGTGCCCTCTTTGGCAGGCGGGCGCCCCTGGTCCCAGGATCCCTGGAGGCAGGATAGACCGCTGGGGCCCGAGGCCTGGTGCTGGTGGTCCGATCCTGGGTCCTGGTCCGGGCTCTGGTGCGCTTGCTGCGGGTCTGTGGGCCCTGGTGTAGCCTCTCTGGCTATTGTCAACAAGTCCCCCAAGTTCCCGGTCAAGTGCAATCTTGAATGGGGACTTAAGATCTGTCTTGCTCTTGGCCTGCAGACCCGCAGGGTTACCAACCTACCGGTGCTCAGTCCCCCAAGTCCGCGTTAAAGATTGGGCGTGACCGAGGTGAGTATCTGGATCTTGAATGGGCGTTCCTAAAGTATCGAAACGAGTCCCGGATGAACCATATTGGTGCGGGGCGGAGTTCACGGGAGCTCGACGGGCGTCCTGCCGTATCGGAACGAGTCCCGGATAGACTTGCAGACTAGCCTTCGGGGAGGCCTGTTGGTGCGTGGAATAGGCCAACAGGTGCCCGAAGGGTGTTATGGCCGCGCTGAGGCGTTGTTTTAACACTTGCTAGCCTTCTCAGCTTTTGTTGTTTAAGCGTTGAGGTAATGTGCAGGTTTGTTAGCCTGCGGGGAGACTTGCTCTGTTTTAGATAGACAATCTGCCCAGTGGAGTGGCGTTGAGATAACGAGTCTCGCCATGTATCCCCAAGGGTATCACAGTTCAGTGTGATGCAGGGTTTTTATCCTGCTGGACAAGAGTACATTGGTTAGATGTAAGCTCGCCCGGGTTTATAAAGCCCATGCATTTTGAAGCCTCGCGTTGTTGCTGGCTCGTCCCTGCCCGTAGGCGTAGGGAATGACATCCGGTAGAATATTTTGGAGCTGGTTGAATGTCACATGCCCGGTGGAATGCCATAGTGCTGGGCGGATCTCGACCGGGCGGGCTGCCATATCGGGGTAAGTCCTCCAGTGAACTGGCATTCAGCCGGTGTAAATAACCGTGACACGTCATGGTGTCGGGTTGATTCGAAGGTTGACCTTTGTGAAGCGAGGAGAGGGGACGCCTCGTTGCGTGCTCCTTGCTTACTAACTGTTGCTTGCGGGTGGGACATGTGGCTGACATGCAATGAAGGGGGAGCCCATCAGTTCCATCAGTTATGATGGCATGGGGTCCTTTTATTGATGCCGTGGACACGTGTCGGCAGGGGGCGGACTGAGATGGAGGGGATCGACGGCTGGGGTTGCCTGACCTTTGTTGTTGCCCTATTTATCGTCTCATCTGCTTTCCTCCTGCCGCACTTTGCTTTCTGCTCTCCTCTTCCCTCTTTCGGCAGAACTGAATTTTTGTTTTGAGGTTTAATGGCGTCTGGGAGATCTGCGCATTATGCCAGTGGCGATCGTGGGCCTAGGAGGCACGAGCTGCGGGATGGTGATGGGACGATTGTCTGCGACGAAGCAATCAGAAGTATGGACGAGAGGGAGATTAGGGAGTTTCGGTCGAGGTGGGATATCAACTCTTCCGTTAAACTTCGAGGCTTGCATCCCGGCGAGCTGGCCTGTAATCCGGAGCCGGGCTAGGTCGCCGTTTTTGATGACCAGTTCCGCAACGGACTATCGCTGCCGTTGCCGGGATTTGTCCAGTACATGCTGAGCTCACTGAATCTTTCCCCAGCCCAGCTTCCGAGCAATCAGTGGAGGCAGTTGCTTGGGCTTGGGTGCCTGTTCTGTTTGAGTTATATGGACTGGCCCACGGTTAATGAATTTCGGGCGCTGTACAGGATTTCTTACTGCAGAAAGGGCCAGTGCCGTGGTTGCGTGAATTTTGCCACGCGGGAGCATGGTGCTGCCATTACGCATCTGCCGGCGACGGTTTTGGATGGCTGGAGGAGGTCGGTGGTGCTGGCCGGTGGTAAGTGGCAGCGTACCTGGAGGGGTTATCAAGTGCCCGGGGCATATCAACCGATCGGGGACCAGACCTATGAATTGGAGAACCTGGAGAAGCAACGGTTATTCCGTTTGTTTTATGGCTGGGACCATGATAGCCGGAGCACCTACAATTTCACTCGGTGGAACGTGCTGGAGGTGCTGGGGATGGGGAGAAAACCTACTAATGGTCCTCGGCCCGCGCTTAAAGTTGAGGAGACTATCGAGCCGGATGAGGAGCTTATAGCAGCGCGGTTGATGGAGATAGGGGAGGAGGCCGCAAAAGTCGTTCTTGACGTGGCTACCCAGAAGCGTACGGAGCATGCAAGGCCGGTGCCGCTAGTGTTCTCGGACGCTCATTATGGGAGGCGGCCGGGTGGTGAGAACAATTCCCCACTCCGCATTCGGGAAGTGCGGGCGGAGGGCCTCCCGGGGCCAGACCCTGTGGCGCGGCAAATGGCAGTGCGTACCTCGCGGGAGAGGGAATCGGTGGTTTTGCCCGAGCACCGTCGAAGCAGCCACAGTGAAAGTCCGGCAAAGAGAGCGAGGGTATTTGATGCGGGGGCGTCAAGCTCAGCCGGGCCGATGGAGCGAGCCATAGTCCCGACTGTGGAGGCGGGTGGTCGAAGGACTCAGGAACCGGAAACCGTTCGTAGCTCTGGTGGTGGATTTAGCAGGCTTGTGGCTGGTATAATCGAAACCTTGGGGCTCGACCGGGAGGGGTCCTGGACCGAAAATCCGGGTGAGAGTATGGCGGAGCCCGTGGGACTGGCTCTACAGGTAAATGTTTTTTCTGTGAGTCCTCTTCCGTGATGTGACATGAGCTGATGCTCCTTTTGCTTTCTTTTGGCAGCTGGCTCAGAGGTTTTATGTCGCCGGCCCCAGAATGGAGGCTGCCGCTGTCCTGGAGAAGCGGGTGGAGGAGCTGGGTGTTAAGGTGGGTGTGGCGGAAGCCGAGCTTGCGAAGGAAAGGGAGGAAGGCGGCCGGCTGAGCGCGGAACTCGTGCGGGAGAGAGAGGAAGCCAGCCGACAGCTTGCCGCCCGTGATGGGAGGATTGTCGAGTTGGAGGCAAAAGTTTTGGAGCTGCAGGCCCAAATGACGGCGGTCGTTCGGGGACGGGAGAGGCTGGTGGAATCCGAACTTGCTGAAGTGGCCGATAAGGCCGTTGACGAGTTTCGGGAGTCGTCAGATTTTGAGGAGATGCTGGAGAAGGCTCGCACGGAGGGTATAAGTGAAGCCTATCTGGAGTGGCGGGAGAAAGGGTGGCTCGACGCCGAGCGGATGGAGGCTGACATAGCCCTGATCGTGATGAGGGAGCAGGAGCGGGAGCTAAAAGGTGGCGGGTCGGGGGTTGTGGGTTCCGGGAGCGCTAGCTAGGTGTTTGCTCTGTACATATATCCTGTAATTGGTGGTCTCTTTAATGTCATAACTGCACATTGCAATGCTTGCCAATTACACTTTCGTTCCTTTATGATTGCTACTATCTAGGGTAAAAGCGTAGGTGTTCGATATTCCACGGCCTGGTAGAATAGATGCCCGTAGCGTCTATGATGTGGAATGTTGCCGGGCCTACGGCCGCGGTGATCTGGTAGGGTCCCTCCCATGTTGGCTGCAAGGCCAATGGCTTTTTCTGGACCTTCCTCATGACCCAGTCGCCGACTTGCAGCTTTCTTTCCCGGACCCTTCTATCGTAGTACCGGGCGACCCGCTGCTTGTAGGTTTGGTTTCGCATGTGCGCTCGGTCGCGCCGCTCCTCGATGAGGTCCAGGTTGAGTAGTAAGCCGTCGGCATTTGTGTCGGCGTAGTAATTCTCGACCCTGCCGCTGGGTATCTCAGTCTCCACAGGGAGCACTGCTTCACTCCCGAATGCCAAGCAGAACGGGGTCTCTCCTGTTGCCTCTGCTGCTGTTGTCCGGATGGCCCATAATACCGCGGGGAGTTCCTCGGCCCAGCATCCCTTCTTGGCATCCAGTTTCTTTTTAAGAAGAGTTTTGATAATCTTATTGACCGCTTCTGCCTGGCCGTTGGTCTGCGGGTGTGCTACCGAGGCAAACAGCATCCGGGTCCCCAGGGAGGCTGTGTACTGGATGAGATCCGCGTTGTTGAATTGCGTCCCATTATCCGTGATAATAGTCTGCGGCACCCCAAACCTACAGTAGATGTTTTTCCACAGGAATTTCTTAACCCGTTCCTCAGTGATCTTTATCAACGGTTCTGCCTCGACCCATTTAGTTTGGTAATCCACTGCCACAATGGCGTACTTGTATTGTCCTACTGCCACGGGGAAAGGGCCGATGATGTCTAATCCCCATTGTGCGAAAGGCCAAGGTGCCAACAGGATTGATAATGCGATTGCCGGGGCACGAGGTACCGAGGCATACATGTGGCATTTGTGGCAGCCGCGTGATATTTTCCTCGATGCTGCCGCCATATCGGGCCAGAAATAGCCCGCTCGGAGTGATTTGTGGGATAATGACCTTGCGCCGGAGTGATTACCGCATACCCCCTCGTGGATCTCTCGCATGATTGCTTCTCCTGCCTCCTTAGTCACACACCTCAGCTGGGGGAAGCTGTGGCCCCTTCGGTATAATTGGCCGTTAATGAGGCCATACCGGGCACACCGGAGGTGCAGCCTCCTGGCTTCCACAGCATCCTGGGGGCTGGTTTTGTCGGTCAGATACTTGACTATTGGGTCCATCCAGCTCGGTGGTACCTGTTCTACCGCGAATATTTCGGAGATGGTCTTGCTTATACTTGGCTTTTGGAGGGTCTCGATTTTAGCTCTCCGGTACTCTGGGGGGTAGTTTCCGGTTGCTAGCCTCGCAAGGGCGTCTGCATGCCTATTTGCATCCCGGGGAATATGTTGGATCTTGGTGCCGCGGAAGAACCCGATCAGTGTTTTGGCCAAAGCATGGTAGGAGGATAGCTGAGGATCTTTAACCTCGAACACCCCGTTCATCTGGTTGACTACCAAGCTGGAGTCGCTGTATATGTCCATGGATGAGATTCCCAGCTCCTTGGCCAGTTGCAGACCGGCTATGAGGGCCTCGTACTCGGCAGCGTTATTGGAGGTGGTAAAAAGGAACCGTAGTGCATACTCGTACGATTGGCCGTCGGGTGAGATTATCAGGACCCCGGCCCCACTCCGTTTGGCGGTTACGGAGCCATCCACGTAAAGTTTCCAGCCGGTTGGCAGGTCTGGTTCGATCTTGGCGGTTTGTTCTGCCCGTGCGTCCTCGAGCCGGGCGGGATGGACTTCTACCGCCATTGGGGTGAGCTCACATATGAAGTCGGCAGCAGCCTGTCCCTTGATGGCTGTTCGTGGGGCATAGGTGATGTCGAATTCCCCTAATTCGACTGCCCATCGTACGAGCCTCCCGCTGGTGTCTGGCTTTTGCAGGATCTGCCGCAGGGGGTGGTTGGTATATAAGGTGATGGAATGAGCCTGGAAATAGTGCCGGAGCTTCCTGGCGCTAACAATCAAGGCTAGAGCCAATCTCTCTATATCGGGGTACCGGCCCTCGGCTCCTGTAAGTCCCTTTCCCGCGTAGTATACCGGAAGTTCGAGCGTGCCCTCCTTTCTGACGAGAGCGGCGGAGACGGCGGCTGCGGATGCGGCTATGTAAAGGTACAACATTTCTCCCGGCAGTGGTTTGGATAGGAGAGGAACTGCAGCCAGGTATGCTTTGATGGACTGGAACGCTGCCTCATGCTCCGCAGCCCAGAGTATCTTCCTGGTTTGCTGTGCCTTGAGCAGTTTAAAGAACGGGACGCACTTATCGGTTAAACGGGAGATGAATCTGGCCAGGGCGGCCAACCGGCCGGTCAAGATCTGGACCTGGTTTCTCTCTCCTGGTGTTTCCATATCAAGGATTGCCTGGACCTTCAGCGGGTTGGCTTCTATCCCTCGCTGGCTGATGATGTGCCCTAGAAAAAGACCCTCTGAAATCCCGAAAAGACACTTCTTCGGGTTCAAGCGCATTCCGAATTTGAGCATTTTACCGATGACCACGGCCAAATCCCGGACGTGGGCCCCCGCAGTTAAGCTTTTGACCAACATGTCATCAACGTAAACTTCCACGGTTTTGCCCATCTCTTGTTCCAGCATCTGGTTCACCATCCGTTGGTAGGTGGCGCCGGCGTTCTTTAGACCGTACGGCATCCTCTTATAGCAGTAGGTGCCTCGGTCGGTTGTGAATGACGTGTGTTCTTCATCATCCGGGTGCATCCGTATCTGGTTGTACCCGGCGTAGGCGTCCATGAAGCTGAGCAGCTTGAAGCCGGATGTGGAGTCAATGAGCTGATCAATCCGAGGGAGCGGGAAGCTGTCCTTTGGGCACGCCCGGTTTAGATTAGTGAAGTCCACGCACATACGCCACTGACCGGCCGCCTTCTTCGGTATCATGACCACGTTGGCGAGCCAGCGCGGGTACTGGACTTCCCGGATGAAACCTATGCCCATGAGTTTCTGTACTTCTTCTCTAATCGCCTCATATTTTGCCGGGTTGAAAGACCTCCTCTTTTGCCTCGTCGGGGGGACGCTGGGTAATGAGTTTAGCCGGTGAACGGCTATCTCTGGGGATATGCCCGGCATGTCTTCGTAGGACCATGCGAAGACCGAACTGTGGGCCCGGAGAAAGGCGATGAGTTCTTCCCTGACGACCGGGTCGAGTTGTGTCCCTATCACTACGCTTCGGTCCGGGTGGTCTTTGGAAATACAGATG
Organism: Potentilla sterilis; assembly: GCA_963682095.1. NCBI lineage: Eukaryota > Viridiplantae > Streptophyta > Magnoliopsida > Rosales > Rosaceae > Potentilla > Potentilla sterilis. The sequence goes on along the minus strand of OY821755.1, from coordinate 29,666,070 downwards.
GCTTCGGTTTCCTCCACGGCCGAAGGTCGCTCTGGTTTCTCGGTGAACGTGAATCGCCTAACTCTACCTGGAGCGATGTCATCACGGGGGTCAAGACTCAGATCCGGCGCTGGTACTTGCTGAGCGGTTGTAAAGACCTCGGCCCGCTTCCTCCCGTGGGTCAGGGCTTCTGCGTAGTACTTACGGGCGATTCTCTGGTCCCCGCGTATAGTTATAACTCCGGCTGGTGAAGGCATCTTCAACATCAGCATATGGCCGGCAATGAACGTTTTGAGCCTCCATAACCCTGGCCGACCGATTATACCATTGTACGACGACAGGCAGTCGACGATGATGAATTCCAAATGCTCTGTTTTCGTTCTGTCTCCCTTGCCGAAAATGATTGGTAGGTAATCGGATCCTAGAGGCTGGACTACCTCACCGGAGAAGCTTATCAGCGGCTCGTTATCCTGGGATAACTTGTTCCTCCCTCTTTGCAGTCCTCGGTACGCGTCTCGGAACATTACGTTGACAGAGGCTCCGGTATCGATCAGCATACGACTGGTTATCCAGTGGTCTATTTGGACCGTGATAAGGAAGGGGTCGGTGTGCGGTTGGATCACATCCTCCGGCTCTTCATCCTCATAGAAAGTGACCGAGTTCCATCCGGTTTTAGCGGCTTGGACGCTTCGTTCTCTGAAGGCGTAAACCTCCCTCCCCCGGATTGATCTCAGGCACCGCTTCTTTGAGCTCCGGGTGAGCTGACCGATATGGTCCCTACCGTGGATCATGTTAATGCTCCCGTGTACCTCGATCCACCCGGGGGTTCGTGTGCATATAGTCCCTATCGGCCGAGCTCGCGGTCGGTCCGCCCTGGGGCTGCCGGGGCGGGCTTGGTCTTGTACGACCGCCTTCTGTGGTTTTCGATCTGGGACCCGAAGGTCCGGTTCATAGGGTTTTCTTGCTGGCGAAGGAACCGGGGCCCGTGGTGTCCGCTCCGCTGACACAGCTACCTGGATCCGAGCTGGGTGCCCAAAAGGTGGTCCTCTTCCTGGTCGGGGATCATTGTCACTGCTTCGCCGGGGTTGCCACTCCTTTCGCGCCTCTATCCCCCTGGCGGCTACAGATACCCGGCTGATACGTAGCCGCCCGGCTTTGCTTTCGTGAGGGGATGGCGGTATGCCATCTGAGATCCGCTTGGGCGCCTTGTTCCCATATGTCTCTTGTTCTGCCTGAGCATGCCTAACGGCCACGGTCATCAGCTCGTCGTACGCCAGCGGCCCCTGCGCTTGTAAGTCGTATGAAAGTTCCCCTGCTCTTAATCCTTGCTTGAAGGCCATCCCCGCAATCCTCTTATCCAAGTTTCTTACCCCGGACGTGGTGACCTGCCACCGGTTAACGAAGGCGCGTAATGGTTCGTGGTTAGCCTGCATGCAATCGAAGAGGACCGTCGATGGCTGGGCTGCCGTGGCTTTAAGGACGAACCGGCCGACAAACCTATCGGCCAACTGTGCGAAAGTTTCGACCGAGTCCATTGGTAGCTCGTAGAACCAACCCAGTGCCTCCCCTGCGAGCGTTTCTCGGAACATGTTGCAGCTCACGGCATCCGAATAGCCCCTAGCGCTCGTCTTCGACTTGAAGCTATCCAAGTGCCGGTACGGGCAGCCCATTCCCGAGTATGTCAACTTCAGAGGCCTTTGGTCGCCAGATCCCCCCGTTTCCCGGATCCGGCGTGGGAAGGGTCCAGTGCGCTCGGTAAACCGTGCGCCGTCCTGCGGTCGTCCCGCCTTCCGCTCGCTGGTCTCCATGCGGCTCTTTATGTCCGATACCGAAGCGGAAAGTGCCTCGATCGTTCGCGCGGTGGAGCTATCCCGCTCGTCTGATGCCTGATCTGCGCGGTACGGGAGCTTGACTGGGCCGGAATCTTTCAGAGCCTCTGAGAAGAGGGGTACGGGCATATGGACGGTCTTCCTCCTGCCCGTAGGCAGCCCTATCTCGAGATGCGAGAATTCGCTAGCCTTGCTCGCTGTGTGCGAGGCCGCCCGAGGAGTACCCAGCTGGCCTTCTCGCTCCAGGGTTGCTAACAGGGCGGTGGTTACTGCCTTCAGTTCCCGACTTCGGGCCTCTGCTCTTAACCGATCCTGATCGCCCTCCTTTCGCAATCGCTCAATTTCTGCCTTCATCTTTCTTATTTCCCCTGCTCCAACCGGGTCGGGATTCTCTGAGACTTGACGATCGTGGGCCTTGTTTTGAATAGGAGGAAGTGCGAACCTCGCACCGACCTCGGCCTTTATGCTACGGGCCGGGCCGGGGAACTGAATTCGCGCTTCCGGACTTCCTTTGCGGTCGGGGGAAAGAACGAACCTCGCACCGATCGCAGCCCCTGCGCGTGGGGCCCGGTCGGGGAACTGAATTCGTCCTTTCGATCCTTCCGTGCTTGTCTCTATCTTTCTTCCTTCCATGTCTTCCGGACTGCGGTTTTAGCGATCTTTTAAAGGGTCACCAGGGCCCTACTTTCCGGCACAGCGACACTGACTTTTTGAACGATGTTCCCACAGACGGCGCCAATTGTTTCTGCCTAAACCCGGGGGTCTTGGTAGATACTTGATGAATCCAACTCGATCTCCTGCAATCCTGCTTACTAAGGGGAATACCGGGCGGGCCGGCCTTCACCTCTCCGATGCCTAAGTTAGTATAGTTAGAATATATATATAACTTGGGCACGTATGTAAGCAGGAAGAGAGACAAGTTACCTATTTATGGTGGTAGTTGAGGCCCATATATAGGTGGTCGAGGGTGAGGGCTGGCCTTACCCTTCGATGTGGGACTGGTTCCCTTCTGTTTGGATATTCTGGTGCCCTCTTTGGCAGGCGGGCGCCCCTGGTCCCAGGATCCCTGGAGGCAGGATAGACCGCTGGGGCCCGAGGCCTGGTGCTGGTGGTCCGATCCTGGGTCCTGGTCCGGGCTCTGGTGCGCTTGCTGCGGGTCTGTGGGCCCTGGTGTAGCCTCTCTGGCTACTGTCAACAACCGGCGTCCAATGGTCGGTCGCCAGATTCCAGTCAACGGACTACGGTCGCCGGATTCCGGTCACCCAATTTTTTTGCCGGAATATTTATTTAATATTCTCCGGTCGCCGGATTCCAGTAATTAGTAATCAGGTTACTGACTCCCAGTAAGCAATTTACAGATTCCAGATTGCCAGTAATCAAGTTACTGACCCCCAGTAATCAGGATACTGACCCCCAGTAATCAAGATACTGACCCCCAGTAAGCAATTTACAGATTCCAGATTTCCAGTAATCAAGTTACTGACCCTCAATAATTAGGTTACTGACCCCTAGTAAGCAATTTACAGATTTCAGATTTCCAGTAATCAAGTTACTGACCCCCAGTAATCAGGTTACTGACCCCCAGTAACCACTAATAATAAATTACTGACCATCAGTAACTCCAGTTTTTAGACCCCAATTCAAGTCAACCCACAACCCCAAAAGAACCCCAATTTCCCAATTTGAAACCAAACCATAAAACCTGGAAGCAAATCTTGAAGTCCCTCCCATTATCAATGTAGAAATGGTTGAGTTTCTCAAGCTCGTCATTGAGAATCATGAAGAACCAAGCATGTAGCTCTTCTAATAGTCGGCTCACATCGGTCTCACTAGTTACCACCGTCAAAGCCGTCTTGGCCTCGGATAACCTTCGATTAAAACAAAAAGGGTGAGGCAGATCATCGACGGCAGAAGCGACGATGAGGGCAGGAAAAGTGGAGATCAAACCCATGAGATAGGGTCGAGCTCCTCCTCGACTGCGGATCCGCCGAGAGATCTCGATTTTCCGGCGAAAAGAGCAACGATGATGGAAGGCCGCCATGTGGTCGTGCCGTCAGCATATGGGAAGGATGTTCTGCTCCTCCTCGTCGGTCCAGCATGACGACGGTGAGAGAGAGAGAGAGAGAGAGAGAGAGAGAGAGAGAGAGAGAGAGAGAGAGAGAGATTGGTTTGCGTTTGTGAAGGACTCAAATACATTAATTTGGGTATTTCAGACTTTTTCAAAAGATTCATTGGAGCGGGATATCGTTATTGGACTGGGCAAAAGAACATGATTTTTGACTAAGTGGTCTTTCTCCCACATATAAATATGCTAATACAGTTGGTTCATTATAGTTGTTCATCTAAGTCTTAAGTTTAAAGTAACATAAAATTGTTTCTCACCCAGCTTCCAAGGTGAGAAATATGACAAGGTAGCAGGCTGAAAGGTCAAACAAAGGTCAATGTGACCCGCATTCTAATTTGATATGACTGGACCTAATCTTGAACTGATACACTAGCTAATAGTGACGATATTTGGGACGACTAACCCTGGTAAGGGTTGAAGCTGGTGGTAAATGCAACCCTAGACAGCTACATTGTTGAAACTATTGAAGCACCATGACTAGGTAGCATCTTAGACGAATTGGCTTTCCCGGCTAGCGACCTTCAATCCTTGTTATCGAATCCAAATTGCGCCTCGACTGGCCACACAAGACGATGGTCGACTGCCAAAGCGATTGGAACCATGGTTAAGAGCAAGATCACCATGAAGCCACCAAACAAAAGCCACCAAACGATCAGTCCTCCCATCCATAATAACCACCATTGCCAAATAGGGCTGGGCACGGGCCGGGCCTAATTTTTCGTGAACCCGACCAGTTTGGGCTTTTTCAGGCCCATCAATCATCAAAATTATGTTGGAGAAGAGAGGATTCGAACCCCAAACCTCACGCTCCAAACCACTGGAGCAGAAACTTCTTATGTTTATACAGTTACGAATATTGTATTTATTTATGCATTATTTAAAGAACAACAAATTATCAAAATTAAGTTGGAGAAGAGAGAATTCAAACCCCAGACCTCATACATAACAACCACACTTCAAACCACTAGAGCAGAAGTTACTTATGTTTATAAAGTTACGAATATTGTATTTATTTAAGCATTATAATACTATTCGGGTCGGGCCGGGTTTTCGGGCCCAAAAGTTTCAAGGCTCGAGCCCGACCCGATTTTCTTGTTTCGGTTCGGGCCCAAATTCGGTCCGGACTTTTTACATAGAGGGACCGGCCCGTTTCAGGCTTTTTCGGACCGGGTTTTCGATCTTTTCGGGCCAAAATGCCCAGCCCTAATTGCCATACAACTTAGAGAGTTTCAATTCACTGATCTAAAAGGACGGTGAAGTAAAACACAAAAGAAAGACTCGAACTATCCTCGGTCTAGAACTGTAGGCAAAAAACTTATCCAAACAAATATGGTTGCAGCTTAGAGAGTTTGAGTTTACACATAGCTACAAAAAACTTGTCCAAACAAATATGGTTGCAACAAATTATGTCTATTATTGTGTTTAATTTGATGTCAATTAACAAGTTTGTCTAGATAGATGTCTTGACTTGGTGTCAAAGGAACATGATGACAAGGGAAGGGATTTAATGAAATGGAGGAAGCAAATTGATCTACATCTTAGTCAGATATATTGTCAGATATATTGTCACGTCCCGAACCCAATTTTACTGAATTACTGAGTTTTATGCTAGTTACCAACGAACGTATTTGTGCATGGTAATTTAGTAAGGTAATAGTTACAGTAATTATCAAAATTCTCTTTTTATTAAGGAATTGTCTCTTGTGGTTCCAATGTCGTAGAGTTCGACGGTACGAGTTCGTCGGTAATTTCGAAATATTTTTCGGAGTTTCTGATTATTGATTATGAATTTTCGAAGTGTTTAGTAAATCTATTTACCATTTCAGTAACTAATATATACTCATATCAGTAATAAATTGTTACCCTTTTAATCTGGACCATTGAAATTTATGGAGGGATGATCTAAGTCGTCAAACTAAAGAATAAAAGAAAGGAAAAATCTGGAAAAAGGGGGGGGGGGGGGGGGGGGGTGGGTGGGTTCGGGAGAATTCGAGAGGAGAGAGAGAGAGAGAGAGACCGACTTAGGGGTTGGGAGCTGCTTTGCAGCGACGGAGCTTCCCCCTCCTCCCTTATCTGGTCGTCTCTCGACGCGGTGACGATTGCCACGGCTTCACCTTGATGTCGTGGTCGTCTCTATGGTTTTGATTTTCCAAGACAAGCTTTGAGGAGGGGGATTCGATGAATTGAAGCTCTGGGTTTTTGCGTGGTTCTCTGCTCTTGTCTGGTGACTGGTGATTTCGATTCAGGTAACAAAAGTAATTCTCTTGTCGAGCTCTATCTCTCTTGTTATTGGTTTCCAGTTGGTTGGGAATTGGAGAAATAGATGTATTGGGTTTTGGGGTTTTACTGTTGTTGCTGCTGTGGTTACTGTATATGGTGGTGGTTGCGAGAATTGATTTTAGGTTTTACTTTTTATACGGAATGTTATTCCTTGTTCCCAGTGGGTGGGTAGTTGCGGTTTGGGAGGAAAGAGATTTTTAGTTGGTTAATGAGTTCTAATTCGGACCTGTTTCAGATTTCCGAGGGAAATTCTGGGACGGGTCCTCACATATATAGAGGAGTACATAAATCTGAGGACTAAGCATAACCAAATTGAGCTGAGTAGTAAGCTCCGGAAATTGAACACCCAACCTAAAGTCAAGATATTTGGATGGTTATTCCTAGAAGAATACTCAAAACTAGAGACCGAGTGTCTAGGTTTGGATTGATAAATGATAATTTGTGTCCCCTTTGAAATGAAGATAATAAGACTCCGGACCATTTTTTTTTTTTTGCTCTCTTGTAGGTTTACAAGAGAAGTCTGGAAAAAAGTAAATATTGATCCCTCTCTTAATTGGGAAAATGGCTATTTGGAAACTTTGCATGAACTGTGTTTTGCTCGTTTATACTCTGCATAACTCTTTGTCAAGATTATTACCCTTTGTTGGCAAATCTGGAAAGTAAGGAATGAAACTGTTTTCAAGAATGTTACTGCAAATCATATATGGCACACACATAGGCTTCCATGCATTCTATGGAAAATATTTAGGGCCGTTTTCCAGGGCTCTAGGTGAAAATGAAAATTGAGGCTCTCCACCTTCAAATATATTCACAACTTTTGTTTCTTTAATTTTTAATAGTAGTTTAGTAAGCTTGAACAACATATAGTAATTGCCATAACAATATAGCAATCTTAATATCGTTTACCAAACTATTATTAAAGAAACCTGCTTTGTTAGCCTTGTAGGCAGTGAAAAGACACGAAGCCCCCTATATCATATATTATGTTAAAATAATTTTTAATATTCGTAGGGTATTATGGTAAATAAATAAATACTAATAAACCCAATTAAAAGAAAAGAAAAGAAAAGAAAATTGATAAGTTAACCCTCCAGCTAAATTCTCCTCATTCTATGGGTTAACTCCCCACTATCCCTAAGCATGCAAATAATTTCCCCACTTCTCTCACTTTTATAATTACCATGATAAGATTTTCTCAAAAAAAAAAAGAAAAAAAAAAGATAAGATTAAAAATATTTTACCAAATTATGAAATCAAATATATAAATATATTTTACATATGCATTGCATATGTGGGCAAAGCTAGTATTAAATAAAATAAAGAGCTTACAATTACAAAAAACCGTATTATTTCTACTGAAAACTATAAGCTCAACTAATATTGATGCCATTACATACGACTTTACCATCAGTCTTTCAAATTTCAATAGCAAATGGCAAAGATGCACATTTTGCTTCAAAACCAAGGGGGTATCAAATCCATCAATATAAAAAAAGATTACAAAGGATGCACTTAATTGATAATCAGTTATAATCTGAGCGCACTCAAAGTTTTACAATTTGTTTAGTACCTCATCATTTGTTTTTCAAATTAAAGGAAAAATGCCTAATCAAATTTAGGGTTTTTATATATTACATGATCTTTCATGAAAGAAACTAAAAATAAAACAAAATTTGTGATAGATAATTAAGTGAAGCAAGTGAAAACAATGCACCATTTGAAAGATGACTTAGGGGACATGTCATGTGCAGTGAAACACTCTGCCATTGTTGTAAATCAACGAACTATTAATACACACAATGCAAACTAGTAAAGAATTAGCTACGACTTACAGGAAGTATAAAGAATCATACAAGTACGAGGATTTGGAAAAGTATCTTCAATATTGAATAATAACATTAAAAATGAATTTACAACTAAAAAACTTACTATATGGGAGAAGATGACGATGACACATCTCATCATTTCATATATTAAAAGAGCAAAAATGATCTAGCTCAATCCAAGATAGACTTTGATTAAGTCTATTTTTAAATTTTCAAGATATCCTTGTAAAGGCTATCAAGTTTTATATCTCAATTAATTAGACCTTTGGTCTTAAAGTCTCTATTTCTAAATTGGACAAGACTAAATGTAATCGTTGACATTTTTTCTCAATGAATTGAGATTATTCGAATTTTATGATATACATGGTTCAATTTTCTGCATCTAACTTTGTAAAGTATTGCATAAAGCAAAACAACATAACATAATATATGCACGACATAAAAAACTATGTGCAAAGAAACGCACCATGTAATCTCTAGAATAATAGTACTGAAGTACAATGGTACTAATATATCACAAAATAGCATAATATTACTGAAGAACAGTAGTACTATATCAATAGATATAATAAAAGTAACAAGGATCGGTATATCTGTTCTTTTAGGATTCATAATGTACATGCCTTCCTGAGATTACCATACCTTCTATTGCAATCCCCATCGAGTTACTCTAAAGAACTTGGGTTACATTTTAATGTATATATTGAGCATATGTCAAATTCACAATTTATGCAACAAGAGAAAATTGAATTTTTTTTCACATTTTAAATAAATTTATTCCACGATGTTCATGTGAAAAGACACAAGTGAGATTTAATTTGAGCTCCTTTACATTACCTCTAACGACTGCGGATGTAAACGAGTATTAGAGAAGTTTATATGTCAACTTAGTAGGTTATATGTAACCGCTAATTGAATTCAACGTCATAAGAAAATGATCTTTTGGAATTCTGACATAGATTGACTTTGACGCAACTACTCGTGATCTAGTGATCCGTACATCAAAGAAATTACCATGGACACTTATATTTTGGATGAATAGAAGCAAACACCAGAAGAATATGGTTCACACACGAAACTGAGGACGACCAAAGAACAGTCTTATACTACTATCGACACAAGAAGGGTAATATATCTATAAAGTTGTTTTGCAGGTACAATGTGCTTGGAAATAATTCTATCAATTTTTGGCGCCGTTGCCGGGAAAATTATAACTATTTAATTCATGATGTGTTACTTTGTAGCATTGTATAAATTTCGGATATTTATAATCTTCTTAGTTTTTGTTTTGTATAAATTTTAGGTTTCGGTTTGTAATAGTAATTAGGTTTTCGTTTTTCGTTTTTAATTTTGTCGAAATATGTTTGATATAATATGTGATGTATGTTTGTAACACTTAGATAAATTGCTAGGAAGTTAAAGATTTATTTGTGTTTAGTTTATTGTAGGTTCTAAAGTGAACGGAATATGTGAAGTCTCTTTTGTTAATATTAGCTATAACCCTCCATTTGTACCTTATTAAGGGTCACTTGGGGTTGTGGGCGGCTTTTATTAACACTTGGAGAACTGTCTAATACATGGTTATTCTTAACTGAGTAAGGGGCATAAAAGTTCGCCTATTAGTTCGTTTGTCTCTAAGTTGGTTTCAAGGTTTGTTTAACTAGATCTCAAGGCCCATAGACTGACGTTCCTTCTCGGTGAGGGAGTCGATAGGGAGTTCGCTATCTGTGGTTACCAACAACGAGTCTTGCCTTGATCCATCTTAGAAACTTTCGCTCTAGCTTTCTGAAAATACGGAATAATTCATGTCTTGACAGGACCTGTCCCGAATTTCACCCTGAAATCCGGATAAGATCCTGCGGGGACCACCTTAAGACTAACTCTATCGATAAATCGATAAGTCAATCTTAAGATGGACAACCCTAAAACCTGCAACAACAAAAAAAACACTTATAAATCAAGTTCCAACCTCACACCGGGAGCCACCTGCTCCCCAACCATAACAACCGCCACAAGTAAACACAAAATCAAACTCAAATTTATACTCAATTGACTCACAAGTAATCAGAGCAATCTAAAACAAGGAACTGGAAATACAATTGAAAATAGAACAAGAATGTAAAAATAAGGGATCACAGATCCCACCTAGCGGAAGCGACAACGATGATAGTTATGCCTCGACTCCGAGTACTCTTGACCTCTGACCACTACTCTGCACACTGGGCGATTTAAACTGAAGGGCCCAGGGGAAAGTAATTTAAAAACGTTAGAGTGAGTGGATAAAAACAATATCGAATAATACCTTATATAAAAAGTATTATATTACTTTCCCAATAATTTATAATTGAAAACCACTATGCATGCATTTTAATAAAATATCTCACGTTTCAGAAAAATCATACTTATAAATCAGCCCCGCTGATATAATAAATGAACAAATAATATTTTCAAATGAAATTATTTCGAAAACCAATAATAACATATCACGACCAATCCCATTGGCCGAATCCCAGATCATTTTGTAGTAAAAACTCAACCCCGCTGGTATATCGAATAATCAAATAACATATATCTGGACCAATCCCATTGGCCCATCCCCAAATATTCAAGTAATAAAAATCCAGCCCCACTGGTTCGGGAATTTATTAAGTAAATAAAAGTCCCATAAGAGAAAATATTCCCGAAAGCAAAGTATATAAAATATAACTGGGCCAACCCCATTGGCCGTTTACTGAAATCGAATAAAAATAGGGGAATGTTAACCACCATATAATAATGAGCCTCCAAGGCTAAGGGTCAGAATCTCTCTTCTTCAAGACTCTAAAGCGTCCCACGCTACCTGTACTCGTCGACCACCGAGGTGAATTTGACCTATATGGTCAAGTTGTCACCTCGCATGGGCTCAGGTGACCAAGCTAGCTAGCAATATAAACATATATGGACTCTGGTATGGTGAAAAATCCGAAAACGAAATCAAAGTACATTTCTCCTAAGGAATCATAATTCAGTACGGTCTCCGACCGCACTTCTGAAGCTTGTACATATAATGAAACACAATCATAGCCTCTTAGAAATTAAATGAAATCAACATGTCCCACATGTCATAATATTCGTAAAAAAAAAACGAAATCGTTCAATTCTCGGAAATCACATTTCCGGTTTAATATCAAAATATATATAGATATAGATAAGTCACAATAATTGACTTAATTTGGAAACCATGTAAAAATCGATCTGAAAAGAAATCATCAAAATAGAATAGATTATCGACCCTCGATAATCCATATCATTCTCGGAATAAAAGCATTAAATATAAACCCTAGTATTTAAATATTTATGCATGCATCAATTTAAAAATAAAAATCCACTCACAGTACGGCCGAGCTCTCGTCACGTCGAGTCACCCCTCGACCTGTAACAGGGACGCAATTATAAATATTACGAAACTCGGAATTGATTTATAAACGTTAAATCTACAGACATCCTCACTAGGCCGAAACATCCCAATTTTTCCTTTTCACTTATCGGTATAGGAATTACGCCTCAATACCGACCAATCTACGTCCGAAATAACTCAGGACAGCCACCCCGTGTCCGACTAATTCTTTTACTAGTTATTTCGTCGTAAAACCCTTTTAAAACAGCTTTTACCTTTTTACGGAAAGTCCACAGTAAAATTATAGGGTCAAACAGTAATAGTCAAAGTCAAACAGTAAATGGTCAAAATCTAATTACTATTTATCATTTACTTTTACTGTTTACTATTTACTTTTATTGTTTTACTGTTTACTTTTCACCTTTTACCGTTTTACTTTAACCTTTTACTATTTCACTATTCCGGTTCGATCGGGACCGGTGGGGCTCCGAACGGCGGAGACCCGAGGGCGGCGATCCATGTCGGTGGAGCTCGAGCTGGGTCGGGGAGAGAGAAGGAGAAAAAGAAAGGAAAAAGAAAGAAAAAAAAAAGAAATGAGGATTTCCCCTTCGGGAATTTTTTTTTCCTCCCGACTATTTATAGTCGCCCAAAATCGGAAAGTTACGTATTTTATATCGTAACTTTTTCATGCGAACTCCAAATTAAACTTATCACGTGTCCACGAATTCGTTTTAAAGTCCTCAATCTCACCGTGAAATAAAATTCTCAGTCGGTCAACTGATAGGAACACAATGTGCGACGATATTGATATTAATATGCTTATGCCCTCATTTATACTTCGTTTAACTGTTCGTTACCTAAGATAGAGTCATAATTTAGTTTAGTGTCAATTTGGTAGAGTTTTGGAGAAAGTGTGCTTAATTGTCAGAAAAACGACTAAGTATAGAAATCTGAGGAAAAAGTGAAAAATATGTTGTTTTCGTGATTTTGAGGCCTGTGTTTGACTGACTTATTATTTTCCAAATTTGATGACATTTGGCAGGCATATAACTGGCAAGCTGGAGTATATTGTGTCAAAATTTCAGATCAATTGGAGTTCGGGAAGTCATCCAAAAGATGGCTGCAACTTGGCAGTTTGAACAAAGATCACCAGGGACTACCAGGATTTTCCTGCGACTGTGTCCTGATTTCTGGAATTTCTGTACGACGCATCACTTGGAACCAGAAACTGTGCCATACACCGTTTGAAAGCTCTGTGTGTCTAGTTTCATATGCAACTGGAATCGCAGCAAAAGCATTCTTGAGAAAACAGTTATGCCGGTTTGAATGTACGAAGGTCAAGTCTGCCGAAAGAAGAAAACCTAAACCGAGTTCTACATGGATTTGGCTTACGAATGTGGACTGAATTCCATCCTTTGTGCAAGATTTTTGGCTGAATTAATTCATGGAAAACCTAAAGAGATATTGCTCAATTATTCAGTCATTATCTTGGGAATTTTCGGCAGAAAATAGAGGAAGAAAATCGCAACAAATCCTAATTAATTTCGGGAAAACTCCTGTACATGTCATCCAACTTCCACAGACTCTCGGATAGCTCACTTTGAATCAGAGTTCGAACCTTATATGGATAGAAAGCTACGAGAGTCTAGTTTCCAAATCAGTTGGAATCACCTCAATAGCTATTTTTTTAGAGAGAGTTATGATGTAATCAATGCACGGAGGTCATTCTGCCGAACTCAGAAATTCAAGGAAAACCTAAACCAATTCGGTTTTGGTTTGTGGCCGGCTTCTCTAGGTTACTTCCTCTATAAAAACCAAGGCTTTTGAACAGAAAAAGGATCTCCTCTCTCTCACTTTTCACAAGCCAAAACTCTGTCCAAATAGCACCACACTTCCATAGAAAAATACTAGCCGATTCCACCATCAACATACATCAAGATCGCACCATTCCATCTTCCATCAAATCCACCTTTGCCGAAGCTTCTTCAAGGTTCTTCAAAGTGTGATTCAATCATCTCTCATGGCTTTTATTTTTCTGTATAATTACAAGACTTTGTCTATGAAGGTTGTAAAGATTTGTGGATGCTTATTTGGTTTATGTAATTCTATTTTGGATTTTTGGATTTCTTGTTTGATTATCTAATTGCCGATTTATGTATCATAGTATGTGACGATTTTTATGTAGGATTTAAGGGCAGTAGGTTTCGACATGATGCATGATTCTTTGTGGTTTATTTTCTGAATTCGTATGCACAACAAGTTATAGGGTTAAGGGTAGCTTTAGCTAGGCGATCCTTAAGTTTTCGTAATTTTCAGTAGTATAGAATCAAATTTCAAACCCCCAATATGATTTTGTAATGCTTTATGTGATTGAACGCCCTTGATTTCCCCGGATAGAACGATCCCTACTTGTCATATACTAACGATGACACAAGTGGGTAATATTTGTATGAAGTTATTTTGCAGGTACAATGTGCTTGGATAACAGCTTCATCATCAACTTAATAAAAAGTCAACCTTTAGAATTTCCGAATCGTAAAAACGATTCCCGGAACGTAAAAATAAAAGATAACACTGTCACGAGGTAATTCGAGGTTCGGGTCGTATCATGTCTAGACGACAATACTTGGGCCACACGTCCACCTTGCTTTAGAACTTGGAAAATAGCTTTGCATAAATAGATTTATATAGCTTCACAAATAAAAGATGTCTTTAAATTTTAAGGTATATCGGATAAAAGCATGATACTACCTTGGGTTGTTTCAGCCCATTGCACTGTTATCTCCTCTACTCTACGTACCTTTAATTTTAAAGTTGTGTGAATAAAAGCAATTAAACTCTAAGAGTTCGACATATTAGATGTTTTATACGTTCGGAAATTGTTAAGAAACTTGAATCGAATTCTTTGATATACTTGTGAACCGAATTTTACTTGTAAACTTTGTGTGACTTGTACTTATAGTTCTTTTGTGATTTATACTTTAGTACGTTTGCTTTATACTTGTAACTATGTTAAATTTTTCGCTACCTTTACAATTTGTGTTACATTGAAAATATTACGAACTCATACAACTAACACTTAATTCTAACTATATTCTTAACATTCTCATACTTCTTTTTCTTTTTAGTTTTCGTTTATTCACGACTTGATCTTCACAATTCTCAGGTACATGAATGTCCATCATCCCAGGTTGGTCTCAAGAGATTGAAGATCGCTTGAACATAATTTGTGGAGAAATAGCCGAGCAACCATCACCGAGCACACCATTATTTGAGCATCAATTCGTGTCCCCCACTTAATCACTCTTTGATCGTGACGTTGTAGCTCCACCATCACCATTTCCATCTAATGTTTCGTGTGAACTTAACCCTTTGTTCCACGAAGATCCGGAGTTTGAGCTACTAACAAGTCCATTCCCAACAACTTTGAATTTTGACTTAATTACCTGATCCTCCACCACAAATGGGATCGATCAGAGAGCAGAATTGACAAGTTATAGGTGAAGGCATGGCACCTTCCAACATCACCTATCCACCAGTTGCAACCGGCAAGTCAAATGACTTTGAGCTTAAGAGTGGATTTTTACATCAATTGCCAAAATTCCATGGTCTTTCAAGAGAAGAGCCGAACTCACACTCACAACAATTTCAATTTACTTGTGAGACTATGTGTCCTAGAGGAGCGGATATTCAACATGTGAAGATGAGAGCCTTTCCATTTTCACTAGAGGACAAGGCAAGGAATTGGTTGTTCACGATCCATCAGGTCGTATTGTCTCTTGGAACACCATGGTCAATGAATTCCTACTCAAGTATTTTCCAGCATCAAGAGTGACTCAGCTTAGGAGTCAGATAATTGGAATTAAGCAAGCGCATGATGAGCCATTCTATGAGTACTATGAACGTTTCAAGACGCTTGTTTCTTCTTGTCCAGCTCATGACATTCGCTAAGGCCTCTTATTGCAATATTTTTATTGCAATATTTCTATGAGGGGATGCGTGACTTGGATAAGGAATTTCTTGATTAGGCTATTGGAGGATCTTTCTTAGAAAAGTCAAATGAGGAAGCAACCGCCCTATTGGAGACACGAGCATTGAAGAACCAACAATTTGGATCTCAACCTCGCACAAAACAAGTGCACGAGACAAGAGTCAATCCGTCTTTAGAAGAAAAGGTTGACAAGCTCTCCAACATGATGGCACAATTGATGAAGCAACAAAGAGCCCAAGTGTGTGGGGTATGTGCTGAGGGACACCCTACAGATTAGTGTCCACAAGTGGCAAATGAGGGCTATGAGGAGGTAGCAGCCGTGGGATTCCAAGGGCAACAACGTTACAACCCCTTCTCCAACACATACAATCCAGGTTTCAGAGATCATGCCAACTTCAGGTGATCCAACAATGAGAATGTGCTCAAGCCCAATGCTCAACTGAATGCACCTTTTCAACTTAGGGCAGTCGTACCTTATCAAAGGTCGCAAGCCCCATATGTTCCACATAATCAAGGTGTGTCTAACGCACCTAACTTTGATGAGATAATGAAGTCTCTAGCTCTTGGGCAAAGTCAATTGAATACCACCACACAAGCTTTGTTGGTGGGGTAGCAAACCAATTCCAAGGACATAACCGAGCTCAAGAATCAAATGGGGCAGGTTGTAGACTTCATGGGGCAATTCAATGAGCAAGGGAAGTTGCCCTCTAATGTTATCAAGAACCCTAGAAAGGAGCAAGCACAAGCAATTACCACAAGGAGTGGTAAAATTTTAGTGGAACCGATCCCTAAAGCTCCTAAGACGAAGGGAACCGAGCTAGTTGATAAAGATGAGGCCGAACAAGGTGTGAGCAAAGGTAAACGATTCCAACTCTAGTGGTTTAGTTAAAATTAACCCAACTTCGTTACTACTTTTTCCCTCTAGGTTCAACAAGTCCAAAAAGGACAAATCTGATGAAGAGGTGTTGGAGGTATTCAGAAAAGTGCAGGTGAATATCCCTCTTTTGGAATGTATCAAGCAGATTCCAAAGTATACAAAATTTTTGAAGGAATTGTGTACCATGATAAGGCATACGAGGGAGGAGCAGGTAGTGCGTATGAATGAGACGGTTTCGGCCGTTATTCAAAGAAAACTACCTCCCAAAATGAAGGATCCAGGACGTTTCACCATTCCATGTGTTATTGGAAACACACGTTTTGAGAATGTTATGTTAGACTTAGAGGCTTCCATTAATGTAATGCCTTTAAATGTGTATAATTCTCTAAGTCTAGAACCTCTTAAAACAAACAATGTGATTATCCAATTGGCGGATCGTTTTAACAAATATCCTAAGGGATATGTTGAAGATGTTCTTGTGCAGGTGAACCATCTAATATTTCCTGCAGATTTCTATGTGTTATAGATGGAGGAATCACCTTTGAATTCCACGCAATTACTCTTAGGACGTCCACTCATGAGGACGGTAAGAACAAGAATAGATGTTGCCGAAGGCAACCTCACCATGGAGTTTGATGGTGATGTTATAAGCTTCAATGTTTTTGAAGCAATGAGGTATCTAGTTTTTTATCTTAAACCATGCTATGTTGTTGATGTTGTTGATTCTATTTCACAGGTTTTATCAGAAACTTTGGATCAATAGCAACTAGCTATTGAGCAAGGGGCAGGAATTGACACACAAGGGGAACAAACTTCAAAGGAGGCACGGCTTGAACTTGAGCCGTGCATTGCACAAGTTGTTGTCGAGCTAGAGGCAACACCCCATTTCAGGTATAACAAGTTCATGTCAATTCCCATTTTCACTAATAAAATTCTACCATATGTGGAACAAGCCCCAATATTAGAGCTTAAGGCTCTACCAGATCATTTGAAGTATGTATATTTGAGAAACGATGACACTTTACCAGTTATTGTGTCATCATAGCTGAATGAGCAGCAAGAGAAGAAGTTGATCGATGTGCTTAAGTGGAACAAGACCGCCATTAGTTGGACCTTGGCGGATATCAAGGGTATAAGCCCTACTATTTGTGTTCATAGGATCTTGCTCGAGGAAGGAGCCAAGCCTACTAGCGAGGGTCAGAGATGTTTACACCCCCCCTATGATGAAGATTGTGAAGGACGAGGTAATTAAATTGCTTGATTGTGGCGTTATATATCCTATCTCGGATAGCCAATGGATATCACCCGTCCAAGTTATACCCAAGAAGAGTGGAGTTACAGTTGTGAAGAATGACAAGGATGAGCTCGTGCCACAACTATTGGTAACAGGTCATAGGATGTATATCGATTACAGGAATTTGAATGCTACTACATGCAAAGATCACATGCCTTTACCTTTCATGGACCAAATGTTAGAGAGACTAGCTGGACACGAATTCTATTGCTTTTTGGATGGGTATAGTGAGTACAATCAGATATGCATTCACCCGGATGACCAAGAGAAGACAACGTTTACAAGCCTCTTTGGTATGTTTGCTTATCAACGCATGCCATTTGGTTTATGCAACGCACCAGGTACAATTCAACATTGTATGTATTCCATATTCTCAGATTTTATCGAAAATATCATTGAAGTCTTTATGGATGATTTTAGTGTTTATGGAAAAGACTTTGATGCATGTTTAGAATATTTGGAATTAATCTTGGAGAGATGTGTTGAAACTAACCTTGTACTTAATTGGGAAAAATGTCATTTCATGGTAAAACAAGGGATAGTTTTGGGACACATAATTTCTGCTAAGGGAATAGAGGTTGATAGGGCCAAGATTGATATTATGTTTCACTTACCCTCCCCCAAAACTGTGAGGGAGGTTCGTTCTTTTCTTGGCCATGAAGGTTTTTATAGGAGGTTCATCAATGATTTCTCTTTGGTGGCCAAGCCCTTGTGTTCCCTATTGCAGAAAGATACACCATTTGTGTGGAGCAAAGATTGTGAAGAAGCTTTCGGCAAGCTCAATGATTTATTAACATCGACACCTATCATGGTGTCACCTGATTGGAGCTTGCCATTTGAGCTCATGTGTGACGCATCAAACTATGCCGTTGGAGCAGTTCTTGGACATAGAAAAGACAAGAGGCCGAATGCTATATATTATGCCTCTAGAACTTTAAATGATGCTCAAATGAATTACTCCACCACAGAAAAAGAGCTTTTGGCTGTAATCTTTGCTTTAGAGAAATTCTGATCTTATCGTTTGAATTCTAAAGTGACAGTTTATTCTGACCATGCAACTCTTAGATATTTAATGAAAAAAAAAGATGTCAAACCACGTTTGATTCGATGGATTCTCTTACTCCAAGAGTTTGACATCTAAATCAAGGACAAGAAGGGGAGTGAAAATGTTGTGGCGGATCACTTGAGCATAATTGTGCAAGAGGGAGACACGTTCCCTTTGGGAGAGTCTTACCTAGATGAGCAGCTTTTTCAAATGGAGACACATGAACCTTGGTATGCTGATATTGTGAATTATTTAGTTACTAAGACTTTTTCTAGTACAGTTTCGAATGCAGCCAAGACAAGGATAAAAAAGATGGCAAGACACTACATTTGGGATGATCCAGATCTTTGGAAGCATTGTATTGATCAGATCATTCGACATTGTGTCCCACAAGATGATCCCAAATATTTGATGTTTGGGGAATTGATTTTATGGGACATTTTCCCTCTTCCAAAGGCTTTCTATATATCTTATTGGTTGTTGACTATGTTTCTAAGTGGGTGGAGGCAAAAGCCGCAAGGACTAATGATTCTAAAGTTGCAGATTTCTTGAGAACTAACATAGTTTTCAGATTTGGAGTACCACGTGTTCTTATAAGCAATGGAGGTTCTCATTTTTGCAACAGAACTATAGAGGCTTTGCTCAAGAAGTATGGAGTTACTCACAAGGTTTCCACCCCAAATCACCCTCAGACAAGTGGAATGGCAGAAGTTTCGAATAGGGAGATCAAGAGGATCTTGGAGAAAACTGTTGGCCCAATAAGGAAAGATTAGAGCGACAGATTTGATCATGCTTTGTGGGCATACAGGATAGCCTACAAGATGCCTATAGGGATGTCTCCCTTTAGGCTTACCTACGGAAAAGCATGCCATCTCCCAATGGAACTCGAACACAAGACGTGGTGGGCGGTAAAGAAGTTCAACATGAACTTAGATACGGCTGGTCTACACAGAAAATTGCAATTGAGCGAGCTTGAGGAAATAAGGAATGATGCATACGATGCCGCTTAGATTTACAAGGAAAAGACGAGAGTGTACCATGACAAAAAGATAAGGAGAAAAATGTTTCAAATTGGGAAAAAAGTTTTTCTATTTCATTCTCGTCTTAAATTATTTCCTGGAAAATTGCGTTCTCGTTGGGTTGGTCCTTATATTGTTACTAATGTGTTTGCTCATGGTGCCATTGAAATTCAAAGTATTGAACCAGGAAAAGCGTTTAAGGTAAATGGGCATAGACTCAAACCTTACTACGAGCCTTTTTAGGAGCACACCATTGAGGAAACACATCTAGAGGACGCACCAAAATCCTAATGTGCATGGAGAAGAGTCTAGGCTAAAGGACTATAAATAATTAAGCGCTGCATGGGAGGCAACCCATTTCAACCAAAATTGTGAATGAGCCATCAACGAGAGTTTGCATTTTCTAAATCCCTAAACTCTTTTTGGTTGAATTGTATAAATGTAGAACGTGTGAAATTTATCTTATGCTTAGAAATTACACCATTATTGCTTATTTACATTGAGGACAATGTAATTTTCTAAATGTGGGGTAGGGAGTACATGTTACACATGTTTTTGTTTTGTTTGTTTTAAGTTTTGTTTGAGTCATATAAGAAAATCAAAGAAAAAAATTGGAAAATTCAGTAAATTAAAAATTTTCGTTACTTTTTAGATTAAGATTGAGTCTTAGGATGCCCCTAAAGTCTATGATGATTATATCTTTAAATACACAGATGATGGTTTTGCATGATCATAAAAATAAATTGTGAGTTTCATGGATATTGTGATTGGTATGAACATGTGAGATTTTGATTGATTTATGATAAAGCGTGCATGTTTGAGTTGATTTGTTTCCATAATATCTTATGTGAGTTTTAGAGCTTAAATGCTTTCTTCATGAGTGTGAAAAGATTAATATGGCAGAAATTTTTCAAAACTTCATCATTTTTTGAATATTCAATGACTATGTGTCATAGCTTTTAATGGACTCTAGAATGCTAGAACTTGTTCTTGAAAATTTTTGAGACTATTATTCATGACTATGTCTTGATTTCGAAAGTGATTGAAAAGATCTTACTATGATTACCACCAAAGTCAAATAAAGCATATGCCTAATTTGTGCCCGTCTTGGGACTCCTTAGTTTTAACCCCATTGAGCCTACATTTAGCCATTTTCCCTTCATCACCATGATACACATTCCTTCAGCTTAGAATAGTTATTTTTTATCATTGTTCTCAAGACTTGGTAAAGCTTGATTTTGATAACGGATATGTGATTTGGAGTGATGTTGTGAAACAAGTGTGGGGTGAACTTAGATGGAAATTTATATGCTTATATCTATGCCGTGCCTAAAAAGAGAAAAAACAAGAAAAAAACTATATATGTTTCGGACAGGAAATAAAGAAAAGAAAATTTGCTCCGAATTGAAAAGAAAAGAAGGCACAGCTTGATTTGAAAAATTGCTAAGTTGTGAAATTGGAGTTCGTGTGTAAATTGAAGGTCTATCATTGCTATACTTGACCTTTGTTCATTTTCACTATGTTTTGAAGAAGAAAAGAATGAAGAATAGGTCCAACACGATGACATTTGGCCCTTGGAGTGAAGTCATAAGGAGAATTGAGCTTTGCTAAGTCTTGGTGACATTTTATCACCACGTTCCTAAATTCGAATACCTTATGCCGAATCCCATTATATTCCCCATTAAAGATCTTTTTCATGATTCTTATAATAGGTGAACTATGATATGTGGAGATTAATTTTCTCAAGAGTTAAGCTTATGGTTTTGGTCCATTTGTGCATATAGTTATTACATGAAGTTTTTCCAGAAAATTTAATTCGCAAAGTGCTTTTATTTGATAAAATATGCAAGCTATTTGTTGCCTTATAATCTGTTCTCTTGCATATACTTTGAGTGAATATTGTCATATCATGAGTGAAAAGAAGAGAGCATGCCTAGTGAGGAGGATTGAATTAACTTGATATATTGACATGCTTATTTTCTCACTTCTTACATATTCATGCCATGAAACATGTCTATGACGCTTGGGATTATTGTGCTTACATTTGAACGCTTAAACTTGAAAGCTATGTGTTTAAAAGATCTTGAGACAATCATTTAGGGGCAATTATAGTAGAGTCTTTTATTTTGTTTTGCTAAGAAAGTAGTAAATGCTAAGTGTGAGGTAGTTGATAGGAGCATAATATGCGACGTTCTTAATGTGTTTTACCCTCATTTATGCAATGTTTAACCCTTATTGTTGTTTTTATAGAGTCGTTTAGTCGAGTCAGGAGTTTTTGACAGAGTTGGTTGTAAAAAGAGCTTAAAACGTGAAAAATGAGGAATTCTTGAAGAATCCTAATTGAACTAGGAGTCTAAAATGTTTCGACGTTTCTAAAACGACGAAGTTGCAAAGAGTTTGATTGGAATTAGGAAACCTTATTCAACTAGGAAACTAAGTTGAACGAGGAGTCCTAATGAAAATACGAATCCTTGTTGAATCAGGACTTGTTCATAGAATAATTGTGCTATATTTTATCTTCTCTTTGTAATATATTTCTTCTCTTAATTTTCCGGGAATTAACAAAAGGGATTTCATAATGGAAAAGAAGAAGAATTTCGAATGAGAAACCATATTGCCGAATTCATTTAAAAAAAAGAAAAAGCATGCCAAGCACATGTAATGAAGCTTGTGGATCAAGTAACAAAGAGGCATGCCGAACACATGACAAGAAGAGAAATTCGGATGCAACAAGGAAAGAAGAGAAGCCTTGCACGGCAAGGAAGTTAAGTGAAATTGCAATCCGAATTTCAATACCAAATCAATGCTGAATGTGGACTCAATTCCATGCAAAGTTCAAGGAGTTCAGCCGAATTAAATCAAGAATTATTTGAAGATTAATTCAGCAATTATCAAATATATTTTTGGTAGCAAATTGAAGAGGAAAAGCAAGGCTTGACGTGCAAGAAAAGAAAGAAGAGTTTGGCAACAATTCCTTGTGCCGAAACCCTAGAAGCCCTTACCTATATATAAAGCACAAGGCTGCCTCAAAAGAAAGAATCTCGTCTCTCACTTTCACAAAGCAAAAGCTCTGCCGAATTACCACCACAATACCAAAGAAAATACAGCCGAATCCATTCACCACCACCATCCTAAAATCGTATCACCTCCACCGAATTCACATCTTTGTCGAATCTCCATTCAAGGTTTCTACAAAGTGTGATTCACTCTTCTCTCATGGCTTTATATTTTCTTTGTAATTATAATACTTTGTCTATGAAGATTGTATGTATTTGTGGATGTTTATTTGGTTTTATTAATTCTATTTTGGATTTCTGAATTCTATTTTCGGGTTATGTTCATGATGTGTAACGAAATTAATCTAGGTTTATGATATAGTTGAAATCGCATGTGTTCTTGGTTTTATTTTAGTTTATTTTCTGAATTCATACGCATATAAATCGATGCATGAGGACAGCCTTGATCATGGCCGTACCTTGTGTGTTGCTTTCAATTGCCGAATATAATATGAAGTGGATTATACACAAAGTTGATTCACCTTGTATTAGTTCTAAGGGCAAGAGTAATTCTGAAAATTTACATATCGATGTGAGATGAGGTGACGCCATACTTGCTAATATGTTTCCAATTCGACTCATTGTGCTTATGTGTTTCTTGGTTTAATTTCTACGCGAAGTGTCTTTAACCTAATTAGCACTATGTTTTGGATTATGCGCGAAGCTGGTTCTAAATAATTAAGGAGTTTTGCTAATTAGATGAACAGCGAATGCTCTAATTAAATTGGAACTAAAACTAATCTTGATTACTTGTCGATTGCTACTTTGTTACCTTGTGCGGAATTGTTGCATGTCATGTGAGTTTTTTGTGAATTGTTATGTTTGAGAGATGTTGATTATATGTATATATTAAATTAGGTTTTCATTTTCGTAACTTTCAGTAGGTATTTAGATACAATTTTCAATCCCCCCATATAATTTTGAAATACTTCATGAGATTAAATCCCCTTGAATTCCCCGGATAGAACGATCCCTACTTGTCTTATACTACTATCGACACAAAAAGGGTAATATATGTATGAAGTTGTTTTGTAGGTACAATATACCTGGAAATAGTTCCATCACGTGTCGATGCAACAACCAACACCATAAAATATCTAAGGTGTCTGCAAGTTGGTTGAATCAATCCATTGAATCCTCTTTGGTTCAATGTAAGAACATAATGAGAACACATGTGTCCTTTACATATGAGGGTCTCAATCATAATTGCTTTAACGAATAGGATTTGAATGATGTGCTTTTATCCATAAAATCACGACGGATGTAAGAATCATTATGGTATTAGTGCATATACTTGTGCATTAAATATATCATAATGCCACCTTAGGAGAGCGGTGGAATGTAGGGATTGAACACACGTCTTCAACCTTACATGGATTGTGTCGAAACAATATTTGAGGATAAAAGTAGGGATCGTTCTATCCGGGGAAATCAAGGACATTTAATCTCATGAAGTATTACAAAATTATATGGAGTGATTGAAAATTGTATCTAAATACCTGCTGAAAGTTACGAAAATAAAAACCTAATTTAATATATACATATGATCAACATCTCTTACACATAACAATCCACACAAAACTCACATGACATGCAACAATTCCGCACAAGGTAACAAAGTAGCAATCGGCAAGTAATCAAGATTACACTACCAGATATGAGTGAATAGCCGACGAAAAAAATTTCGTCGGCTATGCCTATTTTTCGTTGGCTATACCATCTGCCGACGAAATTTTCGTCGGCTATATTTCGTCGGAACAACCCCGTCGGCTATACTAATGGCCGACGAAAAAAACAAATTCGTCGGCTATAGTAGAGTATGGCCGACGAACATACGGACGAAAATATTTTTTGTCGACCAAACCTGGGAGAAATTGCCGACGAATTTCGTCGAATATATTTTCGAGTATGGCCGACGAAATTCATTAATTATAGCCGACGAAATTCGTCGGCTATTGGGTGTTAACAATAGCCGACGATTTTATAAATTTTCGTCGGCTATTGTCTCGAAATATATTAATATTTAATAGGCATTAATTAGTTATAGCCGACGAAATAATGTAATTTTCGTCGGCTATACAACTTATAGCCGACGAAAATTGGTAAAATTCGTCGGCTATAGTTATTATAGCCGACGAAATAATGCCAAAATCGTCGGCTTTTCTTACATTTGGGAAAAAAAAATTAAATTATTTTCTAAATTACCATTCCAAGCAACCTGCAAATCACAAAAACAGTCCATGCATTTGCACCAACAAGAAACACGTCTAAATACCCTTTTAATTAAATTCGTTCTAATATACATAAACCCTAAACCCTAATCATCACCTAAACCACTAAAGTCCACCAGGTCATCCCCAGCATCCTGCTCTCCATCAGGCTCGTCATCCTGCTGACCGAACTCGGGAGGTTGAGGCATTGGAGGTTCCGCTAACCGCTGAAACGGGGCCGGGGGTGGAAGGCCTTGGTTTTGTGCCGCGAACATCTCATACCACCAGGCTTGTTGGTTGTCGTAGTTTTGTTGCCGAATTCTTTCGCATTCGGCATGCCAACCGGCCATATCCAAATGATACTGCTGTGTTCTGCGGCGTAGCTCCAAATGATACTGCTGTGTTTTGCGGCGCAGCTCCTGTACTGTCTGGGACGAGGTCGCCAATTCTGCGGTCAATCGCTGCACTTCCCCCCTCATATGTTGGCTCTCCCCGCCTCCCTTCTTATGACCTCCCTTAGTGGTCTTCAGAAGCCCTAGTCCAGAAATTCCCAAACCCCGGCAGTAGTAGTTGTTTGACCGGTTTGGGAATGCTGCGTCGAACATCCTCGCTGCCGTTTGGACACTGGACCGGTCGACATGGTGCATGGCTTCTTCCAGATCTGCCTCTGAAATGTTCGGTTGTGTTTCCCGAACTACTTGCTGGAACACCTCTTCTTCGGCCCGGTTGACCCTCTCCTAAGTGGACGGGAAAAAAAAATTAATATTATAACAAATATATAATTAAGTAAAATTAATAATCAAAATTTTAAAATTGTAATGAAAACGACTTACGAGCTGTTCTGTCGCTTGTGGATAAGCGATCTTGAACGTCTCCACGTACGGGTTGCTATCAGGATGATCTCTAAGCGCCTCCTCCTGATATTGTGCAAACGGCCGTGAACCAGCATGATGGGGGGTTGTGTTCCGGCGGCGGTTCTCAGAGTTTATCCGAGAACGTTGCTTCAAACAAATAATAAAATGTTAGAAAAATGCATCAAAAAATGTTAGTGTAATAATTATAAAATAATTAAACTAATAATTAAAATTTTAACAAAATAAATATTTTTACTGAAGTTTAGTATTTACCTGCATAACTGGGTTGTTGAAGTCTACTGTCTTCAACCAACGCCACTCGTACTCCCTGAACATGAACTCCCTGGGAGTACCCATACGACCAAGGTTGTCGTATTCGTTATAGTGGGAACGCAGCTCGTTCTTCCACTCTTTGAACCTACGAAAAAAACAAAAGTGCATTAGAAATATTATTAATATCATAAAATATTAATAATTATAAGATAATTATAATATCATAAAAACAAACGTACCTCGAGTTCTGCTGGGTGTCCGCCCAATCACACCTGTGTTCGGCAATCTCGAAGAATGTCTGAAAAATAATATTTTATTAGTTTTACAATTGTAATAATACCGAAAATTATTAAATATTACGATAAATAAATTAAATTTTTTAAATTACTCACCGACGCGGCGTTGTTCACCTCCCTCTTTATCTCTTCGGGCACATCAGCCCACCGGGTCCACAACATAGGGACTTTGTCCCTAATCAGTGCCCCCACGCAACCCGAGTAGTCGCGTTTTTTCTTCCCCTGAACCTCCTGATTAGGAGGTTCGTTGATCTGAATCCTCCCGCTGCGCTCAACAGTTCTCCTGAGCGTGTCAAAACATATGACACCTCTCGTATTCCTCCGTGAACTGCTAGCGGCTGTCCCTATCATAAAAACGACGATTGGTTAATAAAATTAAATATTAGTGCGTTAATTTTAATAAAACATTTAATTAATAAAATCAAATGTTACCTGAACTGGATGACTCGTCTGTCGACTTTCCTTTTCTCCTCGCCGAAATAAGGTGGTCAGGGTTCTCAAATGGCTGCTGCTGGTATGCCTCCGCAGCACTCACGTACTGAGGCATATCAGGCCATAGGGGCAGACCACGATAGTCGACCTCCGGTATCGCCGGAATGTTGTACGGGAGGAAGAGCTGGTTTGGGAGAATAGGAGCCTCAGTCGAGTCAGCAGCAGACTGAGTCGGACTCGGCATCGGCTCCCGATGAACGTCAGGCATACGAACCTGAGGAACGTCGGCAGCTATGTCCTCGTGAAATAGCTGCCGACTAAACCTCGGAGCCACAGAGGGACCGACATGCGGAAGTGAAGTGCTCGACGGCCGCCCCGCCTGGAGAAGGGTCTGGTGCCGAGAACTCACACTCCGTCGCGGCTGGGCTGCATCCACAGTCCTCTGCAGCTGGGATGAATCTACACTCCTCCGCGGCTGGCTAGCGGTCCTCTCAGGCTGGCTAGCGGTCCTCTCGGAGTCTGCGGAACCGGCGGAATTTCTAGAACTTCTAGATCTGCCAGCACGACGGCCTCCGAATAGGTTTCTCAATGTATCGGCCATCTAAAGCCCGAGGCATTAATACATTAATTGATATTAAATTATATTATATTAAATAAAAAATTCTAATTAATATAATAACCAATAATACTAACATATTTTAATATAAAAATTTATATACTAACATATTAAATTATATTATATTAAATAACAAATTCTAATTAAATATAATTAAGCTATATATATAATTAAGCTAAATTATACAATTAAGTTATCAATTTATATAATTAAAAAATCAATTTATACGTATAAATTATACAATTACACCTAAATTATACAATTAAAATAAATTTGAAAACAATTACCTAAATTAACAGAAATACCTAAAAATTACCTAAATTAACATAAATACCTAAATTATACCTAAATTAACATAAATACCTAAATTATACCTAAATTAACATAAATACCTAAATTAACAATTACATCTAAATAAATAAATTTACACAAATAATTAAATAAATTATATCTAAATTAACATAAATAAATTAAATAAATTATACCTAAATTAACATAAATACCTAAATTATACCTAAATTAACAATTATATCTAAATTAACAATTTATTAACATAAATGGAAAAAAAAAAAAAAAACATACATTTTGCAGAGGAGAAGGAGGCCGGCCGGAGGAGGGACAGGCCGGAGGAGGGAGGAGGAGGGACCGGTCGGAGGAGGAGGGAAAGGGTGGGCCGGCCGGAATAGGGAGGAGGAAGAGGGAGGAGGGGCCGGCGCGGGGCTGCCGGATTGGAGGAGGAAGAGGGAGGAGGGCCGGGGCTGTCGGATTGGACGAGGACGAGGCGAGCGGCGGAGGATCCGTTGGAGGCGAGCGGCGGAGGTTTTGGAAATATGCAGCAAATGGAGGCTAGGGTTCGGCTGCAACAAACTTATACCCGAAAGTATAGCCGACGAATTAAAAAGATTTCGTCGGCTATACTTAAGAATAGCCGACGAAATTCTTTAATTCGTCGCCTATACTTTGAATTTCGTCGGCTATAGTTTAGGCACTCAGCAGCCGTCCGATCTCCCCCATTCAACGGCGGATAATGAGAAGGCGCGGATCACTAGAGTATAGCCGATGAAATAGAATTTTCGTCGGCTAAACTTTTGGTCAAACTGCAAAGTCAAACCTCTAAACGCTTTAAAACGGAAATTGGCCCGTCTAAATGACGTTTTTTTGCCTGACCTTCAACAGAGAATAGTTTCAAATCGATGCGGCGCAACTAATCTTATAAAAATTTGCCTCAAAATATTTACCGACCGTCATGCTACCCATAGGAAAACGGAAGTAAAAAACAGCTAACCGCAACATTCGGCACACAGATTTTGTCGGAATCTTCTCATTTTTCAACCGTAGACGTATTTCAATATTTCGGTCATATCTTATTTCACGACACATTTGCATTTGAAGGGTCTACGTATAGTAACTATTTGAAACTATACATTCACTTAAACACTTAGTAAACAAGTTAAGGAACATTAGTGCATATGTTCCGATTTTGAATCTAAAAGTTTGAAAAATCTATTCCAACCGTCAGATATCACCGTTAAGATTAAATACATGTATGAAAAAAAATCCAACTACATCTGGCAACGTTAAAGGCTCGATCGGGACGGTCAACCGGGTAATCAAACCTCTAAACGCTTTAAAACGGAAATTGGCCTGTCTAAATGACGTTTTCTTGCCTGATCTTCAACAGAGAATAGTTTCAAATCGATGAGACGCGACTAATCGTATAAAAATTTTCCTAAAAATATTTACAGACCGTCAGGCTACCCATAGGAAAACGATAATGATAAAACAGTTAACCGCAACATTCGGCACACAGATTTTGTCGGAATCTTCTCATTTTTCAACCATAGACGTATTTCAATATTTCGGTCATATCTTATTTCACGACACATTTGCATTTGAAGGATGCAGCAATGGTTTGTCGATAGTGATAGAAAATGGAAGCTGCTGTTTTTTTTTGTTTTTTTTTTTAATCATAGCCGACGAAATCAAACCAAGTACTCGTCTGCTATTCTTTTGTCGTTTTCTGTCAAAAATAAAATATTTATTTTTCAATAAATTTATGGCCGACGAAATAATGAACTTTTCGTCGGCTATTCACAGAATAGCCGACGAAATAATGCATTTTTCGTCGGCTATTCAGTGAAAAAAATAAAAAAAATATGTGGTGTTACACCTCCCGTATGCCTATGTCCTGTTCATATATAACCAAAATTGAACCTAAAAAAACAGAAACCCAACAGTCAACATATTTAAAAAAAAATTTTAAGGGGTTTGGAACCCAGCCTAGTTGGGAGGCTCATCCCCACGCCCGTTTATTAGAAATGATCGAGTGGATTACAAATGAAAGGATTACATCATCTAAATTACTTAATCCGTCAGATTGTAATCGGAATCATCGGATGAGTCTTCTTCGGTTTCTGAATTGCTCGATAGGGGTAATCTATGTTGTTCCTCACCACTAGAGTCCTCGTTAGTTTCTTCATTTGGATCAACATCAACAAGCAGTGGCTCTTCACGTCGAATTTGCACCGGCGTGTCTAGGCGAATAAAAGAGGAGTCAGGAATACCGTTTGAGTTGGGCTCTTGATACGCGGTGCCCCCTTCCTCGTTCTCTTCAGCCACTCCAAGTGTAGACGCCCGGTAAATGTTGTGATGGAGGATAGTGTTGACTACTTTCCACGGGTCACCCTTGGCGAGATCATCAAGATAAAACACTTGTTTCACCCATGTGGCTAAAACGAACGGGTCGTCCTCATACCATGATGTACTAGTGTTCACAGAAGTTATGCCGTATTGATCGGTTTTCATGCTCTGCGGTCGTGTGTCAAACCATCTACACTTGAAAATGTGCACTTTCATGCCTTCCCCGTAATGCAGTTCCACAACTGAATGTTGAACACCGTAATAGTCAACTCCACCATCCCCACCATGTGCCATAACCCCTGAATTTTGTGTTTTCAGTCTGAGGTCTCTCTCTTCACATCGAAATAACACACCATTCACCTTGCACGTCGCATAAACTTTAGAATATACCGGCCTCATCGCTAAAAGTCTGAGTTCGTGCGACCAATTTGGGTGATTATCATTTTCAATAAGGTTCATCTGCAACCATCAGAATCAACTATAAATATGAACAAATATACACAATAATATATAAACACGTATAGAATAGTGTTAAAGTTACGTACCCAGCGGCCGAAATACTCTGCGAATGTCCGGTTGTGGTAATCGACATCACCTCGTACTTGTTCACAGTGTAGATGTATGTTCTTCCAAAACTGAACTTCTGGACAGTTGATTAGTACCCACCAATGTGCAATGGCTACCTCATAATCTTTCAACTTGTAGGAAACTGGCATGTTTCCACCGAGTACAACATCGTCGGAGAGTATGGAAAGATTGAACTGTGAAGGTACATCTTCCGGTATACTTTCCTGTAACGCTCCTTAATACAGCTTCATGTAGGTGACGCACTCGTGCGCAATATATGCTTCAGCTATACATCTTTCAGGTGCGGATCTGTTTTGGATAAAACCACCGTATTGTCCAAGTTGCCTATAAATCAAGTTTTTAAAGTGTTATGATAATACATTAACACTATATCACATATATTGATGAGGAAATTAACATAAGGTGTAAAATAAGTACCTTTCCATCGGATACATCCAAGTGAAGTGCACAAGACCGGTAAGCAACAACTGCCGAGGAAGATGGATCATGAGGTGAGGCATGATGTCGAAAAAATTTGGAGGAAATATCATCTCAAATTTACACATGATATGAACGATGTCTTGTTGCATTTCCCGGAGGTCAGATTTTCTCACTTCCCGTGTGCATACCTTCTGGAAAAATCTTGCCAACGCTACTAACGGCTCCACAACGTGACGGGGAAGGAACGGTCGAATGAAAACAGGGAAGAGACGTTGTAGCAGGATATGATTGTCATGACTTTTCAACCCGTACAGATTGTTGAATTGTCTGTTCAGACACTTGGCTATATTTCCAGCAAAGCCTGAAGGATACTTGGCCCGACTTATCCAATGGAAAATTTCTGGTTTATGCTCAGGCTTGACGGTGTAAGGAGCTTGAGGCATTTTTCTCTTCCCTTGTTTCAACCATAGTTGTTTTCTGATATTCATGGTTTGCAGATCAGTGCGAGCCTTAGGACCGTCTTTCATCTTCCCCTCCAAGTTCAGCGTTGTGCCCACCACACTTTCAGAAATATTTTTTTCTATGTGCATAACGTCTAGGAAGTGACGGATCAGCAACTCACACCAGTACGGGAGTTCCCACAATATGCTCTTATGTGTCCAGAATTTGTACTGCTCAGGTCTTTCAGGTATTTCCGCTACAATATCGGGATGATTGCTGAGGGGCCCAAAATCGTACTCATTAAGCACTGCTAAAATTTCTCTTCTCGTCCATCTTCTGGGAGGACCACCGTGTTCTTCGGTTCCATCAAATGCGGCGGACTCGTAACGCCAGTGGTGATCCGTCGGAAGGAACACACGATGACCCATTCGGCATATCTTGTTGCAATGAGGGGTGCTCCCATAATCGCTGAGGCACTCTGGACAAGCCTTGTATCTCCTAACAACGCTGCCCGACAACATCCCATAAGCAGGAAAATCACTAATGGTACCAATAACCATGGCATGCATCTGGAACGTCTCCTGCTTGTACTTGTCAAAAGTGGGATGACCAACGTCCCACAATACCTTAAGCTCTTCAATCAATGGTCTCATATACACATCGAGACATTTCCCTGGGTAACCAGGCCCCAGAATCAACAACGTCAACATATTATATTCCTTCTTCATGCACATCCACGGAGGAAGGTTGTAAGGTACCAAAACCACCGGCCATATACTGTATGAAAGACTCATGGTGCCGAAAGGGTTGAACCCGTCGGTTGAGAGCCCGAGCCTGACGTTTCTGACATCTGACGCAAAATAAGGAAACTCATTGTTTATATGCTTCCAAGCCGCTCCGTTAGAGATGTGTGTCATGATATCTGCGTCTCCCGCGTCCCGCTCACCGTGCCACCTCATAGCTTTTGCAGTGGTTTCTGACATGTACAACCGCTCAAGCCTATCTCTCAACGGAAAATACCGAAGCACTTTCACAGGTTTCTTATTGCCTGCTCCCGTCAACTTATATTGGTCAGACTGACATATCGGACATGCGTCAAGGCTAGCAAGGTCATTCCCTTCTGCATCTTTACCCCAGAAGAGAACGCAGTCAAATGTGCATGCATGGATCTTAATGTAGGAAAGCCCTAGATCTTTGAGGATACTTCGGACCTTACGGTGATTGGTAGGATTACGATGACCCTCCTC
Organism: Potentilla sterilis; assembly: GCA_963682095.1. Taxonomy (NCBI): domain Eukaryota; kingdom Viridiplantae; phylum Streptophyta; class Magnoliopsida; order Rosales; family Rosaceae; genus Potentilla; species Potentilla sterilis. The sequence goes on along the minus strand of OY821755.1, from coordinate 29,633,356 downwards.
CAACAACGAAGAAGTGTACTGTAGATATTCATCCACTTGCCTGATGCTCCCTTTTGTCTCGACTTTAATCCTCATTACCTCCATCACACTTTGAAGAACTGTCTTCTCAGAACTTGAAGACACAGGGGTCTGTTGCAATGCAATCAGTTTGTTGTACTTGTCAAAGGCAGCAGTGTTGACAACTTGTGGGAACGGCTGCACCGGGTCCTGCATATATTGTTCCCCACGTACACCGCTTTCAAAAGGAAACACGTCGTTGACGAATGCCATTGTTGGATCGTTGGATGTACTACTACTGCCCGCCTCAAAATACTGCCCATGATCATGCGATCCATCTAATGATGGCTCACCGTGATATATCCAACGTGTGTACTTCGGTCAAAACCCATTACTCTTTAGGTGCTCCCATACTGTCATAATCGGAAATCGACACATATCACTGCGACACTTACATTTCTTGCACGGGTAATAATGGTAATCCCCGTTTGCATTTTCCTCGACGAACTGCAAAAAATCCACAACTCCTGTAGTGTATCGTCGGTTATGCCTTGGAAGCGAAATCCAACTCTTATCTCGATCCATATATAGCCTGATAATAATATATATGTATAACTTTAATTAATAATAAATTAATTAACACATATATATATATATATATTACAATATATATTATTATCAACATCAACTCATATATATATATATATACCATTAATTAACAACCATTATTTAAGTTCATTACACTATCAACAACCATTAATTAACATATTTATATATTTTTTAACACTAATTAAAATAACATTATTAAATTAAAACACATAATTATACTCTAACTGAAAATCAACTCAACTACAACTCAAAATCAACATATATACATACATTCTAACACTAAAACAACAACAAAACAAAAAATCACTTACTATATCAAAATCACTAAAACTCAAAATCAACATATATACACATATACGTACCTATATATAGCTCCACAATGTAAGAGAGGACGGATTTCAACAATACCCACAGATTTTTCACTCTTTCTCCCGTTTTTTTCCGTTTTTTTTTTTTAAATGAGCAGCTTTTGTCCAGATCTGAAAATATAAAGACTTATAGCCGACGAAAATTCCAATTTCGTCGGCCAAACTTTCTAAAGTTTTCGTCGGCTATACTTTAAGAGAAAGGCCGACGAAAATTCAAATCGTCGGCCATTCTTGCGGTATAGCCGACGAAAAATATTTTTTAGTGACGAAAGAAAAAATCGTCGGCCATTCTTGGGAATAGCCGACGAAAATAGTGTGTCGTCGGCCGTTTTTTTTTTTTCGTCGGCTATACTGTTTTTTCTGGTAGTGTTAGTTTTAGTTCTAATTTAATTAAAACATTCGCGGTTCATCTAATTAGCAAAACTCCTTAATTATTTAGAATCAGCTTCGCGCATAATCCTAAACATAGTGCTAATTAGTTTAAAGACACTTTGCGTAGAAATTAAACCAAGAAACACATAAGCACAATGAGTTGAATTGGAAACATATTAGCAAGTATGGCGTCACCTCATCTCACATCGATATGTAAATTTTCAAAATTACTCTAACCCTTAGAACCAATACAAGGTGAATCAACTTTGTGTATAATCCATCGCATATTATAATCGGCAATTGAAACCAACACACAAGGTACGGTCATGATCAAGGTTGTCCTCATGCATCGATTTATATGCATATGAATTCAGAAAATAAACTAAAATAAAACCAAGAACACATGCGATTTCAACTATATCATAAACCCTGATTAATTTCGTTACACATCATGAACATAACTCAAAAATTAGATAACCAAGTAGCAAATTCGGAAATCCAAAATAGAATTAATAAAACCAAATAAACATCCACAAATACATGCAATCTTCATAGACAAAGTATTATAAGTACAAAGAAAATATAAAGCTATGAGAGAAGAGTGAATCACACTTTGTAGAAACCTTGAATGGAGATTCGGCAAAGATGTGAATTCGGTGGAGGTGATGCGATTTTAGGATGGTGGTGGTGAATGGATTCGGTTGTATTTTCTTTGGTATTGTGGTGGTAATTCGGCAGAGCTTTTGCTTTGTGAAAGTGAGAGACGAGATTCTTTCTTTTGAGGCGGCCGTGTGCTTTATATAGAGGCAAGAGCTTCTAGGATTTCGGCACAAGGAATTGTTGCCGAACTCTTCTTTCTTTTCTTGCACGGCAAGCCTTGATTTTCCTCTTCAATTTGCTACCGAAAATATCTTTGATAATTGCTTAATTAATCTTCAAATAATTCTTGATTTAATTCAGCTGAACTCCTTGAACTTTGCATGGAATTGAGTCCACATTCGGCATTGATTTTGTATAGAAATTCGGATTGTAATTTCACTTAACTTCCTTGCCGTGCAAGGCTTCTCTTCTTTCCTTGTTGCATCCGAATTTCTCTTCTTGTCATGTGTTCGGCATGCCTCTTTGTCACTTGATCCACAAGCTTCATTACATGTGATTGGCATGCTTTTTCTTCTTCTTTTTTTAAATGAATTCGGCAATATGGTTTCTCATTCGAAATTCTTCTTCTTTTCCATTATGAAATCCCTTTTGTTAATTCCTGGAAAATTAAGAGAAGAAATATATTACAAAGAGAAGATAAAATGTAGCACAATTATTCTATGAACAAGTCCTGATTCAACAAGGATTCTTATTTTTATTAGGACTCCTCATTCGACTTAGTTTCCTAGTTGAATAAGGTTTCCTAATTCCAATCAAACTCTTTGCAACTTCGTCGTTTTAGAAACGTCGAAACATTTTAGACTCCTAGTTCAATTAGGATTCTTCAAGAATTCCTCATTTTTCACGTTTTAAGCTCTTTTTACAACCAACTCTGTCAAAGACTCCTGACTCGACTAAACGACTCTATAAAAACAACAATAAGGGTTAAACATTGCATAAATGGGGGTAAAACACATTAAGAACGTCGCATATTATGCTCCTATCAACACGCTGGTCACGTGTCATGACACCATCCATTATTAATCATTATGCTAGAAAGTCAAACCATCTAGGCCGGGTTAATTTCGGTAGGTGTGATGACTTTATAACTTATTATATGGGATCAGTAATGGGCATCATAACCCCATATCAAAACCCAATTGGTCTCACTGAAAACGACTACAGTAATAGTCTTAATATTGGTAATGCACACCAATACTTCTGTTTAGGGTTATGCAATTATGCATGCAGCGTTACTTATTCATCTATGTCCACCATCATTGAACTAATTTACACCATAGCGAGTGACTGTGTGTGCGGATTTCAAACAAACTTGTAATCCTTGAGCTCTTTTAGATTGACACGGATCTACAATCCTTGAGCTCGGTTAAATATTGTTATGTGCTAAAATTGCGCCGCCACAGCACATAATGATGGGTCACTTGAGATGAATAAATATTTATGATGGATATTAACTTCTAGCTATAGTCCGCTATGTCGAAAGCTTGACAGGCGATCTTCTCACCGCTAGATTTGAGGTGTGTCTTCCCGTCGTTAGGGGGAGATAAGAACAAGCATGTTTAAGTGGAACGACATGAATTGTCGTGGTTTGTCCCCACTGTGTCTCATCTTAATTCCCAACATCACACAAAGTAAAGTGTGTAGATATCTTATACATTAAAGTGACGAGATCACATAAACATGCTGTAAATATACCTGCAAGGATTGCGTTTTATCAAAAAGACATGGTACCACCTAAGAGATTTGGGTATTGCACTGCCACCATGGATGGTGACATGGTGACGCCATAAGTGGCACAAATGGTGTCACAGGTCGTGCTCTCCAAGGAAGAGGGGAATGCCACCTTAGGTTCGATAAATACTCACCCAAAGGAAGAAAGTGAGTTTTGGCACAACCTGATCTATTGATCAGTGATACCCAACTCCGTCTCATGAGAATATTTCTGGATTGTGGTTATCATTGGGGGACACCTCAAATGTTAGAACCAATTCTTGAAAGTATAGAGATCTCTACAAACACATTACACTAGTGTACATGAGGACGTGGAATAATGAGTCTAATATCGAACCATACTTTGACTTGACACAAGGGGAGTGTTGAAGGAAAAATGTCTTTAATGTGCCTTCGTCAAAGTAACTGACGATAGGAAATTATGATATCATCAATCAAATGATGTAACGACTCAATCAGTCATTATTGTCATTATGTACGTTGTAATTACCATTGTAATCTTCACCCAATATAAAGGAGATTATCAATTAAATGAGAAAACCAATTTCCATTTTACTTTTACAAATCTCACCATTTTCCATCATTTTTCATCATTTTTCTCACACTATAGAACTTCAAATCTATATGCATCGAATTACTCGATCTCTTACTATTTTTGTAGAAAAACATTGCAGCCTTATTATCGCAATAAACTTTCAATTTTCCACTCACAAGATTGCTCAATTTCTTAGTTATCAACAGAAAAATTACGATCCATAGAATTCACACACACCCTAGTATACAACTATTAACTATGCATGCATAGTGGATGTGTCTATCAATGATTATTCATTTGTTTTTCAAGCCACTGCATCACCAACTATCATAAAAGCATAACCACTAGTGCACTTCGTTGATCAGAGTCTGTATAGCCTACAAACTCAAGGTTTTTAACACGCTTACACAAGCATGTGACTCTTAATCCCCTGTAGGTATCTCAATACCTTTTTACTGGCTATCCAAAGAATATGTCTAGGATTCGAATGAAACCTAGACAACATCCCATCAGAATAAGACAATTTTGGTCTTGTACACTCTTGTGCATATATAAGGCTCCTACCAATCTAGCATATGGTATAGATGCATGTCTCAGTCCATATATAGATTTCTCTAGTTTACACACTAAGTTTTCTTTTTTAGGTTCAATATAGCCTTTGGGTTGTAACATATATATCACTTCCTCCAATTCTCCATTAAATAAGGCTAGTTTTACATCCAATTGATGTAATTCCATATTAAAATGAGTCATAAGAGCAATAATAAAACTGAATGAGTATTAAGATGAAACTGGTGAAAATGTTTCAGTAAAATCTATATGCTCCTTTTGTGTAAAACCTTTAGTTACAAGTCTTGCTTTACATCTTTCAATATTTTCCTTGGCATCTCTCTTGATTTTGAACACTCATTTGCTGCCTATAACCTTCTGATTTGATTTTGGTTTCACAAGCGCATACATTTTATTTTTGTATATGGATTCAAGCTCTTCATCCATAGCTTCTTTGCATTTTTCAAAAATTTTCGCTTTCTGCAGCTTGTCTAAAAGATCTGGGATCATTATCATTTGCAAGTGTGCTTTCAACTTCATGCATACATAAATGTCATTCCCCCTTCCCCCACCCCCCCCCCCCCCCCCCCCCCCCCCCTTCCTCCTCCTCCTCCTCCTCCCCACATTCCATATTAAAATGAGTCATGAGAGCAATAATAAAACTGAATGAGTATTAAGATGAAACTGGTAAAAATGTTTCAGTAAAATCTATACGCTCCTTTTGTGTAAAACCTTTAGTTACAAGTCTTGCTTTACATCTTTCAATATTTTCCTTGGCATCTCTCTTGATTTTGAACACTCATTTGTTGCCTAAAACCTTCTGATTTGATTTTGGTTTCACAAGCGCATACATTTTATTTTTGTATATGGATTCAAGCTCTTTCATCCATAGCTTTTTTGCAAATTTCAAAATTTTTCGCTTTCTGCAGCTTGTCTAAAAGATCTGGGATCATTATCATTTGCAAGTGTGCTTTCAACTTCATGCATACATAAATGTCATTCCCCACCACCCCCCCCCAAAAGTTGGTTTCTAACTCCTTGTGATCTCCTGGGTCCAAAAAAATTTTGATGTGCCTGAGGAGTAGGGTGAGAGTTATTTTGAATAAGTGTTGGGTGCTGGTATAGGTTCAACAACAATTTCTTGTGGCTGAGGAATAATTTATTCCGGTATAGGTTTTGCCATTTTTACATCTTCATTTCGACTTCAAGTTCTAAGTCATAAGTAGCATTTTCTACATCATGATTTCCAATTTGAATTTCATGTTCTATAAGTTTTGAAACCAATATATTTGTTTTATGGATCGACATTCTGATTTTTATATCCCCATCTTCTGCAATTTCCACAAAATCATCAATTAAATCTTCAAATTTGGTATTACTCCCCTAAAAATTTAACTTAATGAGTTGTAAATATTCTAGGTGAGTGATGAGGTGCATAGAGTTTATAACCCTTCGATTTTTCAAGTAACTTATAATTAAAATGACAAGTCACGAGCTTAGTATCAAGCTTTCCTAAATTTGGTTTGTAAATTCTTGTCTCAACGTTACAACCCTATACATGACAATGGTGTAAACTAAGGTGCCTATCAAACCATGACTCAAATGGTGTTTTATCTACAACTTTGCTTGGGGATCTACTGCAAAGATGATTTGTTGCTTTCAAAGCTTCTCCCCAAACCATTTCTGGCAAACCATAACTACACATCATGTTTCTCACCATATTCGAGAGAGTTCTATTTTTCCTCTCTACAACACTATTTTATTGAGGGTTATACAATATTCTATATTGAGCCTTTATACTTATATCTTCTAAATGTACAGCAAATTAGGCTCTTTCGTAGCCCTTGCCCAGTATACCTACCATAGAATTCACCCTCATATCAGACTTTACAATCTTTATTTTCATGTCAAGTTGATGTTCAACTTCTGTTTTGAAATTTTAAGAGCCTCAAGAGCTTATGATTTTTCTGCTAATTGGTAGATGTAATAGTTATTGGAAAAGTTATCAATGAAAGTGATGAAATAAACATTGCCACAAATCGTCTAATGCTTGAATAGACCACATAAAACTGTGTGAATTTGCTCTAGCAGTTATTCACATCTGTTAGCATTTTTCTTTCTTAAGTTTGTCAACTTACCCTTTAAACACTCAATACAGTCATGCAAATAAGAAAAATTAATTTTTGAAAGTGTTATTCTTTACTAAAATTTGTAGCCTTTCTCTTGAAATGTGGTTTAGTCTCGTATACCAGAATTATGCTGATTTTTCATTGAGTATCTTTGGTTTGAAAAATTTTTCTCGCTTTAAGATGAAACAAAATTTCCTCCCTAAAAATTGTTTTATAGTAGGGAAAATATAATTTAGTAGGCCGAATTTAAAAAAATAAAAAAATAATTTACAATAAATAACTTTGTCCATAATTACTAAACTTGTCGCTAACTCAAATCCTAACGCATAATATTTTTTGTTGCCATAGATTTCGTCCACCAAAAAATCACCTCCATGATCAAAGTTTTTTAACCACTAGAAAATGAAATCAATACATCTGGGTAGTAGGAGATTATATAATCTTTTTAGAACAAAATACTTGTTACTTCCTGTACTATGCACCGAAAAACAGTTTTGTCCCTGAATTTCTAAAATTTATAAAAACAGTTTTATCCATAAGTTTTCAAATTAGATGTCAAGCCTCTATTGTATGTTAAGTCTCGTCTAGTTTATCTTCAAACTCTTTATTCTTCTAAGACATTTCATCTACTATTAATGGTGGAGACATCAACTCAAAACCACAACCCTTGATGTAGACTTATTCTACTCCAAGAACTTTTGTAGGTTTCATCATCACTCATAAATCAAGACCTATCAGGATAAGTTGTCTCATTGCACATCACAACCATTTGATACTGCAAAGATAAAACAATTAATTTTGGCAAAATAGCCAAAATGCACCATGAATTTGGCTCAAATTGTCAATTTACTCTCCGAACTTGTAATTGCGAAATTTTCCTTCCTCAACTTGTCAAAAACTGTCGATTTGCACCCCCTCCGTCAAATCTAACTGTCACACCTCAAATTTTATAATTTTTTTTTTATTTTTGAAGTGCAACTCATACCCCATGCATGGAAAAAACTCCATAAATGGAGTATGAAAAAAATTGGAAAAGAACTCACATGACACAGACAGGAAAGTACTATTTATTTCTGAAGGTTATAGAACCAGGATACAAAAATAGACTTTCAAAGTCTATGTCTTATTCTAGGAAAGTAGTAGCATACATAGTTCACAAAACTAAACACTTTTTTACAGAATTTCAACTTCAAATAACACGATCCTCACCTGCAAAATAGTTTTAAAAGAGATGAGCATATAAAGCTCAATAGGATACCAAACCTCTTCAAACAAAATCAAGAGAAATAAACCTTAGTATATATGTGTGTGTGTGTGTGTGTGTACATTTGATCTACTCCATATAAGTCATATATAAGAAAACACTAAGTCTACATGTCTCACACCATGTATTTTACCACAAGGGTGACTTAGATCTTCTTTTACATGAACTATCTCATAATCACTCTTAACCCCTTTTGCTAGTCATCTTGTCCATTCCCCTTTCACCAATCCCGAATTACTCATTCCACAACCTATACTACTTTGCGCATTATCATGGGCATACATAGGATATGGTACCTGCTGAGGTTATGGACTCAACTACACAAAAGTTTAATCTTAACTTCTCTACCCAAAGTGTTTTGTGCATAGCACTAGCATATTCTCAATGCCTTATATGATAATAACGTCTTTATATATTTAAACATACCATGTATATGTTAATCACAGCAAGATAAAAACCATTCAATACAAGCAAACAATTTATAAAACAACATATAAAGCAAGCACAGAGGTTCCCCATGTTTCCTCCTATCTTTGCCGATTTTCCTTCAAGTATCAGCACCTAATAAAAGTACAAAACCAAAGAATCAGTACCCTATACCTAAAGTATTTAATATTTCAAAATACAAGCACAAGCACTGCCTTTGTTTCACAAAAATTCAGTTTTTACTCGACACAGAACCAAAGTTTCAATCTTCTAACATTAATACTTTCACACTGAAAACTGTACTAATTTGTTAGGATATATTTTGACTTCAAGTCCTTCTAAATATTTGTAGAAGACACATATAGTAAACTCTAAGACTTGGAATCACTTGAAAACGAGTTTCGAAAATAAGTTATGAATTTTCAAAGTTCAACTTCGGTTCCAGGTTTTTCAGAAGAAATTTCTGTCCAGAAATGTTGTTGGCTAAAATCGAAATAGCTAGAGCCAGTAATTCAAGATGCTGTCTTCATAACATTTAAAATAGACATCTTAAAGAAATAGTCAGAACTAGAATCACCTAAAAAAGATTTTTATATAATTAGTTATGTAATTTCAAACTAGAATTGTAGCCTAGAAGAGATCTGCAATTCTGAAAATTTAACAACAGAAGCTAAAACCAATCTCAATCTCCTACATACTATCAAAGTAAAGAACTAAATTGGTTTAGTTTCCAGAAAACTAACTAATCACATAAAACATATAATCAGAAACCAACATGATTCCAAACTACAATTCTTCTAATCATAAAATAATTAAATCATATTTCAAATTCCAAATGGAGAAACTAAGAACATAAACTAAAATATAACAAACCCAACATGTTGGCCAAACAATTGATAAAACACAAAGGTACCAAACACAAACAATAATCAAAACACTCAATACCTAACCTCTTCTCTCTCAGTGTAGGTGGTATTGGGCTCCTGAATCCTACCCCAACATGTAGAATGTGATGCATATTTATAGAGTTTGGAGAAGGAAATTAAACTTGGTGATCAAGAAAGGAATAAAGGAAGAAATTCGAACTGTACAATTGAAATCTTATCTATTTAGGTACTAGGCCTGCCACCTCTAAACTTCTAGGTTTCCAGCTCCTGCTATCTAGCATCAAGGAGTCATCAGGTGGGAAACTTGTTCTCCACCCGCTTGACACCTCCTACTTCTCTAAGGCGGCGGTAAGATGGTTCCAGATGAATTTAGAAAAGGAAGAACACGATGAATACAGAAGACAGAGCTTTGAGTTTTAGAAAGGTGGTCGGTTTAGAAGTCGGTGATTACGCGAGAAACAAAATCTCCTACTTGTTTTGACTCAGTTGGGTTTGGGTCATGGGCTGGGCTATGGGTTTGGGCTATAAATATGTTATTTAAAACACATAACTAATTAACAACACAAGAAAATAAATCAAAATCAAATAACTAAAATAATTTCTGAAAAAAAAATATATATATATATATATATATATATATATATATATATATATATATGCATAAAACAAAAGGAATATATTTTTGTAGATTATTATTATTATTATTATTATTTTCAAGTCGTCACATTCTTCCCTCCTTTAAGAAATTTTGTCCTCGAAATTTTGATACATACCAAAATCTGAAAACAATTCTGGATACTTTTTTTGCATATCGGTTTCCAATTCCCATGTGGCTTCTTCCATATTTCCATGTTGCCAAAGAACCTTGACTATCAGAATACTCTTAGTTCGTAGTACTTTATCCTTCCGATTTAAAATATGAATTGGTCTATCCTCAAAGGATAATTGTTCATCTATATCCAGATATGTCCAATCTAAAACATGTGTTGGGTCTTGTTCATATTTTCGCAACTTTGAAACATGAAAAACATCATGAATACCCGAAAGTTGTGGTGGTAGTGGTAGCCTGTAAGCTACTTCACCCTTCCATTCTAGGATTTCAAAATGACCGATAAATCTTGGAGCCAACTTTCCAGTTTTTCCAAACCTTTGTATTCCCTTTCGAGGTGAGACTTTCAAAAATACATGATCGCCGACAGTAAATTCTAATGGACGTGTTCTCTTATCTGCATAACTTTTTTGTCGACTTTGGGCTGTAAGCAGTCGTTGCTTGATTATTTTTATTTTCTCAGTAGTCTCCTGAATAAAATCAGGTCCAATTATCGTTTTCTCACCTAATTCTGTCCAACATAACGGTGATCTGCAAGGTCTATCATATACTTTTGTATTCCCTTTCGAGGTGAGACTTTCAAAAATACATGATCGCCGACAGTAAATTCTAATGGACGTGTTCTCTTATCTGCATAACTTTTTTGTCGACTTTGGGCTGTAAGTAGTCGTTGCTTGATTATTTTTATTTTCTCAGTAGTCTCCTGAATAAAATCAGGTCCAATTATCGTTTTCTCACCTAATTCTGTCCAACATAACGGTGATCTGCAAGGTCTATCATATACTGCTTCGTATGGAGCCATTCCAATACTAGACTGAAAACTATTGTTATATGCAAACTCTGCAGATGACAAATGATCTTCCCAACTGCCTTGGAAATCCATAACACATGCTCTCAACATATCCTCCAAAATTTGAATTGTTCTCTCTGATTGACCATCAGTTTGAGGATGAAATGCGGTACTGAAATTTAACTGTGTACCGAGAGCTTGTTGTAAACTGCCCCAAAATTTAGAAGTAAACTTGGAATCTCTGTCTGACACGATTGAGAGAGGAATTCCATGTAATCTGATCACCTCTTGTACATATAACTTGCCGAGTGTTTCTGTCGAATCCATTGTTTTCACCGGTAAGAAATGAGCTGACTTTGTTAAGCGATCTACGATAACCCATATTGCATCTTTACCCCTAGGTGAACGAGGTAGCCCTGTTACAAAATCCATGGTAATATGATCCCATTCCCATTCAGCTATTGGCAATGGTTGAAGCTTTCCATCTGGCTTCTTATGCTCTGCTTTGATTTGTTGACAAGTAAGGCATCTAGCTACAACTATTACAACATCTTTCTTCATTCCATCCCACCAAAATTGACGACGAAGATCATGATACATTTTTGTACTTCCAGGATGAATAGTATATGATGAGTAATGTGCTTCACGCAAAATTTCGTCTCTGAGTTCTGTTATTTCAGGTACATATAATCTGCCATAATATCTCAGACCTTTATTTTGATCAAAGCTCCAACCCTCTATTTGATTTCCGGACAAAAGTCGATCTTGAATTGATCTTGACATAGCATCTTCTTGTTGTTTCTTGATAACTTTTTCCATCAAAATAGGTCGCATAACTAAGTTACAAATGCAACCTATATTCTCATGTACATTCACATGCAGATCATAGTCACACAAAGACTATTTTTCTGAATGTGCATGCTAGCCATGAATCCTTCTGATTTACGGCTAAGGGCATCTGCGACTGTATTTGCCTTCCTCGGATGGTAATGTAATCCAAAATCATAGTCTTCTAAAAATTTCATCCAACGTCGTTGTCTCATGTTGAGCTCCTTTTGAGTAAATAGATATTTCAAACTCTTGTGATCAGAATATAGCTCAAACCGTTCACCATATAGATAGTGTCGCCAAGTCTTAAGAGCATGGACGATCGCAACTAATTCCAAATCATGCGTTGGATAATTTCTTTCATGTGTTTTCAACTGTCGAGAAACATAAGCGACTACTTTATCTGATTGCATTAAAACACATCCTGATCCACGTAAAGAAGCATATGTATACACCACGTAACTTTTTCCTCTTTCAGGAATAATTAATACCGGAGCAGTAGTTAAGCGTGTCTTCAATTCTTGAAATGCATCTTCACACTCCTTACTCCAGATGAATTTAACTCCTTTCTGAGTTAACTTGGTCAAGGGAGTAGCTAAACGAGAAAAATCTTTTATAAATCTTTGATAATAACCGGCTAATCCTAAGAAACTTCGTATTTCAGAAATATTATTTGGCTGATTCCAATTCAATATTGCCTCTACCTTGGAAGAATCAACAGCAATACCTTCATTAGAGATCACAAGTCCTAAAAAATTAATTTTTGTCAACCAAAACTCACATTTGCTAAACTTCGCAAATAACTGATGTTCTCTCAAAGTTTGTAGAACAATGAAAAGATGTTTTTGATGTTCTTCCATAGAGGTGGAGTAAATGAGAATATCATCACTGAAGACTATTACAAACTGATCCAGGTAGGGTCGAAAAATACGGTTCATTAAATCCATAAATGCTGCTGGAGCATTTGTCAAACCAAAAGGCATAACCAAAAATTCATTATGCCCGTAGCGAGTCCTAAAAGCAGTTTTTGATACATCTTCAAGTCTGACTCGAAGTTGGTGATAGTCAGAACGAAGATCAATTTTTGAAAAGAAGCAGGAACCCCTTAACTGATCAAATAAATCGTCAATTCTTGATAACGAATATTTATTCTTCACTATCACTCTATTCAGTTGACGATTATCCACACAAATCCGTAGAGATCCTTCTTTCTTTTTCACAAAAAGGGATGGTGCTCCCCAGGGTGAAGTACTAGGGTGAATAAAACCTTTGCCTTCCAATTCTTGAAGTTGTTCTTTAAGTTCTTTAAGTTCCATAGGTGCCATACGGTATGGAGGTATCGAAATAGGTGATGTGCCCGGAAATACTTCAATTACGAATTCAATCTCACGCACCGGAGGTAACCCTGGTAAATCCTCTGGAAAAACATCGCTAAATTCCTTTACCACTAGAATGGTTTCTAATTTGATTTCATGTGCCTCTTTGACCACAATGTGGGTAAGTAGTTCCAGATAATTAGATCTCCTATTTAAATATACTTCTTGTTTATAAGTACTCTTAGTTCCATAAAAACTAAAGGTTTTACCTTCAGGAGTACTTATAGTCATCTTCTTTGTACCACACTACATCACAGCATTATAATGTGCAAGCCAATCCATACCCAAAATGACGTCGTAATCTGACATCTCTAGCATAGTCAAATCACATTCCAAGTTGTGATTTGAGATCTCTATTATGCATCGCCTACACACTCTATTCACTTGGACACTACTACTTAATGGAGACCCAATAATTAACGGAGTTTTTCTAATCTCAGGTTGCAAATCAAGTAATGAGGCAAAAGATGATGATATAAAGGAATGTGTAGAACCCAGATCAAATAATATCTTGGCTGCTGAATTAAATACTAGAATCGTACCTTCCACCACTTGGGATCCATTATCCTCTTCTGCCTGATTCATAGCATACATTTGTCCCTGTGCTAGACATCGTGCCCCAGTTGGTGCTCTAGGCCTAATAGGATTCCTTGGTTGTTGTGGTTACTGAGGAACAATTGGCCTTTGCCAATTTTACTGTGGCTGAAATGGTGCACGATACAGTAGATGTGGTGCATAACCCTGTAGCTGAGGGCGAAACTGTGGTTGTGGAGCACGAAACTGAACTTGCTGATTTGGACGATAATGTACCATTGAAGCTTGGTTTGCTCGTATGAGTGGGCAATCCTTCTGAAGATGCCCAGGTGCCCTACAATAATAACAACTTTTGGTATATGGAGATGTGCCAAACTGTTTTGATCACTGAAAATTAGTTCTCAAAGGACCAAAGTTTTGTCGTTTGTACTGTCCACTAGTATTTCCAGAATTGAAACCTCCTTTTGTTTCTTGACTATTGCGCTCAGAAATAAGTGCTCGATCCACTACGTCACAATATTTCTGTAACTTCAAAATAGACACCTTTTCTCGAAAGCTCAGGATTAAGTCCATCCTCAATTTTTTTTGCTTTTGCAGCCTCATTTGGAATAATACTTAGGGCAAACCGCATAAGCTCTTCAAATTTTCCCTGATATTCTGAAACTGTCATGTTCCCCATAGAAAGAAACATAAACTCTTTGGCCTTTGCTTGCTTTACTGTATCAGGAAAATATTTTTCAAGAAAAACAACTTCAAAAGCATTCCATGTAGTAATTTCAGTGTCTGGTATAGTAAGAACTGATTCCCACCAATGATAAGCTGCACTTTCCAAGTAAGTACATGCCACAATTACTTTCAGATCTTCAGGTACTCTCTGATTATTTAAAGTCTTCTTCATTTGTCTCAGCCATTCTTCAGCTATCATGGGGTCTAGGGTACCCTTGAATATGGGAGGTCGTGCTTTACGGAATTCACCTTGTATCCTCATGATCCTCTCTTCATTATTTTCCTGATGATCACCATTGCAATTTTCTCTTATTGCACTTGCCATATCCTGAATAGCAGCTATGACATCCATGTTACTGCTAACCTCACCCTTGTGTTGTTCTTCTGCCATTTTTTGTGTTTTCTTGGTTTTTGAACAAAAAAGAAAAGACTAATTTAATACCAACAAAAACATTCTTTCAAAGCAAGGATAAAATGGCAGTAAATCAACCAAGAACTAAAACATTTCTCATAATCATAAGAGGTACTACAGTTATGTACTCATGATAAGAAATTTATATATATATAATCATAACACAAGAACTAAGCTAAAGACCATATTGTTGAAGTCATCATGCGCACTCCAAAAGAAAAAAAAATGAAGTATTCTTGCACATGTATACCAGTAATAAGGAGAAATAATAAACTGCATAAGGAAGAGTTGTTAGCTATAAATGGGTTACTATTACAAACGTAGTGGTCTTCATAATGTCCATGACACATGTCTGGACAATATATTTTTCATTTTCATTCTTATTCTAGCTTTTTTTTTCAGAAAGATAACTATGACAAGAGGAAAAGAATAACTCAGGAAAACACTAATAAGACTAAGCAAATTGAGATCTTACTAACTAAATTTAGTAAACCTGCACTATAGCAGCAAAAATTAATCTAAAACGCAAATCAATAAAAGATAGATTATCAAATAAGTGTCAAATTCAATATATATATATATATATATATATATATATATATATATATATAGAGAGAGAGAGAGAGAGAGAGAGAGAGAGAGAGAGGTTTTAGAACTAAGATGTTGGCTTGTTGGTGACACAGACACACAACATATTAAATCAAACTTAAACTCATCAAGTTGCACACTTTGTTTCCAATTCTCATTATAAAACAATTACCAAAAATTCACGGCTATTATGCGGATTGATTCTATCAGTATATATTATAATATTGAAAAGCAATAGGTTAATGCACAATTAAAGCTGAAAGAATTATATGCAAAACCATATATTTATAACAAAATAGAAGCAGAAAGGAAGGGACGTTAATAAACCAAGTGTAAACTATTTAACAACTCAGAAGCTTATTCATTATAATCTATTGAAAGTAAAAATCACAATTATAGAAAATAAATATGTATGGTATTTCCAGATACAGAGTCAGTAGCAATAAAACCATACAACATCTAAATTCATCAAGGTAGAAACAAGCAATTAAAGAATGTCATTAACAAAACATACTGAAAGAAACAGCTTCTCACAAGCATATATTACATACGTAAATTTTATAAAGTTCTAAAAACAGAAGTACACCTATTTTACAAGGATTTGAAAACGAAAGCAAATATCTACAGATTACATATCTTACATAGCTGAAGCAAAGTTACAACCCCTATATACAAAAGCTATAAAACAAGCACATGGTATTTATCTAACATCATGACTGCTCTATGACACATATACTACAGGGCTGACAACAAGACCCTTAATTATCCACAGAAGATTCAGATCCAGGAGAACAGGTCACTAGTATGGCCTCAAGGAATTCACCCACTGAACCACTTCTATCCTCACTAGGGTTACTATCATCCTCTTTCATAGTGGAATTTGATGATGATGATGATGATGATGATGATGATAAAACTATAGGCCACAAAATTGATGTTCCTTGATTCCACTCAACTACTACTTGGTCTCTCAGGCTTTGGTAGTAATTGTCATTAGAGACAGCAACTATGCTCCTTTGGACAACACCAAACTGAGATTTAAGGGTATACATCACCATATTCTTTTGGAGTACAGGGGAATAGTTGAACCTGAGGTAGATAGTCTTCCTAATGACATGTCTGAGAAGTTGCTCAGCATGGTCTCCTATTTCAATTTCATAGATACCAGGATGCAGTGACATAACACCATTTTGGGTAGCTTCAAAAGCTCCAAAACTGTCATATGAGCACACTCTATCCATCATAACAGGAGAAAACCAGAAAATTTAATCACAGGTTCTGGAAAAAAAATAATGCATGTGCCTATTGAACTCACAGTACTAAAAGGATACTAGACCTATGATACTCTGATACCAATTTGTCACACCTTAAATTTTTTATAAATTTTTTTATTTTTGAAGTTCAACTCATACCCCATGTATGGAAAAAACTCCATAATAGGAGTATGAAAAAAATTGGAAAAGAACTCACATGACACAGACCGGAAAGTACTATTTATTTC
Organism: Potentilla sterilis; assembly: GCA_963682095.1. NCBI lineage: Eukaryota > Viridiplantae > Streptophyta > Magnoliopsida > Rosales > Rosaceae > Potentilla > Potentilla sterilis. Next base: position 29,616,245 of record OY821755.1, on the reverse strand, counting down.
TCAAGGTTATAGAACCAGAATACAAAAATAGACTTTAAAAGTCTGTGTCCTATTCTAGGAAAGTAGTAGCATACATAGTTCACAAAATTAAACACTTTTTTACAGAATTTCAACTTCAAATAACACGATCCTCACCTGCAAAATAGTTTTAAAAGAGGTGAGCATATAAAGCTCAATAGGAGACCAAACCTCTTGAAACAAAATCAAGAGAAATAAACCTTAGTGTATATATATATATATATATATATATATATATGTCCATTTGATCTACTCCATATAAGTCATATATAAGAAAACACTAAGTCTACATGTCTCATACCATGTATTTTACCACAAGGGTGACTTAGAATCTTCTTTTACATGAACTATCGCATAATCACTCTTAACCTCTTTTACTAGTCATCTTGTCCATTCTCCTTTAACCAATCCCGAATTACCCATTCCACAACCTATACTACTTTGCGCATTATCAAGGGCATACATGGGATATGGTATCTGCTGAGGTTATGGACTCAACTACACAAAAGTTTAATCTTAACTTCTCTACCCAAAGTGCTTTGTGCATAGCACTAGCATATTCCCAATGCCTTATATGATAATAACATCTTTATATATTTAAACATACCATGTATATGTTAATCACAGCAAGATAACAACCATTCAATAGAAGCAAACAATTTATAAAACAACATATAAAGCAAGCATAGAGGTTCCCCATGTTTCCACCTTTGCCAATTTTCCTTTAAGAATCAGCTCCTAAGAAAAGTACAAAATTAAAGAATCAGTACCCTATACCTAAAGTATTTAATATTTCAAAGTACAAGCACAAGCACTGCCTTTGTTTCACAAAAATTCAGTTTTTACTCAACACAAAACCAAAGTTTCAGTCTTCTAACATTAATACTTTCACACTGAAAATTGTACTAATCTGTTAGGATTTTGACTTCAAGTCCTTCTAAATATTTGTATAAGACACACATAGTAAATTCTCAGACTTAGAATCACTTGAAAACGAGTTTTCAAAAATAAGTTACGAATTTTCAAAGTTCAACTTCAGTTCCAACTTTTTCTGAAGAAATTTCTGTCCAGAAAATATTTTGGCTAAAAACGAAATAGCTAGAACCTTTATTTCAAGATGGTGTCTTCACAACATTTAAACTAGACATCGTAAAGAAATCGTCAGAACTGGAATCACCTGAAATTTTTTTTTATATAATTAGTTATGTAATTTCAAAGTACAGATATAGAATAAGTCTATTTTTGAAAAACTGTTGGTGTGTGCCTAAACTTTAAACTTTAAAGAAGAGATCTGCAATTCTGAAAATTTAACAACAAAAGCTAAAACAATCTCAATCTCCTACATACTATCAAAGTAAAGAACTAAATTGGTTTAGTTTCCAGAAAACTAACTAATCACATAAAACATATAATCAGAAACCAACATGATTCCAAACTACAATTCTTCTAATCATAAAACAATTAAATCATATTTCAAATTCCAAATGGAGAAACTAAGAACATAAGCTAAAATATAACAAACCCAACATCTTGGCCAAACAATTGATAAAACACAAAGGTACCAAACACAAACAATAATCAAAACACTCAATACCTAACCTCTTCTCTCTCAGTGTAGGTGGTATTGGACTCCTGAATCCTACCCCAACATGTAGAATGTGATGCCTATTTATAGAGTTTGGAGAAGGAAATTAAACTTGGTGATCAAGAAAGGAATAAAGGAAGCCAATTCGAACTGTACAGTTGAAATCTTATCCATTTAGGTACTAGGTCTGCCACCTCTAAACTTCTAGGTTTCCAACTCCTGCTTTCTAGCATCAAGGAGTCATCAGGTGGGAAACTTGTTCTCCACCCGCTTGACACCACCTACTTCTCTAAGGCGGCGGTAAGATGGTTCCAGATGAATTTGGAAAAGGAAGAACACGATGAATACAAAAGACAGAGCTTTGAATTTCAGAAAAGAGGTCGGTTTAGAATTCGGTGATTACGCGAGAAACAAAATCTCCTACTTGTTTTGACTCAGTTGGGTTTGGGTCATGGGCTGGGCTATGGGTTTGGGCTATAAATATGTTATTTAAAACACATAACTAATTAACAACACAAGAAAATAAATCAAAATCAAATGACTAAAATAATTTCTGAAAAATTAATATATATATATATGCATAAAACAAAAAGAAAATATTTTTGTAGATTATTATTATTATTATTATTATTATTTTCAAGTCGTCACACTAACGGTTTTCATCCAATGAAGAGTCACATGCCTAGCACATGAGGGGTATTTTCGTTATTTTATATTTATTTCGTTTTTAAATGAATTACATAAGGAATTTATTTTTTGTACAATTATGTCTACTTATTCATAATAATTAATTAATTTTTTTTCAAAATAACGCATACCTTACGTGATATAATTTGTCAATAAGAAAAATTATGTGGATAACTAAACTTGAATTGTTGAACCACTATTTTAATTCATAAGAAACATGTATAATTTGTCTAAGACTAAATAACTCAAATATTTCAACAAAAGTAGTCTTTAGGTCACATATATAATGATATAATTGTAGAAAATATTGTACAAAAAATAAATTTCTTGTGTATTTTTATTAATAAAAGGAAATAAATACCATATTTTAGAGAAATGGACCATCTAGCTTTGTAAATTAGAAAAAAAGTCCCATGTTTTTCACTTCATAAAAAAGGGCATGTTTTTAATATTTTTATCAGAAAAGGCTCTTTTCAATTTTACTAAATTATAATAAAGGGCTGTTTTTGATTTTCCAACGGACGATTTTACCCTTAAGCATCAAATTTGTATTCCCGTTATGTTACTGTCCCTCTTTCAACTCTGTTTTCTTTTCTTCTTCTCAGTGCCGCCTCTCTCTTTCTCTCTGCCTCCGATCTTCAATTCCTCATTGTCTCTGATCTTCAATTCCTCATTGCCGCCGATCTGTAATTTCTTTTTTGCCGCCGATTTTGTAATTCATTTATTTTCCGCCGATTTGCAATTCGTTTTCTTCCGGCAATCTGCAATTCATCTGTTTAATTGCTCAACTTGCGATTCTGATTTGTCTCTGAAGATTTGCGTTGCGATTGTGATTTGTCTCTGAAGGTATGTTAATGTTTTGCAGCTGTTTAAATTTGTGTCTGTAGTTTCTCAGTTGATTTGCTCATTCTGCGATTTTCGATTTGCCTTTGAAACTTTGCCTCTGTTATTCGTCATACTGTTACTGCTCCGAAAACTTCCTCATACTGCTCCGAAAACTTCCTCATCATCTTTTTTCCATTCTTCATTTTTCTTTTCATAGTTAGTGAGTTAGTTACTGTTAGTGAGATATTTACCAAGATGATAGTAAGTGTGATAGTTACCAATTTCATAGTTATTATTTCAGCTTCTACGATAGTTAGTAAGCTAGTTACTAGGCTGATAGTTGCTGCATTTTTTATTTTTCATAGTTAGTAAGATAGTTACTAAGTAATAGTTAGTAAGATAGTTACTAAAATGATAGTTAGTAAGATAGTTACTGCGATGATAGATACTAGAATAGTTAGTAAGATAGTAACATATATAATTATGATGCCCTCTGATAGTATTATAATTATTGATGTTGTTATGATTTTTCCTGTAGATGCAATGGACAGTTTTTATACTGCTAAGCTCGTGTATTCTGGTGAAGGAGCAGCACTTTCGTTTGTTCATAATTGTAGTTTTGTTGATTTTTGTCATAAGATACGTGATCGTTTTCCCGACTTGGAAAGATTGGTTTTCAAACTTAAGTACAATGTTTATCCAGATCCTACTGTTTACTTTCTGGAAAATGAGGTTGATATGAGCATGATGTTTAGAGTTTTGGGACGATATCAATCTGATTTTGTTGATGTGGATGTTCATTGTGTGGATCTCATTGCTTCTGTTTCCGAAAGTGCAGTTAGTAATACTATTAGTGAGGAGAGTTGTGTTTTGGTGGAAGATAATGAATTTTTGGGATGTTATAGGCGTGAGGACCCAAAAATGTATCTTTCTAAATGATGGAAAGATCTTATTCACTCTAAGGGTCAGACGTTTGAGGGTGGGGTAAAAGCCTTTAGGCTGAAGTTGCGGATATATGTTGTGGAGATTGGTTTTGAGTATTTGTTTGATAGAAATAAGTCTGAACGCGTTGTTGCTTTCTGCAAGAAAAAACATTTTGAAGGTTGTAATTGGTGTGTGAAGGCATCTTTATGCAGGTACATTTTCATCAGTCGTTGCACGTATTTTGTATTGTTAACTTTAATTTTGTATAGTTGATATCGGTAGTGTTGTGCTGCCATATTGCGGTGCAGCGGCACACTACATTGTGTGCTTCATTTTTAAGCATGATAGTTACTTGTATAGTTACTTAGATAGTTATTTATATATTTCTTAGTTTTGAACTCAGACAAACTTTTATTTTGATAGTTACTTTGATAGTTACCTGTTTTTTTTTCTTCAGTAGTTAGTAGTTACTTAGATAGTTACTTCTATATTTCTCAGTGTTAAAGTTACAGGAATTGTTAACTGGATAGTTATTACCCTACCAGGAAAAATACCTTAGGCGACGAAATATAAATAGTTTCCTCGCCTAAGAGTTCTTAGGAGATGAAAAAAAATTCGTCCTCTAAGCTAGAAATTTCGTCGCCTAAGACCATTCTTAGGCGACGAATAATTATTTTCGTCGTCTAAGAGAACACTTTAACGACGAAAATTAATTTCGTCGTCTATGTATATTCTTAGGTGACGAAAAAAAATTTCGTCGCCTAAGGTTTTTACTTAGGTGACGAAAAAAATTTCGTCGCCTAAGATCTTTACCTAGGTGAAGAAAAAATTATTTTTCGTCGCCTAAGAAAACACAAAGACGCCGACAAATATTTGTCGTTAGAGTTATTTCCTAAGAAGAGGAAAATTATGTTTTCGTCGCTAAGATTTACACTTAGACTAGGAAACCATTTTTTCGTAGCCTAAGTGTGCATCTTAGGCGAGGAAAGATACATTTCGTCGCCTAAGTAAATATTAGGTCAATAGATTTTTTAAAAAATTACTTTTATTTAGACTACGAAATAACCATTTTCGTCACCTAAGTTCTTACTTAGACGACGAAACTGTTATTTCGTCGTCTAAGAAAGCGCTTAGGTGACGAAAATGGTTATTTCGTGGTCTAAGTAAAACACCCTAAACACATTAAAATTAAGCCGCAAATAGATTTTTAAAAAAAATTATTTTTTCTTAGACCACGAAATAATTATTTTCGTCGCCTAAGTGTTTACTTAGGCGAGGAAACCATTTTTTCGTCGCCTAAGTATGTATCTTAGGGCGAGGAAAGTATTATTTCGTCGCCTAAGTAAACTTATCACACGAAAACGCTATTACATACCTTTAGATGACCTTGTTTGGTCGACTCTTCCAAACATTAAACTCTCATATAGATGAGACGTAATTATCCATGTAAAAATTTGGGAACTTTTATCTTCCGATACTATGGCTCCCCATAAAGAGAGATAAGTTTAAATAAGGTTGACCGCATCGATCGGGGCTCTAATTTTATCGGATTTAAGTGATTTTTTTTACCATCATCATATTTTCATAAAACTTATCACACGAAAACGCTATTACGTACATTTAGATGACCTTGTTTCGTCGACTCTTCCAAACATGAAACTCTCAAATAGTTTGGAGAGTTGTAGATTTGGCATTTGGTGTCCGAATGACGATTGTGATACCTTTCTGGAAAGGGAACGGTGCCAGGAGTCAAAGTCGTCGCTTTGCCACAATGTGTGGGATTTTTCGGGCTTTCGAGTTCGTTTAGGCCTTCAAAACGGCTGTTTTATATGTTTTAAATAAGGTTGACCGCATCGATCGGGGCTCTAACTTTGTCGGATTTAAGTGATTTTTTTACCATATCCGTATTTCATCATAACGATCAAATGTTATTTCACAGTGTTTTTTAAAATTTTACTTCTTTTATATAGTTGATTCGAAAAGTTGTACACTTGAGTATAATATTATAATCAAGTTATACCGTATTAGTAAGCATGTTGTCGTTATAATGGCTAAATTCACAAAATGAAAATTTTGACCGTCTGATGTGATCGTTATAGTTAAATATGAGTAGAGTATAAAAATCAACTCGTTTCGTAAACGTTCGACGCTCGATCGAAACGGTCAACCATATTTTCATAAAACTTATCACACGAAAACCCTATTACGTACTTTTAGATGACTTTGTTTCGTCGACTCTTCCAAACATTAAACTCTCATATAGATGAGACGTAATTATCCATGTAAAAATTTGGGAACTTTTACCACCCGATACTATGACTCCTCATAGAAAGAGATAAGTTTAAATAAGGTTGACCGTATCGATCGGGACTCTAACTTAGTCGGATTTAAGTGATTTTTTTACCATCACCGTATTTCATCATAACGATCAAATTCTATTTCATAGCGTTTTTCAAAATTTGACTTCTTTTATATAGTTGTTTGCAAAAGTTTTAACACATTTTAATTAAGCAGCCAATAGATTTAAAAAAAAAAATTAACTTAGGTGACGAAATATACATATTCGTGGCCTAAGTTTTACTTAGGGCACGAATATATCATTTTCCTCGCCTAAGTAAATACCTAGGCGACGAATATGTTGATTTCGTCGCGTAAGTTCATTTCAATTTTTTTTGGAAAATTTATTGGCGGCTTAATTTTCCGAGCCAATAAATGTTGCAAAAATTCAAAATTATATTAGGAGACGAATAATTTATTTCGTCGCCTAAGTATACATTCTTAGGAGACGACACTTGTTTTTTCGTCGCCTAAGATTTACTTAGGAGACGAATTCTTAGTTTCGTCGCCTAAGTTAGACTGGTATAAACCGATACAATTCGATCAGTTCATTCCTCAAATCCCTAATTCTCTAAAATTTCCTCAGTCCTGCGGTCCTGCCCCAGCCTCCGCTCAGTTCCCCAGCTCCCCAACCTCCGCCTCAGTCCTACCCCAGGCCGCCCCAGTCCCCGCCTGGTGGCAGCCGCCCCAGCCTTCGCCTCAGTCTCTCCTCAGTCCTGCCCTAGCCTCCGCCTCAGTCCCAGACACAACTTGTGCCCCAACCTCCGCCCCCGCTCGATGACCTCCCCGTCCTGCCCCAATCTCCGCCTCAGTCCTGCCCCTTCCTCCTCTATAGGTCCGATTCTCTTCTCTCTTCAACAAGTTGCGCAAAAAGTGCTAGAACTAATATGAAATGTTGTTTTGTATTAGGTCATGCAATATGCTCCTTCCCTTTTATTATTACCAAGACTCACATTTATATCCTTAATGTTGATGAAATATTGAAATGAAAACTACTGGTCCTTCAGCCCTCAACTGCTGTTAATAGAATGTAGATTGTTGATTTTATGCATTAGTGGTGTTTGACTATTTGTTTAAGTGGAGTAATAACTAACTTGAGCTTGGACTTGAGCTTTGGAGCCTCAACTCCAAGAATCATTTGTTGCTTCCACAGTACCACCAAATGATGTGTATGTCTACATGTGGAATTGGATTCTAACTTGTAACGTCTTAGTTAGGTTCTCTATTGCTTTCATATGTTCATGTGCTTAATCTGCCCTTTAACCTTTGAAATGTACCCGAGCTCAATTTGGTGTGGTTCTGTCCGGTTGAATTGCTTAGGTATGATCACAGGTGGAGCAGCTTCAACTGTTTTTTACAACTTAAGGTTGAGACATCCCACTCTTGACTTGCCCATCATCGACTATGACATGGCGCTTCTTGTCCAGCCGATGCTTATGCTTGGGATTAGCATTGGAGTTTCTTTCAATGTAATATTTGCTGATTGGATGATCACAGTGTTGGTAATCATTATTTTCTTAGGTAAGGTTCAAATTATATATGACATTTCTCATCTCAGTTGGACGACTCTTTGAACTATTAATGATATTTTGATGATATTTTCTATATTTAGATTTCCAAAACCCGAAAGCAATGACATTACTTCGATTTTGTTCAGTTGATCAACTCTATATAGTCATTGCACTAGAATAGAGAAGAATAGTCAAGAATTTGATGTGTAGACAAAAGTAATAAAACCACTAGTCTTAAGAGCTGATTTGATCCTTTTGACAGAGAAGGTAGCTAGCAGTAGCTTTATAGGGATGAAGTTTCTTCACGAAGTTTGTAGGAAAGTGGTTTTAGTATATATATAAGTATTGGTTGTTTGTCATCCTTGTCCTTGGCAATTCCTTTTTGTGTTCTATAGATAGTATGAGAAAATTGGAGCTGACTAGACTTCAATGCACTGCTCTTACAACAATACTATGTGATGTTTTAAACAAGAGAAAATGGCTAGAAAGGTCACTAAAGTATGCCCCATTCTAAACTTTGCTCACTAATGTATGCCAAATATCACTTTGCTCACTTTGAGTGAGCAAAGTGAGAAAAAGTGTCATACTTTGAGTAAGCAAAGTGATAAAAAGTGCATACATGAGTGAGCAAAGTGAAAAGAAAAGTTATCAAAGTGAGTGAAAGTGTAATTCGATAGTGAGCAAAGTGATATTTGGCATACATTAGTGAGCAAAGTTTAGAATGGGGCATACTTTAGTGACCTTTCCAGCCATTTTCCCTTTAAACAATAGTGAGAGCAAAGACGTTCAACAGATATTGGTTTTTGTGCTTGCCGTTTATGCCTTGTTTAAATGCCTGCACTTATTCATCGTCATTGAACAAAGTTTCCATAGAAATGTGTATTAATATTTTCCAACATTTTTTCTAGGGTCGACTGAAAATTGCAGACTTTGGATGGTCTGTACAGTCAAGCAGCAAGAGGCGAACAATGTGTGGAACATTAGATTATTTAGCACCAGAAATGGTGGAGAATAGAGCTCATGATTATGCAGTGGATAACTGGACTTTGGGAGTTCTCTGCTATGAGTTCCTTTATGGCACTCCTCCTTTTGAGGCTGAAAGTCAAAGAGACACTTTCAGAAGGTATGAAATGAATGTTTGTTTGTGTGGGTCGGTCAAAGTGGTTCCTTGACATGATCTTAACCGTAAGTTGATAATGACGTCTGAATACAGGATTACGAACATTGACCTGAGCTTTCCTTCTGACCCTCAAGTTTCTGCAGAAGCTAAACTTCTCATTAGCCAGGTAAGTCTTTCAGCAATAATGTGCACAATGATTGGTGGGTAAGCAGAACTTCAGTGATTAGTATCAGACTATCAGTATTAGTTACCTTTCTTACACAAGTTGAGTTTTTGGCAGCTTCTAGTGAAGGACTCCTCTAAGAGGCTTTCTCTTCAGAAGATCATGGAACACCCTTGGATAGTGAAAAATGCAAATTTGTATTAATACTTTTTTTTATTATATTAATTAATATTTTGTCTCAATTTCGGTATTTTTTTTTAATATAAATTATTACTTAGACGACGAAACTACAATTTTCCTCGCCTAAGTGATTTACTTAGACGACGAATATATTATTTTCGTCGTCTATGTATTTAATTTGTAATAATAATTTTTTTAATATATTAATTAATATTTTGTCTCAATTTCGGTATTTTTTTTTAATACAAATTATTACTTAGGCGACGAAAATAATATTTTCCTCGTCTAAGTAAATAACTTAGGTGACGAAAATATCATTTTCCTCGCCTAAGTAATAACTTAGGCAACGAAAAAATCATTTTCCTCGCCTAAGTAAAAAACTTAGGCGAGAAAAATGATATTTTCGTCGCCTATGTGATTTACTTAGGCGAGGAAAATATTATTTTCGTCGCCTAAGTAAGTCCATAGCCGACGAAAAACATCGTCCACTTAGAATTTTTTTGGTCACCAATCCTTCTTAGACGACGAATTATATTCGTCGTCTAAGTACTTTCTTAGGCGACGAAATTTATAATTTCCGTCGTCTACTTGCTTAGGCCACAAACTTTAGACGACGAAACTTAGGTGACGAAAATTTCGTCACCTAAGTGGTTAGGAGACGAAAATTTTCGTCGCCTAAGATTTCCATTGTTGTAGTGTTAGTTACTTGGATAGTTACTTGTATAGTTGCTTTTTTTTCTTTGATAGTGATAGGAGCACAATGTGCGACGATATTAATGTGTTTACGCCCTCGTTTATGCTTTGTTTAACCCTTATTTGTCTAAGATTGAGTCATAATGTAGTTAGTGTCAATTTTGGTAGAGTTTTGTGAAAAATGGTTAAGAATCCGAAAAATGACTAAGTTTGAGATATCTGGAAAATAATGCAAAATATGTCTTTTTCATGATTTTGAGATGAGTAAAAGTGCGATCTATCCTTGTCCAAATTCTATGAAATTTGGCGTGCTTAATATTCATATGCTGAGGAATGTTGTGTTAAAATTTCAGATCAATCGGAGTTCGGGAAGTCGCCCAAAAGTTGGCTGCAAAAGGGCAGTCCGAACATTCCAATCCAGGGGCTTCCAGGAAATTCCTGGGACTGTGTCCCAACTTCGAAAAATCATTCCCGTCGACTCACAAGGAATTTGGTCGAACTGTTGTATGGGGAGATGGCCATATGTGTCTAGTTTATCTGAGACTTGGAATCGCATCAATCGGAGCTCCACGGAGGGAGATAAGCCGGAATTACTGCAGCAAGGTCAAATCTGCCGATTCCAGGAACCTACTGCCCCCTTTTCGTGTTTTCTGTTTTTGATGGACCTAATGGTGCACAAATGCATATGTGAAGATGGTTCAAGCCTTATGAAGGGAAGAGGAAGACACTAGGCCATGGCATTGAAGAAAAACTTGAAGAAAGACGTTCTCCTAGTCACACTAGGAGAAGCTGCCGCATAGAGGCAGATTGTATGCCTTTGTGTGCTGCCGGCAATTGGGGTATTTTTCGATGGACCAAGACATGTCAAATGAAGTCCAAGACCATACAAGAAGTCCATGAAGATGTGAAGCCCAAGCCTTGAAGAAAAATTCAGAAAAAGAAAACCTAATTGAACTATGAAAGGAAGGTTGCAAAACCTAATCCCATGAGGTTTTCTGAAATCTTTGTGCAATAGGGACTGCCGGCAGCCTCTCTCCCTATCCTCTATATATACCCCCACTTTTCATTCTGAAATCTATCTCATCTCAAGCTTAAACACAAGGCCTAAACTCTACCAAAATTCCCCAAAGATCCTAGACAAAAACCTAAACTGAAAACCACCTTCACCTCACCTCAACCAAGTTTCTGCTTTGCCGAATCTTGGAACTTCTCCTCCACAACCTACTGCCGACACAACCTACTGCCGTGCAGCCTCACCCCAGCCTCCATACTTCGCCGGATCCACACGACGTGAAGCTCTCAAGGTGTCTCAAAGTGTGATCCACTCCCTCCTTCGGTTTAGTAATTTTTGTTTAGTTATGTTTAGTTTTGTCTATGAAACACTCATGTATGTTTGGTGTTGGTTTATATGTCTATGTATGAATCGATTTTGGTTTTATGAATTGTATGTTAAAGACTTGTTTGAATCGATGCTTAGATTTATGTTTAGGTTTCGACAAGAACAATGAATTTTGCATGCTAATTTGTAATATGTAACTTGTAAATTCATGTGTTAGATAATTAGGACAGTGGTATTAGAAGCATGTTTAGGATTTAAATTGGTTAGTAATCTAAGGTGAGGGCATGAAAATCGATACTTGGTGTTGTCTTTGAACATAATCTCGGTATTAGGTTTAATTTGCTAGGGTAATTACAAACTAGATGGACCGAGAGGACTCTATGACTTGTGTTATTCACTAAGGGCTATTAATCTTAGAACTTGCATGCTAAATAAGATGATTGACAACCTTACTTGTTTACATGTTTTCGATTTAAGACTCTTGTGCGATATATGTTAAGTCTTAACCGGATTAGCATAAATATCTTTAGGGCTAGAGCGAGAGTTTGTCCTAAAAGAACTTAAGGAAGTCTAGTAACTAGGTACAGAGCGAGAGCTCTAGTTACGGTCGAAACGAATTTGAATTTTGAGCATGCTGAATACTTGTCTCTTACCTTCTTGCATGCGAATCTACTTGTTAAAGAGTCTTTGGTGCTAAATGTTTTGTGAGAGATGATGATCACTTGTATATAGTAGTTTAGGTTTATTTTCGTGTCTTAGATATAGAGGCAGCCTTTGCTGCCGATCCTATCTCAATCCCCCTTGATTTCGTGTGAATATGTATATATGTATATAAGTGTGACAATTGTGTGCATATGTATTTGTGAATATTTGTGTTAACATTCTCATGTTTCAGGTACCCTTAATCCCCGGCTAGAACGATCCCTACTTATTCTATACTACTAACGATTGTAGGGTTATTATTGCTTGATGCTCGCTTCGGCGACTCGTCAATTTTTGGCGCCGTTGCCGGGGATTATAAAATCTTGTTTTATGTGAATGTTAAAGTGTGTTAATATTTGTGATGTAAAGTTTGTTAATAATCTGTGTCTCTAACTTTAACGTATATTTATATATCCTAACTCTCTAACATGACGTTCTAACTCTTGTATTTTTTTCTTCTAACGTTGAAAAATTTGTTGAAATCGTAGCTTGTATGAAATTGTATATTCTTGAATTTTAGTTTGTTGTTTTTGTTCGATTTTATGTGTTTTGTGTGTGTGCAGATCGAATTGAAAAGAAAAAGTGCAGTAAATATCAAGTTCTGCCCAAACAGAAATCGGACAGTGCAGTCCGTCGATTTTGGATGGCTGCCGTTTTCAGCTCACAAAACTTGGGAAAGTGAGCCATACACCGTTGAAAAGGTCTCTGAGTCTACTTTCTGTAGGATTTTACAGAAGTTGATTTGGAGTCTCGAGCCGTTCCCAGTTTAAATTTGAGTGTAGCAAGGTCAGTCTGGCAGAACAGAGAACTGGGCAGCACGATAGGTCCGATTAAAGACCCAACAAGGAGTAGTTCCACTGGTCCGATTGAGGTGAATTTTATACCGTTGGAAAGCTCTGTGTGTCCACTACAACATTTATTCAGAACACTTTTGCATTAGGATAGTGGAGCACACCCAAATTTGAGCCTAAAGGGGAAGTGTACCATCTGCCAAAGCTGCTGCCAAGCTGTCTGCAGCCTACCCTGCTGCTGCCCTGCGCACTGCTGAGCACCTGTCGAGCGTCCTTGCCGAGAAACCTGCTGAACGACCCTGACGAGAGCAACTTGTTCTGCCGAGGTCCTGCTGTGGTGGTCTGCCTAGAGCAGCCTACCTACGCTGCTGCCAACAGGCAGCCTGCTGTGTGGAACTGCCGGGACGAATCTGCCACTGCACCTACTTGTGCTGCTGCCGGGAGGAACCTGCTGCTGCCCTGCACGCCACTGCTGCCCCTGCCCTTGTATGCTAACAATGCTGCTACTGAGAGCAGCGAGATACATGCGCAGCATGCGCGCCATGACAACAAAGCTGCCAATGCAGCAGTGCAGCCTGCCGATGCTGCTGCCCCTGCAGCCAGCCCCGCTGCTGCCGAGAAGACCCTGCCAAGACACTGCCTAACGCGATGCTGCTGCCCTTTCGCTGCATGCTGCCCCTGCACATTACACTGCTGCAGCCACGCAGCCATCTACGCTGCCAATCTTGCTGCTGCCCCTGCATGCTTACGCTGCTGCCAAGCAGCCCACTGCCGAGAGAAAGGAGGCTGCCACACCACAAACCGAGCACATGGCACAATGAATACACAACACACATGGTGAGAAGTCTAGGCTACGGACTATAAACACAAAGCGCTAATTGGGAGGCAACCCAATTCGATCAAAGAAAAGTGAAGGAGCCATCACCGAGAGTTTGCAATTTCCTAACCCTTCTCTTTTCCTTTGATTTGTGATGATATGTTGGTATATGTTAGTCGATTGCATGCTTAGGAAATTCGTTGATATAAACTTGTGCTTACATTGAGGACAATGTAATTTTCTAAGTGTGGGGTGGGATAACGTATTCCGTTTATGTTTTCGTGTGCTTAGTTAGGAAAGAAAATTCAGAAAAATGTTCCACAAAAAGAGTGTTTAAATTGTTTGCTTCGAGTCTTAGGATGCCCCTAATATGTCAATGATGTTTTTCTCCTCTTTGCATACATAGATGATGGTTATGCATACAATTAAAATTGTGAGTTTCATGGATTATGTGCATTGGTAGGAGCATGTAGGACTTGTTGATTACGAAGCATGTATGTTTTAGCTAGTTTGTTTCCATAATAACCTGTGTGAGCTTTAGAGCCAAATTGCTTTCTTCATGAGTGATAAATTGAAAATTTCGAGCATGCTAATATGTGAAACCTCATAATTCTTTGATTATTCGATGACTATATGCAATAGCTTTTCATGGACTCTAGAAGTGCTAGAACTCGTTCTTGTGATTATTGAAACTTGATAGTCATAAAAATTGCCTTGATTTTGAAAAGGATTGAAAACGTTATATTAGGATCACCACCATTGCCAAATAAAGCATGTGCCCTATTTGTGCCCGTCGTGGGACTCCTTAGAAAACCCCTTTGAGCCTACGTTGAGCCTTTTCTTTCATCACCCTTATTAAAATTCCTATGCTTAGAATAGTTATATCTTGACCCTTGTCCTCGCGAGACTTGGCAAAAGTTTGAAATCGATTTGGAGGTTTGATGTAGAGTGATGTCATGAAACAAGTGTGGGGTGGACTTAGCTAGAAATTGTGTGAAAAATGTATATGCCGTGCCTAGCAAAAGTGAAAAAATATGTAAACGGACAGAAAAGAAAAGAAAAGAAAAACATGAAGTCCGAAAGAAAAAGAAAAGAAGTTTAGGCACGGTTTTGATTGAAAATTGCTAAGTCCTATCCTTGAATAAATGTTGTGAGCTTGGAATTTCGTTCGTATTGGAAGGTCTAGCATTGTGAAAATTCGACCTTTGTCCATGTTTATGATGTTTCGGGAAGTAAAAAATGAAAGAAGGGTCCAAGAAGATAATATCCGACCCTTGGAGTGAAGCCATAAGGAGGATCAAGAATTGCCAAGTCTTGGTGACGTTTTTAAGCACCACTTATCCTAAATTTCCTTCCCTATAGCCGAGCCCCATATTTATTCCCCTATAACGTTTTCATGATTCTTAAGATGGCATACTTTGATTTGTGGAGATTTTCTCAAGAGTTGAGCATATGGTTTTGGTTCATTGGTGCATATAGTTGTCATATGAGGTTTTTCCATAAAAATTCACAAAGTGCTTTCGTTTATTTGACATATGCAAGTTACTCTTCGTAATTCATTATCTTTCACTTGCATATACTTATGTGTGAATAACCATGCTTCGAGAGAAAAAGAAGAGAGTATGCCTAGTGAGGAGGATTGGATTAGCTTTAACATGTTTACATGCTTACCTTTTGCTCTTATATGTTCATATTGATGTCACATGTTCATGAAGCTTGAAATTTTCGTGCTTAGCATTCTCATGCATTAACTTGAAAGCTATGTGTACATACGAGCCTGAGACAAATTGTTAGGGGCAATAGTTTGTTTAGAGTCTTAGTATTATTTAGTTTGCTAAGGGACTAGCAAAGGATAAGTGTGGGGTAGTTGATAGGAGCACAATGTGCGACGATATTAATGTGTTTACGCCCTCGTTTATGCTTTGTTTAACCCTTATTTGTCTAAGATTGAGTCATAATGTAGTTAGTGTCAATTTTGGTAGAGTTTTGTGAAAAATGGTTAAGAATCCGAAAAATGACTAAGTTTGAGATATCTGGAAAATAATGCAAAATATGTCTTTTTCATGATTTTGAGATGAGTAAAAGTGCGATCTATCCTTGTCCAAATTCTATGAAATTTGGCGTGCTTAATATTCATATGCTGAGGAATGTTGTGTTAAAATTTCAGATCAATCGGAGTTCGGGAAGTCGCCCAAAAGTTGGCTGCAAAAGGGCAGTCCGAACATTCCAATCCAGGGGCTTCCAGGAAATTCCTGGGACTGTGTCCCAACTTCGAAAAATCATTCCCGTCGACTCACAAGGAATTTGGTCGAACTGTTGTATGGGGAGATGGCCATATGTGTCTAGTTTATCTGAGACTTGGAATCGCATCAATCGGAGCTCCACGGAGGGAGATAAGCCGGAATTACTGCAGCAAGGTCAAATCTGCCGATTCCAGGAACCTACTGCCCCCTTTTCGTGTTTTCTGTTTTTGATGGACCTAATGGTGCACAAATGCATATGTGAAGATGGTTCAAGCCTTATGAAGGGAAGAGGAAGACACTAGGCCATGGCATTGAAGAAAAACTTGAAGAAAGACGTTCTCCTAGTCACACTAGGAGAAGCTGCCGCATAGAGGCAGATTGTATGCCTTTGTGTGCTGCCGGCAATTGGGGTATTTTTCGATGGACCAAGACATGTCAAATGAAGTCCAAGACCATACAAGAAGTCCATGAAGATGTGAAGCCCAAGCCTTGAAGAAAAATTCAGAAAAAGAAAACCTAATTGAACTATGAAAGGAAGGTTGCAAAACCTAATCCCATGAGGTTTTCTGAAATCTTTGTGCAATAGGGACTGCCGGCAGCCTCTCTCCCTATCCTCTATATATACCCCCACTTTTCATTCTGAAATCTATCTCATCTCAAGCTTAAACACAAGGCCTAAACTCTACCAAAATTCCCCAAAGATCCTAGACAAAAACCTAAACTGAAAACCACCTTCACCTCACCTCAACCAAGTTTCTGCTTTGCCGAATCTTGGAACTTCTCCTCCACAACCTACTGCCGACACAACCTACTGCCGTGCAGCCTCACCCCAGCCTCCATACTTCGCCGGATCCACACGACGTGAAGCTCTCAAGGTGTCTCAAAGTGTGATCCACTCCCTCCTTCGGTTTAGTAATTTTTGTTTAGTTATGTTTAGTTTTGTCTATGAAACACTCATGTATGTTTGGTGTTGGTTTATATGTCTATGTATGAATCGATTTTGGTTTTATGAATTGTATGTTAAAGACTTGTTTGAATCGATGCTTAGATTTATGTTTAGGTTTCGACAAGAACAATGAATTTTGCATGCTAATTTGTAATATGTAACTTGTAAATTCATGTGTTAGATAATTAGGACAGTGGTATTAGAAGCATGTTTAGGATTTAAATTGGTTAGTAATCTAAGGTGAGGGCATGAAAATCGATACTTGGTGTTGTCTTTGAACATAATCTCGGTATTAGGTTTAATTTGCTAGGGTAATTACAAACTAGATGGACCGAGAGGACTCTATGACTTGTGTTATTCACTAAGGGCTATTAATCTTAGAACTTGCATGCTAAATAAGATGATTGACAACCTTACTTGTTTACATGTTTTCGATTTAAGACTCTTGTGCGATATATGTTAAGTCTTAACCGGATTAGCATAAATATCTTTAGGGCTAGAGCGAGAGTTTGTCCTAAAAGAACTTAAGGAAGTCTAGTAACTAGGTACAGAGCGAGAGCTCTAGTTACGGTCGAAACGAATTTGAATTTTGAGCATGCTGAATACTTGTCTCTTACCTTCTTGCATGCGAATCTACTTGTTAAAGAGTCTTTGGTGCTAAATGTTTTGTGAGAGATGATGATCACTTGTATATAGTAGTTTAGGTTTATTTTCGTGTCTTAGATATAGAGGCAGCCTTTGCTGCCGATCCTATCTCAATCCCCCTTGATTTCGTGTGAATATGTATATATGTATATAAGTGTGACAATTGTGTGCATATGTATTTGTGAATATTTGTGTTAACATTCTCATGTTTCAGGTACCCTTAATCCCCGGCTAGAACGATCCCTACTTATTCTATACTACTAACGATTGTAGGGTTATTATTGCTTGATGCTCGCTTCGGCGACTCGTCAGATAGTTACTATGAAAAAGTATATATGTTGATTGAGTTTTGCACCTTTTATTCAGGTATAATGGTTTCTTTGTGATCAATGAATTGGTGAATGAACATAGATGTCGTTGTGTCATCCGGCTTTAAAATAATAAGATGATGTGCAACAAGATTATTAGGGAGGTGATGCTTGACAAGGTTCGTGAGAATCCCAGTAAGAAAGCTATTGATATACTGCAAGACATAAAGCTAAACTACGACTTAGATGTCCCCTATCATACTGCTTGGTATGGCAAAGAACTTGCAAGGGATGTTGTGGTTGGTGTTGATTCTGAGTCTTACCAGAATTTATCATGGTTTTGCCAACGCACATATGAATGCAACCCATATTCTAGGCTAGCTGTAGAGTACGAATCTGAAACACAAAAGTTCCTGCGTATGTTTCTTACGTATTCTGCTTGGTTGAACGGTTTTCAGTCTTGCAGACCAATTCTCTGTATTGATGCTACATTCATCACAAATAAATACAAAGGCATGCTTCTTGCTGCTTCGACAAAGGATGCGAATTGTGGTACATCACTTTCTTCATTGCTGTTGGTTTTCATTTACATTACTTTCAGACCAAGAGTTATTTTGATAGATACTATGCTAGTTTCTTATACAGTTGCAGAAAGCTCAAGACCAAATAGTTACTTTTGATAGATAGTATGGTAGTTACTGGTATAGTTAAATGAATTTTTCAGATTATACATTTACTTTGATACATACTAGTGGAAATTCTTTTATAGTTACAGGAACTTTCAGCATAAATAGTTACTTTGATAGATACTAGTGCAGTTACTTTTACTTTGCTAGTTATTTATATGAACCTGACATTATTTGTTTTCTTTCTTTTGTTTAGGATTATATCTAGTTGCTTATGCTATTGTCGATTCTGAAAATGAGAGCAACTAGACCTTCTTTCTTAAGATGTTGTCTGAAGAGTTGTCGAGATATTCTACAAGGCAAATTAATTTCATATCTGATCGTAATATTGGTCTTCTAAATGCAGTTCGTGCAGTCTTTCCCAATAGTCCTCATGGATTTTGTTATAGGCATCTTCATGCTAATCTGAGCAACAAGTTTGCATGTGGTTCTTATCTGAGCAAAATAATTCCATTGTTGTTTATGAAGTGTGCTTATTCTCGCACTCGTGAATATTTTGAGATTAATTTCGAGAAGTTGAAGCATGAAGGTGGTGAGGTTGTTGATCAGTTTTTGAAGGATCTCCCTCTGGAAACATGGGCTTCTAGTTTTTTTAATGGTGAAAGGTTTGGTGAAATGACAAATAATTTGGCTGAGTGTTTCAACAATTGGGTGAAGGAGTTGAAGAGCCTTCCCATTATTGAATTTAACGAAGGCATTCGTCTTAAGTCTATGGCTTTAATTGCTTCTCGGAAGGAAGAATCTGCTAGATGGGTTACTGAGCTGTGTCCAAAGTTGGAAAAGAAGCTGGTTGACAACTTGGAGTTGGGTAGACACTGGTAAGTGAGTAGATCTGATACATATGTTTATGAAGTTCAGTGCCAAAAGTATTCTGTGATGGTAAACTTGGAAGCGTTATACTGTTCATGTGGAGAATGGCAAGTTCACGGATTTCTTTGCTCACATGCCCTTGTCGTGATTCAGAAACATGGTTCTAATGTGTACTCATATGTCAATCCAATTTTCAAGGTGCACCACTTTTCCTAAATTTAACATTATTTAAACAGTTACCGAGGTAGTTAGTAAGATAGTTACTTCAAATAAAATTGTTACACTGACAGATACTAGTGAAGTTAGTTGTACAGTTACATGAACCTGACATTATATCCTTTATTTTTCCTTCTTTTTTTTTTTAGGTGGATAAATATCGTGAAACTTATTCTTTCGCAATCAACCCGGTTCCTACTATTTCAAAGCCGGTGGATCTAGCTCAGCCTGCATTGTTGGTGCAACCACCATTAACAAAGAGACCACATGGAAGGCCAAAATTACAAAGGTACAAAAGTAAAAATGAAGTGAAAAGGACAGTCAAGTGCAGCAGGTGTAACAAATATGCTGGTCACAACAGAACAAGCTGTAGAGAAATTATATAGTTCCCTAGATAGCTATTCATGCAGTTCTATTTTTTTTATGATAGTTACATTGAAATGTACATTGATTGTTTACTTGTTTTACAATAATTGAAAGGTTACTTTTATTATTTTATTCATGTTGAGTTTGACAGCGTTCCGCTGCCGTTGTGCGGTGCAGCGGCACGCTGCATTGTGTCCTGCAATTTTCATACTTTGATAAGTTGCTGTTCTGCCCAGCAATTGTGTTTTTCATACTTACTTTGATAGTTAGTACGATAGTTAGATAGTTATTTAGTTTTATTAAGATGATGGTTTTTTAGATAATTAGTATTTGTAATTTGAACGATAGTTACTAAGATATTTCAATAACATGATAGTTAGTTTGATAGTTAGTAATATAATTCGTAAGATTTTGAAGTAAAATGATAGTTAGTTTGATAGTTACTGATATGATAGTTAGTAAGATATGTAGTAAAATGATAGTTATTTTGATAGTTATTAAGATAGTTACTGAAAAAGTGAGTTACTAACTCAGTTTCAAAGAAACAAGATTAATTGAATTTGTTAGTTACTGAAAAAGTTATCGTTAATAAGATAGTAAATGAAATAGATATAAACTAAGATGATAGTTAGTTTGATAGTATATGAAAAAAGTGATAGTTAGTCTGATAGTTACTGAAAATGATCCCTAAACTTGTCAGCCTGAATAGATACAAAATTTGTTCCCTAAACAAATTATCGTCAATAATTTGTTTAACTGTTCAAAATAAAGCATGAAAAATCTGTTTAATCCATCTAAGAGGGCCTCCAACTATGCCGATTGTCCGCAAACTACTTTAGAATGTGAGCCCTGAACTTGTCAGCCTCTTTCTTCCCAAACTTCTTTGTGAAATCACCTTGTGAAAACATGAGGCTCATGAAGTACATCACATATATTCCACAGTCGACGCTATTTTGTCAAAATAAAAAGATTACTTAAAGTCAGACAGTTATAAAGATGACAGTTACAGATATGATAGTTACTGAGATGGTTACTACTATAAAAACACAAAGAATTTACAAAGATGATAGTACTCAAATATTTACTTAACATAGTTCTACAGACAGTTACAAGTTGATAGTTATTAAGATATGCTGGGTTTAGAACTTTACGAATCAGATAGTTGTTGAGGCAATTTTCCCTTGAACGGACTTAGAGTCATGTTGGACTTGTAGTTGTCCTTAATCCACCTTATAGTTTGAATTTCAGCTTCATTAAGATCCTCTTCTACCATCTTCAATTCTGTGCTGGAGATTTTGCTGGTGTCTATTTTGTACCGGCATCCTTGCTCCAGCATATCATCTGCTTGATCAAGGACAGCTCTCATCCATATATCAATCATTGTGACCTGTTAATAATATAGTTAGTCAGATAGTTCATATAAGATAGTTACTCAGATAGTTACAGACACAGTTAGTTAGATAGTTACTAACATAGTTATACGTATAGTTATGAAGACCATATTTACTGAGATAGTTACTGAAATACTTGATAGTTACTAAAATGATAGTTACACAGATAGTTAGTAAGGTAGATACTCAGATTATAGTTACAAAGGTAGTTACTATAATAGTTACGAAAATAGTTGATAGTTACTAAAACAGTTAGTCACTAAAACAGATAGTTACTAGAATGATAGTTACTAAGATCGTTAGTAAGATAGATACGTAGATTCTAGTTACAAAGGTAATTACAAAGATAGTTACTGAAATAGTTGATAGTTACTAAAACAGATAGTTACTAGAATGATAGTTACAAAGATGATATTTACTCAATCAATAGTTTGATATTTACTCAATAAATAGTTACTCAATAAGATTTCCACAGACGATAATTACTAAGATAGTTACTAATATACCATTTTTTTAGCATCATTATAACTTTACCTGGTTCCTGGTTTTCTGGATTTCATGGAGTCTAAGTGTGCAAATCTGCATGCTTCCTTATCAAAAACGAGTAGAGTATGGTGAAAATTCCTCTTATGAGTAAGTGGGATCAGAATCATTTCCGCTTTACCCAGCTTCTCGTACAGTGGTTCACACAGGAACTGGTGCATTGTTTTTGCTTCTAGCTCTTCTGTGGACATCTGTTTTCAAACAAACAAAACCTACGATTAGTTATCTCATAATTTTTTACAAAGTATAATTGTCCTGTTAAAAAGTATCTTACCCAAGAGTGAGTCTGCATAATTTCTACTTTATATTCATCTGGATCGTCCTTGTCTATCATTTCAGAATATAATAGAGCAGCAAATGCATCAATCATGTTGTTCGCAACTTCAGTTCCGAACACCACCTGTTTTATTTCATACATTGAAATTTCTGTTCCCACCTTTTTTCCTTCCCAGAAGAACACTCTGCACACATGATATTAAATAAGTTGATAGTTACAAGTTACTTTGATAGTTACTATGATAGTTACTATCATAGTTTCTAGTTACTATGATAGTTAGTAGATACATTGATAGTTACTAGTTATTTTTTGATAGTTAGTAAGATAGTTACTAGTTATTTTTTCATACTTACTTTGATAGTTACTAGTTATTTTTTCCTAGTTACTTTGATAGTTACTATCATATTTAGTAGTTACTAATACAGATATTCAGATGAAAGTGAATCAGATAATAGTTACTAAAATAGTTACTAAAATAGTCACACAGATGATAGTTACACAGATGATAGGTTGTCAGATAGTTACTCAGATGATAGTTAGAAAGACAGTTAGAAAGAATTGATTTTTAGATGATAGTTAATTAGACAGTTACTTTAATTAATTACAGATAGTTAAAAAGATAGATGCTCAGTTGATAGTTTCTAACATAGTTATTAAAAAAGTTATCCAGACAGATACCAGGAAATAGTTAGTAAGACAGATAGAAGGATAGATTACCCGCTCGGTGGCTTGTTCCAGTTGTCTTGCAGCCTGAGCTTTGTGTTCTCGTCCATGTACTGTTTGTAGACAATGTGGTCATCCCAGTCCAGAACTTCCTTTTGGCTGGGTTGGAAAGGTTCCTGTGAATCACCAATGAGGTATATCGGTCCACCATCCTCTGTGATCCCAGCCAGATCATCAAATGACGTCTGAACAGGATTTTCAGATGTCTGAACAGGATTTTCAGATGTCTGAACAGCACTTTCAGATTGCATCTGTTCTGGTTGGACCACCTTTTTCAGACTTTCCTCCTCCTTCTTCTTTGTCATCTCTTCTTCCCTCTTCCTTCTGTTTTCTTCTTGCCTTTTTCTTCTTATCTCCCGTTCAGCCTTGACATCACCCCACCAATAGATGTTGACAGGACCCGCCCCGGATAACACACTGTTACCCAGAGTAAATCCTGCGGGGACCATTTCAAGGGAGATTCTACCGAAAAATTCGACATAACCTCTCTTAAAATGGACAACCCTTATCTGGAAAAGAAACAAACACTTCTAAAATAATCCACTCTGACTCACGGAGCCACCTGCTCCCCCAACAAACAATCAACTTCTCAAAAACCAACAATAGGAAACAACCTTACAAATATGCAACAGAAATGAAATTTCATATAACAAAATGTCAAGTTACACCCAAATGTGAACATTTGAGAATTTACAACATCTACAAAGTATCAGAGCGACTAGACAAATGAAAAATGATACAAGTAGGTTAAATAGGTAACCTACAATAACTGACAGCGGAAAATGATCTCTATACCTTGCCTCCTACCAGTACCGAACTCTGCAAGCTGGGCAGTTTAAAACGAAAAGCCCAGGGAAAGTAATTTAAAAACATTAGCGTGAGTGGACAAAATCAAATACACATATAGATATATGTAAATATAACAAAAGAGAATTGATTACTTTCCTTATTTTACATAAATAAAATCATGATGCATGCGTTAAAACAACTTTTCTCTTTAACACTCTCAATACAAAACTCCCCAGCCCCGCTGGTTCGAGAATTATAAAGTCATATAAAATATCAAAAGTCCCGAAAACCAAATATAAAGTATAAACGGATAACTAGGTCAATCCCATTGACCAATGAATACCAATTAAATAAAAATAGGGGAATGTTAACCACCATAATCATAATGAGCCTCCAAGGCTAGGGTCAGAGTCTCTAACACTCTCTACAGCGTCCGCGTCCCACCCTAAACCTCTACACCACAACTTCGTCAACCACCGAGCATGAATCTGACCTATATGGTCAAGTCGTCACCTCGCGTGGGATGAGGTCAATAAGCTAGCTAGCAATAATCATAAACGGACCCTTATATGGTGAAAAATCCGAAATCAAATCAAAATACATTTCCCCTATGTAATCATAAAATAGTACAGTCTCCGACCGTATCTCTAAGGCCCATAAATATAATCAAAATAAAGCATGGGCTTAAGAACAATATAAAATCAACACCATTATTAAACCATAATATCCAACAATTTAAAATCATATAGTCCACGGAAATCCCATTTCCTATTACATATAAATAAACACAAAATTTCTATAATGTCAAGTTAATTTATGTAATTTATAACCATTTGAAAATCGACACTGAAAAATCATCCTTTCAAATAACTTATTGCTCTTCGAAAATCCAAATATTTCCACACATATATATATGTATATAAACCCACAAAAATCAATTAATCATGCATGCATCAATTTTAAAACAAAAGTCCACTCACAAATACTATGTCGATCTCTAGCTCGAGTTCTCCTCACGTTGAGCCTCTCCTCGGCCTGTCAAAGAACATATTTTCAATATCTCAGACTCGATAACAAAATCAGAACTCAAATCAAATCGCCCTCACTCGTACGATTCCTCCGATTACACTCAATTATTTATATGAACATAGTCCATATATCCAAACTAACTCTAACTCTCCTTTTTTTATTTTTACTCAACCTTCGTAATCCTACCGCCGCTGCCGCCGCCGCAGCGGCAGCCGCACCACCGCCGCTGCCACAGCAGCAGCTCCGCCAAGGCTCATACCACCTCCTCCGGCACCAAAGTGCCTCCTTCCCCCTCTTTCTGCCGCCCTCCTCCGCTGCAGCCGCCGTACATGGCGGCTGTCATGGCGGCCATGCCTCCCCCAACACCAAAATTCATCAACATAATCAAATGAACTTCCAATTACACCAATTCAACTCCCAACACCACCACAAACCCAATTCCAACCTCCAAAAACATAATTTCAGCTATTTCCAACAAAACTTCACAAACCCTAAAAATTTCAATTCTTAAAATTTCCTTACCCAAGTTGAATTGATCCGATTCCTTCGGTGGAATTGCTACCCACACAAGGCTCTAACTTTCCCCCTTCACTTCGGGCCAAGAGATGGCCGGCCAAGGGGACTTCAATCACCACAGGGGAAAAGCTGCCGGAGTTCCTCTCGGCTGCACGGCGGCGGCGTCGCCAAGCCGCAGCTGCAGGTGGGAGGAGGAGGTCGTCCGGCGCCGGTGGAGGTCGGGTTGGTGGTCGGACCACAAACCTGGTGGTGGTGTCGGTGGAGGCTCGGGCTGAAGGGAGAGAAAGAAGAGAGAAAGAAAAGAAACGGGGAAGAAGAAGAAAAAAAAAGAAAGAAAAGGAATGTTTCCCAAAATGGAAACATTCCCCCTTTTTATACTATGCCCAAATCGGAAATAACTTAATTTCCGACACACTCTTTTAAATTTTCTTCGACGAAACGAAACTCAACCCAACGATTAAATTTAATGTTGTATCCCTCTCGTCACTAACGATTTCCGCTCAACCACCAAAATGAACAAAACTCAAGAGCGTAAAATTTAAATGAAATTACTCAGAAATTAGACAGGGTTCGGGACGTATCAGATGTTGTCCTTTTTAGAAGTTCTCTTTCTGGTTTTTACCCGCACAACATACGAATATATTCCCAGCGACTCTGCCGAACACCCAGAGTGCATTTCGTCAATCTTAAATTCCGTCACACTTTTGTTTGATTTGAAATGCACTTTTTTCTTCTTTCTTGCCTCTGATTGATTGTAAACAGCCATTGTAACCGGTGACTCCATGATCTGGAACTTGTGAGATTCTGCTATCATGTCATTCAGAGAGGGTGATCCAGTTGCAAGAGGAATGGGAACTGATGGAGTCCTGAGATTTTCTGCTAGAATGTCAAATTGCTGTTGCGGTGATGCAGTTGGGGTGTTGTGACCTCCCCAAGGAGATTTAATCCCCGGCAAGATGTTGAAAGAAGGATATTCAGTTACTGGTGTTTTGGGTGACCATCTTGCTTCCTTTGGGATTTTTCTATGATATTTTTGAAGTTTTTCCTGTGCACCTGAGCGATACGAAATCAGATTGTTACTAAAACAGATAGTTACTAGAATGATAGTTACTAAGATAGTTACCAGAATAGTTCATAGTTACTGAAACAGATAGTTACTAAAATGATAGTTACTAAGATAGTTACTAAAATGGTTGATAGTTACTAATGCAGTTACCAAAATAATAACCCTTGAGTTGTTCTTCCTCGTTTTGTTTTTTTTCGGCATCTTCTTCCTCTGCCCTTTTTGAAACCAGCTTACGATATCTTTCGATTTCTTCCTCCACTTTTCTTAATGCTTTAAGCTGATCTGCTTCTAGTTCTTCTTTTTCTGTAGTTACTCATATAGTTAGCTCTACAATTTCTAAGATAGTTACTGACAATTAGTTTTTACTAATGTAGTTAGCAAAATAATTACCTTTGAGTTTTTTCTCAGCTTCTTCTTCCTCTGCCCTGTTTGCAGACAGCCTACGCCTTCTTTCCATCTCTTCCTCTACTTTTTCTAAGGCATTCAGCTTATCTGCATCTAGCTCTTGTATATCTGTTTTTTGTGGACTGTTGTTTTCCCCCTCTTCAGTTTTCTGCCCTTCTTGTTCTGCTAGATTTGCCAATTTTTCCAGGGCAGCTGAATGAGTTTCTTATGGTGTCATCTCCATTGAGTCGGAGAATTGAGTCATCGCGGCCACAATCTTCTGTTGGCTCTCTAAATCAGCCTTCATTTTGATATTTTCTTGTTCTTGTGTCGTTGCTGTCTGTTTGAGCACCACATTTTCCAGTCTGGCAGCGTCTAATTCTTCTGACAGCTGCTCTAGTTTCTTCTCCTTTTCCATTAATTTTCTTTCCAAATCTTCAATTTTCAAATTTTTTTGCCTTAGCTGTTCTGAAATTTCGTCGTTCAACATTCCAGGTTGGATTTCGTCTCTTTCAGCCTGCTCGGCTTCTTGAGGTTCATCTTCATCCTCCTCACTGGTCCCGCTCAGGTCTTCATTGCTTAAAGCAAAATGTTTCTGAAAAAAATAAAATAACAATTTACTGACAGAGTAAGCATATAAGCGAATCAGATAATAGTTACTAAGATAGTGACTAGTTAATTTTCATAGTTACTATGATAGTTACTATCTACTTTGATTAGTTACTATCTGCTTTGATTAGTTACTATCATAGTTACTAGTTACTAGTTACTATGATAGTTATTTTGATAGTTACTACACACTATTATAGTTAGTAGATACTGTGATAGTTACTAGTAAATGTTTGATAGTTAGTAAGATAGTTACTAGTTATTTTTCATAGTTACCATGATAGTTACTAGTTTTTTTTCCTAGTTACTTTGATAGTTACTATCATATACATAGTTACTAAAATAGTCACACAGATAGTTCACTCGGATGATAGTTACTAAGATAGTGACTAAAATAATCACACAGATAGTTTACTCGGATGATAGTTACTAAGGTATTTTTACAAAGATGATAGTTACTGAGATGATATTTACTGACAAGTCCTTCAGTTGATACTTCCACATCTTTTTCTTCAACGTTTCCAGGTCCCATTTTCTGACCTGGTGTTGTTCATTTTCCTTCCCTGGAATTGGCTCCACCAAATTTGTCTTCTTGCACAGCCAATACTGGTTGCAGAATGAATGTTAGTTTTTTAAAAGAAGCAAAATGTTGTAATATAAAAAAAATAAGGGAATATAAAACTCGCGCGCTTACCAAAATGACATGAACACATCCTCCTGTATTCTTGGATGCATGTTTTCATTTCTTGTACATTGTGAGACATTTTTTCAAGAATATTTTTACTTCTTTTGCCCAGGCATATGAGGATGTCTCTTCTAAATCCTCCACAGCTCTGACCATGTCTATATGGAGGCTTCCCTTTGCATTTGGGAAGAGAAGCTTGACCAGAATGTCGATGATTATCAACCTTGCTATATCTCTATTTCTGCTGACTCTTTCCTCATCAGATTGAGGATTCTTCTGCAATTCTGTTGTAATGGCTGAATTCACCATCTTTTTGTTGACTTCCTTTGCTTGTCCAAAAAATCTGATCACAAAATCAGAAATTCTGAACTTCTTCTCAGCAAAATGAAACACATATGTTACGTGATTGTAAGCTTCTAGCACCATCCCCAATTGGTTGTTTGACTTTGAACTATAAATTAGATTTTGGTGGAGTGCTTCAAACAGCTGGGCAAATGGAGTCCTCTGGACCAGCTCGACTACTTCTTGTGGTATTTCGCACCCGTACTCTTTGAAATTTAGTATGGTGCTTCTGAACTGTAGGGTTGGCCCTTTTTGCTTCTGCTTCTGTTTCTGCTCATTTTAAAACACAATTAAAACAACAAAATTACTATGACAGTTGAATAATAATTGTTCTGATATTTTTACTAGTTAGTTTGATAGATACAATGGTAGTTACATCGATAGTTACTAGTTAATTTCATAGTTACTATGATAGTTACTAGTACATTTTGATAGTTACTATGATAGTTACTATCTACTTTGATAGTTACTATTATAGTTACTAGTACCTTTTTTATAGTTACTATAATAGTTACTAGTAACTATTATAGTTAGTAGATATTTGTGATAGTTACTATGATAGTTACTAGTTATTTTTTGATAGTTACTTACAGGACTTTTCAGTTGATGTTCTTCTTGTGTTTCTATCAGGGTGAGCTCATGTTTAGATTTATTATCATCATCAACATCATCCTTTTGCTTTAGTTTTCTTTTTTTCCCTTCCCCTTTCTTCCCTTATCTGCACATTTGATAAACAAAGTTACTCTGACAGTTTTTTCAAATAAACACAGTTACTAAGATAGTTACTTAAAATAAAAACAGTTACTATGGCAGTTACTTACTGATTGTGATGCTTGCTTTCTTTTTCGTCCACCAGCAGCATCATTATCATCCCCGCCGCTTTCACCATTTGTTTTTCTTTTTCTTTTGGCAGGTGACGATACTTTACCTTCGCGTAGCTGCACATTTAATAAATACATATACTGAGACACTCATTCAGTTGTAACATAGTTACTGAGGTAGTTACTTATAAGAAATACAGTTAGTAGTTTTTTTACTTACTGATTGTGGTGATTTCCTTTCCCGTTTCTTCTTTTTGTCTTCTCCTTCTGGTTGTTCTTCTTTTTTCTTCTGCGGTCCAATCAATTCATAGTTAGATGATTTATACATTAACATTTTGCATTTACCAACTGCTTAATAGTTACATTATTAGTTTCCATAATTTCATAGTTACTATGATAGTTACTATCTACTTTGGTTAGTTACTATCATAGTTACTAGTTACTATGATAGTTAGTAGATACTGTGATAGTTACTAGTTATTTTTTTTATAGTTACTATGATAGTTACTAGTTATTTTTTTTATAGTTACTATGATAGTTACTAGTTATTTTTCATAGTTACTATGATAGTTACTATCATATTTCTTAGTTTCTATAAAAAATAAAAGTTTCAGTTACAAAGAAAGATAGTTACCTTTTGCTGAATTTGCTTTCCAGTTGTTTTCTGGACATTTTGATCATTCTTTTTCTTTGATCTGAACTCGTATTCTCTTTCATCATCACTGCTAGTGACCTGTTTTTCTTGACTACTTGTTTGTTTTGGTGCCATTTTCTGCATATATATGTATCAGCAAATTCCACAGTTACTAACATAGTTATTCAATACTTATACAAGATAGTTTCATTCACATAAATTAAAAACAGTTTGATAGTTACTAGAATAGTTACTGATATAGTTCTAACACAGTTTCATTCTTCCACACACACACAAACAGTCAGAATATTTAGCGCTCAAGTAAAATTCAAAATGAAATAGTTACTTTGATAGTTCCAACCATTTTTTCTTTAACAAACTATGCTATAAACACTGGTAAACACTATATATATGTAATAAACCTAAAATCATCTTCCAATTTGTCAGTGAATCCCCCCAAACCTAAAATCATTATCCATCCTCCACTTTCTTCCTCTTCACTCTCTGCAACCCAATCTAATCATCTTACATTTCTCATCTTTTTCTTGAGCAAATACTGAATCGTTTCTCTAGTTGCTCATTTTTTATTTCAAACTTCTTATATCTCATCGATTTTGATTTCTCACCTTTTTAGCCGGTGAGAGTTGAGAAGCTGCGTTAGCCGGTGACGGTGGAGAAGCAACGTGAGCCGGTGACGGTGTAGATTCTGCTTCGGAGATTCCGCGTCGGAAATTGGGCTTCAAAGAATCGTACAAGCAGAACAATAGAGAAGTTAAAAGGAGAAATGTTTTGACTTAAATAGAGGGAATGAACAGTATTTTTTTTAGAGAAAGAGAGAGTGATCGTACCCACTCCGTTTTCCCGTTCCGTTTCCAGTGCAATTCAGTTTTCCAGTGGCATATTGTGTAATTATATTAGCTTGTTTTGTTATTTGTTAACTGCTGTCTTTTTTTATAAGGCCTTTAAAATTTAGGCCTTTTTTCTAATTATGGGCTTTCAATAGCCCTTTTTTATAATTGGCCCAAATAAATAATAAAATAACGAAAATAACCCTCATGTGCAAGGCATGTGACTCTTAATTTAATGGAAACCATTAGATTTGACGGATGAGGTGCAAATCGGCAGTTTTTGACAAGTTGAGGAGGCAAAATTTCACAATTATAAGTTCGGGGTGCAAATTGACAATTTGAGCCAAGTTTAGAGTGCATTTTGGCTATTATGTCATTAATTTTAGTATGTGCTTGGTTCGTAATAAATCAACATAATCTCTTATAATCAACATTACAAGAAAAATGATCTATGACAACATCACAATAACAACAAGCGCTAAATGCATGATATCAATCTCTAATTTTGACAACATACCAAGAATGCGCGTTGTAAAAATTGTACAGTACAACAAGAGTTATTATCATGTTCATTATGTTATCGACTATGCATTATGCAAGTTGTCAATTGATAAAATGAACAAGAAACCGGACGATACGTTTTTAAATGTTTTCAAAATGACAAAAAACAACACTTTGTCAAATTGTGAAATAGAAAATGAGGCAAAGAAACTGGAAGACACATTTTTAAAGGTTTAATTTAGTAGTCTATTTTAGGAACCCCTTGGTTATATTTAAACCATAATTATTGTATCAAATAAGAAAGAACTTTGAAGCCACACGATCCCTATTCCAAAATATCTTTTATTTTGTCTTGCAAAAAAGATAGTTATTCTCCAATTAAGTGTTCCATAAGAAACCTTTGAACAAGTGGTATTTAGAAAAACAAGATTTTGTGTATTTAGAAAAACAAGATTTTGTTGTCGTCTGTGGTTTATGGTCTCAACTCGCAAACAAATCGAGGTTGCAGGTAAAGAACTTGAACGATCATTAATATCAGAAAAAACTTTTCAAAAAAAGTAGGAGATAGTAATGACAGGTTAATTAAGAACGAACTGATGCTAAGACGCAACAAATGGAGAACAAAACAGCAAAAGTTACAAAGTTGGTAGATGTTTTTTCACACAAATGTCAATATAAGATTCCAGGAGGAAGGCCTCAAGCATTAAAAAAAAAACCAAGAAAATGGTGAATAATAATTAAGATGATGATTCAGGTGAGGAATAGGAGTTTGGGAGGAGTTTGCTATAGATCAGGGTCAAGAGAAGGAATTTGGTGCTAATAAAACTGGTGAGTCCAAAACTTCTATGAATGGTCCTAAAATGATGTTAAGATTGATATTTCGACGTGTGTTGGTCCCATCAATGCTAGATTCGAAATTTAAATCTCGACGCCATAATGTCTCTTATGAAATTCCTCATATAAATAGCTTTCTTTTCTCAGCTCACTCACGCAGTTTCTAGCTTTTCATTTTTCAACTTTGTTATCTTTCTCTACTCTATTTCTTCCAGGGCTCCATATGACGAACGAGGTTCTATTGGACGCGACAAGTAAATTGTCACCGTTGATGAGCGCAATTCTATACGCCGGATTCCTATCCGGATGGTGATTTCATAGGGTAGCTCTGCTAATGGGTTCTTGCCATGCTCTTTCACTTTAATGTTCAATCATTTTTTTATTTTATTTTTTATTTTTAAAGACAACTCTTTCTTTCTTTTTCCAAGCTAGCCATAGTGTAATATCCTAATTTTTGAAGTTGGTCAAATTCTATTTTTCTTGTTAAAAATAGAAAGTAGAGGTCGTCACGTGTTCGTCATATTATTCAGTGAATTATTTGAATTGCCGAGCTATTTTTAGCGATTTTTTCAAAGTTTAGTCAAAATCATATCATCACTTGGCGACGTGTCGCCTTCCTATTGGTCAATAAGTTTTCTTAGTGACTAAGTGTATCAGCCCTAAGAGTCACATGACACTTGTCACTTGGAGAGAATAACTTTGTCCTTTACTTAACACTTGGCGCAAGCACCTTGGTGGATGGTGTTACTTGGTGATTGGCCCTCTCTTCCTATAAATAGTGATCAGCCCACCCTCCCCCCCCCCCCCCCTCTCCCCAATTCAGTCCGTACCAATTTTCGGAGAGAATTTTCTCTCTCTAGATGTTCTTAGTTAAAATTTTCCGCGAATCAAAACTTTTGATCCGTAACTCCGATTATGAATCCACGAGTGGCTACGGATTCGTATCGATGCAATCTTTCTATCTATGGTTATTGGAATTAGATCCAACGGTGATTTCTAGATGGATCGTTTTAGGGATTCGGTTTACGACCGGTAATATTGGGTGGCGTGTCGAGGTGAGTGGTTTATGTAATGTGTTTCAAATATTCTTATATGCTTTTAAAATAGTCGAAAAACATGATTTTGATCTATTTTGAAATATCTCTCTATTTTCAAGTGAAGCATGTCTGTTTGTGAAATATGCGGTATTTATATATATTATGAGCTGGACATTGTTTGGTAAATCATGGAACATCTGAACTTCTTGATTTGTTATGCCGAAATAAGGATATGGCACACGAATGTATAGAGCTGTGTGCATTAGGTGCCCGTGGGAGATCACTAAATTGAAGGATATCCAATAAGAAGGGATTGTGTGAAATGATGAATTGTTTGTGGTTCATGTGTATATGATATATGATATATGATAAACGTATTTTATAGCGTATGTAAAAATGATATGGCTTCACTGGCATATTACATGATCTACTCACTGAGCGCGTGGTTTTGCTCACCCACCAATTTACTTGCTGTTTTGCATAAAAGTGTTTAGTGTTTGTCGAGTCAAAGTGTCGGACGAGCCTAGAGTGAAGAGCCTAGAAAGAAGTGTTTTTTTATTTTTTATTTACATTCTGCTTTATAACACTCGATCACACCTCGGGATCGGCGCTGGGTGCCTAAATCCCACCGACGCCGGGACCGGGGCGTGACACATAGGTTCAGGAATGCGATGTTCTAAACACAGCTTCAGTTGATACCTTGAAAACATGTTGGACTTCTCCGACATTTGTTCAAGCAAACCTCCGGGTCGGGTCAAAAGCTTCGAGTCTCGCAGTAACAAGGATATTTTAGAGGAATCTTTTTCTTTGCAGGACTCTATTGAGCATTTCATGGCACAAGTTCGCAGACTGAAGGCGGAGGTTCATGACCTTACCGCGGAAGTTCATCTTTTTAAGGGCCAAGTCGAGCATTTCAAGATCAGGCTCCGTGAGTTCTATAATAGGCAAGAAGGATTCCTAGATGATGTTCGCGCCCAAGACCCGGGAGGACAGTTACCGCAATGCTGTGATTGAATATCGTCAGCATATGCTATCAAGTTTCTCGGGAATCGATCTATATTTTCTAACTTATTACATTGCCCCTGATGGCACTCTTCTTTTGAGCGTTTTCAATGTATTTACATATCCCATATTTCCCTTCTTTATCACAACAATGTTGCTTTGTTGCTCATTTCTTTGTTTGATGTCTTTAATATATGGTTTCGAGCTGCTATTTGAATAAATATATATTTAAATAATTCCCTATTGTCGTACATTTTTTCTTATTTTTTCATTGTCGCATCATCGCTTCATGCTTCGATAGGGCAACGCTTACCAATGCTCTTGCACTTTGTCAACATATTGCTAAACCATTCAAATATCATTAAATGCAAATATAAAACTAACCTTTGACGTAGTTGTCATGACGTCGCAAATATTTCGTTTCTGGCACTAGAAATCATAGGGGACAACAACAATCATATGTAAGATTGAATGTAAATTATATGTAATGAATTACACCAAGATAAATTTATAGAATACATGAACACGTAATACTTACTAGCATGACTCAATCAAACTCTATCACATGAAACCTGACACTCAGATTACATTCTTTGACATAACTAGTGATCGGTTTTTCTGCACTAACCTTAGTTCTAACCGATTTTAAGTCTTAAGCATGCATTAATTACCTACTGTCCTAATTATCTAAGTGTACGATTTTCTTACAAGTTTATATTACAAATAAATATGCAAAGACTTCTTGAATCCGAAACCTAAACCTAAACCTAAACCTAAGCAAAGACTCAAATACGTTTTTAACATGCAATTTATAAAACCAAAATCCAATACGAAACATACATAGACATACAGTTCAAAACTAAAAATACATGCAAGTTTCATAGACAAAACCTAACATAACTACAAAGAATAAATTGTTAATCGAAAGTAGGGAGTAGATAACACTTTCTCGAACACCTTTGATGCTTCAAACTATGTTGATCTAATGAAGATGATGTAGGCACGGTTAGGATGTTTTTGGTGGTGGTGGAGATGTGTTTCGGCTAACTATTCTATGTAGGATCTTTGGAAAACTTTGGTAGAGTTTATGGCTTGTGTTTTTGTGCTAGGATGTGACAAGTTTTTCTGTATGAAGCTGGCCTCTATATATAGGGAACAAGGATGCAAAAGTCGGCAGAAAGTAGGATTTGTAATCCGACAAGGAGAAGGGTTTTCCTTTCCGGATTTGGTTTTGTTTCCTCTTCTTGTTCTTCTAGGATTCCTCTTTACCGACTCTTGTCTTGATATATTGCAGATTAATGTCTTTACTTCTCCTCTTTGGATTTGGCAAGTCTTCTCCTCAGTAGACTTGGAGAGTTTCCCTAGTTGCAGCTGGTAAGGTTCTCCTTTTTCTAGTGGGACTAGGTTTCCCTTTTCTTACTAGGATTAGGCAAGGTCTTCTTTCCTATTTTGACTTTCCTTTTAGCTTGGCCGACTCTCATATGCTTCATTTAGCTCAGCAACTCTCATTTGATGTATTTAGACTTGACTTTGGTGCAGGTACACAGAAATTCCTCAAAATGGGCAGTAAGTTTCTCTGTTTCGGCAGACTCGACCTTCCTGTGTTGTGACTGGTATAACTTTCTCCTCACGGAAGCTTTTGATACGATTCTAAATTCTATAGAAACTAGACTCATAGAGATTTCCGTGCATGTATGGCTCGTCTTCCCAGGTCTTGTGAATCATCCTGGCGAAATTCTAGAAGTTGGGTGACGTGCCCAGAAAATTACTGGAACTTCTGGATTTTTGCAATAAACTTTCACTTGCAATTTCTGGCATCTTTTCTTTGTCTGATTGCTATTACTCATTTCATTGCTATACCATCAAAATGTCTCCTGCATATGAGAGAAGAAAAATTCATCTAAAGTATAGTCGAAGCTTTACAGAATCAACAAGACATTTAAAGACTCTATATTAAGCACATTGTCAAGTTTCTGTAAATTTATCTACACTTAGCACATTTTCAATATAACTTCCACCAAAACTCACGACTCTATTATATGACTCCATCTTACACAAATAAGGTTTAAGCAAAGCGTAAATGTAATTATAAACACATTAAGAATGTCGCGTTTTATGCTCCTATCAAACCTCTCTTCAGAAAGAGATACCTCAGCAAGGAGCTTCCAAGCATTTTCATCATATGCTTCATCATAGTCCTTCTTCCTCTTTAAGACCATATGTCCACTAATTTCCCACACATCTGGATTCACCTGAGTATCCAGAAGCTCTGCCCTAACTTCCCCAAGGGCTTGTTTCTCAGCATAACACTGTATTTGAGAACCACAGGGTAAGTGAAGCAGCCTATGAATTATATATATGATAGTGTATTCAACATTATGGTTCATTTACTAAATACATGTGGCAAGAGAAAGATCCGCTTTCCACAATCAGATATGAGGACATTATAAGGAATGTTGTTCTCTTGAAGGCAAATGCAGGCATCAGAGACTGAGTTTGACAAATCTTCTAGATTATTTCCACCCTAAAAAACTAGACCTCTAACAAGATAGTTCAGAAGCTCAGAGATCTTCACCCCAACATCCAGACTAGTTATTTTCTTAGTAGGAGCCATTTCAATGGGGAAGGTTACAGCCAAGTAGTAAGCCTGTACAAGAAATAAAAATAAGCAAAATGAAATTATTTTAATTTTATATTTAATACGGGACGCAACGAGATTCATTTAGCTGATCCCGATCCCGTCCCGTTGTTTTAAAACGGGATCGGGACGGGACGAGATATGTATTTTTCAAACATACATCCCGTCTCGTCCCGGTAAATTTAGGGACGGGATCAGGATTTCTGGACCAAATGCCCATCCCTATTTTTGCGTAGTTAACATAGGAACTAATGTCTGATATATATATAGACGCCTAGGATGCACATGCACTCATCCCATAATGAGTCCATGATTTCCTTTTATCAGCTATCCTCAATGCATAGGGTATGCATTTAGCATATCATATGCAATCAGCTAAACTTTAAGAAAATAAAAAGTATTTATTTAGTTATAATCAGCTAAACTTTAGGCTTATCAAATGCAATCCGAAATTAACTAGATGAATTAAGAAACAAATCTCCTACTTTTGTCAAGGGACATAAGCGTCAATAGATGACAAGATCGAGTCCAAGTTCATATTTCTGTCAGTCGACAATCTATGCTAAATCAAAGCTCATTCCTAATGCACATAGATAATATTAAGTTCAAATTATTTTCCAATATCATAGTGTGCTATAAACGAAATATTTGCGACGTCGAGGACAAGTCAAAGGTTAGTAGTATATTTGCATTTACAAATATTTAAATGTTAGCAACATGTTGGCAAAGTGCAAGAGCGTTGGTAAGCCAATGGTTTTACCAAATCATGCTGCCAATTGTTCTTTGTTATATTTAGGGAGATTATTCTTATAATTGTGATTATATTTACCGTTGTAATCTTCACCCTATAAAAATGAATTATCTAATAAAATGTGTAGACAATTCCATTTTATTATATCAAAGAACTTTTTTCTTACATCTTTGAAGGTTAAGGAGAAAGTCGACAATATCACTTGTTGTTGTCATCGAGTTGAATTGGTGTGTAAGTTCCAAATAAGTGGCTATTGCAATTTCCAAGCAAGTCGACGAGGTAAGAAAAGGAAAGAGGGAGGTTTCAAGGGAAGCATCTAGAACCTAAAACCTTTCCTCTTTTACATTTTCGTTTTCCTCCTCAATAAAAACAATCACCAATTCGGCCCATCCAACGGCCCAGAATCCACACCAAGTGAAAAAACCTAGAGCACAAAAGCATTCTAGATCCTTCTAACCGTCCCCTCTCTCGAATAATCACCTGGTTTCCTTTCCCCTATAAAACCCTCTCACAAGACTACTTCCCTCCTTAGCGTTTAGGTCGTGTTTGCCTCCAAAGTCTCATCTTTTTCAGCTCAGCAGCAGATTCTCAGAGACGAGTCTCTGCTCAAATCTGATCTGATACGAACTTGAAGGGAAGAGTCTGTCAATTTTCGATTTAGGGTTTGTATTGAATCTGAAAATCGAAGATGTTTGGAGGAGGTAGGGCGCCGAAGAAGAGCGACAACTCCAAGTACTATGAGATTCTTGGAGTTTCAAAGACTGCTGCTCCTGAAGAGTTGAAGAAGGCTTACAAGAAAGCCGCCATCAAGAACCATCCTGATAAGGGCGGAGATCCTGAAAAAGTACCTATCTTTTCATTCTAATCTTGAATCTTTGTTGATTTGCGGATTTGGGTTTTGAGTTTTAATGTGAATTTTGATGTGATCTGTTTGTTATTGACTTAATTGCATATTGTATGGTATAGGAATTTCATGGTTGACCTAGAAAATTTAGTCTTTGGGTGTTTATGACTGATGGGTTGTGGTCTTTTAGTTGATATAAGTTGGGATTTGGAGAGTAGAAATGTGTGTGGGTTGAAGTGTATTGAGTGATTGGAAATGTGAGATGTGGGTCTAATGAGATTTTGGAATTGTTTGCAGTTTAAAGAGTTGGCTCAGGCTTATGAGGTTCTGAGTGACCCGGAGAAGCGTGAAATATATGATCAGTATGGTGAGGAGGGACTTAAGGAAGGAATGCAACAGGGTGGCCATGACCCATTTGATATCTTCTCGTCTTTCTTTGGTGGTGGTGGCAGCCCATTTGGAGGAGGCATGCCTGGTGAGGGTCCTTTGATTTTATTTACAGCTATACAGCTACGTTTATGTAGTGTTATAATGATGCATATGCTTTGAAGGGATTAGGAATTTCTGAATTTCCTTTTTGTTTATATGGGCAGGTGGTAGTAGCAGAGGAAGGAGACAGAGGCGTGGAGAAGATGTGGTTCACTCCTTGAAGGTCTCTCTGGAAGATCTATATCTTGGAACCTCAAAGAAACTTTCCCTATCTCGCAATGTGTTGTGCTCCAAGTGCAAAGGGTGAGTAATTGTTTCATGGTCTAGTAATATACTTTCTTTTACTTTTGATTTTGATTGAGTTGCAAGATGCATATGATTCTCATATGGGCT
This sequence comes from Potentilla sterilis, assembly GCA_963682095.1. Taxonomy (NCBI): domain Eukaryota; kingdom Viridiplantae; phylum Streptophyta; class Magnoliopsida; order Rosales; family Rosaceae; genus Potentilla; species Potentilla sterilis. Next base: position 29,577,247 of record OY821755.1, on the reverse strand, counting down.
CTTGTTCTAAATGGCAGCAAGGGGTCAAAATCTGGAGCGTCAACCAAGTGTGGTGGTTGCCAAGGAACTGGTATGAAGGTCACTATTAGGCATCTTGGACCCTCTATGATTCAACAGATGCAGCATGCTTGCAATGAATGCAAGGGTACTGGAGAGACCATCAGTGACAAGGACCGATGTGGTCAGTGCAAAGGTGAAAAGGTTGTTCAAGAAAAGAAAGTCTTGGAAGTACATGTCGAGAAGGGTATGCAAAATGGACAGAAGATCACATTTCCTGGTGAAGCTGATGAAGCTGTAAGTTTTCAAAAATCGTGGTTGTTATTTATACTAAAGCTAATCTTCTATGCTTATTTGTGAAGTTTGGGACTGATTTGGTTTGCGTGCTTCCTTTGTTTTTGTCTATACAGCCTGACACAGCCACTGGTGATATAGTATTCATTATTCAGCAAAAGGAGCATCCCAAATTCAAGAGAAAGGCGGATGACCTTTTTGTGGAGCACTCTTTGTCGCTCACCGATGCTTTATGTGGTTTCCAGTTTGTGCTAAATCATTTGGATGGTAGGCAGCTGCTTATCAAATCAAATCCTGGTGAAGTTGTGAAGCCTGGTTAGTAGATCTCATGAACTCTGTTGTTAGAGAGTTTTTTCTACTTGGACATACCAGTTGGGAGTATTAATCTTGTGGTTGTTTTTGAATTGCAGATTCGTTTAAGGCTATCAATGATGAGGGTATGCCAATGTACCAGAGGCCATTCATGAAGGGCAAGCTGTACATTCATTTCTCAGTGGAATTCCCTGAAACTCTTAGCCTTGAGCAGGTCAAGGCTTTAGAGGTTGCTCTTCCATCAAGGGCATCATCTCAGCAGCTGACGGATATGGAGCTGGACGAGTGTGAGGAGACGACTCTGCATGACGTTAACATGGAGGAGGAGATGAGGAGGAAACAGCACCAGGCTCATTCAGAGGCCTATGATGAGGATGATGACATGCCTGGTGGTGCACAGAGGGTGCAATGCGCACAGCAGTAATTGTATTTGTAACAGCCCTAAAAGGATGTGTTGACTGTGATGAGTGGCGTTCTACCTGGGACTCTAATCTTGGCAAAGACTACTTGGGGCGTTAAATGATTATTTTGAAACTTGCTGTTCTATTCTTGAACTATTTAAATGACCATAATTCCTACCGTTTCCATGGTGAAATCTTAAACTGCCGTTATCTTTCTGGATGTCTGAATCACCAGCCGTGGATCTTGTAATTTTGTAGTGGATTTCGCATAAGATGCTGTCTGTTTTTATATCTTTGTTTTTGGTGGGGGGGGGGGGGGGGGGGGGCTATTGTTTGCCTCGCACTGAAAAATGCATACAAAACCAGCCAAATGTTGATGCATGGTTTTGCCATTCTGCCTTATCAGAATTTGCGACCATTTTGACTGGGCAAGCTGTGTTACAGTTGGATTGCCTGGGTTTTATGGGCAAGCAAAACCCAGTTCCATGGAACTTGGCTTTCATTCTTCATTTGAAGAGTGTGATGCCTTTGGCATATTTTATAATGAACAGTCGGTTGGTCTTGTATCGGAAAGAAGTAATATTAGGTAGCAGCAATATTATTGCAGCCCTTGTCTATGGTAATGAGACCAACAAACTAATGAAGAAAGCAGTACCTATATCGTAGGGCAAAATCTCCATGAAACAATCAATGATTTCAGTAAAAATTATATATGAAGTGACATACATGTACAACACTAGTCACGAGAAATATCTAGTTTTTTCTGGAGATACCGGAGTATATGTAGAATAGAAGTGGTTGGCTTATCCCCAGATTTAACACACAACTTTGCCACAGCAAGAAGACTTTTAAGCTCCCTAGAATCATAACTGTTACCTAGATCAGGATCTATCATATTGTCAATTGAAATGCGGAAGCGAGACTCTCGGATCCACTGAACTAGATCAGCACCTCCATTTTCAGATGCTTGACCAGTGATGAGCTCCAGGATCAGCACCCCAAGCTGGAACATGATGTTACCACATTCCTTACCCATGCAATCTGATAAGTGTTAACAGAAGAAAGTCCAAGTACAAATATCAGTTGATTATTATTATTATTATTATTATTCTTCTTCTTCTTCTTTAGAGGATTTATTATATTAATGAGAAATATGTCTGCATATACACAAGGTGACTTACTAATAGTATTGTGTTAGAGTAGGTTTAGAAGGGTGACAGTAAACAAAATTAACCTTTTGGACATGAGTTATGAGGCACCGTAACAAAATTTTCTCCGGAACTCTGAAGACCAATGTCTGAAAGCTGTGATCATGATGATTGTTTTTGCCATTAGTCCAAAAAGAAACCAAAATATGAAGGTCCATATCTTGATAATTTGAAAATTATGAGTCACTAACGCAGAACGAAAGAGATTTACCTTTGCATTAAAGTTTTCATCTAGCATGATGTTACTTGAGCTGATGGAGACATGAAACATTGGGGGCTCATTGAAAAGAAGCAAATATTCCTGCATTAGAAACTCGGTGAACTGTAAACTAAGCTGCTAAGTCTATGAACACAAGAGTCTTTCAGTATATAAGAGATTCAATTACATAATCAAGGCACAAAAACAGAAACTTGAAATATGCTAAAGCTATAAAAATGAAGATAAGGAATTGGATCCGCCTCTTAACTATATGGTTGACTGTTACACAAAAGAAGACTTTATTCCTAAGCAAGTACTAGAACTGAACTTATATTTTAAATGCAGAGCATAAAGGAAATTCAAGGGATCCTAAGGGGATCTGGATAATATAATTATGCTCCAATTCACAAAATTCTCTATCAGAAAAACTCTACATACATACATTCATCAATATATGAGATGATGCAGGTTTTTAGGATGTGTATAATAAAACTACATCATACTTGTGACCACACATTAAGATGAACTTCTCTAACATACCAATGCTGCCACCACACCAATGGCTATTTGTAGTCTTGTTCTCCAATTCAAGGGAGTCCTAAGGGGATCTGCCATGCAATAAAGACAATCAACTTTCACACTGGTACACACATTCATAAGTTCTATTAGTGTGTATATTTCTACCATTAAGATGTTCCTTCAAGCTCCCTCTTTCTATGCTGTCAAACACTAATAACCTGCAAAAACAAAGAGAACAACTATAAAAACATTGAGCAACTATTGTGTCAGACAGCAGCTAAGTCTAAATATAGGACTCGTCAACAGTCACTTATTCTAGGATGAGAGAGAGAGAGAGAGAGAATGATTAAACAGTTATATTGTTATCCTCATCAGCAGTCACTGATTCTAGTTCTAGGATGAGGCTAACACTATGGCCTCGTTTGGTTCACGGAATGGAAGGGAATTGAAATGAATTCTTTGTTATTTCCATGGGTATGAGAAATTTCCTTTCTTGTGTTTGAAAAGACCAAGAAATGCAAACAAAATTCCTATCAACTTTTCCCATGATACCCTCATAAAACTAATAATTGCAAGGCTAGTTTGGTTCAAAAGTTTGTAATCATTGCAGGAAAATGGAAGGGAAAGTGATTCCATGGGGTGTGTGGATGAAACCACTTTCCACCAATTTTCCAATGCTATGGGAACCATTTTCCTTTCCATATTTTTTCCTTTGGCTCCCAAACAAAGGAAAGTAATCACTTTCCAATGATTCCATGAAACAAACATGGCCTTTTAGTGAAGTTATAGATGATCCAGAGCACGACACATAATATAATCATATAACATTTTAATGTACTAACAGGTGACATCAATAATTGTAAGTGAAAAGGGTTTCAGCATGGAAACAGAAAATAAATGCAGAAAAACTGTGAGTACATGCATAATGCAGGAAACTGTAATGCTGGTGCTGAAAAAAGGTAATGGTTTTGAGGTTCATTTATGTTTTATTTATATTTGTTATAAGTTATAACCAAGGTCATCCCTTCATGATAATTCAAATCTCTCCTGTTAATCTCAGCTTGAGTTATATGATATTAACCAGAGGACTGGGTACCCAAGGAGGGTTGTACCACAAGTGATTATCCTAAACATGAATTAGCAAACCATACAAAGCTCTAAATTCACTGTAGCATATGTCTATATAACAAAAAAAACACATATTTTGCCCTTCTGAGATGGTGCCTGCTTATATGGTGAGCAGGTAGAAATTAGAAAGAGACAAAGTCCAAAGAGATGGGCACCAAACCGTTTATTTCCTATAGAGAAACCCCTGAGAGCAAGAAGGTGCCGATGATGCAGACGCCCCAAGAGTTGCATTTCCCTGTAGAAGACATGTTCTGCCTGACTGAAATCTCTAATTTCTTTTACCAAAGCAACCCTGCCATCTTGAAATCTGGCCTTGTAGACAGCTATATGGGAGTTGGTATACATGATCCTACGAAAACTATCTGTAGCTATCTTTATATCCTTGTATGGGAAACGCTTCATAAATATTATTGGGCCTGAAAAGAAGATACTAAAAGTCATTTAATGTCTTCAAACCATAAATTTATTACCATGGAACTGTAAAGCAAAGTGCACTAGGTTTCTCTTTTCAACACATTATGACATCATGAATATGTTTGGATGAGCTAAATTCTATGTCATTACTTCCCAGTTTAATCTCTAAGAGCTAAATGCAAAGAGGAACTCGAAAATTACACTTTTAAACTTCAATTGTACATGAAAACAAATTTCAAAACAGAGCTAGACAGATCCTGTGTAACAGGATAAGTATACTTGGTTAATATCACAGCATCAAAATTAAAGACAGCATTTCCATAAATGTATTAAGAATAATCCATTCAGGTACATAAAAAAGTTCATATGGCTAAAAAAATGATAGCACAAATGGTGAACATGTTTTACTTCAGTAGAATATTTCATAATTTCAGGCTTGGTTTGAATATTTTCCATGTTAACGCTAATGCATCTTCTGCTGGTGCAAGGTTCTCTATATAAACTCTTCTAGTTTGATGAAGGTGACAAGTAGTAGATAAGTTTATACAGTTAATTAGAGACTAATAGCTGGACATATGAATTGACTTCATTCGAACCTGATATATGAATTGGTAATGTTTAAGCTCATCATGAAAAGCATATTATGGGGTAAAACAAAGACTCACTGTCCCTATAATCTCACAGATGTTTTAAGGTCTCTTTTCATAATATAGAACTACAAAATTAAAGGCGAAAAAGAGTAGTGTTGAACTGCATTTATCTTCACAAGTGTCCCAGTTTGACAATAGTTATAGTGAAAATAAATAAATAAGATATACAGATCCCACAATCTATCAAAATCAAACCAAGAATTCACATAGAAGCCGAATTGTTACTTGTAGAGTAATCTCTATCATTATCAAGCCAACGAAACTAGACGCCAAAATGTTTCTTATGTTCTAGTTTAACTAGCCATTTGTTCTAAGAAACACGTCATTTAGTCTCTGTCATAATCCGGAGTGATGCACAGAACCACTCCTTTGAACTAAAACAGAGCAATAACAAACAATCCAACACAATTTTACCATACCAAACTCTGTAACAAACCAAACCCATGTAGAATACCACAAATCCAACACTAAATTCAACCCAATTCCCACCAAACCACACCAAATGACAGCATCAGAAACTCCACATTGTTAAGAACCAGACCAAACAAAAAAAAAGCAATGTAAATGAGAGAGTGGTTTCAGGATTCGAAATTGTGACGTACCGGGTCGAGATCGGCAGAGCCAGGCGAGGAGGCGAGATCGGAATTTTGGGTTTGGGAGAGAGAGATCCATTTTGGGAGAAGGGAGTGGGTGATCCAATACCAAGTGGGGAGTTGAAGAACAGAGAGGCAGTAAAATTTAAAAGCCATGGGTTGGGGTTGCTTTATATACAAAGGGGTTTGATTCTCTTTTACCTTTTCAGGTGGGAGTGATCATGAATTAGTAAATGGAAAAAACTTGGCCGACCTGGTTAGTTAGAATTAACACAAGTCAATGAAGAGAGGTCAGGTGGCTTTTAAAATGAATTAAATAATAATATAAATACTCATTCAGTCCTTGTAAATACCTATTCAGCTCCCGCTATATCTTTATTTTACTAAAAAGGTCACGTGGCCTCTCTTCATTAACTTGTATTAACTCTAACTAACCAAGATTGGTTAGTCAAGTTTCTTCCTATATTGGGCCTACTAGAGGAGATGAATGCGAAGAACAAACAGCGCATTGATCATTTGGGTAATTTTTGTAGCAGCAGAGACTGACTGATCTGACTGCAGTTTTACTTTCTTTTTTTTTCTGTTTCATGGTCAACTTGGACAGAGTGACTGTTAAAGTTGAATAATAAATGGTTGACTATCGCCATTTCCTCTGTAATAATATTGGACTCCATTTCTCCTCTCTTCGGGCAAAGCCTTCAACAGCCTGACTTGCGCTGGGAGGAGGAAAACACGTGTGAGGGGTTGGTTACATATATATTTTGTAATTTTGTTTTATCCCTCTATTCTTCAGTTTGACAATCTAACATAGTAGTTTTTTTATACGAAAAAGGGAAAATGACATAAACACTGTCTCATATTTTTTATATTCTAAATTTTAGTATCTCAAATTTCACAAATATCATAACGGTATCTCAAGTTTTGACCCTGTTGACAGTAGCCAGAGAGGGGCTACATAAGCCCACAGACCCGCAGCCAGTGCATCCGGGGCCGGACTGAGACCCAGAGCAGGATCACCAGCACCCGGACCCGAGGTCCAGCAGTCTACCTTGTGACCAGGGGCCCGGGGACCGGGGACGCCAGTCTGCCGAACAGGCCACCAGAGCCTGTCCTTTTGTATGCAAACAGAAGGAAACCAGTCCCACATTGAAGAGTGAGACCAGACCTCACGCCCGACCACTTATATAAGGGCCTCAACTACCCTCTTTAATAGGTAACTGATCTCTCCAACTGCTTATCATACGTGCTTAAGTTATCTATTCATCCCAACTGTACTAACTTAGGCATCGGAGAGGAGAAGACCGGCCCGCCTGGTATTCCCCTTAATTAGCAGGTTCGCAGGAGGAAATCACATCTAGATTCATCAGTCTCTACCAGGCCTACGGGTTTGTGCAGAAATAATTGGCGCCGTCTGTGGGAAACTTATATAAAAGTCACGTAAGCATCACCAAATGGCAGAAAGCTCAGAAGCGGGCCAGGAAAGAAATACAACGGAGGGTCAGCGGGTAGCACCAGAGCAAGTGCTCATCCCCACCCCGGTCGCTGTACGGGAGCAGCGCAGCGACCAAGGCACCCAGGACGACGGCAGCTATGGGAGGCCGAACATCACGCCGGGGGCATACGACAGTAGCGCGCGCGGGAAAGGCCTGGCGGAAGGCGACCAACCAACGCACCGGGGCTTTTCGCTGACATTCTCGGACGATCCGAGCGACAAAGAGGAGAGTCTGCTCGGTGACAGCGACCGGGACACCACGTACAGTCCCGGCCGGCACGATATGGCGGGGGAGATACGGGCGATGAGGGCAGAAGTCGGTCGCCTACGCGCGGAGAGCGACCGGGATAGAGCAAAATCCAATGCTCGGTATGAGGAAATGGAGACGGTAAACGCTGCCCTGGTGGCTTCCCTGGAAAGAGGACAGCAGCGCAACGCCGCTATGGCAAGGGCAATTACACCCGCGCCAGGCCAACCTCAGCGCCTTGAGGCGGGACAGTCATCGGATGAAGTCATGATCCCCGGGAGGCGCGGTTTTGCTAATGAGCATGCCGACACCCCCGCAGTCGCGCGCTTCATTCGAGGATGAAGTCGTGACCCCGACCGCACGGGCATTACAGATACTCACCGACTCTGTATCGGATCTAAATGCCCAAATGGAGGCCAACGAGAGAAGGGCAGCGCGGCCGATGGAAGGCGCGCGATTCAACGAACGCATGGGCCCTTTCTCTCACCGGGTTCTGGAATCAGGGAGGTCTGGTAACCAGAAATCCCTAAAGCTCACGTACTCAGGATCCGGCTGCCCATACCAACATTTGGATAGTTTCCGGTCCCAAACGTGCGCCAAGGGCTATTCCGATGCAGTGTGCTGCAACATATTCCAGGAAACCCTATCTAGAGAGGCGCTCAGCTGGTTCTATGAGCTCCCGCCAAACTCCATCGAGGTGTTTGAGAAACTGGCCGACCGGTTCGTAGGCCGCTTCATCCTCCGGGTCGAAGGAGCCCGGACATCAACCATCCTCTTCAACTGCAGGCAGGCATCTGGCGAGGAGCTAAGGACGTTTGTCAACCGCTGGCAAACGGCGACGGCCGGGGTTCGGAACCTCGACAAGGGTATCGCCGAGATGGCGTTCAAATAGGGGCTTCGGCCAGGAAAATTTTCCTACGCCGTACGGGTGGAACTCCCGCAGGAGTATGACGAGCTAATGGCAATGGCCATCAGGCATGCTCAGGCGGATCATGAAACGTATGGGCAGCACCTGTTGAAGAGAAAGCGGGAGGAGCACCCCCCGGCCGGCCGAGAAAACAAGCCCAGCCAGCGGAGCGAGAACCGAGGTGCCCAACCGAGCAGACCCAGCAGAAATTGGGAGAACCAACAGCAGCAGAAGCCCTATCATGACAAACCCCAGGGCGAGCACAAGCCTGCGCAGTACCGGCAAGAACGCCCCCTGGCGATCATGCCAGCAGAACGTCAAGAGGACTTCACCACTCTGACCTCTTCATACGAGGACATCTTGTACGAAAACGGGAACATCATTCCCCCACCGCCGAGGAGCAAGTACCCAAAGGGGAAACTTACCCAGGCGCGAACAGGCAAGTACTGCTCCTATCACGATGAAGCTACCCATCGAACGAACAGTTGCTTTGCTCTCAGGACAGCGGTGGAGGGTTTGATTAACACCGGTCAGCTTCAGCGGTGTTTCTGCCTAAACCCGGGGGCCTGGTAGATACTGATGAATCCAACTTGATCTCCTGCAATCCTACTCACTAAGGAGAATACCGGGCGGGCCGGTCTTCTCCTCTCCGATGCCTAAGTTAGTATAGTTGGAATATATATAACCAAGGCACGTATGTAAGCGGGGAGAGAGATAAGTTACCTAATAAAGAGGGTAGTTGGGGCCCTTATATAGGTGGTTGGGGGTGAGGGCTGGCCTCACCCTTCGATGTGGGACTGGTTCCCTTCTGTTTGTACATTCTGGTGCCCTCTTTGGCAGGCCGGCGCCCCCGGCCCCAGGGTCCCAGGTGACAGGATAGAGTGCTGGACCCCGAGGCCGGGTGCTGGTGATCCGGTCCCGGGCCTTGGGCCGAGCCCTGGTGCGCTTGCTGCGGGTCTGTGGACCTGTTGTAGCCTCTCTGCGGCTACTGTCAACAAGTCCCCCAAGTTCCCGGTCAAGTGCAATCTTGAATGGGGACTTAAATCTGTCTTAATCTTGTCCCGCAGACCCGCAGGGTTACCAACCTACCGGTGCCCAGTCCCCCAAGTCTGCGTTAAAGATTGGGCGTGACTGAGGTGAGTACCTGTTACCGATGGGAAGCAATAGTTTATAAGTACGTTTGTAATATAAGTAGTACTGTGCCCAGGTGTTGTGGTGTTATGAGCATGGAGTGGGGTGGAACCCGGAGAGTGTATAAGATGATGCCATGATGCCATACAATAGATGTGTGCATCGAATGATAATGGGGCGTTGAAATCCGCCATGCAAGAGATTTGTGCATGGGATGATAATGGGGCGTTGAAATCCGCCATGCAAGAGATGTGCATGGGATTTCGGCCGGGCACTCTGCCCTATCGGTACGAAGCGGAGCTTCATTGGGTCACAACTGGGCGATCTGCCAAATCGAAACGGAGCGGAGTTCACTGAGCCTCTACCGGGCGATCTGCCAAATCGAAAGAAACGGAGCGGAGTTCACTGAGCCTCTACCGAGCGATCTGCCAAAGCGGAGTTCACTGAGCCTCTACCGGGCGATCTGCCAAAGCGGAACGGAGTGAAGTTCATGGGACCTCGACCGGGCGTTCTGCCATATCGAGACGAGTCCCAGGTGAACTTAAGTACTGGACCTCGACCGGGCATTCTGCCATATCGAGACGAGGTGGAGCAAAGGACCTCGACCGGGCGTTCTGCCATATCGAGACGAGTCCCATATTGCTAGGCTGCGGGGAGATTACCCCGGTGTTGCGGGCTGTTTAAAGCACCGGTGAACACTTGCTAGTTCTTCTCAGCTTGTGTTGAATAAGCGTTGAGGTAAGGGGGGGGTGGCGTTGAGGTGACAAGGCTCGCCGTGTAGCCCCAAGTTGATCGCGGTTCAATGCGATGCAGGGTTTTTATCCTGCTGGACAAGAGTACATGGGTTAGATGTAAACTCACCCGGGTGTATAAAGCCCATGCCGGTCGAATGTTCTCATGACCGGGGTCAAGCCATGGTACTGGGCGGAACTCGACTGGGCGTCCTGCCATATCGAGACGAGTCCCCCAGTGAAATGCCATGGGGCCGGGTGGATCCTGTTCCCGGTAGGGGGGTCGCGTTGAGGTGACAGGCTCGCCGTGCAGCCCCCGTTTGCCGCAGCTGGTGCGATGCAGGGTTTTTATCCTGCTGGACAAGCGTACATGGGTTAGATGTAAACTCACCCGGGTGTATAAAGCCCTATGCCGGTCGAATGTTCTCATGACCGAGGTCAAGCCATGGTACTGGGCGGAACTCGACCGGGCGTCCTGCCATATCGAGACTAGTACCCCAGTGAAATACCATGGGGCCGGGTGGATCCTATTCCCGGAATATGCTCTCGAGCCGGTTGGATGCGTCGTGGGGCGGATCTCGACCGGGCGTTCTGCCATATCGAGACGAGTCCCCCAAGTGAGATGTAGCTGGGTGGACCTCGACCGGGCGACATGCCATATCGAGACGAGGTCTCCAGTAGGATGGCGTGCAGCCGGTTGAATGATACCTTACCGTGAACTGCTGCGGACCGGGCGGATCTCGACCGGGCGACATGCCATATCGAGACGAGTCATCCGGTGATATGCAACGAAGAAGCCATGCAGTCGGTTGAATGATCATAACCGTGAACTGCCATGGTGCCGGGCGGATGGCTCATACCCGGATGGATGCTCTCGAAGTGGTTGGATGATTACCACCGGTGAGAGGTCTTCGAGATATGCAGTGAAGAAGCCATGCAGCCGGTTGAATGATCATAACCGCGAACTGCCATGGTGCCGGGCGGACCTCGACCGGGCGTCCTGCCATATCGAGACGGGTCCCCTATTGCTCATACCCGGATGGATGCTCTCGAAGCGGTTGGATGATTACCACCGGTGAGAGGTCTTCGAGATATGCAGCGAAGAAGTCATGCAGCCGGTTGAATGATCATAACCGCGAACTGCCATGGTGCCGGGCGGACCTCGACCGGGAGTCCTGCCATATCGAGACGGGTCCCCTATTGCTCATACCCGGATGGATGCTCTCGAAGCGGTTGGATGATTACCACCGGTGAGAGGTCTTCGAGATATGCAGCGAAGAAGCCATGCAGCCGTGGAACCTGGGGAAGTGTGGGAGGGTCTGACTCCTCGGTTCCCGCTCCTACCTTCCTGTCGCCAGCGTGTGGGACAAGTGGCTGACATGCATTTAAGGAGGAAGTCCATCAGTCCCGTCAGTTATGATGGCATGGGCAGTTTACCAATGCTGGGACACGTGCCAGCGGGGGGCGGTCTTGAGATGAAGGGCCTGGATTCGCAGGCGTTTGAGTTGCTCTGATTACTTGTTTTGGAGGGATTTCAATTGCCTAGGGCGCACCGGTCCCCCTATAAAAAGGCCTCCTCTGCTCTTCTTTCTGCTGTTGCTTCTTGCTTTGGAGAAACTAAGAGAAAGAGAGGAATCCGGCGAAAACTCTGAGCCCTTTTGCCCCACGAGATCCGTTTTCTCGAGCGCTCCCTAATTTCTTCCTACCATTGCTCGCTGCTTTCGCAGGGCGGATTGTCCTCGGTTGAGCATACTAATCGGTAAGTTTGTTGATTTCTTTGCCCCGGTGCTGTTCTTAAAATATTTCTTTGCCCCTAAAAAACTACACAGACTCCCTAAAATAGCTAAAGAGTCAAAATAGAGAGTCTGCTAAAGATGCTCTTAATAAACATCCCAATATTTTTTGTCATCAAACTTCCTTCTATACACTTCCTCATTTATAATAAATAAAAATTAAATATTTAATATGACAAAGGGTAAATTCTCTCCTCGTTTTCATGATGAGATTCAAATATGATTTAAACGTCAATGACCAATTATTTCATATAAGAACTAGGAAGCAACTAAATTGGTTGAACTGTGAGAGAGGTTATATTTATCTTGCATACATGGATACATCAACAATTACTTCAGTTGCATAACAACGACATTGACGCATTATATATATATATATATATATATCGATTCTAGTATTGATCATGATTATATAGATCATGTAGATATTGACATATAGTGAATTTCTTAAAATATTGAAGAACAACGAAGATAAAAAAAAGTCAAGGCATTCTATCTTTACTCATGTGTAAAGAGAAAATAATTACAAAATACCTTATAAATTGGTGGTCGATTTTATTAGTAATCAATGATACAATTAAGTGAAATAAAAGTAGTAAAGAAATAATAAAAATTTATGATGCATCATTCGATTTATTTTTTAAAAGATTTTCTCATTTATTTATGACGAGAGGCATATGAAGAAGTTTGATGATAAAATTGGACAAAAAAATACAAGAGGTGTGTCTTAAGAAATTAATGGAGTGTATATAAAATTTCTCACTAGTTACATAATAGTTTTTTTTTTCTATAAAAGATATCACGTGACAACTCAAGTGCTATAAAAAAGTCAAAATGATCACACACAACTTCTTTTTACCTGAAATACGATACAATCGGTAAACCTGGTTTAGTCCTCATCTACCTCGAGAATCTGGTTTTCCTTTCTGGGTTTCCTTGGTCTCAAACAAATCATACATACTACCACCACTAATCTATACAAAAAATGTGAGCTGTCACGTGGTACTTTTTTAACGGTTATATACACCGGCATACTAGAATGATAGTTAGAGTTAAAATAGAGTGACCAAAATGACATTTCCTAAATATGAGTGACCAAAGTGTCAATCAAGTGAAACTTAAGTGATTAAAACAAGAGTTAACGGTGTTATTAACGTCATGTACTAAAGTTTATGTTTTGAAACTCCGTGTATATAAATTCATAGTCGGTCTTGATATGAGCATAAAATGCTATGTGATTAATGATAAAACTCTACACTTTGCTTAGTTATTTTCCTTACTATATAGTATTTAACTTTATTTTATTGTTTTAGGTGTATTTTGAAGCAAATGAGAAAATATAGGAGAAAAAAATACATTAAAAGCTAAATCCAGAATTTTGCCTACGCAGGTTAGCCAACTTCGGCAGAAGCCTGAGGCCAGCTCAGGATGAAGTAAATTATGAGCCATATATCAATGGAAAGCTACAGACATCCCTCTACTTTCCAAAACATCTTGCGGTTCGTTGATACCTATTTTGTAGAGAAAGTTATGAACGATTTAGTACTCAAAAGTCAATCTGACGCGAATCTGATATCATATCAAATAAGGAGAGTTTGATCATAAATCTTCTTTGGACGAATTTTATGTGCAATTCAAGACACCACAGTCATCAAGGAGACGTCTTAGAAGAATTCTACAAGATTATGGCTTGCTTTTGTGCACCAATCATAAGAGACCTCGTGCTACTAGGGTTGTGTATTTTCTAGCTCTATATATATAGCATTTGAAAACATGTAAAGGAGAGAGAGACGGCACCCTACATCTTCTATCTTCTATCTTTTCTTCTTTACAATGTGTAATTAAATTCTTTTAGTTAGGGGCTGCCCATGAACCCTATTTATGCAAATATCTTGATTATGTTTGCTTAGTTTAATATTTGATTTCTATGTGATTGGTGTGCCTTGATTTGTGCTATTGATAACTTTTTGCATGTTTATTTTCTTTGGTGCGTAATTTAGATTATATACATGTGATTGCAGCTAGGGTTTAAGAGATGTTTCACCTAATTGTTATGTTTATTTCTCTCACCAAGTAGCGACTATCTCACTTGTGGAGGTAAATTAAGGGATGCTTATTAATTTGGGTAGAGAGTGCTGTCACATGATAGGAGCACAATGTGCGACGATATTATATGCTTATGCCCTCGTTTCTGCTTTGTTTAACCCTTATTTGTCTAAGATTGAGTCATAATTTAGTTAGTGTCAAATTTGGTAGAGTTTTGTGAAAAATGGTTAAGAATCCGAAAAATGACTAAGTTTGAGAAATCTGGAAAATATTGTAAAATATGTCTTTTTCGCGATTTTGAGATGAGCAAAATTATGATCCATCCTTGTCCGAATTCTATGAAATTTTGTGTGCTTAATATTCATATGTTGAGGAATGTTGTGTTAAAATTTCAGATCAATCGGAGTTCGGGAAGTCGCCCAAAAGTTGGCTGCAAAAGGGCAGTCCGAACATTCCAATCCAGGGGCTTACAGGATTTTCCTGGGACTTTGTCCCAACTTCGAAAAATCATTCCCGACGACTTGCATGGAATTTGGCCGAGATATTTTATGGAGAGATGGCCCTATGTGTCTAGTTTACGTGAGACTTAGAATCGCATCAATCGGAGCTCCACGGATGGAGATATGCCGTAATTACTGCATCAAGGTCAAATCTGCCGATTCCAGGAACCTACTGCCCCCTTTTTGTGTTTTCTGTTTTTGATGGACCAAATGGTGTACAAATGCATATGTGATGATGGTCCAAGCTTAAGGAAGGTTAGAGGATGACACCAAGCCAAGGCATTGAAGAAAAAATCAGAAAAAGAAGTTTCCTAGAAGAACCAAGAAAGGAAGGAACCAAAACCTTGTTGCACAAGGATTGCCTTTGCCGATTTGGACTAGGTTTTCTACCTAGGTTTTCTGCCGAATTTTCCTCTATAAATAGCCAAATTTTACACAGAAAAACTTGTCACATCTCAAGCCAAAACACAAAGCCAAAGCTCTACCAAATTCTCCCCAAAAATCCTACACAAACCCTAGCCGAAAATCACCTCCACCACCAACCAAGTTTCTGCCGAACTTGGAAAATACCTACTGCCGACTGCAACCTCAGCCGTGCAGCCTCCATTCCACCTCCATACATCGCCGGATCCACACCAAGACGAAGCTCTCCAAGGTTTCTAAAGTGTGATCTACTCCCCTCTTTCGGTTTAGCTTTTGTTTATGTAGTTATGAATTGTTTTGTCTATGAAACTCTTTTGTATTTTCGGTTTTGGATTATATGTCTATGTATGATTCAAATTGGAGATTGGTTTTATGAATTGTATGTTGATGAATTGTTTGATTCGATGTTTAGATTTAGATTTAAATTTCGGCTTCAATGAATTTGCATGCTAAATTTGTATTATAAAACTTGTAAGATGAGTACACTTAGATAATTAGGACAGTGGTATAGATGCATGTTGAGGATTTAAACCGGTTAGAACTGAGGTGAGGGCTTATAATCGATACTTAGTGTTGTCTTTGAACATGATCTAGGTATTAGGTTTAATTTGCTTGAGTTATAATGAACTAAGTAGACGTATGATCACTTTGATTTGTTGTGCTCACCTAGAGTGGTTAACCTTAGGACTTGCATGTTAAATGAGAAGATTGACGACCTTACTTGTTTGCTTGTCTTCAACTATAGACTTTAGAGCTTCAATGCTATGACTTGTATAAGGTAGCATAACTTTTAGGATCACCTCGCGAAAGCTCGATCTTAAAACAATAGAAAAAGTCTCTCAACTAGGTAAAAATCGGAAACGTTCTAGTTGTAGGTTGAAACTTGTTTAAGTTCAATGCATGCTAATTACTTGTTCCTTACTTTCTTTTGTGTGAGTCTTACTTGTTAAAGAGTTGAGTGTGGAGTGCTTTGTGTGAAAGATGTCGACCAAACTTGTAAATATTAGACTTAGGATTTATTTTCAGCATTTTAATTTCATGCCTAGGACATTAGAGGCAGCCCTATGGCTGCCGAACTTCATCTTCATCCCCCATGATAAATTCGTATATATGTATATAAGTGTGACAATTGTGTGCATATGTGTTGTGAATATTTTTGTTAACATTCTCATGTTTCAGGTACCCTTAATCCCCGGCTAGAACGATCCCTACTTATTCTATACTACTGACGATTGTAGGGTTATTATTGCTTGATGCTCGCTTCGGCGACTCGTCATCACATTACTTAGACTTTAATTAACAAACAAACTTTCATAGATCATCACTACAAGAAAAAAGGGCTTTGCCGACGAAAAAAAAAAACGGCCGACGAAACACTTTTTTCGTCGGCTATTCCCAAGAATGGCCGATGAAAATTTTTGTCGTCGCAAAAAAAAAAAATTTCGTCGACTATTCCCATAGAATGGCCGACGATTTTTTATTTCGTCGGTAAAAATTAAAAATCGTCGGCTATACTACAAGAATGGCCGACGATTTTTTCTTTCGTCGGCTATACCCCTATAATGGCCGACGATTTAAAGTTTTCGTCGGCTATACAAATTTAAGAAGAATGGCCGGCGAAGTTGACAATTTCGTCGGCTATAAGTCTTTATATTTTCAGATCTGGACAGAAGCTGCCCATTTCAAAAAAAACAGAAAAAAACGGGAGAAAGAGTGAAAAATCTGTGGGTATTGTTGAAATCCGTCCTCTCTTACATTGTGGAGCTATATATAGGTACGTATATGTGTATATATGTTGATTTTGAGTTTTAGTTGAGTTGATTTTGAGTTTTAGTGATTTGGATATAGTAAGTGATTTTTTGTTTTGTTGTTGTTTTAGTGTTAGAATGTATGTATATATGTTGATTTTGAGTTGTAGTTGAGTTGATTTTCAGTTAGAGTATAATTATGTGTTTTAATTTAATAATGTTATTTTAATTAGTGTTAAAATATATATAAATATGTTAATTAATGGTTGTTGATAGTGTAATGAACTTAAATAATGGTTGTTAATTAATGGTATATATATATATATATGAGTTGATGTTGATAATAATATATATTGTAATATATATATGTGTTAATTAATTTATTATTAATTAAAGTTATACATATATATTATTATCAGGCTATATATGGATCGAGATAAGAGTTGGATTTCGCTTCCAAGGCATGACCGACGATACACTACAGGAGTTGTGGATTTTATGCAGTTCGTCGAGGAAAATGCAAAGGGGAATTACCATTATTGCCCGTGCAAGAAATGTAAGTGTCGCAGTGATATGTGTCGATTTCCGATTAGGACAGTATGGGAGCACCTAAAGAGTAATGAGTTTTGGCCGAAGTACACACGTTGGATATATCACGGTGAGCCATCATTAGATGGATCGCATGATCATGGACAGTATTTTGAGGCGGGCAGTAGTAGTACATCCAACGATCCAACAATGGCATTCGTCAACGACGTGTTTCCTTTTGAAAGCGGTGTACGTGGGGAACAATATATGCAGGACCCGGTGCAGCCGTTCCCACAAGTTGTCAACACTTCTGCCTTTGACAAGTACAACAAACTGATTGCATTGCAACAGACCCCTGTGTCTTCAAGTTCTGAGAAGACAGTTCTTCAAAGTGTGATGGAGGTAATGAGGATTAAAGTCGAGACAAAAGGGAGCATCAGGCAAGTTGATGAATATCTACAGTACACTTCTTCGTTGTTGGAGGAGGGTCATCGTAATCCTATCAATCACCGTCAGGTCCGAAGTATCCTCAAAGATCTAGGGCTTTCCTACATTAAGATCCATGCATGCGCATTTGACTGCGTTCTCTTCTGGGGAAAAGATACAGAAGGGAATGACCTTGCTAGCCTTGACGCATGTCCGATATGTCAGTCTAACCGATATAAGTTGACGGGAGCAGGCAATAGGAAACCTGTGAAAGTGCTTCGGTATTTTCCGTTGAGAGATAGGCTTGAGCGGTTGTACATGTCAGAAACCACCGCAAAAGCCATGAGGTGGCACGGTGCGCGGGACGCGGGAGACGCAGATATCATGACACACATCTCTGACGGAGCGGCTTGGAAGCATATAAACAATGAGTTTCCTTATTTTGCGTCAGATGTCAGAAACGTCAGGCTCGGGCTCTCAACCGACGGGTTCAACCCTTTCGGCACCATGAGTCTTTCATACAGTATATGGCCGGTGGTTTTGGTACCTTGTAACCTTCCTCCGTGGATGTGCATGAAGAAGGAATATAATATGTTGACGTTGTTGATTCCGGGGCCTGGTTACCCAGGGAAATGTCTCGATGTGTATATGAGACCATTGATTGAAGAGCTTAAGGTATTGTCGGACGTTGGTCATCCCACTTTTGACAAGTACAAGCAGGAGACGTTCCAGATGCATGCCATGGTTATTGGTACCATCAGTGATTTTCCTACTTATGGGATGTTGTCGGGCAGCGTTGTTAGGGGATACAAGGCTTGTCCAGAGTGCCTCAGCGATTATGGGAGTACCCCTCATTGCAACAAGATATGCCGAATGGGTCATCGTGTGTTCCTTCCGGCGGATCACCACTGGCGTTACGAGTCCGCCGCATTTGATGGAACCGAAGAACACGGCCGTCCTCCCAGAAGATGGACAGGAAGAGAAATTTTAGCAAGACTTAATGAGTACGATTTTGGGCCCCTCAGCAATCATCCCGATATTGTAGCGGAAATACCTGAAAGGCCTGAGGAGTACAAATTCTGGACACATAGGAGCATATTGTGGGAACTCCCGTACTGGTGTGAGTTGCTGATCCGTCACTTCCTAGACGTTATGCGCATAGAAAAAAATGTTTCTGAAAGTGTGGTGGGCACAACGCTGAACTTGGAGGGGAAGACGAAAGACGGTCCTAAGGCTCGCACTGATCTGCAAAACATGAATATCAGAAAACCACTATGGTTGAAACAAGGGAAGAGAAAAATGCCTCAAGCTCCTTACACCGTCAAGCCTGAGCATAAATCAGAAATTTTTCATTGGATAAGTCGGGCCAAGTATCCTTCAGGCTTTGCTGGAAATATAGCCAAGTGTGTCAACAGACAATTCAACCATCTGTACGGGTTGAAAAGTCATGACAATCATATCCTGGTACAACGTCTCTTCCCTGTTTTCATTCGACCGTTCCTTCCCCGTCACGTTGTGGAGCCGTTAGTAGCGTTGGCAAGATTTTTCCAGAAGGTATGCACACGGGAAGTGAGAAAATCTGACCTCCGGGAAATGCAACAAGACATCGTTCATATCATGTGTAAATTTGAGATGATATTTCCTCCAAATTTTTTCGACATCATGCCTCACCTCATGATCCATCTTCCTCAGCAGTTGTTGCTTACCGGTCATGTGCACTTCACTTGGATGTATCCGATGGAAAGGTACGTATTTTACACCTTATGTTAATTTCCTCATCAATATATGTGATATAGTGTTAATGTATTATCATAACACTTTAAAAACTTGATTTATAGGCAACTTGGACAGTATGGTGGTTTTGTCCAAAACAGATCCGCACCTGAAGGATGTATAGCTGAAGCATATATTGCGCACGAGTGCGTCACCTACATGAAGCTGTATTTCGGAGCGTTACAGGAAAGCATACAGGAAGATGTACCGTCACAGTTCAATCTTTCCATACTCTCCGACGATGTTGTACTCGGTGGAAACATGCCAGTTTCCTACAAGTTGAAAGATTATGAGGTAGCCATTGCACATTGGTGGGTACTAATCAACTGTCCAGAAGTTCAGTTTTGGAAGGACATACATCTACGCTGTGAAGGAGTAGCAGGTGATCTCGATTACCACAACCAGACATTCGCAGAGTATTTCGGCCGCTGGGTACGTACCTTTAACACTATTCTATACGTGTTCATATATTATTGTGTATATTTATTCATATTTATAGTTGATTCTGATGGTTGCAGATGAACCTTATTGAAAATGATAATCACCCAAATTGGTCGCACGAACTCAGACTTTTAGCGAGGAGGCCGGTCTATTCAAAAGTTTATGCGACGTGCAAGGTGAATGGTGTGTTATTTCGATGTGAAGACAGAGACCTCAGACTGAAAACACAAAATTCAGGGGTTATGGCACATGGTGGGGATGGTGGAGTTGACTATTACGGTGTTCTCCATTCAGTTGTGGAACTGCATTACGGGGAAGGCATGAAAGTGCACCTTTTCAAGTGTAGATGGTTTGACACACGGCCGCAGAGCATGAAAACCGATCAATACGGCATAAGTTCTGTGAACACTAGTACATCATGGTATGAGGACGACCCGTTCGTTTTAGCCACATGGGTGAAACAAGTGTTTTATCTTGATGATCTCGCCAAGGGTGACCCGTGGAAAGTAGTCAACACTATCCACCATCGCAACATTTACCGGGCGTCTACACTTGGAGTGGCTGAAGAGAACGAGGAAGGGGGCACCGCGTATCAAGAGCCCAACTCAAACGGTATTCCTGACTCCTCTTTTATTCGCCTAGACACGCCGGTGCGAATTCGACGTGAAGAGCCACTGCTTGTTGATGTTGATCCAAATGAAGAAACTAACGAGGACTCTAGTGGTGAGGAAAGACATAGATTACCCCTATCGAGCAATTCAGAAACCGAAGAAGACTCATCTGATGATTCCGATTATAATCCGACGGATTAAGTAATTTAAATGATGTAATCCTTTCATTTGTAATCAACTCATTTCTAATGAACGGGCGTGGGGATGAGCCTCCCAGCTAGGCTGGGTTCCAAACCCCTTAAACAAAAATTTGAAATATGTTGACTGTTGGGTTTCTGGTTTTTTATGTTCAATTTTGGTTATATGTGAACAGGACATCGGAATAGGAGAGGTGTAAAACCACTGATTTTTTTGGTTTTTTTTTTTCAGAGAATAACCGACGAAAAATGCATTATTTCGTCGGCCATTACAATAATGGCCGACGAATAATGAATTTTTCTTCGGCTATACGTACAATGGCCGACGAAAAATTCATTATTTCGTCGGCCATAAGTTTTTTGCAAAATAATGGCCGACGAATAATGAATTTTTCGTCGGCAGTACGTACAATGGCCGACGAAAAATTCATTATTTCGTCGGCCATAAGTTTTTTGAAAAATAATTATTTTATTTTTGACCGAAAACGACAAAAGAATAGCCGACGAGTACTAGGTTTGATTTCGTCGGCTATGATTAAAAAAAAAAACAAAAAAATTCAGCTTCCATTTTCTATCACTATCGACAAACCATTGCTTCATCATTCAAATGCAAATGTGTCGTGAAATAAGATATGACCGAAATATTGAAATACATCTACGGTTGAAAAATGAGCAGATTCCGACAAAATCTGTGTGCCGAATATTGCGGTTAACTGTTTTTTACTTCCGTTTTCCTATGGGTAGCCTGACGGTCGGTAAATATTTTGAGGAAAATTTTTATACGATTAGTTGCGTCTCATCGATCTGAAACTATTCTCTGTTGAAGATCAGGCCAAAAAACATCATTTAGACGGGCCAATTTCCGTTTTAAAGCGTTTAGAGGTTTGACTCACCCGGTTGACCATCCCGATCGATCCGTTAAAGTCGTCAGATGTAGTTGGATTTTTTTTCACACATGTATTTAATCTTAACGGTGATATCTGACGGTTAGAATAGATTTTCCCAACTTTTAGATTCAAAATCGGAACATATGCACTAAGGTTCCATAACTTGTTTACCAAGTGTTTAAGTGAATGTATAGTTTCAAATAGTTACTATACGTAGACTCTTCAAATGCAAATGTGTCGTGAAATAAGATATGACCGAAATATTGAAAAACGTCTACGGTTGAAAAATGAGAAGATTCCGACAAAATCTGTGTGCCGAATGATGCGGTTAGCTGTTTTTTACTTCCGTTTTCCTATGGGTAGCCTGACGGTCGGTAAATATTTTGATGAAAATTTTTATACGATTAGTTGCGTCTCATCGATCTGAAACTATTCTATGTTGAAGGTCAGGCCAAAAAACGTCATTTAGACGGGCCAATTTCCGTTTTAAAGCGTTTAGAAGTTTGACTTTGCAGTTTGACCGTCCCGATCGAGCCTTTAACGTTGTCAGATGTAGTTGGATTTTTTTCATACATGTTTTTAATCTTAACGGTGATATCTGACGGTTGGAATAGATTTTCCCAACTTTTAGATTCAAAATCGGAACATATGCACTAAGGTTCCTTAACTAGTTTACTAAGTGTTTAAGTGAATGTATAGTTTCAAATAGTTTCAAATAGTTACTATACGTAGACTCTTCAAATGCAAATGTGTCGTGAAATAAGATATGACCGAAATATTGAAATACGTCTACGGTTGAAAAATGAGCAGATTCCGACAAAATCTGTGTGCCGAATGTTGCGGTTAACTGTTTTTTACTCCCGTTTTCCTATGGGTAGCCTGACGGTCGGTAAATATTTTGAGGAAAATTTTTATACGATTAGTCGCGTCTCATCGATTTGAAACTATTCTCTGTTGAAGATAAGACCAGAAAACGTCATTTAGACAGGCCAATTTCCGTTTTAATTTATAGAGTTTAGAGGTTTGACTTCGTAGTTTGACCAAACGTTTAGCCGACGAAATACTTTATTTCGTCGGCTAAACTCTTGTGATACGCTTATTGTCCGCCGTTGGATGGCTCAGATCCAACGGCTGTGATTTTCCAAAGTATAGCCGACGAAATATTTAATTTCGTCAGCTAAACTCTACTGATCCGCGCATTTTCATTGTCCCCCGTTGGATGGGGGAGATCGGACGGCTGCTGAGCACCTAAACTATAGCCGACGAGTTCATAGATTTCGTCGGCTATACTTAAGTATAGCCGACGAATTAAAGCATTTCGTCGGCTATTCTTAAGTATAGCCGACGAAATCTTTTTAATTCGTCGGCTATACTATCGGGTATAAGTTTGTTGCAGCCGAACTCTAGCCTCCATTTGCTGCATATTTCCAAATCCTCCAACCGATCCAGCGCTGCTCGCCTCGTCGTCCTCCTCCCTCTTCCTCCTCGAATCCGGCAACCCCCTCCTCCCTCTTGCTCCTCCAATCCGGCAGCCTCCCTCTTCCTCCTCCAATCCGGCCGGCCCTCCCTCTTCCTCCTCCAATCCGGCCTGTCCCTCCTCCGGCGTGTCCCTCCTCCGGCCCAGCCTCCTCCTCCCTTCCATTTTCAATTCGGCAGTAGGTTTTTTTTTTTTTTTTTTTCCATTTATGTTAATTAATGTTAATTTAGATATAATTTAGGTATTTATGTTAATTTAGGTATAATTTAGGTATTTATGTTAATTTAGGTATAATTTACGTATTTATGTTAATTTAGGTAAATTTTAGGTATTTATGTTAATTTAGATAAATTTTAGGTATTTATGTTAATTTAGGTAATTGTTTTCAAATTTATTTTAATTGTATAATTTATACGTATAAATTGGTTTTTTTAATTATATAAATTGATAACTTAATTGTATAATTTAGCTTAATTATATATATAGCTTAATTATATTTAATTATAATTTGTTATTTAATATAATATAATTTAATATGTTAGTATATAAATTGTTATATTAAAATATGTTAGTATTATTGGTTATTATATTAATTAGAATTTGTTATTTAATATAATATAATTTAATATCAATTAATGTATTAATGCCTCGGGCTTTAGATGACCGATGCATTAAGAAACCTATTCGGAGGCCGTCGTGGCGGCAGATCTAGAGGTTCTAGAAATTCTGGCGGTTCCGCAGACTCCGAGAGGACCGCTAGCCAGCCTGAGAGGACCACCAGCCAGCCGCGGAGGAGTGTAGATTCATCCCAGCCGCGGAGGACTGTGGATGCAGACCAGCCGCGACGGAGTGTGAGTTCTCGGCACCAGACCCTTCTCCAGGCGGGGCGGCCGTCGAGCACTTCACTTCCGCATGTCGGTCCCTCCGTGGCTCCGAGGTTTAGTCGGCAGCTATTTCACGAGGAGATAGCTGCCGACGTTCCTCAGGTTCGTATGCCTGAGGTTCATCGGGAGCCGATGCCGAGTCCGACCCAGTCTGCTGCTGACTCGACTGAGGCTCCTACTCTCCCAAACCAGCTCTTCCTCCCGTACAACATTCCGGCGATACCGGAGGTCGACTATTAGGGTGTGCCCATATGGCCTGATATGCCTCAGTACGTGAGTGCTGCGGAGGCATACCAGCAGCAGCCATTTGAGAACCCTGACCACCTTATTTCGGCGAGGAGAAAAGGAAAGTCGACAGACGAGTCATCCACTTCAGGTAACATTTGATTTTATTAATTAAATGTTTTATTAAAATTAACGCACTAATATTTAATTTTATTAACCAATCGTCGTTTTTGTGATAGGGACAGCCGCTAGCAGTTCACGGAGGAATACGAGAGGTGTCATATGTTTTGACACGCTCAGGAGAACTGTTGAGCGCAGCGGCAGGATTCAGATCAACGAACCTCCTAATCAGGAGGTTCCGGGGAAGAAAAAACGCGACTACTCGGGTTGCGTGGGGTCACTGATTAGGGACAGAGTCCCTATGTTGTGGACCCGGTGGGCTGATGTGCCCCCAAGAGATCAAGAGGGAGGTGAACAACGCCGCGTCGGTGAGTAATTTAAAAAATTTAATTTATTTATCGTCATATTTAATAATTTTCGGTATTATTACAATTGTAAAACTAATAAAATATTATTTTTCAGACATTCTTCGAGATTGCCGAACACAGGCGGGATTGGGCGGACACCCAGCAGAACTCGAGGTACGTTTGTTTTTATGATATTATAATTATCTTATAATTATTAATATTTTATGATATTAATAATATTTCTAATGCACTTTTGTTTTTTTCGTAGGTTCAAAGAGTGGAAGAACGAGCTGCGTTCCCACTATAACGAATACGACTACCTTGGTCGTATGGGTACTCCCAGGGAGTTCATGTTCCGGGAGTACGAGTGGCGTTGTTTGAAGACAGTAGACTTCAACAACCCAGTTATGTAGGTAAATACTAAACTTCAGTAAAAATGTTTATTTTGTTAAAATTTTAATTATTAGTTTAATTATTTTATAATTATTACACTAATATTTTTTGATGCATTTTTCTAACATTTTATTATTTGTTTGAAGCAACGTTCTCGGATAAACTCTGAGAACCGCCGCCGGAACACAACCCCCCATCATGCTGGTTCACGGCCGTTTGCACAATATCAGGAGGAGGCGCTCAGAGATCATCCTGATAGCAACCCGTACGTGGAGACGTTCAAGATCGCTTATCCACAAGCGACAGAACAGCTCGTAAGTCGTTCATTACAATTTTAAAATTTTAATTATTAATTTTACTTAATTATATATTTGTTATAATATTAATTTTTTTTTCCCGTCCACTTAGGAGAGGGTCAACCGGGCCGAAGAAGAGGTGTTCCAGCAAGTAGTTCGGGAGACACAACCGAACATTTCAGAGGCAGATCTGGAAGAAGCCATGCGCCATGTCGACCGGTCCAGTGTCCAAACGGCAGCGAGGTTGTTCGACGCAGCCTTCCCAAACCGGACAAACAACTTCTACTGCCGGGGTTTGGGAAGTTCTGGACTAGGGCTTCTGAAGACCACTAAGGGAGGTCAAAAGAAGGGAGGCGGGGAGAGCCAGCATATGAGGGGGGAAGTGCAGCCATTGGCCGCAGAATTGGCGACCTCGTCCCAGACAGTACAGGAGCTACGCCGCAACACACAGCAGTATCAGGACGAGATGCGCCGCAGAACACAGCAGTATCATTTGGATATGGCCGGTTGGCATGCCGAATGCGAAAGAATTCGGCAACAAAACTACGACAACCAACAAGCCTGGTGGTATGAGATGTTCGCGGCACAAAACCAAGGCCTTCCACCCCCGGTCCCGTTTCAGCGGTTAGTGGAACCTCCAATGCCTCAACCTCCCGAGTTCGGTCAGCAGGATGACGAGCCTGATGGAGAGCAGGATGCTGGGGATGACCTGCTGGACTTCAGTAGTTTAGGTGATGATTAGGGTTTAGGGTTTATGTATATTAGAACGAATTTAATAAAAAGGGTATTTAGACGTGTTTCTTGTTGGTGCAAATGCATGGACTGTTTTTGTGATTTGCAGGTTGCTTGGAATGGTAATTTAGAAAATAATTTAATTTTTTTTTCCCCAAATGCAAGAATAGCCGACGATTTTGGCATTATTTCGTCGGCTATAATAACTATAGCCGACGAATTTTACCAATTTTCGTCTGCTATAAGTTGTATAGCCGACGAAATTTACATTATTTCGTCGGCTATAACTAATTAATGCCTATTAAATATTAATATATTTCGAGGAAATAGCCGACGAAAATTTATAAAAACGTCGGCTATTGTTAACAACAATAGCCGACGAAAATTTATTAATTCGTCGGCTATACTTAATGAATTTCGTCGGCCATTTTAACAATAGCCGACGAAAATTTATTAATTCGTCGGCTATACTTAATGAATTTCGTCGGCCATACTCGAAAATACCCGACGAAATTCGTCAGCAATTTCTCCCAGGTTTGGCCGACGAAAAATATTTTCGTCGGTACAGTCGTCGGCCATACTCTACTATAGCCGACGAATTCGTTTTTTTCGTCGGCCATTAGTATAGCCGACGGGGTTGTTCCGACGACGTATAGCCGACAAAAATTTCGTCGGCAGATGGTATAGCTGACGAAAAATGGCCATAGCCGACGAAATTTTTTTCGTCGGCCATACTTTCGGATCTGGTAGTGCATAATGATTTCTACTTGATTTGCTAGACAACTGCTGTCAGAGCTAGTGGACTTGGTAGAGAATGTTTCTAACGAAAAGTGCAGTCACAGCGTTAGATAATATTTTGAATGTAAAAAAAATAATTTCAATGTTGTCATAGTTATTCTTGTTTGTTGTCAATAACTAGTAGTTGAATGTTTTCTAAGCTTAATCAAGGGTGGAGTATAACAATGGTGAATTAGTGTAGTTTCTAACTTGTTCATCTCATTCATTGAATTTATATTGCTTTTCTACTTTTGCATCAATTTCCAAAACCCCATTTTAATTGTTTTATTTTTGTTGTTAACGTAAATTGTAAGAGTACCCACAATCCCTGGCTTGAACGATACCCACTTCCGAACGATACTACAACTACACAAGAAGGTTAATTGAACAGCCAATCTCAGCTACGTCAATTTTGGCGCTGTTGCCGGGGATTGTAAAATCCCTAACAATTTGTGTTAATTTTTTTTGTATTTATTTCTATTTGTATATTTACTAACTTTGATTTTTGTTTTGTGTTTTAATGTGGCAGCAATCTTACGAGTTGTGTTTCATATGCTCTATGGTAGGTCACTCAAAGGAAACATGTCCAAGCATCCAATATCAAGGATACTACGATCAAAGTACCATGCTTGGAGGATTTGAAGACAACCTAGGGTATTGGAATGATTATTATTCACCGCCAAATGATCGAGTATGGAATTCTTCATGGAACAACAATCCCAACATGCAACAAAATTCTTTTAACGAGTATGCAGCTTCTCCATGTGTGTACAATGATTATTGGCCACAGATACCATCTCAAATCTCAGATAAGTCAAATCGTTACAATGAGCTGATTGAGTATGTAAATGCTTCTACCAAGGAACATCAAGCTCTTGATGATGAGTGGGCAGAAACTAAAAGACATTTGGAGACCTTAATGTTTCAAGTGCACTCTTCTACAATGATTCAACCTCATGAAGCATTCCATGAATCAACAATTGATGAGGATGAAGTCAGGGATTTTGACGAGTGTTATGAAGATCAGTGCAATGTTGAGAGCTTTGAGAATCATGAAGTACAATACATAGCTGACCTTAAAGCATGGGAGTATGAAGACTTGTCTGATGATGAGTTGTTCTACAATGAAGAAAATAAGGATGTGTTTCATGATAATGAGTTCCATGTGTTGGAAGCAATCACAATGGATCATAACGATCCAAAAGTTTATGAGACCACGAAGGAGGAATGCGTAAAAAAAGAGTTCATTAAAGCCCCTACATTTACTGACTTTGTCTATCATGTGGAGATGGTGGTATGTGAACATATCAAATCAGATGAGGAGATCATTCTTGCCAAGATTGTTAAAGTTGAGAAAACTTGGAGAGACCATGAGATATCTTTGAAGAGGGTTGCACATTTGAAGGAACCAAGACCTAAACCTTCTCATTATTCTTGATATGTGAAGATCGTCATGCTACAAGACGTTAAAATAGCGCTTGTTGGGAGGCAACCTAACCCTCTATCCCTTTTTATTTGTCTTTGTTTTTGTTCGTTTTGATGTGTTTTGTGTGTGTGCAAGTCGGATTGGAAAGAAAAGTGAAGAAAAATACAAAATTTTGCCCAAAACAGAATTTCGGCAGAATAGTCTATCAGTTTTGAATGGTCGCCGTTTTCAGCTCAATATACCTGGGAGAGTGTGCCATATACCATTAGAAAGGTACATAAGTCTATTTTTTGTATAACTTTACAGAAGTAGATTTAGAGCCTTGAGCTGTTTCCAGTTTCAGTTTGAGTACACTAATGTCATCCAGCAAAACAGAAAACTGTGCAGTTGGGTCTGATAAAAGGCAAAACAGAGAATACTTTTGTTGATTGGATTGAGACAAACTTTATACCTATGGAAAGCTTTATGTGTCTGCTACAAATTTTCTTTATATCACTTTTGCATTAGATCACTGGAACATATCAAAATTCAGGTATTAAGAGGTAAAGGTCATGTCTGCCTTACTGTGAGATTTTCTACTTTTCTGCTAACTTTGCAGGAGCGTATCTCTGAAACCGT
The DNA here is from genome assembly GCA_963682095.1 of Potentilla sterilis. NCBI lineage: Eukaryota > Viridiplantae > Streptophyta > Magnoliopsida > Rosales > Rosaceae > Potentilla > Potentilla sterilis. The sequence continues at coordinate 29,548,356 of OY821755.1, read as the reverse complement.
TTGGAATTAGGAAACGTGCCACATATGCACGAACAGCAAGCAACATCAAATTTTTATTCCAATGGTAGTTTTCACATCCGAGAGTCAATGTCAATGTTATTTGACTAGGAAACCGGAAAACAGCTTGTTGGAGGTCTTGAAGGGGGAGATTTTCTTGACCTTTTTTTTTTGTTCTTTCTATTCTATGCTTGAATTGTGCTTTTACATATTATTCATTCATTTTGCATTGAGGGCAATGCATAGTTCAATTGTGGGGGTGTAATTGCACACTTTTTAGTTGTTTGTTTGAGTGATATATTTGAAAAATCCAAAAAAATTGAAAATTAAAAAAAAAAAAAAAAAATTTGTTTTGTTTTTGAGTCTTAGGAGCCCTTAGCTAGTCTAGGATCACAATGTTATTCTTTGGTTAATTGAAATGCATGGAAAGCATATGGATATGTAGTAGATATGGTTTTGTTAACAAAAGCAAGCTATAATCTTGTAGAATTCTTGTGAGGTTGAATTGTGACTTTAATCAACAAACAAACTTTCATAAATCATAATGATTTCTACTTCATTTGCTAGACTACTACTGTCAGAGCTAGTGGACTTGTTAGAGAATGTTTCTAACGAAAAGTGCAGTCACGGCGTTAGATAATATTTTGAATGTAAAAAAAATAAGGGTTAATTTCAGTTTACTACCCAAAACTTTTGGTCAGGTTTCAGTTTCGTCTTTATTCTTTTAATTTAATCACGTGTGCCCTCCTACTTTTAATTTTCTATCAACCCGAGATAAAAATTCAATTTCACTTCGAACATGACGTCATTATCCGACGTGGACGAGACATGCTGGCCTACTTTTCAGTTTCCAACCCTTTTCAAATGGCATACCTTTTATTTTTGGCGCCAGCATGTCTCTTCCACGTCGGATGATGACGTCATGTTCGAAGTGAAATTGAATTTTTGTCTCGGGTTGATAGAAAATTAGAAGTAGGAAGACACACGTGATTAAATTAAAAGAATAAGGACGAAACTGAAACCTGACCCAAAGTTTTGGGTAGTAAACTGAAATTAATCCAAAGAATAATTTCAATGCTGTCATGGTTGTCCTTGTTTGTTGTCAATAACTAGTAGTTGAATATTTTCTGAGGTTAATCATGAAGTATAACGGTGGTGAATTGGTGTAGTTTCTAACTTGTTCATCTCATTCATTGAATTTATATTGCTTTTCTACTTTTGCATCAATTTCCAAAACCCTATATTTAATTGTTTTATTTTTGTTGTTAATGTAAATTGTAAGAGTACCCACAATCCCCGGCTTGAACGATACTACAACTACACAAGAGGGTTAATTGAACAGCCAATCCCGGCTACGTTAGGTCTAACTTCATGTACTATTCATAAAATTTCCCCTTTTTAATATCTTAAAAATAACTAAAGAGTTTCATATATAGGGTTAAACTCGTTGTCACATAAGAGTTTCGTGGTAGCTACACTTCTTGTCACATAAATATTAACAAGCAATTAGTAGAAATATTTGCCTAATTGTAATTTTGTGAGGAATTGGATGAGGGGGAGGCAAATACCTATATTGTTGTCACCGAAGTACCATACTACCATGCGAAATCATCATTATTGCGAATAGAAACATAATTATCATTCCACATCCATCTACAACGCAAAAATTCAATGATTTTTTAATGTTGTTTCAGATTTATGTGAAAGGAACGAGTTCTGTCAATTAAGGCACATGTTCTTCTATGATGTTCATCATCCGATATTGTCACGAGAAACATGCTCAAAATATTAACTCGCTTTAATCATGAAGCAATGGTATGAAAGGATGACTTATAAGAGCATAAATTTAGCCAGTCCTATGTTATTTTGGATTGGTGTTTGGTCCACCGACTTAGAGACGCTCCAAATAGCTCGCTAACCAATGACACCAAGGGATGGGAATAAAGTATAGAATTTGTATTTCAAAGAACAAATTAGGATGAAATTGGAGCTCAATGAGGATACATTCATGAATGATGTCTACTATAGAGATCTGATCAACTTACATTTACAAGAAGGGAAAGCATGTCTTGAAGTTTGGATAATGTTGGGCATGATTTCTTACATGCAGATTATCTGCCTCATAAATTGTATGATGTAATGAATGAAAACATGGATGACAATTACTTTTATTAGTTTCTAAAAAAGTTAAGAGTAAGTTTTGCTTTCTTATGATATATTTTAAGCTGCTCCTTTTGTTAAGAAAGAATCGTGTGTATTCAGGATTGTATCTTTAGATAGTTACTGCCATATATTCTCATTCTAATTATAGAAATAGTTTCCTATTGTATTTGATACTTTTGTAATCGTGTATCTGTATATATTACTGTTGAATGAATGAGAGAAGGTATTCTAGCCAAACTACTTCTTTTCATGGTACCAGAGCAAGTATAAGATCCATAGCCGTTGTGTCTTGTCTCTCGTGTAGCAACCTTTTTTCTCTATAAGTTGATGCGCTCTATTTCTCGTGTAACCCTTTTTTCATCATGGTCAAGCCAAAAGAAATTATTCCCTCAGAAGGAGGCAGTTCTAATAGTCCCTCCAATCCTTATTTCATAAATCATTCAGATCATCCAGGCTTGGTTTGGTTTCCAAAGTCATGAATGGAGATAATTATTCGACTTGGCGTCGAGCCATAATATGCTCTGAACGCCAAAAATAAATTGAGATTTGTTAATGGTGTCCTCAAGCTCCCCTCGGCAGAAACACATCCTGATGAATATGCTACATGGTCTAGGTGCAACGACATGGTTCATTCATGGATCGTCAACTCTATTGCTCTAGAGATCTCAGCCAGCGTGATTTATTACACGATCGCTCGTGAAGTATGAGAAGATCTTCGTGGGCATTTCCCTCAAAGTAATGCTCCTCGCATCTTTAAAATTCAATGAGAAATCTGTTAGGCTCGCAGTTGGAGGAGGATCGGGGTCGCCTGAAATCGGAGGTTGACGGAATTCGAACTGTCCATAAGCCAGAATCATTGAAACTAGTTAAATATGCATGTATAGCTAATGAGAGGAGAAAGAATCACACCATATGCAGAACGAAAGAGAGAGATTGGTGATGAATCTGGTAGCCATTCTTGGAGAGAAAGAGAGAAGGAGAGAGTTTGGTCGTGTCAAGTATAGGAAACAAATTCGGTATAGATAGAAATAAGTGTATGTGCATTATGGTAAAGAAGAAAATGTACACTTAGGTTTTCTTAGAAGTTAAAAAGTGAAATGGAGGTATATTAAGTAGTAGCGGTACACACAACACTTTTGGAGGTGTAAATAGTACTCTTTATTGTAATGCTAATAAAAAACATTCTGTAATGCTACTTTAACATTGGAATGCAAAATTCATGAAAAATATTACATTTATTCATAAAAGACCGAATATTACATTTCTGTGCCGTGCCGTTTGATGGATTGATCATGTAACCATGTGACGACCACGTGATGAACAGTCCAAGGACGCCAAAGCTGTTCAAACTCCAGGCTTTCATTTTCCACATAACACTATCGCGAGCTCAATTAATATTCCCACACACACACAACACATTTATTTATATAAATATATTTTTCCCTCCTTATCGAATCATCATCTAAGCTTCATTTGTTTCTCTCTGAAAATCCGCCTTCTCTCTCTCCTCCTCAGATGATCTCCGTTCCCCCTACCCATTTCTAACCCCTTTCTCTTTCTATATCTATATATCTATCTATATATACACACACAACAGTGAAGAAGAAGAAGAGGAATGGAGAGCAGCGCTGGCCTCTCTGAAGATCTCTCCGATTCCACTCAGCGTTCCGACTCCAACTCCGAGCAGCGAGTCTACTTCGTTCCCTACAGGTCCTCTCTCACTCTTCCATTTCCGCTCCTACTTTCAATTTTTAATTTCCGCAATTAGAAATCAGGAAACTATTTGATTTCATTTAGATATTAGAAAAATGAAAAATGAGGTTGCTGGAGTCTGTTATGGATTTTAGATTTGGGCGAGATTGCATTATAGGATTTTGAAGTTTTTTTTGGATTGGATTTATGGTTTGCATTTGTTTGAATTGGAATTTTGTTTGGTTTTCAGTTGGTGGAGGGATGCGCAAGATTCAGTTGTGGGCGATGCGGATTCGGTTGGGGGGAAGAAAGGGGTTTTGAGTGTGGCGTCCCCGGCCGCTTCGGCTTATGGGGGACCTATGAAGATCATCAACAATATTTTCAACTCGGATCTCGTCTTCAATCTCAGGAGAGAGGATGATGCTGTGCAGAATGCCGGAAATGGTGAGGTGGGCGTATCTGGCCGAGACTATGCGTTGGTCCCCGGAGAAATGTGGGTTCAGGCACTCAGATGGTGAGTCTTTATTGATTTGATTTTTGGCACTCGTCACGTTAATATGTTAGTGATGAATGGGTTCGATGCATGCACTTAGGGTTTTAATGAACTTTCAATTACCTGAGTGGCTGGACCAGGAGTGTGCTTCTGGTGCTAACATAAGTCCATGCTTTTCAATGGACTGTTAGGTTTAATGTATTTTGCGATAATCATAAACCCTTTTGCGGCCTACGACTGTTTAATGTTTCACCCTTGAGTCACTAATTTCTAGATTGTGCAGTTATTTGTGTACTGCATTAAATGATGCCCTTTGTTAAGTTTATTTCTATTACTTGACTGATAGAGTCATAGCATCAGATATAGTTCTTCTCCAGATTTAATTGGGTTTTTGATGTAAATGTGCGCTGGCGATATTGTTTATTTGATTCTACTTGTGCATTATAAGTCTCATTCATCTGCACCAGTTTTTCTATAACATCTTTTGAAACTTTTGCTCTCATTTTGGAAAGTCAGTTAGATTTCAATGCTGAGTGTATTTTTTCTCTGACTGCTCTCATACCTTTGGTCCAGATCTTGGCAATTTTGATACATTCTTAGGCAGATTGTATGCCTCGCCTAGTTTTTTTTTTAAATCTGCAGAAAATTTAGTTTATAAGTATGAAATATGGAATTACGTAGAGAATAGTGGAGATAACCTCAACATCTCTACATTCTCATTTTGATTAAACTCTCAATTTACTGCACTAAGGTTAATCAAAGTTTCCTTTTCTTGGTGTTAAGCCTTGAAGCCCCTTACCTCGAACTTTGAACTTGCATCTAGCAAATTGTGCCTGAGAGACTATTGTTCATGTTATGATAGGGTACATGTGTATCTGCAAATAACTAACATCATTAGTGTAGTTACCACCCTCCATAGGGCACTCCTGCTGTTTGATGTGCTCTAACCATATCAGAATAGCCTTCCTGGAGCGACTTAATTGTTTCCTACATGCTGAACAAAAGCTATTATATAGGCAACACCGGCAAGACCCGGGGAGGCAACCCGATGATCCCTATGCTTCTACAAGAAAATTACACTGGAGAAGATTAAAAATTTTTGAATGAACTTTTGGCACTTTCATTCTTTAGCGGTATCCTAATTCAAATTCTGCATTTCTAGAATACTGCCTCATTTGTTTATAATTTTACAATAGTTATGGCTTGATCTAGCATTAACACTTAGAGAGTGAACCTTTCAAGCCCACTTGAATTAAATCTAAGGAATTTTCATTTTTTCAAAAAAAAAATTGCATATCCTTTCAAATGTTGAGGCAGTCAATAGTATCCACTGTATTATTTGCTTTGTTTTTGTTTTCTTTTTTTTTGTTTTTATTTTATTTTGTTTTGTTTTATAAATTTTTCGTCTTTATAATTCATTTAATGTTTATTATTAAGTTCTGTGGTTGTTGTTGACGAATCAATCAATATTGTATATAAATGTTAATCTTGTATGTTATACCAAACTCATGGCTTATTTGTCAAGTATCTTAATGATTGTATGCTCGCTGTATCAATGTAGGCATAGTGATCCTAAAGCTGCAGTTAAGGATGGTCGGAGTTTTTCGGCTGCAGAAGATGACAAGACTGATATCTATCCCCTACAACTGAGGCTTTCTGTTCCACGAGAAACAAATTCGTTGGGAGTAAGAATTACCAAAAAGGTTAGTATATGCAGTTATTAATAGTAGTTCATTTCTGTCTTTGGCTTGATCTCCATTTTAGAATTTGAAGATTTGCACTCGGTATGATAGCGTGAACTCTTAATGCATGATGCCTGTGGCCTCAGAGGTTGCATGAAGCATATTGTCAGAAACAGACATTAGTCTAAAAAACCGTGAACAGCAGTACCAGTCAAAGTACGTCTGAAATGAAATGCCTGCATTTTCAAAGCATTCTGGAATATTGATTTTTCCATGAGCTACCAACAGGGCAAGAATCTGAACTTTAGTAACTAGTTCAAGTCATTCATTTTCTTTTTTTTCAGTGGTGCTGTTGTCCTCACCTCCAGCAGCGCTTTTTTCTATTTTTTAATATATATATATATATATTTTTTCTAATTACAATTCACCTTTATAGAATGGTGTAAAGGAACATTATGATATAAACAGCAGAAAACAATAGAAAATTAGGAATCCCGATGGAGGGAGCATCCCTTTAGTGCACTGTTCCTAGTGGGTGTGCATCCAACTTGGGACACGAAAAGGCTAGTGCCATTCCCTCTTCCATGGCACTATGCTTATGAAAGCGGCACAATGGTGTGGGGCAGAAAGAGCAAAGAAGAATGGAACGGTGGTTTAAGTATTTTTATAATCTTTTAAACTTAAGTCAAGGGTGTTAAATTAGGTAAGGTACACTAGTGCAGCTTCCTTCCATGAAAACGTGCCATGGAGGTGAGTAAGATAATTAGGGAAATGTAAAAGCTGATTGACGGGAAACAATCTTTATCGTGACCATTTCCTAATATAGCTTGCTTAAACAGGGTGAACGTATTCCCCTGCTTTGTAACTAATTCAGTGCGGATTAAAAGATCATATGCTCCTTGTGGATGCACATTTGGCTTTGAATGGCTTTTATTTTAATTTTTTTTTATTATTTTTTTTTAAAAAGTTTTGGAACCATTGAAAATAATATCGCACTAGATGAACAAGTGAAAAATAGAGGAGTAACAATATTTAATAAAATTATAAATTCATTGGAAGCTATTGTATGTTCCATGTTTCTATTTTACTCTTTTAAACATCTGGTGATTGTACTTTTTATGACATATGTATGAATGTTAACATGCTTTTCTGTTTTCTCATTCATCTTTTTTGTTTTAGGATAATGCAGTTGAGTCCTTCAAAAGAGCCTGCAAAATCTTCAGTTTGGAGTCTGACATGGTAATTATATTGTTTAATCAAGAATTTTGCTGTATCATTATCAAGTGGTTGACTTTTTATATTTCTGTTATTGCATCAGTTACGCATCTGGGACTTTTCCGGCCATACTACCTTATTGTTTACTAACGACAAAACCAAGTTTCCAAGAGACTTGCAACGGCAGTCAGATGAGGTAAGTGCTTGTCCATCCTTCTGCTACTCTGAAGTCTGGATACTCTATGATGTGTTTTGTTTGTGTACTTAATGTCTTTGATAGTTCAATCTGATTCACAACATACCAGCTGCTTTATCACACAATACCTTTTGTTGCTCTATGTAGAACATTTCCTGGTTTATATGAAGCCTCTCTTAGTTATAATTTAGAAGGAGATAAGGCAAGCTTTTTAAGAAGTTGGCCTTTTGCATTTAGGTGGGGTCAACGGTGTAATGAAATGGTCTAATTCTTTGCATATCATTTGGTTGATTGCCTGTGTGTGTGTGTGTAGTTTTTATTAGTGAAGTAAAGTGACTGCCACTGTATCTTTTAGATTATGAGGTGAAATTTTAAATGTACTGTTGATAAATTTCCCTGGACATTGATATTGGACCTATGAGAAATAGATTACAATTACTTGAATATTATTATTTGTTCTTTTTCATGCGCATAGTCTGAAAGTTTGAAGGTTATTTTACGAATGCTTTACAGATCCTACTGGAGTTGCAAGTTTATGGATTGTCAGATTCCATCAAGTGCAGGGAAGGGAAAAAAGATGAGACGGGCCTGCAACATTCTACCACTGGAAATTCTTGTGGTGCTCCAGTTATGATGAATGGTTCTGGTGGCAATGCGCATTCCAACTTCATTCGTTCATTCTGGGGAAGCTCTTCTGAAGCTGGTTCTCTAGGGTTGACAGGATTGCAAAACCTTGGAAATACTTGTTTCATGAATAGCTCCATCCAGTGCTTAGCCCATACACCAAAGCTTGTAGACTATTTTCTTGGAGATTATGCCAGAGAAATAAATCAGGAAAACCCATTGGGCATGGATGTATGTCATCTTTTGTCGCATTTTCGATCAACTTATACCTTAACATTCAGAACTTGATGTTGAGCAAATAATGTCTTACTGAGATGTTGCTTGCTTTCTTTCTCAAGAGTGTCTATCTTCTTTCTAAGCCTACTAGTATACATTCTTTGTCAGGGGGAGATTGCTTTAGCTTTTGGAGATCTGTTAAGGAAGTTATGGGCTCCGGGAGCAACTCCTGTTGCTCCAAGGACATTTAAGTCAAAACTTGCTCGCTTTGCTCCTCAGTTTAATGGCTTTAATCAACATGATTCACAAGTCAGTGAAGTCTCTTCTTTCTAGAGTTGCTTTCTTTTGGTTCAGGGTTTATGACTGTTGGGAATTGCATGTTTCATACTATATCATTGTCACAGGAACTCCTGGCCTTTTTGTTGGATGGACTTCATGAAGATCTTAATCGTGTAAAATGTAAGCCTTATGTAGAAGTCAATGATGGTGATGATCGACCGGATGAAGAGGTGGCTGACGAATATTGGAGAAATCATTTAGCCCGGAATGACTCAATCATTGTTGATGTGTGCCAAGTGAGCTTCTTCCTCAGACTCATTTTTCGCTTCCACTCCTTGCTAGACTAAATACCTGCAGCGATTCTTTTGTTATTATATTTTTGAACTTGTTTGCGAACTTCAGTCTAGAGTTCTCCATCGATTTTGTATTTTTCTAACTATATACTACTAGTAGTCAAAGTTTCTATACAGTTTCAGATCTTATAACTTGAAAAAATGTGCATTCATGATCACAGTTAGAAATTAACCGGTTAAAAGTTGATTTGTATGCTTGACCATTTCCAAATGACTTAACCACTCCAAATGGAATACTTAGCTTTACTTTCCTTTTCCTTTATTTTCTGTCTGTGAGTTGGTGCAAGGTGGCATCTGGTTATTAGAAATAATTTTATGGCCCTATGACCAAATGCATCACCTCATTTGTTTTTTTTTTATAAATTGCAGGGTCAATATAAATCTACATTAGTTTGTCCTGTTTGCAAAAAGGTCTCTGTTACATTTGATCCGTTTATGTACCTGTCACTACCATTACCTTCGACAATGATGCGGACAATGACTTTAACAGTTATCAACATGGATGGAACTTTGAAGCCATCTGAATATACCATTAATGTGCCCAAGCATGGAAAATTTGAAGATCTCATTCGGAATTTGGGTGTTGCGTGCTCACTTGGGGTTGATGAAACCTTTTTAGTGGCCGAGGTATTTTGCCATGGCTATTGTATGAAATTTGTATTATATGTGTGTGCATGCATGCGCGCACGAGTGCGTGTGTGCTTTGGTTTTCTTGTTTGTTTTCGTTTGTAATGATTTGATCTCTGAAGCTTAGACTTGGGCAGATATACAACAATCGCATTATACGCTATCTGGAAGAGCCTGCTGATTCGTTATCCTTAATTAGAGATGGTGATCAGTTGGTTGCTTATCGGTTTGTGAAAATGGTTCAGGAAGTACCTTTGGTCGTTTTCATGCATCAGCAAATGGAGTAAGTAGTATCATCCTTTCTAATCTCTTTTACAGTAGGATTTTTTGTTCTTTTTTTATTAATTTTTCTGTAAGTAGCAAAGTAGTAGGGTGTAAAGGCGTGCAATGTTGGTTTTGGATATAGATATAGAATAGCACAGCTCAATGAATTGGATATAGATATAGAAAATAACTATAAAATAGTAAAAATAAATACTTCAGAAGTACAGTCTTAATGTTGTCATCTCTTGTATGAAGTAGAACCTTGATGAGAAAATACACTTTTGTATGAGTCACCAACTTTACATATAATTTTCATTTAATAGTAATGCTGTAAACAATGTTACATCCATTGGCCGGATGTGAATGGATTTACTCTCGTTTCACAGTTGGTGCTCTTCAGTCGGTTAAAAGTTAGAGTAAGTAGTTTGGATCTATGCAAAGAACTACATTCATTGCTAAGTTATTTCTCTTACAAGTTGCAAAGCAAAGAATTAAATTTGCTAATTATTCATATGACGTGCTGGGGCATCGAGTAGACTTGCTGATTCTAACATATATATATATGTTATTTTCTCAGTCATTCTTGATCTCCCTTGACTGTAGAGATTTCATTTTAGTACCCTATTACTCTTAATCCCGCAAAGAGATGATTTTTGTTGTTTCCCATATTCGTTATGCCTATATTTTCCCATTCCATGTTCATTATTTACCATGTCCACCATCAACCCAGTATCTTATGTCTTTGATATTGTCAGGCAGGACACACATAGGAAGTTGAGTTCAAGCTGGAAGCCATTTGGAATTCCTCTCGTATCAAGACTTTGTACTTCCGCAACTGGATCTGATATCTGCAGTCAGTACTTAAAATTAATTAAGCCATTTCAAGTACCTGGAAAAGATGTTGATAATTCACAGGCCGCCGCTCCTACAGAGGTCACTGGAGCAGAGGATACTTCACCTCCTCTTTCAGGTGGGGATGTAGATCTCTGTTATGAAAATGGGGCTGACTCACCATTGGAGTGTGAATTTCAGTTCTACATAACAGATGAAAAGGGAATTCAAAAGGAAAAAATTATAGAAATGACTGAGGTGGTCGAGAGGAAATTGCCCGAGCATTTATATGTTGCTGTATGTTGGCCAGAAAAATATGTTGAGCAGTATGATACGCGAGTTCTGAGCTCATTGCCGTTGATTTTCAAGCCTGGCTTTTTTTCGAAAAAGCCTCAGGAGACCGTATCTCTCTATAAATGCCTTGAAGCATTCTTGAAGGAGGAGCCTCTTGGACCAAAAGACATGTGGTCAGTGGGTACATCTTGACGTTTTTGACTTTATCTTTTAAAGTAACTTGTATGGCTTATATTGTAATATCTGGTCCCTGAAAATAATTTCATTCTTGCATTTCACTGCTTTTGACTATACTTTCAAATAAGAGGTCATTCTAACTTTGTTTTTACTTCACTGAAAATATAGCTCTAATATTCGTTTTAAGTCTCCATTTTGATTGATATTGCACAGACAAGGTAGCAGGTTCTTGGAAGCAATAGCTCCAATTATTGATCTCCTTACTTGCAATCTCTCAGTACTCAAATTATTGGTTTATTTATTCTTAGGTTGCTTATATGAATACTTTGCTTTCATAAGACGTTGATGAGATATTCTTTTATATGATGTAGGGTAGTGACAGTTATATACAATTGCGAGCCTCTAGTTATCTTTCTTGAAGTTGTGGTCATGTCATTTCTAATATCAGGTTTTGTTATTGCTTTTATAGGTATTGTCCAGGCTGCAAAAAGCATTGCCAAGCTAGTAAGAAGTTGGATCTTTGGAGACTGCCTGAGATCTTGGTCATTCATTTAAAGCGGTTCTCATATAGTCGATTCTTCAAGAACAAGCTAGAGACATATGTTGACTTCCCTGTTGATAATCTTGATTTGTCAACGTATATTGCTTACAGGACTGGTGAATTAAGCAATCGTTACATGCTTTATGCTGTTAGTAATCACTATGGAAGCTTGGGTGGCGGTCATTATACTGCATTTGTCCATGTAAGTGGTGTCTTTTGCGTAATGGTTTTCCATAAATTTTTAATTCTTACGATTTTTCTTTTTCTTCTTACTTTTTATTTTGACGAAGATCCCAGTGCCTTACACCCTTTGTTTGTCTTTTAGTATAATTTTTTGTGGATTCAAGCATTAATAAAATGAACCAACAATCAAATAGTTGTTTTTTTTAAATGCTTCATTAGATTAGTTTGCTCTTTTGTGAACCTGGTGTAGTAATGCAGTGTCCGTATTCTGGCCTTTCCCCACACAACTAATTTGTATCGAGCGCAAGTCGTTCTGATTTTAATGGACATGTGAAATCTGTCTCTGTTAGGTCCTACTTTTAGGTAGGCCTGGTGTCTGAGACTCCTGTTTGCCGAACATTTTTTTTTCTTACTCCAGAATATTTGTTTGTTTGTTTGTTTGTTTTCTTTTTCGAAGTTTAGATGCATGTTAACTTATTCTCGGGAAAAAAAAGGATGCACGTAAACTTTTCCAGCTTGTGACATCATCTACATGTCATTACTATACATTGGATCTTACGAATCTGTTCTCTCTTGATGCTGTTACATGGTTCGGTGCCAATTTCAACAAACTTTTATTTATTGGTTACTTTTTTATCGTTTTAAATTTTCATACTGGTGAGGCTATGCATGTTGCATTCTTCAAAAAAAAAAAAAAAAAAAAAAATGGAAAAAAAGACTATGCATGTTGATGCTTACATTCCTTGTTTGATTTGAATTCTCTAAAGACCGGCAATACGGCAAGTAGCAGTCAAGATGTATATTATAAATCCTCTACTAGGATCAGGATCTGATTAGTATCTTCGAGAACTAAAGGCCTATAATTGTTTGTTTTATTTATTTATTATTACTGAATATACATTAACTCATTTTGTTTCACACTGAACATTCAATTGTCTTTTCTCTGATGTAGCATGGGGCCGACCGGTGGTATGACTTTGATGATAGCCATGTTAGCCCTGTGAACCAGGACAAGATAAAGTCTGCTGCTGCGTATGTTCTTTTCTATAGGAGAATAGTAGAAGTGTGACTCCCGAGTAGATATGCATCTCTGAGTACCCATATGGGGTTCAATATCATGGGAAGATATATACTGTAGGTATATATACATATCACATGACTTCACAAAAGCAGTCATTCTTCTGTCTTTGGCATTGATGATTCAGATTGAGAGTGTCCTCCGGCATGGATATTATTGAGGGAAGCCAGTACGTGGAGAAAGTGCTGAAGATGATTGTGACATATACTAACAAATGAAGAGATGAACACTGATTGTGAGATACTGTATACAGTTATAACCATTTATGAAGACTGAAGAGAAGTCTACTAGCTGGATTAGAAATATTTCTCCCTGCTCCTAAATCTCCATTAGTTTTAGTTTTTGGTTTTAGTAGCTGATGGCTGGTTGTGGATTAACCTGATAGGCGATTTGAGTTGTATTAGCGTTCATTTTTGAACTTGGAGTTTTACTTTTACTTTGGAGTTTGGCGCTATTCTCGTCTGCTCTCAGAATGTCGGCTGCTGGAACAAGGTGGTTGGAAGATGTGTCAGGACTTGCAATTGTGGAATTAAATGTCGAATCCAAGAGCACTTGACGATGTATCTCTATGGCAGCACTGTGCTACTATACTGGGTTTTGGGATGGATCTTCCTCCCCTCATTCAATTTTGTTGTAAGGAAACGTGATGGAAGTTTGTTTATGTATATGTTAGGTGGTGGTGAAAGATGGGTTGGACAATTGTTCAAGGTTCTAAGCTTTTTGAAAGGAAGGGGGTTCTAAGCTTCATCTGGGATTTGTTGTTGCCTACTATTCAATCTCTTATATGAATATGTAGCTTCCTCCCCTCCATAGTTAGGAACATGAATAGATTCTGAAATCTATGCCATGGTTTCGATGACCTCACCCTGAGCGTGCTCTCCTCTTTTTCCAAAGCCACTAGAACCTGACTGCTCCGCCACTAAGCCGTTCAAGACATCGAGTGGTATGCACCTCGCCAAACGCTCAGCTACCACGGAGAGAGAGCGAGAGAGCGAGAGAGAGAGAGAGAGAGGAGAAGGGTAATGTGGGCTTGAGAAATATGAGAAAGTGTCACTTTCAGACTAGTGGAAAAAGTGTTTTGTGCAGTAGGGAATTATTAAGAAAGATGATCGCTAGTGGGAACTTTTTCCCAAAAAAATGGGTGGTGAGGCATTTTCCCTAAAATCATACACGACCTCTCTCGGTCGGACCTGTGACGATCCTCTGATCGCTCGTTACAAATTAATGTTCAAATAGCCTTAGCTAAAACAAATTAGCTACAAAACGAAAATCCAAAATGAAACTAAGAGAAACTAAAACATGTAAGTGAAAAAAGAGAGAGGACTAAAAAGATAATCCAATATAACCCTACAGTGAAGGACTGACTCTGTCGCTTAAGACCCATTAGTGTATGATGCAATAATTCCAGTATCTATCCCCTCCAAAGCAAATGGCAGCTCACATCCAAAAAAAGTAGATCCAACCTAATGACTCAGAGCTTAATTCCATGGACTGAACAATAGCCCATACGAGTTACGGCCGAAACCCAAAACCCAAACTCTCTACCTACACTGTTGGATCAGATCTAGTCCATCAAGACGCTGTCCACCATTGCGGTCAAACTGAGTCAATCCGGCGGTCGGCCAGACTGAGATGGCATGAAGGAAATCTTTGCAACCACAAGTCCACAACCCCAAAAACTCAGAGATGTCGCCGGTTCGAGAACCCAGAGCTCTCTACTCTCTCAGACAAAACCACCCTCAGCTGCAAACCAACCGACGATCTTCTTCACGACTCTACGACATGTGCATTAAGAAACACCACCACCATAAAAGTAGGGATGCGAAACCGGTACAAATCTTTGTCGCCGGGAACAACCACAGGGGAGGGTAGCTTTGTCACACACACCGACGAAGATGCTGAGACTCTGAAGCACACTGGAACCGCCGCACTGCTCATGAAACCCTAGGTTTCAAACTCACTGTGTTACAATCCAAACTCTTACCTGACAGTACAAGTGATACTATACCAACAAGAAACCGACACATGATCACGTGGAAGTTCTAATACTTGTTACATTATAACCATGGAGTTTATGAAATAAATATTTCAAGTTAAAAAATTCACAAAGGAATAAGCGGAAGGTAGTGAAAACACATGACAAAAATCTAAAAGATGCGACAACCAAAGAATGAAGCATCTTACAAGAATACATATTTCTTAGCAAAAGAAGTTATGAGCAAGTAGAGGTTCGAAAGAGGAAAATCACCATCTAAAGGAATGTAAGATGCTAAAGGCTCCAACTCACTCAACAACCTCCCTTCGAGCTAGTACATGGTACCTGCAATCAACTTATTTTAGGGGTGAACGATGTCCTTCCTTCCCCAGTAGGGTCCAGCCAATCACTGCTAGGTTTGAAAACTAAATAAAACCCATATAAGTATGTATAGGTGCATGCAAGGTAAAAAAGTTTAGGGAAAACTTGCAAAGAAACGTTTCTTAAGATTCAAGAAAAACCATGTAGCGCGCTAAATCATTGGTACCTGAAATAAATCATATGCAAACCTGTGGCCGGCGCCTGGGTTCAAATTATTTAGCGATGATGGGTCCGACTACTCACTATCGATAACGAGAGTGTCCATTTCTTGGTAGAAGGCCCTAAAGAATCACTCGATGCCCAATAGTAATGCCATTACCTATAACAACAATATGTCATAGTACGACGTCGAAAGAAATAAAGGCACCGCCCTTCTAGAGGCTAGGTTTGTGGTCATTGACACCGCTAGGTCCCGTCACTCTCAAGTCACGACATCAAACACTAGGTCGACGACAACACACAATTATATCATAAACATGCAAGTGTCAAGCCTCAGGTTTTCGTAAATATGTTCAATGAACGTAAAATATAGGAAATTGGTATGCGAAGTGTCAACGATAGAATTTTGCATATAAATATACAGGCAGACAAATTCACTAATAGAGGGGGTGAGCTTTCCCTACCTGAAATGTCATTCTGCACTTACTTGAGTAACAAGTAATATCTCATATCGCTCTTGTTATCCGAAGTCAATAATCCATCTCCCAGTATGAAAGACAGCTATAGAGTCAATTTTTTATTTACAAAACTCTAAAATAATCGAGACTCGATCTCTCCTAGTTTGACTAGGAATAGTTAATGGTTGACCAAGTCTTTCATGGGTGGACTATATTGACCAAGTCTGACCAAAAGTTGAGTAATTCTCGAAAAGCGCAAATATTGATCTTGAATCACCAAAAAATATTACATGCACATTAAGATTCTAAAGACAGTATATAGACGTAATAGTGGCTCATTTAACTTTTTCGACACTAGTTTATATAAGTTTACGAGATTTTTTTTAATTTCGAACCGAACGAAAATCGAGGTTAGACTTTAGTCGTAACAAAACGGTTTGAGTTTTCGTCGCCAATTTCTAAATATGAATATTTCTTTAAAACTTAACACAAAGTTCAAGTAAAATCGTAAATGTGAAATCGTAAAACAGAAAAATAGTAACTTTCTGCCAGGGGTAGAGTAGTCATTTCTATGGGCGGTAAAACTGTAAAAGGGTAATCTTTTATGGTAAAAAAAATGGTTTTTAACTCCTTTAACTTTCTATCGATCTTTTGATAGCCAAATATGAAATCATTTCACTCATTTACGGCGAACATTTGATGCACATCATAAATTTCGCGTTGTGAATACTTAGTTTTCTTGTAGTGCGAACTTCAAAAAATAACCAACAACACAAACTCAACTGTTAGATAACACCACAAAAGCCTCAAAGGTGAGAATTTAACCTCATGCAATCCAAAATATGCAGAAGTGATGATCGGTGGGGTGTCTCCGACTTCAACTCCAGCTGCAGCTCCGTTCAGTAGCCTTAACACTTATTCTAAAGACTCCATACCTGCCCAGAATTACTCTTGAGCCACTCGGTGTCACCTCCCTGTCTGGGCTAAAAGAGAAATCGCTGGAGGAAGAGAGTTGCAATGTGGATATTGGCGGTTGCCAAACAGAATAGGATGAACAGTTATATTTGATTCTTAGTAAATTGATGAGAAATTGGATTCACAAGCATGAAAAAGGACTAGGCTAACCAAAAGGAAACCAAGGAGCGCATCAAAGTTTAAGGATTTGCAGGAATACTTCAATCGCATCGAGTTGGACTTCCTCCTATTTGTTCGAGAACAAGGGTGCATGTGAGGTTAAAGGATATGGTATTGTCAATTGGTCAACAAGTCCTTGTGGGTCTGGTTGGAGTCAAGCGTTCACTGTGCGGTCACGCGTGTAAAGCTTCCCATGCTCGGTTGACAACTACTAGTCATACACGTTGTGGTCACAAGAGAGAGGAATAGTTTTCGTCAGCCAGTTTGCATGGTCAAATACGCTTAGATCCGGGACTCAAATCAAAAAACTTTCTTCTGCAAAATTGTTCGTCATCATCTCGTTTATAATATTTCCCAAAATCAGCTGAAATGGAGGTCAGCACATCAGTTTGAGTAGGGGCTGTTGGAGCATTTGTAAGCCTTCATCTTCTTTTGCATGTTAATTCGAAAATTGGAACTCGATCAAATATTTGAGTATTCGAGTTGTATGCCTTGCTGGAGCAGCCTATGTAGAATTTAGCTGGGCTGCTATGATGGCAAGAATCTCAACATGCATGTTAGTTTATGAGCATGCACACCATGTCTTCAATAAAAGTCCCGACTAGAATATAAGCTCATTATTAGGGATTTTCTTGCGGTCTGATTTTGGTTCAAAAGTTAACATTTTATCCTTGTTCTAAATAAGCGAGAGGAGGATAATAATTAGCAAGCTGTTGGAGCATATGTTGACACGAAAACCACCTATTGAACTTGAGGTAGGGGAAATTGTTTTAAAGTTGCTAGGGTTATGTTTCTCTTCTATTAGTTAATTGTTGATCCCGAAATTTTCAGCTGTTTTCGTTGGATATGGAATGCTCAGTGATATCTCAAAGATTGGTTTGCGTTTGAATTCAATTTTGTTTTGAATGCTCATTTGTTCCAATTAATTTTTGTTCTTCTTATGTGTGAAACAAGAGCCATTTTCCAACTAATTTCAAGCCATTTGGACTTGTAATGATTTTTTGGTGGATTTTCGAGGTTGTGATTGCTGCTGAAACTTTTCTCTTACAAACTGACAGTTCAATTTGTTTATATTCATCTTTTGTGTTACTTTCAAAAGTCTGAATTGCTTAAAATTTTGCTATGATTCACCTTATCGTGTTCACTCATAGACTGGAAAGTTTCAAATTCACAACTTCACAGAGGAATTTTAAATAATTTTCCAAAGTCAAGTAGATCTAGCCTTATTATTTTTAGTCAATTATTGTCTTGTTCTCTCTTTTCTCTTATATGAGAACCCCTCGATTCATACCCCGGGGTTCGGGGTGTGACAATCACTCTGTCACATCTCCCGTGAACATGAAGTCCATAAGTTGTAGTAACTCTATGGTTGAAAATATTAGATAGAACGAGTATACAATATAAACATAAATATTCAGCGGAAGAAATTGAATATAGCAACAAAATATGTAACTGTATTAATTTGATACTGAGTTACAGATTTTCTGTCAACTACACAAGTTGAGGTTGCAACGGAAGACTACACAAGTCTTGATCTTCTAGACACTAAGTCCACACAATACTAGAGACACTAAGTCCACAACTATCTCTCTCAATGATTTTTCTGCTGAGAGGGAAGATACTGTAAAGCTATCACAGTAGCTTGAAAAACAGAAGATAGCACATATATGTTTTGTTCTCTCCGAAGGTTCCTTCTGTTCCACTCTCTGTATTCGACTTTCTCCTTTTCTATACTAACTACCTTCTCTCCGAATCCTTCTCTGTATATCCGTTTTTCTCCTCTCAGACCCCCATCACATATGTATATATATATGCAATCAATCCGGCAAAGTCCCTTAACTTTCTTGGCAGCCAAGTCATGTCAAGAGGAGTCCATCAAGTAACAAACTCTTGACCCTCAAGCCTCTGCAACGTCAAGTAACAAAATACTTGATCACCAAGTTGATTAACTTGATCACCAAGCACTACCAGAAAAGGCGTCATAGCCGACGACGCCATCTCGTCGGCCGTTTCCATTAATTCGTCGGCTATAGTCATAGCCGACGATACTTCGTCGGCTATAGTCTCGTCGGGAATGCTCCGTCGGCTATAGTATAGCCGACGACACACGGGGTAAGTCGTCGGCTTATGAAACACCAGGTATAGCCGACGAAAAAAGCGTCGTCGGCTATACTTCGAACATTGCCGACGAGAAGATCGTCGGCTTTAAAAATTACGTAACTGCCCCTAACCCGAAGTATAGCCGACGACACTATCGTCGGCTATACGTCCAATATAGCCGACGACACTATCGTCGGCCATAACAATCGCCGGTACCAGAAACGGCTTTTTTTTGCCGGAAGCCGGGAGGGTATAGCCGACGACATATGTCATGTTCGTCGGCTCTAACGGTTATAGCCGACGAAATTTGGTAAAAATCGTCGGCTATAACTGTTATAGCCGACGAAATAATGCCAATATCGTCGGCTATAACCCCTAAATATTTAAAAAAATTAAAAAATTTTACTCGGGCCCAATTTCTCTTCGTCTTCGGGGGCTGCAGAAAATGCACAAACAAACATCCAAATATCCAACAAATATCCACATCAATCCATCCCTAATATCCTACATACTGTACAAATTAACCCACTATATATATCTACTCATCATCACCCCCTAAACGCGTAGCGTCGTCGACCGGATCGTTCGAGTTCCGGTGGCTATGGCTGTCCTGATCGGCTGGCGTACTCCGATGCGGGGGGGGAGTGGGGACGACGAACTGGGGCATCTGTGGCGGAGGCGGGGGCTGGAGTCCAGCCTGCTGGGCCTCCCAAGACTGCTGCATCCATCGGTACATCTCCGACACAGATGCGTCTCTGGCCTGCTGCGCCGAAGCCTCCGCAGCCCTCGCCAACTCCGCCTGCTGGAGCGCCTCCACCGCCCTCGCCAACTCCGCCTGAGTCCTCTGCAGCTGCGTCTGCAAGTCTCCTCTCGTCGAAGCCGCACGCTGCGTGCTGGGATTGGCCGGCGTGAACTTGAGAACCCCATCTCCCGCCGCGCCTAGGCCTCTCTGGTAGAAGTAGTTGTTCCCCGTCCCTACCGCCGCGTGCATGATCTGAGAGGCCAAGCGCGGCTCAAGGGTGTCGATCGTGGAGGCAAACTCCGCGATCGCCTCGTCGGACGCCCCGTCTCCCAGAGTGTCTCGCGCGATCCCGAAGGTGATCGCGTCGGTCTCCGCATCTATTTCCGCCTAATTGACAAGAAAATATAATAAACGAATTAAAAATTATATATATAAATTAATTTCATGAAACACTTTTATTTAAGATGGACGAATACTTACCACTTGGTCGGGACGCCCCGGATATATCTGCGCATGAATCCACGACAACGGCCTCAGCGGTCGGTCCCTCCTCGCCATCTCTGCCCACTGCCTCCAGGAGCGGGCGCCGCCGTGGTGGGGGTGCTCGTTCCTCCTGCGGTTGTCGCTGTTCGTCCGCGAGATTTTCTGTATTATAACAACAAACATATAAACGCAAATATAAATTAGTAACTAAATTAAAATATTAGGAACTAACCAAAATAAAATTAATAACTAATTTAGTTACTAACTAATTTAATTTAATTAGTAACTACTTAACTAACTAATTTAATTAGTAACTACTTAACTAACTTACTAACTACCTAATTTTATTTAATTTAATTTGATTTAATTTAGTAACGAACTAACTAACTATGTAACTAACCAACTGACTTAATTTAATAACTAATAACTAACTAACTAACTAATTAATTGAATTAAGTAACTACATAATTTAATTATTAAATAACATTAAAAAGTTATATACTACCAGGCTAAATTTTCTTACCGAGACCCTGTCGCTCCCGAAGTAGGCTACCAGCCATAGCCACTCGTACTCCCTGTACCGGAACTCGTAGGGGGTTGCAGCTCGCCCCAAGCGCTGCTCCACATGGTACGTCCTGTAGTGCGTGGACAGCTCGTTCTTCCACTCGGAGTACCTATATTAACAGAACACAACTGTTAGATATATATATTCGTACACTGCCAATAAATATATTTATACAAAAAAAAGCAAAACACATAACCTGTTCTTCAGCTGCTCGTCTCTCCACCAGTCCAAGGTAGGATGGACTCTAAACCATTGCTGCAACATTATAAATTAATTAGAAAATATTTTTATATAGTTATAAGGACTGAATTCATAATTGTTTATTTTCTATAATAAAAATCATATTTAACTCACCGACAGTGCATTGTACACTCGCGCCTTGATCTCATCGGGCACAGAGCCCCAGTCGGGCCACAACAGTGGGACCCTGTCCCGCACGAGCATGCCCGTCGCGTTGATGTACTTGGTGGTGGTGTCTCTCCGCTCAATCGGGCGTCCATCCTCACCGGGACCGGGCAGGATCTCTCTGATCCCACCGGCCAGCTCCCTCTCCAGGGTGGACATGTTCGCTGGCCCTCTGGTCCGTCTCGTCCCCGCGGGTTTATTGACGAGGACGCCTGTTAAAATGAACACATAGTTAAATAATTATTTAAACTAACTAATTAAATAATTAATTAAACAATGTAAATAATTAATTAAACTAACTAATTACCTGCGTCGTTGTACTGCTTGTCCCTCTCACGAACGGCCCACAGGCCGCGGCAGTCCTCTGAGTCGAAAGGACTGTAGAAGTAGGCCTCCTCCCAGGGAATCTCGTGAGGCCGGTCGTGCCTCCAAATCTGCCTCCCCCTGGCGTCGTACTCAGGGATGGCAGGGAGGAACTGGACCATGTACATCCCCGATGGCGGAGACATACGGGGCGTGGACCCTGAGGGGCCTGCTCCCCCTGACGGTGGGCCCCGTAGCTGTGGACGCTGTCGCTGTGGGGGGACAGGGAGCATCTCTGGAGGGTCCAGATCGGCGCGCGGTGGGGTCGGCTGCCGATCCTGGAACAGTGCTGAAGTGCACTGGGGTCTGGTGGCTCTGCGTCCTCCTCCGACACTCGAGTCAGGGCCCGCTCCCGTCGACTCATACGAGGAGCCCCCACGTGGATCGCTCGGCGTCAATCCCATCAACGTCTCCTCTCGTCGACTCAAAGGCCGGCCTAGGCCCCGACGACCGCTGGATCCGCTCCCCCCACGGCTGGATCCTGCCTGAGCGTCGGGGTCGCTCTCGGTCCGTCTGCCAAGCCATCGGTCTACAAAGCGACGGTTTCCTGCACAATTAGTATATAAATTCCATAAATTGCACAAAAATTCCACAAAAAAATTAAAAACTTCATTCAATGTATATATACCTAAATATATTTATACCTAATTATATATATATATATTCCGAAATATAACACAAAATTCCTTAAATTTCACAAAAAAATAAAAAACTTTTTTAAATATATATATATACCTAATTATATATATACATAACTATATTTATACCTAAAGGTATATATATATACCTAAAAATTCTTGTTAATTCCTCAAAATTAAACAAAATTCTACACAATTCCATAAATTTCACACAAAAATAAAAAACTTCATTAAATGTATATATACCTAATTATATATATACCTAAATATATTTATACCTAATTATATATATATATATATATATTCCGAAATATATATATATATATATATCCTCCTAAAAATTCCACAAAATTAACAAAAATTTCACAACATTAAAAAAATTTCCACAAACTTCCATATACCTAATTATATATATATATATATATATATATATATATATATATATTCCGGAAAATATATATATATATATATATCCTTCACAAAATTCCACATAATTCCAAAAAATTAACAACAATTCCACAACATTCCATAAATTGCACAACAACCCTAAATTCCACATAATTTCACAAAAACCATAAAATTTCACAAAAATACCTAAATTCCACAAAATCACAAAATTCCACAAAATTAACAAAAACCCTAAATGAGGGAGAGGGGGACTACCTGACATGGTGGTGCGGCTAGGGGACGAGGACGGCGGTGCGGTGCGGCGGCGACGGCGGCTAGGGAAGGACGGCGCCGATCGGTTCGACTTCGGGTCGGGGAGGGCTCGGGAAGGCCGGGGACGGGGTGGGGAGGGGTGGGGGAGGGCCGGGGAGGCTTGGTCGGCGTCGGGGAGGCTCGGACGGCGTCGGGGAGGCTCGGGGAGGGGTGGGCGGCGATTTAGGGGTTTAGGTTTTCTGCCGAAATGGGGGAGAGGCGCCTCTGTCTCAGTTTAAATCGAGGGACTATAGCCGACGATTTCATTTTAATTCGTCGGCTATGACTATAGCCGACGATTTCGTCGGCTATAGTCTCTAACTAAATCCGGGCCGGGCCTTAGTTGGGCTTTTCGGGCCGGTTATAGCCGACGAAGTATGCACGTCGTCGCCTATAGTATGCATATCGTCGCCTATAGTATGAATCTCGTCGGCTATAGTCAAGGACCTCAGCAGCCGTCAGATCTCCCCCATCCAACGGCGGACAATGAAACGGCGCGGATCGCAACACTTTAGCCGACGAAGTTCTGTATGTCGTCGGCTATTCTTTGGTCAAACTTTCGGTCAAACCTCTAAACGCTTTAAAACGGCAATTGGCCCGTCTAGATGACGTTTTTTGGCCTGACCTTCAACAGAGAATAGTTTCAAATCGATGCGACGCAACTAACCGTATAAAAAGTTTCCTCCAAATATTTACCGACCGTCAGGCTACCCATAGGAAAACGGAAGTAAAAAACACCTAACCGCAACATTCGGCACACCGATTTTGTCCGAATCTTCCCATTTTTCAACCGTAGTCGTATTTCAATATTTCGGTCGTATCTTATTTCACGACACTTTTGCATTTGAACGGTCTACGTATGGTAACTATTTGAAACTATACATTCACTTAAACACTTAGTAAATAAGTTAAGGAACATTAGTGCATATGTTCCGATTTCGAATCTAAAAGTTTTGAAAATCTATTCCAACCGTCAGATATCACCGTTAAGATTAAATACATGTATGAAAAAAAATACAACTAGATCTGACAACGTTAAAGGCTCGATCGGATCGGTCAAACTTTCGGTCAAACCTCTAAACGCTTTAAAACGGCAATTGGCCCGGCTAGATGACGTTTTTTGGCCTGACCTTCAACAGAGAATAGTTTCAAATCGATGCGACGCAACTAACCGTATAAAAATTTTCCTCCAAATATTTACCGACCGTCAGGCTACCCATAGGAAAACGGAAGTAAAAAACACCTAACCGCAACATTCGGCACACAGCTTTTGTCCGAATCTTCCCATTTTTCAACCGTAGTCGTATTTCAATATTTCGGTCGTATCTTATTTCACGACACTTTTGCATTTGAACGGTCTACGTATGGTTTCGGTCAATATACTTTAGCCGACGACTTGCAAGTCGTCGGCTACAGTATGGGAATTATAGCCGACGAATTGCAAGTCGTCGGCTAAAGTATGGGCATTATAGCCGACGAATTATGGTCCATTTCGTCGGCTATAACGCTGATCTTTCTGAAAATTTGCCATTTAGGGCCTGAAAATTGCCTATTTCACCTGATAAATTCCTGAATATCGCACAAACAAATCAATACAATTTCCCATAAATTCGAAAAACGGTAATTAAGGACAAAAATTATTTTCATACATGCATGCATGCACCATCGTACACAAATACATACATAAATAGTATACTAAGGATGATAATCAGAATCATCCTCATCACTTGAGTCAGACGTAGTATAGTAGTTAATATCTGGCAACCGGTGCTCGTACTCGTCGTCTGAGTCATCGTCGGCCTGATATAGACGATTCGGATTAACATCATACATGGGCACCTGACCCCTAGGAAGTCGGACCACTCTGCCCGGCGTCACATTATTATCGCGGATGGTGGAGGATTCTGGAATGTCGCCGGCGTCAGGCTCTTGGTATGCGGTCGCTTCTTGACACTCTGTGCTCACACCAAGTGTGGTAGCACTGTATATGTCTCGCTGAGACACATGGTTCACTACCTTCCACGTGCCTTTGTTCAAAGGATCGTCAAGATAAAAGACCTTTTTGGCCGCTGTGGCGAAAACAAAGGGGTCGTCTTCATACACACTAGTGGCGGTATTCACCGAAAGTATGCCGTACTGATCGATCCGTGTGCGGTGCGGCCTAGTATCAAACCATCGACACTTGAACAAGTGGACTTTCATGCGGTTCCCATAAATGAGTTCAACAACTGACTGTAGGACACCGTAAAAATCCACGCCCCCCTCTGCACCATCGACCATCACCCCACAATTCTGTGTTTTGCGTTCCCCGTCTCTAGCTTCACATATATACTTAACGCCGTTGACATCACACATTGGGCGGACTGTGGAAGATATCGGCTTCATCGACAACAGCCTCAATTCCTCTGAGTAATTTGTATGACCACCCCTCGCAGCCACTTGCATCAGCTGAAAAATATAACTCAAATCACTCGGTGTGTTTATGATTAAAGAATAGGGAACTATAAAAGAAAGCCATCTAATATATATATTTATACACTTACCCATTGTGGAAAATAGTCTGCAAACGTCGTGTTGTGGTACTCGACATCACCGCGAACTTCCTTGCTGTGAAGATGGTGACGTTTCCAATATTGTACCTCCGGACAGTTTATTAGAACCCACCAGTGGGCAATCCCTACCTCATGGTCAGGCAACTTGTCCACACCCTTTTTCTTGAAGCTTCCGTATGGTACAACAGAGTTGGCGACGATAGATAGGTTGAACTCGGGGTCATCTCGACTTGGATGTTGTGGGGGGTCCTCCATCGCTCCCAAGTACAACTTGGCGTACGTTACACACTCATGCGCAATGTAAGCTTCAGCAATACACCCCTCAGGCGCAGATTTATTGTGCACATATTTCTTGTAGTCTCCAAGTTGTCTGCAAGGTTAACAAGTGCGTGTTAAGAGCATGCAACTTTTATTTAAAAACATGTATAAATCAAATTTATGAATAACATGTACCTTTCGATGGGATACATCCAAGTGTAGTGTACGGGACCGGTAAGCAACAATTGTTGGGGAAGATGGATCATCAGGTGAGGCATGATGTCAAAGAAGTTTGGGGGAAATATCCTCTCGAACTTGCACAAGATAAAAACGATTTCCTCATGCATTCTCATGAGGTCTGATTTTCTAACTTCTCTAGCGCATAACTTCTGGAAGAATCTTGACAAGGCCACCAACGGCTCAACCACTTCATCCTCCAAGTACGCTCGAATGAAAATAGGGAAGAGGCGTTGAAGCAGTACATGGCAGTCGTGACTCTTCAATCCGTACATCTTGTTGTCTCGGTAGTTAACACACTTGCTTATGTTACCCGCATAGCCATAAGGATACCTGCATAGCCATTAACAACAATTAGATTTCATGCATATATAGTCGTCCAACAACAGATGGATTCTTTAGGGAATACATGCCTAATTAATAAAAAGTTACCTGACATTACTCAGCCATCCAAAGATTTCATGTTTCTGGTCCCTGGTGACGGTGTAAGGAGCTTGGGGCATTTTGCTCCTGCCCTCTCTCAACCACAAATGGTCCCGCAGTCCCATATTTCTCAGATCAACGCGTGCCTTGGGGGTGTCTTTTGTTTTCTTCTCCCAATTCAAAACTGTGCCAACCACGGCTTCACCCACGTTCTTCTCTATATGCATGACATCCAGGTAGTATCTGGTAGCCAACCTGGCCCAATAAGGAAGTTCCCATAAGATGCTCTTGTGTGACCAGAACCTATACCGATCCGGCCTCTCTGGAATCGTGCGCAACACATCGGGATGATTGCTAAGCGGACCAAAGTCATACTCATTCAACACTGCCAATATTTCCTCCCCTGTCCATTGCTCCGGTGCCCAGCCCCTTTCTTCAGTCCCATCAAAAGCCTGTGCATCGTCCCTAAATGGATGGTCATGCGGAAGCCAACGACGGTGACGCATCTGGACAATCTTGCTGCAATGAGGACTGGAGCAATCAACAGTCATGCACTCTGAACAAGCCCTGTAACCCCTGGTGACGCTGCCCGACAACATACCCCTCCCAGGAAAGTCACTGATCGTGCCAACAAGCATGGCATGCATCCGGAACATCTCATTTTTGAACCGGTCGTAGACCAGGTGGCCGTTCAGACTCAAGTACCGAAGCTCCTCAATTACGGGTCTCAAATACACATCGAGACACTTTCCCGGATAACCTGGGCCTGGAATCAACAATGTGAGCATGTTATATTCCTTCTTCATGCACATCCACGGTGGAAAGTTGTACGGAATCAAAATAACTGGCCACACACTGTACTGAAGCTCTTTCTTGCCAAAAGGGTTGAAACCGTCGGATGATAGCCCTAGCCAAACATTTCGAACCTCTGATGCAAATTCGGGAAACTCCAACACGTTCTTCTTCCAAGCCTCTCCGTCGGCGGGATGTCTAAGGGTGTCATCGTCAGGCACATTCCTCTCAGCCCACCATCTCATAGCTTCGGCCGTGAAAGCACACATGAACAACCGCTCAAGCCTATCAATCAGCGGGAAGTACCGAAGTATCTTCACAGCTTTCTTGTTCCCTTTAGGAGTGAACTTATACCGCTCTGTATTGCATAATGGGCAGTATTCAAGATCTGCAAGTCCTTCCCCGTAAAACAGAACGCAATCGTATCTGCATGCATGAATCTTGATGTAGGAAAGGCCGAGATCTTTAAGGATATGTCGCACCTTATGATGACTGGTAGGAAGCCGATGTCCGGGGGGCATCGCCCCACCCCATAGCCGAAGCCAATCATCAACCGATTTGACAGTGCCTTTGTTCTCCGTTTTGATCTTCATCACTCCCATGACAGATTCAAGGACAGTCTTACTGCATCCGGGGTACAACGGAGTCTGTTGCAATGCGATCAGGTTGTTGTACTTTTCCATACCACTTGTGTTGACCGGAGATCGGGGTAATGGCTCGAGTGGCTCAATATCAGGGAAACACTCCATCTCCGGAGGTGGGAGTTGCACATCTGGTGCTTCCTCAAAGACACCGCTCTCACGAGGAAACATATCGTTGATCCAGTTCGTTGTCGGATCATTGGAGGAACTCCCTCTCTCGGCAAATTGTCCATGATCATGACGACCCGCAAACTCTGGTTCACCGTGATAAATCCAATTAGTGTATAGGACCCAAAATCCATATCTAGCCAGGTGTTGCTCCACTGTCTCTATGGAAAACCGGTGACGTGGGGTGGCACACTTGCACTTTTTACACGGACAATAATGAAGTGTAGTGTCTCCACAGTTAGCCATCACAAAATCCAGGAAACTCCTAACTCCATCATGATACGCCTGATCCCATCTTCCAAGGGTAATCCAACTCTTGTCCATCCTGTAAATTCAAGAAATAAATATAGCTATATATAGATATGTATATATGCACGTACTACGTACGTACTAATTAATTAAAAAATTCATCATTACACACACACACACATATATATATATATATATATATATATATATATATATATATATATATATATACACATGCATCCCTAAATTAATTAAAACATGGTCAATCTCCCTAATTAATTAAACACAATGTATTTTTTATATATACCAACAATATATTTTTAATTACAATTAAATTAATTAATATATATACATTTTTTCATCAAATTCATCTAAAATCACCTATAAATCAACATTAATCAATCACTAATCTTCAACAAAACTTCAATTCTATCTAACCAATACAACATATATATCAACCCATTAATAATCTCATCTCAACACATATATATATATATATATCAAATTAATCACACATTTATTCTAATTAAACTCTAAATTAATACACCTCTGCATATAACCAACTAAATCAACACACACAGCAATATACGTACCTTTCAAGCTTATGGCCGAGGTTTTGGACGATTTCAGAGCGTTTTGGACGATTTCATGGACGAATGAGCTCCCTGATGCAGAAGGTCGATCTGATATAAGAGTTATAGCCGACGAATACCCCCCTCGTCGGCTATAACAAAAACTTTTCGTCGGCTATAACTTTTATAGCCGACGAATACCATCCTCGTCGGCTATAACTAAAAACGTTTCGTCGGCTATAGTTATAGCCGACGAGTTGTCGGCAGTCGTCGGCTATAATATTATAGCCGACGATGTGGCCGACGAAATAGTAGTTCGTCGGCTATAACGGGTTATAGCCGACGAGGTACTATTTCGTCGGCCGTTTTTTCCCATATCGTCGGCTATAACCCCTTTTCTGGTAGTGAAGACATAACCACGCAGAACCAAGAAGACTTCATCAACCAGCCGAACCAAGACTTCATCAAGACATTAACTACTTGAACTCCATGAAGACTTCCTTCTCCATCAGCTGAACCAAAACTTCATCAATAGTTACACCAAGAATTGATCTCTGCACCCATATCTCCTAGTTGAAGTAGGAAACCCCCAAACGCATCAAACCAACTCCAAACTTGAACCAACTACTCCATGCTTTCTCTTTGGACTTCATGATTAACCATGGGAGGACAATCTTGTACCTTCAATCTCCCCCTTTGTCCTTCCATGGACTTCCTTTTCATCAAGCTTCTTCAAAAGAAAAATCGAATGTATTAGAATCTTTGAAATTGAAGAAACACTCATATAACATGTAAACTACACAAAAACACAACGGTGCCTAAACAAAAACTACTTGAACAAAAACTAGAAACCGAAATAGAAACTAGGAAATCTCCAAGCTTGATTTCTCCCCCTAAGTCCATGAAGGACAAAGAGAAAGAAACACATTATCATGAACAATAACGCCTAGCCACTGAAAAGGCCACGAGGATGAGGAGTGACCGGACGGCGGGGGTTGTCAGGAACAATCCACCAATTTTCGTCACCAGCATCCCGTGCAACTGCCTCCATGCGATGAATCTCCAAGATGTCGTAGGAAAATTTTCAACTAGTTTTTCATCAAGACCAACCTCTCGGCATGACATCAATATTACACTTCCAAAATAATCTTGCATGCAATGAGTGTAAGGAAGAAAGAACAATCTATCATACTGTGCATGTAAAGGGAATTTTGCTTCCCTAGAATAAATAGACAATTAATCATGACATTCTCATTCTACTTAGGCAAGTAGCCGATCAAAACCTAGAAGAATCATAGGCAATTATACACATGCAACAAATTTAAAGAAATAGAATGACATCAATCCAAATCAAAAGATTTGTGTATGGAATCAAGGAATATAATATGATCATGAAAATCTCAAATTTTCACACAACTAGATAGAAATATATTATAACATATTATAATCACATCAAATATAATTCTAGAGTTGCATCCGGGTGTGTGAAGTGATTCTCCTAATCCAACTTGCACTTGTAAACCGTATGAACCGAATAGACAAGGAAATCACTAAACGAATCAGACCAAGATACCTACAGAATAATGACAAAAAAAAAAGCAATGAAACTCACAATAAGAAAAAAAATTTAGTGCCCACACGACAAAGTAAAACGTTCATGGTTCGAGCAGAATACATATCTGAGAGAATTGAAAATAACGTTTCTTAGATCATTCAATTCTCAAGCTTGATGAAGTTGGACCAAACACCTAGAAAGACGAGCAATGTGCAAAGACATTAGCCAAAATGATAGAGTGTAGTGCATAAGTGTACTTCGATATGGGAATAGATTTAGAGGAGTAATTAAGTATGTAAGCAAAATTTTAACGACTCTCCCCCTTATTTCAACCATAAATTTTCACATTGATGTTTCACATATTTTGAATGTTAGCTCATAATATACGTGACCAGGAAAGTGACCGTAGCTCCCAAGTCAGACGACTTTAGGGTACTAGACATAACAAGGATGTCCTTCGGTCAACTCAACTGACACAGAAAGAGCAAATAGAACCACCGGGGGGACCAAGCCAGTCCATTCCAACAAGCATTGAGTAGTTAGTCAACACCTGAAGAGTAGAACTAACCTGGCCAAAAGACTGCAACAATAATATTTTTATTTTCTGTTTACTTTTTATACAGTCGGTAACGAAGTACAATATTCGACTACACCTGCTCCTGACTAGGTGACTCAACTCAAAATAATCTCCCCACAAAGAAGTACGTGTAATTGGTGAGCTAAACACAATGGCTAATATAAATGAAGTGCTACTAACAAGTCATAAGTGCTGGTCCAAAATCATCAAATTCAATAATGAATAACCAAGAGAAGTTATTTCCACAATCAAGGCAAGATTCAGATCAAGAACTATAAACAATTACCTTGAAGGGGTGCCCAACAAACTACTTTTCAATATTGTGAGCAAATGCCCAATGCATTACGCAAGGTCATAAAACGTTCTGTATCAAGCGGTTTTGTGAACAAGTCAGCCCATTGATAATCTGTAAAAACAAATTCTAATGCAAGTATGTCTTTTTCAACAAGTTCACGTATAAAATGATACCTGATGTCTATATGTTTGGTTCTAGTATGTTGAACAGGATTCTTAGAAATATTAATTGCACTTGTGTTATCACAAAATATAACTAGTTTTCCTTGAGAAATACGATAATTACTTAACATATTTTTCATCCAAAGCATCTGAGTGCAACAACTACCTGCGGCAACATATTCTGCTTCAGCAGTGGATAAAGAAGTACAGTTCTGTTTCTTGCTGTGCCAAGCAACTAAATTCTTACCAATGAAGAAACAACCACCACTAGTACTTTTTCTATCTTGTAAATTACCTCCCCAATCAGCATCTGAATATCCTGCAATTTCAGCATTAGTAGCATTTGTATAAAATATCCCACAATTTATACTTCCAGATATGTATCTAAAAATTCTTTTAACTGCTTCGAGGTGTGACTCCTTTGGATTTGCCTGAAACCTGGCACACACACCAACACTATAAGAAATATCTGGTCTACTTGCAGTTAGATAAAGTAAACTACCAATCATACTTCGATATTTAGTTTGATCAACGGACTTACCAGTTAAGTCATAGCATAATTTTGTAGTAGTACTCATAGGCGTTTTAACGGACTTCAAGTTGATTATATCAAATTTCTTTAACATATTTTCAGCATATTTAGTTTGGGACAGAAGAATACCATTTTCTTCTTGTTTTACTTGCAAACCTAGAAAATATGTTAATTCACCGCACATACTCATTTCAAATTTATTAGTCATAATATTGGTAAATTCTTTCGCCAAAAATTCAGAAGTAAACCCAAAAACGATATCATCAACAGACACCTGAGCTACAATAAAATGCTTACCAATATGTTTAACAAATAACGTTTTGTCCACATTACCTTGGGAATAACCCTGAGAAATAAGGTATGTAGAGAGTTTTTCATACCAGGCACGAGGAGCTTGTTTAAGTCCATAAACGGCTTTCTTCAATTTGCACACATAGTCTGGGTGATGTATATCTTTAAAACCAGGAGGTTGTTCTACATAAACTTCTTCACGTACATCACCATTTAAGAAAGCTGTCTTTACATCCATCTGATATAATTTAAAACGACGAAAACAGGCAATAGCAAGTAATATTCTGATAGATTCTAATCTAGCAACAGGGGCAAAGGATACATCAAAGTCTAATCCAAGAATCTGTGAATAGCCTTGAACTACTAACCTTGCTTTATTTCTAGTAATATTACCATGCTCATCTACCTTATTACGAAAAATCCATCTGGTACCAATGATATTGACGTTCTCAGGTCTAGGGACAAGTGTCCAAACATCATTTTTCTCAAATTGATTAAGCTCTTCTTGCATAGCATTAATCCAATCGTCATCCGAAAGAGCTTCCTGCACATTCTTTGGTTCAACTACATAACATGCAGTATTTACTGCTTCTGCCCAGAAATTTTCACTGAGTCCAGAGGAATGAATCATAGCTCTAGCCATGTCAATTAATGATCTGTTTTTGCGTTCTACAATTCCGTTCTGTTGTGGAGTAATAGGAGCTGAAAATTCATGAAAAACACCATAATCTTCACAATATTTAGTAAATTTTGAATTCTTGAATTCAGTTCCATTATCAGATCTAATCCTTTTTATTTTCAAGTTTTCATGATGTTTTTCGTTTAGAAGACGTTTACTAAGGGTGGAAAAGGAATCAAACGCCTCACCTCTGTCATTAAAAAAATCAACCCAAGCAAACCTGGAATAATCATCTACCACAACAAAAATATACTCCTTACCTACCAAGCTGGATGTAGCTGAGGGTCCCATTAGATCAATATGCAGAAACTCAAGAGGTTTAGAAGAAGGAGAAGAATTAACTACCTTGTGACTTGCTCTTGTCTGTTTACCTGTTTTACAACCTCCACATATAATATCAGTACGTCCATTTAATGTAGGTAAACCTCTTATTAATTTTTGAGTAGATAGTTTTAATAAATCCTGGAAGTTTATATGTCCAAGTCTTTTGTGCCATAGTTCCATGGCTTCATCAGCTGAACTAACTCTAAGACAAGAAAGAAAATCGTTAGGGGTATCCATGGAAACTTGATAACAGTTATCTTCTAATCTAGAACCTCCTAGAATTAATTTACCATTTAGATCAAACACAATACACCTTCGTCGATTAAACCATATATCCTCAAATTCATCAGCTAATTGACTTACACTAATTAAATTAGTAGAGAGTCCCTCAACAAATAAAACATTGTTTAAGCAAGTGAGGTTGTGAATAGTAATCGTTCCTTTTCCTTTAATTCTAGCTTTTCTTCCATCTCCGAAAGTCACAGTACCTGAAACACCTGAATCTTGAAAGTTAGTAAATAAACATCTATTTCCACACATATGTCTAGAGCAACCGCTGTCAATGTACCAGATATCTTCCCTTCTAACTGACAAAGCTGTAAGAGCAACATTACATGTAGCTTCAATGTGGTCAGTCTCATAATCAATCTCAACAGTTGATAAACTACAAATTAAATTTAAAGGGTTAGAACTGTTCTTTTTCTTCCATACCTTCTTTCCTGAACTTGAATTTTAAATTTCTGCAAAAGATTTTGTTAGACCAACAAAATGGGATATATCATTTAACAAGGAATTATGTTGATCTAATTTTGAGTTTAAATCATTAAAATTATTTTCAACTTTTGAACTAATAGAATCAAGTTTTGATTCTAAAGAAACTCTAAAACCAGAGACTTTACCTTTCTTAGGAATATCAGTAATAGTGCAATCATCATCAGACACGTAACTTGAGTTTCTATCATAACCGAGGCCAGTTTTATCATTGTAAGATTTTCCAGAATTTATAATTTCAGACAGCATTTGAGAGCTCATTTTAAATTGTCTAAACTTATCTTCTGTTTTATCTAAGGTATCTTGTAATAAATCGATTTTTGTATTTAACATGCTAATACAATTGTCCCTTTCAATTTGCGCATTTTGTAGATAATTAATTTTAGCATGCAAGCGTTTCTTTTCAATTTCAAATTCATCACTAGAATTATTACCTGAACTCGTTTCTATATTCTTTATCCATTTCTTCTTCTCTTCAAGTAACATACTTACTTGAGCCGTCAATTCTTTATTTTTTTCGGATACAGATTCTGCAATGTCAATAATTCTCCTTTGATACTCCATCAACTCGTCATCTTCTAGAACTTGTTCTTCTTGCTCTTCTTCAGAATCTGAAATATTTAAAGTAAACAAAGAGACAAGTGCAAAATTTTTATTTCTCTTACCATTATTTTCGTCCTCTTCATCACTCCATGTGGACTTGTATGCTTTCCTTTCTGTACTTGAAAATTTCTTAGTACAGTTGGTAGAGATATGACCATATTCATTACAATTATAACATCGGGGTTTATTCCGATTATTTTGATAGACAAATTTATTTTGAGAACTAATTTGATTTTGAAAATCTCTATTCTGAAAATTCCTAGCATTTTGATTGTTTTGATTAATTCGACTATTTCTAATATTTGTAGTTCTCTGATTAATCATGCGTTTCAGACCATTAGCTAAGAACAGGAGTTCATCATCTTCTGTTTTTTCATTTTCCACATGATTATTTGTTTTCTCTGCCATAGAGAGAGCAAGGTTTTTAGGGGACATACCTTTTGGCTTGTTCTTACCTTTAAGCTCATTCTCCCAAGCTTTGATGTCTCCGATCAACAATTCTACAGAATGTTCATCCAAATTTATTGATTGTTGAATTGCGGTTTTCTTCATAGTATATCTTTCTGACAAAGATCTCAAAATTTTCCTGATAATGTCTGATTCAGACATAGGTTTTCCTAGACTTTCAACTAAACTTGTTAGTTCAGAAACACGTGCATAAAATTCATCAATAGTTTCTTCATCATATTGTTCTAATTTATCAATTTCTGCATATGCAAGCTGAACTCTTTGTTGTTTAATCAGATCATTACCTTCATTTAATGTACACAATTTTTCCCATACCTGTTTAGCAGTTGTACAATTTTGTACCTTTTTCTTTTCAGCTTTGGTCAAGGCATTGTAGATTGCTGTTAGGGCTTTATGATTGGCCTCATATTGCTTGACATGCTCCTCTGACCATTTTTCTTCGGGAATTAATGTTTCTTCACCTTCAGTATTTACCGAGCCTTCTTCTCCCTTTTCTTTCTTTAAGGTTGGATATTTCCATCCAATCTGAACGCTTCTCCACGTGTAATAGTCTATTCCACATAGAAAAGACTTCATTTGGATCTTCCATTGAGCAAAGTCCATCTCGGATAGTTGTGGAGGTCGATTCATTGTGTTTCGTTCCATCTTCCACAGGATCTACCGAATTTTTCAGTACCTGCTCTGATGCCAATTGAAAATATTAGATAGAACGAGTATACAATATAAACATAAATATTCAGCGGAAGAAATTGAATATAGCAATAAAATATGTAACTGTATTAATTTGATACTGAGTTACAGATTTTATGTCAACTACACAAGTTGAGGTTGCAACGGAAGACTACACAAGTCTTGATCTTCTAGACACTAAGTCCACACAATACTAGAGACACTAAGTCCACAAAATACTAGAGACACTAAGTCCACAAAGACACTAAGTCTACAACTATCTCTCTCAATGATTTTTCTGCTGAGAGGGAAGATACTGTAAAGCTATCACAGTAGCTTGAAAAACAGAAGATAGCACATATATGTTTTGTTCTCTCCGAAGGTTCCTTCTGTTCCACTCTCTGTATTCGACTTTCTCCTTTTCTATACTAACTACCTTCTCTCCGAATCCTTCTCTGTATATCCGTTTTTCTCCTCTCAGACCCCCATCACATATGTATATATATATATATGCAATCAATCCGGCAAAGTCCCTTAACTTTCTTGGCAGCCAAGTCATGTCAAGAGGAGTCCATCAAGTAACAAACTCTTGACCCTCAAGCCTCTGCAACGTCAAGTAACAAAATACTTGATCACCAAGTTGATTAACTTGATCACCAAGACATAACCACGCAGAACCAAGAAGACTTCATCAACCAGCCGAACCAAGACTTCATCAAGACATTAACTACTTGAACTCCATGAAGACTTCCTTCTCCATTAGCCGAACCAAAACTTCATCAATACTAACACCAAGAATTGATCTCTGCACCCATATCTCCTAGTTGAAGTAGGAAACCCCCAAACGCATCAAACCAACTCCAAACTTGAACCAACTACTCCATGCTTTCTCTTTGGACTTCATGATTAACCATGGGAGGACAATCTTGTACCTTCAATGGTTAAAAAAATGCATTGTGTTTTGAAGTTACAAGTAACTCTAGTCGTTACCGCTACGTCGCTAGTGTGCTTGCTGCGACTACTCCTTCATTAATCGATGTCTACATTAACTAAGTTCAACGTACTCGCAACTGAAATAGAGGTGGCTGAGGCTGACGAGTGCCATAACCGAGGTAACAACACGCGCAATAATAAACCCTGTAAACCGTTAGTAGCATATGATAAATAGGGATCGTTCAGTCCGAGGATTAAGGGTACCTGACATGTAAAAGGTTAGAACACATATAAACAAACAAAGAAACAAATTAAGGGGGTTTAAAGAGGTTTAGCAGCAAGGTTGCCCTAATGATCTAAAACATGAAATTAAAACCTAAATCTACTATGTACAAGTGATCGAAAATTCCACACAAAACATAGCACGAAGAACACTCAATAACATGCTTGACACGACTCAAAGATTCACACGGCAACAAGGTATTCATGTATTCCCTATGACTTAACTCAATTCCGATTTTAATTAGAGCCCTTCGCGGTTCATCTAATCTTTAAGTCTTCTCAAATACTTAGAGCTAACTTCGCGTATCACCCTAAGTTGTATACTGATATATTATGCATGTTTACCTTTTTGAGAACATACATAATAGAAGATAAATACGCAAAACATAGTAATTGCCTCATTTTAATTCCTCATTATGTATTATTATCTTTTTATTCGTAAATATCCTAAATGGAATAATTACCAGAAGATAACTACACAACTGAGAACTATGTTACGTGAATAAGAAGTTATGAATGTAGTCTTTTGTAAATATCCTAAATGGAGTGATTACAAGATGATAACAACACAACTGAGAACTATGCTACGTGAATCCGAAATTATGAATGTAGTCAATTTTGTAAATTAGTTCATAAATCTTATGATTTCCACAAATAAGACATTCTTAATTTACAACATTTTTCATAAATCGACCTTGTATTTATAATAAGCATTGTAAGAGATATAATTCTCTTCTTAATGAAGAACATTACAAAAGGTACTTCCCAATTATACAACCGAGAACTCTATTACGTGACCGAGAACACATGTTTTATTTAGTTTAAATAAAAAAATTAAATTTTTAAATGAGATCCACGACTTCGAAATACCATGTATATGACATTTAGAGTGTGTTTGGATGAAGGAAAAAAGAAGAAGAAGAGGGAATTTAAAATAAAATGAGGAATTCATAATTCCCAAAAGGCAAGTCCCTCGTTTGACATTATAAAATAGTAACTTTTAAATTCATGTGGATAAGAAAATGAATGAATTCATTATTTGAATTCCTCAATTGATATTCCATCAAAATAGGTGTCAATTACAAATTCATTTGCAGTGTTCAATAATTGTTTCTAAAATAAGGCTTTCTTATGTTTTATATTTTTAATTTGTTTAAACTTTCTTAATATATTACACGCTTCAAATCCTAAGTAGATACAACCAAACAAGAGAATTTGAAATTGATGAATTTTAGATTGATAAAGTTTAAGATGCCATCACTTGTAAATTCCAATGAATTTGATAATTCTCATCCAAACTCATAGTTATTAAAAAATATTTAGCATTCGTCACTGCATAATGTTATAATCATTGAGAGAGATGTAATTACTTTCTCAATAAGAAACATTACACAAGGTAACACTTAGTTACATAATCGAGAACGCTACTACTTGAATGAGAACATATGCTCTATTTGGTATGATATATAAACATTTAACACTTGTACAACATATTCGTAGTCAGATTTGTCAAATGATTCATAAACATGTAAATGTGGTTGTAGACCTTGTATACCACATTTTACACAACATTTTTACTGGGGAAAAAAAATTCATCATTTCCTCTATAATCTGATTATTATTTTCCTTATACGAAATTTAAGAAGATTGCACTCTGGAGGTGAAGACGCGGAGCAGAAAACATAATATATTTGCATTTGCAATTAAGTTTCTCTACACTAGGATGAATCATGTATTGCAAATGATATCTTTTTGTCTGAGAAAAACCTCAAATGTAAGATTGGAATATGTTTTACCTTGTGAACTTATACTAAAAAAAGGCTAATAGTTTTTATTTCTATTCTCCATCGCATTTAGTATAATTTCAAGAATTTTTATTCTTTTGCATCACGCGAACGATTATGGCCATGTGCTTGTAAAATTAGCCTTATTTGTACGATTTCAGAACTGATCTTGCCATGATTTTGATTAACACTATCTGTAGCAGCTTCTTCAATGTCTTGTGTTGCATGTCTTGATATTTTTATTGGAACCATTATTTTTAATTGACTGCTTCCTCTTCGATCTGCTAAATAAGCGCTCTTTTCAGGAATAAGATTCTCCATCTACAACCTCACTAATTTTCTCCCTCTCCAAATATTATCATAATTTATTGTGTATCTAAGCAAAAAGGCAAAATTGCTAAAATGCACCCTGAACTTGGCTCAAATTGTCAATTTACAGCATAAACTTGTAATATTTTTCTCCTTAATTAACTTGTAAAAACCTGCCGTTTTACACCTTCTCCGTCAAATTCAATAGTTTTTCATCCAATTATGAGTCACATGCCTTACATATGAAGGGTGTTTTTATCATTTTATATTTATTTTGTTTTATTAATAAAAATATACTAGGAAATATTTTTTTTATAGAATTATGTCTAAACTTATGCTATTGTATTTGTGACCTAAAGAATACTTTTATTGCGATATTTGACTTCTTTAGTCTTAGACAAATTATATCATGTTTCTTATTAATTTAAATAGTAGTTCGTCAATTCAATTTAGTTATTTTGCTGAATGTGAATGTCATCTACAAAAAAATGGTGAATTAATCACAATTAAAAAAAACAATCTTTTGTTGAAGCAACTTCACATTGCAGTTTCAAATATTGCGTCCAATGCTTAAAGCTATATTTCGATCAAACAACAGCATAAATGTGATGTGTAATAGCCAAGAGAATGGTTTAAGTTTATAAAAAATTACTACCACAAAAGTATCAAGATAATCTCGAGTTGTAATGCGTGAAGAACTCGCGCATGTATCTCATATATTTAAATCTGTATTTGTTATTTTAATCACAATGGAGAACTAATAATTTGAGAATATGGGGTGATAATTGAATCTAAGATGTGGATGAATATCCACTAATAATAAATTGTTGATACTTACAACAGAAATTTCCTGAAACAATGTCTCAACTTTTCTCGACTATTAACATATGTATCTAATCTTTCTAAAATATCATAACCATGCCTCAAGTTTCATCCCCGACCCAATTTCGGTATCTGAGACCACTATCACCGTTAACCCTGTTAACTTTTCAGAGTCAAATTCGTTATCTTAGACCACTAACATCAGGATGATACCAGATCGTCGTTGCTAAAATACTAGCATGGAGTTCTGTTGCCTAACTATGCCACAACTGATCCCACCAACGATGACCAATGCCGCCTTCAACCCGGGTATTAACACCGGTTTCACACACAAACTCAGCCATCATCAGATCGATCGAATTCAATTTTCCTTCACCTCGCATCAACACCAATGAACTAAGAAGAAAGAAGACAAAAAGCAAAGAAACATGTCGGAAAAAAGCCCCGCTGCCCTTCACCTTCATGTAAGAGGAAGGGAAGGGAGAGAGTACTACTGTGGATTAGCCGAAGCTGGTCATTTTCGAATGTAGCTGCCGCCTTTGATGTTTGCTCATTGCAAACCCTAGCAGAGGAGCAAGAAAAAGCGATATTTTGTTTTACTGTAGTTTATGTTTCATAATAAATGCTATGTGTACTTATCAATGTATATTGTAATATCCATTTAAATATGTTTTTTATTTTATTTTAATGGAAGCAAAGGCTAACTAATCACGACCTTCCTTTTTGGCAGGCTTGATTCTTTCCTCCTATATTAACTTACCACTCAAAAACTTATAACAACGCACTAAACACTCCAGCATCTTAAATAACAATTAAAAAAATTAAAATATCATAATGCATTATATTCGAATGATTCATGATTAAATAAAATCTTATTGCCCACTATAAAATCACCCGTCAAGTAGAAATAAGACATGTAACAAAATTTAATAGTGTACAAAGTAAAGATATCATAGTATATTGTCTATTACAAACGTAGCCGCAACAAAAGAGTTATTAATATACTCATAGTCATAAAAAGTAATGCAACAATAATAAGACTATTAGTATACCAAAATACAAGCAACCATAATAGCAACAGAGATCTTTGGTTTCATTAGAGAATTGGATTGTAACCATAATAAATAAAAGAAACAATAAAAGGATTGTAATAGGAAAACTGAATTGGTCTACTCATTTCATTAGAGAATCCCTTTATATAGGGTAACGATTACAATGGTAATAAGAATTACATTTATGATCATAATCACTGATTGAAACGTTGCATCTTATTGATCACTAATTTCCTAATTTTACTATCGTCATTACTTTGACGAAGGCACACTAATGGTATTTTCCTTTAACATTCCCCCTGGTGTCGAGTCAAAGATGAAATGGTTTATAGATCGTTGCCTCATTAAAAACTTTGCCAAGTAATAAAACTCAGTGGAAAAAAATAAAACTTGGTCGAAGGGAAAAAGAGCACAACTCACCTTTAACGTTTAAGAATGACATGTGTATGTTAGACTCCCCCTAAAGTCTACATCTCCCCCTGATCCTTACATCAATCAAGGAAGCCTTGAAAGCTCTCGCATTCCTATATTTTTCACATGTTCCTCAAATATTGCTTTCGGTAATAATTTGGTAAACAAATCTGCCACATTCTCCTCAGACCTTACTTGATTCACTTGAATCTTGAGAAGAACTTGTTGTTGCTGATTATAGAAAAAATTTGGCGATATGTGTTTTATATTATCACCCTTGATATAACCTAGTTTCATCTGTTCGATGTAAGCTGCATTGTCTTCATAAATGCAAGTAGGCTCTTCAGTGGTAGAACTTAAACCACTAGTCCCTCGAACATGTGTAATGATGGACCTTAACCATATACACTCACGAACCGCCTCATGTAGAGCAATGATCTCAGAATAGTTCGAGGAGGTAGCCACAAGGTTTTGCTTGGTTGATCTCCAAGATATCGTCGTGTTCCCAATGGTAAATACATAACCAGTTTGAGAACGACCTTTATGTGGGTCAGAGAGGTACCCAACATCAGCAGACCCAACCAAAACATTATTTGGGGTTTAAGTGTAGGGGGTAGTACTTTCTCTATCTTCATTTTCTTTAGGGGTTGCATTTCCATTTGTGGTCCCTCTTGTCTTTATGTAGGGAAAGAATAGACGCAAGTCAATGGTTCCTTTTAGGTATCAAAATATGTTCTTAATACCATTCTAATGGCGCTGCATTGGTGCTGAACTAAATCTAGCTAACAAGTTCACTGAGAATGCAATATTTGGTCGAGTACATTGAGCTAGATACAATAATGCGCCTATTGCACTTAAGTAGGGAATTTCTGCTCCCAATAGCTCTTCGTCATCTTCCTTTGGGCGAAATGGATATTTCTTTATATCCAAACTTTGACCGATTATGGGAGTGCTAACAGGGTGTGCTTTGTCCATGTTAAATCTCCTGAGCGTCTTTTGGACATACGCAAACTGGTGGATAAGTATTCCACAAGCTCGGTGTTCTAGTTCAAGACATAGATAAAACCGAGTTTTCCCAAGATCTTTCATCTCAAACTCGGATTTCAAGTAGTTTGCGGTTTCTCTTATTTCATTAAGAGTACCTATTATGTTCATATCATCGACATATACAGCTACAATTGCAAATCTGGAACTTGTTTTCTTTATGAATACGCAGGGCTATAGTACATCATTCTTATATCCCTTCCAAATCAAGTAGTCACTTAGACGGGTATTCCACATCCGCCCGGATTGTTTCAATCCGTAAAGTGAGCGTTTCGATCTGATTGCAAACGCACTTCGTGGTTTAGAGTCACTTGACTTGGGCAATGGAAGGCCATCAGACACTTTCATATATATATCTCTGAATCAAGATCCCCATAGAGATATGCTGTAATAACATCCATGAGCTGCATTTCCAATCCTTCAGAAACTACCAAGCTAACTAAGTAGCGGAACGTTATAACGTCCATTACGGGAGATTATGTCTCCTCATAGTCAACTCCAGGGCGTTGTGAGAAACCTTGCGGCACAAGG
Organism: Potentilla sterilis; assembly: GCA_963682095.1. Taxonomy (NCBI): domain Eukaryota; kingdom Viridiplantae; phylum Streptophyta; class Magnoliopsida; order Rosales; family Rosaceae; genus Potentilla; species Potentilla sterilis. The sequence goes on along the minus strand of OY821755.1, from coordinate 29,505,364 downwards.
CGAGCCTTGTACCTTAGTACTTCATTCTTCTCATTACACTTTCTGACAAAAACTCATTTATGTCCTATAGGCTTTACATTTGGTGGGGTTAGCACTACCGGGCGAGCCGGTCTTCTCCTCTCCGATGCCTAAGTTAGTACAGTTGGGATGAATAGATAACTTAAGCACGTATGATAAGCGGGTGGAGAGATCAGTTACCTATTAATGAGGGTAGTTGAGGCCCTTATATAGGTGGCCGGGCGTGAGGTCTGGCCTCACTCTTCGATGTGGGACTGGTTTCCTTCTGTTTGCACACCAAAGGGCAGCTCTGGTCACCTCTTTGGCAGGCTGGCTCCCCCGGTCCCCGGGCCCCTGGTTGCAAGGTAGACTACTGGACCTCGGGTCCGAGTGCTGGTGATCCTGCTCCGGGCCCTAGGCCGGCCCCGGGTGCACTGGCTGCGGGTCTGAGGGCCTGCTGTAGCCCCTCTGTGACTACTGTCAACAAGTCCCCCAAGTTCCCGGTCAAGTACAATCTTGAATGGGGACTTAATGTCTTGCTCCTGTCCCGCAGACCCGCAGGGTTACCAACCCAACGGTGCCCAGTCCCCCAAGTCCGTATTGAAGATTGGGCGTGACCGGGCGTTCGGTCAGAGGAGGCGTGGTGAGTACCTGTTAATGATGATGTGCGACAGTTATGAGTATGCTTGCAATACAAATGGTATTGTTCTCAAGTATTGTCGTGCCATGAGCATGGAGCGGGGTAAAATCCGGAGAGTGCATGGGATGATAATGGGGCGTTGAAATCCGCCATGCAATAGATATGGAGCGGGGCGAAACCCGGAGAGTGCATGGGATGATAATGGGGCGTTGAAATCAGCCATGCAATAGATATGGACCGGGGCGAAACCCGGAGAGTGCATGGGATCTCGACCGGGCGTTCTACCATGTCGGAACGAGTCCCCCAAGTTCGGCCCAGCTTGTGTTGGGATAAGCATGGGGTAAGACTGCTAGCCGGCGGGGAGGCCTGTTGGAGCGTGGAATAAGCCAACAGGTGCCCCGGTGGGTGTTGCGGCCATGTTGAAGCACCGTTTAACACTGGCTAGTTCTTCTCAGCTTGTGTTGGAATACGCGTTGAGGTAATGTGCAGGTTTGTTAGCCTACGGGGAGACTTGTTCTGTGTTAGAGAAACAATCTGCCCGGTGGGGTGGCGTTGAGGTGACAAGTCTCGCCGTGGAGCCCCACATTGATGGCAGTTCAGTGCGATGTAGGGTTTTTATCCTGCTGGACAAGAGTACATGTGTTAGATGTAAACTCACCCGGGTGTATAAAGCCCATGCCGGTTGAATGTTCTCATAACCGGTGTCATGCCATGGAGCCGGTTGAATGATACCTAACCGGTGAGGTGCCATGGAGCCTGTTGGATGTCTCGTAACCGGTGAAATGCTCTCGAGCCGGTTGAATGTTACCTAACCGATGAGATGCCATGCAGCCGGTTGAATTATCCCTAACCGGTGAACTGCCATGGAGGCGGTTGAATGATACCTAACCGGTGAACTGCCATGGAGCCGGTTGGAAGATCATCACTGGTGAGGAGCCTTCGAGCCGGTTGGAAAATCATAACCGGTGAGCTGTCGTGGAGATGCCATGTAGCCGGTTGAATTATACCTAACCGGTGAACTGCCATGACGCCGGTTGGAAGATCATAACCGGTGAGGAGCCTTCGAGCCGGTTGGAAAATCATAACCGGTGAGCTGTCGTGGAGATGTCATGCAGCCGGTTGAATTATACCTAACCGGTGAACTGCCATGGCGCCGGTTGGAAGATCATAACCGGTGAGGAGCCTTCGAGCCGGTTGGAAAATCATAACCGGTGAGCTGTCGTGGCGCCTGGGGAAGTGGGGGGGCTTGACGCTTCAGTTCCCGCTCCTATCTCCCTGACCTGTCGCTCGTAAGGAGGACAAGTGGCTGCCATGCATTTAAGGAGGAAGCCCATCAGTCCCGTCAGTTATGATGGCGTGGGAAGTTTACCAATACTGGGACACGTGCCAGTAGGGAGCGATCTGAGATGGAAGGGCTGGATTCGTAGGCGTTTGAGTTGCCCTGATTGCGTATTTGGGGGATTACAAGCGCCTAGGGCATCAGACCCCTCTATAAAAAGGCCTCCTCTTCCTTCATAAGTTCTGTTTTGTTCTTTGGCTCAGAGAGAAGAAGAGAAGGTTAGAGAGGAATCCGGTGAAAGCTTTGTGGAGGTGCCCCGCGACATCCGTTGCCTCAAGCGTTCTTGTTTTTTTCCTACCATTGCTCGGTGTTTTCGTAGGACAGACTTTCCTCGGTTGTGCATAGTAATCGGTAAGTCTTGCTTTCTTTGCCTGGTGTTTTTCTTTTTCTTTTTTAGCGTTTTGCAGCGGGGGAGCGGGGGAGGGGGGGGGGGGGGGGGGGGCTCTGTCGCCGACAGTGTGTTGTTTTTGAGTGGGGCGGCTGCGGTAATCTTGGAGAGGAGCCGCAGAGGGCGCTGTTCTAGCCTGTTGCTGACCAGCGGTGGGGTTTTGTTTTCTTTCCCTTAGGTTTAAATGGCTTCTGCGAGCTCTGATGGGGTTTCCGAATCGGCCGACAGGCGTCCCGTCGTGGACGATGTGGAGAGACTGGAGGATTGGCTCGGTTCGGAATCCCCGGAGGCCGAAGCCGCTGATCGCTCCCGGGGCGAGGTTTCGTCTTCCGGGTCCTCGGGATCTGAGGAAATCCTGCACGGGGTGCGCTTTTCTGGCACTCCGCCCATGGGCTATACCATCGGGAGTGGGGAAAAGGTCGTGGAGTGCGATGAGCCGGAGGGTAGTATGAACCCTGAAGAGATTGCCGTCTTCCGGGAGATGTGGAGTATCCCCGATGAGGTGGCGTTACGGCCGCTGAATCCCGGAGAATCGGCCTGTACGTCCATGACCCTCCGCCTCTTCACCGGACGGCCAGGGTGAGAAGAGGCGGAGGGTCATGGACGTTCCTCCCTCCGCGCTGGTGACGCTGGCCGGCCGGTCGTTAGGTGAGAACTTGGCAAAGCGGCTCAAGGTGGCCAGCGGTGCGTCGAGTTCCGCTGGGGACAAGGCTGCTGCTGCTCCAAACTCTGCCGGTCAGCAGAGTAGCCCCACTCCTGCGGAGGGACAGAGGGGGAGTCTGGAGAGTCCCTTCGTCCGGAAGCTGGCGGCAGATGTGGCTGGCCTTGGTCTGGACGTTCCTGGGGTCACCGGAGCCTTGGCGGGGGGGGGGGGGGCTCGTCAAAAGTGCAAGGAGTCGGTCCTCCGAGTAAGAATTGCTTGGTGCCATTGCACCACTCATAACTCGTTACCTCTGCTGCTTGCCTAATTGGCTCCCTGTTGTTGTGTAGTTGTTGTACACTCTGTACCAGCCGGATCCGAGTGAGGAGCTGCCGGAGCTGAAGAGGCAGGTGGCCGTTCTGACAGAAGCCCGAGAGCGTCTGGAAGCAGAGAAGTCCAGGCTGGAGCGGGAGAAGGTCAGACTGGAGGAGAGGGCCAAGAAGCAGGTGGCCAAGCTGGAAGAGCGGGTCCGGAGCCTCGAGGAGGAGAAGGAGCTGGCTGAAGAGGAGAGGGCCGAGCTGGAGGCCAAAGTGGATGAGCTCCAGGTGGGAGCTGCCGCTGTGCGCGCCGCCGCTGCTGCTGCGGCTGGAGAAGAGGACCCGGAGCTTTACCAGCGGGTTATCCTCAGGTATCATGAGAGCGATCAGTTCAGTAAGTTCCTGGAGAAAGCCAGGGAATCGGGCATCGCAGACGCCTACGTGGAGTGGGAAGAGAAGGGGTACCTGGATACCTCCCGAATGCCGAAGGCCGGAGCTGATGAGAATATCCATCAGCAGTCGGATATCTATAAGCAGTCAGTAGGCGAGGAGCAACCGGAAGGTGAAGGCGGGCCTCAAACTGCTGGAGAAGGTGCTGCGGCTTCATCTGGAGAAGCCGGTGGAATGCCCGCTGAGGGGGGAAGCGCGGCTCCTTAAGATTTTTGCTTTGCTATTCTTTTTTGTAAACCCGCTGGAACGGTTTTTGTTTGTATTACTCCTTGGATATAAATACATTTGCACTGGTGGAACCGGTGGAGATTTTCTCAAAATAGTTGGCATACATATCTCATGATGTTACAGCGGTTGAACCGATGATATGCCAAACTAACCGCTTGGAGGTTTGGGCGTGCCTACCAGCCCTGGCCCTGCTCCCGGTCGGGATCTGCTCTGCTTTTTTCTTTATACAGCTAGAGCTGGCCGTTGCTAATCAGGCCCTCTACCGCTGTCTTGAGAGCGAAGCACTTGTTCGTCCGATGAGTAGCTTCATCGTGATAGGAGCAGTATTTGCCCGTTTGCTCCGGGGTAAGCTTCCCCTTTGGGTACTTTCTCCTGGGCGGTGGGGGAATGATGTTCCCGTTCTCGTGCAAGATGTCCTCGTATGAAGAGGTTAGGGTGGTGAAGACCTCTTGACGTTCTGCTGGCATGATTGCCAGGGGGCGTTCTTGCCGGTACTGCGCCGGCTTGTGCTCGCCCTGGGGTTTGTCATGATAGGGCCTCTGCTGCCGTTGCCCCCAATTTCTGCTGGGTCGGCTCGGTCGGGTACCCCGGTTCTCGCTACGCTGGCTGGCCTTGTCTTCCTGGCGGGGAGGGGGGTGGTCCTCCTGCTGCTCGTCCCGCTTTCTTTTCAGCAGGTGATAGGAGCACAATGTTCGACGATATTATATGCTTATGCCCTCATTTATGCTTTGTTTAACCCTTATTTGTCTAAAATAGAGTCATAATATAGTTTAGTGTTAATTTGGTAGAGTTTGGCGAAAAGTTGGTTAAGAATCCGAAAAATGACTAAGTTCAAGAAATCTGGAAAATAGTGCAAAATATGTCTTTTTCATGATTCTGAGATGAGTAAAAATGCGATCTATCCTTGTCCGAATTTAATAAAATTTGGCGTGCTTATTATTCACATATTGAGGAATGTTGTGTTAAAATGTCAGATTAATCAGAGTTCGAGCAAACCAATCCAGGGACTTCCAGGATTTTCCTGGGACTGTGTCCTAAATTCGAAAAATCATTCCCGACGACTCACAAGGAATTTAATCGAACTGTTTTATATAGAGGTAGCTATATGTGTCTAGTTTATCTGAGATTTGGAATCGCATCAATCGGAGCTCCGAGGAGGGAGATATGCCGGATTTACTACAGCAAGGTCTTTTCTGCCGATTCCAGGATGCTACTGCCTCCTTTTCACAATTTCTGTTTTCGATGGACCATATGGTGTACAAATGCATATGTGAAGACGGTCCAAGCTTAAGGAAGGAAGGAGGATGACACCAAGCCATAGCATTGAAGAAAAATACGAAGAAGAAGTTTTCCTAGTCAAGCTAGGAAAAGCTGCCGAAAAAGGCAGATTTGTGCCAGTTTTGTGATAGGCCGGCTGGGAGCATTATACCATGGATCAAGTTCACCAAATGAAGATGTCAAGACCACATATGAAGTCCATGAAGATGTGAAGCCCAAGCCTTGAAGAAAAATCAGAAAAAGAAAACCTAATTGAACTATGAAAGGAAGGTTTCAAAACCTTATTCTACTAGGTTTTGTGATTGCCTTGTGCAACAAGGGCTGCCGGCACCTATTCTCTATAAATAGGGTCACTTTGTCATTCTGAAAATCATCTCATCTCAAGCATAAAATACTAGCCAAAGCTCTACCAAGTTTCTTAAGCACCAAATACCCAAATACTTAGCCAAAAACACCACCACCACCACTACAAACCGCCGATCCCTTTCACCTTGTCTTCTGCCGATTCTTGTTCCGGCCGAGCACCAAGCAGCAGCAGCCAAGCATCTTTGTCACTTCTTGAGGAGTCTTCAAGGTTCTAAAAGTGTGATCCATTCTCCTATGGCTTTTGTATTTGTTGTAGTTTGGTTATATTGTATTAATTCAATTCGATTCTTGGTTTTTATTGAACTTCTATGTAAACCGATTGCATGATTGATGTTTATGTTAAAGTTTTGTGATTTTAACTTGTTGATTTTGTGTGCTTGATAATTAGGGCAGTGGTATTAGAAGCATGTTTATGATTTAAGTTGGTTAGTAATCTAAGGGATGTGACTTAAAAATCGTAGCATTAGTTATGTTTAAAGGATTTGTTGTTTAAAGCATGTAAATCTAGATGTTAGGTTTCATCAAACTAGAAAACATGAATAATTCATACTCGTAGTTGTCTTGGTTTGTGTTTTCGCCTAGAATAAAACCCTTAGAACTTGCATGTTAAATAAGATGATTGACAACCTTGCTTGTTTGCATGTCTTCGATTTGTGATTCATATGCTTAATTGCTAATCATGTAAAATCGGTTAGCATTACCTTAAGATTATACTCGTAGTTAATCTTAAGACTCTAGCAATCAAACGATTAGATGACCTCGTAGGCTCTAGTTGGGATCGAAACTAATTTGAGTCTTGAACATGCTAAATACTTGTCTCTTACTTTCTTGCATGCAAATCTACTTGTTAAAGAGTCTTTTGTGTGAACTATTTTGTGTGAGAGATGATGATCACTTGTACATAGTAAATTAGGGTTTAAATTTCATATCATTTAGGTCTAGGGCAGCCTAGCTGCCGACACCAATTCCCCCATGTTTTGATGATTTTCGATGTATATTTTTGTGAATATCTTGACTAACAATTTCATGTTTCAGGTACCCTTAATCCCCGGCTAGAACGATCCCTACTTATGTCTATACTACTAACGATTGCAGGGTTTATTATTGCATGCGAGCTTCGGCTCGCGTCAATTTTTGGCGCTGTTGCCGGGGATTATAAAAGCTTGATTTGTGTTATTGTTGTGTATATAATGTTGCTGGAAATTTTTGTTGTAAAGTTGTAAAGTTGTAATTTTTAGTTCTATTTTGGGATTTTGTAAAGTAGAAATATGCTTCTGCATGTAGAGTTTAAATTTTGGAAGTTGCATGATGTATATGGATGTATGCTTGTGATAACTTAGTTTAATTTCTAGAAAGTTGATAGTGTTGTGTATGTTGGAGTTTATTGTAGTTTCTAAAGTGTAACATGTAGGTGAAGCCTCTTTTGTTGATCTTAACCTAAACCCTTCATACGAATGATGCCTTGTTAGATCCGTCTTTTATGTAGACTGGGAAACGTGGGATACGTCCCCTCCACGCATACGAGCGATAACTTGGCAGACCCATTTTTATGAGGTTGAGGGCGGTTTTGATCAACACTTGTAGACCGCTAGTGACCCGAGTTTGTTTTACAAAGTATGGGGAAAGTTAGTTTCATTGATATGGTTCTCAGGTTTGTTTAACTGGATCTCAAGGCCCACAGACTGATGTTCATTCTCGGTGAGTGAGTCCATAGGGAGTTCGCTCCCCGTGGTGACCAACAACGAGTCCTGCCTGGTTCCTGTAGGGGGTTCGCCCTCCGTGAATCTTAACAACACCGCCTTTGAAAAGTAAAACACGCTCGAACTAGTCAAAAGCTTGTGCCGAAGCATCACCTCACTTTAGATGCTAGAACATAACTTGGCATATGTGATCTATTTTCTTCAAAATAAAAACATAATTGTGTGGTTCGAACTCTTGAGGTATATCGGGTAAAACATGATACTACCGGGGGCTGTATCAGTCTATTGCACCGTTATCTCCTCTGCTCCACGTACTTCAAGAGTTAGAACAAATTTTTAAAAGAAATTAGACTTAGCGATTACATGATCACATGAACGTTTCGATTTTTGCTCTTTATTGGCGATCATATTGATGCTTTGCCGATTGTATATATCGTGTGCCATTGTTTGAAAGATGTTGTGTAATTGCCAATGCCGTGGCTTGTAATGATGTATATTCTGGCATTTCTATTTCTTTACAAATGTTCTAACTTGTTTAAACGTTGCAAATTTCAGAAAAGTGCATGTCCGAATCTAATATTTGGACACGAGATCATCAAGGCCGATTGCAACGTTTGAACCAAGAGCTCGCAATTGCATTGTTTGTGCCGTTGCCACCGGCCGTACCAAACAGTCCGTCATCTCCACCATCATCCGAACCATCATTGCCAACGTTACCTAGTTCGGCAACAACCTTGCCGAGCTCTCTATCCGTTGTTTCGTCATCGTGTGATCTCGAGAGTCCAGAGTTTGAGGCTTTTGCCGAGCAAGTTGAAGAAGAGAGAATGACTTCAATCCGATCACAGAATGGTCATGTTGCTGGAGCTGGTGTTGCTCCCTCTAATATCACTTATCCTCCCTTGGAAGCTGACAAGACGGGAGAGATTGAATTGAGGAGTGGATTCCTCCATAAGCTGAAATCGTTTTATGGGATGCCAAGTGAGGACCCTAACAAGCATCTACAGTGGTTTAACTTCACCACAGAGTCTATGTGTCCGCGAGGGACCGATTTGCAACACTTCAAAATGAAGGCTTTTCCGTTCTCATTGGAAGATCAAGCGAAGGAGTGGTTGTTTGAGGTGCCTAATGGTCGCATCATTTCGTGGAACTCTATGATGGATGAGTTCTTGCTCAAGTACTTTCCCGCTTCACGTATCATTGATTTGAGGAAGCAAATTACAAGCGTGAAGCAAGCCGGAGATGAGACTTTCTTTGACTACTATAAGAGGTTTAAGTCCCTAGTTTCTTTGTGTCCATCACATGGCATTAGCGATGGGCTCTTGCTACAATATTTCTATGAGGGATTGCGTGTCATGGAGAGAGAATTTCTCAACTCGGCCGCGGAAGGAAGCTTTTTGGAGTTGAATGCCGGAGCGGCAAGAAGTTTGTTGAAAGTTCGTGCCTTGAACAACCAACAATTTGGCATGGCACGAAGCAATGTGCAAAGAAATGAGAAAGTACATGAGACGTCTTCGAGCTCAAAGTTAGAGGAGAAAGTGGACAAGCTTACCGACTTGGTGAGTAATTTGATGAAGAAGCGTGCCATGGTATGTGGAATATGCACCGAGGGCCATGAAACTGAACAATGCCCTCAATTTGGATCAAATGAGGGAGTAGAAGAGTGTAATGCTATTGGCTTTCAAGGAGGTCAACGATTTGGGAACTTCAATCCGAGGTTCAATGATCATCTTAACTTTTGATGGGCGAACAATGACAATGTGCTTAGGGCACCTATGCAACCGAGAGAAGGAGGAGCGCCATATGCGCCGAGGGCACCCTTTGTGCCTCGTCAACCATTTCAGCCGAACTAGGGGAATTATGCAGCCATGCCGAGCCACAACCAAGGAGGGCCGAGCCAAGGCCAAGCCGCATCGAGCAATTCCAACTATGATGCTTTGCTCCAATCTTTGTCAAGTGCGACTCAAGCATTGCTTGCGGGGCAACAAAATCAACAAAAGGACATTGGTGAGCTCAAGACTCAAATGGGCCAAGTTGTAGATTTTATGGGAAGATTTAATGAGCAAGGAAAGTTGCCAAGCAATACGATTCCCAATCCGAGGAACGAGCATGCCAAGGTGATTCAAACTCGAAGTGGAAGAGAGTTGTTTCCTCCAACAAGTCCAAAGAAGAAGCGAGTAACTTTTGATGTCATTGAGGATGAAGAAAGGGCTGCCGGACCTGCAATTGCCAGCAGCCATGATGATGATGGAGAAGAAGGGGCTGCAGCCGGCAATGCTGCAGCCGAGAGAGACCAAACAGCCGTCAAGGAAGTTGCCGAGAGTGAGCAAGCTGCCGAGAGGCATGCTGCCGAGAGAAAGAGTGCAACCGGCAGCAATGAGATGAAGGAAGATGGGCTGCGCAACGAGCTTGAGCGTGATTCGGCAACATCGAAGAGTGAGTTAGTGCCGAGCCAAGCAAGCAAGAGAGGGGTGCCAACCTCAAGCATTCCATTCCCTTCTCGCTTTGCTAAATCGAAGAAGGATAAGTCCGACGAGGAGGTGTTGGAGATTTTCTGGAAAGTGCAAGTCAACATCCCTTTGTTGGAGTGCATTAAACAAGTACCAAAGTATGCTAAGTTTCTTAAGGAGCTATGCACGGCTAGAAGGCATACAAGGGAGACTCATGTGGTGACTATGAGCGAGACGGTGTCGGCCGTTATTCAAAGGAAGTTGCCACTAAAGATGAAGGATCCGGGAAGCTTTAATGTGCCTTGTGTAATAGGCAATACTCGTTTTGAGGATGTGATGTTAGACTTGGGAGCATCGATCAATGTCATGCCACTCAATGTGTACCAAACATTGAGTATAGGACATCTCAAGAAGGACAATGCCATCATTCAACTTGCGGATCGCTCAAGTAAGTATCTGGAAGGTTATGTGGAGGATGTGTTTGTGCAAGTCAACCAATTGATATTTCCCGCCGATTTCTATGTGGTTGAGATGGAGGATTCGCCAGTCAATAGCACGCAATTGCTACTTGGTCGACCATTTATGAGGACGGCACGCACAAAGATAGATGTGGCCGAAGGCAACCTAACTATGGAGTTTGATGGTGAGGTGATCAAGTTTAATGTGTTTGATGCCATGAAATTTCCCAATGTTGATTTGAAGGATGGTTGCGCCATTAATGTTTTGGAGGAGGTTGAACAAGTTATGTCGACCTCGGTCGACGCATAGCAATTAGCGATTGAGCAAGGGGTCGGATTTGACAAGAAGGGAGAACGAGTCACGTATGAGGAAAAGAGGAGCTGCATTGCCGAGCCTAGTAGCATTGTCGAGCCATACATGATGTTGCCGATCTTAATAGAGGTGTGTGCCGAGCTAGAGGCTCGGCCATATGCCAAAGCTTTTGATTCGTTCTTGTCAATTCCAAGTGCCACAACCAAATTTCGACCAAGTGTGGAAGAGGCCCCAAAGTTAGAACTTAAAGAACTCCCTAGTCACTTGAAGTATGTTTATCTTGGAGAAGAAGATACTCTACTGGTTATTGTGTCTTCAATGCTTAGTGAGAAGCAAGAGATTGAGTTGATAAGTGTGCTTAAGAAGTACAAGACCGCTATAGGTTGGACCTTAGCGAACATCAAGAGAATAAGCCCTACTACATGTGTTCACCGCATCTTGTTAGAAGAAGGAGCTAAGCCGACTAAGGAAGCTCAACGTCGACTTCACCCTCCCATGATGAAAGTTGTGAAAGATGAGATTATCAAGTTGCTTGATTGTGGGGTGATTTACCCAATTTCGGATAGTAAGTAGATATCTCCCGTACAAGTAGTGCCGAAGAAGAGTGGTGTAACGGTTGTCAAGAATGAGAAGAATGAGCTTGTACCACAAAGACTTGTAACCGGTCATCGGATGTGCATCGACTATAGGAAGCTCAACGCTACAAAGAGGAAGGATCACATGCCTTTGCCGTTTATGGATCAAATGCTAGAGAGGTTAGCCGGCCATTCCTTCTATTGCTTTCTTGATGGTTGGCTACAATCAAATCATGATACACCCGGATGATCAAGAGAATACCACTTTTACTTGTCCATTTGGCACGTTTGCTTATCGACGAATGCCATTCGGTCTATGCAACGCACCCGAAACTTTTCAAAGATGTATGTATGCTATCTTCTCGGATTTTATTGAAGACATTATCAAAGTGTTTATGGATGACTTTAGTGTGTATGGAGGCACCTTCGATGCATGTTTGGGGAACTTGGAGAAGATACTTGGGAGGTGTGTAGAGACTAATCTTGTGCTCAATTGGGAGAAGTGTCACTTCATGGTCACGCAAGGTATTGTACTTGGGCACATTTTTTCGGCAAGAGGCTTAGAGGTTGACAAAGCCAAAGTGGAGCTCATTCAAGCATTGCCGAGCCCTAGATGTGTTAGAGATGTGAGAAGTTTTCTTGGCCATGCGGGGTTTTATCGAAGATTTATCAAGGACTTCTCTTCAATTGCAAAGCCATTAAGCAACTTGTTACAAAAGGAGGTAACGTTTGAGTGGACGGATGCGTGTGAGGCAAGCTTTTGCCGATTGAAGGAGATGTTGTGTACGGCGCCGATATTAGTGTCCCCTAATTGGGATGAGCCATTTGAGTTGATGTGTGATGCTAGTGATTATACACTTGGAGCGGTACTTGGACAACGAATTGAAAAGAAGCCATGCGCCATTTACTATGCTTCAAGGACTCTCAACGATGCTCAACTCAACTACACCACCACGGAGAAGGAACTCTTAGCGGTAATTTTTGCTTTGGAAAAGTTTCGATCATATCTTTTGAATTCCAAAGTTATTGTTTATAATAATCATGCCGCTTTGAGATATCTTATGACAAAGAAGGATGCTAAGCCGAGACTCATTCGATGGATTCTTTTGCTTCAAGAGTTCGATATTGAGATTAAAGACAAGAAAGGTGTAGAGAATGTTGTGGCCGATCATTTGAGTAGACTCGTCAATGATGTGGATCGGCTGCCCCTATGTGAGACCTTTCCGGATGAGCAACTTTTCCGACTTGAAGTACATGAGCCTTGGTATGCCGACATTGCCAATTTTCTTGCTACACACCGATTCCCCAAGAGATGCCGAGCCACCTACAAAAGAGGATTAAGAAGCAAGCTCGACACTTCTTTTGGGATGATCCATACTTATGGAGGCAATGTGGTGATCAAGTTATTCGAAGATGTGTCCCGGATAATGAACATCGCTCCATCCTTGCTTTTTGTCATAGTAAAGCTTGTGGTGGTCCCTTTGGACCAAAGAAAACGGCATTGAAGGTTCTTACTTGTGGTTTCTTTTGGCCTACAATTTTTAAAGATGCATTTATGTTTTGTAAAGCATGTGATAGATGCCAAAGAATGGGGAACATTGGAGCTAGTGACCAAATGCCGCTCACACCTATCATTGAGGTAGAAATTTTTGATCTTTGGGGTATTGACTTCATGGGGCCGTTTCCTTCGAGTAAGGGCTTTCTCTACATATTGCTTGCGGTTGATTATGTGTCAAAGTGGATCGAAGCAAGGACTACATGCACCAATGATGCCAAGGTGGTAGCCGAGTTTCTCAGGACCAACATCTTTTCACGTTTTGGAGTTCCAAGAGTCTTGATTAGGATGGAGGATCCCATTTTTGTAACCGCACCATTGAAGCCTTATTAAAGAAGTATGGAGTCACTCATAAGGTATCTACACCTTATCACCTCCAAACAAGTGGTATGGCCGAGGTAAGTAATCGAGAGATCAAGCAAATTCTAGAGAAATCGGTTGGACCTTCAAGGAAGGATTGGAGTGATCGTCTCGATGATGCTTTGTGGGCATATAGGACTGCATACATGACACCGATAGGAATGTCTCCTTTTCGGTTAGTTTATGGCAAAGCATGTCACTTACCGGTTGAGCTAGAGCACAAAGCATGGTGGGAAATCAAGGCTTTCAACATGAACATAGATGATGCCGGCCTTCATAGAAAGCTTCAACTCAACGAACTTGAAGAAATCTGTAATGAAGCCTATGCTGCCGCTTGGATATACAAGGAGAAGACACGTGCATATCATGATAAGATGATTCGAGGGAAAAAGTTTGAAGTTGGGCAACAAGTTCTTTTATTCAATTCAAGACTTCGACTCTTTCCGGGTAAGCTTCGCTCTAGATGGGTTGGTCCCTTCATTGTCACCCACGTTTTTCCCCATGGTGCCATCGAAATTCAAAGTTCAATCACAAGCAAAGCTTTCAAAGTAAATGGACATCGTCTCAAGCCTTACTACTCTTCCTTTCAAGACCACATGGTGGAGGAGGCTTGCTTACTCACTGCCCCACGAGCACCGCCACCATACCTTGCTGCCGGACCTGCAATTGCCGGCAGCTTAAGCATGACATAGCCGGACAAGAACTCCACTGCCGAGAGGCAGCCCTTCACTCCAGCTGCAACTACATCTCCTGCCGGACCTGCCATCGCCAGCCGGATTGACAAGCTGATACTAGAAGCCGGCCACACTGCAGCTGCGCCGCCGGATACGCCGGATACGACCGAAACACTGCCGGGCACGTTGCATACACCGGACACGTAGAACAATGCCGACACGGCTACAATATGCAACAAACTTCTTCTTGAGCTATTTCTTGCTGATTTGAACTACTTTGGAGCGCGATGAACACATGCAATCAAAACGGTGAAGAGTCTAGGCTATGGACTAAAAACACAAAGCGCTACTTGGGAGGCAACCCAATTCGATCAAAGAAAAGTGAAGGAGCCATCACCGAGAGTTTGCAAATTTCTAACCCTTCTCTCTTTCTTTGATTTGTGATGATATGTTGGAACATGTTAGACTATTGCATGCTTAGGAAATTCGTTGATATAGACTTGTGCTTACATTGAGGGCAATGTAATTTTCTAAGTGTGGGGTGGGATAACGTATTCCGTTTATGTTTTCATGTGCTTAGTTTAGAAAATAGAAAATTCAGAAAAATGTTCCACAAAAATAGAGTGTTTAAATTGTTTGTTTTGAGTCTTAGGATGCCCCTAATATGTCAATGATGTTTTTCTCCTCTTTGCATACATAGATGATGGTTGTGCATACAATTAAAATTGTGAGTTTCATGGATTATGTGCATTGGTAGGAGCATGTAGGACTTGTTGATTACGAAGCATGCATGCTTTAGCTAGTTTATTTCTATTATAACCCATGTGCGCTTTAGAGCCAAATTGCTTTCTTCTTGAGCGATAAAAAGATAAAATGCGATAGATTCATAAGAAGCATGAAACCTCATAATTCTTTGATTATTCGATCACTATGTGCCATAGCTTTTTAATGAACTCTAGTATGCTAGAACTTACTCTTGTTGATTTTCGAATCGTTTATCATAAAATACTTTGATTTTGAATATGATTGAATAAAGATCATTTAGGTTTACCACCATTGCCAAATAAAACATGTGCCTATTTGTGCCCGTCGTGGGACACCTTAGTAAACCCCTTTGAGCCTACGTTGAGCCTTTTTCTTTCATCACCCTTAAACACTTTCCATGAGCTTAGTATAGTGATGTCTTGACCATTGTGTGTCAGCAAAGCTTGATTTTTGAAAGCGTTTTTGCGTGAAGTGATGAAGAAGAACAAGTGTGGGGTAGACTTAGCCATAAATTTATATGAAAAATATGCATGCCGTGCCTTAGTAAAGAAAAGAAAGAAAAAAAAATTCTGCTCAAAAGAAAAAGAAAAGAAACGAAACCGTGAGCAAGAAAAGAAAATACAAAGCATAGGCACGGCATAGAAAAGAAAAAGAAATTTGTACATGGCTATTGTCTTGAGTATTGTTGTAATGTTATGGGAAGAAAAGAATGAAGTATGGGTCCAACAAGATGAAATTTGACCCTTGGCGAGAAGACATAAGGAGATTTGAGGTTTGCCAAAGGCCACAGTGACGTTTTGAGCCTCCTTATCCAAATATCGAATACCTCTTAGCCTAGCCCCATTACAACCCTTTTATTGATCTTTTTCATGATTCTTAAGATGCATGGTTAAAACTGATTTGTGGAGATTATCTCAAGAGTAAGCATATGGTTTTGGTTCATTGGTGCATATAGTTATCATATGGGGTTTTTCCATAAAAATTCACAAAGTGCTTTCGTTTCTTTGATATATGCAAGTCACTCTTTGTAATTCATTATCTTTCACTTGCATATACTTATGTGTGAATAACCATGCTTCGAGAGAAAAGAAGAGAGTATGCCTAGTGAGGAGGATTGGATTAGCTTTAACATGTTTACATGCTTACCTTTTGCTCTTATATGTTCATATTGATGCCACATGTTCATGAAACTTGGAATTTTCGTGCTTAGCATTCTCATGCATTAACTTGAAAGCTATTTGTACATACGAGCCTGAGACAAATTGTTAGGGGCAATAGTTTGTTTAGAGTCTAGTTTAATTTAGTTTGCTAAGGGACTAGCAAAGGATAAGTGTGGGATAGTTGATAGGAGCACAATGTGCGACGATATTATATGCTTATGCCCTCATTTATGCTTTGTTTAACCCTTATTTGTCTAAGATAGAGTCATAATATAGTTTAGTGTTAATTTGGTAGAGTTTGGCGAAAAGTTGGTTAAGAATCCGAAAAATGACTAAGTTCAAGAAATCTGGAAAATAGTGCAAAATATGTCTTTTTCGTGATTCTGAGATGAGTAAAAATGCGATCTATCCTTGTCCGAATTTAATAAAATTTGGCGTGCTTATTATTCACATACTGAGGAATGTTGTGTTAAAATGTCAGATTAATCGGAGTTCGGGAAGTCACCCAAAAGATGGCTGCAAAACAGCAGTTAGAGCAAACCAATCCAGGGACTTCCAGGATTTTCCTGGGACTGTGTCCCAACTTCGAAAAATCATTCCCGACGACTCACAAGGAATTTAATCGAACTGTTTTATATAGAGGTAGATATGTGTGTCTAGTTTATCTGAGATTTGGAATCGCATCAATCGGAGCTCCGAGGGAGATATGCCGGATTTACTGCAGCAAGGTCTTTTATGCCGATTCCAGGATGCTACTGCCTCCTTTTCACAATTTCTGTTTTCGATAGACCATATGGTGTACAAATGCGTATGTGAAGATGGTCCAAGCTTAAGGAAGGAAGGAGGATGACACCAAGCCATGGCATTGAAGAAAAATACGAAGAAGAAGTTTTCCTAGTCAAGCTAGGAAAAGCTGCCGGAAAAGGCAGATTTGTGCCAGTTTTGTGATAGGCCGGCTGGGAGCATTATACCATGGATCAAGTTCACCAAATGAAGATGTCAAGACCACATATGAAGTCCATGAAGATGTGAAGCCCAAGTCTTGAAGAAAAATCAGAAAAAGAAAACCTAATTGAACTATGAAAGGAAGGTTTCAAAACCTTATTCTACTAGGTTTTGTGATTGCCTTGTGCAACAAGGGCTGCCGGCACCTATTCTCTATAAATAGGGTCACTTTGTCATTCTGAAAATCATCTCATCTCAAGCATAAAATACTAGCCAAAGCTCTACCAAGTTTCTTAAGCACCAAATACCCAAATACTTAGCCAAAAACACCACCACCACCACTATAAACCGCCGATCCCTTTCACCTTGTCTTCTGCCGATTCTTGTTCCGGCCGAGCACCAAGCAGCAGCAGCCAAGCATCTTTGTCACGTCTTGAGGAGTCTTCAAGGTTCTAAAAGTGTGATCCATTCCCCTATGGCTTTTGTATTTGTTGTAGTTTGGTTATATTGTATTAATTCAATTCGATTCTTGGTTTTTATTGAACTTCTATGTAAACCGATTGCATGATTGATGTTTATGTTAAAGTTTTGTGATTTTAACTTGTTTATTTTGTGTGCTTGATAATTAGGGCAGTGGTATTAGAAGCATGTTTAGGATTTAAATTGGTTAGTAATCTAAGGGATGTGACTTAAAAATCAAAGCATTAGTTATGTTTAAAGCATTTGTTGTTTAAAGCATGTAAATCTAGATGTTAGGTTTCATCAAACTAGAAAACATGAATAATTCATACTCGTAGTTGTCTTGGTTTGTGTTTTCGCCTAGAGTAAAACCCTTAGAACTTGCATGTTAAATAAGATGATTGACAACCTTGCTTGTTTGCATGTCTTCGATTTGTGATTCATATGCTTAATTGCTAATCATGTAAAATCGGTTAGCATTACCTTAAGATTATACTCGTAGTTAATCTTAAGACTCTAGCAATCAAACGATTAGATGACCTCGTAGGCTCTAGTTAGGATCGAAACTAATTTGAGTCTTGAACATGCTAAATACTTGTCTTTTACTTTCTTGCATGCAAATCTACTTGTTAAAGAGTCTTTTGTGTGAGAGATGATGATCACTTGTACATAGTAAATTAGGGTTTAAATTTCATGTCATTTAGGTCTAGGGCAGCCTAGCTGCCGACACCAATTCCCCCATGTTTTGATGATTTTCGATGTATATTTTTGTGAATATCTTGACTAACAATTTCATGTTTCAGGTACCCTTAATCCCCGGCTAGAACGATCCCTACTTATGTCTATACTACTAACGATTGCAGGGTTTATTATTGCATGCGAGCTTCGGCTCGCGTCAGCAGGTGCTGCCCGTACGTTTCATGGTCGGCCTGAGCGTGCCTGATAGAGTTCCACCCGTACGGCGTAGGAAAATTTTCCTAGCCGGAGCCGTTGTTTGAACGCCATCTGGGCGATACCCTTGTCGAGGTTCCGAACCCCGGCCGTCGCCGTCTGCCAGCGGTTGACAAACGTCCTCAGCTCCTCGCCAGGTGCCTGCATGCAGTTGAAGAGGATGGTCGATGTCCGGGCTCCATCGACCCGGAGGATGAAGCGGCCTACGAACCGGTCGGCCAGCTGCTCGAATGCCTCGATGGAGTTTGCCGGAAGCTCATAGAACCAGCTGAGCGCCTCTCCAGACAGGGTTTCCCGGAAAATGTTGCAGCATACTGCATCGGAATAGCCCTTGGCGCACGTCTGGGTCCGGAAACTGTCCAGATGCTGGTACGGGCAGCCGGATCCTGAGTACGTGAGCTTCAAGGATTTCTGGTTACCAGACCTCCCTGATTCCAGAACCCGGTGAGAGAAAGGGCCCATGCGCTCGTTGAATCGCGCTCCTTCCATCGGCCGTGCCGCCCTTCTCTCGCTGGCCTCTATTTGGGCCTTCAGATCCGACACAGTGTCGGTAAGTATCTGCAATGCCCGTGCAGTCGGGGTCATGACTTCATCCTCGAATGAATTGTGTGGTTGCCGGGGTGTCGGCGTGTTCTTTGGTGGGACCGTGGCGGCCGGGGACTCCACTCGCTCGGGGTCACTGGGCCTTCCGCCCAATGACTGTCCCTCTTCAAACCGCTGAGATCGGCCTGGCGTGGGTGCCTGTGCCCTGGTCATAGCGTCGTTGCGCTGCTGTCCTCTCTCTAGGGCGGCTACCAGGGCGGCGTTCACCGCCTCCATTTCCTCATACCGGGCATTGGATTTTGCTCTATCCCGGTCGCTCTCCTCGCGCAGGCGACCTACTTCCGCTGCCATCACCCGTATCTCTCCCGCCATATCGTGCCGGTCGGGGCTGTACGTGGTGTCCCGGTCACTGCCACCGAGCGGGCTCTCCTCCCTGTCGCTCGGATCGTCTGAGAACGTCAGCGAAAAGCCTCGGTGCGCTGGTTGGTCGTCCTTCGCCGGGCCTTTCCCGCGCGAGCTATCATGGTATGGCCCCAGCGTGCCGGTTGGCCTCCCACAGCTCCCGTCTTCCTGGTTGCCCTGGTCGCTGCGCTGCTCTCACGCGAGGACCGGGGTGGAGATGAGCGCTTGCCCTGGTGCAACACGCTGCTCCTCGGTGGCATTTCTTTCCTGGCCTGCCTCTGAGCTTTCTGCCATTGGTAATGCTTACGTGGTTTTTATCCAACTTCCCACAGACGGCGCCAATTGTTTCTGTACAAACTCGTAGGCCTGGTAGAGACAGATGAATCCAAGCGTGATCTCCTGTAAACCTGCTTACTAAGGGGAATATCGGGCGGGCCGGTCTTCTCCTCTCCGATGTCTAAGTTAGTACAGTTGGGATGAATAGATAACTTAAGCACGTATGATAAGCGGGTGGAGAGATCAGTTACCTATTAATGAGGGTAGTTGAGGCCCTTATATAGGTGGCCGGGCGTGAGGTCTGGCCTCACTCTTTGATGTGAGACTGGTTTCCTTCTGTTTGCACACCAAAGGGCAGCTCTGGTCACCTCTTTGGCAGGCTGGCGCCCCCGGTCCCCGGGCCCCTGGTCGCAAGGTAGACTGCTGGACCTTGGGTCCGGGTGCTGGTGATCCTGCTCCGGGCCCTAGGCCGGCCCCGGGTGCACTGACTGCGGGTCTGAGGGCCTGCTGTAGCCCTTCTGTGGCTACTGTCAACAGGACCAAATACCTATCTCTTTGCCAGAGAATCTAGTTCTGCCTGGATTGCTTTTTTCCATTTAGGCCAATCTACTCTTTGTTGACATTCTACAACAGAGCGTGGTTTGATATCATCGTGCTCTATGATTTCTTGAGCAAAAGTGTATGCAAATACATCATCAATGTACATGGAAGATCTTTCCATCAACTCGTATGCATCCTCATAATCCATTGAGATTTCTTTGTTCTTTGGAATCATTCCAAACATCGGAGCGTTCTCTAGTGTTGATTCATAGACATAACTATAGTAAGAGACAATCTCATGGGATGGATTCTCTACATTGATGATTAATGGATCGGGTTGTGCCTTACTCGCCCTCCTTTTTCTTGGGTGAGTGTCAGTCGAACCATGTGGCCTTCCCCTCTTCCTTTGGGGAGCCACAGCCTCAACCACACCTCCACTAAGTGTGGTAGCAATGCCTCTATCTGCGGCATTGTGCCCCCTTTTTTAGGGACTTCTAACCTTACAGGCACATTTGCAGCTGGTATATGTGATCTTGTCACTTTAGCAATATCAAAAAACGCATAAGACATCGAATCTGCTACGTTCTGAAGATTGATTATTCTTTTCACTTCACTTTCACATTGTGAAGTGTGGGGATCAAAATGAGACTGAGTGGGGATAGACCACGACAATTCCTGTCGTTCCCTTAGAAAATCCTTTTTCTTATCTCCCCCTAACGACTGGAAGACTGTCTCATCAAAGTGACAATCCACAAATCTAGTGATAAAAAGATCGCCTGCCAAAGGTTCCAAATAGCGGATAATGGTTGGGGATTCATATCCAACATAAATACCTAATCGTCTCTGAGCACCCATTTTAGTGCGTTGTGGGGGTGCAATAGACACATATACTGCGCAACTAAATATGTGTAAGTGTGAAATATCAGGTTCATATCCAGTGACCAACTGGTACGTAGAAAATGGTTGGCTAGCAGTGGGTCTGAAATGAATAAATAAAGCTGCGTGCAATATTGCCTAACCCCAAGCAGATGTAGGCATGTTGTTGCGCATAACCAGTGCCCTAGCCACCATCTGTAGCCTTTTGATGGTGGCCTCTGCGAGACCATTTTGCCTATGCACATGGGGTACATGATGCTCTACATCGATCCCAATTGATATGCAATAATCATCAAATGCTTTTGATGTGAACTCTCCAGCGTTGTCAAGCCTTATAGACTTGATAGGGTGATCAGGGTGGTGAGCCGTTAAACATATAATATGTGCTAAGAGTTTTGCAAATGCAACATTTCTTGTGGACAATAATGCGACATGTGACCAGCGTGTCGAAGCATCTACCTGAACCATAAAGTACTTAAATGGCCTGCATTCTGGATAGATAGGTTTACCTATATCACCGTGTATCCTTTGTAAGAATGTAATATTTTGTTTCACATCTTTAGCATAGGAATGTCTCGATCCTATTTTTGCTAAAGAGCAGGCTTTGCAAAATGTGTGATGTGCCTTTGAAATAGTCAATGAGGCAGAGGGACATAGCGAATCTGGTGCTTCAGAAGGTAATTGTTGCATTGAAGTAATACTACGACCGGCACTTTGCATTGTGTCAGATTTTTGTCCCATTTTATTTTTTTCTCGGAAGAAGGGATGTCTGTGTGAGTTCTTTAAAATACGAACCATCATGTCGCGACTAGGGTGTCCTAGTCGGTTATGCCAAAGCCTGTATGAGTCAGTGTCCCAAATTTCTTTGTTAGTGATAGCATAGGATTCGATAATCCGGATGGTAGTGAGATATAGTCCATTATATTGACGCATTAGTTTTTCTAAAATGCGTTTTCTCCCACATTCATATGAAGTAATATACAAATATTCAGTTCCATTCTCACAGTAAGTTTGCAAATGATAACCATTGGCACAAATATCTTTGAAACTTAACAAGGTTCTATTGCCTCTAAGTGCATATAGAGCGTTTATGACTTTTATCATTGTGCCGTTAGGCAGAAAAAATGAGGCATTTCTTCGCCCCTTTATTACTTGTGATGATCCCTCTAACATAGTATTAATTCAACAAATAATTGTCGATTCCTTAAGATAGTGTGGGTAGTCCCACTATCAGCTAAGCACTATATTTCTCCTCGATACATTCCTACAATTCAATGGATGAGATTATTAAATAAAGTAAAAAAATATGTCTCATATTCTTTAAAGTATTTCGATTGAGGTAGAATGATGTGTTTGTCATTCTAATATTATTTTTCTTAAATTTGCTGGATGTATTGTTTTTCTTAAGTTTATTTTTTCGTAATAGTGCTATTTTGGAACCATGTATATATAGGGAATAAAATCGAATAAAATTCAATACTTTAGAATAAAATCCAAAATTTATTAATAAGCCAACGATAATCTAATCAAAGTCTTGGGCATCAAAATCCAATTCAACAAACTATTATTCAAATAAATTTTCAGACCAAAAACAATAGTCTAATTAAAATAAGGCATGCCGCCTTTATAGCGTTCTTGGAAAGGTAAATAAATAAATAAAGCATATCAATCATCAAACTCTGGAACATCCATAGACTGAGCAGGGTTCATGATGCCATTGAAGTCTGCAATTGTGAGGTTGACATCAGTGTCATCGCCTCCGTCTTCCATATAGTGAGCCTCTTGTTCTCTAGTCTCCCTGCACCTCTTGTAATTGGCTGCTACTTTGTTGCTTGCCTGACAGTTCTTATACCAATACTCAGTAGCTCCACATCTATAACAAGGTTCGTTTCCAACTCTCTCCCTTTTGAATGGAGGGTTCTTGGGTGCTTTTTGCACCTTGGCCTTAGCACCACCATGGCCACTAGGACCAACATCACCTTCTCTACGCCATACATTAGGAGGGCCTCCACGGCCCATCCCACGGCCCATTGGTGCATTGTGTCCACGTGGGTAGGGCTCAACACGTCCAACCCCCTTTTCTTTGAGGTTCTTTCCACCTTTTATCTTGCCATAGTTAACCTCAGGAATTTTCTTTGTCCCAACGGGCCTGGCATTATTGTTCATAAGAACTTGATCTTGCCGCTCAACCATTTGCAGCATGTTGATCAATTTGTTGAAGGTTGTGATATTTTTCTTGTCATACTCCAGCCTATACTGGTTCGCTAGTATAAGTGCTGAAGTAGGAAAAGTGGAAATAGTCTTCTGAATCATATCATCTTCTGTGAGTTCCTTGCTAAAAAAATTGAGGCGTGCTTTAAGGCGCAATATGTCCTTGTTGAATTCATTAACCCTTTTGTAGTCAAGCAAGCGGATTTCATTCCACTGAGCATTCAGTTCTAGGAGTAAAGTGTCATGAATGTTCCCAAAACGTCCCTTTAGAGCATCCCACAGTTCTTTGGGTGTTTTCAACTGAAGGTACTCCCAACGTAAGCGAGGGTCAATATGTCGCCTAAAAAACATTAGGGCGTTTGTTTTGACTTTCGCAGATGATTCTTCGTCCTTAGGGTCGGTGGAGGGTGTGATAGTGAAAGTATAGTCCTTTCCAAGAAAGACAGTTTCCACATCCGAAACCCAACGGTTGTACTCAATTCCTTATGTGTCCAGTATTTCAAATTCGGGTCGAGTTGGATCAGCCATCTACATAAACAAGAGTGAAAAATATATTAATTATGTAGTCATAAGACATCCACGATAATATAATGTGAATTAGATTTTGAGACCATAATTCATAGTGGTCACACATTTTTCAATGCTTTGTGAAAATACTTTATCACATGGTAAATTTGTATTGATTTTATGACACACATGAAGTTTCTTTATCATGACATTATACTTAACATATAATATGCGAAATAAAATAATCATTCAACATTAACAAAATACAGATAGCATGCTAGATAATTAAAAAAAATATAGAGCACACAATATTCACATATAAAAATTATGTCACATTAATTACAAAATAACATCTAAATGACAAATATTGCCTACATAAAATTTAATGCTTAAAAACAGAAATATATATGCATTTACGTAGACATTAAAAATTAATAAGTGAAATCGAGGAATTAAATAGACAATCATATTTCACATAATTAATTTCATTAAACAGTATCAGTAAAACAGTAATTATTTTTTACACTACGGTAGGTTTCGAAAACTAACCTTAATTTACCAGAACTGGTAAATATCCGATTCCTATTCGCGGGTCGGATCTAGGAGAAACCGGGTCGGGTCGAGCTGCAACCGGGTTGAGGCAGAAACTTCGGGTTGAGTGTCCGCGCGGGAGGTCTGATCTGGGGCAGAGGCTATGGCTGGAGCGGCGGGCGGAGCAGTGCGGCGTCGATGGAGCAGTGGTGAGACCGGAGATTGCTTGTTCGGGTCGGTGACCTCGGGTCATCGTTAGTATAGGACATTGTACCTGCAAAACAACTTCATACACATATTTCCCTTCTTGTGTCATCGTTAGTATATGACAAGTAGAGATCGTTCAATCCGGGGAAATCAAGGGCTTTCAATCACATAAAGCATTACAAAATCATATTGGGGGTTTGATATTTGATTCTATATTCTACTGATTTTTACGAAATTAAATCCTAAATTATATATTTACATGTGATCAACATCTTTCAAAAAAAACACATCACACAAAAACTCACATGCACATAACAAACCGATCAAAGACAATAATACGGCAGCAACTTTATTGAATCCGATTTCATGCAATTTAGTTCCAATTATAACTAGAGCCCTTCGTGGTTCATCTAATCATTCAAAACTCCTTAATTATTTAGAATTAGCTTCGTGCATAACCCTAAACATAGTGCTAATCAGTTTAAAGACACTTCGTGTAGAAATTAAACCAAGAAACACATAAGCACAATGAGTTGAATTGGAAACATGCAACAAATATGGCGTCACCTCACCTTGCTTCAACATGCATATTTTCTGAATTACTATACCCTTAATATCAATACAAAATAACTTAACTTCGTGTATAAATTATTTCATAAATTGATTCGGCAACATAAATAATTAAACCCAAGATCAGCCTAGCTAAAGCTTTTCTTAACCCTAAAACTTGTTGTGCATACGAATTCAGAAAATAAACCAAACAAAATCATCAAATCATGCAACAAAGTTACTGCCCTATTACGATACAATTAATTCGTCATATACATGTTCATCAATTAAACAAAAAGAAAACCAAAAAACATAACAGAATTTCGGAAATCCAATGTAAAATTAATAAAACCAAATAACAAACCACAAATCCTTACAAACTTCATAGACAAAGTTAAGTAATTATACAGAAAATTACAAGCCATGAGAGATGAGTGAATCACACTTTAAAAGAAACCTTGAAGAAGATTCAACAAAGGAGGATTCGGTAGTGACAAAGACTTGCGATCGGTGGTGGTGATGAACTATGGAATCGCCTTGAATTTTCTATGGGATTTGTGGTGCTAATTGGACAGAGTTTTGGCTAGTGAAAAGTGAGAGAGAAGAGATATTTTTTCTGTCCAAAAGCCTTGGTATTTATAGAGGAAGTAACCTAGAGAATCCGGCCACAAACCAAAACCGAATTGGTTTAGGTTTTCTTTGATTTTTTGAATTCGGCAGAATGACCTCCGTACATTGATTACATCATAACTCTCTCTAGAAAATATCTATTGAAGTGATTCCAGTTAGGTTGGAAACTAGACTACCATAGCTTTTTATCCATATAAGGCGCGAACTCTGATTCAAAGTGAGCTATCCGGGAGAGTCCGTGGAAGTTGGATGACATGCACAGGAGTTTTCCCGAAATTAATCAGGATTTGTTGCGATTTTCTTCCTCTATTTTCTGGCTAAAATTCCCAAGATAATGACTGACTAATTAAGCAATATCTCTTTAGGTTTTCCATGAATTAATTAAGCCACAAATCTTGCACAAAAGATGAAATTCAGTCCACATTCGTAAGCCAAATCCATGTAGAACTCGGTTTAGGTTTTCTTCTTTCGGCAGACTTGACCTTCGTGCATTCAAACCGGCATAACCTTTTGCTCAGGAAAGCTTTTGCTGCCATTCCAGTTGCATATGAAACTAGACACACAAAGCTTTCAAACGGTGTATTGCATAGTTTCTGGTTCCAAGCGATGCGTCGTACAGAAATTCCGGAATTCAGGACACAGTCCCAGGAAAATCCTGGTAGTCCCTGGTGATCTTTGTTCAAACTGTCAAGTTGCAGCCATCTTTTGGGTGACTTCCCGAACACCAATTGATCTAAAATTTTGACACAATATACTCCAGCTTGCCAGTTATGTGTCTGCCAAATTTCATCAAATTTGGAAAATAATAAGTCAGTCAAACACAGACCTCAAAATCATGAAAATAACATATTTTTCACTTTTTCCTCAGATTTCTATACTTAGTCGTTTTTCTGACAATTAAGCACACTTTCTCCAAAACTCTACCGAATGGACACTAAACTAAATTATGACTCTATCTTAGGTAATAAGGGTTAAACGAAGCATAAATGAGGGCATAAGCATATTAATATCGTCGCACATTGTGCTCCTATCAACTACCCCACACTTAGCTTTTGCTAGTCCCTTAGCAAAACAAAACAAAAAGACTCGATACTAAAACTACTACTGCTCCTAAATGATTGTCTCAGGATCTTTCAAACACATAACTTTCAAGTTTACGCATTCTATTGTAAGCACAAAAATTCCAAGCGTCATAGATAGTAATCATGATATGAATAAGTCAGAAGTGAGAAAAATAAGCATGTAAACATGTTAAGTTAATCCAATCCTCCTCACTAGGCATACTCTCTTCTTTTCACACATGATTATGGCAATATTCACTCAAGGTATATGCAAGAGAACAGATTGTAAGGCAATAAATAGCTTGCATATTTCATCAAATAAAAGCACTTTATGAATAGTATTTTCTGGAAAATCTCATGTAACAATTATGTGCACGAATGGACCAAAACCATATGCTTACTCTTGAGAAAATCTCCACAATCAAAGTTTACCAATCTTAAGAATCATGAAAAGATCAAAATAAAGGTGATGATGGGGTTAGGCATAAGGAATTCTCATTTAGAATGGTAGTGATAACAATGTCACCAAGACTTAGCAAAACTCAATACTCCTTATGACTTCAATTAAAGAGCCAAATTTCATCATGTTGGACCCAAACTTCATTCTTTTCTTCCCCAAAACATAGTGAATAAGGACAAAAGTCAAATATAACAATAATAGACCTTCAATTATCACACAACTCCAAATTCACAATAAGAACTCAATCCAAACTTTTCTTTTCTTTTGCCGCAACCTTTTCTTTGTTCTTCTTTCGGATCGAATTTTATTTTCATTTCTTTTATGTCTGATATCTCTTTAATTTCTTTTTGTTTCGGTAACACATATATTTCTTTTTATAATTTTGGATTGGCTCACCCCACACTTGCTTCAAATCATCACATCAACTCACAATTCCACAATAAAATTCAGCTTTACCAAGTCTTGATAACAAGGGAAATGGTTAAACTATTCTGAGTTCAAGGAATGTGTTTCATGGTGATGAAAGAAAATGGTTGAATATAGGCTCAATGTGGTTAAAACTAAGGAGTCCCACGACGGGCACAAATTAGGCACATGCTTTGTTTGGCTTTGGTGGTAATCCTAATAAGATCTTTTCAATCATATTCAAAATCATAGCATTGTCATGAATAATAGTCTCAAAATTCAACAAGAGCAAGTTTTACAATTCTAGAGTCCATCAAAAAGCTATAGCACATAGTTATTGATTATGCATAGAACAATGAGATTTAAAAATTTTCTGCTCATTTATAATAACTCATGAAGAAAGCATATAGACTCTAAAGCTCACATAGGATGTTATGGAATAAAATCAACTCAAGCAAGCATGCTTCTCATATATCAATCAAAATCTCACAAATTCATACCAATCATAATATCCATGAAACTCACAATTTAATCTTATGATCATGCAAAACCATCATCTATGCATTCAAAGATATAATTATCATAGACTTTAGGGGCGTCCTAAGACTCAAACAAAACAAAAATCAAATAAAAGCAACAAATTTTTTTTTTTTTTTCTGAATTTTCCGATTTTTTATTTTCTGTTCTTTTTATGACTCAAAACAAAAGACTCAAAACAAAAACAAACATGTGAAACATGTACGACTACCCCACACATAGAAAATTACATTCTCCTCAATGTAAACCAGAAATAATTTTGTAATTTCTAAGCATATGATAAAATTCACAAATTTCACATTTATACAATTCAACCATAAGAGTGTAGGGATTTTGAAAATTCAAACTCTCGTTGATGGTTCCTTCACAATTTTGGTTGAAATGGGTTGCCTCCCATGCAGCGCTTAATGTTTATAGTCTACTCAGCCTAGACTCTTCACTTCTTAATCAAGTTGTGGGCGACGCCTTTTGGAGTGTACACCTCCAAATTCGTGCCTCCTTACAATGGTTATCATAACTCGATGCATGATTACTCCACTCTTCAACTGCATCGCATCAAGATAAAGAAATTTAGAAGAGTGGAGATGAGAATTCAAAGAATAAGTTAGTAGTGAGTTAGTGAATTATCTAAAGTTAGAAGTTAGTGTATAAATATACAACAATTAGCTAAGTAGAATTTAATTGTAAATCATGAACAAAAGTTTGGAGTATGGAGTCTCATTTCTTGCAACACTTGTCGTCCTTCCCAAGTCAATGAGAGCTTCAATCAACTGTTTACAATATAATTCTTCACCTCTTCCTTATGATCTGCAACTAACAATTAAACTCTACAAAAATCAACAGGTATAGATTAGAAAGAATGAGTTAGAATAAGTTAGAGTATAGGTTAGAAATAAGTTAGAAGTAATATGTATAAAGAAGATTAAAGAAAAATAAAAAAAAATAAAAAAAAATTTCAAGAGATCATACAATGGCACACGAAATTTACAAGGCAAAACACACAAACAAAATTCTCAAAACTTCACACAAATCGTCATTCACACAAAGCATCGAAAATTTCACAAGTGTGGAAAAAATTCTCAAGCATCGATTTCAACATGTACAAAACACATGGCGTCACAACCTAGCTTCTTTCAAGTTGATTTTATTCAAAAACCTTAATTCTCAAGGTACGTGGAGCAGAGGAGATAACAGTGCAATAGACTGATACAGTCCAAGGTAGTATCATGCTTATTCCGATATACCTCAAAAATTAAAGACAAATTGGGTTGAAGAAAATAGATCACATATGTCAAGTTATTTTCTAGCGTCTAAAGTGAGGTGATGCTTCGGCCCAAGCTATCGACTAGTTCGAGTGTATTTCACTTTTCTAAGGCGGTGTCGTTAAGATTCATGGAGAGCGAACACCCTATAGGAACCAGGCAGGACTCGTTGTTGGTAACCACGGAGAGCGAACTCCCTATTGACTCACTCACCGAGAATGAACATCAGTCTGTGGGCCTTGAGAACCAGTTTTACAAACCTGAGAACCAATCAATGAAAATAACTTGCCCTATATTTTGTAAAACGAACTCGGATCACTAGCGGTCTACAAATGTTGATCAAAGCCGCCCTCAACCTCATAAAAATAATACCAAGTTAGCGTCTTTATGCGTGGGGGGGGACCTTTCCCACGTTTCCCACGTTTCCCACGTTTCCTAGTACCAACAAGAACGCCCCCTGGCGATCATGCCAGCGGAACGTCAAGAAGTCTTCACCACTCTAACCTCTTCGTACGAGGACATCCTGCACGAGAACGGGAACATCATTCCCCCACCACTAAAGAGGAAGCACCCAAAAGGCAACCTCACCCCGGCGCGAACAGGCAAATACTGCTCCTACAACGACGAAGCTACCCATAGGACAAACAATTGCATCGCCCTCAAGACAGCGGTGGAGAGATTAGTTAGCAGCGGTCAACTTCAACGGTACCTAGGAGAAAGAAGGGCAGATCCTGCCCGGGATCAGGACCAGGGCTGGTAAGCACGCCCGGACCCAGTGAAGGGTTAAGTGCTAAATTTTCGAATACAATTAGCCTGGCATTCCAACGGTTCAGCCGATGTAACATTGCAAAATATGTACGCCAACTATTTTGAACGAAATCCAAGGAAAACCACCGGTACTAAAATATATGTCCAAAGGCAGGCAACAAAAAAAAAAAAAAAACCCGTTCCAGCAGATTTACAAAAAAGAAAGAGACGGCAAACAAAAATCCTAAGGAGCCACGTCTTCCTCCCCAACGGGCCTAGCCTGTCCACCGGCTTCCTCAAATGGAACCGCCGCATCCCCCCTAATGGGTTCAGATCGATGGCTGAAGTCCGTCTTCCCCTTCCGGCTGCTCCTCCTCTGCCGGCTGCCCATCAGCATCATCATCGGCCCGCGCCTTCAGCATTTGCGAGGTCATCAGGTATCCCTTCTCTTCCCACTCCACACATGCATCAGCGATACCCGACTCCCTATCCTTCTCCAGGAGCTCAAGAAACTGATCACTATTGTGATATTTCTGGATTACCCGCTGGAAAAGCTCTGGGTCTTCTTCTCCAGCCGCAGCGGCTGTGGCGGCACGCACAGCGGTAGCTTCCACCTGGAGCTCATCCACTTTGGCCTCTAGCTCGGCCCTCTCCTCCTCAGCCTGCTCCTTCTCCTCCTCGAGGCTCCGGACCTGGCCCTCTAGCTTGGCCACCTGCCTCTTGGCCCTCTCCTCCAGTCTGACCTTCTCCCACTCAAGCCTGGACTTCTCAGCCTCCAGGCGCTCACGGGTTCCAGTCAGAACGGCCACCTGCCTCTTCAGTTCTGGCAGCTCCTCACTCGGGTCCAGCTGGTACAAATTGTACAACAGCTATAGAACGACAGGGAGGCGATTAAACAACAACAAAAAATAACGAAACCCTGCAGAAGTTTTATGAGCGGTACCGTAGCACCAAACAATTCTTACTCGGAGGACCAACTCCTTGCTCTTCTGGCGATTCTCCTCTGACAGGGCTCCAGCGGCCCCAGCGGCCCCAGGCCTATCCAGACCAAGGCCAGTCACTTCCTCCACCAGGTTCCGGACGAAGGGACTCTCCGGACCTCCCCTCCTCTGTTCCTCCACCGGAGCGGGGCTACTCTGCTGACCGGTAGAACTTGAAGCAGCAGCGGCTCTGTCCCTAGCAGGACTCGTCGCACCACTGGTCAACTTGAGCCGTTTCGCCAAGTTCTCACCAGACGACCGGCCGGTCAGTGTCACCAGCGCAGAGGGTGGGACGTCCATGATCCTTCGCCTCTTCTCACCCAGATCACCCGGTGAAGAAGATTGTGCGCCAGTCAAGGAGACCTTGGTGACGAGCGGGACCGATTACTATGCACAACCGAGGAAAGTCAGTCCTGGAAAAACACCGAGCAATCGTGGGTAAGAACCAGAACGCCTGAAGCACGGATAGCGTGACGGTACCTTCACAGAACTTTCGCCGGATTCCTCTCCAACCTTCTCTTCTTCTTTCTAAGCCAAGAGCAAAAACAGCAAACAAGGAAGACAAATGAGGCCTTTTTATAGACGGGTCGGATGCCCTAGGTACCCCCGTAATCCCCCCAAAATACTCAATGGGGGCAAGTCAAACGCCTGCAAATCCAGGCCCTCCATCTCAGATCGCTCCCTACTGACACGTGTCCCAGCATCGATACAATCCCCACGCCATCATAGCTGATGGGACTGATGGGCTTTCTCCTTCAAAGCATGTCAGCCACTTGTCCCGCCTACAAGCGGCAGTTAAGGGAGATAGGGGAGAGAACCGAGGGGTTACGAACCATCCCCCACTTCCCCAAGAGCCAACCTCAAATCAAGGAAAGGCATTCCACCAGTCTACAGGCATTCCACCGGTTCACAGGCATTCCATCGGTTATGTAGCATTCCACTGGATCTAAGGCACTCCATCGGTCTAGTCACTTTCCTTCGCGCCTATGGGCACGGACAAGCCAGCAACAACTCAAGGCTTCAAACACATGGGCTTTATAAACCCGAGAGAGTTTACCTCTAACACATGCAAACTCTTCCAGCAAGCTAGAAACCCTGCATCACACTAAGCTGTGAAAAACTTGGGGGATTCATGGCGAGACTTGTTATCTCCACGCCACCCCACCAGGCAGATTGTTTCTCTAACACAGGACAAGTCTCCCCGCAGGCTAGAAACCCTGCACAGCCTCACGCTTATTCCAACACAAGCTGAGAAGAACTAGCGGATGTTGATCGGTGCTTAAACATGACCGCAACACCCCATTAGGCCTTCCCGCAGGCTCGCAACCCTACACAGTACCCCACGCTTACTCCAACACAAGCTGGGATGAATCAGCGGGTGTGGATTGGTGCCATGACATGGCCTAAACACCCCACCGGGCTACTCCCTGGCATGTTCCACCGTTGGCAGCAATTTTTCACTGGGGGACTCGTCCCAACATGGCACTCCACCGGTCGAGTCCATGCACTCGTCCGGGTTTCACCCTGCTCCATATTCATCGCATGGCGGATTTCAACGCCACATCATCATCTCATGCACTCGTCCGGGTTTCACCCCGCTCCATATTCATCGCATGGCGGATTTCAACGCCACATCATCATCTCATGCACTCGTCCGGGTTTCACCCCGCTCCATATTCATCGCATGGCGGATTTCAACGCCACATCATCATCCCATGCACTCGTCCGGGTTTCACCCCGTTCCATACTCATGGCATGGCAAGACTTCAGCACAACACCATCATTATTAAAAACACATACTCATAACTGCCACACGTCATTACTAATAGGTACTCACATCACCACGCACCATCATAACAGCCCTTCTGCTCGAACGCCCGGCCAAGCCCAATCTTCAATACGGACTTAGGGGACTAGGCACCGTTGGGTCGGTAACCCTGCGGGTCAGCGGGACAGGAGCGAGACATATTAAGTCCCCATTCAAGATTGCACTTGACCGGGAACTTGGGGGACTTGTTGACAGTAGCCACAGAGGGGCTACACAGGCCCACAGACTGGCAGCTAGCATGCCCAGAGCCGGACCGAGGCCCGGAGCAGGATCCCCAGCACCCGGACCCGAGGCCCAGCAGTCTAACTTATGACTAGGGGCCCGGGAACATGGGACACCAGCCTGCCGAACAGGTCACCTTAGCTGCCTCTTTGCGTACGAACAGAAGGGAACCAGTCCCACATCGAAGAGTAAGACCAGACCTCACGATCAACCACCTATATAAGGGCCTCAACTACCCTCATTAATAGGTAACTCAACTCTCCCACTACTTATCATTCCCGCTTAAGTTATCTATTTCCTCCAACGGTACTAACTTAGGCATCGGAGAGGAGAAGACCAGCCCGCCCGATATTCCCCTTAGTTAGCAGGGTTCGCAGGAGGAAATCACGTCAAGATCCACCGGTTTCTACTAGACTTACGGGTTTGTGCAGAAACAAGTACTATAGTTGCATTGTGATTGGTTCCATACACCAGAATAGTATCTAACTATTTGCTTGAGTTGAGAAGAAGAAAGTTGTTGTTTGAGAATACCACCAGATCCTATATCGGAGGCATCAGTTTCTAGAATTTTGAAAGAGTCGAATGAGGGGATTCCCAGACAAGGTAAGGTTTTAACATGACTCTTGATTTCTCTAACTAATGCTGTATGCTCAGACGTCCAAGGAGGTGGATTTTTCTGTAGTTTATCGAATAAAAGTTTGCACTTTTGTCGAAGATTTTGGTAAAAATCTGCAACATAATTTAACGAACCTAGAAATCTTTAAAGTTGATTTTTATCTAGGATAATATCAGGAAATTTATCAGCAAATTGAATAGCTCTATGTATAGGAGTAATTTATAAATGATGAATGTTGAATCCTAGGAATTGTATATTTGTTTGAAAAAGTTTAATCTTGGAATCTGGGACTACTAGACCATTGGCTTTGACTGTGAAAGAACTGGTTTAAGTGTTTAAGTGTTTCCAATGCTGGTCTATTGACTGTGAGAAGATGAGAACATCGTCTATATAGACAATGGAAAAATGGCTATAGGGATTGAAAATATCATTCATAATATTTTGAAATTCACTTGGTGCATTTTTTAGGCCAAATGGCATAACATTCCATTCGTAATGACCAAAGGGTGGGACAAAAGCAGTTTTGTATTTATCGTTTTCATTTATCTGAATTTGCCAGAATACGAATTTCATGTCAAATTTAGAAAAAATGACAGATTTGTTTAATCTACTAATAAGGTCTCTTTTATTAAGAATAGGGTATCTTATCCATTCCAGAACTGTATTGAGAGGTTTATAATTGATGACTAGGCGAGGAGTTCCTCGTTCTAATTAAGCATTTTTCTGGACATATAAGGCAGCACAAGACCAGAGAGATTTACTATGGCGAATTATCCCTTTTTGAAGTAAGTCTGTGATTTCATTTTTACAAAATTCACGAGTTCATGACTCATTTGTATGAGTCTGGCTTTGGTAGGGATCTTTTTTTCATTAAATTCTTTAATATATGGAAGGGTAACTATGTGTTGTTTTCTATGCCAAAAGGCAGTGGGAATATCATAACATATTTTTTTAATAATATTTTTTTCAAAATTTTTAATCTTTTGTTCAATTAAAGGATCTTGTATTTGTTGATCAATCCGTTTGAAATTAATTTCCTCTTGTAAATATCTATGTGTTTTCGTTTTGATTGAATAAGATGAATAGATTTGGAGATTGAATTTTCTTGAAATTTTTTTAAGGTATGAATTTCAGGATTAGAGAGAAAATGAAATTTGACTGGCTGACCAAATAGATAGGTAGTAATACCATCATATTCTGTTGTGAATGGGTATAAAAGGGTGATGAAAGGTAGACCAAGAATAACTTTGTCAGTTAAGTTTTTTACTAAAACAAATGAAGTTTTGAAGCAAACGTTGTCTTGACAAACATGTGCATTTGAGATTTCGTATTTCGTATCCATTTTAGTGCCATTGACTGACCTAAGTGACTCTGTGGTTTTTTCAAAATACCTGGAGGGGATTAGACCCTCTTGAATGCAATGAGGTCTGCACCAGAATCAACAAGTGCAGGAATAGTCAATTGAAAATCTTTTTTTTTTTAATTGAAATATGGAATACCATTTTTGTAGATAAATGTGTTGGATAGCGTTGATAGTAGCGTTTTCAGATGTCTCTTTAGCATGTGTTTCAGGGGGAATAAATGGTGAGGTATCCTGTTGTATTTTCAAAAATTGGGTATCAATTTTTACCATGTTTAAGTCATTTTTAATTTCTCTATTTGCAATGGTGAGTTTTAAATATTGGTTTTGTAAAGTTTGCGCCTGAGTTTTAATGATCTTAATTTCATGTTGTAGATCTTGAATAGTAATTTCTTTAAAATTTTTCAAAAGTAGTAGTAAGGGATATCTTTGGCTGTGGAATATTGACTTCATGTTCTTGTGTAATTAATTTCTTTAATTTTTTAAGGTATTCAATCTTTAGTTCTGGATTATCAATTTTTCCAATTAGATCAATTAATAATTGTTCTTGTTCTTCTTGTTTTGAAAGAACATATATGGTTTTACAACATGTGTCTTTACATCCTAGGGTAATATCTGGGGATGAGGTATCAGAACTAGGGAAAGAAGATGTTTCATCTGACTCATCTAATATGGATTCATTTTCAACTTCAGAATCAGTATTTTTTAATTCTAGTAATTGAATAAGATTATTATTACGTTATTCTTGGCTTATTTTGAGTTGTTTTATAGTATTTTTTACTGGGCAGTTATTAGCAAAATGACCAAGCTTGTTACATTTGTAGCATTTAGTTTTATCAGAAGGTTTTCTCTTTTGTTTGTTGTATGAAGTATTTGTTTCAGATTTGTAAAAAAAATTTTAGAATAGAACTTTTTAGGAGTAAAATTATTGTTTTTATAAAATTTATTACGGGTAAAATTATTTTACTAGGGTAATAGTTTGATTCATGATTGTTCTTCATTCTTCTAGAAGGAGGAAGAGAAGGTAGACCATATTGTTCACACAAATTTCATAGTGTTGTAGGAGAAACAATATAGATACAAACCGTAGTCTTTATTGATTGATAAGGAGGCCTTTATATAGGCATTACATCAAGTATCCCGAATAATCAGGGATTCCCTATCAACTAAGGTAACTACTAATCTAGTCTAATTAGGTCAAGACACACATAGGAAGTTACATAATTATCCTTCCTTGAACACTCTCCCTTGTGTCGCGTACCTAATGTGACACGGTGCATAACATGTTGCCTCACTAAAACCTTGCCAAGCAAAACAAAACCACTTGGGTAAAAAATAAAAAGCTTGGTCGAAGGAAAAACAACGCACCAACTACAATTGAAGATTACATGTGAGGTAGACTCCCCCTGATGTCTACAAGACAACTCCCCCTGATTGGTAACTCAATCTAGGAGTGTAGATTAATGACGTATACAAACGCTCCTCACAAGCTTCAAAAGTAGGAGTAGCCAATGATCGAGTCATTGAATACGGCCACGTTATCCTTGTATTAGACCAGCTACACTTAGCTTTACTTGGTCTTAAGGAAGAAGGTTGCTTAACAACTCAAAACTAGAGTTCGCGTTGAAAATCAGATTCACACGCAGCATGACCTTCGTGTACTTAAAGAGTCATAACTCTTTCGATATAATAGGTATGAACAAACCGTAAAGAGTTCTGGAAACTAGACACCCATATCTTTCCAGTGATGTAAATTACACAACTTAGTTAATTCTGATATGCAAATTACCGGACAGATTCGTCCTACTTTACAAAAAGGGCCATAACTCACTCAATATGATAGCTATGATCAAATGGTTGGTGTCCTTGGAAAGTAGACACATAGAGCTTTCCAACGGTACCAGGTTTACCATTTTCCGATGAGTGAACTGTCATGTCGGTCACGGGGAATTGACGTACAGAACTAGGCAAAATCTGGAATTGCCTTTTGATGCGTCTTTCATGATAGGATCGAATGAGCCTAAACCTTTCTCTCTTAAAAGAAAGTACTGCCATATACCATGGCATTGCGTGGGCGCGTCTAGCCATCACTTTGGCTTTATAAGTTTATAGCGAATGAGATGTCGAGTCGACCATATTATGACAAGTACATGATTGCGCACATGGTACTTAGATAGAGGGTTTCATCTCCCAAGACTTCTCGTCACATAGACGAAACGAGTCTTCTCAAGACATCGACTTATCATGGGATACATATAGGCTTTGGTTTAATGTCCATTAGTTTGCCATAAGCCGATAGATGAACAAGTTCATCACTGACGGTTCTCACATTCGAGACCAAGTATTCCCAAGATCCTTTCATTCTTAACGTCGGATTAGTGATATCTCAATCACAATTCATCCGTAGTTTACACGCAAATATGCATGATTCTTTACATTTCATCTCCAATCAAGTAGTCGCTCAACCGCGTTATACAATATCCAACCAGAAGATTTGAACCCATATAGAGAACATCCTAATCTAATAGCATACGCACTTCGAGGTTTTTGCTTACTTGACTTGGGTGAAAACTGATCCGTTCATGATATTTATGTACATCTCTTTACTTAGTCCCAATAGAGATGATTCATAAGCTGCATGTTCAGTTTTTTTTCGGAACTACCTAACTGACAAGGTAGTGGAGTGTGATATGACTCCATTACGAGAGCATATGTCATCGTAGTCGATTCCAGGGCGTTTGTGAGAGACCTTGCGCCACAAGGTGAGTCTAGGCTCTTTTTCTCACTACGCTTTCCATCAAAGATTATCGATAGGGTTTACACTTGCGGTGTCGGCATCACCTGACCAAGGACCTATCTCTTTGTATAAACTGGATCACATATCTTTCCGTGTAGGCCAATTCACAACGTTGGTATTTGCTTCAACGAAGTGAGTGTGTTCGATATCTAACTCATAGACCACGTACTCATGTACACTAGTGTAATTCGCATTTGTAGAGATCTCTACATGGATTGGCTTCTCATTGAGGCGTCCCCCAATGATGACCTTAATTCAGAAAATCCATGAGACGAATGAGTTTTCATTGATCCAAGGATCAAGTTGTGCCATACTCGCATTCGGCGAGTGTATATCGAACTAAGTGTCCTCTCTACACTTCTTGTGAGAGTCACGGCCTAGTGACACCATCTACCACTTTTGTGGAGTCACCATGTCACCATTTATGAATGACAATATGTCCATTGATTTGGACATCAATCCTTACAGGCATGTTGCTACAAGAGTACTATTCCGATCTTTTCCTTGAAAGACCAATAGTTTGCTCTTTGCAGCATGTATATCAAATCTCGTCA
This sequence comes from Potentilla sterilis, assembly GCA_963682095.1. NCBI lineage: Eukaryota > Viridiplantae > Streptophyta > Magnoliopsida > Rosales > Rosaceae > Potentilla > Potentilla sterilis. The sequence goes on along the minus strand of OY821755.1, from coordinate 29,467,258 downwards.
CTTTGGTTTATGGGACTTTGGGAACATGATGAGGCACAGTGGGGACAAACCACAGTAATGCCAAGTCATTCTACTTGAACAAACTTGTTCTTCTCTCCCCCTAACGACGGGGAGACTGGCTCATCAAAAAGTGACATAAACGAGATCGCCTGTTAAGGTTTTTATATAGCGGACTATAGGTGGAAGCTGACGTCTTATTCAAAGACGTTATTCATAATCAAATAACCCATCATTGAGCACTTGTGGTAGCGCAATATGGCACATAAATTATGTGGACGGTAAAGGGTATTGATCGTTAACACTTATACGTTAACAAGATGCATTCCGTTACAAAATGTAACATGCATGTATGCTTCCTGAAACGTTTCACTAAGTTTCGGGACACCAAATGCCACCAAATTTTAACAGTAGGTAGGCACGTGTGTTAGGATTCCAACGCTGCCAGCCTCATTGCCGGAACCGGTCGGAAACATACCGAACCAGTCAGAATAGTCGCCGGAGGTCAGTGAACGTTTGTGTCGAGTGGTTCAGCACCTTCCAGATGTCTAATGGCTCTGAAATTTTATGAACAGGTAGCCATGGATGTTAGGAATCGGTGGACCAAATTTCACCTCAAGAACCGGCCTAAAAGTAGGTAAACCGGTCCTCACAATGACAAGTCCGCGAGCTGAAAAACCAGAAAGTTTAGGTTTTTGCTACTTTTCAATCATTGTGAAGGTGCTTCATAACATCTAAGTGTTATGGCTTGAGTTTAACCATGAGATATATCACCATAGTATCATTGTGTCTTAAATTGAACTATAAGAAGGCATCAATGCCATCATATTATGTATCATTGCCTTTAGCGTAGGAGGGCGTTACTCCAAACCTTTGCTAAAGATTAAGCTTCCATATGTTGAGCATAGCTAATTAAAGATCATAAGGGGGATCATATGCACGTTTAAATGCATAGATGGTGCTTCCATTGACTGGGAGGAAGACTTGGGTGACGTTATTGTCATCCTTGAGCCTTGTGCATTGCTCATGACACTACTAAATATTCTTTTGGTAATCTTTGATCCCAATAGCTTCTTTGCTCAAAAGAAACGATGTCCATAGCTTTCTTGCATATATGGATCATCAATTCATGTCCAAAATTTCGGACGATGTATAGAAGAGTCTACATGAGTCGCCGATTCAAAGAATCCGAATAATAGTATACGTGAAATACATTCACAATATTGACTCATAAGTTGTGCGCATTCATTAGAAGCGATACATAAGAAATCAATTCAATTTTCACAATGAGTTTCAAGGTGATAAACGTTGGCACCAATATCTTTAAGTGGTGATCAAGGTTCGATGAAGATTAGCTACACACTCAATGTCTCTATGATACATTCATAAGAGTGTAGAGACAAGGGTTTTATGCCAAGACATATAAACCGGAATATATACTCAATTCCTATAGAGTGTGCAACATGGCGTGTAGTATCATAAGATAAAACATATGCATGCTTAAAGGCGTATTAGACACATCCGTTAATGCTCAAAAATAGAGCCGGAAAACAACCAAAATGAGCCAACATCGATACTATAGAGACAAAAATGTCTAAACCAAGTATCCAAGACCGAGGCCATGACCTAGCTATCCGAGGCCGAAGCCAAGCTAGAGTGGAAGCCAAACCGAAGCAAGGCAAGGGAGGGCTGGGGTCAAACATAGGCGCGTGCTAGGCCAGCCAAGGCCGAAGGCGAGGTAGTGCACGGGTGGGCCGAGGCCGAGTAAATGTTAAGGCACGTCAAGGCCGAAACCAAGGCGTGTCGAGGAAAAAGCAAAGGCTTATGGGGCTGAGGCTTGATGTTGGAGTCGAGGTCATGCGAGTTGCCGATGGTTAGCCTAGGCCGAAGCTAAGGCTTACCGAGGTATAAAACAAGGGCCTGACGAGGCCGATGCCATGCTAAAGAGCCAAAGGCAGGACGAGGCCGAAGCCAAGACGTGCCGGGGCGAGTGTATTGGCTTAGAGGGCCGAGATGGGCAGCGGGCCGGGCTGTGTGCAGGCCGACGCCAGGGCCGAGGCCGGGGAGGGACTAGGCGGGCGCGTGCGTGCTTCATTGTTTGGTTGTGGCGGAGCTGTTTTCCAAGCAGCGCGCAAGCCAAGCCAAGGCCGAAACCGAGGCTAGGCAAGGCGGGCTTTGGTGTGCTCTAGAGTGCCGAGGCCGAGGCCGGGCAATGCGCATGCATCCGCTCATGTACGCAAGCATGTGCTCATGCATCCGCTCATGTCTATTTGTTTCTTGACGAGCATAGGCTCGTTTATCTTTGTGATTTTCAGAGTTAACATCACCAATTAGATTGGTGAACTCAATCAACATGCCATGTAGATGTGTAATGCGATTCATTGCATTCACATATAGCTTTTTAGGGAATCGAACCATATATGCATCAAAATGCCAACGGTTACATCGAGATCTTGACCATAAAGAGTGTATCGACTAAGTAGCATTAGTCACACATGTGAGGTCTATGCCTGCACAAAATCAACGGATTTGTAGTCACGTTGACTAGGAAATTGAAGTCATATGCTTCATATTTATCGCAAATTATATTTTGCTTTTGAAATCCGTAATCATGAGAATATACTCTCATCTTCTTCCATGTATCTCTTGTATACATTGACCATATGATTGCATTATTTGCAATTATTGAACCGATAGAACCATATCAATGACATGATTCTGTCTTTTTTCAATGGCCATTTTCTAGGCGCATTTTGTGGTCAATTGTTTCTTTGTATCAAAAGAACAAGAGGGAAGGTATTGAATGGTCGAGACCAAGAATCTGGTTACTCAATTCAATATGTTGTGACAATTTCCGTCACATATCGATGTTACAGTGACAATTTCCCTCACACATCATGAGTTTGTCCCCTTTGTGACTCCCTTAGGATCGTCACAAGCATCGACAATATTATGTCTGAATCGTGATAAAATAGTCACGAAGAGTTGTGGTTCACAGTGACATCACAGCCACAAGCACAACTTCGGACGGTAACATCACAGTTACCCCTTAAATACTGTAATACGCAGGGGTGGGTGGGGCCCCTTTGTATCGTCCTGAAAAACACACAAGTTCCAACACATGTACACAAGTTCAAATAATTGAAATTGCGAAAAAGCGGGAACTTTTATTAAATCATACTTGCTAGTTCGCCAAATGAACTGCGTTTAAAAATTGCGCTTAAGGACTCGGTTCTGATCCTTGTACAAATTAAGATGCTCTTCCATGTACGTGCAACGAAATAATCCTCGCAATTACATCGCGATGCGTCGTGCAATAAGTTTCATGGAAAAGAAAAACATATGGTTAGTCATATTCACCATATTCAAGACAGTAAAACTAATACTGCAGTAACTGTTTTAACCCGTAGGGTAAAAACGTTTTATCTTAAGTAAGTACAATTACCATTTTGCCCCTGGGTCAGATCAGAAGATCTGGGTTGAGCCGAACCGGGTCGGGTTGGCAAATCGGGTCGGACCTGGGCTGCACCACTGGCAGACGGGTCGGGTCGGCGCCGTCTGGTTGCAGGCGCAGGCGAACCGAGGTGTGTGTCATAGATGGCGCTACGCGACCCTGGGCTGCTTAATCGTCGGAGCGGCGCTTGGCTACAGGGCGGCGGCGTCGAGTTTCAAGCAGCAGTTGAGGATGGCGTCGAGGGAGAGCACCAGCCGAGGGACAGCAGAGGACGCGCGACGGAGGGCTGTGCGAGGTCGTCGGCGTCATGGAAGCGCTGAGGATCGGCTCAAGGCCGCGGCGGCGGTGCTGGTTCGAGTTGCGCGGGTCCGATCTGGAAATCGGAGAAGAAGGTGGGTGCTCTGTGATATTTCATTCTTTGCCGACAAGGTTGTTGTCAGTAGAGGTGCAAGGAGGGGTTTTTGTTCTTTGCCGACAAAAGGGTTGTCGGCAAAACTTGGTGCCTGGGGATTGTTTTCTTTCTTCCGACGAAGCAGTTGCCGGCAGAAGGTGATTTTTGGGGAGGGCCTTCTTTGCCGACAAGCAGTTGCCGGCAGAAAAGCTAGGGTTGCTGAATTTTTTTTATTTTTTTTTTTCTGCAAAAGCTAGGGTTTTTGCTATCAAGCACAGAGTTAGAAACTACGTGCTGATAACGTGTTGTAGGAGAAACAATATAGATACAAAGCGTAGTCCTTATTGATTGATAAGGAGGCCTTTATATAGGCATTACATCAAGTATCCCGAATAATCAGGGATTCCCTATCAACTAAGGTAACTACTAATCTAGTCTAATTAGGTCAAGACACACATAGAAAGTTACATAATTATCCTTCCTTGAACACCTAGTTCATATTTAGCTGTTTAATTTATTATTATTTTTCTTTTGGGTACTTAAATTCATGTCGATACACATTTTTAATCCTTCTTTCCGAATAATGTTAATTATATTTCCATATGTGAGTGAATCATAATCAATGTGACCGGTTCCACTACTTAAAACTTGTCTAGTTTTGTGTGCAAATAATTTTGGTAGGACATTAGTAAATTTTTCTTTCCAAAATGGTTGGTTACTATCATCTCTAAGCATGACTTTGGAGATAAAAATATTTTTATACCAATTAAAGTCACTTAATGTTGGACATCTAATGTTACTAAGTTGGTCATATATTCTAGAGGTAATGTGACTAGAAGTTCCAATAAAATGTTGGATAACTGTAAAGAATAAGGTGTTTACTCCATCAGGAATTCCCATTCCAATGTGTTCGTCAAAGATGAGATTTCCATCTTCATCTTTCTAGACTGCATGTTTAATTTTTTCTCTAGATTTATCTGTAAGATGTTTTTCCCACCAGGAATGAAGCATTCCTGTAAATCTAGTTGATAATATATCAACAATTTCAGGTTGGGTGAAGTTGTGGTTGGTCATGTAGCTGTTAGCAGCCATTGACATGTGACATAATTTATTTAATATTTCTTGTTCAGATAAATTATCTATGTTCCATTCATAAGTTTTTTCAGAAGAGACTAAGAACTGGACATTAGGGATATTACTAGGTTGGATATCTAAAGGTAAATGACGTTCTGTCCATGATTTGAAGTTTCGTTTCTTTGGGTAATTAATTCTATTAATTTGAAGATCCTGAAATGTTTTTATTTTATTTTGGATATGGTGCTAGTATCGCTGTCAAAAGAATCTGTAGAAATATTATGGTTATTTATTACTGAGATGCTACTGGGTTCAGCTTTTATTTCTTTTAACATTTGTTCAATTTTTTGGGTTGTGGAGATAGGTTTAAGAATAGGTTTGTTGAGATTACTAAAATGTACAAGTAGAGTTTCAGTTTTTTAACTAGGTAAAACTGATGTTTTAGAACAAATATTATCGATCTTGGTTTCTATTTTATCTAATTGATGACCTATAGTTATTAGGCTTTGGTTAGAATAATTGTTTTGTTTAATAATTCTTTTATGGTCTGGATCTCCTTTATCTTCAGGAATTTTAAAGGGTGATGCCATAATATGTTGTTGTAGGTGGTCAATAACTATGTTTTCAACAGGAGGGTGTGTGGAGGTGACTACTTGATTGGTAGTTTTCCATTTTGATTTGGTTAATGTTTGTCATTGTTTTTTATTTAATAAATCTATGTAATCAAGGAAAAATATTTATGAATGTTTTTCTAACATATAATTTTTCCAATCTTGGAATAATTGTTTTCTTTGTTCTATTAATAGGTATTATTGTCGGTAAAGATTCCGACGATTAATATTCTTTTCAGATGTAAGATCTTGATCTAACATTGAATAATTAATTGTGAAAGTTGTAGTAAGGGTACTTAATTGGGGTTAATAAGAAGAACAACTTCAAAATCTCCAACTGTAGGAGTAGGTGAAGTATCTCCATTTGTAGTTTCATTTTCTGCGTAAGTAGGATAACTAACTTGGGAAGTAGTATTAATATTCTTAATTTGTAATTTCTTTATTTCTTCTTCTAATTCTTTTATTCTAATATTTTTAATTTATTTTTCTAAATCAAGATCTCTTCTTGAGATAGAAGACTCAGCTGTAGTAGAACCAGCAAAAGAATGTCTGGCTGTTCTAAAAGAATGCCTAGAGGATTGTCCTAATTCTTGAATTCGAGGTTGGCTTGAATTAGGGGAATTGAAATTTATTCTAACTGTGTCATCATTGTATTGTTGGATACCCCCTAAATCGGATATACTGTGTCTTATATTTGTGGGTTGATTTTCATTGGTTAATGAACATTCAGAAGGAAGATGAACATCATACCATTTTATGGTATGAGGGACTCTAACGTTAGAATTATCTTGACTACTCTGAATTAAAAGTGTTTGATTTTTGGGACTCTTACTAATTGCTTGGAAATTCATGTTTGTGCCAGTGACTTTATAGTGAATTCTGTGAATTAATGCCAAAGGTTGAGTTCTTTCTAAAACATTGTAACCAGAAGTTTTAATGTTTAAAGTTAAGGCTTTTAATATATGTGGATCACTTAGACTAATTGTAAAATCAGGATAACAATTAAAATGAATTGGACCATTAAAAAGGCTTGACTCAATAATACCAAGGGTACTATCATTAAAATATGTAAATTGGGCATCTCTAAGGCAAAGAAGAATAGAAACATTAAGACCATTTCTGGTTAATGGTTTAACACCAATTTGAACTAATCCAATATGCAAGAAATTGTGACCATCTCGTTTATGTTTTTTAATATCTTCTGGACTAAAAAGCTGGCAAGTTTCATGCTGTTTACTGAGAGCATAGACTTGCTCGACTTTTTTAATATGGTGTTCACTTTTGAATGAAGAAAGAGACCATTTTTTCCTATAAATTTCATTACAAGGAACTCTAGGAATATTCCAATCGTTAATATCTATGTTGTCATTTGACTGGTGCTCTATTTGTTCTTCATTTACTATGTCTGGAATCCTATTGAGGGAGGAGGTTCTAGAAGAATTAGAACTGACTGAGGAAGATCTAAATAATATGCTCATTTTGAGAAATGAATGTGTGACTGACCAGACTACTAAGTTTAAATAGCTCAACAAGACTAAACTGGGTACCTAAAAGGCTAGGTTTTCTCTGTTCCGCTCAGCCGCATCCGCTCACACCTCTCATGGGTATTATTGTTTGGACCTGGACTTATTGTTTTGTTAGGAGAAAAGAAAGTCTAATGGCAAAACAAAATAGAAGTGGTGAATAGGATAAACTTAATAGGATAGCACAGGAACACAATCACATCACAAAATAAAGAAAATTAATAAATCTATATCAAAAATCACTCCTAGGAGGTAGTCCTCCACCTGGAGATTGAGAAGCTTTAACAGAACAATCTCAAGAAACCACTCCTAGGCATTAATACGCCACCTGGGGTTTGAGAAAGTTTGAAAGTTTTAAATAATAAATCGTAACACTTATGATACCAAAACTGTGCGGAAGCAATAACATAAGTTACTAATACATATGAATTATGGATAGCAACAGGGTAGGTACTGGAGTAGTGAATCTCAGTGTGCAATGACAAGTTTAACAAGACCAACGCCAAGAGTATGCTTCAATCCGATATACCATACTAGAAAATATCAAATCATAAAACTTTATATAATAACTTGGAGAAAATACAAAGTTTAATAAGGCTATTACAATTTTAACGCATAAGATAGGTTTAATTAAAGAGCAGTGATCTCAACACATGAGTTTCTCTGTACTGATGGGGAGATGGGATATATATATATATATATATATATATATATTTAAATAGAGATTCATTAATTAAATTTTATGTGAAATGTAGGGCTGATTCAATTAAGAAAGATGTAGCCTATTATGGTTGTGTGATATGTGTTATACATCGTTTACCTTGTGCACATGAGATTGTTGTAACGACCCAAATCTTAAATTACCTCCTAATAGTTTTACTTTAATTTTTACGTTTCAGAAATTGGTTTTACGATTCGAAAGTTTCAACGATTGACTTTTTATAAGTTGACCCGACCGAGAATTTTATTTCTCGACGAGATAGAGGGCGTTGAAACGAGTTCGTGGACACGTAGCATGTTTAATTTGGAGTTCCCAAGTGGTATTTTGTTGGTTGTTTGTGAGCTATTATTGTTTTGGAAATGTGTTTATTATTTGTGAGTTAAATTACCTTATTCTGTTTCTATTTGTTTACTCACACGTGCTTTTAAAGCTTACTGGGTTCGTTGTTTATAAGCCGGTGCACCAATCAATGGTGTAGGGGTTAGACCTGCATGGGTTGACCAGCAGCCAAGAGGAGGCGTCTGAGTTGAGAGGCTAGAAGGTGGGGTCCTTTGTCTAGCTGGTTTTTATTTGTTATTGAGTGTTAGTGTGAGACTCTATTTTACATTCACGTTTTTAATGATGTGATAGTTCGAGTGTTTGGTACCACGCGGTGAACTATGTTGTGATACGTAGTTATTTGTATAATAACTTTTAAATATTTGAGTTTATTTGTGATTTATCATGCAGACGAATTCAGACTTTTATTATTCGAATTTCGGGGCGTGACACAGGGGTTGCGCCACCCACCATTCGACTCGTCTCCACCGTGTGCTCCTCCCCGTGTAGGTGGTGTCCGTCGTTTCGAGCTGCATCGATCGGATAAAAAACGATCCGATCGGTTATCCATCGACCAGTTTGCAGCAGATTCGACCCGACCTGACCCGTGTTAACCCACCCGCATTGGCCGTTGACCGAGCGTTGACTGTTGATCGAGCGTTGACCGATCCTGTAGAGATCCGACCCGACACTGTAGCAGTCCGAACCTACCTGTTTCCTTCAAGGCCCGACCCTAAACGGATATTTACCATTTATGGTAAATTAAGATGAGTAAACCTCACTGTATTAATATTAAATTTGAGTTTAATTTTAGTATATTTATTGTTATATGCAAAATGATTTATGTGAAATATATGTATATATTGACGAGGTGTTTTTAATGATAATTGTCTATTTGAGATAGATTAAGGGTCGTCGTATTTGCTAGCTAGTAGTAGCGTGGGACGCTACCTAGTAGCCCTGGGAGGTTTCGACCCTTAGCCTGAGAGGCTGGGTCGTCATGTTTGCTAGTTAGCAGTAGCGTGAGACGCTACTTAGCAGTCCTGAGAGGTTCCAACCGTTAGTAAGCCTGGGATGGTATTATGAGAGGTTGGGTCGTCGTATTTGCTAGCTAGCAGTAGCGTGGGACTCTACCTAGTAGCCCTGCGAGGTTCCGACCCTTAGCTTTAGAGGCTGGGTTGTCATATTTGCTAGCCAGCAGTAGCGTGGAACGCTACTTAGTAGCCCTGGGTGGTTCCGACCCTTAGCCTGGGAGTCTTACTGTTACGTGGTGGTACTAACTTTCCCCTAATTTATCCGATATGATTATATAGTCAATGTGAGGTTAATTTGAGAAGTTGTGACTCCTGTATTATTTTTAGTGGGTGGGTGGTTGTGGTTTTGAAGAGTAGTATATTGCAGGGGTTGATTTGATATATTATATTATCATCACATGCGTGTATCATGAACGTTGTAGTTTAAGACTTTTATGTCTTGTGACGGTGGTTGTGTTTTGGGGAGCAGATGGCTCTAGGAGTGGGTGGATTATTGTGAGAAGTATCAGTTGAAATTTTTTGCAGGTAGGATTGTCCATTTTTAAGAGAGGTCATGTCAAAATTTTCGGGTATAATTTTCCCTTAAGGTGGACCCCACAGGGTTCACTTCGTATTTAAGATGGAAATCCGGGGTGGGTCGTGACAATGGTATCAGAGCGAGGATATGATCATTGGGGTTTAAAGTGTGGGAAAGGAATGGAATTGTTGTATTGTTTTCTTTTTATTATTTTAAAAGTTTCATGTTGTGTTGTGATTTAATTTATGCTAAAGTCTAAACTGCATTTATTACTTCTGGTGTTTGGGAGGATGATAATAATTTCTTCTGATTTTTGGTAAAGCTGTGTTTATATTGTTGTTTTCTTTGTAGAATGAAGGAATCAATTATGGTTGATTTGTTCCAGGAAGTTGATTAAAGAGAAGTAGAGAAGCGAGAAGGAGTTTGGAGGAAGGATATAATTATTAAGGCAATCTGGGTGTCCAAAGTAAATTGGAGTTGGGTTGGTAATTGAAGGTTAAGTTGGTTGCTCGGGAATTAGGAATTTCAGTAATGGTTTACACATGGTTTGGTTATTTTTTTTAGCTATGTTGCATTGGTAGACATGGAGAGATGGCTCACGATCACTTTAGACCAAAGAGATAATTGAAGAGGATAAAGAATGAGAAACTTGTAATGCGGAGGTGATGATCAATTAAATGGAACGGGAGATATTATACTGCACACTTGGAGTAATATTTGATAGTGCATGGATCAGACTTGAAGTATGATAGGAGCACAATGTGCGATGTTATTAATGTGTATTATCCCTTATTTATGCTTTGTTATGTCTATTTAGAGTAAGATTGAGTCATAATTTAGTTTAGTGTCATGTTGGTACAGTTTTGGAGAAAGTGTGCTTAATAATCAGAAAAATGACTAAGTATAGAAATCTGGAAATAAAGTAAAATATGTCTTTTTCGTGATTTTGAGGCTCGTGCTAAACTGATCTATCCTTTTCCAAATTTGATGAAATTTGGTATGCATATAATTGGCAAGCTAAAGTGTATTATGCCAAAATTTCAGATCAATCGGAGTTCGGGAAGTCACCCAAATGAAGGCTGCAACTTGGCAGTTTGAGCAAACCAATCCAGAGACTACCAGGATTTTTCTGGGACTGTGTCCTGACTTCCGGAATTTCTGTGGGACACATCGCTTGGAACCAGAGAATGTGCTATACACCGTTGGAAAGTTCTACGAGTCTAGTTTCTCTGGGACTTGGAATCGCATCAATCGGAGCTCTGAGGAAAAAGTTATGCCGGTTTTAATGCACGAAGGTCAAGTCTGCCGAAAGAAGAAAACCTAAACCGAGTTCTACATGGATTTGGCTTACGAATGTGGACTGAATTCCATCCTTTGTGCAAGATTTTTGGCTGAATTAATTCATGGAAAACCTAAAGAGATATTGCTCAATTATTCAGCCATTATCTTGGGAATTTTCGGCAGAAAATAGAGGAAGAAAATCGTAACAAATCCTGATCAAATTCGGCAGAATTCCTGTGCACGTCATCCAACTTCCACGGACTCTCCCGGACAGCTCACAATGAATCAGAATTCGAGTCTTATATGGATAGAAAGCTACGGGAGTCTAGTTTCCAACCCAACTGGAATCACCTCAATATCTATTTTTTAGAGAAAGATATTCCATAATCTTCACTCGAAGGTCAAATCTGCCAGCAGGATAAGTTTGAGAAAAACTAGGTTTTGTAAACCCTAGCTACCTCCCTTGCCTCTATAAATACCACAACATAATTTCAGAATAATCATCATCTCTCTCTCACATAAACTTGCCGAACCTCTGCCAAAATATCTCCATAAATTCTTACCAAGAACCAAGGCCGAACCATCCATCACCCTTCCACAAAATTCCATCCGATCATCACACCAATCCTTTGCCGAACTCTTGATCAAGGTTCTAATTTGGATTGTAATTTCATGGCTCTTGTTTCTTTGTATTTAAACATTATTTTGTCTATGAAATATGTTTGGATTTGTGGTTTTATTTTCGGTATTGTTGATTATGCATGGGATTTCCGAATCTTTGTAATAAATGTTTGGTTATTTTGTGTTTGATTACCGAATTATGCATGTGATTTGATTGAATATGTATGATGGGCAGTAGGATTTTATTTGTTTTCTTGAATTAATTAGGTTTATTTCCTTAATTCGTGTGCAACCGAAGGAGATATCTAGATGCATTCGAAAGGCCATGAGTGTTATCTAGGTATTAAATTCATATGCCGATTTAATATATATTTATTCATACACATGTTATGTTTTGATATGTATTAATCTAAGGGCTCGAGTAATTCTGGAAATTTACATGTCGATGTGGGATGAGTGACGCCATACCTGCTAACATGTTCCAATTCGACATATTGTGCTTATGTGCTAATTGTGTTTAATTTCTACGCGAAGTGTTCTTAAACCGATTAGTACCATGTTTAGGATTATACGCGAAGTTAATTCTAAATACTTGTGATGTTTTGAATAATTAGATGTTCCGCGAAGGCTCTAATTAAATTGGAACTTAATTAATCTAGAATCCGATTTTATGCTTGCTGCCCTATTACTTGTTTTAATTTCGTTGCATGTGTAATGAGATTTGTGTTTAGTGATTGTGTGAAATGTGATGATCAATTGTATATAATAATTTAGGTTTTAGAATTTTGTAAAAATCAGTAGGTAAATAATTATAAAAATCGACAACACCCCTTAAGTACAATATTTTGTGTGATTGAAATGCCCTTGATTTCCCCGGATAGAACGATCCCTACTTGTCCTAACTACAATTGACAAAAGAAGGGTATTATGTGTATGAAGTTGTTTTGCAGGTACTTTGTACTTGGATTACACCTCCATCAGTTATACATATATATTATTATCAGGCTATATATGGATCTGGATAAGAGTTGGATTTCGCTTCCAAGGCATGACCGACGATACACTACAAGAGTTGTGAATTTTTTGCAGTTCGTCGAGGAAAATGCAAACGGGAATGAATACCATTATTGCCCGTGCAAGAAATGTAAGTGTCGCAGCGATATGTGTCGATTTCCGATTAGGACAGTATGGGAGCACCTAAAGAGTAATGGGTTTTGGCCGAAGTACAAACGTTGGATATATCACGGTGAGCCATCAATAGATGGATCGCATGATCATCGGTAGTTTTTTGAGGCGGGCAGTAGTAGTACATCCAACGATCCAACAATGGCATTCGTCAACGACGTGTTTCCTTTTGAAAGCGGTGTACGTGGGGAACAATATATGCATGACCCGGTGCAGCCGTTCCCACAAGTTGTCAACACGTCTACGGTTGAAAAATGACAAGATTCTGATAAAATCTGGGCGGCGAAAGATGCGGTCAAAGATTTTATTCCTTCGTTTCCCTAATAGTAGCGTTACCTTCGGTAAATATTTTGAGGAAAATTTTTATACGATTAGTTGCATCTCATCGATTTGAAACTATTATATGTTGAAGGTCAGACCAAAAAACGTCATTTAGACAGGCCAATTACCCTTTCTAAGCGTTTAGAGGTTTGACTCACCCGGTTGACCGTTCCGATCGAGCCTTTAATGTTGTCAGCTGAAGTTGGATTTTTTTCCATACATGTATTTAATCTTAACGGTGATATCTGACGGTTGGAATAGATTTTATAAACTTTTAGATTCAAAATCAGAACATATGCACTAATGTTCCTTAACTTGTTTATTAAGTGTTTAAGTGAATGTATAGTTTCAAACAGTTACTATACGTAGACTCTTCAAATGCAAACATGTTGTGAAATAAGATATGACCGAAATGATAAAATACGTCCACGGTTGAAAAATGACAAGATTCTGATAAAATCTGTGTGCCGAATGTTGCGGTAGACTGTTTTTTACTTTTGTTTTCCTATGGGTAGCCTGACGTTCGATAAATCAATTTTGTAAAATTTTTATACAATTAGTTGCGTCTCATTGATTTGAAACTATTATATGTTGAAGGTGAGGCCAGAAACCGTCGTTTAACTAGACTAATTTCCGTTTTTAAGCGTTTAGAGGTTTGACTTACTGGTTTGACCAAGCTAAACTCTTGCGATTCGCGCCTTTTTATTGTCCGCCGTTGGATGACTCAGATCCAACGACTGCTGATTTTCCAAAGCATAGCCGACGAAATATTTTAAATCGTCGGCTATGCTTTAAGTTTAGCCGACGAAATATAATTTTCGTCGGCTAAACTCTTGCGATCCGCGCCTTTATATTGTCCGCCGTTGGATAGCTCATATCAGACGGCTGCTGATCTTCCAAAGTATAGCCGACGATGTTCATAGAATAGCCGACGAGATTCAAAGTATAGCCGACGAGTAAAAAAGATTTCGTCGGCTATTCTTTGAATAGCCGACGAAATCTTTTTTAATCGTCGGCTATTCTTTCTGTTATAAAAGCAGAAAAACGCAGCAGCCCGACTTTTTCAACCCTAAATCCGCAAAAACTCCTCCTCTGCTCCTCAAATTGGCCGTGCGTCTCCTCCAAGACCATTGCTCGTCCTCCTCCTCCTCAAATCGGCGCCGTTCCTTCCCCTCCACCTCCATCCGGCCTCCTCCGGTCCTTCCCCTCCTCCTCCGGCCCGCCTCCTCCTCCTTCCCCTTCTCCTCCTCCGCCAAAACAGATCCGAAGGCAATTACCATTTTTTTTTTCAAATTATTTTAATTTTATAATTTAGGTATTTATGTTAATTTAAGTAATTATGTTAATTTAGGTATAATTTAGGTATTTATGTTAATTTAGGTAATTTTTTTAGGTATAATTTAGGTATTTATGTTAATTTAGATATAATTGTTAATTTAGGTATTTATGTTAATTTAGGTATAATTTAGGTATTTATGTTAATTTAGGTAATTTTTTAAGGTATAATTTAGGTATTTAAGTTAATTTAGGTAATTTTTTAAGGTATAATTTAGGTATTTATGTTAATTTAGATATAATTGTTAATTTATACGTATAAATTGGTAGCCTAATTATATAAATAGTTATATTTATGTTAATGGTTAGTATTATTTAAAATTAGTTAAAATTGAAAAATTAATTTGTTAGTATGTTTTAAAATATGTTAGTATTATTGGTTATTATATTAATTAGAATTTGTTATTTAATGTAATATAATTTAATATTAATTAATGTATTAATGCCTCAAGCTACAGATGGCCGATGCACTCAGACAGTTATTCGGAGGCCGTCGTTCTTCCAGATCTAGGGGTTGTGGAAGTTCTGCCGGTTCCGCAGACTTCGACAGGACCATTAGCCAGCCTGAGAGGACCACCAGCCAGCCGCAGATGAGTGTTGATTCATCCCAGCCGCGGAGGACTGTGGATTCATCCCAGCCGCGGAGGAGTGTGAGTTCTCGGCACCAGACCCTTCTGTAGGCTGGGCGGCCGTCGAGCAGTTCACGTCCCCCTCTCGGGCCAGATGCTCCGAGGTTCAGTAGACAGCTATTTCAGGACGAGATAGCTCCAGACGTTCCTCAGGTCCGTATGCCTCAGGTTCATCGGGAGCCGATGACGAGTCCGGCGATGTCTGTTGCTGACTCGACTGAGGGGCCTACTCTCCCAAATCAGCTTTACCTCCCGTACAACATTCCTGCGATACCCGAGGTCGACTTTCGTGGTGTGCCCATATGGCCTGATATGCCTCAGTACGTAAGTGTTGCGGAGGCATACCATCAGGAGCCATTTGAGAGACCTGACCTCCTGATTTAGGCGAGGAGAAAATGAAAGTCGACAGACGGGTTATCCACTTCAGGTAACATTTGATTTTATTAATTAAATGTTTTATTAAAATTAACGCACTAATATTTAATTTTATTAACTAATCGTCGTTTATGTGATAGGGACAGCCGCTAGCAGTTCAAG
This sequence comes from Potentilla sterilis, assembly GCA_963682095.1. Classification (NCBI taxonomy): domain Eukaryota; kingdom Viridiplantae; phylum Streptophyta; class Magnoliopsida; order Rosales; family Rosaceae; genus Potentilla; species Potentilla sterilis. The sequence continues at coordinate 29,451,709 of OY821755.1, read as the reverse complement.
GCCGAATACGAGAGGTGTCATATGTTTTGACACGCTCAGGAGAACTGTTGAGAGCAGGGGGAGGATCCAGATCAACGAACCCCCTAATCAGGAGGTTCAGGGGAAAAAACGCCGCAATTACGCGGGTTGCGTGGGGGCAATAATTAGGGATAAAGTCCCTATATTTTGGACCCGGTGGGCTGATGTGCCGGAAGAAATTAAGAGGGAGGTTAACAACGCGGCGTCGGTGAGTAATTTAAAAAACTTAATTTCTTTATCGTAATATTTAATAATTTTCGGTATTGTTATAATTGTAAAACTAATAAAATATTATCTTTCAGGCATACTTCGAGATTGCCGAACACAAGCAGGATTGGGCGGACGCGATACAGAACTCGAGGTACGTTGGGAATTCCTCATCTTATAATTTGAAATATTTTATGATATTAATAATATTTCTAATGCACTTTTGTTTTTTCCGTAGGTTCAAAGAGTGGAAGAACGAGCTCCGTAACCACTTTACCGAATACGACAACCGTGGTTGGTCCAAGAGAGTTCATGTTCAAGGAGTACGAGTGGCGTTGGTTGAAGACAGTAGACTTCAACAACCCACTTATGCAGGTAAATACTAAACTTAACTATAAATGTGTATTTTGTTAAAATTTTAATTATTAGTTTAATTATTTTATAATTATTACCCTAATATTTTTTGATGCATTTTTCTAATATTTTATTATTTGTTTGAAGGAACGGTCTCGGATAAACTCTGCGAACCGCCGCCGTAACACAACCCCCATCATGGTGGTTCTAGGCCATTTGCACAATATCAGGAGGAGGCGCTTAGAGATCATCCTGATAGCAACCCGTACGTGGAGACGTTCAAGAAGGCTTATCCACAAGCGACAGAACAGCTCGTAAGTCTTTGATTACGATTTTAAAATTTTAATTATTAATTTTACTTAATTATATATTTGGTAGAATATTAATTATTATTTTTTCCCGTTCAATTAGGAGAGGTGAACCGGGCCGAAGAAGAAGTGTATGAGCAAGTAGTTCGGGAGACACAACCGAACATTTCAGAGGCAGATCTGCAAGAAGCCCTGCGCCAGATCGACCGATCGAATGTCCAAACGGCAGCGAGGATGTTCGACGCAGCCTTCCCAGACCGGTCAAACCAATACTACTGCCGGGGTTTGGGAAGTTCTGGAATAGGGCTCCTGAAGACCACTAAGGGAGGTCAAAAGAAGGGAGGCGGGGACAGCCAACAGATGAGGGGGGAAGTGCAGAGATTGGCCGCCAGATTGGCGACCGAGTCCCAGAGATCACAGGATTAACACCGCAGAACACAGCAGTATCATTTGGATATGTCGAGTTGGTATGCTGAATGCGAGAGAATTCGGCGACACAACTACGCCGGCCAACAAAACTGGTGGTATGATATGTTCGCGGCACAACAAGAAAGCCTTGAATCCCCGCCCCCGTTTCAGCCGTTAGTTGAACCTCCAATGCCTCAACCTCTCGAGTTCGTTCAGCAGGATGACGAGCATGATGGAGACCAGGATGTTGGGGATGACGTGGTGGACTTTAGTGCTTTAGGTGATGATTAGGGTTATATTTTATGTATATTGGAACAAATTAAATAATAAGTCATTTAAACGTGTTTCTTGTTGGTGTAAATGCATGGATTGTCATTGTGAATTGCAGGTTGCTTGGAATGGTAATTTAGAACTTAATTTAATTTTTTTTCCCCAAAATGTAAGAATAGCCGACGATATTGGCATTATTTCGTCGGCTATAAGTACTATAGCTGACGATTTTTACCAAATTTTGTCGGCTATAACCGTTATAGCCGACGAAAATGACATTATTTCGTCGGTTATAACTAATTAATGCCTATTAAAATATTAATATATTCCTACGAAATAACCGACGAAATAGATGAAATCGTCGGCTATATTTCAGAACAAATAGCCGACGAATTTCGTCGGCTATAGTTTACGATATCGTCGGCCATACTCGAAATATCCGACGAATTTCGTCGGATATTTTGCCAAGGTTTGGTCGACAAAATGAATTTTCGTCGGTAATATCGTCGGCCATACTCGAAAATAGCCAACGATTTTGTTATTTTCGTCGGTCATTGGTTTTACCGACGAATTATAGCCGACGAAACTTTCGTCGGTAGAAGGAATAGCCGACGAAAATTTGGCATAGTCGACGAAATTTTTGTCGTCGGCTATTCTGTCCGATCTGGTAGTGAAATCTTATCAACCATGGCCCAGTTTTAACATTTTTCTTCCATTTTTGCTCTTCTTGTCACATCCCGAACTCAATTTTACTGAATTATGGATTTTTATACTAGTTATCGACGAACGTATTTTTGTTTGGAAATTATCAGAATCTTTCTCGGTATTCAGGAATTATCTATTATGGTTTCAATGTTGTAGAGTTTGACGATACGAGTTCGTCGGTAATTTGGAAATATTATTCGGAAACAATAATTTCATTTTTTAGTCATGAGTATAAAAAGGGAAATGGAAAGGGCAATTGGGGAAGGGGGGAGGAAAATGAGAAAATTTCTTTCCTCTTTTCCTTTCTCTCTCCCCGACCCCGAGCTCCCCACTGCCTAATTGGAGATTCTGTCGCCGCGTTGCTGTCCGGCCACCGTTCGGTGCGCCACCGGTGTTTTTTGGCTCGTCTCTCCTCCCTCTTTCAGTCTACGGTGGTGATTCAAGGCGAATCGCCGCCGTTTAGGCGTGCTAAGGCGAAAGGTTCGATTGTGTCGAACCGTGATCTCTCTCCTCCGGCCACCTCTTGGTCCAGTTTCGGTCGGGAAAAGAAGGCCTCCTCCCATACAAACAATTCCATGGAAGGATTTGGCTCAATTTGATTCAGGTAAGGAGGAATTGAAATGTCAAATTTCTAGGGTTTTTGGTGAATAGGGCCGAATTGGGGGTTTTCGTTAATTGACACCCTTTAGGCTTGAGATTGGGGTTTGTTGTAGAAGGGAAAGCTGTTCGAATTGTCGAATCGAAGCTTTTATTAGATTTTAGTAAGAATTGGTGGCGGTGGCAGTGTTGACCGCCGTTGACAGCCGCCGTGGATAGTTTTTGAGCTTGAAATTATGTTATTTTATGCAGAACGTTATTCCTTGTTTCTAGTGGGTGGGTGGTTGCAGTTTGCAAGCAAAGAGATATTTTTTTTTTTTTTTGGTTAAGCGGGATTCTTTTTCAGACCTGTTTCAAAAATTCAGAAAAAAATTCTGGGACGGGTCTTTACACTTCTGCTCGCCTCTAACCGAATTTTGAATTCTAACAAGCAGAGCGGTCTATAACCGCCGCTATAGAGAACTGGAGAGAGAGATCGAGCTTCACAGAGAATTTGAGTGATTCAAATTGTTGAGATTCTTAGATTCAAATCGAAGGATCCGAGAATTCGAATCTGAGATCTAGTTGGTTCGATTTCGTGTTGCTTCGGAAATCAGAAATCTGAAGATCGGAGGATTGAATTTGAAGAATCGGATACTTCGACTCGATATCTCTTTCGGTTTGATTATCTCTTTTCCTTTCTTCTTGATGTGTTGATCTTGTTGAATTTAGCTTTGTATCAAATTCTGTGTTCTTTTTGAGATTGCATTGTTCAGTTTTTCTTCTGTTCAGTTTGATCTTGTTTGGTAGTTATTTACTCTGTTGTTTGTTTATTTTACTGCATTGCATATTAGTAAAATTCATTAGTTCTATCTCGTGACTGTTGATTTCGAATAATTATTGTTGTTTAGTGTCCTTGTTTTTCTGTCCATCGTATTGTGATTACTGGTTTTCATGTTGTTTAGTTTTTCTTGTATTTGATATTAACGGTCAGTAATTTTGTTTTTGCTGTTGGTTAGTACTGCTTGTATGTTTTACTGATGGTCAATAATTACGATTATATGATTCATTCTTTTATGTATGAACATGGCTCATTGTTTGCTTGCTCAGTTTATATGTTTTGGAGAGGGTTTTAATCTTTTACTCAAAGAGTACATGACTTATTCTGAATTGTGTGCTACTATTTGTTGACGATTTAGGTTATCTTATAGTGATGAATTTCGTCTTCAGTATTCTTCTCATTCTTGTCTTGTGATTTATTTGGATAGCGAGAAAGATTTGAAGATGTTGTTTTGTTGTGCTAGGATATATAAGATGGAACATGTTGATGTTTCTGTTGTGAAGGAGTTTGGAAGTGGTTGTGGTTCAAGAATGTTGTTATTGGAGGACAGTGGGTCTGCCATAATCGACGAAAATGATTTTCTTGGTGAGCCATTCAGAGATGGGCCAAATAAGTCATATTTGTCTGATGAGTGGAGCTCTCTTATTACTAATGAAGGACAAAAATTTAGAAACATTATTGATTTTCGTGACAATTTGAGAAAATATGCAGTGGGATGTGGATTTTTCTTTATATATATTGGTTAGGAATGATTCTATCTATGTTCATGCAATATGTGAAAATAATGGTATTGAGAACTGAGAATGGTTTGTGCATGGTGCTGTTTCATCTAGCAATGGTTGCTTTTACATTAGAGGGTTAAATAACGTGCACAATTGTAAAGGGGTTCTTAGAACCCAAAAGCATAGGTAACTCTGATCTAAGATAGTTATGACATTGATTGAAAGTGATGTTAGCTATAATGTTGGTTTGAGGCCGGCTGATATCATCAACAAGCTTAATTCTGCCTCTGATTTTGATATCAGTTACAAAGTTGCTTTGATTGCAAAAATAAAGGCTATAGAGAAGCTTTATGGATATGATGCTGATTCTTTTAACATGCTTAGTTGGCACAGAGATGTGGTTTTGGACACTAATCCTGAGTCTTCTTTTGTTCTTGAAGTTGATGAGGGCAATAATAAGTTTCAAAGGGTTTTTGTTGCTTACGATGGGCAAGTTGAAGGGTTCAAGTACTTGAACCCTTCAACTTGCCCATCATAATGATGAGCCGATATTACCTCCTGCTTGTAAGAGGCCGGCTGGGAGGCTTAAAGTGATGCGAATAAAGTCTACTGGACAGAGGAATAAGAAGCTGATATAGTGCGGTCGTTGTCACAAGATGGGTCATCATAACAAGCTTAGCGGCACATAACCTCTTCCAGGGTAGCTATATTGTTATTACTTGCTTTTCAGGCAGAAGATTGTGTATAACCTTGGGCCAGTAATAGAATTACTAGTACTCAGTAACAGTTTTACTATGGGTCAATAATACTTTTACTGGGGGACAATAATACTCTTACTTTGTGTTACTAATTTGTTTATTTGGGGTCAACAATTTTGTTGACAGTAGCCGTAGAGGGGCTACACCAGGCCCACAGACCCGCAGCAAGTGCACCCGGGCCCGGCCCGAGGCCCAGGACCGAACCACCAGCACCCGGCCTCGGGGTCCAGCAGTCTATCCGAGTGCCAGGGACCCTGGGACCGGGGGCACCTGCTTGCCAAAGAGGTCACCAGAACTGCCCTTTGTAGGGAACCAGTCCCACATCGAAGGGTGAGGTCAGCCCTCGCCCCCAGCCACCTATATAAGGGCCCCAACTACCCTCATTAATAGGTAACTTATCTCACTCACCGCTTACATACGTGCTGAAGTTATATATATCCCAACTATACTAACTTAGGCATCGGAGAGGAGAAGGCCGGTCCGCCCGGTATTCTCCTTAGTAAGCAGGTTTGCAGGAGATCGAGTTGGATTCATCTGTATCTACCAGGCCCCCGGGTTTGTGCAGAAACAATTGGCACCGACTGTGGGAACCTTGAACAAGAAACCGTGTAAGCATCAACCATGGCCGAGAATTCGGAAGCAAGGCAAGAGAGAGGTACCACCGAGGAGGGGCGTGTTGCGTTGGTGCAAAAGCTCACCTCCACCCCGGACGTCACGCGGGAGCCGCGGGGCGCCCAGGGCAACGGTCAGGAAGGAGGAAGCTGTGGTAGGCCGTCCGGCATGCCGGGACCAGGACACCGCGACAGCTCGCGCGGGAAAGGCCCGGCAGAGGATGAGGACAGTCCAGTGCTCCGGGGCTTCTCCTTGACATTCTCGGATGAGCCGAGCGACCGATCTGAGAGCCCACCCTGTGACAACGACCGGGACACTACGTACAGTCCCGACCAGAGCGGTATGGCGGGAAGGATACGGGCAATGGCCGCGGAGGTCAATCGTCTAAGAGAGGAGGGTGACAGGGACAGAGCCAAGTCTAACGCCCGGTACGAAGAGATGGAATCAGTGAACGCTGCCCTGGTAGCCGCCTTAGAAAGAGGACAACAGCGCAGCGACGCTATGGACAGGGCGCAAGCGGCACCCCCGCCAGTCCAAACTCAGCAGTACGAGGCAGGGCAGTCATCGGGCGGTCGGCCCCGTGATGCCGAGCGAGCAAGATCACCGGGCGGCGCGGGTCCGCCGAAGAGCGCGCCGACCTCCCGGCAGCTCCACGCTTCGTCTGTGGATGTAGAGACCCCTACCGCACGGGCATCGCAGATGTTAGCCGACACTGTGTCGGACTTGAAGGCCCAAGTGGAGGCCAGCGAGAGAAGATCCGCGCGGCCGATGGAGGGCGCCTGGTTTAATGAGCGTATGGGCCCTTTCTCGCACCGGGTCATAGAGTCGGGAAGGTCTGGCAACCAGAAGTCCCTCAAGCTCACCTATTTAGGGTCCGGCTGCCCGTACCAGCATCTGGACAGTTTCCGGTCCCAGACCTGCGCCAAGGGCTACTCCGATGCAGTATGCTGCAACATCTTCTACGAAACTCTTTCTGGAGAGGCGCTCAGTTGGTTCTACGAGCTTCCGGCGAACTCGATCGAGGCATTCGAGCAGTTAGCCGACCGGTTCGTAGGCCGCTTCATCCTCCGGGTCGAGGGAGCCCGGACGTCGACCATTCTCTTCTACTGTATGCAAGCGCCCGGGGAGGAGCTGAGGACTTTTGTGAACCGTTGGCAGACGGCAACGGCCGAGATTCGGAACCTAGACAAGGGCATCGCCGAGATGGCGTTTAAGCAGGGGCTCTGGTCAGGGAAGTTTTCCTACGCCGTCCGGGTAGAACTCCCGCAGGGGTATGATGAGTTGATGGCAATGGCCATCCGGCATGCTCAGGCCGATCACGAGACGTATGGGCACCACCTGCTGAAGAGGAAGCGGGATGAGCGGTAGGAAGACCATCCCCGAGAAGATAACCCCCTGCCCAGCCAAGAGGACAAGCCCAGTCAGCGTACCGAGAGCCGCGCCGCCTGGCCGAGCCGGCCCAATAGAAACTGGCCACAAAGGCAGCAGAGGGAGCACAAGCCTGTGCCGTACCGCCAAGAACGTCCCCTGGCGATCATGCCAGCACCACCGGCCGGTCAAGAAGTCTTCACTGCTCTCACCACTTCCTACGAGGATATTTTACTTGAGAACGGGAGCGTCATCCCCCTACCGCCCAAGAGAAGGCACCCGAAGGGGAAGCTTACAACGGCGCAGACGGGCAAGTACTGCTCCTATCATGATGAGGCCACTCATCGGATAAGCCAGTGCTATGCTCTCAAGACAGCGGTGCAGGGCTTGATTAATGACGGCCAGCTCCAGCGGTATGTGGGAGAAAGAAGAGCAGACCCCGACCGGGAGAATAACCAGGCCTGGTGAACCCGCCAAATCTCCGAGCGGTTAGTTTGGCATATCACCAGTTCTACCGTTGTAAAGAATATCACAAGTATATGCAAGCTACTTTTGAGAAAATTCTACCGGCTCCGCCAGTTCAAGTATATTCATAATCAGGCAAGTACACAAGCAGTAACCGTTCCGGAAAGATTACAAGGAGGAGCAAGGAAAATTCTAAGGAGCCACGACTCCACCCTCAGCAGGCAGTCCGCCGGCCTCTCTTGCGGTACCCTCGTCGTTGGCTTCAGTTTCGGCGCCGACTATGGCTTGGGGAGACTTGGTACCGTTGGTAAAAGAATCCAAGTCCAAGCGAATCACTTCTTCCGGCTGCCCCTCCACCGGCTGCTGAGAGATGTCCGACTGCTCATGGATATCTCCTTCAGCAGCAACCGGCATCAGGGAAGTGTCCAACCACCCCTTCCCCGCCCATTCCGAGTACGCATCCGAGATGCCCTCTTCCCTGGCCTTCTCCAGGAACTCCAGGAACTCGTCGCTCCCTCGGTATCGGAGGACGAACCGCTCATATTGCCCTGGGCCCTCTTCCCCGGCAGCAGCAGCGGCAGCGGCGCGCAGAGCGGCGGCTCCCACCTGGAGCTCATCTACCTTGGTCTCCAGCTCGGCCCTCTCCTTCTCCAGGCTCCGGTTCTGCTCCTCCAACTTCTTGGCCCTCTCCTCCGATCTGGCCTTCTCCCTATCCGAGCGGGACTTCTCCACCTCCAGGCGCTGTCGGGCCTCCGATAAAGCAGCTATCTGCCTCTTCAGCTCCTGCAGTTCCTCGCTCGTGTCTGGTTGGTACAGACTGTACAGCAACTGCACAACAAACAGAAACGGTTAATCGGGCAGTAAGAGAAGCAACCTACAAGCGGTGTAGTGGCACCAGTTGGTGCTTACCCGAAAGACGGATTCCTTGCATTTTGGGCGGTTCCCGCCCGTCAGGGCTCCCGCAACCCCGGGTCTGTCCAGACCAAGGCCGGCCAAGTCCGCCGCCACTTGTCGGACGATTGCACTGTCCGGGCTTCCCCTCGGTACCTCCACAGGCGCGGGACTACTCTGCCAGACCACGGTAGCCTTCTCCCCGGCAGAGCTAGGTTGTGCACCGCTGGATACCCTGAACTATTTGGCCAGGTTCTCCCGTGACGACCCGCCGGTGAGCGTCACCAGCGCGGAGGAAGGAATGTCCCCGCCCCTCCGTTTCTCTCCCCGGCCTTCCGGAGAAGAAGATCGTGCGCCTACCTGGGCGACACAAGCCACGTGCGGCACAGACACCGGCCGGTTGGGGATCCTGCTCACTCCACCAGGAATCCTCACTGGCCCCCCGGTAGTCTTGCCCTTTCCAGGCACCGCTTTGGACGCATCAGGATGGGTCTTCACCCGCCTCAGGATGTAGGCGCCGTCATCAACATCCATGGCCCTCGGTTCCGGATGAGTCGTGAGCCGGCTGGACTGCTCGTCCACCGACGTCCGCGAGACGGCTTTCTCCTTACGCTTGTTAAGAAGGTCTTCCCCGTCCATTGAGAGAGTGGTTTTGGGCTTGATGACCGCCTGGGAAGATGCACCTGCAAGGAAAGCAAACAGTTAGCATTTTGCCAGAACTAGCACAAGTATCACCGCTAAGGCCTGCTACGCACCGGGACCCCATGAGAAACTAGAGAGTAAGCCATATATGCACGGAAATCTCTATGAGTCTACTTTCTACAAAACTTAGAATCGCATAAAAAACTGCCTGGAGGAGAGAGTTATGCCACTCACAAGGCCAGAACACTACCAGAAAAGAGGTCATAGCCGACGATATGGGAAAAAACGGCCGACGAAATAGTACTTCGTCGGCTATAAGGGGTCATAGCCGACGAATTACTATTTCGTCGGCCACATCGTCGGCTATAAAATTATAGCCGACGAGTCGTCGGCAGTCGTCGGCTATAACTATAGCCGACGAAAAGTTTTTGGTTATAGCCGACGAGGAGGGTATTCGTCGGCTATAACTCTTATATCAGATCTATTCTGCAGTAGCGAGCTCATTCGTCGAAAACATTTCGAAAACGCTCTGAAATCGTCCAAAACCTCGGCCATAAGCTTGAAAGGTACGTATATTGCTGTGTGTGTTGATTTAGTTGGTTATATGCAGAGGTGTGTTAATTTAGAGTTTAATTAGAATAAATGTGTGATTAATTTGATATATATATATATATATATATATATATGTTGAGATGAGATTATTAATGGGTTGATATGTTGGTTAGATAGAATTGAAGTTTTGTTGAAGATCAGTGATTGATTGTTGATTTAGAGGTGATTTTAGATGAATTTGATGAAAAAATGTATATATATTAATTAATTTAATTGTAATTAAAAATATATTGTTGGTATATATGAAAAATATATTGTGTTTAATTAATTAGGGAGATTGACGATGTTTTAATTAATTTAGGGATGTGTATATATATATATATATATATATATGTGTGTGTGTGTGTGTGTGTGTGTGTGTGTGTGTAATGCTGAATTTTTTAATTAATTAGTACGTATGTACGTACGTAGTACGTGCATATATATATACATATCTATATATAATTATATTTATTTATTGAATTTACAGGATGGACAGGAGTTGGATTACCCTTGGAAGATGGGATCAGGCGTATCATGATGGAGTTAGGAGTTTCCTGGAATTTGTGATGGCTAACTGTGGAGACACTACACTTCATTATTGCCCGTGTAAAAAGTGCAAGTGTGCCAGCCCACGACAACGTTTTTCCATAGAGACCGTGGAGCAACACCTGGCTAGATATGGATTTTGGGTCCTATACACTAATTGGATTTATCACGGTGAACCAAAGTTTGCGGGTCCTCATGATCATGGACAATTTACCGAGATAGGGAGTTCGTCCAATGATCCAACAACGAACTGGATCAACGATATGTTTCCTCGTGAGAGCGGTGTCTTTGATGAAGCACCAGATGTGCAACTCCCTCCTCCGGAGATGAAGTGTTTCCCTGATATTGAGCCACTCGAGCCATTACCCTGATCACCGGTCAACACAAGTGGTATGGAAAAGTACAACAACCTGATCGCATTGCAACAGACTCCGTTGTACCCCGGATGCAGTAAGACTGTCCTTGAATCTGTCATGGGAGTGATGAAGATCAAAACGGAGAACAAAGGCACTGTTAAATCGGTTGATGATTGGCTGAAGATATGGGGTGGGGCGATGCCCCCCGGACATCAGCTTCCTACCAGTCATCATAAGGTGCGACATATCCTTAAAGATCTCGGCCTTTCCTACATCAAGATTCATGCATGCAGATACGATTGCGTTCTGTTTTACGGGGAAGGACTTGCAGATCTTGAATACTGCCCAGTATGCAATACAGAGCGGTATAAGTTCACTCCTAAAGGGAACAAGAAAGCTGTGAAGATACTTCGGTACTTCCCGCTGATTGATAGGCTTGAGCGGTTGTTCATGTGTGCTTTAACGGCCAAAGCTATGAGATGGTGGGCTGAGAGGAATGTGCCTGACGATGACACCCTTAGACATCCCGCCGATGGAGAGGCTTGGAAGAAGAATGTGTTGGAGTTTCCTGAATTTGCATCAGAGGTTCGAAAATGTTTGGCTAGGGCTATCATCCGACGGTTTCAACCCTTTTGGCAAGAAAGAGCTTCAGTACAGTGTGTGGCCAGTTATTTTGATTCCGTACAACCTTCCACCGTGGATGTGCATGAAGAAGGAATATAACATGCTCACATTGTTGATTCCAGACCCAGGTTATCCGGGAAAGTGTCTCGATGTGTATTTGAGACCCGTAATTGAGGAGCTTCGGTACTTGAGTCTGAAAGGCCACCTGGTCTACGACCGGTTCAAAAATGAGATGTTCCGGATGCGTGCCATGCTTGTTGGCACGATCAGTGACTTTCCTGGGAGGGGTATGTTGTCGGGCAGCGTCACCAGGGGTTACAGGGCTTGTTCAGAGTGCATGACTGTTGATTGCTCCAGTCCTCATTGCAGCAAGATTGTCCAGATGCGTCACCGTTGTTGGCTTCTGCATGACCATCCATTTAGGGACGATGCACAGGCTTTTGATGGGACTGAAGAAAGGGGCTGGGCACCGGAGCGATGGACAGGGGAGGAAATATTGGCAGTGTTGAATGAGTATGACTTTGGTCCGCTTAGCAATCATCCCGATGTGTTGCGCACGATTCCAGAGAGGCCCGATCGGTATAGGTTCTGGTCACACAAGAGCATCTTATGGGAACTTCCTTATTGGGCCAGGTTAGCTATCAGATACTACCTGGATGTCATGCATATAGAGAAGAACGTGGGTGAAGCCGTGGTTGGCACAGTTTTGAATTGGGAGAAGAAAACAAAAGACACCCCCAAGGCACGCGTTGATCTGAGAAATATGGGACTGTAGGACCATTTGTGGTTGAGAGAGGGCAGGAGCAAAATGTCCCAAGCTCCTTACACCGTCACCAGGGACCAGAAACATGAAATCTTTGGATGGCTGAGTAATGTCAGGTAACTTTTTATTAGGCATGTATTCCCTAAAGAATCCATCTGTTGTTGGACGACTATATATGCACGAAATCTAATTGTTGTTAATGGCTATGCGGGTATCCTTATGGCTATGCGGGTAACATAAGCAAGTGTGTTAACTACCGAGACAACAAGATGTACGGATTGAAGAGTCACGACTGCCATGTACTGCTTCAACGCCTCTTCCCTATTTTCATTCGAGCGTACTTGGAGGATGAAGTGGTTGAGCCGTTGGTGGCGTTGTCAAGATTCTTCCAGAAATTATGCGCTAGAGAAGTTAGAAAATCAGACCTCATGAGAATGCATGAGGAAATCGTTTTTATCTTGTGCAAGTTCGAGAGGATATTTCCCCCAAACTTCTTTGACATCATGCCTCACCTGATGATCCATCTTCCCCAACAATTGTTGCTTACCGGTCCCGTACACTACACTTGGATGTATCCCATCGAAAGGTACATGTTATTCATAAATTTGATTTATACATGTTTTTAAATAAAAGTTGCATGCTCTTAACATGCACTTGTTAACCTTGCAGACAACTTGGAGACTACAAGAAATATGTGCACAATAAATCTGAGCCTGAGGGGTGTATTGCTGAAGCTTACATTGCGCATGAGTGTGTAACGTACGCAAAGTTGTACTTGGGAGCGATGGAGGACCCCCCACAACATCCAAGTCGAGATGACCCCGAGTTCAACCTATCTATCGTCGCCAACGATGTTGTACCATACGGAAGCTTCAAGAAGAAGGGTGTGGACAAGTTGCCTGACCATGAGGTAGGGATTGCCCACTGGTGGGTTCTAATAAACTGTCCGGAGGTACAATATTGGAAACGAACCCATCTTACCTGCAAGGAAGTTCGCGGTGATCTCGAGTACCACAACACGACGTTTGCAGACTATTTTCCACAATGGGTAAGTGTATAAATATATATATTAGATGGCTTTCTTTTATAGTTCCCTATTCTTTAATCATAAACACACCAAGTGATTTGAGTTATATTTTTCAGCTGATGCAAGTGGTTGCGAAGGGTGGTCATAGAAATTACTCAGAGGAATTGAGGCTGTTGTCGATGAAGCCGATATCTTCCACAGTCCGCCCAATGTGTGATGTCAACGGCGTTAAGTATATATGTGAAGCTAGAGATGGGGAACGCAAAACACAGAATTGTGGGGTGATGGTCGATGGTGCAGAGGGGGGCGTGGATTATTACGGTGTCCTACAGTCAGTTGTTGAACTCATTTATGGGAACCGCATGAAAGTCCACTTGTTCAAGTGTCGATGGTTTGATACTAGGCCGCACCGCATAAGGATCGATCAGTACGGCATACTTTCTGTGAATACCGCCACTAGTGTGTATGAAGATGACCCCTTTGTTTTCGCCACAGCGGCCAAAAAGGTCTTTTATCTTGACGATCCATTGAACAAAGGCACGTGGAAGGTAGTTAACCATGTGTCTCAGCGAGACATATACAGTGCTACCACACTTGGTGTGAGCACAGAGTGTCAAGAAGCGACCGCATACCAAGAGCCGGACGCCGGCACCATTCCGGAATCCTCCACCATCCGCGATAATAATGTGACGCCGGGCAGAGTGGTTCGACTTCCTAGGGGTCAGGTGCCCATGTATGATGTTAATCCGAATCGTCTATATCAGGCAAACGATGACTCAGACGACGAGTACGAGCACCGGTTGCCAGATATTAACTACTATACTACGTCTGACTCAAGTGATGAGGATGATTCTTATTATCATCCTTAGTATACTATTTATGTATGTATTTGTGTACGATGGTGCATGCATGTATGAATACATTTTTCGTCCTTAATTACCGTTTTCCGAGTTTATGGGAAATTGTATTGAATTGTTTGTGCGATGTTCAGGAATTTATCAGGTGAAATAGGCAATTTTCAGGCCCTAAATGGCAAATTTTCGGAGAGATAAGCATTATAGCCGACGAAATGGACCATACTTCGTCGGCTATAATGCCCATTCTGGGTAATTTAATATGCAAGTCGTCGGCTAACGACAAAATGTTGAAGGTCGTCGGCTAAAGTATAGCCGACGACCTGTATTTCGATTAGCTGTTGACCGAAACCATTGCTTGATACTTCAAATGCAAATGTGTCGTGAAATAAGATACGACCGAAATATTGAAATACGTCTACGGTTGAAAAATGAGAAAATTCCGAAAAAATCTGTGTGCCGAATGTTGCGGTTAGCTGTTTTTTACTTCCGTTTTCCTATGGGTAGCCTGACGGTCGGTAAATATTTTGAGGAAAATTTTTATACGATTAGTTGCGTGGCATCGATTTGAAACTATTCTCTGTTGAAGGTCAGGCCAAAAAACGTCATTTAGACGGGCCAATAGCCGTTTTAAAGCGTTTAGAGGTTTGACTTTGCAGTTTGACCGTCCCGATCGAGCCTTTAACGTTGTCAGATGTAGTTGGATTTTTTTTCATACATGTATTTCATCTTAACGGTGATATCTGATGGTTGGAATAGATTTTCCAAACTTTTATATTCAAAATCGGAACATATGCACTAATGTTCCTTAACTTGTTTACTAAGTGTTTAAGTGAATGTATAGTTTCAAATAGCTACTATACGTAGACCCTTCAAATGCAAATGTGTCGTGAAATAAGATATGACCGAAATATTGAAATACGTCTGTGGTTGAAAAATGAGAAGATTCCGAAAAAATCAGTGTGCCGAATGTTGCGGTTAGCTGTTTTTTACTTCCGTTTTCCTATCGGTAGCCTGACGGTCGGTAAATATTTTGAGGAAAATTTTTTTACGATTAGTTGCGTCGCATCGATTTTAAACTATTCTCTGTTGAAGGTCAGGCAAAAAAACGTCATTTAGACGGGCCAGTTGCCGTTTTAAAGCGTTTAGAGGTTTGACTTTGCAGTTTGACCAAGGAATAGCCGACGAAATACTTAACTTCGTCGGTTAAACTCTTGCGATCCGCGCCGTTTCATTGTCCGCCGTTGGATGGGAGAGATCTGACGGCTGCTGAGCGCGTGAAGTATAGCCGACGATATTCATACTATAGGCGACGAAATTCATACTTCGTCGGCTATAACAGGCCCGCAAAGCCCAACTTCGGCCCGGCCCGGATTTAGGGTCAGAGTATAGACGACGAAATTCGTCGGCTATACTTTAGCCGACGAATTAAAATTAAATCGTCGGCTATAGTCCTTCGATTTAAACCGAAACAGACGCGCCTCTCCCTCATTTTCTGCATAAAACCATAAATCCCTAATCGCAGCCCACCCCTCCCAGACGCCGACCGACCACCACCGAGCCTCCCCGACGCCGACCGACCCTCCCCGTGAGAGGACCCGTCCCGAAAATTCCCTCGGAAAATTCAAAACAGGTCCTAATTAATCCCAAAACTAAATAAAATTTTCTTTGCTCCCAAACCGCCATCACCCACCCACTGGGAACAAAGTTCGACCAATTCTTTGGTCGCTAAATTTGGCATAAAAATTATTATTATTATTTATTATTTATTTAATTATTTATTTATTATTTAATAATTTAAATTTTTTTTAGTCAACCGTAACAGTAAAAGTCAAAGTCAAAGTCAAAATTACTATTTAAAGTTACTGTTTAACTTTTTACTGTTACTAATTACTATTTACTGAATTTACCGTTTTACCGTTTACCAGTCACTTTTTACTGATTTACCTTTTTACCTATTTACTTCTACTGTTCATCGTCCCCCTCACGCTGCCGGAACAGTGGCGCCGCCGCGCCGCCGCCGGCAGCTCCGCCACACAGTGGCCAAACCTCACCAAACGAGGCCAATTTCACCAAAAAGGGCCACCACAACCTCGGGGACTCTTCCCCGACACCAGAACAGCCCCCAGCCGCCGCAAACGGCGGCCGGTACGGCGGCCCCGAAAGCCCCAAATTTCCAAATCCTCCAAAATCGATCAAATCAACACAAAATCATACTTAAACAAGTCCAAACAATGCATTAAACCAAATTCTAACCTCTAATTCCAACCAACAACAACAAAATTCATCAAATTCATAACCCTCAAATCGGGTTCAAAACCCTAGAAATTTCAACCCGAAATTTCTTCTTACCGGGTCGATTCCATCCATGGAATCGACATACAAGGCGAGGCGCCCGTTTCCCCCTTAGGAACAAGGCCGATCGGTGGCCGGAAGTGGTAGTTCCGGTTCGACACGATCGAACCTCCTCGGCCCAAAATCGGCCGAACGGCGGCTAGCCGGGTCACGCCGCTGCCACCACTGTGTTAAGGAAGTCAAGGCCGTCCGAACACGACCGGTACGGTGGTCCCGTTCGACCGGACGGCGAAAATCGGTGGAGGGGAGGAGGAGATCGGGCTCGGTCCCGATTGAGGAGAGAGAGAGAGAGAGAGAGTGTGTGGAGAGAGAGAGAAGAAAAATCAGAAAAACAAATAAAAATGGAATATTCCCAATATTCTTGGAATATTCTAAATTCTGGAAATTTCCACACTTTTCCGAAAATTTCTGAAATCCTCTCACGATTTTTACGTCATAACTTTTTCCTACGACGTCCGTTTCACGCGTGGCGCGTGTCTACGAACTCGTATCGCCGCGCTCTACAACTTTCATGAAGAAAACTTTTCAAAAATTGTAACGGATCACCAAGTCAATTTTTTTTTTTAAAGGGGTATTTAAGGTTCGGGTCGTTTCACCCCGTCCCTACCCGACCCCTCCCCGCCCCCTCCCCGTCCTTCCCGACCCGTCCCAGACCCGAACTCGATCCGAACGCAGCCGTCATTGTCGCCGCCGCACCGCACCACCGGTCCTTGTCCCCTAGCCGCACCACCATGTCAGGTAGTCCCGCTCTCCCTCATTTAGGGTTTCTGTTAATTTTGTGGAATTTTGTGGTTTTGTGGAATATTTTAGGGGTTTTGTGAAATTTATGGTTTTTGTGAAATTTTGTGGAATTTAGGGTTGTTGTGCAATTTATGGAATGTTGTGGAATTTTTGTTAATTTTGTGAAATTTTGTGGAATTTTTAGGAGGATATATATATATATATATATTTCGGAATATATATATATATATATAATTAGGTATAAATATATTTATGTATATATATAATTAGGTATATATATATTTAATGAAGGTTTTTATTTTTTTGTGAAATTTATGGAATGTTGTGGAATTTTTGTTAATTTTGTGGAATTTTGTGAAATTTTTAGGAGGATATATATATATATATATATATTTATATATATATATATATTTCGGAATATATATATATAATTAGGTATAAATATATTTAGGTATATATATAATTAGGTATATATACATTTAATGAAGTTTTTAATTTTTTTGTAGAATTTTTGTGAAATTTATGGAATTTATATACTAATTATGCAGGAAACCGCCGCGCTGTAGACCGATGGCTTGCCAGACCGACCGAGAGCGACCCCGAAGCTCAGGCAGGACACAGCCGTGGGGGAGGCGAATCCAGCGGTCGTCGGGGCCTACGCCGGTCACTGAACAGGCGCGAGGAGACGTTGATGGGATTGACCCCGAGCGATCCACGTGGGGGCTCATCGTATGAGTCGACGGGAGCGGGCCCAAGCTCGAGCGTCAGAGGAGGACGCACAGCCGCACCCTCCAGACCCCAGTGCACTTCAGCACTGTTCCAGGATCGGCAGCCGACCCCACCGCGCGCCGATCTGGACCCTCCAGAGATGCTCCCTGTCCCCCCACAGCGACAGCGTCCACAACTACAGGGCCCACCGTCAGGGGGATCAGGCCCCTCAGGGTCCACGCCCCGTATGTCTCCGCCATCGGGGATGTACATGGTCCAGTTCCTCCCTGCCATCCCCGAGTACGACGCTAGGGGGAGGCAGATTTGGAGGCACGACCGGCCGCACGAGATTCCCTGGGAGGAGGCCTACGTCCACAGGAATTTCGACTCAGAGGACTGCCGCGGCCTGTGGTGTGTTCGTGAGAAGGACAAGCAATACAACGACGCAGGTAATTAGTTAGTTTAATTAATTATTTAACTATGTATTCATTTTAATTATGAAACAGGCGTCCTCGTAAATAAACCCGCGGGGACGAGACGGACCAGAGGGCCAGCGAACATGTCGACCCTGGAGAGGGAGCTCGCCGGTGGGATCAGGGAGATCCGGCCCGGTCCCGGTGAGGATGGACGCCCGATCGAGAGGAGAGACACCACGACCAAGTATATCAACGCGACGGGCATGATCGTGCGGGACAGGGTCCCAATGTTGTGGCTCGACTGGGGCTCTGTGCCCGATGACATCAAGGCGCGAATGTACAATGCACTGTCGGTGAGTTAAATCGTATTTTTATTATAGAAAATAAACATTTATGAATTGAGTCCTTATAAATATATAAAAATATTTTCTAATTAATTTATAATATTGCAGCAATGGTTTAGAGTCCATCCTACCTTGGACTGGTGGAGAGACGAGCAGCTGAAGAACAGGTTATGTGTTTCGCGTTATTTTACTATCATTCGAGTTAGATTGAAGACGATTAAAGATGTACGAATATATCTAACAGTTGTGTTCTGTTAATATAGGTACTCCGAGTGGAAGAACGAGCTGTCGACGCACCACAGGACGTACCATGTGGAGCAGGGCTTGGGGCGAGGTGCAACCCCCCACGAGTTCTGGTACAGGGAGTATGAGTGGCTATGGCTGGTAGCCTACTTCGGGAGCGACAGGGTCTCGGTAAGAAAATTTAGCCTGCTAGTATATAACTTTTTAATGTTATTTAATAATTAAATTATGTAGTTACTTAATTAAATTAATTAGTTAGTTAGTTATTAGTTATTAAATTAAGTTAGTTAGTTAGTTACATAGTTAGTTAGTTCGTTACTAAATTAAATTAAATTAAATTAAATTAGGTAGTTAGTAAGTTAGTTAGTTACTAAATTAAATTAGTTAGTTAGGTAGTTACTAATTAAATTAAATTAGTTAGTAACTAAATTAGTTAATAATTTTGTTTTGGTTAGTTCCTAATATTTTAATTTAGTTACTAATTTATATTTGCGTTTATATGTTCGTTCTTATAATAAAGAAAATCTCGAAGACGAACAGCGACAACCGCAAGAGGAACGAGCACCCCCACCACGGCGGCGCCCGCTCCTGGAGGCAGTGGGCAGAGATTGCAAGGAGGGACCGACCGCTGAGGCCGTTGTCGTGGATTCATGCGCAGATGTATCCGGGGCGTCCCGACCAAGTGGTAAGTATTCGCCCATTTTCAATAAAAGTGTTTCATTAAATTAATTTATATATTTTTTTTTATAAATTCGTTTATTATATTTTCTTGTCAATTAGGCGGGAATAGATGCGGAGACCGACGCGATCACCTTGGGGATCGCGCGAGAGACGCTGGGGGAAGGGGCGTCCGACGAGGCGATCGTGCAGTTTGCCTCCACGATCGACACCCTTGAGCCGCGCTTGGCCTCTGCGGTGGAGGCGCTCCAGCAGCAGGCTTCGGTGCAGCAGGCCAGAGACGCGTCTGTGGCGGAGATGTACCGATGGATGCAGCAATCTTGGGAGGCCCAGCGAGCTGGACAGGAGCCCCCGCCTCCGCCACAGATGCCCGAGTTCGTCGTCCCCACTCCCCCCCCCCCCCCCCCCCGCATCGGAGTACGCCAGGCCGATCAGTCTAACCATAGCCACCGGAACTCGAACGATCCCGTCGACGACGCTACGCGTTTAGGGGGTGATGAGTAGATGACTAGTTAGGGGGTTAATTTGTACAGTACGTAGGATATTGCGGATGGATTGATGTGGATATTTGTTGGATATTTGGATGTTTGTTTGTGGATTTTCTGCAGCCAAACCGAAGACGAAGTGAAATTGGGCCCGAACAAAATTTTTAAATTTTTTTAAATATTTAGGGGTTATAGCCGACGAAATGGACCATATTTCGTCGGCTATACCCTCCCGGCTTCCGGCAAAAAAAAGCCGTTTCCGTGCCGGCGAATGTTATGGCCGACGATTAATTCGTCGGCTATGCCTGACTTATAGCCGACGATAGCGTCGTCGGCTATACTTCGGGGTTAGGGGCAATTAGGGGAGAGTTGAAGCCGACGATTCTATCGTCGGCAATGTTCGAAGTATAGCCGACGACGCTTTATTCGTCGGCTATACTTCGTGGTTTATAAGTCGACGACTTACCCTCAGTGTCGTCGGCTATACTATAGCCGACGGAGCATTCCCGACGAGAGAATAGCCGACGATACTTCGTCGGCTATGACTATAGCCGACGATTTAATGAAAACGGCCGACGAGATGGCGTCGTCGGCTATGATCCCTTTTCTGGTAGTGGAAGGTCACTGCCCTACCGAGAAAGCAACCAACTGCCCATTTTTATGATTTTCTGTATTTGTGCACCAAAGTCAAGTCTAAATACATCAAATGAGAGTTGATGAGCTAAATGAAGTATATGAAAGTCGGCCAAGCCAAAAGGAAAGAAAAGAATAAGGAAAGAAGAAGTTTCATAGTCCTCGCAGGAAAAGGAAACCAATCGGCTGGACTAGGAGAAGGTGTTCCTAGACCGATTAGGGAAGCTTGTAGCTGGATTTATGGACCATGTATCCAGCAAGGAACGAGCCAAGTCCATGAAGAAGTCCATTGCAGATGATCCAAGAAGAAATCGGCACAAAAGAAGTCCTAGAAGAACAAAGAAAGGAAGAAAACCAAAACCGGAAAGGATAGGGATTTCCTTGCCGATTTGCAAGAGGAATTCTGTCGATTCTCTTCAGCCTTTTCTCCTATATAAAGGCAAAGCCTCCCTATAGAAAAATCATCACATCCTACGCACAAGCAAAGCCTTAAAGCGCTACCAAAGTTCAGCCAAAAATCCTATATAGAATAGCAAGCCGAAAACATCCAATCACCACCTCAAAGTTCCTACCGATTCCATACCTACTGTCCAGCCTTCTTCTGATCATCCATCTGCACGTTTCAAGCCTTCCTTAAGGTGTTTAAAAAGTGTGATCCGATCTACTTCATCTTCCATCTCGACTTGTATTTATTTTATGTAGTTATGGTTGATTTTGTCTATGAAACTTGCATGTATTTTTTGTTTCGAATTGTATATCTATGTATTGTTCGGATTGAAACTTGGTTTTATGGTTTATATATTCAATTCGTGTTCAAACTGTTCCTGTTTTTTTTTTTTAAGGTTAAAATACGGATTGCATGTTAAAGAGTAAAGAAAATATGTAATAACTAATAACTAGGAAAATCGGCAAGCATGTAAACATAGTTTGAAACTTGTATTTGGTTAATTCTTTAAATTTGTGTGCCTTAAAAGTTGCTGCCCTATACAATTGCAATGTATTTGGGGTATCGATCTCATTAGCCGAAATTAATATAAGTCGAGTCTAGCGCTACGTTGTCTTGATTTGTATTGTTTCTGTAGGATAAAGTAGTTTAAAGAATTTACATGTCGATGTATGAGGGGTGACACCATATGTACTAACGTGTCTCCAACTAAAAAAAACTTATGTGCTTAAGTGTTAATATGTTTTATAGTCCGCGCTACGTAACTTTAAAATCTATTAGCATAAAGATTAGGATGATGTGCTATGATAAGTCATAAGTACTTGTGAAGTCTTAAATCAATTAGTGAGCCGCTACGGAACTAATCAGGTTGGAACTAAGTCAAGTCTAAAACATGTCTACTTGCTGCCGTGTCTCTTATTTGCTACCTTGTTATGTGTTTTGAGTGCTTTGTGTGCTAAGCTTTGTGTGAAAGATGTTGATCACATGTATATAGTAGTTTTAGGATTTTATTTCGTGTCTAGGTATTTAGGGGCAGCTTGCTGCCGATTCTTTTCCAAAACCCCCTTTCGTGTGTGTTATATGTATATATGTGAGTATGTGTATTTCTAACCTTTTACTTGTCAGGTACCCTTAATCCCGGGACTGAACGATCCCTACTTGCTTTATACTAACGATGTTTTGTAGGGTTATTATTGCGCTTGTTGTTACCTCGGTTATGGCACTCGTCAGGTACTTTCATATACATTTAGGTATCTAGATCCCAAAAAAGATACGCTGTAACGACATCTATAAGCTCCATGTTTAGTCTTTTTGAGACTACCAAATTGATTAGATAACGGAAGGTAATAATATCCATAACCGGAGAACACGTCTCCTCATAATCAATTCCAGGGCGTTGAGAAAAACTTTGCGTCACGAGTTGAGCTTTATATCGCTGGACTTCACAATTCTCATTGCGCTTTCTGACAAAGACCCATTTATGTCCAAAAGGCTTCACGTTCGGCGGTATAGGCACAACCTGTCCGAATACTTACCTTTTCTTTAGAGAGTCTAGTTCAGCCTGGATTGCTTCTTCCCACTTCGGTCAATCCGCCCTTCGTTGACTCTCATCAATAGTGCGGGGTTCCATTTCGTCGTCGTCAATGATCTCTTGAGCAACGGCGTAGGCGACTGCATCATCGATGTACATGGAAGTCATTTCCATAAGATTGTGCATGCATAAGAAGTTTAGTGAAATTTCCTTGTTCTCCAACATCAATGGTGAGTCTGAGGCGTACCCCAAGGAATTCAAAGTTGATTCTTGGACATAGGTATAGTCAAAGACAATCTCATGTGACGGCGTCACAATATGTGCCAGAACACATGTCCTCTTCCTTGGTACAGTGTCCTTGGAACCGAATGGTCTCCCCCTCTTCCTTGGGGGATCAGAAGTCGACGTCGGCTCTCCACTGAGGGAGGTCGAGCCTAAGTTGTCGACGACACCTAGTGCTCTGATCTCGAGACCGACGGCGCGTGGTTGTCATCCATGTCGAGGGGCATTGAGCCTTGCAGGTACATTCGCAGTAGGTATGGTTGATCTTGTCACTTTCGCGATATCAGTAAAGGAGTGGGGCATCATATCCGCAATCTTTTGTAGTTCCAATATGCGTTGTACTTCCGTCTCACACTGAGACGTGCGAAATCATAATTAGACATAGTGGGAGAGAACCACATCAATTCCTGACATTCCATCGGGACGAATGAGTTCCAATCTCTCCCTAACGGCGGGAAGGATGTCTCATCAAAGTGACAATATGCAAATCTTGCAGTAAACAGATCACTTGTCGAAGGATCTATGTAGCGAAAAATTGTTGGTGCTTCATATTCAATATAGATAGTTAATCGTCGTTGTCGACCCATCTTGGTACGCAATGGAGGCGTGATCGGCACATATAAGGCACAACCAAAAGTATGCAGATGTGAAATCGTAACAAGTTACCATCTGGTATGCACTAAATGGTTGGCTATCTGTGGGTCATAGACGAATAAGCATAGTTGCATGTAGTATTGCATATCTCCATGCCAAAACAGGCAAGTTAGTGGCCATGACGAGGGACCGAGCAACAAGCTGAAGTCTCTTGATGGCTGCTTCTGCAAGACCGTTCTGAGAATGAATGTGGGGCACGGGATATTCAACTTCAATCCCAACTGACATGCAATAGTTGTCAAAACACTTTGACATAAATTCTCCAGTATTATCCAGTCGAATTGACTTAATCGGATTGTCGGGGTGGTGAGCCCGAAGCTTTATTATCTGAGCTAGGAGTTTATGATAGGAGCATAAAATGCGACCTTCTTAATATGTTTTACCCTTGTTTATACTTTGGTTTAACCCTTATTATTGTAAGATCGAGTCATTTAGTAGAGTTATGAGTGTTTGGTAGAGTTATATAAAAAATGTGCTAAGTGTAGAGAAATTTACAAAATTCGACAAAGTGCTTAATATGAAGTCTTTAAATGCTTCGTTGATTCTGTAAAGCTTCGACTATACTTTTGATAAATTTTTCTTCTCTCATACACAGTATACATGTTGAAGATTGAGCAATGGAAGGAGTTAGAGAAATCGGAACAAGAAAAGATGCCAGGAATTGCAAGTGAAAGTTTATCACAATTCAGTAAAGTTCCAGTAATTTCCTGGGGGCATCACCCAACTTCTTCAATTTCTTTAGGACGATTTACGAGACCTGGGAAGGCGAGCCATATATGAATGGAAAGCACTATGAGTCTAGTTTCTACAGAATTTAGAATCGCATCAAAAGATTCTATGAGGAGAGAGTTATGCCAGTCGCAACGCAGCAAGGTCAATCCTGCCGAGAGAGAGAAGCTACTGCCCATTTTGAGGAAGTTTTGTATTTCTTCACCAAAATTGTGTCCAAGCACGTCAAAGGAGAGTTGCTGAGCTAAATTGAAGATTAAGAGAGTCAGCCAAGTAATAAGGAAAGTGCAAATTAAGAAAAGAAGAAGTTTCCCAGTCCTAGCAGGAAAAGAACACAAGCTGCCGGTTTAGGAGAAGGAGTTCCTGGCCCAACTAGGGAAGCTCACGGCTGCATTGTAGATTATTTATCCATCAAGGAATATTGCAAACTCCATTAAGGAGTCCATGTTGTGTAAATCCATGAAGAAAATCGGACAAGAAATCTGAAGAGAAAAGGAGAGAATCATAAGAAGAATCCTGATCAAACTCGGGTAAATTCCTGTGCACATCATTAAACTTGCACAGACTCTCCAAGAAAGCTCACAGTGAACCATATTTCAAAAAATATATCGATAGAAAGCTACGGGAGTCTAGTTTCCAAATCAATTGGAATAACTTCAATAGCTATTTTCTAGAGAGAGATATTCTGTATTCTTCACACAAAGGTCATATCTGCCGAATCAGGATTCCTTAACCTAATCAGATTCAATTGCTGCTGATTCTCTTCCAAGACTTCCTCTATATAAAGGCACGAATTTCATACAGAAAACTCATCTCATGTAATAGCCAAAATCTCTACCAAGTATCTCAAGCACCAAACAAAAAATACTTAGCCAAAACCCGATTCCACCACATCCCATAAATCACACCATTCCTCTACCTTCTGCCGAGCATCCTTCCACCACATCTTTCGAAGTCTTCCATGGTTTCTAAGTGTGATCTGATCCTCTATGGCTACTGTATTCATTCTTGTTTGTGTGTGTTGTATGAATCTATTTCAATATTTGGTTTTTGCTAAACACTTGTTGGAACCGATTCCATGTTTATTAAAGTAGTTTTTGTGATTTTAACTTGTTGATTTTGTGTGTATAGATAATTAGGACAGTTGTATTATATGCATGTTTATGATTTAATTCGGTTAGTAATCTAAGGATTGGGCATGAAAATCGGTACTTAGTGTCGTCTTGAATGTAATCTAGGTACTAAGTTTAATCAGCTAGAGTAATAACAAACTAGATGAACGTGATTGTCTCTTTGATTTGTGTTGCTCGACTAGAGAATAATACCTTAGAACTTGCATGTTAAATAAGAAGATTGACAACCTTACTTGTTTACTTGTTTTCGATTTTAGACTCTTGTGCTTCAATGTTATTTGTTGGAAAACGGTAGCATAACTTTTAGGATCCATAACGGAAGTTCGGTCTTAAAAACATTAGAGGTCTAATAACTAGGTACATAGCAGAAGCTCTAGTTATGGTCGAAACTGAATTAAGTCTAAATTGTGTCAAATACTTGTTCCTTACTTTCTTGCATACGTGTCTTACTTGTTAAAGATTCTTATGTGCTAAATGCTTTGTGTGAAAGATGATGATCACTTGTATATAGTAAATTAGGATTTTATTTTCGTGTTTTAGGATATAGGGCAACATGCTGCCGAACCTCATCTTATTCCCCCTATTTCGTTTCAATGTATGTTAATATGTGTACATATGTGTTTCTAACCTTTTACATGTCAGGTACCCTTAATCCCTGGCTAGAACGATCCCTACTTACCATATACTACTAATGTTTCTTGTAGGGTTATTATTGCATGCGTGTTGTTACCCCGGTTATGGCACTCGTCAGTTTAGCAAATGCAGCATTTCTCGTGGATAATAACACGACGTGTGACCAACGCGTCGACGCATCAACCAGAACCATAAAGTATCTAAACGGTCCGCACTCTGGTGTTATAGGTCCACAGATATCACCTTGGATTCGTTGTAAGAACGGAATATTTTGTTTCTTGTCAATAGCAAAAGATGGTTTTGCTTGAAGTTTTGCTAGTGAGCAAGCTTTGCAAAACGAGCGATGAGCATTGGACATCGCCATGGAGGCATAAGAAGAAGGAGTCGGCCGGACCTCTCCTTGGAGCTGAGAGGCTACTGGCGTTGGCACCGAGGCCGAGCCATGGCCTCGCCTAGGCACGGCGTCGGCAGCATTTTCTTCCGAGTGCTGGTTTCTCTTTCGCTTTTGTGATCTGAAAAATGGATGACCGTGGGGAGCATTTCAGAATACGAATCATCAGATCACAACCCAGATGGCTGAGTCTATCATGCCAAAGCTTGTAAGCGTCAGTATCGCATAAGATAACTACATTGGATTCAATGGCTCCAATGGTTGTGAAATACATGTCGTTTTGAACACGCTTACACTTCTCCATAATGCGAGTTCGCAGATTTTCAGTGGATGTGATCAACATATATTCAGTTCCATCTTCAACATAAGTATTGAGGTAATAGTCGTTGTCACGCACATCCTTGAAAGTAAGCAAGGTTCGGGGCGCCTTCGGCCCATACAAAGCGTCAGATACTCTAATTTCGGTGCCATTAGGCAAGAGGAATTGTGCAGTTTCACGACCTTTAACAATCGGTCCCGTTCCTGTCATCGTAGATAATGACGATCCGTGTGGCATAAAATCCGTAAACAATTGTCTATTCCGAAGAATAGTGTGAGTCGTTACACAATCCAACAAACACTCGATCTCGCCGTGAAACATCTACAAAAACAATGTAAATTGAATCAAACGTCTATAGGAGACATGGCGAACACTCTTGAATATATAAGAAGAAATAAAGTAAGGGATGGTGATCAAAACTCGATCCCTTAAAGAGTGTATTGAGGCAATATATCATCACAAAACGAGTTGTATTAAGGCCAAAGATGTATGTATGGCATCTATATATCTTTTACAGTTTACGAAACCAAGTTTGATCACCGAGGAACTGTCATGGACCAAGGCCGGGGCCAAGCCTACGCCTAGTCGGATCAAGGTGAGAGGCGAGGGCCGGTCGTGGGTGGGGCAATCTAATGCTAAGGTTGAGCTATGTTCGAAGCATATCAAGTCCGAAAACAAGGCAATGCCGTGGCTAAATTTTTTATTTTATTTTTTCAGTTCGATGTCGTGTCGGTAGCAAAGGTGCGGGCCGACTGCACACGGGTGCGTGCCGGAAGCAGGGCTGCGATGCTGCCGAGGGCTGTCGAGAGGATGCCAAGGCGTGCATGGCACTACCGATGGGTTGTCGATGCATGTCCTCAGCGTTGTCGAGACTTCTGAAGAGCTGTTGAGGCGCTGTCGAGGCTGCTGAGGCCCTATCGATGTGCTGTTGACAGGCTGCCGAGGCTGTCGAGCCAGATTCCGAGGTTGACGAGGTTGTTGCCTGGCTGCCTAGGGGATGCCGAGGCATGGTGCCAAGGCTACCGAGGTGTGCTGCAGGGTGCCGAGAGGCTGCCAAGCAACTGCCGAGGCTCCTGCCGAAGGCTATGTTTTCGCTATTTGCGCGATTTTCTCATTTTGTTTTGTGATTTTGTTTCGATATGAGTTAACATCACCAATTTTGTGGTGAACTCAAAATAATTATGCCATGGAAAATTTGACGCATTGAACCATTAATGCTTTCAAAGGGGATGTGTAATTCTCGTTTCATTCATTGATTAAGAGAAATTTTATTGATGACAACTCAAAAGTACATCAAGAATGTTCTAAATAAACGACTTATTGAACAAAGTCGTGAACTATGACTAAAAATAAGCCAAAAGTAATAATGTAATCAAAATTGAACATGAATCATAAGCCTAAAAGCTTATTCATAATCTGGAGTATCATACTCCTTTGTCCTACGCTTCTTGGTAGGTTGGAAGTCATCAACTGTGAGGTGAGTATCTTCCTCATCGTCTTCTTCCTCAAAGTCTCCATAGTTCGCTTCTTGAGCCATATATTGTTTGTGTTTCTTGTAGGCAGCTTGGACATCTCTACTAGCTTTGCAATCGCGCTGAATATGATTCCTGGAGCCGCATTTAAAGCAAGGAGCCAAAGTTTGGTTTGAGTCGTGGCCACCACGCTTGGAGCCTGGACCGGGATGGTTCCTTCCACGGGGAGCGACGGTGGCGGCGCTGTCCCTCTTCCAAGAGAGATTTCGGCTTGGGTCAACGCCTCCCCTTCCTCCTCGGCAGCCACATGTCGCTCTTGGTGCATGTGGTGGTGTTGCTTGACGTTCACGAGGTTGATTCCTTTGTTTGTTACCACGGACTTGGTGAGATTCCGGAGCAAATTGTGGACCTCTAGGTCGTTTGTTGGTAGTAAGGATCAACTCTTGGTACCTTTCTTTTCGTTGGAGGACATCCATCAAGTCACTAAAGGTCTTGATGGTGCCCTTCTCAAAGAGATCGCGGTACGGATGCGACAACATGGACGTGAATTCTGAAAACGTTGTGAACGTCTTCTCCATCATATCTTTGTCGGTTTTCTCGACACCACAAAACCTCAGATCAGACTGTAAATTGAGCATAGTCTGATGGTAATCTTGGACAAACTTGAAGTCCAACAATCGGATTTGCTCACAGTCTGACAATAAGTCAGGAAGTTGTGCATCATGCACATTGTCTAAGCGATCTTTGAGAATGTCCCATAGCTCTTTGGGATCAGTTTTCCTCAGATATTGCTTCTTGAGCATTGGATGGATATGACGCCTGCGAAACATCAGGGCTTGAGCTTTTTGTTCAGGAGAAGCTTGTAAATTCTCATCTTCAGGAGTCACAATGGTTGCCGTGAATCTCTTTCCGATGAAGGTGTTCTCAACATCAGAGACCCATCTTTTGTATTTTTGCCTTAGACATCCAAGATGTCAAATTCTGGACACTGAGTATCAGACATCTACAAAACAAAAATAGGGAGACATTAGTATCGATCAAAGCGAATACTAAGCAAGTTTGATTATTTTTAGAACAGTGCCAAGATGTGTTATGGTCACTTAAATCGATGCAAATCGTGACATCAAGTCACTATCGATATCTTTCCTTTGATTTTCTTTTAAAAATATGCGTTGTGGTTCACAGTAACATCACAGTTACAAGCACAACGGTGGCCGGTAACATCACAGTTACTCCTAAAACGTGTGGCATCAGGGTGACGAAATCCCCGGAAACCGTCCCGAGAAGCGAAAGAATCGGGATGATGTAGTAGGGACACGAAAATGTCCCGGATGAAAGACAGAATTCCCAAGAAATTAAAATTTAGAAAGCGGGAACGTTTAATAAATTTTTACGTCGTTGATTGATTCTTGATCAAAAGAAACTTGAGATTTGGGGAAGCTTGTTGTCTTTGATTTTTCTTGATTTCTTCGAAGCAAAGATGGGGACCTTGAAGAACGCATGATCGGCTTCTGAGCAATCTTGATCGTCGAGGAATGTGTGCGTTAGATTGCACACAAAGATGAAACCAAGAAGGGGCTGCCGAGCGGGCTGTGCAGGGAAGCAGGGATGCTGCCGAGCGGGCTGCGCGGCAGGGGACAGGAAGCTGTCGAGCGGGCTGTCGACAGGGACATGAGATGCTGTCGAGCGGAAGGTGCAGCTGAGCGGGGGATGCTGCCGAGCGGGGGTTGTGGCAGCAAGGAGCGGCACTTGCAGATGCGGTGCGGCAGGGAGGTCAGTCGATAGCGCAGGTGCTGCCGGAAGAAGCCAACAGTGCCGGAGGAGGAGGACGGCGGCCAGCGGCGGGAGAATTAGGTTTTTTTTTTCGGGTTTAGGTTTTTTTTTAGGGCTATTAGACAAAAGAGTAAGAGCAACGCGCTAATAACTTGTTCTAGGAGAAAAAGATGATAAGCAAAGTGTAATCTTATTAATTGATAAAGAGATCTTTATATGGACATTACATCAAGTATCCCTATAAATCTGACATTCCCTATCTATAAACTAAAGATACTACATATCTAGTCTAATTAGGTCAAGACACACCACGGAAGTTACGAAATTAACCTTCCTTGAAAAAAATTTCACTATATATATATATATATATATATATATATATATATATTAACATATGATTAAATTAATTTACATACATTCTAGGGATAAATATGTATTTTCACATATATTTTGGCTAATAATTTTTTTCTTCTTTAATAATAGTATAGATATGTACATTGAGACCCAGCACCATTTGGTCTCGTGGCATAGTCTCTTTTTTTTGTAAATTCGAGATTGTGAGTTCGATAAAAAAAAATTTACATTGAGATATCTAGCATTAGATTTAAGAAATGTCTATAATTTTCAGTCGTAAAATTAAATTAGAAAATGTTGAAGGTAGTTAGTTACAAGAAAGGACTAATAATAGAGTAAAAGGAGGAAAGCATCTTTCACTCTCCAGGTTGGAGGCTTTGGGCCTGACACTTGACAGACATACTAAATACAAATACATGACAGAAATTCTAAGCATTGTCATGTCTCTCATCCCAAAACCATTAAATTACTAATAACAAGTAGCTAGCTTGTTTTAATTTGTTGAAATTTCATATTACAGTTGGTTCTCTTTCCCCTAAAACATTCCTCTCCATAGCAGCGTAACATATCTCAATCAATCAAATACAGGATATCACTCCCCCCTCGTCCGCTACAGAAATCCAAGCCAAAGAGATTAAGAGAAGAGAAAGAGAAAGAGAAATGAGTCACTCCGACCCACTCATTCTCTCAATCATAACACCTCCAACCCCACACACACACACACTCTCTCCCCCTCTCTCTCTCTCTCTCTCTCTCCTAAATCCACAAATAACCTTTCTCATAAACCAAACCGCCTTATTTCATTACAAGGAAACCACAACTCATACATATTACTATTACATATCTATTCCTCCCCCACTAGTTCACTCCGACCAGACTAGTCCCATCTTCTCTCTCTCATAAATTCAGCTTTTTTCTCTTCTTTTGTCTTGGTGTTCATTTCTTTGTATGCTTTCTTGTTTATCATAATTATTCTACTTGCTTTTATCACCCTAATTTCTCATATATATTCGAATTTGATCTACTACCCGATCTGGCTATTTATATCGTATATAGATTATCTGTCCTTCACAAACTACGCTTTGAAAAATTATGTCAATGGAATTGATGGCATCCTCCGAACGTGTTTGTTATGTTCATTGCAACCACTGCAACACCATTTTAGCGGTACAAACCCTCAATCCTCTCTCTTTCTCCCTCTGTCTCTCTATCTCTCTCATCTCTTGAAATGATCTGTGGTTTCTCTGTGTGCTGTGTCTTTTCACAGCCAAATTGAGTTGACCCGACTCTGGCCGGGGACTTCCCTAGTTTTTGTTTTGGGATCAAATATGAACTGTATTTCTTTCACGACTCTTTATGCAGCTGGATAGCTTTCGCTAGACAGAAGTATCAACTTCAAGTACTGTTAATTAGTAGAGAAGAAAGAACTTGCCGGATTTCTAATTGTAACGCTTAAAACCGGCTGCTACATAAAATGCCCTTTTGGCTGCTCAAGTAGTTTTACTTGAGTTAATTGACAAGTACAGTTGAAATTGCTTGTGATTAGACTAGGAATTGGCCAATCTTTGTTGTAACTAGGGTGGTATATTATTTTATGAGGAATTGCTTTGATTTGGGTATAGGCCGGCGGCACAGCTTTCCGATGACTCAATGGAGTTGGAAGTTCTTGTCTACGTAATTAAGAGAGGATGAGAAGTCAAGCTATACACACAGTAGCTAGTACTGTTGTAGTTAGAACTGGAATCGAGACAAGCAAGTGTTTGGTGGATAAGAATTTCTAGAAGAGTGACCCAAGTTTGCTTCCAGCTAAAGATAGTTAGGTTTCCATGGCCATGATCGACCTGCTGAGAATCTAGGGCAAGTACTGCAAGCCAGCTAGCAGCTGGGTATACATACAATTAGGGTTCTGGTCCAAGCTTAATTTGCAGTACTAATTTTATGCAGACTCGATGGATCTTCTGTTACTAAAGCTTGGAATCGCAGTGGTTTCATCTATCGAGTTTCTTTTATCCTTGTATCTTGTCATGTCATTGCTTTTCCACTCCAGATCTTCTCTGTCTTTCTTTCTTTAATTTCTCTCTTTTATGATTAAATAATTGATTTACGGAATAAACAAATGAGATGGATTTGCATGGATGTATTTGAGGTTTTGAATATGAGTGGTAAAAAAGCTGCCTTTTCCCTTTCTCCTTTAAACAAGTTGGTTGCTGCTAGCTAGCTAGCTAGACAGACAGATCTGCTTGCCGATCGAAGAAGATCAATCCATGCTTTTCTTTGAGCTGTTCTTTCATCTCTTATGATGGTCCTTGTTCTCTCAATTCGGAAAAGACGGAAGACTTGGGACTTGATCAGAGTGATCAAACATTAAGCGAAGTGAACAGTTCTTTAGTTTGTGATCGATTCACTTAATTGAAGATGATGAAGTAATCAGCTTTATTCGATCATAGCTCGGAATGAGTGGCTAAGATGGAGCTTTAATGGTTTCCGTTCCACTCTTGTCGCTTTCGGTCTCTCTTTTATCATCGTCGACCTTACCTCGCTAACCCTCCGCGGCCAATGCTAAAGCTAATGTCAGATCCCAGTCAGTCAGCCTGAGAAAAGCCAGAGAACCCAGATAACAAAAACAAATTATTAATTTTTATTTATATATATTCTATGTATTTTGTATTTTCTCTCTTTCTGTGTTGATTTTAAGGGGAAAGTAGACTAATGTGTAGTCGTCCTTATAGTAGTTATTACCCATGTGAGGTCTGTATGTCTGTGCTATGCTCCGTCCTCGAGCTGTCTCTCTCTCTCTCTCTCTAAATATATATATATATATATATATATATATATATATATATATATATATATCTTCATCATGCCGTCTATGCAGTATATCTGTACATTACGGCATTTTGCTTCTTAATTGCAGAGCTGAATACATGCATTGTATTAGTTAGTTAATCAATTAATATTAACCTCGATCGCATGCATTTGAGTACTGCAGGTGAGTGTTCCGGCATTCAACGGCCCATTGACGGCGACGACAACTACAGTGGTGACGGTGAGATGTGGTCACTGTGCAAATCTGCTGTCTGTTAACATTGGAGCAGCTTCGATCCAATATCACTCACCTAGTCCTAGTCCTAGTCCTACTGCTGCTTCTGCTGCTGCTCCTCCTAATCCCCATTCTCAGCATTATCAATCTCACCCTAACATTTTCACCCACCAGGTAATAATTAATGATTGTAACTTCCAAATTTAGTTCATATTATTCATACGTAGATTAATTAGCAGTACTGATCACTGAGTATAACATCACGTACTATTCATTCAGCATGCTAAATGTGATGTGTTCGAGTTACTTATTATTAATTGTGAGATCGGTTAGTTCAAGAACACACGTACTGTACTCTATTATTATCATCATTATGAATCACCTTAGCTAGCTAGGCAGCCATAGCTAAGGGTGTACAGTACTGCTTACGGTACGTTATTTGACTGCCAATAAGCCAAAACGATGGTTTAATTTGACTGAAAATTAGTTAGCAGTTTAATGAAGATCGATCTGATGAGCTGCTTAATTTATTATTACCGTTGTTACAGAAGCAACATCAGGTGAGCTCTGAGGACTCCTCATTAACTAAGGACTATGGATCTTCATCATCGTCGTCGTCTACTTCCAAATGCAACAAGTTTTCTGCTGCTCCTCCTGCATTTGATCTGTCATGTACTACTGTAGACCAACCGAGAATCTCTCCCATTCGCCGTCAGTCTCTCTCTCTCTCTCGATCTGTATCTGAAAAACACACACACACACACAAACATGCATATAGTTTTATCAGATATATCCATTGTTGTAACTTAATTACGTACCATCTATCGATCTTATATTATTGACTGGAGACATTTTCATTTGAAAACTTCAAAACCAGGCTGATGATACAATTTTACTCTAACTGGACTCTCCTGTATGTAGTACAAGGTTAAATGCAAAAACACCTGATGATACAATTATATAGAAGGTATCTGCCCACTGCTACTGGGCAAAAATAAAAACGAACTGATCATTATATTAAATCTTTTCAAGGTCAGGTGTTGTATATATGATCATGCAAGTTATAATATACTAATCATAACTATACAAGTTTGCAAGTTTTTGCCATTTGATTCTAAGACCATGATCAACAAGTCCTCCAACTCAGGATCTGTCTTCTTCAGTACCTCATCTGTATGGTCCATCTAGCTAAGATGGATGGTGACCATTCATAACAGCTTTTACCCACAATCAATACTTATATAAATAGCATGTGCTAATAATCTCTACAATTTTAACTTCTTTTTATTGTTGTTAATTACTCGTCTTTTGGTTACTTGGTCATGGACTTATTTCTAAGGTTGTATTGATTTAGATGAATCTAGGATTACTTTGTTTTGCCTATCATGGTTCGCTTTTGACGTAGCCGGGGCATCCCGGTAAGTCATATTTATAATGTAACTTATTTTTCTTACATTAATGGATGTGAAGACCCCTTGGTTTGAAAAAAAAAAAAAAAAAAAAAAAAAAAAAACTTGTTTTTATTGTTGTTAACAAGTAAAATTATTAGCTGCAAGCATCTTCGCGAAAGGAGATGGGTCCTCGCACTACGCCGGGAAGGAGGGGACTAGAGTTTTTTCTTTAGGATCTTGAACTTACTCTTAGGTGGAAAACGTAACGATATATCATCTCTTTAAACCCAGAATGGCATAGTATAGATCGAGTCAAACATGAATGTGATATTAAACCTTACTTTCATAGAAACGCTCTTCACGCAATGCATTGTTACATGTCAAGTGTTGATTTTTTTTTTTCTGCTATATTTCTATCAATTGCTCCTAATTGAATTGGTTACCCTTATATACACTCATGTTTTCAATCCCTTTTTGTTCGGAAATCTCAGCACCAGAGAAGAGACAACGCGTTCCTTCAGCTTATAATAGGTTTATCAAGTAAGTTTCATTCACTAAATAAGTTTATTACTAGCAAGATAGCACCTGCTTGTTTTCATCACACATCCCACATCCACACATTTTATTTTTACAAAATTTGAACTAGTTTCAGAATTAGTTTTACTGATGAGTTGCTATTGTACGTACGTAGTTAGCTAGGTTAGAATCTCATCTGTGAGGCGATATCGTTTTGCTACAACTCACTCATGCACTCTCACTCTGTGTGTGTTCAGGGAGGAAATCCAAAGGATCAAAGCTAGTAATCCTGACATTAGCCATAGGGAAGCTTTTAGCACAGCAGCCAAAAATGTAAGTGATCGATGTATATATGGAATATATTCTTAACCAAGAGATGGAAGCCACCATGACTCGTTCATGTCACTCACTCACACTTTTAACTACTGATGAGATTTGTTTGTTTTTGTTTCATTCTTTCTTGTTTTTTTTTCCTTTTTTTGGGTATCTAGCCCTGTACTTGTTCGACAAACTCAAAGAATCAAATTAATCAATACTGCTGAATACAGATACCTGTTAAGTTAATAGAGATCTAGCCCACGCACAGATTGAAATTCATATCGATCTATGTCCTTTATGGACAATGTGTATGGTCTCTAGTGAATTTTAGTCGAAGTTTTCAGCTTCGTGTACCTAAAAAACTTTAAAAAACTCAAGGTAGTTTCATGCTTAACTTTAATTTGTGCTTTAGGTTAGTGTCATTTGTAGCACATATAGTATTTAATTAGAGAACTGATTAAAAATAAGAATCAAGAATACAAGGAAAAGTATTTATACAAACTAATTTGTTCATGGTCTTCTGCCATGCCACTTGTATTGTATGCTTATATATCATTTTTGGTTAATATGAGTCCATCATAATCTTTACTCTTGATTTGCTTTTTTATAAATTTACAACTCTATTGTGAAATACTTCTTATTTATTAATTAATGTTTTCATTAACGATCTTCAAAGTTCAGTAGGAATTGAAATTACATTATGGTTACATATGGTAATCTATCATCATCAAATTGAATAAATAAGAGTAAAGCTGGGACTCGATTTGTGGTACAATTGCCATGTCAAAAATGGAAAGGATTAATTGATCATTAAACATTTTGTGTTGCAGTGGGCACATTTTCCTCACATTCACTTTGGATTAAAGCTGGAAAGCAACAAGCATGCAAAGCTGGATAATCAAACTTTTGCAGGAGATGGAACTCAGAAGTCTACTACTGGCTTCTACTAAATTACAAAAATGAGATGATCGAGCAGTACTCAAACAATCATATCGATCGTCGATGGAACTACTCAAAAATTTGAGGTTAATGAAGTTTCCTTGTAACCGCAACTAGCTAGGAGACCTTCTCCAAATTAACCTCAGAACCATTTACATATATAAGTAACTGTTTATTCGAACAAGTTCTATATCATTACCGTAAATTCTTGATATTTTTCTTCTGGATCGGATAAATAAATTCTATTAATTTGAAGTATACAGTGAATTTCTATATATTAATTTGTTGATCAGCTAGGCTATAAATAGCTTGAGTCTCTCCGAGGACCACACGCCTTATATACAATGGTTAATTCCAGGCATCTGGGAATCCACCCAATAGACCATATATATATAGGCAGCAATATCCCTTTGTAATAACCTGTAGGCAGCATCCCAGGTGGGTTAGCTTTATATCAAGCAAGCTAGGTTATGATCAGAATATATCAATATATCGATCAGCTGTCAATCACGACTGTACATATTGACTCATCTATGCGGCAGCTAGCTAGCTATAGCACGATAAAAAGAAACAGCTAGAGGTGTCATCTGTAGTCATGGCATGGCTAGCTAGCTAGTTACAATAACAGATGATCGATCGATGCAGACGTTCTTGCTTGTTAATTTCTTAGCTAGCTAGCAAGTGAGGGCAACCTCAGGTTGTGCATTATAGAGGCCAGCAGTTAGCTAGTAATCCTACTTTTACTAATTTATATGACAGAAATTCTACATGTTAACGTCAAAATCAAAATTTCAATAATCCGACTAATATCCTATACGTACACATTCTTCCATCAGATAGTTTTCTACAAGCTAGCATACAGCGTCGCACTTGTGGAGATAGAATACTGTGATTTGTTGGATCTGTTTGTTCTAATATGTCGCAGCATGGTTATATGGAGAGCGGATCACACTTTTGGTCACATTAGTTGTACCGCCATATGAAATTCCATCGGCCGTGCCCACCATTTGGTACGTGTCCGGCGTGCTACTTTAGCAATGGTACGTGTCCGGCGCGCTACTTTAGCAATGGGGTTGTATACGCTTCTGGGACGCCAATTTTTGGGTTCCACATAAATTTCAGTGCACAGCTAGAGCAAATGTATAACTAGATTATGCGACACTCACCGTGTGTATGTACGCAAGTATTGATATGTTTAGGTAGGAGAAGTGAGACATTTAAGGAGAGAAGTTATGAGAAACTAAGTATATTTTAATAATTTCTGCCCATCTCTAGCGTATTCAACATGTTTTTAGCTACTTGGCATATAAAACTTTCGGTATTTTTGTTCATTTGTAACTTGCAATTCATGAACTATTACGGTCCTAAATTTTGTACGTAGTGCTTAATTGTTGAGGGTCATATATAAGAATAATAACAAATTGGGCATAAATAGAAAGAAAAATAAACATGGTGGAACCAAACAACCGTGTAAGATGCAGACAACACTTCACAAGACAACAACTGAAGACAAGTACACTATACTCAGTCCGATTGACAGCAGAATTGTAAAAGGAAAAATGAATGAAAATAAAAACTATCGACAGACTGCTGGCAGAAGTACTCCTCTTTTAACCTTCGTATTCTGTAGGTTGCTCTGTAAGATACGTACGTCGGTAACTGTTAAAACAAAGAAACTAACTAATGCAACCTGAGTATTAATAGGTATTCAAGTCAATGATAATTCAACCTTACTTAACCTAATTATGCAATTACTTAGATTGATTTACTTCCTTAAGCAACTCAATTAGGTATCTACACCTTCAAAGCCAAGTATCATTTTAGGTCCATTAATGAAGTCTCTAAGTGAAGATAAGCAGGCAGAAATGAAGCTAAACTGCTAGTTAAAGCTAGGACATATAACAGCTTGTGTCATGCTGACGTAGCAGTTAACCCTAGGTAGCAGTAGTACATACCCATTGCCCAGCATGGCTATGATCATCATGAACCGGTGAAACGAAGAAGGGAGAGAGTGATGGATCGAGTTGTACGTGGGTCCTGTAATGGATATAGTGGTGTGATCTATCTCTCTTTCTTTTATTGTTTCCTTCTTTGCTTCTTTCTATGGAAATCCAATGAGGCCTGCAACTAAAGAGCGAGCAGTATATGCATACCAATACATACAGATATATATAGTGGTGAGGACTGTAGTATGCGCACTCATTACGTACGTTGCTACAGGCTTATAAATATACTATGAACAATGCCAATTATACAGCTGCTGCATGCTGCGATCAGTGGAATGGTAATAATACCCGGAGAGAGAGAGAGAGAGAGAGAGGAGTTTTGTCTACTGGGATGGGGCTAAGAGTACAGAATCTGAAACGTCAAATCATGTAGTTGGTGCTTTGGAATGATGTGTGGGAGTGAGTGGGTCTTGTCCACAAGATATACAGATGGGTGTGATTTGAGATTTGCCTTTACTTTAGTGTCTTTAGCAGCAGGAGAGAAGAAGAGACTAGCTAAGCTTTATCGTGAATACAATAGATGTCCTCATCAGACTGTCATGTCACTACTCACGACTCATTGGAGAGCAAGGGGGGAACCACTGCCACTGAATTTGGAAACAGCATGACATGCATTCAAAAAAGGAACAGTAAAAAAATCATCCAAGGAGTTACGAAAAATAATATATCTGTATGTATTGGAATCGGATGGAAAATGTTAAGGGCACTGGTGATACTTTTTTGAATACTTTCAACCATTACATCCACTACAAGGAAAAAAACCTTAGGCGACGAATTTTTTCAATTTTCGTCGACTAAGAAGTCTTAGGCGACGAAACAATATTCGTTCTCTAAGAAGAAAGTTTCGTCGCCTAAGTATATTCTTAGACGACGAAAAATCATTTTCGTCGTCTAAGAGAAGACCCTGCCGACGAAATTTTCTTTCGTCGTCTATATATTTTCTTAGGCGACGAAACATTTTTTCGTCGTCTAAGTTCTTTACTTAGGAGACGAAAATTATGGATTTCGTCGCCTAAGTTTCCACTTAGGAGACGAAAAAAATTATTCGTCGCCTAAGAAAATACAGAAACGCCGACGCCAATTTGTCGTTAGGGTTCTTAACTAAGACGACGAAAATAAAGTTTCGTCGCGTTAGTGTTTAACTTAGGAGACGAAATTATCGAATTTCGTCGCCTAAGTGAAACTCTTAGGCGAGGAAAGTCTATGTTTCGTCGCCTAAGTGAATCCAGACTATATATACTACACTGGTTTTCCAGATCGGGAAGAAGAGAAAAAAATCTGAAAATTTTACCTCCCCCAAATTTTTTTCCACCGATTTTCATTTTTGGATATGAAAAGCTTCTAATCGGGTCTTCCTAAGCGTTGTCCACTACTACCCATCGATTTTTAACTTGGTATGATCTCTTTCTTCATCTTTTTCAACAAAAATTTCAATTTTTTCCATCGAAATATTTCCATTTAATTTGTTGTGTGTGTATATATATTGTGAGGTGATAGTATTCCTTTTGTTGATCCATATATACATACTCAATTAATTGTTGGTTTTTGTGAAATTGTTAAATTAATTATATATATTAATATTTTTTTAAATGCCTTAATTAATTTAATTAATAGTTGTTATTATTTTAAGAAAATCATTGTTATATGATTTATATATAATTAGCGGTGAATGAAAGAATAAATCATTCTTTTATTCACTGATGTACATGCATTAATTTATATCCTTAGAAATCCCGTTCGAGAATCAGCATATGATTCTTGAATTGTGCCATTTTTGGACAGTTTGGGGGCATAGGACTTTGTTTCACAGTTTGCGGTCGTGGGTATATATTTCGACGGGGTCTCCCAACACTGTTCTTCGAGTGCATACTAGGTATATAGATATTCGTGCACTTGAGGAACTGTGGGGAGATGCTGTCGAAATTTTCCCACGACTGAAAACGAATACACAAGACATATAAAAACTGTGAAACAAAGTCTTGTGCTCCTGAACGGGATTAGGACCCTAACCGGAGGCATAAGGTCGAGAAGAAACATGCATATAAATTGTTTATTTGTGATTATTTATTGTTTCTCTTATATATATATATATATGACAGGTGATCGATGGATAGAGACAAGAGTTGGATGCAGTGCCCAAGGGGGAGCATTGAATACCAACAAGAAGTAGGAAGTTTTATAAATTTTGTACGTGAACATGGTGGAGGAAATAAAACACACAGGTGTCCATGCTTAAGTTGTATGAATACTAAGCGCAAGACGATATATAGTCATAATCTACGATCACCTGTGTAACAGAGGTATTATGCAAAATTATACAACATGGAGTAAACACGGTGAACCAGCAGATTATGAACCTACGGTTGCCGAAATCCAAGCGGGATACCATGACCGGACATCTAGTGGTGCTTTCGAGTCTTATGAAGACCCGGCTATGAACATTCTACATGACACTTTTCCTACATTTGCTCCAGTACGCGAGGAAGAGGAATTCCAAGAGGCAGTATTTGAGGATGGCACAATTCCTCTTGTTGACCGTGCCATTATTCGAGGGTAGTCCTAACACTGTTTTAGGGACCATCATCTCACTGATGGAGTTGAAAGTCAAGAAAAGGTGGACAAATGACTCTTTTGATAGTGTGCTAAAGCATTTGAAGGAAACTCTTCATGTTCCTAACTATCAACCTGATAGTTATTACAAGGTACACAAGATATTGGGCGATCTCGGTCTCAGTTATAATAAAATCCACGCCTGCAAGAATAACTGTGTTTTGTTTTACAAAGATAAAGCCAAGCTTGATGAATGTCCCATATGCCAAGCGTCGAGGTGGGAGCAAGGCACAGTTAAGGAAAACAGTGTTCCTGTGAAGGTGCTTCGCCATTTCCCTTTAATTCCTAGATTGAAGCGTCTTTACATGTCTTTACACACAACAAAAGAAATGATATGGCATGGAGAGAGAAGGACAGATGATGATACTCTCAGACACCCTGCAGATGGCGAGGCCTGGAAGTCATTTGACTGATCATTCCCTGATTTTGCAAGAGATGTTCGAAATGTAAGACTTGGACTTGCCTCAGATGGATTCAATCCCCATGGAAATATGAGTTTGAGTCATAGTACGTGGCCTGTTATTCTTGTGCCGTACAACCTGCCTCCTTGGATGTGTATGAAGAAGGAATTTAGTATGATGTCTTTGTTAATTCCTGATCCAAAGTCTCCAGGAAAGTGTCTGGATGTGTATCTGCAACCTTCGATCGACGAGTTGTTAGATTTATGGGAAAATGAAGCTCTTACTTTTGACAGGCACAATGGAAGATCATTCGTGATGAGAGCAATTGCGATGTTTACCATAAGTGATTTTCCTGGTTACGGGATGTTGTCGTCTCAGGCCACTAAAGGATACAAAGCTTGTCCTGTTTGCTTGAACGAAGTCAATTATGTTTGGTGCGCTGGGAAGGTGTGTTACTTGGGTCACCGTAGATGTCTTCCAGCTAACCACTCGTGGCGATTTGACGAGCTAGAATTTGATTGAAAAATAGAGCTTCGTTCTAAACCCCGTCCCTGGAGTGGTGATGAAATTTTAGAGAAATTGAACTCTTTTGATTTCGACGTGTTGAGTGGTGATTTATCTATACCAGTTCTGGAACGCCCTGACGAGTACAAGTGTTTTACACACAAGAGTAGATTCTATGATTTGCCTTACTGGTCGAAATCCATTCTTAGGCGCACCCTAGATGTCATGCATATAGAAAAGGGAGTAAGTGACAACCTTGTGGGAACAATTCTTGATATTAAG
Organism: Potentilla sterilis; assembly: GCA_963682095.1. Classification (NCBI taxonomy): domain Eukaryota; kingdom Viridiplantae; phylum Streptophyta; class Magnoliopsida; order Rosales; family Rosaceae; genus Potentilla; species Potentilla sterilis. Next base: position 29,409,474 of record OY821755.1, on the reverse strand, counting down.
GGAAAGAGTAAGGACATTCTGAAAGCATGTCAATATCTGGAGGAAAAGAAAATACGAAAACACTTGTGGCCAGTGAAGACGGCGTCAGGGATGATCATACATGTTGCACCTTACACAGTTAAACCGGCTTTCAAGAAGCAAGTTTTCATATGGTTTAAATGAGTAAAGTATCCTCATGGGTATGCAGGAAATATATTTCGGTGCATTAACTTGGGGCTGAATACGTTTAACGGATTGAAGAGGCATGACTGTCATGTTTTGCTGCAACGTCTTATTCCAGTGGTTATCCGACCCTATTTGCATCAAGATGTGGTGGAACCTATAATAGTGTTGTGTAGGTTCTTTCAGAAGTTATGCGCTAAAGAGCTGAAGAAGTTAGATGTTCTCATTCTCAAAGAAGACATCATCTACATTTTGTGCAAATTGGAAAGGATTTTTCCCCCTGCTTTCTTTGACAGTATGATTCATCTGATGATCCATCTTCCAGATCAAGTACTGCTTACTGGTCCAGTTCAGACCACCTGGATGTATCCCCAAGAAAGGTGCTATTTATTATTCGTATTTCTCTATTCATTGCTATATTGTCTTATATATATATATATATATATATATATATATATATTTCACTAATAACTGTGTCATTTCAGGCAATTGTTTCAATACAAACGGTTATGTAAAAGCAAGAGTCACCCTGAAGGATCGATAGCGGAGTCGTACGTTGCACATGAATGTGTAACATACTGCAACTTATATCTCCGTAACAGTGACGAAGCAGAATTTTCTACAGCAGCCTCTACAGTACCAGAGTTCAATCTTTCAGTCGTTTCTAGTGTTGTACGTCCGTTTGGTAATTTACCAAGTTCAGAAAGATTGACAAATACTGAGCTAATTGAAGCTCATTGGTGCGTACTACAACACTGTGATGAAGCACAATATTTCATGCGGGAGCATTTGAAGCTCATTGAAGGAAATCGTAGAGACCTACAGCCGAAACAGACGCACAAAAGAACATTTTCTGATTACTTTCGCAAATGGGTACGTCATAACATTTTTTGGGTTAGAATATCTCTATTTCAAAATTAGTATTCTGGGTTTAATGTTTAATTTAAATAATTGATCACAACTTGGCAGGTGGAAAATCTCCAAAAACAGAAGAGTGATTGGTATTCGCCAGAATTGCACCATTTGGCTAAAACGCCTATTTCCCATAGTGTGCGAGCGATTGGCGTCAAGTTTGTGACACTTCAACGAGATGTAAACCGCAAAACGCAAAATTACGGGGTCATGGTAGATGGTGACGACTCAACCTACTACAAAGTGCTACTCGCCGTTGTCAAACTAGTATATGGAAATATGAGCGTTGTCTTGTTCAAGTGTAGATGGTTCAATACTGATCCAAGTGTTCCTAGGAATACAAAGATGGATTACGACATGTTATCAGTGAACACAGACACAAGCTGGTATGAAAATGAGTCTTTCATTCTTGCCAACATGGCAAAACAAGTGTTTTATCTTGATGATCCGAAGGCCGGTGGATTTTGGAAAGTGGTTAACCCGATGTCACATTGGAATATACACTACTAGAAAAGGGGTCATAGCCGACGATATGAAAAAAAACGGCAGACGAAAGAGTACTTCGTCGGCTATAAGGGGTTACAGCCGACGAATTACTCTTTCGTCGGCCACATCGTCGGCTATAATATTATAGCCGACGAGTCGTCGGCTATTACTTGACGTCGTCGGCTATAACTATAGCCGACGAAAATTTTTTGTTATAGCCGACGAGGAGGGTCTTCGTCGGCTATAACCCTTATATCAGATCTATTCTGCACCAGCGAGCTCACTTCGTCGAAATTTTTCGAAAAAATTTCGAAAACGCTTTGAAATCGTCCAAAACCTCGGCCATAAGCTTGAAAGGTACGTATATTGCTGTGTGTGTTGATTTAGTTGGTTATATGCAGAGGTGTGTTAATTTAGAGTTTAATTAGAATAAATGTGTGATTAATTTGATATATATATATATGTGTTGAGATGAGATTATTAATGGGTTGATATGTTGGTTAGATAGAATTGAAGTTTTGTTGAAGATTAGTGATTGATTGTTGATTTAGATGAGATTTTAGATGAATTTGATGAAAAAATGTGTATATATATATATATATATATATATATATTAATTAATGTAATTGTAATTAAAAATATATTGTTGGTATATATAAAAAATATATTGTGTTTAATTAATTAGGGAGATTGACGATGTTTTAATTAATTTAGGGATGTGTATATATATATATATATATATATATATATATATATATGTGTGTGTGTGTGTGTGTGTGTGTGTAATGATGAATTTTTTAATTAATTAGTACGTATGTACGTACGTAGTACGTGCATATATATATACATATCTATATATAATTATATTTATTTATTGAATTTACAGGATGGCCAAGAGTTGGATTACCCTTGGAAGATGGGATCAGGCGTATCATGATGGAGTTAGGAGTTTCCTGGAATTTGTGATGGCTAACTGTGGAGACACTACACTTCATTATTGCCCGTGTAAAAACTGCAAGTGTGCCAGCCCACGACAATGTTTTTCCATAGAGAAAGTGGAGCAACACCTGGCTAGATATGGATTTTGGGTCCTATACACTAATTGGATTTATCACGGTGAACCAGAGTTTGCGGGTCCTCATGATCATGGACAATTTGCCGAGAGAGGGAGTTCGTCCAATGATCCAACAACGAACTGGATCAACGATATGTTTTCTCGTGAGAGCGGTGTCTTTGATGAAGCACCAGATGTGCAACTCCCTCCTCCGGAGATGGAGTGTTTCCCTGATATTGAGCCACTCGAGCCATTACCCCGATCACCGGTCAACACAAGTGGTATGGAAAAGTACAACAACCTGATCACATTGCAACAGACTCCGTTGTACCCCGGATGCAGTAAGACTGTCCTTGAATCTGTCATGGGAGTGATGAAGATCAAAACGGAGAACAAAGGCACTGTCAAATCGGTTGATGATTGGCTGAAGATATGGGGTGGGGCGATGCCCCCCGGACATCGGTTTCCTACCAGTCATCATAAGGTGCGACATATCCTTAAAGATCTCGGTCTTTCCTACATCAAGATTCATGCATGCAGATACGATTGCGTTCTGTTTTACGGGGAAGGACTTGCAGATCTTGAATACTGCCCAGTATGCAATACAGAGCGGTATAAGTTCACTCCTAAAGGGAACAAGAAAGCTGTGAAGATACTTCGGTACTTCCCGCTGATTGATAGGCTTGAGCGGTTGTTCATGTGTGCTTTCACGGCCGAAGCTATGAGATGGTGGGCTGAGAGGAATGTGCCTGACGATGACACCCTTAGACATCCCGCCGACGGAGAGGCTTGGAAGAAGAATGTGTTGGAGTTTCCTGAATTTGCATCAGAGGTTCGAAATGTTTGGCTAGGGCTATCATCCGACGGTTTCAACCTTTTTGGCAAGAAAGAGCTTCAGTACAGTGTGTGGCCAGTTATTTTGATTCCGTACAACCTTCCACCGTGGATGTGCATGAAGAAGAAATATAACATGCTCACATTGTTGATTCCAGGCCCAGGTTATCCGGGAAAGTGTCTCGATGTGTATTTGAGACCCGTAATTGAGGAGCTTCGGTACTTGAGTCTGAAAGGCCACCTGGTCTACGACCGGTTCAAAAATGAGATGTTCCGGATGCGTGCCATGCTTGTTGGCACGATCAGTGACTTTCCTGGGAGGGGTATGTTGCCGGGCAGCGTCACCAGGGGTTACAGGGCTTGTTCAGAGTGCATGACTGTTGATTGCTCCAGTCCTCATTGCAGCAAGATTGTCCAGATGCGTCACCGTTGTTGGCTTCCGCATGACCATCCATTTAGGGACGATGCACAGGCTTTTGATGGGACTGAAGAAAGGGGCTGGGCACCGGAGCGATGGACAGGGGAGGAAATATTGGCAGTGTTGAATGAGTATGACTTTGGTCCGCTTAGCAATCATCCCGATGTGTTGCGCACGATTCCAGAGAGGCCCGATCGGTATAGGTTCTGGTCACACAAGAGCATCTTCTGGGAACTTCCTTATTGGTCCAGGTTGGCTATCAGACACTACCTGGATGTCATGCATATAGAGAAGAACGTGGGTGAAGCCGTGGTTGGCACAGTTTTGAATTGGGAGAAGAAAACAAAAGACACCCCCAAGGCACGCGTTGATCTGAGAAATATGGGACTGCGGGACCATTTGTGGTTGAGAGAGGGCAGGAGCAAAATGCCCCAAGCTCCTTACACCGTCACCAGGGACCAGAAACATGAAATCTTTGGATGGATGAGTAATGTCAGGTAACTTTTTATTAGGCATGTATTCCAGAAGCATGGGACTGCATGAAATCTAATTGTTGTTAATGGCTATGCAGGTATCCTTATGGCTATGCGGGTAACATAAGCAAGTGTGTTAACTACCGAGACAACAAGATGTACGGATTGAAGAGTCACGACTGCCATGTACTGCTTCAACGCCTCTTCCCTATTTTCATTCGAGCGTACTTGGAGGATGAAGTGGTTGAGCCGTTGGTGGCGTTGTCAAGATTCTTCCAGAAGGTATGCGCTAGAGAAGTTAGAAAATTAGACCTCATGAGAATGCATGAGGAAATCGTTTTTATCTTGTGCAAGTTCGAGAGGATATTTCCCCCAAACTTCTTTGACATCATGCCTCACCTGATGATCCATCTTCCCCAACAATTGTTGCTTACCGGTCCCGTACACTACACTTGGATGTATCCCATCGAAAGGTACATGTTATTCATAAATTTAATTTATACATGTTTTTAAATAAAATTTGCATGCTCTTAACATGCACTTGTTAACCTTGCAGACAACTTGGAGACTACAAGAAATATGTGCACAATAAATCTGCGCCTGAGGGTTGTATTGCTGAAGCTTACATTGCGCATGAGTGTGTAATGTACGCCAAGTTGTACTTGGGAGCGATGGAGGACCCCCCACAACATCCAAGTCGAGATGACCCCAAGTTCAACCTATCTATCGTCTCCAACGATGTTGTACCATACGGAAGCTTCAAGAAGAAGGGTGTGGACAAGTTGCCTGACCATGAGGTAGGGATTGCCCACTGGTGGGTTCTAATAAACTGTCCGGAGGTACAATATTGGAAACGAACCCATCTTAACTGCAAGGAAGTTGGCGGTGATCTCGAGTACCACAACACGACGTTTGCAGACTATTTTCCACAATGGGTAAGTGTATAAATATATATATTAGATGGCTTTCTTTTACAGTTCCCTATTCTTTAATCATAAACACACCAAGTGATTTGAGTTATATTTTTCAGCTGATGCACGTGGCTGCGAAGGGTGGTCATAGAAATTACTCAGAGGAATTGAGGCTGTTGTCGATGAAGCCGATATCTTCCACAGTCCGCCCAATGTGTGATGTCAACGGCGTTAAGTATATATGTGAAGCTAGAGACGGGGAACGCAAAACACAGAATTGTGGGGTGATAGTCGATGGTGCAGAGGGGGGCGAGGATTATTACGGTGTCCTACAGTCAATTGTTGAACTCATTTATGGGAACCGCATGAAAGTCCACTTGTTCAAGTGTCGATGGTTTGATACTAGGCCGCACCGCATAAGGACCGATCAGTACGGCATACTTTCGGTGAATACCGCCACTAGTGTGTATGAAGATGACCCCTTTGTTTTCGTCACAGCGGCCAAAAAGGTCTTTTATCTTGATGATCCATTGAACAAAGGCACGTGGAAGGTAGTTAACCATGTGTCTCAGCGAGACATATACAGTGCTACCACACTTGGTGTGAGCACAGAGTGTCAAGAAGCGACCGCATACCAAGAGCCGGACGTCGTCGACATTCCGGAATCCTCCACCATCCGCGAAAATAATGTGACGCCGGGCAGAGTGGTTCGACTTCCTAGGGGTCAGGTGCCCATGTATGATGTTAATCCGAATCGTCTATCTCAGGCAGACGATGACTCAGACGACGAGTACGAGCACCGGTTGCCAGATATTAACTACTATACTACGTCTGACTCAAGTGATGAGGACGATTCTGATTATCATCCTTAGTATACTATTTATGTATGTATTTGTGTACGATGGTGCATGCATGTATGAATACATTTTTGTCCTTAATTACCGTTTCCGGAGTTTATGGGAAATTGTATTGAATTGTTTGTGTGATGTTCAGGAATTTATCAGGTGAAATAGGCAATTTTCAGGCCCTAAATGACAAATTTTCAGAAAGATAAGCATTATAGCCGACGAAATGGACCATACTTCGTCGGCTATAATGCCCATTCTGGGTAATTTAATATGCAAGTCGTCAGCTAACGACAAAACGTTGAAGGTCGTCGGCTATACTTTAGCCGACGACTTGCAATTCGTCGGCTAAAGTATAGCCGACGACTTGCATTTCGTCGGCTAAAGTATATTGACCGAAACCATTACTTCATCCTTCAAATGCAAATGTGTCGTGAAATAAGATATGACTGAAATATTGAAATACGTCTACGGTTAAAAAATGAGAAGATTCCGACAAAATCTGTGTGCCGAATGTTGCGGTTAGCTGTTTTTTACTTCCGTTTTCCTATGGGTAGCCTGACGGTCGGTAAATATTTTGAGGAAAATTTTTATACGATTAGTTGCGTCGCATCGATTTGAAACTATTCTCTGTTGAAGGTCAGGCCAAAAAACGTCATTTAGATGGGCCAATTGCCGTTTTAAAGCGTTTAGAGGTTTGACTTTGTAGTTTGAGCGTCCCGATCGAGCCTTTAACGTTGTCAGATGTAGTTGGATTTTTTTTCATACATGTATTTAATCTTAACGGTGATATCTGACGGTTGGAATAGATTTTCCAAACTTTTAGATTCAAAATCGTAACATATGCACTAATGTTCCTTAACTTGTTTACTAAGTGTTTAAGTGAATGTATAGTTTCAAATAGTTACTATACGTAGACCCTTCAAATGTAAATGTGTCGTGAAATAAGATATGACCGAAATATTGAAATACGTCTACGGTTGAAAAATGAGAAGATTCCGACAAAATCTGTGTGCCGAATGTTGCGGTTAGCTATTTTTTACTTCCGTTTTCCTATGAGTAGCCTGACGGTCGGTAAATATTTTGAGGAAAATTTTTATATGATTAGTTGCGTCGCATCGATTTGAAACTATTCTTTGTTGAAGGTAAGGCAAAAAAACGTCATTTAGACGGGCCAATTTCCGTTTTAAAGCGTTTAGAGGTTTGACTTTGCAATTTGACCAAGGAATAGCCGACGAAATATTTAACTTCGTCGGCTAAACTCTTGCGATCTGCGCCGTTTCATTGTCCGCCGTTGGATGGGGGAGATCGGACGGCTGCTGAGCGCGTGCAGTATAGCCGACGATATTAAAGGTATAGCCGACGACATTCATACTATAGGCGACGAAATGGCTAAATTCGTCGGCTATAACCGGCCCGCCCACCGCACAGCCCAAGGTCTGGCCCGTACCTCGGCTCGCAAAGCCCAACTTCGGCTCGGCCCGGATTTAGGGTCAGAGTATAGCCGACGAAATTCGTCGGCTATAGTATAGCCGACGAATTAAAATGGACATCGTCGGCTATAGTCCTTCGATTTAAAGCGCAGCAGACCGTTTTCTCTCATTTTCGGTTGAATCCCCTCAAAACCCTAATCGCCGCCCGACCCTCCCCGACGCCGACCGACCACCACCGACCCTCCCGACCCTCCCCGTCCCTACCCGACCCCTCCCCGTCCTTCCCGACCGCTGCCGATTCCAAAATAGGTGCGAACGCAGCCGCCGCCCCTAGCCGCCGTCGCCGCCGCCCCGCACCACCACCGAACCTCGTCCCCGTCGCACCACCATGTCAGGTAGTCCCCTGCCCCTCTTGCAATTTTTGATTTATGATTTTTGTGGAATTTTTGTGATTTATGATTTTTGTGGAATTTTTGATTTATGATTTTTGTGGAATTTTTGTGGAATTAGGCATCAATTTATGATGTTTGTGGAATTTTAGGAGGATATATATATATATATATATATATATATAATTAGGTATAAATATATTTAGGTATATATATAATTAGGTATATATATATTTAATGAAGTTTTTTATTTTTTTGTGGAATTTTTGTGGAATTTTAGGAGGATATATATATATTTAGGAATATATATATATATATATATAATTAGGTATAAATATATTTAGGTATATATATAATTAGGTATATATATATTTAATGAAGTTTTTTATTTTTTTGTGGAATTTTAGTGGAATTTTAGGAGGATATATATATATATATATATATATATATATATAATTAGGTATAAATATATTTAATGAAGTTTTTTATTTTTTTGTGTTATATATACTGAATTTTTAGGAGGATATATTTATATATATATATATTTCAGAATATATATATATATATATATATATATATAATTAGGTATAAATATATTTAGGTATATATATAATTAGGTATATATATATTTAATGAAGTTTTTTATTTTTTTGTGGAATTGTTGTGAAATTTATGGATTTTATATACTAATTGTGCAGAAAACCGCCGCGCTGTAGACCGCTGGATTGCCAGACCGAGCGAGAGCGACCCCGAAGCTCAGGCAGGACACAGCCGTGGGGGGGGGGCGGACCCAGCGGTCGTCGGGGCCTACGCCGGCCAATGAACAGGCGCGAGGAGACGTTGATGGGATTTACCTCGAGCGATACACGTGGGGGCTCATCGTATGAGTCGACGGGAGCGGGCCCAATCTCGAGCGTTAGAGGAGGACGCACAGCCGCACCCTCCAGACCCCACTGCACTTCAGCACTATTCCAGGATCGGCAGCCGACCCCACCGCGCGACGATTAGGACCCTCCAGAGATGCTCCCTGTCCCCCCACAGCGACAGGGCCCACCGACAGGGGGATCAGGCCCCTCAGGGTCCACGCCTCGTATGTCTCCGCCATCGGGGATATACATGGTCCAGTTCCTCCCTGCCATCCCCGAGTACGACGCTAGGGGGAGGCAGATTTGGAGGCACGACCGGCCGCACGAGATTCCCTGGGAGGAGGCCTACGTCCACAGGCCATTCGACTCAGAGGACTGCCGCGGCCTGTGGTGTGTTCGTGAGAAGGACAAACAGTATAACGACGCATGTAATTAGTTAGTTTAATTAATAATTTAGATTGTTTAATTAATTATTTAACTACGTCGAAGCTTAGTTAATAATTAGTTAGTAAATTAAATTAGTTAGGTCGTTAGTTAGTTATTAAATTAAATTAGTTAGTTAGTTAGTAAATTAAATGTGTTAGTTAGTTAGTAATTTAAATTAGTTAGTAAATTAAAGAATTTAGCTAGTTAATCTAGTTACTAAATTAAATTATTTAGTAAATTAATTTAATTTAGCTAGTTAGTTATTAAATTAAATTATTTAGCAAATTATTTAGTTAGTTAATTACTAAATTAAATTAGTTAGTTAGTAAATTATGTACGTAGTTGGTTAGTCAATTAGTTAGTTAGTACCGAATTTTTATTAGGCATGTATTCATTTTAATTATGAAACAGGCGTCCTCGTAAATAAACCCGCGGGGACGAGAAGGACCAGAGGGCCAACGAACATGTCGACCCTGGAGAGGGAACTGGCCGGTGGGATCAGGGAGATCCTGCCCGGTCCCGATGAGGATGGACGCCCGATCGAGAGGAGAGAAACCACGACCAAGTATATCAACGCGACGGGCATGATCGTGCTGGACAGGGTCCCAATGTTGTGCCCCGACTGGGGCTCTGTGCCCGATGACATCAAGGCGCGAGTGTACAATGCACTGTCGGTGAGTTAAATCGTATTTTTATTATAGAAAATAAACATTTATGAATTGAGTCCTTATAACTATATAAAAATATTTTCTAATTAATTTATAATATTGCAGCAATGGTTTAGAGTCCATCCTACCTTGGACTGGTGGAGAGACGAGCAGCTGAAGAACAGGTTATGTGTTTCGCGTTATTTTACTATCATTCGAGTTAGATTGAAGACGATTAAAGATGTACGAATATATCTAACAGTTGTGTTCTGTTAATATAGGTACTCCGAGTGGAAGAACGAGCTGTCGACGCACCACAGGACGTACCATGTGGAGAAGGGCTTGGGGCGAGCTGCAACCCCCCACGAGTTCCGGTACAGGGAGTATGAGTGGCTATGGCTGGTAGCCTACTTCGGGAGCGACAGGGTCTCGGTAAGAAAATTTAGCCTAGTCTATAACTTTTTAATGTTATTTAGTAATTAAATTATGTAGTTACTAAATTAAATTAATTAGTTAGTTAGTTAGTTATTAAATTAAGTTAGTTAGTTAGTTACATAGTTAGTTAGTTCGTTACTAAATTAAATTAAATTAGGTAGTTAGTAAGTTAGTTAGTTACTAAATTAATTAGTTAGTTAGTTAGTTACTAATTAAACTAAATTAGTTAGTAACTAAATTAGTTAATAATTTTTTTTTGGTTAGTTCCTAATATTTTAAGTTACTTACTAATTTATATTTGCGTTTATATGTTCGTTCTTATAATAAAGAAAATCTCGAAGACGAACAGCGACAACCGCAAGAGGAACGAGCACCCCCACCACGGTGGCGCCCGCTCCTGGAGGCAGTGGGCAGAGATTGCAAGGAGAGACCGACCGCCGAGCCCGTTGTCGTGGATTCATGCGCAGATGTATCCGGACCGTCCCGACCAAGTGGTAAGTATTCGCCCATCTTCAATAAAAGTGTTTCATTAAATTAATTTATATATATTTTTTTATTAATTCGTTTATTATATTTTCTTGTCAATTAGGCGAGAATAGATGTGGAGACCGACGCGATCACCTTGAGGATCGCGCGAGAGAGGATGGGGGAAGGGGCGTCCGACGAGGCGATCGTGCAGTTTGCCTCCACGATCGACACCCTTGAGCCGCGCTTGGCCTCTCAGATCATGCACGCGGCGGTAGGGACTGGCAACAACTACTTCTACCAGAGAGGCCTAGGCGCGGCGGGAGATGGGGTTCTGAAGTACACGCCGGCCAATCCCAGCACGCAGCGTGCGGCTTCGACGAGGAGAGACTTGCAGACAGAGCTGCAGAGGACGCAGGCGGATTTGGCGAGGGCGGTGGAGGCGCTCCAGCAGCAGGCTTCGGTGCAGCTGGCCAGCAACGCGGCCGCGGCGGAGATGTACCGATGGATGCGGCAATCTTGGGAGGCCCAGCGAGCTGGAGAGGAGCCCCCGCCTCCGCCACAGATGCCCGATTTCGTCGTCCCCACTCCTCCCCCGCATCGGAGTACGCCAGGCGATCAGGGTAGCCATAGCCACCGGAACTCGAACGATCCCGTCGACGACGCCATCCATTTAGGGGGTGATGAGTAGTTAGTGTACGTAGATGGCTAGTTAGGGGGTTTGTACAGTAGGATATTACGGATGGATTGATGTGGATATTTGTTGGCTATTTGGATGTACATTTGTGGATTTTCTGCAGGCAAACCGAAGGCGAAGTGGAATTGGGCCCGAACAAAATTTATAAATTTTTTAAAAATATTTAGGGGTTATAGCCGACGAAATGGACCATATTTCGTCGGCAATAACCTCCCGGCTTCCGGCAAAAATAAGCCGTTTCAGGTGCCGGCGAAGGTTATAGCCGACGAATTAATTCGTCGGCTATGCCTCGACTTATAGCCGACGATAGAGTCGTCGGCTATTATGAGATCATTGCCGACGATAGAGTCGTCGGCTATTATGAAAACATTGCCGACGATATAGTGGTCGGCTATACTTCGGGGTTTAGGAGTTAGGGGAGAGTTATAGCCGACGACTCTATCGTCGGCAATGTTCTCATAATAGCCGACGACGCTTTGTTCGTCGGCTATACTTCGTGGTTTATAAGTCGACGACTTAGCCTCAGTGTCGTCTGCTATACTATAGCCGACGGGGCATTCCCGACGAGGGAATAGCCGACGATTTAATGGAAACGGCCGACGAGATGGCGTCGTCGGCTATGACCCCTTTTCTGGTAGTGATATAGAGTGCATCTAAAATTGAAGGGGCCGTAGAAAATGGTGATGAAGATGACGACGACACTGATGAACCATATCAAGAGCATTCGCCTTCTCAAATCCATAATGTAGACGCTATTCGCGACAACAACCGCTTACATTTCGTCACTTCTGATGAATTCATGCAGTCTCAAATGCATCTACATCTCAAAACAGAGTCAATGACGGCTTTATTAATGACGAGGATGATGAGGAATCAGACGATGATGAGGATTCAAATGATGACTTCACTGATATGATTGAAGATGCAGATGATACAGACGATGACGATTATGATGGAGAAGCATGATTATTGAAATTATGTTTTTAAATATTTCAATAAATTTGTTTGTGATGTATAATTACAAATACGTACTTAGTTATAGGAGCACAATGTGCGACGATATTACATTCTTATGCCCTCGTTTATACTTTGTTTAACCCTTATTTTTCTAAGATAGAGTCATAATTTAGTTTAGTGTTAATTTGGTAGAGTTTGGCAAAAAGTTGGCTAAAAATCCGAAAAATGACTAAATTTAAGTAATCTGGAAAATTACGCGAGTTGTCTTTTTCGTGATTCTGAGATAAATAAAAATGCGATCTATCCTTGTCCGAATTTGATGAAATTTGGTATGCTTATTATTCATATACTGAGGAATGTTGTGTTAAAATTTCAGATCAATCGGAGTTCGAAAAGTCACCCAAAAGATGGCTGCAAAACGGCAGCTTGAGCAACATTGCTCCAGGATTTCTGACGATTCTCCTGGGACTGTGTCCCAACTTCGAAAAATCATTCCCGACGACTCACAAGGAATTTGATCGAACTGTTTTATATGGAAGTAGCTATGTGTGTCTAGTTTATCTGAGACTGGAATCGCATCAATCGGAGCTCCGAGGAGGGAGATAAGCCGGATTTATTTAAGCAAGGTCATTCCAGCCGATTCCAAAATGCTACTGCCTCTTATCCTTAATTTCTGTTTTCGATGGACATATGGTGTACAAATGCATATGTGATGATTGTCCAAGCTTAAAGAAGGATAGAGGAAGACACTAAGCTAAAGCAATGAAGAAAAAGTTGAAGAAAAGAGGCTCTCCTAGTCGAGCCAGGAGATGTTGCTGATTGGCAAGCAAGGCTGCCGATCTGCATGCTTGACGGGCTTTGGGGCATTTTCGGTGGATCAAGGTCTATCAAATGGAGTGTAAAGCCTATACAAGAAGTCCATGAAGATGTGAAGCCCAAGCCTTAAAGAAAAATTCAGAAAAAGAAAACCTAATTGAACTATGAAAGGAAGGTTTCAAAACCTTATTCTACTAGCTAGGTTTTCTGATTACCTTTTGCAAGTAGGGCTGCCGGCAACCCTAGCAGTTTTTCCTCTATATATAGCCAACTTTTACACAGAAAAAAAAACTGGTCACATTCCAAAGCAAAAATCTAGCCAAAGCTCTACCTAAATTTCCCAAGAGTCCTACATAAAACCCTAGCCGAAAATCACCCCCATCTCACCCTAAAATTCCTGCCGACATACACCCACTGCCGAGCATCCATATTCTCCATCATCTATCGGATCCACACGAGTCGAAGTCATCAAGGTGTCTACAAAAGTGTGATCCACTCCCTACTCTCGGTTTCGTAATTTTTATGTAGTTATGTTAAACTTTGTCTATGAAGTTAGCATGAATTTTTGGTTTCAAACTTTATGCCTATGTATTGTTTGGAGTGAAGTTTGGTTTTATAATTTTCATGTTCAACTCGTTTTCTTTATCTTTAATTGGTGTTTGGATGTAAGAATACGGATTGCATGTTTAAAAGTAAGGAAAATATGAAGTAAAGAGATAGGATAGGATCCGGCAAGCATGTTCACTTTGATTCTAGTAATTCGGTCTTGGTTTAGTCTTTAAATCCGTGTGCCTCAAAGATTGGTAATTAGCATATTCGCGATGTGTTTTGAGTATTGGTCTTATATCCGTCAACATAAATAGGACTAGAGTGGTTTAAACGACTATGCATGTTAACAAGAAGTGGTGACGCCTTGCTTGATTGATATGTTTCCAATTTAAAAGACTTTTGTGCTCAATTACTCTTTGTGTTTGTCTTCGACGTTGAGTGTTTTCAAACATGATTAGTATAATTTTAGGATTCGACGTTGAGTGTTTTCTAAAATACTTGAGAAGTCTAGGATGATTAGATAACAGTTGAGGCTCTAATTAGAATTGGAACTAAGTCGAGTCTAGGATATTGTGTACTCTTGCCGTGTGTCTTGTTTTGTCAATTTTCTAAGTGTTTTGAGTGCTTTCGTGCTATTAATTTGTAGAAGAATGTCGACCAACCTTGTAAATAATAGCTTAGATTATTTTTCAGCTTTCTTTTCATTTTATTTTCGCATCTAGTTTCGCACTTAGGAGACGAAACGTTTGATTTCGTCGCCTTAGTTCTTATCTTAGACGACAATATATTGTTTCGTCGCCTAAGTTCTTAGCTTAGACGACGAAAAATAGTATTTCGTCGCCTTGTACTTCACTTAGGAGACGAATGTATTTCTTTCGTCGCCTAAGTAAGACAGATTAAAATCCCAAATCGATCGATTCAGTCGATCAGTTCATTCGTTCTGCTCTCAAAATCCCTAATTCTCTTAAAACCGAAAATCTCCCCATCTCCCACCGCCACCTCGCCGCCGTGTCCTCCGCCTCGTGCCCCCCGCCCTAACGCAAGGCAATTAGATGGCGGCTACCTTCCTCCCGCCTCAGCGCCCGCCATGTCCTTTGCCTCGTGGCCGCCGTCTCCTCCCGCGCGACCTGTCCCTCTCCCTCTCCCTCTCCCTGCCTCTCCCTCTCCCTCTCTCTCTCTCTCTCTCTGGCAGAATATCTCTCTCTCTCTCAGGCAAGCTATTTTCAGTTTTTTACTTCTTCTATTGATAGATTTTCGGTTAGTTTGATAGGAATCAAGTGAGGTATAGGATTGCATAAAGTGGTCAAAAATACAGTTGGCTCAACTATTGATACGAATTGATTGAAAATATAATGTCTTGGTTTGCTGTTGAAGAAGATGTCTGTGAAGTATCAAATATGGTTTCTGTCTTTGATACTTCAGATACCTCTATCTGGCACACACACACAAAGATGGATTTTGATTATCATATGACTTGAAAATAGCATGAGGTTGCATAAAAATGAGGCCGAAATTGCTACGGTCAGTCCCTGTTTATCATGAACTATGGCTGCCATAAAGCCAATATTGTGTGTGTTTGCTTACTTGGTTGCTAGTTGCTAGTGTTATACATATTGGACAGTGGGACTGTGAGTTGAGATTATAGATGTTGGATTATATTTTTTTGAGTTGATTTGTATTGGAAGCTTGTCCTGTATATGGCTCTAGTGATAGGTTAATTTTGTTTAAGGCTGGTTCAATTTTGAAACTTGCTTGTTGTACTCTAGTTGATGCATAGGATTTTGAAACTTATTGATTAGAGATTGAGAAATTTACTGTTTACACTATGCAAATAAGTTTACCCGTTGAATTTCCAAATTTTAGAACTTGAGTTTGTTCCCTTTCCAGAGCTGAGAGAATAGAAAACCCCCCTTCTAAAACTGTAGGAAATCTAGTCACCCAACTCTACCCACTTTTCTTTTCATTTAGGAATTTAATTTATGGAAACAATTTCCAGTTGGTAATATACAATGTACATGCAACATCTGTTCTATGTGCCACTTTCCTGCTATGAAATTTTGGTGTGTTATGTTGGGATTCCGAACCATGCATAGAGTTTCTTTTTGGCTAGAAATTGTCTTCGCTTTTTTCTTTTCTGGTAATGCATGACCAATTGGGGCATTTCCAGGTTATATGTGTCTGCATTGTGAAACTGTTTTCACCAGATTGTGCTTCTAAAACTTTGATGCATAGGCTTTAACAGTTTAACATGTGATCTCACATGGTTTTGGCTTATGGTTGTAGAATTGTAGTCAGCATATATAATTGATTCATGAAGATTGGGACTTGAGAATAGACCACCCCATGTCACCTGTCTTTCTAGAGCCCTCACATTATGTAATTATATATGAATCCAATCTTTAGTCCAATCTTTTATGTCTCACATATTGTTTTCCATTAGCAAAGACATATCAATCTTTCAATAGAACAAAAAAATTAACATGTGCTTATATCATTGCTGGTAGCTACCATGTGTCCCTTGTGCTTGCTAATGATTCATGAATAGGTTATACCTATTGGGGAGCCATATTCAACATCAACTTAATAACATGCAGAATGAGAGTGTTTGTGATATAATTTGTGTTTCTTGACAGGAAAAATATGCCGCCGACTCATGGAAAGATGAAGAAGAGGCAGGAGGCATTTGACCGCTTTTTCAGGTCAAATGCCTCAGAAGGGAGTTCGTTCGCAGCCAACTACGGTTGCGTCTGCGAGCAGATCAACACCTCCCCCCCACCCTCATTGCCGGTGGCAGATACTTCAGCCCCTCCATCGTCTCAGGCCACACCTGAAACCGAAGACGAACCTACACAAGAGATCAGTTGTCGGCGCACATCTAGTCCTCGGCCTGAAAGAGGTAAAGATTAATCCAGCACTTTTAATTAAGTTATTTAGTTAT
The DNA here is from genome assembly GCA_963682095.1 of Potentilla sterilis. Classification (NCBI taxonomy): domain Eukaryota; kingdom Viridiplantae; phylum Streptophyta; class Magnoliopsida; order Rosales; family Rosaceae; genus Potentilla; species Potentilla sterilis. The sequence continues at coordinate 29,392,761 of OY821755.1, read as the reverse complement.
AAATGTGTTATTACTCCCTAATAAAACTATTATTATTTTGGCAGCACCTCCTCCCAAACGCAAACGGGGGTTGGTCAAAGGCTTAAAGGCCTATCAGTAATGGGTGCAGCACAGAGAGAAGGTGAAGATCGTCATGGATGATCAGTTCTTGCACGGACCAAAGACCAGTACACAGAACATCGGGCTGACTCATGATATCGGCCATATCGTTCGGGACAGCATTCCCATGACTGCTGCTGGTTAGTGGGACCTGGAGGAGGATGATCAGAACAAGCTTTCTAATGAACTCGACGTAAGGAGAAAACAACTACAATTTATAATATCTTATTTTTCTATTCCTAAGTCAGTTTCCATATTAAATAATTTTTTTTTTTGTAACAGCTTGTGTATGACATCCCTTGGGATGATCAGGAGATGGTAAAGTGGGTTCACAAGTATGCCGCCAAGACTTACACAGCCTTCAAGAGTAAGGTCAACAAGCTTAGGATTAACAACCTTGGCGAAGTACCAAAAGAGTTCAAAAGTAGGAAGGAGGATTAGGCTTGGCTGCTTCAACACTTCCAGACCGATGGGTTCCAGGTATACAATTTCTAATATTAGTATGAGCTTTCAAATGTAAACATTCTTGATTTTTATTTTGTTTGAATGCTTATTTGTCCCAAATGTAATTAAACTTCTACAGAGACGATCGGCCGCCAACACAATCAACCGGGGGAAGAAGACATTGCACCATCGGTCCGGTTCAAAGCCTTTCATCTATACGGCGCTCGAGTTGAAGGAAAAGGGTGAACCAATGGCGTTGGTGAAGAATTATGAGATGGTGTACCCTCCTGAGCACCCGAAAGCGGCCGAAAATATAGTAAGTTTCCTATTATGTTTAAATTCATCATCTGACACTGTTCTTATGTGATTAAAGATGTTAATGCACTTCATTTTCAAATGTAGCAAAAGATCAGAGCCGAGGTCGATAAGGTGATGAGTAATATGAGGATGGAGCACCCAGACGTTCCGGAAGATTAGATCATTCACTATTTCGACGAGCCGGTTCAGGCCAGAGTGCTTGTAAACGCACTAGGAGCGTGAAACAGCGGTGAGATTCGGGGGCTAAGAGGAGTCACCTTCGGTGTCAGCTCCTCCCAATCATCTGCAGGGGAAAGTTCCACTATATGTTGTCGGTCGTCAAATGCGGAGCGTATCAGACGGGCGAAGGAGGAGGTAGCGGAGGCTAGAGAGCGCATCGCACATGCAGAGGAGGAGGCACGACTGGCCAAAGAGGACGCCCGACAAGCCCATGAGCGAATCGCCCTACTTGAGGAGGAGACACAACTGGCCAAAGAGAAGGTGCAAGAAGGTCAAGACCGTCTTAGTCGGTTGGAGCAACAGTTCAACACGTTTGCCAGTCTTCAGTCGACCCAAAAGTAGCTAGCTAGCAGGCTCCTCCCCCTCCCATATATTCTTTTGTTGTTCGATTAATTTCTTTTATCCCTAGCTTTTTAGTTTGTATGAACCAATTTATTAATATTAAGTATTTAATTTGTATGAATAATTTTTTTAATATATTAATTAAAATTTCGTCTCAATTTTCCAATTTTTTTTTTAAATTAAACTACTTAGGCGACGAAGAAATTAAAAATCGTCGCCTAAGTGACCCATGCCACTAAGCCGACGAACTAATTTTATTTCGTCGAGTATTTTAATTAAAAGGAATAAATATTAAACCTTGAACAACTAAGGTGACGAAAAAAATAATTTTCCTCTCCTAAGTAAGTGACTTAGTCGACGATAAAGTTTTTTCGTCGTCTAAGAGTCTTACTTAGGCGACGAAATATTATATCTTCGTCGACTAAGTAAGTCACTTAGACGACGAAATATATTTATTCGTCGACTAAGTTAGTCACTTAGACGACGAAATAGATTTATTCGTCGACTAAGTAACTTACTTAGGCGACGAGATATAATTATTTTGTCATCTAAGTGACTTACTTAGTCGACAAAACCGATGTTTCGTCGCCTAAGTGAGTCACAAGCCGACGAAAAATTTCGTCCTCTAAGAAATTTTTTCGTCACTAGTTTACTTAGAAGACGAATATGGTTTGTCGTCTAAGTAGTCTCTAAGGCGACGAAATTTACAAATTTTCGTCGTCTACTTAGACGACCACTTTTAGACGACGAAACTTAGGCCACGAATTTTTCGTCACCTAAGTACTTTGGCGACGAAAATCCCTCTTAGGTGACGAAATTTTTTCGTCACCTAAGATTTCTTCTGTTATATCGCGTAATATATCCGATTGTCATAAATATTTAACATAAATGTTTTAGGAGAAATATAATAAAGTAGAAAGTAGAAAGTAGAAAGAAATCATTTTTATTCATCAATATGTGCCTTTATTTATAAAGGATTACAAAGTACGTAGTAGGAAACCTATATCTATACGGAATAGTAAACTTATCACTACATGGAACTATTGTTCCTATTCCTACACAGACTATACCAAGACACACATATTTGAGATTCTTTCTTCAACACTATCACTTGTGCCGTGCGCGCGTCTAGTGATAGTACGCCATAAAAGTAATGAAGTAACGGACTTAACCTGTCGCTTAAGAGAGTTTGTATGTCACTTAAGTCTTAAGCGACGAACAATCCGTCGCATTAGATATTTCAAACCTCGTCGCTTAAGTGGTCACTTAAGCGACGGGTGTATAAATCTGTCGCTTAAACACGTTTATCTTAAGCGACTAACAAACGTCATCGCTTCAAACTGGAGCGACTAACATATATTCAGAAAATTGACTTTTTATTTTCAGCTTAAGTGACGGAGAAACAATAAAATTCGTCGCATAAGATAGTGTTTAAGCGACGTACGTAGGTTTGTCAGTCGCTTAATATAGTAGTTAAGCGACGGATTATGTTGTTTCTATGTCGCTTAAAATGTACCTAAGTGACGAAGATACCTATGTCCGTCGAGCCTGGTTCTGTATTGCCCTTTTACAGAACCAAAACCAAAACCAAACGTACTGTTTGAAATTTCCTGCATTGCCAAAACACATCAAAAGCATACATACACAACTCATATCATGAACCAATTCAAACCAACACATTATATTCACAAATTTGAAACCAACACATTCATTCCAAAACCAATTGTGCAATATTGATACATAAACTGTTCTGTAAGAATAAACAAAAGGTAATAAACATATGACATGTACTCCATAGCAGCAGTAGCAGCGGTTGCCTCCACGCACGTCGCTTAATGTCGAGAAGTCAAGAATTATGAGAAGAAGTACTTGCAGCCCTTAACTGTTATTGCGATAAGATTTGGGCGATTTTCTCCTCCATCTGCTAGAAGCGCTCTTCTTGGGCTGCTTCTTTCTGGCGGAGACGCTCTTCTTGGGATGCTTCTTTCTGGAGGATACGCTCTTCCAGTTCCCCTTCTTTCTCCTTATACTCCGTCATCAATGCTTCTCTTACTTGACTAACTCGCTCGTTCACGAGTGTGCCTACCTCGATACGCCATGCGCCTCCTCTCTTCTTCGGCTCCCGCTGCATGCACCTTCCCACCCCTCGGATGTCCGTGCCTCTCTTCTCCCCAATTTGATTGACTATCACATTGATTTGTGATTCAATGGGGAGAGGTTCTTTGGGTGTAATATCCGGGTATTTGGCCCTCCTTTGCTCTACTAGTTCGGCCACACTTTCCTTCATCTTCTCCTACAATAACACACATAACCAATGTTAATAAGAAATTTTTCACCACGTGTGCATTTGTAAAACAAGAAATAGAACAAAAAACAGAAGTCTCATCACGTGTGGACCGCCCAAATCATCTCTGGCATATGCATCCTCAAAGGCACGGACGAAAGGATCTGGATGTCCTTAACTCTCATGCTGCTTCGCCCGGTAACTGAAGGCGGTTGTTCCAGAGTGGTGGTTCATCCTTTTTGGACCATTTCTGATCTCCTTCATTCTCGCACATAAGGCCTGTAACACATCATTTACAACCATTACAGATTCAATAAAAACTAATATAAACCATCAAAAGGATTGAAACAGAGAGAGAGAGAGAGAGAGAGAGATTGATTACCATATGATCAGGGTCCTTGAAGTGTATGCACAACCACTCCCACTGGGCGGGACGATGGAGAAACTCAAGAGGAACATCTTCCTTCCACAATAGCCAATGTTGTCTGCAATCGGATTTCCAATCCTTGTACCGATCGGCTGCAGTTGTCTGAACATAAGTCCACAGGCCATCATGATCCAGTGGGATCTCATAGTGTGGCTACATATACACAATGGACCCATATTAGTAACAAAGCAGAAGAAGAAAAAATCAATAAGAAAAATAAAAAACATATCAAACAACAAACTTACCGAGAGGTAGTCAACTACGATCCCTAGTGTGTTTTAGAAAGTTCCATGTAGGTGGGGGCTATCATCGGCACCGAGTCCTTCACACAACTTCCTATGTCCCTAGAAATCATGCTTCGGACATCCGGATTCTTCGGGCCGCGGTGGTACTGATCATACTCCTCCACGATCTTCCCTCCCGTAGTCCGGACCAGCTGCTGGATCTTGGCACCAACCACCACACCTCTCTTCCTTTTTGGTGGTGTATCTACACACAAAAGTCGAAACACTAACTAACAATTAAATCCTTAATTACCAAATCAACCAGACCATTCATATCATCTATATCTATTCTTAATTAAATGAAACACAGTAACCGAAAATTACCTGTTCTCTCTAAGTCCTTGCAGCGAATGCAGCGCGCAGTCGTCGAAGCGCCGGTAGATGCAGAACATGTAATGGGGTCGGTAGACGTCACTGGCGCAATTGGTGGGAGTAGGAGAGCCCTTAGCTACAAGGCCGGTGAAGGATCAGAAGGAGAATGCTCCACCATGATAGGAGCATATAATGTGACTTTCTTAATGTGTTTTACCCTCTGTTGACAGTAGCCACAGAGGGGCTACACAAGCCCACAGACCCGCAGCTAGCATGCCCGGGGCCGGACCGAGGCCCGGAGCAGGATCCCCAGCACCCGGACCCGAGGCCCAGCAGTCTAACTTATGACTGCCGAACAGGTCACCTTAGCTGCCCCTTTGCGTACGAACAGAAGGGAACCAGTCTCACATCGAAGAGTAAGACCAGACCTCACGATCGACCACCTATATAAGGGCCTCAACTACCCTCATTAATAGGTAACTCAACTCTCCCACTACTTATCATTCCCTCTTAAGTTATCTATTTGCTCCAACAGTACTAACTTAGGCATCAGAGAGGAGAAGACCGGCCCGCCCGACATTCCCCTTAGTTAGCAGGGTTCGCAGGAGGAAATCACATCAAGATCCACCGGTTTCTACCAGGCCTACGGGTTTGTGCAGAAACAATTAGCACCGTCTGTAGGAAGAGATAAAAGTCACGTAGGCATTATCTGGAAAAAAAAAATGGCAGAAAGTTCGGAAGCGGGGCGGGAAAGGAATGCACAAAAAGATCAGCGGATCATACAGGAGCAGGTGCTCATCACTACCCCGGTCGCTGTACAGGAGCAGCACCCCGGCCAAGACAACCAGAACGACGGCAGCTATCGGGGGCCAAGCGGCACGCCGGGGGCATGCAACGGTACCACGCGCGGGAAAGGCCCGGCGAAAGGCGACCAACTAACACACCAGGGCCTTTCGCTGACATTCTCGGACGACCCGAGGGACGAGGAGGAGAGTCTGATCAGTGACAATGACCGGGACACCGCATATAGCCCCGACCGGCACGATATGGCGGGGGAGGTAGAGGTAATGAGAGCAGAAGTCGATCGCTCTTGAGGGCAGAAGTTGGATAATTCTTGTTTGATGAATGTACAAGCTGAAAGAAAGTTACCCTATCAAGACTTCTCCAGGATGTTCACGTTCTTAAAAAACAGATTATTATGAAGAGTTTGGTAGAATTGCACACAAAACATTAAACACTACAGTTGCCCAAAAATAATGAAATCATACATAGAGAGTATTAGTTAGTTGCCTTCTAAGAATTGGAATTAAGAAAAAGTCATATATACTACTGACAGAAGTTCAAGTGGTATAGAAAGCCATTACCCATTTATATCTTAGCTGAGCATAGGTTTTTGTTCTGGTTGTCTGATACAACCTCAACTGTTGACGATTCATTACATTGACCTCTGCAACCTCCTACATGAAAGTGAGCTATTATTAGATGCAACCACATTATACATCTCATACACGTACTATAAAAAATGAACATCTAAAACATAAGAACCAAAGTACCTGATTTTTTGCTTCATCCCATTTATTCACCAAAGCACGCCATTGCCCTGGATGAACGTGCTTATTGCCACATACGAACCTCATTTCCATTCCCTTGTATGGTTTGTACCATTTTGTTTTTAACTTGTTCTTGAATGAGGTCCATCGCGCATGTAATTTTTCTTGAATCACATCTTTAATATTAGCTTTCAAAGAGAGTTGTAGGATCAGACCAATCTAATGCATCCTAAGTATAAATTTCATTCCAAGTAAATCCATTAACAAAGCACAAGATCTACAACAAAAGATGACTTAAGGTATTACTTACCTCAACAATGATCCATGCCTCCTCTACTTTCTTTGTCTTACAAATCTCCGCCCAATTTTCTGCGTTGAGGGAAAAATTGCTGCATTCATTTTCATCTGGAGCAATTGTGCATCATTTTCATCTGGAGCAACAGATTGTCCAAGAGCATTGAATAATAAGGTTTATGTGCCATGTAATCCGAACTTTGGCTTGTTATTTCCTCGAGTTCTTCCGCTTCGTACTAGGCCTACTTTGCTCGTTAGTCTCATTCACGCTCGAATTCGTTTCAACTGGCACATCGCTGCCAACACTTGGATTTGTAGTTCTTGAGTAAACTGGATGATTCAGCACGATGGGGGGGGATGATTGACGCCTTTCACGGTTAACGTTATAAGCACTACCCATATTCATCATCCTTACGAACTCATAATCGTCCAGAATTATGCTAGATACTTGGGATTGTGTTTCATAGTCTTCACGCAAACCCACAAACAACCTTCCAGTTTGTGGGATCATCTTCTCTAGCAATGAACATATTGTACATATATAAATTAAGTAGTCGATCTTATCTAGATGGAGAGTAGTCGAACTTTTCAAAAACAAAAACAAGGAAGAGGAAGATAATATCTCTCTTATTTTCTTTTTATTTTGCTGCTGATCTGAATTCCTTGCAATTAATGTTATTTTATCAAGAGGGAGAGTTTGGGGACGGACAAATTACTTTTTTTATATTTATTTTTTCTCTTAAATGAAAATAGGGGGACGGACCGATTGATTAGAGAGAAAAAAACAGTTCCAAAGTCCTTTTGGGGACAGACAGGGTACCCAAAGTCTTGATTTTAGAAGGCCATCACATTTTTGCGACCAAAATTCTTCATCCCTCCCTATGGCTCATATATGGCACGGATTGACAGACCGTCCTCAATGGGTCTGTCCCTAAAGGCCTAATAGTAGTGTGAGATTCTTCACTAAGCCATTCCGAACTATAGTACCTAAATAAATGTATATATGCATAGGCTTCTATTAAGTAAAGAAATATGAATATATTTTATAAAATTACTAACCATGCATATAAAGTGCACTAATTGAGATAGATAGCAAATACACTTACTTGGGATTTAAAGAATGTACCAAGCAATGGAGGGGTGTGTTGCTCTTGGTCCAACGAATCATTAACACTTTATAAACCGCATTACAAAATGGAGATTATTCATGAAATTGTTTTCATTCTTTTCTATTGATGACCTTCTTCACTTCCTCAATCATATTATCCCACCATTCATACATCAAATAAAGACAAGGCTTATGGAGATTCTTCATGAAGTTGATTTCTTTGTTTTCTATAGATAACCTTTTTCACTTGCTCAATCATATTATCCCACCATTCATACATCAAATAAAGACAAGGCTTATCAGTATCTGTCTTCCTAATTATCTCATAGATAAGCTCGGTAAAAGAAAGAATGTAGTCTATATCATCCCACATGCGATTATCTAACAACGTCTCATTAATTTACTGAAGCCGCCTTCTTATAATCATCTAATTTATAATCCTCCCACTTTGGACTAATCACCATTTGTTGCAACCATTCTTGATTGCCTTAAACCTCTTAAACATAATAATTGTAGATGCAAATCTTGTGGGAGCAACCGAAAACAATTTGAAAGGACAATGATCATTGAACATAACTAATCTCATTGCATGATTTATCATGGCGGTATATTGAATAAATTTAGAGGTCCTAGTAGCAACTCTTATAAATATTTACTTAATAAAAAAAAATCACACAATAGTCCATTGATACTTCTATCCTCTTATTAATATGGAAGAAAAATCAAACTTTTCAACCCTAAATAGGTTATAGTGACGATTTTCGGTCCTCTTTTGCCAGCCAGAGCTCCCAAACCATGTAAGTTTCGATGTGGAGTGTATGATATTGTTTTGAGTGAGCTATTCCTTTGGAATGTGGGTTTTCATATGATTTTTTCTTTAAGATTAGTTTGACATAAGTTTGTGGGTTTCCATATGATTTTTTCTTTAAGATTAGTTTGACATAAGTTACTCAAGCATCAACGCTTCGATTTAGTACTTCTCACTACCTCATTATTGCTAACAGTGTTGGCAACTACGATGTTATCGAGCATTAGTAGTGGGTATGGTAGATTTATTAGCATTTTGCATTTATGTTTTCAGACAAAGGGTTTTTGGCCAATAAATTAGGGAGTTATAGGTCTCCTCTTATGTTTTCAACTTTGATAAAGTTAGGCTCAGGCAGTGTGCTCTGTGTTTTATTTATGAATTTTTTTAATTTTTTTTTTAAATCCATTTGTCACCTCGTGTCCATCGGCCATCTGCCCTTCTCAGTCTAATCTTGTTCTCTTTTGATCATCGAAAGCAGCCTCCTCGTCCTTCCCAACCAGCCTTCTGTTCACTAGAATATAACTATTCAAAATCGTGACTTGCATTTTGGTGTACAAAAATTAAACACCTTGCTTGTTTTGCCATCTACCGGACTCCTAATCCATAATACTACCTACCTACTAAACCTACCCCTCTTGATTCCTCTTAAAAAAAAATGAACACGCACATTGCTCGCTTCGATAGAAACTAAACCCACCAATCTCAACAAGTCTGAAGCTCAACACAACACCAGCAGCAGCGGCGATGAAATCCAGCAGAGTGTTTGCAGGGCTCTTCCTTCTGTTGGCTCTCTACTGTGGTCTAGACCCTTTTAAGCACAGCGCAATCTCTGACTTTCCTGACTTCTTATCCCACGAAATCGACATGCCCAGTTTCTCCTCGGTTCCTACGGAGAGAGACACCCAAAATTTGCTTCGTAAATCGGAGATTAGGTTCCTGAACCAGGTTCAGGGCCCTGAGAGCGTTGTGTTTGACTCACAAGGACGTGGACCGTATGCTGGTGTTGCTGATGGGAGAATCTTGTTCTGGAATGGTCAAGCCTGGACTGATTTTGCCTATACTTCGCCTAATAGGTCGGTTTGCTCTTTTGTTAGTGTTTTAGCTCATTGATGTTGTTGTGCATGAGCTATTAGAAATTGGTTTTGTCGAAATTGCTCTTCATTGGAATGCATCACTTACTTTTTTTATCATTAAAACTGATTATGGGTCATTTAATGGATACATATAATGTGGGATATGATGTTGAGAAGTATCAGGTAGTAGCCTGCAAATATTGTTGCACAGCAATCAGACATGGTTATTATTAATTTTTTTTAAAGGATCAGCCATGTATATTAAAATAAGTTCTCAATGGTTTTGAGTTGCCTGCTTGCCTTTTTCAATGAAGGACTTTACAGTGCAGCTGTTTGTTAACATTCAAAATGACATAATTCTTTGCTCATGTTTTATTTGGGATACAGGTCTGAGATATGCGATCCGAAACCATCACCTATGAGTTACTTGCCAAATGAGCACATCTGTGGAAGGCCGTTGGGCCTCCGTTTTGACAAGAAAACAGGAGAGTTGTACATTGCGGATGCATATTTTGGGCTGTTGAAAGTGGGGCCAGAAGGTGGTTCGGCAACTTCACTTACAACTGAAGCAGAAGGGGTGCCATTGAGGTTTACTAATGATCTTGACATTGATGAAGAAGGCAACGTTTATTTTACTGATAGTAGCACCAAGTACCAGAGGAGGTAGGCTATTTATGCTTATTTCTTTTTATGTTGACAACTGTATGTCTGTATCATACTAAAGATGATACAAGTCTTTAATAGTTATTACAAGTCTCTCACCAGTAACAGGTGGATTTACTAGTTACACTTGGAGAGAATGTTGACACCCCCATGTTTTGTTGTAACTTGTTACATTCAAGGTTTAACATCTCTGAATGTCACTTTATCATTTGCTAAAACAGAGGAAAAATAAAAATTTAGAACATAGAATTCACATCAGTACCTCCATTGATAGACAACTGAAAAAAATTTCATGTAGTTTCATAAACAATACATAACTGCATGCCTTTCTATGCTTAGCGACTCTACAAGTATTGTTGCTGGTACTTATATAGTATTCTTTTTTAGCTCTGTATTTTAGACCTGACTTGCTAATGATATGGGTGATTTTGATGATTTGCTTCCTGTTAATCTGGTGTTACCAGTAGTCTGTGGAGTGACTTGTCAGTCAATGTCTCAGTGATATGTTTTGGGACCTGGGATCAATAAATCCTAGATATTAGATAATACTGATACAGAAGAACAACAGTACAGATATGAAGTAAGAGAGATCGAGAGATTGCAAAAATTAGAGTTTGTACACATGAGTTTTCTTCATAAGAAAGGCCTGAAGAAAGTTTTATAATTCAAGAAATGTTTGAATATTCTAGTTAAGGATCATTAGTTAAAAGGACGATAAATAATCCATGTACTTTGTATATGGTAGCCTGGTGCCAATTTTACAGAAGTAACCCCATTATCTTTATTCAGGTGAAGAAAAAAAAAACCCATTTTCTTTATACTGTGAAAATCTTTTGGTGTTTTTTGAGGACGTTTATGTTTTTTCTTGTTTTTTTTCTTCTTCTGTTTATAATTAACAAACAAAAAGTATCATTTTAGTTCTGAGTTCTAACAGAGCCTTTGCCTTCAGGAACTTCCTGCAGTTGGTTTTCTCTGGAGATGATTCTGGGAGGGTTCTAAAATACAACCCAACCACCAAGGAAACAACTGTTCTCGAAAGGAATATCCAATTCCCAAATGGTGTGTCTATGAGCAAAGACGGTTCATTCTTTGTTTTTTGTGAAGGATCAAAGGGCAGGTGAGTTCCAATCTTATTTCTAACTCGTTCAGAGTTATTGTGTATCTTCTCTTGTTAAGGGTAGATATGCAAAGCATGAGTAGGGATATATGCTCTTCAAGGAGAACAAGTCAATCAACAGAATGTTAGAGGTTAGATTACTTTCATGTAAAAGTATGCCATCTCGACGAAAAGTGCCTATGAAAGCAGGCACGTACCTACTAGATCTTCGAGTATCTACTGAAAGTGCACCATAAAAGCTGCAGGAGTTTATAACTGCTTAATTGCCCAGTTCCTTTTTTTTAACCTGGTGTTTATTATTATTATTATTATTATTAACGAAATCAACTGGAGTTTCTTGCTATACCAAAATATGTGATGTAAGGACACCAATTTCTTTTTCTTGTACCCTTAAAAAATTAAACAAGCATTCATTCTCAAAAAAAAAAAAAAAAAAGTGATCAAGCATTAATTGTTAATAGGACTATACCAACTATTTAGTGTATTTTTTTTTTGCAGCTAGCTTAGACTGTTTTTGGAAATTACACAAGTATTGCTTTCAAAAATAAAATTATGACTTTATTGTTAATTGTGTAGATTACGCAAGTATTGGTTGAAAGGTGAAAAAGCAGGAACTTCAGAAGTGTTCGCTGTGCTGTCTGGATTTCCCGACAATGTCAGAACTAATGATAATGGTGAATTTTGGGTAGCAGTCCACTGTCGCAGGTCCATATACACATATTTCTGTGCCTTATTCCCAAGAATAAGGAAATTGATACTCAAGCTTCCAATTTCAGCTAAGATTCAGTTCCTGCTTCACATTGGGGGCTGGCCTCATGGAGTTGCTGTCAAGTACAGCCCAGAGGGTAAGCTTTTGCAGATTTTGGAAGATAGTACAGGAAAGGTTGTTAAAGCTATCAGTGAAGTGGAAGAAAAGGATGGAAAATTATGGATGGGAAGTGTTTTGATGCCCTTCATTGCAGTCTATAACCTAGCTTAAGAAAAAGAGTTTGTTCTCGCGCTCAATTTCCATCGTTATTTATTCTCGCTCTATAGTGTTCCTCTTCGACAACTTCAAGCAATCACCCCTCTTTACCTTCTATATTTCCAACTTCATAGTCAAAATGTTGAGGACTGGGATTGTCCATGTATCTTGGTACTTTATAGCGTCATGGCAATATATGTGTTTATAATCGCTTTGTTCCAGTTCGCTTATTCCGCTTCAATATTCGGTATTTTCAGTACGCACTTTACTAAGTTATTTCACATGTCTCCAAACTTTGCTAGTTAGAAGAAAATGTGTAAGTGGTCAGGAGTTCATGACGATTTATCTAATGCCAGAAATATCCTATAAAAAATAAAATATAGAATCGTGGCATTTTCATTTTCATTTTTGTAGTGGAAACTTTGTGAAACGGGAAGGCAGTGAGCAATAGCAATGGAAGCCCTCAAGAATTTTTGTTTAGTGTCGGAGCCTTTAGTATGTATTTTCAGTATGAAGTCTACGTAGTTGGAAGCGTTTCACACTTAATAGGATTACGAGATGATGCTAATATGAAAGCTTTAAAATACCGCAACCTTCTTTTTCTCACTCTCTCGACCTAGGGTTAGGGTTAGGGTTTTGAGACGGCTGCTCGGTGCGACTCATATGGTGGTAGTGACGGCGTCGGCAGCCTCCATGACTGCACGTCTGGCGTCCAAGCTCTCTCTCGGTTTAGAGGAAGAGCCGGTGGACCTGGGGGATCTTCGGAGCCCGGAAAATGGGTTCGTTGCTTCCCGTTTCTACCTGGTTGGTCGTCTCAACACCAGCAAGGCCATGACTTTTGACTCTTTCCGCGGCGCTGTGCGGTCCATGTGGAAGACCTCGGCCTCGGTGGAGGTCACGGCACGGGGAGATAGGTACCTTTCCACGTACAACAATGAACGTGATCTGTCGAGGATCAAGAAGGGTGGTCCGTGGTGCGTCCAGAGGGTGATGGTGATTCTCAACGACTATGATGCTTTTTCTGACATCATGAAGGTGCCGCTGGACCTCATTTGGATTTGGGTGGCAATTTCAGGGCTTCAGTCGGCGCTCCTTACGGTGGCCACCGTCCGGCTTGTCGGGGAGACGATCGGCCCGGTTCTCCAGATCGATCACTCTGTCCTGGGTCGTGGTACGTACTGCTAGGGTTCGCTTAATCCTCCCGATCAATGCCCCGATGAAGCTTGAACGTCGGCTTAGGGTTTCTCCCTCTGATGTGATCACGGTGGAGTACAAGTACGAGAGGCTTCTAGGTCGCTGCCGCACTTACTGCCGGATTGACCATGGAGGGCAGACGTGCCCTAGTGAGGGTACGCAAGAGGAAGCAGCGCTGCCTTCTCAAAGGGCTGCGCAACTGGGGATGATCTTCAGGGCAAACTCAGCCCCAGGTATGACTATCTCCTCTTCTCCTTCGCTCTCATCCCTCTCGGGGTTATTTCCGAAGGAGAAACGCCAAGTACAGCTCCGAGCAGTATCATAATTCTCATCTCTATCGAAGGTGACCGGAGTTCGCCGGGTTCGGGATGAGAAGCAGGGGTGGCCTTTGGGCCGTGCGATAGGTGCGGCTGCACTGGGCCTTCGATTTTCGGGGGCCTCAAAAAAATTTATTCCGTAGTTATGTATTATATATAAAAAATGCTAACATGTAAACATATATCTGTATAGCCAGAAGGGTTAAGGCGTTCTGTTTGCATTTTAAGTAATTAACCTCAGTTCGAGGCCTGCCTCCTCTAATCCTCCCTCTTTTTTTCTTTCTTTTTTTCGATATTCCTCTTCCCTTATGCGTTTTTCTCTCCCGATTTTCTTTTCTTTTATGCGTTGATTCCTTATCTATCTTCTAATCTTCACAACCTTGATTCTCTCCTCTCCAGGAAAGAAAAAAAAACAAAACAAAATCATAATCCCTTAAACAAAACCCAAATCCCTTTTCAGTTTCACGAAGGATCAAATTTCATTGAATCATTGATACATAATTCTCCAAGGTACCTTACTATCTTTGATTTCTACGAATTCTATCTCTGTTATTATTTTCTTTCTTATTTTACATCGTTGTTCACTTGTTCTTCCTCTATTCCTTATGTAAGTTATGTTCTTGAGTTCTTCATATGATCATATGATCAATCTAATTCAACTCATCATAAAATTTCTTCATATGATTGATTATATTTCAATATTGCTAGTACTATTTCATTAGTATTTGCTAATTGCTATTATACTGTTATAAATTGAATCAATGATCATTCTGTTTTATTTTTTTACTGAATAATTTTTTTAAATATGAAAAATTAATTGATGATTTTGCTTCTAAAAATGCAAGAAGATCAATGTTTAGAAAGTAGTAATGCGCTAGCTGTTATTTTTGTTCCTTTTGTTAAAATATTTGTGATAGTTTTAATGATTGATGATCCAATGGAAAAGCTTCGTGGTTTTCAGGTAAGATTATTTTGTTAGCAACTTTGTGATTTCGATCAATTCATTGGTTTTGTAGTTGAATTAAGTTTTTGTTTTTTGTTTTCAGGTTCCTTCATGTAATCAAGTTCCTTCCCTTTGTTGGTTTTGGAACTAAAAACCATTTTGGTTGTATGTCGGTAATACAAGTTTTCAGGTTCCTCCTCTTTCAACAATTGTTTCTTTTTACTTTAAATAACTGAGGAATATGTTAACATAATTTTTTGCTCGGTGTGTACTCTTATGTTGCAATTTAGTATTTATTTTAAGAATTAGAAGAATATAATACATATTTTATTTCGTAATGCTATATAT
This sequence comes from Potentilla sterilis, assembly GCA_963682095.1. Taxonomy (NCBI): domain Eukaryota; kingdom Viridiplantae; phylum Streptophyta; class Magnoliopsida; order Rosales; family Rosaceae; genus Potentilla; species Potentilla sterilis. The sequence goes on along the minus strand of OY821755.1, from coordinate 29,377,653 downwards.
CTTGTTTGTTGAGAATATTTTTTTTGACACATAGTATATATGAAAAGGGCCACAAATTTTTGTTCGCACAGGGCCTCTCGTTACTCAGGACCGGCCCTGATGAGGAGGACTCAAGTCAGGACAAGCGTACCAAGCACTGCTTGGAGATCATAACTTTGGAGCTTGGACCGGGTGACCTAGGCTTTATGGTGGATAATGATGGAGTTATTGGCCTTGCTCGCAAATCCCCGAAGAAACGTGGACGCTCTAGGGGGAGCAAGAACAAGAAGATGGCATCAAATATGAACTTCGATTCGATGACGTCTCCATCCGGGACTGCAGGGAGGATGGACAACCCATAAGGTGATTCGGCAGGTGGAGGTCTGATGGATTCGGGGTCAGCCTCGGAGGTTGGCAAAGGGGCCGACGTGGCGTGAGGTGGTGCAACCTTGCACCAGGATCCCGTCATGAGAGGAAGGAGGGCTGCTCTACGTGTTCCTGAAAGGTACACCATGTGGTCTTGGGCCTGAACGTCTTGGTGGAGTCATCTCTTCTATCTTGATGGTTATTACTCACTTTCTTAGTTTATTGTCCGCTTGTTTTGGACGTATATATTTTGCTTTATTCGAACTTTAGTCTCGTTTATTTCGTTTCGTAGCTTTATTTCAGAATTCTTTAGTTTGTAGTGGAGTTTCGACTCCTGTTTGACCAGACACAATCGGTCGTATGACTTATGCCAATGAAGTTATTAATTCTCCTAAAAAAAAAAAAAATCTATGTAGTTGGAAAAATTTGGTACTTTCATGAATCTGGTGATGGTCATTATTTGCTATTACATAACTCATTGTAATTGATTTATAGTTAGTTTTTATTTAATCTAGAAAAAAATTCTAAGTTTGCAAGAAAAATAAAAAATTCTATAAAAAGCCCCACTAAAACTGGGAAACAGAAAGGGACTGATTTTCATCAAACAATGACTAAACACAAGGTTGCAAGTTGCCAACAAATTTAAACAGTCCAGAAGAGGGTTTTACACTGAAGACTTTGAAAGTTGAAAGGCACAAGAAGATGGAGAAGAAATGAAATCATTTTCAAGATAAGAGCTCCACTTTTCAAACGTATCCAATAAAGAGAAGAAAATTTCAAGCAAAGATCTAGGAAGAAGAAGAAGATGGAGGAACAGTTACCCTAGAGCTTCATTCATGACCAACTTTGTTCCCCTATTTTAAGGTAATGAACTTATATATGGTTCTCAAATATGAAGCTGTTGCATGTCTTTGCTTGATTGAATTTGAAATAGTAAAAGTCTCTGCATTTCTGTCAGTGATCTCCTTCTTTCATTCTTTCTCTCAGTAGTAAGGGTTAGGGTTTAGCTAGGTTGTTGATTCCTCACTCGAATTCACAACACTTTGTCTTAGGTCCAGCACTCAAATCTGATCATAGCTTCCCTGACATTTATAATGAATTCCCGAAAAGGAAAACTGAAGATTTTCTTTTTCATAGTCAAAATGCCAAGTTCTATGAATGGTTTCATATTAGGCATCGGTTTTGGCCTTCTAGTGACCTTAAGTGGGTTTCTTGGTTTGAAAGAGTGGAAGCTCAAAAGAGTTATGTTTGGCATCAAGCTGGGATCTATGACATTCTCCAATTCTCTAAGTTTACCATTCCTCTTAATTGTTCCTTAGTACTGGCTGCACTATAACGACCCGAACCTTAAAATACCCCCTAAAAAGTTTTGATTTAATTTTGACGTTTTAAAAATTTATTTTAAAATCCGGGAGTTTCAAAGATTGATTTTTAATACGTTGACCCGACCGAGAATTTTATTTCTCGACGAGATAGAGGACGTTAAAACGAGTTCATAGACACGTAGCAGGTTTGATTTAGAGTTCGTGTGTAAAAGTTATGACGTAAAATAGGGGGGAGGCAATTTCTGGAAACCAGCGGAACTTTCCGGATCCGGGAATATTCTTGGAGAGGGGGGAATATTACATTTTTTTTTCTTCCTCTCTTTTCTCTCTCTCTCTCTCTCTCTCTCTCCCCGATCGGGCTCGAGCCCGAGTCCCACCAACGGAGGCGCCGGCTCTCGGTTCTCCGCCGTCCGGCCACCGATCGGCGCGCCACCGGTGCCGATCGGTTTGTCTTCTTCTCCTCTTCACGTCTGGGGTGGGTATTCGGGGAGGATAGCCGTCGTTCGACCGGTCGAAGCTCGAGAAGGCTCGACTGTGTCGAACCGAGTTCTCGCTCCATCGGCCACCAATCGACACGATTCCGGTCGAAAATCGATGGTCTCGGCCCGTGCAATCAACCCACGGAAGGAATTAAACCAATTTAACCCAGGTAAGGAGAAATTTGAAATCGAAATTTCTAGGGTTTTGGGGAATTTCGGTTAGGGTGATTGAGATGATGGAATTGATGATTTTGGAGGTTGAATTTGAGTTCAGGAGGTTGATTATAGTAGGTTAGGTGTGATTTGAGATTCGATTGGTTGAATTTTGGGAGAGATTGAGGGCATGGCGATTCTGCCGCCGTGTCGGCCGCCGTTCGCGGCGTCTGCGTGGGCTTTTAGCGGCGGAGGCGACGGGGGTGAAGCCCTGGGGTGGTGGCGATCAGATTGGGAGGAAATGGAGGTATTTTTGAGCCTCTTGTGGGGGAGCTGCCGGCGGCGGGGCGGCGGAGCTGCTGCTGCTGGCGGCGGAGGAGGAAGGGTAAATAGTAAACGTTAAAAGGGTAAATAGTAAACGGTAAAAGGTAAATAGTAAAAGAGTAAACAGTAATAATAAAAGGGTAAACAGTAAAGTAAATAGTAAATAAAAATTCTGACTTTGATTATTACAGTTGACTATTCGTAAAAAAGTAAAAAAAAAATATGGTTAAAAAGAGATTTTACGCCAAATTAAGCAATAAGAGAGTTAAACGATCTTTGTTCCCAGTGGGTGGGCGGTTGCGGTCAGGGAGTAAAGAGTTTTACTTGGTTTTGGGTTATTTTCGGACCTGTTTCGGATTTTTCGAAGAAATTTCTAGGACAGGTTGTTACATGCACTCTGCTAGTGGTCAACTTCCACCAACTCTTTTCATTTTGGTCATGCCCCCTTACTAATTACTATTAGTGTCTTGGATCTAAGTGCTCTGGTAGGACTTAGACCATGTGGTGCCCTATTTGATGCTGTTGTTGCTGATTCCGTCTCCATCTTGGATGAGACTTTTGGCATTCGAATTACCCAATGTTCCAGTTTCTCTTCGTTTATTAGGGAACATAACTATACTGAAAGAGCTGTGACAGATGAAGAGCATGTAGCATTTCTTCACTATTGGCTTTGTCGTTACCTTCTTTGTTCTCCAGCATTCAAGATCATCAAAACCAATTTGCCTTTGGCTGTGGCCTTGTCCAGGGTGAGTCATACGCTTTAGGACCCCTGGTTCTTGCCTACTTGTATAGAGGCATCAAAGACTTGCTGCATTCTCAGCTAAATACTACAGGTGGACCACTATGGATCCTTCAACTTTGGCTTCATGCATACTTTCCCAAATGCGTCCAGATTGTTTTGCAATTAGTAACCTCTCATGTCATGGACCAAAATATGTTTCTTTCAAGGAGTCTAAACTTTCGTTTCGTGATTGCTTATTGTATATGCACAACTTAGACAAAGAAGAGAATTTCAACTACAATCCATATTCAAAGTTAGATGCTATACCTCCATGGTTAGTATTTCCTTGGTCTGAAATGTCTGAAACTGAATTTTCACACTCAAGGACATGTTGGCTAGCTTTATTGTTAGTCGAGATCTTCCTGTAGGTATTGCTCCTCCAAAATTTGGAAACAAAACGTTTGGTTTTGAAGCATATTGCCCAAATCTTTGTGCACGCCAGTTCGGGTTGATACAAGGCATTCCAACTCCTCCATACTTCTCTCTTAATACCCATTTCCTCGAAAAGATAATTGTTCGCAGTTTTGAAGAACAACTCCAGGTGCTTAAAGTTATCAATGCTCATTTGTTCACAAAACTTGAACTTTCGTCATATTCACCACTACCTAATACCACCTCATCCTTCAAAGCCTGGTGGACGAAATACTATCAGCACATCTTTCCTCAAGATTTGAACTATCTTGTAAAGTTCGATGACTTGACACGAAACAGAACGCCTCACCAAGAGCCTGCTGGGAAAGCAAGAAAGAATGGTTTGAGAACGAGCAAAGGTATTTCAGCTCCCATCTACTTTTTCTATTCACTTGAAAAAAAATTATCAGATGAACTATGACATTAATGCTATAGCTATAACAAAGTTATTTTCATAAGCCATTTTACTGATGCATCATAAACATACAACCGTTAATCCCCTTCTTCTTTAGTTCAACTGAGTTAGTTAATCCTTCAAGGACAGTTACTCGAGGTTGGATTCCTTTATGTTATGATAAAACTTGTTTCAAAAATGTAGAACTTTCTCTGCTTGTCGTTGTTCATGCAGGGGCAATCCCTATTCAAGACTCCAGTTCTCACCAACAGCGAGTACCAGAGTCTGGTAGATCAATAAAAAGGACTAGGTATGTGGATCAGCGAGGAACCTATTCAAGTGTGACGGATGGAAAAGAAATGCTGCCTAGGATTCAATGCCTGCATGGACAAGGCAGAGTTCATAGCAAGACAAGAATGACTATTAAAGCATGCCATTTTTTGAGAAGTATAAGAAAGGGGAATTATTTATGTCAGACCAAGTTTGCGGAAGCTGCTAGTGAGACAAAGAAGTCGACAATGTGTGAGAACAAACAAGCTAATCGCCCATCAAAACATCAATTCCAGATTGCACAAGCAAAAAGTTGCGACAACAAATCGACACAGATAGAAGACGGGCATTATTGCTTGATGGATCTGACACATTCCCATTCTCAGTTTCTGCCTGAGGCCACCAAAGCCACCTTCGAAAAGAAAACAAGTTCTCAGTCAAAGCATCAAGGCTCTGATGCTGTATCTGCAAAACTAGTTGAATCAACTGAAGATAACATAGATTTTCTGGTTAATGATCCTCCACTAGCAGAGACTATGGATGCTTCAAATGACAAGATACTGAGTCAAATTTCATCTCCGCCAACAGAAGCAGCTGACCCTCGGACACCTCAAGAGCCAAGCATTCCATTCCCGTTCCATGCACCTTCATGTCATCCGAACCCTTCCAGTTCTCATATCATCCGTGACCCTGAGGTAATTCTTATAAAAGAGCTTTGATCCTTTTATAGCAACGTTTAATTACGCTAACACATGAAATAAACACTGTGATGAAGTTCTCCTGTAATAATACGTCATTCAACTTCAGGTATCAAAACCTACAAATTCTAACGAAGGTTTGGAATTTCTGGAATGTTATCTACACAAGCATTCAAATATTGGTAACGTGGTCAAAACTGAAGAAACTGTCATTCCTGAATCTGAAGAAGTTTCTCAAGCCAAGGTCAAGATCCAAAGTCTTTCAACACTTCCTCTGGATAAAGTCATGGAAACTGAATGTTTACAAAGCTTCAAGTCATCACTGGAAACTTTGCTCAGATCTAATGACCAAATTGGGGTGCAGTTAGCAAACATTGAAGGTGTGTTGATGAAGCTTGCTGTTCTGGAGTCCAAGTACCTCTCAGCTGAAGTGAACAAAGCATATTTTCAGAAATTACAGCTCGAACAGGAAGTGACAGACTACACTAACCAAATTTCTGAAGCTAAAAATGAAGAGGCACACTTTCTTATTTGTCTAAGTATACAGAAGGCGAGAGTTGAGGAACTTGAGACAAAATTGGCTGAAGAGAAAGCTACCTTGATTGCATTTGAGAAGTACCATGCCACCTACAAATGCAAAACTGATGAATTGAATTACAAGTGTCAACAATCCCAGCAGATGCTTTGTGATCATCGTATTAATGAGAGAACATTGGTGAACAAAGCTTTGCAAGCCAGAAGTGATTTTAAATCAATTGAAGCAACTTGGGTTCAGATTCAGCATCTTGTATCTTCAATTGGTGGGAGCAAGCAGAGTTAGTATTCTGCATATCATGAAATGGGCTCTAAATTTTGCTTGCATTGGCTTGTAAGAAATGTAACCATCTACCAAATCAGAACATGGATAACTTAACTACTTAAATACCTGCATATAAATGTACTAAGAATGCAGGTCGACCAAACTTCTTCTTTTTTGATGAATGTGTGTGTAATATATGCTTATATGTGTTCCAAACTCTAAGCTTAATTTTGGATGTCTTCTTTGATTATTCACTTTTTCTCCTTGAGGAAAATTCAATAGAAGCTTGAGATTTCCTGCAAGCAAGTGAGCATGTACCTCGGCACGGGAGGGTGTCGTGTATCTGTAGCATGTCAACTCACCCTTCACGGTAGAGGTGTTTCAGGTGAGATTTTTAGATTTGCTGTATAGTGATTCAAAATGAAAATAATGCTTATGCTCTTCGTTTTGTAGATTTTATTCCTCCATATATTTTGACAATGCCATCCATATGTTTTGAAGTACAATATGCTAAAACTGTAATAAAATATCTTTGGATTGAGCTCGATGAAAGATCATAATGGAAAATTATGTCCTTGCATTTGAAGAAGTAACTATCCTCTTTGTAACTATTGCAGTTGTTCCAGTCATATTTGTTTGCGTGGTCTCTTGTCTAGGCATTCCGACCTCAGCTTTAGGCATCAGTAAACTCTATGTACTGTTGCCTTCCATTCCAAGTTTTAACCGTAGTCTCCTTGTGGAATGGTTATATAAACAACATTTTGAGTCTGTCTAGTGAAGAGTCCTACTCTTGTGATCTGTAAGAGCTTGGAAGTTGGAAGAAATTTTCCTTTCATCTATGAAGCTAGGAACAACTGTCCGATGGAGATCTTAGTGGATTTGTAAACCATTACTAGAACAGATCACAGTAGGGGCAGTCCTGAATAGAGAGACTCGAAAGAGCCACTGTGCTGGTTTCCTCTTTTTACTGCTGTGAAAGTTAATCAAGATATATGTGGCAGGTAACATGTGAAATTTAACTACAAAAAAAATTAGTTTGAAATAGTACAAAGCTTCTCCCCAAAGTCCCTTGTCCCTGTTTATTTCACCAGGTATAGCAAATATGCAGATATGCTCCCAGCCCAATACATATAATCTTGAAATGAGTGTTGTTTCAGTTGGTATACTTCTACAATGATGATTGACGCCTCATGTGGGTGAGAAGTTTACAGCCAAAAATAGACCAAACTAACATGCATGTTCTAGATCAAATATATTCATGAATAAGATAACCAAGTGATTACAATTGACCAAAAATGATAGAACCAACGTAATAGAGCATAAAGGACTTTTCAAATCTAAATAAAGTCACATCAGGACTGTTTGCTCACCAATGGAAGAAATAAGTTGAAGTATCCAAATCTAAGTTGTCTCTACCTATTTAAGCTCCTGTTTGTAGAACTTTAACTAGAAGTAACCATCATGCTTGCTTGAACCAAGTTTGCTCATGTCTGCTGGGCATTGTTCATGCCAAAAGTCTGAGTTAATGTCGAGTTCATTCATTTTCGTTGCAGGTGGCATGAGACACCTCAAATTCTTCAGACATCTCTCGTCGACCAGTCTTTTCGAGCAGTGGCTTCTGTTTTGGGAGATAGATGAGAAACTTAGGTCCTGATTCCTTTTGAGCTTCAGCAAAGTTGAGGAGTAGAGTCTAGTTGTTCTTCAAAATCCATTTTATGCTTGAAAGCTGCGATTCTTGTTGCCGAGTGGTACTTGGACAGTGACAAAGTCAGATGTACTATAGCGATGTTTAACCAAGTCTTCAATGGTTTCTAGGACAGGTACAAGTTTGTGATCACCCTTGAATTGGTGTTTGCTGTTAACGTTAATGATATGGACATAAATGATCACAATAACCATTTTTGGAATTCCGTAATATTGACCTTGTGACAATACATCTCAATTACTCGAGGAGAATATTACAGAAAAGAATGATTTTATTTCATTTCCATTTAGACTTTTATTCAATGGGCAGATAAAGACACTACCGCCCCATCCATCCGGATGATTACACACAGCTTAAGTGCCACTACTAACAAACCACCTACAAAAATTGAAAAAATATTGGTGATTGTAAGATACATTTATGTACTTAATTGTGTATTTAACTCTAGCTTATCTTGTTTCTCTTCTACCCGAGACCCAGAACCACAAAAAGGGCAAAAGGGAGAAAGAAAAAGAGAAATAGAAAGAGACATACTAAGGTAAAAGAAAAACCCACTTAAAAAAAAAAAAAAACCAAGTTCACCACCAAAATCCAATATTCTTGTAAGCTGCCTTCCTATCCAAGCCTTTTTACATTCATTGATTAATCTCAAGGACTCCCTGTCTGCACAAATGAAGTGTTACATCAGCAAATTGCAAGTATAACTCCATTAGTCAATATAATGAGGTCACATGCAAGATGTAGAGTTCATATATGTTGGCAGTGCAAAATCATCCCTTGAGTTACTAGAGATCACATGAAGTAGTTTGGTACTACAGGAGAGATTATAACCTTGGCCTGTTTTTCTGGTCATGCCCATATACGAAAACACAGTCGCAGCATACTTCATTGGCAAGTGGTGAACCGAGAATTCTGACCAACGGCACTTAGCATCCGACATGTTACTTCCATCAATTTTCCTGCCAATTTCACATATTTCATCTGGTAAGCCTAAGGATAAGCATATAAATTCAGCAAAAACCAGTTGAAACATGATATTTGCTACCTTATTTTTCTGCTTCATTACACCATACAAAATTCTTCAACATAATTTTCAGAAATGAAAAGAGCACGCTCTGACTTTTTATACGGTCTATTCCATCATTTGTTTGGTGAGCATTCTATGCTTCTACTGCAGACTCTAATGAGATTGACATCTTTCTAATGGCATTGTCAAATATAATTAATTTAGTATATTGTTTACTTTTATTATGTAATTAACTGTAAAAATGAATCACAATTTTGCAGCAGGGAAGAACTATTGTTTGGAAACATTCTTAGGAACTGCGGCTATGGTTGACTGATAAAGGAAAAACACGGAAAAGAAAAAAATCAAAAGAAAACTAACTAACAAAGTATTTAAGATGTTAGTCTCAAACTATTGTTAGTGGTCTATTTGTTGGGCGATTCATGTGCACAGCATCACACACCAGTTGTGAAATGGAGAAGAGAATCAGTGGTGCTATAGATATTAGAAGACAAAGCCTCTTTATCACCAACAGCTGGTTTTTGTTCTGTTTTGGTATAAGGTCTCAATCATCAACACAAATTTCCTGAACTGCCCCTTCCTGCACTTCCTAATTAACCTCAGTGTAAGAGAAAAGTTCTCGCTCTTTCTGGGGGCTAAACAATAATTTTAGTATAATTTAATAAATTTTCCTTTACAAGATTACATGTGAATCCAACTGTAATTTATTGAAACAAGAACCTCACCCTGCACTCTCAGAGTGATTGAGTCACAATCCTATGAAAAAACAAAGAGGTACTAAAAGGAAAATTTATTGTCATTGCTCTTTTCTAGAATGGCTCCAAATAAGCCGATTCTGTGCAACATAGAGTAATCTAGCTAGGTTAAAAGACAACAACTAGGATGACATCCGTAAATTGTTTTTTGACTCCATTATACCTATACCTATAAAGTCCGATCTTCGTTCACGGGTGCGGGAACACCATCGTATCAATCAAACCCATAAATACACAAACTACATACCTCTATCAAGTTATGGCCCAAAAAACCAAAACGGTTAGAACTTAGGAGTTTTCGAAGTTGTCTTATGCCTCATTTTGGATCCCTACCCAATTCCAGCTGAATTATATTTTCACGAAAATTTGTTCAGTAAATTAGAAGTTTAAAAGGAAGAGCTATAGTTGGTAAAAATAAATAGTAAAGAGCGCTATAGGAGTGTCTTTAGTTAAACCTTGTTGTGCTTAATGTTACCACATTCCACTCTCAGATTCCAATCCTATTAGAAGAGACTACCTGTTCCCACTTATTTTCTTTCCTTGAAAGCAATCATTATCATCTAACACACAATGAAGTTTTCAATGCCACCCCAAAAGCCAATTCCACATTTTCCTTTTTGGCCACGCTTAACCCACATTTTCAAGCAATACCAAAGAGTTAACTTTTTCTATTCAACAAAGAACAAAGAAAAGAAAAATAAAAATGTTGAATAGAAACAAAACACATACCTCTCCTGGGCCTGGCAACAATCTTAGCGGGTTGAACAGTTTTGGTTTCGGACTTGGACTCCACCTCCTCCGCCGGGAACAAAACACTGTCAATCCCCTGCACTGAGATCCGACCATCCGTATAAATATCCGGGTCAAACAAGTACGCCGAGCCCTCCCCCTGCCCGAACTTCACCGACCCATCAGCCTCTTGAGCCACCACCTTGTTAGGGAACCGCAGCGTTTCATAGCTCACCTTCCCAAACCTCCTAACGGCATTGTACATACTCTCCTCCGTCTGATACTCCGGTATCAAATGGTAGTACATGATCTGCTCCGGCGCACCCGGCTCGCTGAGCTGGTCCGTCGTCAGCTTCGCCATTGCCTCGTCATTGGGAGCCAGAACAGTGAGCACATAACCCTCCGAAACTAACCGACCCATCTCAGTAGCTAGAGAAGTTAAATTTACCAAAATGTCCGCCATCTCGTTGTAACCGCCGTAGTGCAGCAGCGTCTGGATGAAGTCCTTGACCTGCGCGTGGCCGTTGAAGTGATGGTGGGGCCCGCCAGGTCCGGGAGCGGGAGCCGGAGCGAGTGAGGGTCCGGGAGCCAGTGCGTCGTAGATGGGCAGAACCGGTGAGGATCCGGGTTTGGTCGGCGGGGCGGGTTTTTTCAACCGGTTTGTTCTCGGGTCGACTTCGGGAGCTCCCTCAGGTTTGACGGCGCTAATGGAGCGGAGGTTCCGGCGCCGGTTGAAGTCGTCTTCGACGGAGCGCGGGATGAGAAGCCTCTCGATGGCGTGGATGATACCGTCGGGTCGGGTCACCGAGTCCGGGTGAATGACCCGGGCGAGATCTACGGCCTTTTCACCTGACTCCAGCCTGGAGAGGTGGAGATGGTCTTGGGAGAGCGTCTGGTGCCGGGTTGAGGTAGTGTGGGTGGGCCATTCGTCGGATCCGACCCGGGTGGGGATGACGTGGAAGAGGAGAAGCTTCTGGAGCGATTTGAGGTTGCCCGGTTCGAGCAGGTAGCGCTTGAAGTCCGGGTCGAGGTCGCGTTCGACGGCGTCGTTTCGGGGAGCGAAGATTGTGATGTTGTGGAGGCCGACGGCCTCTTCGAGAGTCTGGAGGAGAAGGGCCTTCTCGACGAGCTCGGCCAACTCGGAGTAATGCGAGTCGAGAAGGGCCACCAGGACGGAGTTGGAGTTGATCTGGGCGGTAGAGGACGAGAGAGACGCCGAGGAAGATGAGGGCTTCTGGGTATATTCCGGCAATGCGAAGCAGGTGCCGGCGACGAGGAGAAGGAAAGCGAGGGCCGACGCGCCAGGGATGCGGAAATCCATGGCGAACGTACAATGCGGTGGATTCAGAGCTGAGGAGGAGGAAGAAGAGAGAAGAGTAAAGGTGTGAGAGAGAGAGCGTGGGAAATAGGAAATGTAGTAGTTTATTTAGGTCTCGGTGAGCTTTGTGTTTTGTTTAAGGAGTTAACGAGAGAGCGTTTAACTGAAGTTGGTAACAAAGGGAGAGGTGTCGGTTACGGTAGAGAGAGAGAGAGTGCACGTGAATAGTACCACGTGGCGAAATGGAGTGTACAAGGCAAGAGAGAGTAAAGAAGGTTCCGACAACCTGATGGTGGGACCCGCGAGGACAACTAGCTAGCCAACTGCACCAGCTATTATATCTTTCTCGACGCTTCAGCGTTTTTAAGCTTCGCGGGGGTTAAAAAGAGGCGCTTTCATCAAGTCATGAACAGCTTCTTTTTAATGCTTTTTTAAAACCTGTTTGACTCTGTTGTCGGTTTCACTTTCACCGCATCTTGCCAGTTACTTTTTAGAGGTAAAACTTTTTCTTTCTTGTTTTTCTATCTTTGGATTTAGGTAATACGCATATGCGTGTAATCGACAGGTTCATAGGAACACATCTACAATAGTTCAGTATGAAGAGATAGTCGAATGCTATACTTCAGTTATATCAATTACTAAGTCTCACTGCGTATCGGTTGAAGTCTATTTTTGCCTATCTGTTTCACACTTGTGTTTAGAGAGGCAAATTTTGTAAGGGATGCAATAGCACACTTAGGTCATAATTCGCCTAATGAAAATACTTGGGTGAATAGGGTCCCTAATGAGGCTGCTCATGGTCTTGTCTTGGACATTGTAAACTCCGAATGCCCTAAAAGATTTCTTATTTAATTTTACTTATTTTCTATAAAAAAAAAATTAATAATAAAAAAAAATAATAATAAAAAAAATAAAAAAAACCTCTCAAGTCGCTCTACAAGCTTAAAACAATGACAATCATACTAAAAAAAAAAATCCCACTCGACCCTTCATACACAACCGAATTGAAAACAAAAGAAAAATAACAAACACTACGCTTTAAGCATCACACTTAGTATGTCAATTTTAAACCTAACAAGAAGGAAAATAAAACAAAACAGAAAGCAAAACTAAGAAAACTAGAAAGCTACTAAATATGAACATCCTCTCTCGTTGTTGTCATGATGAACTTTGGCTTGTGCGTCCTATTACCCCATTCAACATATAAAGAAAAAATTGAACTCGGTTCTTGGAGCCACAAAGAGGGAACAAGCCCCCAAACATGCCTTTCATTTGTCGAGAGGAATCCTCCCATTGCCCATTCTCTTGCTAAGAGCATAACTGACAACCCGAACCTCAAATTAACTCCTGACCGTTTTACGTTTTCTTTTACGTTCCGGAAATTGTTTTTAAGATTCAGAAATTCTAAAGGTTGACTTTTTATAAGTTGACCCGACCGAGAATTTTATTTCATGACGAGATGAAGGACGTTAAAACGAGTTCGTGGACACGTAGCACTTTTAATTTGGAGTTCGTATGAAAAAGTTATAATGTAAAATACGAAACTTTCCGATTTTTAGACGACTATAAATAGCCAGGAGGAAAATTTCCCGAAACGGAAATCCCTCATTTCTTTTTCTTTTTTTTTATTTTCTTCTTTTTCTTTTTCTCTCTCCTCTCCCCCGATCGGCCCGAGCTCCACCGACCCAGGCGCCACCCTCTGTTCTCTGCCGTCTTGCAACCAATCGGCGCGGCACCGGTCACGTTCGACTCGTCTCTCCTCCCTCTTCAAGTCTACGGTGGTGCTTCAAGGCGAATCGCCGCCACTTAGACATATGAAGATTGAGAAGTTCGACACAATCGAATCGGGAACTCCCTCCTCCGGCCACGGTTCGGCCCAATTTTGGGGGGGGGGGGGGATCGAAGGTCTCCACTTGTGCAACAATTTCATGGAAGAATTTGATCCAATTCGATCCAAGTAAGGAGAAATTGGGATTTGAAATTCTAGGGTTTTTGTGAATTCGGTGGAGATTGTGTAATTTGTGTTTTTGATGTAATTGGAGGTTATAATCATGCTTAGAGCATTGAAATGAGTCGATTAGGTGTTGTTTGATGTTTAATTGGTTGAGTTTTGGAGAAATTTTGAGTTGGGTAGTTATTGCCGCCTTGTCGGCCGCCGTATGCGGCGGCTGCGTAGGGTTCTGGCGGAGGAGGCGACGAGGGTGAGGTCTTGAGGTGGTGCCGATTGTGTTGGGATGATTTTGAGACATTTTGAGGCGTTTTCAGCCTCTGTGGCAGAGCTGCGGGTGGCGGCGCTGCTGCTGCTGGCTGCGGCGAGAGGTTGAAGAAGGGTGAATAGTAATTGGTAAAAATTGAAAAAATAAAAAGTAAAACAGTAAAAGTAAAATGTAAAAAATAAAACTAAAGAGTAAACATTAAAAGTAAATAGTAAATAGTAATTAGACTTTGACAATTTATTGTTTGACTTATATAATTACTGTTTGACTATTAAATGTTACTGTTGAATTAAAGTAAACAGATAAAAGTTGGTTTAAAAGGATTTTTCGACGAAATAACCAGTAAAACAATTGATCGGACATGGGTTGGGTGTCCTGAGTAATTTGGGACGTAGATTGTTTCGGTATTTGAGGAGTAATTCCTATACCGATAACTAAAAAGAAAATTTAGAAGTTTCGTGCGAGTGAGGACGTCCGTAGATTTGACCTTTATAAATCGATTCCGAGTTTTGGAATATTTATGATTACGTCTCTGCTACAGGTCGAGAGGTTACTCGATGTGACAAGAGCACAGAATAACGGCAAGCTCAGTAGTACAGTGAGTGAATTTTATTTTAAATAAATGCAAGCATAAATACTTTATTTAAATGAAGTTTATTTTAATTAAATAATTTCTTGAGCTTGGTATGAATTATCGAAAGCCAATAATTCATATATGATTATGATATTTGTTCATTTAATATTTAAAATAAAATATAAATTTGGGGTATATGTTTACTACTATTCTATATAGTATGTAATTTTACCCATAAATGAGATTTCCGGAAATAGTATGATTTGATATATCATATTTGATCATTTTGAATGTATTTATATTTAAAAGACCGAAAATGAGATTTTCGGGGATTTTTGTGATTTCATAATTTGTGATTTCACGACATGTGAGACATGTTGATGTTATATACATATTTCTTTCGAGATTATTTTACGGCATGTGGGACATGTCGGTTATATATTTTGTTCGAGGCTGTTGTTCTATTTATGATATTTATAAACCTCAGATGTGCAGTCGAGGACCGTACTGATTTATGATATATATAAGGGGAAGCGTATTTTCAGTTTTGTTTTCAGATTTTATTCACCATATCAGGGTCGTCATATTTGGTAGCTAGCATTACCGTGGGACGCTACTTCAGAAGCCCTGGGAGGTTCCGACCCGAGTCTGGGAGGCTCCTATTTTTTGTGTAACCACTTCCCTATTGTTTCGTTTGTTGGGCCAATGAGATTGGCTTTTAGTCTTTATTTGGATTTCGAGAATATTTTCTCTTATGATACTTTCATTTATTTAATAAATTTCCGAACTAGCGGGGCTGGGTTTTTATATGACCAATGAGATTGGTCGTGTTATGTAATTATTTGATTTTCAAAAGTAATTTTTTTTTGAAAATATAAACAAAGTATTATTTGTTTATTTGATATATCAGCGGGGCTGATTTATAATTATGATTTTTTTCTGAAACGTGGGACGTTTTATTAAAGTGCATGCATCGTGGTTATTAATTATAAAATGTTGGGAAATTAAAATAATACATTTATTTAAGGTATTATATGAAATTGTTTTTATCCACTCACTCTAACGTTTTTAATTTACTTTCCCCTGAGCCCTTCGTTTTAAACCGCCCAGTGTGCAGATTAGTTTATCAGAGGTCAAGAGTACTTGAAGTCGAGACATAGTCATCATCGTCGTTGCTTCCGCTAGGTGGGATTTGTTGATCCCTTATTGGTATATTTCTTATTCTTTTCCAGTTTATTGTATTAGATTGCTCTGATTACCTGTGAGTCAATTGAGTTTAAGATGAGTTTGATTTTGTGTTTATTTGTGGCGGTTGTTGTGATTTGAAGAGCAGATGGCTCCAGGTGTTGAGGTTGGAACTGAATTTAGAAGTATTTGATAGGAGCACAATGTGCGTCGTTCTTAATATGTTTTTACCCCCATTTATCCAATGTTTAACCCTTATTTTTGTAAGATAGAGTCATATTTTAGTTTAGTGTCCATTTGGTAGAGTTTTGGAGAAAATGTGCTTAATTGTCAGAAAAATGACTAAGTAAAGAAATCTGAGCAAAAAGTGCAAAATATGTTGTTTTGGTGATATTGAGGCCTGTGCTAAACTGATCTATCCTTTTCCAAATTTGATGAAATTTGGTACGCATATAATTGGAAAGCTAAAGTATATTGTATCAAAATTTCAGATCAATCGGAGTTCGGGAAGTCACCCAAATGAAGGCTGCAACTTGGCAGTTTGAGCAAACCTATCCAGGGACTACCAGGATTTTCCTGGGACTGTGTCCTGACTTCCGGAATTTCTGTGGGACACATCGCTTGGAACCAGAGAACGAACCATACGCTGTTGGAAAGCTCTACGAGTCTAGTTTCTCTGGGACTTAGAATCGCAGCAAAATCTTTCCTGAACAAAAAGTTATGCCGGTTTGAATGCACGAAGGTCAAGTCTGCCAAAAGAAGAAAACCTAAACCGAGTTCTACATGGATTTGGCTTACGAATGTGGACTGAATTCCATCCTTTGTGCAAGATTTTTGGCTGAATTAATTCATGAAAAACCTAAAGAGATATTGCTCAATTATTCAGCCATTATCTTGGGAATTTTCGGCAGAAAATAGAGGAAGAAAATCGCAATAAATCCTGATCAAATTCGGCAGAATTCCTGTGCACGTCATCCAACTTCCACGGACTCTCCTGGACAGCTCACAATGAATCAGAATTCGAGCCTTATATGGATAGAAAGCTACGGGAGTCTAGTTTCCAACCCAACTGGAATCACCTCAATATCTATTTTCTAGAGAAAGATATTCCAGAATCTTCATTCAAAGGTCAAATCTGCCAGCAGGATAAGTTTGAGAAAAACTAGGTTTTGTGAACCCTAGTTGCAGCCACCCTTTGGCCTCTATATATTTGACGATTTTCACACAGAAAATATCATCTCTCTCTCTCACATAAACTTGCCGAACCTCTGCCAAAATACCTCCAAGAATTCCTACCAAGAATCAAGGCCGAACCACCCATCACCCTTCCACAAATTCCATCCGATCATCACACCAATCCTTTGCCGAACTCTTGATCAAGGTTGTAATTTAGATTGTATTTCAATGGTTCTTGCTTCTTTGTATTTAAACATTATTTTGTCTATGAAATATGTTTGGATTTTTGGTTTTATTTTCGGTATTGTTGATTATGCATGGGATTTCCGAATCTTTGTACTAAAT
Organism: Potentilla sterilis; assembly: GCA_963682095.1. Lineage (NCBI taxonomy): Eukaryota > Viridiplantae > Streptophyta > Magnoliopsida > Rosales > Rosaceae > Potentilla > Potentilla sterilis. Next base: position 29,360,644 of record OY821755.1, on the reverse strand, counting down.
GTTTGGTTATTTTGTGTTTGATTACCGAATTATGCATGTGATTTGATTGAATATGTATGATGGGCAGTAGGATTTTATTTGTTTTCTTGATTTAATTAGGTTTATTTCCTTAATTCGTGTGCAACCGAAGGAGATGTCTAGATGCATTCGAAAGGCCATGAGTGTTATCTAGGTATTAAATTCATATGCCGATTTAATATATATTGATTCATACGCATGTTATGTTTTGATATGTATTAATCTAAGGGCTCGAGTAATTATGGAAATTTACATGTCGATGTGGGATGAGTGACGCCATACCTGCTAACATGTTCCAATTCGACATATTGTGCTTATGTGCTATTTGTGTTTAATTTCTACGCGAAGTGTTCTTAAACCGATTAGTACCATGTTTAGGATTATACGCGAAGTTAATTCTAAATACTTGTGATGTTTTGAATAATTAGATGTTCCGCGAAGGCTCTAATTAAATTGGAACTTAGTTAACCTAGAATCCGATTTTATGCTTGCTGCCCTATTACTTGTTTTAATTTCGTTGCATGTATAATGAGATTTGTGTCTTGTGATTGTGTGAAAGGTGATGATCAATTGTAGATAATAATTTAGGTTTTAGAATTTGTAAAAATTCAGTAGGTAATTAATTATAAAAATCGACAACACCCCCTTAAAGTACAACATTTTGTGTGATTGAAATGCCCTTGATTTCCCCGGATAGAACGATCCCTACTTGTCCTAACTACAATTGAGAAAAGAAGGGTATTATGTGTATGAAGTTGTTTTGCAGGTACTTTGTGCTTGGATAACACCTCTATCAGTATTTTTATTCGTTGCAGGTTTTAGGGTTGTCCATCCTAAGACTGACTTATCGATTTATCGATAGAATTAGTCTTAAGGTGGTCCGCGCAGGGCCATATCCGGATTTCAGGGTGAAATCAGGGGCGGGTCCTGACAATTTGGTATCAGAGCATTAGGTCCTTTCATTCCTTATGTCATGTTATCTTTTATACTTGATGACGCCTAGTATATATATTCTTGGATTGATGGTCTGACCGCGGCAGATTTCCATCCTATACTTCGATGCTAGTGTGTTCATTAAGTGTGTGAGTCAGATTCATTGGTGTCTTGTTATGTACTCTGTAGAGTACTATTGTATTCTGTTATTTTATATGCTTAGTAATGCTTAGTACATTCGACTGATGGACCCGACTGCAGCAGGACTGATGGACCCGACTACAACGGATACCCATCGTGCTCCTTGGTGCTAATGCCATTATTACGTATGTAAAATACATTTCAGGTATCGAGTTATATCTTTTAGACTATGCCTCGAGTACATCGACCTCTTAGGTCATTGTCCTTGCGTACGTAATAGGTATATGTGTTATACCTATTCAGTTGTGCGCTGACGCTTATCAGCCGTTCTAGCGTCAGGTTACGAGTTGGGAACTCGGATGTTTCGGCCCTATTTCTTTTGAGATGGGAATGTGTTATTTCTGATAGGGCTACACATTGAGACTTTGGTCTCTTATTCACGTTGTGTTCTGGGAGTGGCCCTAGCTTTTGAGCAGCCTATTTAAGTGATCGGTTTCAGAATTGTTGGCAAGGCAAAAGTGAGATGATTGTCGTTGTTGAGACTTTGCAATAATGACTGGAAAATTGAATATGTAACTTTCTGAATGTTATTTCAGATTGTTAAGTGTGTGTTAGAGCCACTCATAAACTATATTTGTGGATTGACCAATGAATTTGGTGTATTGGAGAAAATGAGTTCGTTGACGTTTAAGTGGTAGTGTACAAGTGTAGTACCTGTGAATCTCTTAACCGATTTTTTGTTGAGGTTGAGCATATCAGTTATGAGGGAAGGAATGGAGAGCTATATGGAGATTGTGGGAGCTATAAATAATTCTAATTCTTAGCGACCTTAGTCGGGAGATTGGATAAATGAAGAATTAGAAAATGAAATAGCTACCTAGATTGGGGATATTACCTCGAAATAAGTGGTATTTGAGGGGAAAGAGATTTTAAGATGTGGTCATAATAACATTGGGTGGTCAGTGAAGAATTGAAGTTGGCGATTCTTAGTGATTCTATGCGGCGTAAATTTTGAGATATAGTCGATGTGGCTTTGGAATCACCGTGTTACGATGAAGTATGGCTTGGGCTCGGTGGCATGGCTTTACCGCGTGAGCAGCTGGAGATGATATCAGAAATACCGATATCGACGATCTATTTAACCTTTTTATGGTTAGCACGGTAATTCGGATGAGAAGATTCTGGTAGTTGCACCAAAGTTTGACAAGTGACTTTCTTCGACTGGTCATTTTATAAATATTTATATTTACGTTTGATCGGCCACTTCTTTTATTCCATTGTGTTTCTTTTTCGAAGATTTGCGACGAAACTTCGACAGATCATAACTTTTGATCCGTAATCCCGATTCAAGATCCGTGAATGACTTCTGGTTTGTATAGAAGTCACATACTGACGTGTGCCACAACCGGGGTAATAACATGCGTAAATAATACCCTACAAAAGACGTTAGTAGTATAAAGCAAGTATGGATCGTTCTATCCGGGGATTAAGGGTACCTGACATGTAAAAGGTTAGAAACATATATTCACCACAATACACATATTTACAAACATTGAAATGAAAACATGGGGGATTTAAGATGAGGTTCGGCAGCAACAAGGCTGCCTCTAACATACCTAGACACGAAATTAAACCTAATTCTATTATTTACAAGTTGGTCGACACTCTTCCACAATGCAATAGCACAAAAGCAATCAAAACACATAACAATTTAGCAAACAAGACTCACGGCAAAGATATAAAAGTGTTCTAGACTCGACTTAGTTCCAACCTAATTAGCTTCTTATCGGTTTACTAATCGATTAAGACTCACAAATACTTCAAGATTAACTTATCGTCTAACCCTAAAGTTATACTAGACATATTTGGGAACACTTATCGTCGAAAATAAACATGCATAGAAATTTGGCACAAAGTCTTTTTAGTCGGAAACATATTAGCAAGTAAGGCGGCACTCTTCTCACATCGACATGTAAAATCTTTAAACCACTCTATTTCTGCATAAACCCGTAGGCCTTGTAGAGACAGATGAATCCTCGTATGATCTCCTGTAAACCTGCTTACTAAGGGGAATACCGGGCGGGCCGGTCTTCTCCTCTCCGATGCCTAAGTTAGTATAGTTGGAATAGATATAACTTAAGCACGTATATAAGCAGTAGGAAGGATCAGTTACGTATTAATGAGGGTAGTTGGGGCCCTTATATAGGTGGCCAGGAGTGAGGTCTGGCCTTACCCTTCGATGTGGGACTGGTTCCCTTCTGTTTGCACACCAAAGGGCAGCTTTGGTGACCTCTTTGGCAGGCAGGCGCCCCTGGTCCCCGGGCCCCTGGTGGTTGGATAGACTGCTGGATCCCGAGGCCGGGTGCTGGTGATCCGATCCCGGGCCTTGGGTCGGCCCCTGGTACACTAGCGGTGGGTCTGTGGGCCTGCTGTAGCCCCTATGGGGCTACTGTCAACAAGTCTCCCAAGTTCCCGGTCAAGTGCAATCTTGAATGGGGACTTAATCTGTCTTGCTCTTGTCCCGCAGACCCGCAGGGTTACCAACCCAATTGTGCCCAGTCCCCCAAGTCCGTATTGAAGATTGGGCGTGACCGGGCGTTGTGCTATATCGAGATGAGCCGGAGAGTGCATGGGACCTCGACCGGGCGTTCTGCCATATCGGTACGAGTCGGAGAGTGCATGGGACCTCGACCGGGCGTTCTGCCATATCGGTACGAGTCGGAGAGTGCATGGGACCTCGACAGGGCGTTCTGCCATATCGGTACGAGTCGGAGAGTGCATGGGACCTCGACCGGGCGTTCTGCCATATCAGTACGAGTCGGAGAGTGCATGGGACCTCGACCGGGCGTTCTGCCATATCGGTACGAGTCAGAGAGTGCTAGCCTACGGGAAGGCCTGTTGGTGCGTGGAATGAGCCAACAGGCGCCCCCGGTGTTGCGGTCATTCCGAAGCACCGGTCAACACTTGCTAGTTCTCAGCTTTTGTTGGAATAAGCGAGGTAAATGTGCAGGTTTGTTAGCCTGCGGGGAGACTTGTTCTGTGTTAGAGAAACAATCTGCCCGGTGGGGTGGCGTTGAGATAACGAGTCTCACCAAGTATCCCCAAATGTATCACAGTTCAGTGTGATGCAGGGTTTTTATCCTGCTGGACAAGAGTACATGTGTTAGATGTAAACTCACCCGGGTTTATAAAGCCCATGCGTTTGGAAGCCTTGAGTTGTTGCTGTCTCGTTCCTGCCCGTAGGCGAAGGAAAATGACTAAACCGGTGGAATGCTTTGGAGTCGGTTGAATATCACATGCCCGGTGGAATGCCATGGGACCGGGTGGATCTCGCCCGGGCGTTCTGCCATATCGAGATGAGTCCCCCAGTGAGATGCCATGCAGCCGGTTGAATGATACCTAACCGGTGAACTGCCATGGTACCGGATGGATGGCTCATACCCGGAACAATGCTCTCGAGGCGGTTCAAGCCGGTTGAAAGATCATAACCGGTGAGAGGTCTTCAAGCCGGTTGGATACTTCATAACCGGTGAGATGCTGCGGAGCCGGTTGGATACTTCATAACCGGTGAGATGCTGCTCCTTGGTTCAAGGTTGACTTCTTGGGGAAGTGAAGGGAGTGGACGCCTCGTTCTGCGCTCCTATCTCCCCTAACTGCCGCTTGTAGGTGGGACAGGTGGCTGACATGCGATGAAGGGGAGAGCCCATCAGTCCCATCAGTTATGATGACATGGGAACCTTTATCGATGCTGGGACACGTGTCGGCAAGGAACGGTCTAAGATGAAGGGGATCTGCGGCTGGGGTTGCCTCTCTTTTATGCTTGCCCTATTTATCATCCCCTCTGCTCTCCTCTTGCAGCCATACCTTGCTGTTCCTTGCCCTTTGCCTGCCGTTTGTCTGTGTTGCTATCTTGCTACAGCGCTAACCTCCGTTATTTAGGCTTTATGGCATCTGGGAGATCGGCGAATCCTGTCGGTTCCGGCCGTGGGTTGAAGTATGAGCTACTGGATGTCGACAGGGTGATTTTCTGTGACGAGCCAACCAGAAGCATGTCTGAGAGAGAGATAAGGGACTTTCGGGCGAAGTGGGACATTGATTCCTCCGTTAAGCTTCGAGGCCTGTATCCCGGGGAACTGGCCTGCAACCCGGAGCCGGGTTGGGTTGCCGTTTTTTATGATCAATTTCGGCACGGACTATCTCTGCCACTGCCGAAGTTTGTCCAGTTTATGCTGAGCAGCATAAATCTTTCCCCAGCTCAGCTGCCTAGCAACTAGTGGAGGCAGTTGCTTGGCCTCGGGTGTCTATTCAGCCTGAGCAATATGGACTGGCCCACGGTGAATGAGTTCCGGGCACTGTACAAGGTTCTCTACTGCAAAAAGGCCCAGGCCTGCGGTTGTATTAACTTTGCCGCGCGGGACTTCGATCCTGCCATCACTCACCTGCCGTCGTCGGTTTCAAATGTATGGAGGAGGTCGGTTGTGATGGCAGGGGGCAGGTAGCAGCGTAGTTCAAGGAACTTTCAGGTACCCGGGGCTTATCAATCGATCGGAGATCAGTCGTACCGGTTGGTGGACTTGGAGAGGCAACGGTTAGCCCGGCTTTTTGTTTGCTGGGACATTCTGGGCCGGAGCTCCTACAATTTCATCCGGTGGAATGTGCTGGAGATATGCGAGATGGGGAGAAAACCTGGTAAGGTACCTTGCACTATTATTTTGCAGGGTCGCTTTTATTATGACCGCTCGGTTTATCGATTTGCAGCTAATGCCCCCCGGCTAGCTGTTCGGAGCGAGGAGACCGTCGAACCGGATGAAGAGCTTGTGGCCCCGAGGTTGATGGAGATGGGGGAGATGGCTTCGAAAACCGTTGTGGATCTGGTCACCCTAGAGTGCACGGTGCATAACAGGCCTGTCCCGCTCGTGTTTCCGGACTCCCACTACGGCAGGCGGCTGGGCGGTGAGGATAATGCCCCACTCGTTATCTGGGAAGTAAGGTCGGTGGGCCTACCGGGTTCGGAACCTCTAGCACGGCTGATGGGGGTACGGGCCCCGCGGGAGAGAGAGGCAGCGGAGATGCCTGGGTACCGTAGAAGCGATCACAGTGAAGCCCCGGCGAAGAGGGCGAGGACGTTTGATGTCGGGGCGTCAAGCTCGGCTGGTGGGGGGTCAGCATTAGTTCCGGTCGTGGAGACCGACAGCCGAAGGAGTCGGGGGCCGGAAGCCGATCGTAGTTCCGGTGGTGGTGGTTTTGGTAGGTTCGTGGCATCTACTATTGAAACCTTGGGACTTGATCGGGAGGGCCCTGGAACTGGGCAGCCAGACGAGAGCAGGACGAAGCCCGTGGAATTAGCTCTTCGGGTAAGTGTGTTTTCTGCGCTTCCTTTCCCCTTTGTGGTACGAGCTAATGTTCCTTTTGTGTACCTGTGCCAGCTGGTTCATAGCCTTTACGCCGCCGAGCCTAGAGGGGAGGCTGCGGTTTTGGAGAAGCAAGTGGAGGAGCTTACTGTGCGGCTATCCTTGGCGGAAGCTAAGCTTGCGCAGGAGAGAGAGGAGGTTGGTCGGCTGAAAACTGAGCTCACGCAAGAGAAAGAGGAAACCGGTCGGTTGACCACTGAGCTCGCGTAGGAGCGGGAGGAAGCCGATCATCAGGCAACCGCTCGGGAAGCGAGGAATGCGGAGTTGGAGGCGAAGGTTTTGGAGCTGCATGCAGACCCAAATGACAGCGGTCGTCAAAGGAGGGGAGAAGCTCGTGGAATCCCGGCTTGCCGAAGTGGCTGATAAAGCTGTCGACGACTTCTGGGAGTCGGTGGAGCTTGAAGAGACGCTGGATGATGCCCGTGCGAAGGGCATAAATGATGCCTATCTGGAGTGGAGGGAGAAAGGGTGGCTCGATGCTGAGCGGATAGAGGCTGATGTAGCCCTGGCTGAGATGGCGGAGCAAGAGTAGTCTCTCAAAGGTAGCGGGTCGGGGATTGGGGGCTCCGGCGGCGCTGGCTAGCGGTTTTTTTTTTCTTTACACATGCCTGGCAGATGTATGTACCTTGCAACCAGCTGTAGTTTATTCTAACTGCCGTAATTGTGTATTGCAATGTTGGTGCCAAATACATTATTGTCCCTTTATGACTTATTTCATTTAGGGTAGAACCGCAGGTGCTGGATATTCCACGGGCGGGTGGAGTAGATGCCTTCGGCGTCTATGATGTGGAATGTTGCCGGGCCCGCAGCTGCCGTGATTTGGTAGGGCCCTTCCCACGTTGGCTCCAAGGCCAGCGGTTTTTTCTGAACTTTCTTCATGACCCAGTCCCCCACTTGTAATTTCCTTTCCCGGACCCTTCTATCATAGTATCGAGCGACCGGTTGCTTGTAGGTTTGGTTTCGCATATGCGCCTGGTCGCGCCGCTCTTCTATGAGATCCAAGTTGAGCCGTATGCCCTCGGCGTTTGTTTCGGCGTCGTAATTCTCGACCCTACCGCTGGGCATATTGGTCTCTACAGGGAGTACCGCTTCGCTCCCGAATGCCATGCAGAATGGGGTCTCCCCTGTTGCCTCAGCTGCTGTCGTCCGGATGGCTCATAGAACCGCTGGGAGTTCCTCGGCCCAACATCCCTTCTTGGCATCCAGTTTTTTCTTCAGGAGGGTTTTGATTATCTTGTTCACCGCTTCCACCTGGCCATTGGTCTGCGGGTGTGCCACTGAGGCAAACAACATCCGGGTCCCCATAGAGGCCGTGTATTGGATAAGATCAGCATTGTTGAACTGTGTCCCATTATCCGTGACTATAGTCGGCGGCACCCCGAACCTGCAGTAGATGTTCTTCCACAGGAATTTTCTTACCCGCTCCTCGGTGATCTTTACCAGGGGTTCCGCCTCGACCCACTTAGTCTGATAGTCCACGGCCACAATGGCGTATTTGTATTGTCCCGCAGCTATTGGGAAAGGGCCGATGATGTCTAGCCCCCATTGTGCGAACGGCCATGGTGCTAACAGAATTGATAACGCGATTGTCTGGGCATGGGGTGTAGAGGTGTACATGTGGCACTTGTGGCAGCCACCTGATATTCTTCTTGATGCTGCTGCCATGTCTGGCCAAAAATACCCCGCCCGGAGCGACTTGTGAGACAAGGACCGAGCGCCAGAGTGATTACCGCATACTCCCTCGTGGATTTCTCGCATGATAGCCTCTCCTGCCTCCTTAGTGACACACTTCAGCTGGGGGAAGCTATGCCCTCTTCGGTACAACTTGCCGTTGAGAAGGCTGTACCTGGCGAACCGGAGGTGTAGCCTTCTAGCCTCCACCGCATTCTGGGGGCTGGTTTTGTCAGCCAAGTATCTAACTATCGGATCCATCCAGCTCGGTGGTGCCTCTTCTACCGCAAATATCTCGGAGATGGTCTTGCTTATACTCGGTTTCTGGAGGGTTTCAATTTTAGCACTTCGGTACTCCGGAGGGTAGTTTCCGGTTGCTAACCTTGCGAGGGCGTCTGCATGCCTATTTGCCTCTCGGGGTATATGCTGGATCGTGGCACCCTGGAATGGCTCGATCAGGGCCTTGGCCAAAGCTTGGTAGGAGGCTAGCTGGGGTTCCTTGACTTCGAACAACCCGTTCATCTGGTTCACCACTAGGCTCGAGTCGCTGTATATGTCTAGGGATGGGATTCCCATCTCCTTGGCTAGTTGTAAACCGGCTATGAGGGCCTCATATTCAGCAGCGTTATTGGAAGTGTTGAAGAGGAACCGTAGGGCATACTCATATGATTGGCCATCGGGCGAGGTTAGCATGACGCCGGCTCCGCTCCGCTTACTCGTTACGGAGCCGTCTACGTAAAGCTTCCAACCGTTGGGGAGGCCTGGTTCGATCTTTACGGCCTGAACTGCCTCCTTGCCCTCGTACCGGCCGGGGTGCACTTCTGCCACCATTGGGGTGAGTTCACATATGAAATCCGCAGCTGCCTGTCCCTTGATAGCCGTTCGCGGAGCATAAGTGATGTCGAACTCTCCCAATTCAACTGCCCACTGTACGAGCCTGCCGCTGGTGTCCGGTTTTTGCAGGATCTGCCGCAAAGGGTGATTGGTATATAGGGTGATGGAATGAGCCTGGAAATAGTGCCTGAGCTTTCTGGCACTAACGATCAGGGCCAGGCCCAACCTCTCAATGTCGGGGTACCGGCCTTCAGCTCCGGTAAGTCCCTTCCCTGCATAATATGCCGGGAGATCGAGCGTGCCCTCCTTCCTAACGAGAGCCGCGGAGACGGCCGCTTCAGATGCATCTATGTATAGGTATAACATCTTGCCCGACACTGGTTTGGATAGGAGAGGTACTGCAGACAGATACGTCTTGATGGACTGGAATGCCGCTTCATGCTCCGCTGCCCAGTGGATTTTTTTGAACTGTTGTGCTTTGAGCAGTTTAAAGAGTGGGGCGCACTTATCGGTCAGGCGAGAGATGAATCTGGCCAGGGCGGCCAGCCGGCCGGTCAGCATTTGGACCTGGTTTCTTTCCCCTGGTGTTTCCATGTCTAGGATTGCCTGGACCTTCAGTGGGTTAACTTCTATCCCTCGCTGGCTGATGATGTGGCCTAGGAACAAGCCCTCTGAAATCCCAAAAATGCACTTCTTCGGGTTCAAGCGCATTCCAAACTTGAGCATCTTACCGATGACTACAGCCAAATCTCGGACGTGGGCCCCTTTAGTCAAGCTCTTGACCAGCATGTCATCTACGTATACTTCCACCGTTTTGCCCATTTCTTGCTCCAGCATACGATTCACCATCCGCTGGTAGGTGGCTCTTGCATTCCTTAGACCGTACAGCATCCTCTTATAAGAGTAGGTAGCTCGGTCAGTTGTGAACGATGTGTGCTCTTCGTCGTCCGGGTTCATCCTTATCTGATTGTACTCGGTGTAGGCTTCAATGAAGCTGAGCAGCTTAAAGCCGGACGTGGAATCTATAAGCTGATCTATCCGGGGGAGTGGGAAGCTGTCTTTTGGGCACGCCCGGTTTAGATTGGTGAAATCCACGCACATGCGCCACCGGTCGGTTCCCTTCTTCGGTACCATAACCACATTAGCAAGCCACCGGGGGTACTGGACTTCCCGGATGAAACCTATGCCCCTTAGCTTCTGTACTTCTTCTCTGATTGCTTCATACTTCGCCGGACTGAATGACCTCCTTTTTTGCCTCATCGTGGGAACGTTGGGCAACGAATTTAGCCTGTGGACGGCTATCTCCGGGGATATGCCTGGCATGTCCTCGTAGGACCATGCGAAGATCGAACTGTTGTCTCGGAGGAAGGTGATGAGCTCTTTCCTGACAGCCGGAGCGAGCTTCGTCCCTATCACCACTTTTCGCTCCAGGTGGTCCTCCGAAATGGAGACTGTTTCGGTTTCTTCCACAGCCGAAGGTAGCTTTAGCTTCTCGTCGTCAGAATCGGTGTCATCACTGGGGTCAATACTCAGACCCGGCACCGGCGCTTGTTGAGTGGCCGTGAAGACCTCGGTCCGCTTTCTCCCGTGGGTCAGGGCCTCCGCATAATACCTGCGAGCGATCCTCTGGTCCCCGCGTATGGTAATGACACCGACCGGTGAAGGCATCTTCAACATCAGGATATGGCCAGCTATAAATGTTTTCAGCTTCCATAACCCTGGCCGACCGATTATGCCATTATACGATGACAGGCAGTCCACGACGATGAACTCCAGGTGCTCCTTCTTCATCCTGTCTCCCTCGCCGAAGATTAGCGGTAGGTAATCCGATCCCAAAGGCTGGACCACCTCACCGGAGAAGCTTATCAGCGGCTCATTATCCTGGGATAACTTATTCTTTCCTCTCTGCAGCCCTTTGTATGCGTCTCGGAACATCACTTTGGTATCAATCAGCATACGGCTAGTTATCCAGTGGTCTATTTGGACCGTAATGAGGAAGGGGTCGTTGTGCGGTTGAATCACATCCTCCGGCTCTTCTTCCTCGTAGAAAGTAACCGAGTTCCATCCGATTTTAGCGGCCTGGCCGCTTCCTCCTCCAAAGACATATACCTCCTTTCCCCGGATCGCTCTTAAGCACCGCTTCTTTGAACTCCGGGTGAGTCGATCTATATGGTCCCCACCATGTATCATGTTTATGCTCCCGTGCACCTCTATCCCCCCGGGGGCTCGGGTGCTTATGGTCCCTACTTGCCGAGCTGCCTGCCGATCCCTTTGCGGGTCATCCGAACGGACTCGGCCGTCCACCACCGTCCTCTGGGGTCTTTGGCTGCTACTCCGAAGGGCTGGATCTTCGGGTTTTTCTGCCGGCATAATGGCTAGAGCCCGCGGTGGTTGTCCCGCTGGCGCAGCTGCCAGGGGCCGTGTCGATCGCACAACTGGTGGTCTTCGCACAAGTGGTGGTCTTCTACTTGAACTGTTGTCACTGCTCCGTCGGGGTCGCCAGTCCTCCCGTACTTCGGCTTTCTTGCTAGTCGCGGGTGTATGGTTGAGATCTTGCCGCCTAGTCTTGCTTTCACGGGGAGACGGCGGTAGCGGATCATCCGGACTCCGCTTGGGCATCTTGTCTTCATACGTCTCGTGCTCCGCCTGGGCGTGCCTGACGGCCACGGCCATCAACTCATCGTACCCCAGCGGCTCCTTTACTCGCAAGTTGTACGAGAGTTCCCCAGGTTTTAACCCCTGCTTGAATGCCATCCCCGCTATCCTTTTATCCAAGTTTCTGACCCCGGCCGTGGCGATATGCCACCGGTTAATGAAAGGCGCGTAGCGGTTCGTGGTCAGTCTGCATGCAATCGAAAAGGATCGTTGATGTTTGGGCCGTCTTGGCTCTAAGGGCGAACCGGGCGACAAACTTATCAACTAGCTGTTCGAAAGTTTCCACCGAGTTCGCTGGCAGCTCGTAAAACCAACTCAACGCCTCCCCCGAGAGCGTCTCTTGGAATATGTTACAGCACGTGGTATCTGAATAGCCCCTTGTGCCCGTCTGCGACTTAAAGCTGTCCAGGTGCTGGTACGGGCAGCTTGTTCCTGAGTACGTCAGTTTCAGGGGCCTTTGGCTACCAGATCTTCCTGACTCCCTAATCTGGCGCGAAAAAGGTCCAGTACATTCGCTGAATCGTGCGCTGTCCCGCGGTCGCCTCGCTTTTCTCTCGCTGACCTCTAGGCGGTCCTTCATGTCCGACACCGAGGCGGAGAACGCCTCGAGCGTCCTTGCGGTGGGGCTGTCCTGCTCGCTTGATGCCAGGCTTGTGCGGTACGGGGGCTCAACCGGGCCGGAGTTTTTTAGAGCTTCCAGGAAGAGAGGTGTGGGCACATGCGCGGTCTTTCTTCTTCCCGTAGGCTGTCCCACCTCTAGGTGCGGGAATTCGTTAGCATTGCTTGCGGGCCGCGATGCCGCCCGAGAAGTGCCCTGCTGGCCCCCTTTCTCTAGGGCCGCCACTAAGGCGATGTTCACTGCTTCCAATTCCTGGCACCTGGCATCCGCCCTTAATCGGTCCCGATCGCCCTCTTCTCGCAACCGCGCGACTTTTGCCTTCATCTTTTTTATTTCCTCCCCCATATCATACCGGTCGGGGTTCTCTGAGTTTTGGCGATCGCGGGTTCTGTCTTGGTCGGGAGAAAGGGCGAACCTCGCACCGACCTCAGCCCTTATGTTTTGGGCCCGGTCGGGGATCTGAATTCGCTCTTTCGACCTTCCCGCGCCAGCTTTTATCTTCCTTCCTTCCATCGCCTTCGGACTGCGGATTTAACTGCTTTCCAAAGGATCGATCGGGTTCTATTCTCCGGTAGAGTAACACTTACTTTTGTCGCGGATCAAACCGTTCCCACAGACGGCGCCAATTGTTTCTGCACAAACCCGTAGGCCTTGTAGAGACAGATGAATCCTCGTATGATCTCCTGTAAACCTGCTTACTAAGGGGAATACCGGGCGGGCCGGTCTTCTCTTCTCCGATGCCTAAGTTAGTATAGTTGGAATAGATATAACTTAAGCACGTATATAAGCGGTAGGAAGGATCAGTTACCTATTAATGAGGGTAGTTAGGGCCCTTATATAGGTGGCCAGGAGTGAGGTCTGGCCTTACCCTTCGATGTGGGAATGGTTCCCTTCTGTTTGCACACCAAAGGGCAGCTTTGGTGACCTCTTTGGCAGGCAGGCGCCCCTGGTCCCCGGGCCCCTGGTGGCAGGATAGACTGCTGGACCCTGAGGCCGGGTGCTGGTGATCCGATCCCGGGCCTTGCGTCGGCCCCTGGTACACTAGCGGCGGGTCTGTGGGCCTGCTGTAGCCCCTCTGTGGCTACTGTCAACACACTCTATCCCTAAAAATAACACAAGTTAGATAACTTATCGTATGACTTAACCTATATTTATTTTGGCTAATGAGATCGATACCCCGAGCCCAGCTTTTATCTTCCTTCCTTCCATGGCCTCCGGACTGCGGATTTAACTGCTTTCCAAAGGATCGATCAGGTTCTATTCTCCGGTAGAGCAACACTTACTTTTCTCGCGGATCAAACCGTTCCCACAGACGGCGCCAATTGTGTCGACAAAAACCCGTAGGCCTTGTAGAGACAGATGAATCCTCGTATGATCTCCTGTAAACCTGCTTACTAAGGGGAATACCGGGCGGGCCGGTCTTCTCCTCTCCGATGCCTAAGTTATTATAGTTGGAATAGATATAACTTAAGCACGTATATAAGCGGTAGGAAGGATCAGTTACCTATTAATGAGGGTAGTTGGGGCCCTTATATAGGTGGCCAGGAGTGAGGTCTGGCCTTACCCTTCGATGTGGGATTGGTTCCCTTCTGTTTGCACACCAAAGGGCAGCTTTGGTGACCTCTTTGGCAGGCAGGCGCCCCTGGTCCCCGAGCCCCTGGTGGCAGGATAAACTGCTGGACCCCGAGGCCAGGTGCTGGTGATCCGATCCCGGGCCTTGGGTCGGCCCCTGGTACACTAGCGGCGGGTCTGTGGGCCTGTTGTAGCCCCTTTGTGGCTACTGTCAACACACTCTATCCCTAAAAATAACACAAGTTAGATAACTTATCATATGACTTAACCTATATTTATTTTGGCTAATGAGATCGATACCCCGAGCCCAGCTTTTATCTTCCTTCCTTCCATGGCCTCCGGACTGCGGATTTAACTGCTTTCCAAAGGATCGATCGGGTTCTATTCTCCGGTAGAGCAACACTTACTTTTCTCGCGGATCAAACCGTTCCCACAGACGGCGCCAATTGTGTCTACAAAAACCCGTAGGCCTTGTAGAGACAGATGAATCCTCGTATGATCTCCTGTAAACCTGCTTACTAAGGGGAATACCGGGCGGGCCGGTCTTCTCCTCTCCGATGCCTAAGTTATTATAGTTGGAATAGATATAACTTAAGCACGTATATAAGCGGTAGGAAGGATCAGTTACCTATTAATGAGGGTAGTTGGGGCCCTTATATAGGTGGCCAGGAGTGAGGTCTGGCCTTACCCTTCGATGTGGGATTGGTTCCCTTCTGTTTGCACACCAAAGGGCAGCTTTGGTGACCTCTTTGGCAGGCAGGCGCCCCTGGTCCCCGAGCCCCTGGTGGCAGGATAAACTGCTGGACCCCGAGGCCAGGTGCTGGTGATCCGATCCCGGGCCTTGGGTCGGCCCCTGGTACACTAGCGGCGGGTCTGTGGGCCTGTTGTAGCCCCTTTGTGGCTACTGTCAACACACTCTATCCCTAAAAATAACACAAGTTAGATAACTTATCATATGACTTAACCTATATTTATTTTGGCTAATGAGATCGATACCCCGAGCCCAGCTTTTATCTTCCTTCCTTCCATGGCCTCCGGACTGCGGATTTAACTGCTTTCCAAAGGATCGATCGGGTTCTATTCTCCGGTAGAGCAACACTTACTTCTCTCGCGGATCAAACCGTTCCCACAGACGGCGCCAATTGTTTCTGCACAAACCCGTAGGCCTTGTAGAGACAGATGAATCCTCGTATGATCTCCTATAAACCTGCTTACTAAGGGGAATACCGGGCGGGCCGGTCTTCTCCTCTCCGATGCCTAAGTTAGTATAGTTGGAATAGATATAACTTAAGCACGTATATAAGCGGTAGGAAGGATCAGTTACCTATTAAAGAGGGTAGTTGGGGCCCTTTTATAGGTGGCCAGGAGTGAGGTCTGGCCTTACCCTTCGATGTGGGAATGGTTCCCTTCTGTTTGCACACCAAAGGGCAGCTTTGGTGACCTCTTTGGCAGGCAGGCGCCCCTGGTCCCCGGGCCCCTGGTGGCAGGATAGACTGCTGGACCCGAGGCCGGGTGCTGGTGATCCGATCCCGGGCCTTGGGTCGGCCCCTGGTACACTAGCGGCGGGTCTGTGGGCCTGCTGTAGCCCCTCTGTGGCTACTGTCAACACACTCTATCCCTAAAAATAACACAAGTTAGATAACTTATCGTATGACTTAACCTATATTTATTTTGGCTAATGAGATCGATACCCCGAGCCCAGCTTTTATCTTCCTTCCTTCCATGGCCTCCGGACTGCGGATTTAACTGCTTTCCAAAGGATCGATCGGGTTCTATTCTCCGGTAGAGCAACACTTACTTTTCTCGCGGATCAAACCGTTCCCACAGACGGCGCCAATTGTGTCTACAAAAACCCGTAGGCCTTGTAGAGACAGATGAATCCTCGTATGATCTCCTGTAAACCTGCTTACTAAGGGGAATACCGGGCGGGCCGGTCTTCTCCTCTCCGATGCCTAAGTTATTATAGTTGGAATAGATATAACTTAAGCACGTATATAAGCGGTAGGAAGGATCAGTTACCTATTAATGAGGGTAGTTGGGGCCCTTATATAGGTGGCCAGGAGTGAGGTCTGGCCTTACCCTTCGATGTGGGATTGGTTCCCTTCTGTTTGCACACCAAAGGGCAGCTTTGGTGACCTCTTTGGCAGGCAGGCGCCCCTGGTCCCCGAGCCCCTGGTGGCAGGATAAACTGCTGGACCCCGAGGCCAGGTGCTGGTGATCCGATCCCGGGCCTTGGGTCGGCCCCTGGTACACTAGCGGCGGGTCTGTGGGCCTGTTGTAGCCCCTTTGTGGCTACTGTCAACACACTCTATCCCTAAAAATAACACAAGTTAGATAACTTATCATATGACTTAACCTATATTTATTTTGGCTAATGAGATCGATACCCCGAGCCCAGCTTTTATCTTCCTTCCTTCCATGGCCTCCAGACTGCGGATTTAACTGCTTTCCAAAGGATCGATCGGGTTCTATTCTCCGGTAGAGCAACACTTACTTCTCTCGCGGATCAAACCGTTCCCACAGACGGCGCCAATTGTTTCTGCACAAACCCGTAGGCCTTGTAGAGACAGATGAATCCTCGTATGATCTCCTATAAACCTGCTTACTAAGGGGAATACCGGGCGGGCCGGTCTTCTCCTCTCCGATGCCTAAGTTAGTATAGTTGGAATAGATATAACTTAAGCACGTATATAAGCGGTAGGAAGGATCAGTTACCTATTAAAGAGGGTAGTTGGGGCCCTTTTATAGGTGGCCAGGAGTGAGGTCTGGCCTTACCCTTCGATGTGGGAATGGTTCCCTTCTGTTTGCACACCAAAGGGCAGCTTTGGTGACCTCTTTGGCAGGCAGGCGCCCCTGGTCCCCGGGCCCCTGGTGGCAGGATAGACTGCTGGACCCGAGGCCGGGTGCTGGTGATCCGATCCCGGGCCTTGGGTCGGCCCCTGGTACACTAGCGGCGGGTCTGTGGGCCTGCTGTAGCCCCTCTGTGGCTACTGTCAACACACTCTATCCCTAAAAATAACACAAGTTAGATAACTTATCGTATGACTTAACCTATATTTATTTTGGCTAATGAGATCGATACCCCGAGTACATTGCAATTGTATAGGGCAGCAACCTTTATTGCACACAGATTCAAAAAATAAACCAAGACCGAAATTACAACTACATTATCATGCTTGCCGGTTACCTAGTTACTATCTTGTTACATCTTTTCCTTATAAATTTAACATGCAATCCGAAACTTACCTTTGAAAAACCTTATATACAACTTAAGTACGAATTTAACATGCATAAATATAAAACCAAACTCATAATCGTTTTTCACATAGACATGAAAACATAAAAACCAAATATACACATGAGTTTCATAGAAAAAACTACACATAACTACATACAATTAAAACAAGCCGAGAAGGGGGAAGAGATGGATCAGATCACACTTTTGAAACCTTGAGAAGATCTTCAAAAACGTGGCTTGATGATTTTATGAAGGCTTAGAACTCGGTTCGGGTATGGATGAATTTTTAGGTGGTGGTGAGGTGTTTGTGGCTTGCTATTCTATGTAGGATCTTTGGCTGAATATTGGTATAGCTTTAGCTAGAGTTTTTTTTTTGGATTGTGACACTTTGAGAAGATGCAACCAGCGTCTATATATAAGGAGAAGACGACACGGTTTTGGGAGAGTTTTTCCAAACCGATTTAGACTAGGTTTTCCATTCCCTAGTTGGACTAGGCATTCTTCTTTTGACCGGCCTAAGGTTAGTTGCACATGCCCCACATGCTTTTCTTCAATCCTTGCAGCCCTAGGACACGGTTAGGACATGGTTTCAACACCTTTCAGCCTACTTGGATCCTTCTCGGCAGTTTTAGCATCAACCGGAAACTTCCGACTTTCTCGGTAGGATCGGCAGAATGCCCTTGGTAGCTGCGCAGTAGGCTCTCGGAAGCGAGGCTCTTGGCAGGCTTTTTTAGGTGAGGCTCTTCTCGACAAGCATGAGCAATATATGTGCAGGACTGGCGCGCAGGCTGTCGGTAGGGTGGCATGGCTGGTGTGTAGCTGCGCAGCAGCATCTCAGCAGGTTGTGCAATTGAGCCTCGCCAGCTGTCGACAGGATGTCGATGGCGTACCTATCACGTATCGCACTCGTATTCGATACGGCTTGAACCTCGGTAGGGATACTTTAATACGGCTGGGATATGCCTGGGCACGTGTCGGACACGGCATGTCTTGACTCGGATACGCCAGGTCACGTGTCGTACACGCCCCGGCAGCACTTGTGTCATCCTCGGTAGGTCCCCGGCAGCTACGCTGCAGCTGCTGTGCAGGCTGGGTGTCATCTGGTGCAGGCTGTCAACAGGATGTTGACAGCGTCTTTCGGCAGGTGCGCTGCAGCTATACTTGTCCTTCTCGGCAGCTACTCGCCAGGCTGCATGTCAGCCTGCTCGGCAGCTCTGCCGGTAACTGTTTTTGGCTCGATTCTCTCCTTGTTTCTTCGCCGATTCTTGTTCTTTTCCTTTTCTTTGAATTTCTGAATATATAAACTTGGAAATATTAATTAGAACAAGACAAATTCGTCAATCACAAAGATCAACGATAAACATAGCTAATTCCGGCGATTTAACTCTAAAACACAATAAGCCTACCAAATATTCACGACTACACTAAATGACTCGATCTTAAGATACTTAAGGCTTAAGCAAAGCATAAATGCCGGTAGATATTCATTAGAAACATGGCACTTTGTGCTCTTATCAATGCTTATCTATGGTGGTATCCAAGAAGCATTTTTGGAACTCTAGAGCTATTTTAGCAATATTTCATAGTTGAGTCGGAAATTCTATCTGCTACCGTCGTAGCGATATCTTTTGATTTTCGAACATTTATCTGGCTGATGGCGAATGTTGGCGCTGACTATCTAGTTAGTCGAGAAACACTTGTTAAGCAAAATATCAGCTTTGTTCCTAATTCGACAAGTGTAAACGCCATGTGGATGATTGCATCTTGGATTCTTGCGATCATAGGTGTAGAGATTTCGACGCGAAGGTGTTGACGATATTGAAGTTATTGGATTCAACATTGGAGAAGAATTTGATGGTGTGACTGGGTCAGAGGACGCTAATAAATCAATTGACATTATTAAGTAAAGTGAATCTTGAGAACGTGATAGGAGCACAAAGTGCTATGTTCTTAGTATGTTTATGCCTATATTTATGTTTTGTTTAACTCTTAGTTGTCTAAGATTGAGTCATAATATAGAGTCATGAGACTTTGGTAGAGTTACATCATAATCGTGCTAAGAATAGATGCTAAAAGCCGATTTATGAAGTCTTAGAGATGTTTCGTTGGATCTGTAAAGTCTCGGCTATACTTTTGATGAATTTATCTTCTTTTATATAGAGGAAACATATTGATGATTGACCAATAGAATGAGTTATACCAATTGGAGCAAAAGAAGATGCCAAGAATTGTTAAGCAAAAATCGGATCCAGGAAGTTCCAGTATTTTCCTGGGCACATCACTCAACTTCCAGAATTTGTCTAGGATGGACCACAAGGAACTAGAAGGCATGCCATATATTCACAGAACTCTCTATGAGTCTAGTTTCTACAGAATTTGGAATTACATCAAAAGCTTTCCTGAGGAGAGAGTTATGGCCATCACAAGACAGCAAGGTCACTGCCCTGTCGAGAAGAGGAACCTACTGCCCATTTTTACAACTTTTTGCATTTGTGCACCAAAGTGGTTTCTAAATTCATCTAATGATAGTTTCTGAGCTACATGGACTATATGGGAGTCAGACATGCTAAAAAGAAGTGAAGAATCAAGAGAAGAGAAGTCCCCTAGTTCGGCCAGGAAAAGAAGTATTATTGCCAATTCTTGGAAAAGAAGTTCCTGGCCCGACTAGGGAAGTTTCCAACCAGTTCCCTGGACTTTTATCCATCTCAGAACGTTGCTGATCCGTTAAAGAGTACAAGTGTCCCTGATCCATGAGGAAATCGGAAAAGAAGTTTAGAAGATTCAAGGCTTGGCCGGTAAGAAACCAAAACCAACTTGGATTAGGTTTTGCAATTCCTAGTTGCTATCGACTTTGGCACAGCTTTCCCCTCTATATAGAGGCCGATTCTCTTAAAAAACAACTTGTCACATCTCAAGCATAAACACTAGCCAGAAACTCTATCAAAAGCTCTCCATAGTTCTAGACAGAAAAACACAAGCCAACCCGATAACACGACTACCTTTCATAAAACCGTACCTTCACCTTACCCTTCTGCCGAATCTCTCCACCACATCAACCGAAGCTCTTCAAGGTTTCTAAAGTGTGATCCATTCCTTATGGCTTGTATTATTTTCTGTTTAGTCACATTAGTTGTTATAAAAATACTTGGTTTTCGTTTGGTATTGTATGATGAACATGATTTTCGATTTCTATTGAATTTTATGTAACAAGTTTTACAAGCATTAACATGTATTAATTCATACATTAGATATAGGGTAGTAGCATGTTCATATATTTTTAGGTTTTTATTCGATTAGTTTTATGAATTCGTGCATAAAAATCAAGGTTTATATGAAGCCACGGCCATGGCTCTTGTGTAGGTTGCGATTTCATTCACCATAAACAAATCTAGGATCGAGTTAAGCGTTGAGTAAACTTTATTCTAGGTTGTTTAATAAGTGGTTACCATAATTCATAAAAACTTGCATGTTAATAAGATGTTGACTCCATACTTAGAAATATGTCTCTAATTTAAGACTTTCGTGCATAATTACTTTTTATGTTTGTTTTCTACGTTGCGTGTTCTCGAATATGACTAGTATAATTTTTCGATTGAATGTTGAGTGAATTCTAAATACTTATGAAGTCTAGTAACGATTAGATGACCGTTGAGGCTCTAATTGAAAATTGGAATTGAGTAGAGTCTAAGAAACTTGAACAATGCTGCCGTGTGTTTTTCATGTTATTTTTGTGTATTCTTATGAGTCTTTTGTGCTATGCTTTGTGTGGAAAGATGTCGACCAACATGTAAATAGTAATTTAGGATTTTAATTTCGTGTCTAGGTTAGAATCGGCAGCTTGTTGCCGAACCTCATCTTTAATCCCCTACTTCGTTTCAATACTTGTATATATGTGATTAAGTGTGACAATTGTTTGTATATATATGTGTGTATTTCTAACCTCTTACATGTCATGTAACCTTAATCCCCGGACTGAATGATCCCTACTTGCTTTATACTAACGATCTTTTGTAGGGTATTATTTGCGTGTGTTGTTACCCCGGTTATGGCACTCGTCAGAACGGTAATATGAGTCGCAAATATTTATTTTGTATGGTTTTGCGGGGCAATGTTAGGTGATTTGTTCGAGGTGTTTTATTTGTCACTTATAGTATAGCCTTACGGGAAAGGAGTTTCCATGTTGACTCAGGAAGTGTTTCGAGTCAAGGCTTGAGTAAGGAATGTTGTGACGCGGCGAGTAGTGCATATTCTTATAAGTTGAATGACCTTTTGTTAGTGGGAGAATTTCTTTTGGGATCGTATCGTGATGGGATCACTTACTGATCCAGGGATGACTTGAGAAGTCATTATTTTTGTAAATGCGTGTTGGTGTTTTCGTTGAATAAATCATTGATTTGAATTTATCCTCATGTCAGTTCTCGTGGGACGAGATATTGACTAGAACCTCTATAGTTTGATTGAGGTTTCGAGAATCTTATTTCTCGAGGATTTCTTTTCTTTGATGCGAGTTAATGGAGGATATTGGATATTTGTTGGCTCGAGCAATTCAAGTTATGAGGTTTATTTTGTGAATTCAGCGAGTCTCTTGGTATTTGAAATATTTTCTCTCGAGTTTAAGATCATATCTGAAATTCAATCTTCTTGCGATGGTGTTTTCGACAATTGTCGATCTAACAGTTGTGGTATTGGTCATTGGTCATAAAAATTGACTTTGTCATCCGAAAGATTTCCTGATGTCATATCAGATCTGGTGTATTGGTGGTAGCTGATGTATCTAGTTGATAGCCTCTGTTGGTTGTCACATTTGACGATGATTCAGGTTCCTCTCTTTTATGAGTTGTGAGTTACGAGAGTTACTTTATCCATAGACTAGATTGGACTTTGATAAACCAGTTTTCATTTAAAACCAGTCCTGATTATTTTGGTGCTGGAAGCACAAATCGAGGACTCGTCTTGAGGTCATATGAGAGATAAAGTATTGAATAGCTCACATGTGGATTTCTCCAGTTCGAGTAATGGGACCTTATTGAATGATGTGATAGCAGGTAGGAGCCGAGAGGCATAACTTTTGGGGTTCTTAGCGGCGTTTGCCGATTTCAGTGTGGAATAAGATATTAGTACTTTGAATTGTGTATATGGCGTATCCTGTACCTAAAGTAGGTATGATGATATGTGGGTGATAGAGATTGTTAGACTCTGTGATGCCTAAGTCCATGAAATCTGATCGAGAATCGTGATTTATATACGGTTCTGGAAGGAGTTACACGCAGCTTTGGAGACTTGATGATATTTAGCATTGTCTTGCACACCTGGATTGGTGAATGGACAGAGAGATGTGTTCAGATCCTAGACAATATGTTGAGTTTTTGTGAGATGCAGTTCAGGGGTATGTGAGATGAGTAACTCAGAGTTCTGCTGATAATTGAGGTATATCATGAGGTAAAGAGAACTCCTTGAGAAAAAGGAGGAGCAGTTAGACTTTAGTACCCCCATTCTTCTTCTTGACAAGTACGTAAATTTCGAGGACGAAATTTTTATAAGGAGGGGAGAATTGTGACAACCAGAACCTCAAATTAACTCCTGACCGTTTTACTTTTTCTTTTACGTTCCGGAAATTGTTTTTATGATTCGAAAATTCTAAAGGTTGACTTTTTATAAGTTGACCCTACCGAGAATTTTATTTCATGACAAGATGAAGGACGTTCTATGTACTTCACATGGAGGAGTAGCCCCTTAATTCCACTCAACTATTGTTAGGGCGACCATTTATGGGAACAACAAGAACTAAAATAGACATTGCCGAAGGCAACCTCACCACGGAGTTTGATGGTGAAGTGATAAGCTTCAATGTGTTTGAAGCAATGAGATATATCTAATTTCTGACCTTAAATCGTGCTATGCTGTAAATGTTGTTGATTCTTTTGCACAGGTTTTATCAGAGACTTTGGATCAATAGCAACGAGCTATTGAGATGGGGGCCGGAATTGACAAAAAACGGGAGGAGATCTGTGTGAATGAGGCACATCATGAACTTGAGTCGTGCATTGCAAGTGTTGTTGCCGAGTTAGAGGTAGCCCCTCTCCTAAGGTATAATAAGTTTTCGTCAATTCCAATTAGCACTAACAAATTGTTACCATCTGTGGAACAGGCCCCAAATTTAGAGCTTAAGGCTCTACCCGATCATCTCAAGTATGTATACTTGGGAAACGATGACACTCTACCAGTTATTGTGTCATCAAAGCTGAGCGAGCAGCAAGAGGAGAGATTGATCGATGTGCTTAAGAAGAACAAAACCGCCATTGGATGGACTTTGGCGGATAACAAGGGTATAAGCCCTACAAAGTGCGAGCACAAGATCTTGTTGGAAGAAGGAGCCAAGCCCACTAGGGAGGGTCAGAGACGTTCACACCCCCCTATGATGAAGATTGTGAAGGACGAGGTAATCAAATTGCTTGATTGTGGCGTTATATATCATATCTCAGATAGCCAATGGATATCACTCATCCAAGTTGTACCCAAGAAGAGTGGAGTCACAGTTGTGAGGAATGACAAGCATGAGCTCATGCCACAACGATTGGTAACAGGTCATAGGATGTGCATCGACTACAGAAAGTTGAATACTACTACACGCAAGGATCATATGCCTTTGCCTTTCATGGACCAAATGTTGGAGAGACTAGCTGGACATGAGTTCTATTGCTTTTTGGATGGGTACAGCGGTTACAATCAGATATGCATCCACCCGGATGACCAAGAGAAGACAACGTTTATATGCCCCTTTGGTACGTTTGCTTATCGACGCATGCCTTTTGGTTTATGCAACGCACCAGGTACGTTCCAACATTGTATGTACTCTATATTTTCGGATTTTATTGAAAATATTATTGAAGTCTTTATAGATGATTTTAGTGTTTATGGAAAAGACTTTGATACATGCTTGGAAAACTTGGAATTAATCTTGGAAAGATGTGTAGAAACTAACCTTGTACTAAATTGGGAAAAATGTCATTTCATGGTTAATCAAGTTATAGTTTTAGGTCACATTATTTCAGAAAAGAGAATAAAGGTTGATAAGGCTAAGATTGATGTTATGCAACACTTACCCTCCCCCAAAACTGTGAGGGAGATTCGTTCTTTTCTTGGCCATGCAGGTTTTCATAGGAGGTCCATCAAAGACTTCTCTTTGGTGGCGAAACCCTCGTGTTCCCTATTGCAGAAAGATGTTCCATTTGTGTGGAGTAAAGAGTGTGAAGAAGCTTTTGGCAAGCTCAAAGCTTTGTTGACATCGGCACCCATCATGGCACCACTAGATTGGAGCCTACCATTTGAGCTCATGTGTGATGCATCAGTCTATGCCGTTGGAGCAGTTCTTGGACAAAGAAAAGACAAGAGGCCAAATGCCATTTATTATGCCTCTAAAACTTTGAATGATGCTCAAATGAGTTACTCCACCACAGAAAAAGAGCTTTTGGCTGTCATATTTTCTTTAGAAAAATTTCGATCTTACTTTTTGAATTCTAAAGTGACAGTTTATTCTGACCATGCAGCTCTTAGATATTTGATGAAAAAGAAGGATGCTAAGCCACGCTTGATTCGATGGATTTTCTTGTTACAAGAGTTTGACATCGAAATCAAGGACAAAATGGAAAGTGAAAATGTTGTGGCGGATCACTTGAGCAGAATTGTGCAAGAGGAGGAGAAGTTCCCTTTGGGAGAGTCCTTCCCAGATGAACAACTTTTTCGAATAGAGACACATGAACCTTGGTATGCTGATATTGTGAATTATTTAGTTACTAAGACTTTTCCTAGTACAGTTTCGAAGGCAACCAAGGCAAGGATCAGAAAGATTGCAAGACACTACATTTAGGATGATCCATACCTTTGGAAGCATTGTAGTGATCAGATCATTCGACGTTGTGTCCCACAAGAGGAGCATAGGTCGATCCTAGCATTTTGTCACAAGGAGGCGTGTGGAGGTCATTTTGGACCAAAGAGGACAGTCCTTAAGGTATTGGATTGCGGATTTTATTGGCCCACGATTTTCAAAGATGCATATTCATTTTGCATAACATGTGATAGGTGCAAACGAACAGGTAACATTGGTTCGAGAGATCAAATGCCCCTTACCCCTATTATTGTTGTTGAAATATTTGATGTTTGGGGAATTGATTTTATGGGACCTTTTCCCTCTTCCAAAGGCTTTCTTTATATCTTATTAGCTGTTGATTATGTTTCAAAGTGGGTGGAGGAGAAAGCCACAAGGACTAATGATTCTAAAGTTGTTGTAGATTTCTTGAGAACTAACATATTTTCCAGGTTTGGAGTACCACGTGTTATTATAAGCGATGGAGGTTCTCATTTTTGCAACAGAACTATAGAGACTTTACTCAATAAGTATGGAGTCACTCACAAGGTTTCCACCTCATATCACCCTCAGACAAGTGGAATGGCAGAAGTTTCGAATAGGGAGATCAAGAAGATTTTGGAGAAAACTGTTGGCCCAACAAGAAATGATTGGAGCGACAGACTTGATGATGCTTTGTGGGCGTATATGATAGCCTACAAGACACGTATAGGGATGTCTCCCTTTAGGCTTACCAACGGCAAAGCATGTCATCTCCCAGTGGAACTCGAACATAAAGCTTGGTGGGCAGTGAAGGAGTTCAACATGAACCTAGATGCGGCAGGTTTACACAGAAAATTGCAATTGAGCAAGCTTGAGGAAATCAGGAATGATGCATATGATGCTGCTTGGATTTACAAGGCGAAGACAAGAGCTTATCATGACAAGAGGCTAAGAGGAAAATCGTTTATTATTGGACACAAAGTTCTTTTGCATAACTCTCGGCTTAAACTCTTTCCAGGAAAACTTCGTTCTTATTGGATATGTCCTTATATTGTTACTAATGTGTTTGTTCATTGTGCCATTGAAATTCAAAGTATTGAAACAGGAAAAAAGTTTAAGGTGAATGGGCATAGACTCAAACCTTACTATGAGCCTTTTGAGGAACACACCATTGAGGAAACACATCTAGAGGACGCACCAAGATCCTAATGTGCATGATGAAGAGTCTAGGCTAAAGGACTATAAATAAGTAAGCGCTGCATGGGAGGCAACCTATTTCAACCAAAATTGTGAAGGAGCCATCAACAAGAGTTTGCATTTTCTAAATCCCTAAACTCTTTTTGGTTGAATTGTATAAATGTGTAACTTGTGAAATTTATCTTATGCTTAGAAATTACACCATTATTGCTGATTTACATTGAGGACAATATAATTTTCTAAGTGTGGGGTGGTAGGGAATACATGTTACACATGTTTTGTTTTTGTTTGTTTTGAGTCAAGAAAAAGAAAATCGGAAAATTCAGAAAAATATAAAATTTTCGTTGTTTTTAGATTAAGATCGAGTCTTAGGATGCCCCTAAAAAGTCAATGATGATTATATCTTTGAATGCATAGATGATGGTTTTGCTTAATCATAAAAATTAATTGCGAGTTTCATGGATATTGTGATTGGTATGAACATGTGAGATTTTGATTGACATATGATAAAGCGTGCATGTTTGAGTTAAATTGTTTCCATAATATCCTACTAGCCTTTCTGCACGCGCGATGCGCGTGCGTTTAAACATTTTTCGATAAATACGTTGAACATATACACAATTTTCCCTCTGTCGTTGTGGTTCAAAGATAAAGTGTTATTTTTTGAAAGCTTTGAATCACCCAAAAGTCCAAAACCCATGAGATACGCTTTTTGATTAACAGATTAGCTAGCCATAGGTATCAACAGAAATAGCTAACACTAATAACAGAGTTGGAAACTCTAAATCACAAAGATAAGCTTCAGAATTCTGACTTGACAGGAAAACATAAAAAAACAGATATATCAATCAGAATAATTAATAACTAACCTTCCTGCCCGCGCGATGCGCGTGCGGAAGGGCCGCGCTCGCGTGTGCGTATATTGTTTCTTCCACATGATTTGTGTACATCAATGTCGCTTAATACTCAAATTGATTATGCGCTGCACATTACTTAACATTTATACAAATGAAATATTACATCATATCTTTAACGATCAAATAACAAAAATATAAAATAGTAATTATATTCTTGGTCTTTATATTAAAATCTATGTACAAATAAAACCCGTGTTACATTCTTAAATTAGTTGAGTGCAGTTCATTACCAATATGAATGAGCTAAATAACGAAAGGCTATTAAAATTTTTACCTCCGCATACTTGAGTGAAATTACAAAATCTAATATTCTCAATCCATAAGATGTCTCAGAAAATAGTTCAAAACTAATTCGCAAAATCTAGCACCACAAAACAATGAACACAGAGAAAAAACATTCTACTTCTTTTCTTCCTTCTCGGCCTCAGCTGCCCTAGCCTCTTTGTCATGGCCCAAACATGGCGGACATTGACTCTCTCAATACGAAGCTTGTCATATGCATTGACCTTCACGAGTTCAGTGACTGGTTTCTCCTGTTGAATTGCCAAGAGAGGACCTTGGAGCTGGGTTGCATTTGCTAACTCCCCTGCTACAGAATCACCAGCCTTAAACTTGCTAGTGCGCCTTGGGAAGACAACCAACTTCTGCTTGTATGTCTTCCAGCGGAGAACATTCTCAACCAATTCTTCCTGAAGTGCTCCCCATGGATAACATTATTATGCTTCACCATCACTTACCTGTAAAGTTACTGAAAGAGCTACAGAGAAGATGGAGACAATGGACTTGCTTCGCTCTCGCGGCTGCAGCACTCGGGTACAAAACTACTTTGTACAATGATAAAATATATTGAAAGTGAACTTATCAGTAGCTCCACCCCCTGGATTATAATAGCAACAGTTCAAGAATGAAGGACAATAAAAGAGGTTTTATTGGTAGCTCAATCCCTGTAAATTATAATGTAAGCAGTTGAACTATGAAAGAATAAGAAAATAGTTATTATCAGTACCTCAACTCTTAACGGTTCTTACCATAAAAACCTGGCCGACGATAATATCCCCAGTCTTCACCGTACCATCAGCTGAAAAAGCAGGAGATGAAATCAATTATTATAGCATCACTGCCAAATTCAACCCAAGAAAAAGAAATCAAAGTGAATTTGATAATGAATGAAACAAATGATTCCAGCTCTCAGACTGTTTATAAAAATAAAAAATAAATTAAAAGGCAGGATAAAGGTCATATGAATGTCAGATTTCATGAACCACCCAAAAGGCAGGATAAGAAATCATTGTTTGAACCCCTCATCATCAAAATAAAAAGATCACCAGTCTTTAACCATCCAACTGAATCCAAGGTCTCAGTAATTGCCTTGTCAACTCCATCCTTTATAACCTGCGGACATCATAATTTTAGAAAGATTTGATATTTTCATGACTGATATGAATTTAAATCAATGATATTGAATTGCTCCATGGTTTCGATGCAAAAGTAAACCCAATTTAAAAAAAAAATAATTAAACTCAGTATTGATACAACTCAACAGTATAAACCAAGAATACCTACTTTAACTCAGTTACCCATGAATCACAGCAAAATTCTGAAAAGTAAGCAGAAGGGAAAAAACATCCAAGTGAGCATGAAAATCAATGGTTACCAAATTTGAAAATTTGGTATAATAAAGCACCCTTCTACCTTCAATCTTGAGAAACTGAAAATATGTAAAGAAATCTTTTCAAAAAAATAGTAAATGGAAAAGCAGAACTTAAATGCTAAGACGATAGCATAGTTTTTCAAATTTTGGAAAAAGCTCCAAATTAAATGAACCTGTTACCGAACCCCCTTGGGGTTGCTCAAGAAAACACCTACCCTTTTGATTGGACCATAAGCATCAAACTCCCTTTTCAGTCTGCTCTCAGTGGTCTCATAATTCTGCAAGCAAACAGATAAAACTAAATGTTAGACTAACCAATATGTATAATAGTATAGTAGAAAGAAAACCAAATCATACAGCGAACAATATAAAATAACAGTAGAGAATAACCAAATCTGTATGCAAACGTACTTAGGAGTCTAGCAACAAACAAAGTCTTGTATGGAACTCCAGAAATATGTGGATCGTTATTTGGGTCATCTACTCATAAAGAGAAAAGAAGAGGTAAGAACAATTACCAAACTCCGAATCTCAGAATTAACAGAAAATGGATTTCTTACATTTCTCTAACTCCTCTGCAACCTTTGTTGCACCCTTCTCAAGTCTTACCTGGTGAATTCGAGCCCTTTTTTGTGCCTGAATTTGACAAAACAAAACCAACACGTGTTCAGACATATGATAACAAACTCTTAATCAAAATTTCTAATAGAAAGCTTACAGGAGTTTCTTCCTTCTCGACAGGTACACTGTACTGAGGATCCCCCGACTCAGCGAAGTTACTCACATACTGTGCTATCCCTGCATCAACCAAAACAAACAAACAAACAACATCAATCAACAACTTTAACAGTTCACCAAATCAAAACATCACACGCCTATAAGTCACTCACATACTTTGCTTTCCTTAATTTGGTGAATGCCCTGATCCAACTCTAAAATCTTTTGCTAATCAGTGGTAAATAAAACATAAACTTACAGTTCGACTTGAGCAGAAGATTGACACGGGCTGCCCAATAATTTTAAGAAAAGCCTCCTATAACAATCAATCCATTACTTCATTTGAGACAAATTTATCACATGACTAATTCAATAAGCCTCACAGTAATTTCATAAACTTTTAGTTCGATACCCAGCAAGGATCAATTAATAAATAAATAAAAAGGTTAAAAGGGAAATGTAATGGGACCTCAAGAACGCCGACAACAGTGCCGTAATTGGACTGTTGCTGAGAGCCAGAGAAGCAAGTGCCGATGTACTTATTGCGATTAGGTAGCGTTGAATTCCGGAGCGTTGGCTCATGGGTTCTGCCTCTTAGAAGGCCTTTTGGGAGATTTGGGGGGGGCGTGTTAATCTCTAGTGAGTGCTTGAGGTTTTCTGTGGAGATCGGGCTTCTCAGCTTCTCCCATTGCGGTCTGACCACAGGTTAATCTCCTCCTTCTTTTTTGCTCCGCTATTGATACTGGTTTTTTATCCTCGTGCTCTTCATTCTCTAACGGTAGATATGTAGTTATATATGCCGGAGAGCAACTCCCACGTCCCGCACAGTTTTCGTGGGCGGCAACTCTTTTCTCCGCATAATTCTTTTCACAAAATCTATGTCAGTTTGTTAATTACCATGTTATCCTTTTAACATCAGATAAAAGTAACTCAGGTTTTAATAAAAGAAGGGCAAGAACGGAAAAAGAGGGTTGGCAGTTCCACAAGCCAAATTGGCTTAATATATAGAGATGTGAGCTTTTGTGCCAAAATACTTTCTTCTTGTGCGATAAAGATAATAAACATGACAGAATTTATATAAAACTTCATCATTCTTTGAATATTCAATGACTATGTGCCATAGCTTTTAATGAACTTGATACGAGCACAATGTGCGACGATATTATATGTTTATGCCCTCATTTATGTTTTGTTTAACCCTTATTTGTCTAAGATTGAGTCATAATTCAGTTTAGTGTTCATTTGGTAGAGTTTTGGTAAAATGTGCTTAATTGTCCGAAAAATGACTAAGTATAAGAAATTTGGAAAATAGTGCAAAATATGTCTTTTTCGTGATTTTGAGATGAGTAAAAATATGATCTATCCTTGTCCGAATTCAATGAAATTTGGTGTGCTTAATATTCATATACTGAGGAATGTTGTGTTAAAATTTCAGATCAATCAGAGTTCGGGAAGTCACCCAAACGATGGCTGCAACTCAGCAGTTCGACCAAACCAATCCAGGGACTTCCAGGATTTTCCTGGGACTGTGTCCCAACTTCGAAAACTCATTCCCGTCGACTCACAAGGATTTTGATCGAACTGTTTTATGTGGAGGTTGCTTTGTGTGTCTAGTTTATCTGAGACTTGGAATCGCATCAATCGGAGCTCCGAGGAGGGAGATATGCCGGAGTTACTGCAACAACGTCTGTTCTGCCGATTCCAGGAACCTACTGCCTCCTTTTTGTGATTTCTGTTTTTGATGGACCAAATGGTGTACAAATGCATATGTGATGATGGTCCAAGCTTAAGGAAGGTTAGAGGATGACACCAAGCCAAGGCATTGAAGAAAAAATCAGAAAAAGAAGTTTCCTAGAAGAACCAAGAAAGGAAGGAACCAAAACCTTGTTACACAAGGATTACCTTTGCTGATTTGGACTAGGTTTTCTACCTAGGGTTTCTGCCGAATTTGCCTCTATATAAAGCCATGTTTTCCTACAGAAAAACTTGTCACATTGCAAAGCAAAAATCTAGCCAAAGCTCTACCTAAATTTCCCAAGAATCCTACACAAAAACCCTAGCCAAAACCACCTCCACCACACCCAAAGTTTCTGCCGAAACCTTGGTACCTTGCTGCCGACACCTCCAACTGCCGAGCAGCAGCCTTCATCCGACACCACCAACCACCGGATCCATACACGACGAAGTCTCCAAGGTTTCTAATGTGTGATCCACTCCCTACTCTTGGTTATGTAATTTTTGTTGTAGCTATGTTAAACTTTGTCTATGAAGTTAGCATGAATTCTTGGTTTCAATTTTTATGTCTATGTATGAATTGGATTGAAATTTGGTTTTATGATTTGCATGTTCAATTTGTTTTCTTTATCTTTAGTTGGAGTTTGGATGTAAGAATACGGATTGCATGCTAAAGAGTAAGGAAAATATGTAATGAATTAGTAAGTAGGATAATCGGCAAAACATGTGTTGAATTGATTTTAGGGTTTTCTTGACTTGTTCTTTAAATTCGTATGCTTAAAGATTGGTAGCTATGTAATTGCAATACGTAGTTTATTAATCTCATTAGCCGAAAATTAATATGGATTAAGTAATCAACGAGTTACTTTGTTTGTGTTGTTTTCACGAGGGCTAGAGTAATTTAAAGAACATGCTTGTTGATGAGATGATTGACAACCTTACTTTATTAACTTGTTTCCAACTAAAAAGACCTTGTGCCTAATTACTTTGCATGTTTGTTTTCGACGATAAGTGTTCTCAAATATGTTTAGTATAACTTTGGGGTTAGACGATAAGTTAATATTGAAGTACTAGAGAGTCTTAATTGGTAAACCGATAAGGAGCTAATTGGGTTGGAGTTAAGTTGAGTCTAGAACGCTTTAATACCTTGCCGTGAGTCCTATTTGCTTGTTTGTTATGTGTTTTGATTGTTTTCGTGTTAGTGCTTTGTGGAAGAATGTCGACCAAACTTGTAAATAGTAATTTAGGATTTATTTTTAGCAATTTATTTTCGTGCCTAGCATTAGGGCAGCCCTTGCTGCCAAACCTCACCTCAATCCCCCTTGATTTCGTGTGAATATGTATATATGTATATAAGTGTGACAATTGTGTGCATATGTATTTGTGAATATTTTTATTAACATTCTCATGTTTCAGGTACCCTTAATCCCCGGCTAGAACGGTCCCTACTTGCTCATACTACTAACAATATTTTGTAGGGTTTATTATTGTGTGCGAGCTTAGGTTCACATCAGAACTCTAGAATGCTAGAACTTGCTCATGATGATTGTTGAGACTATTATTCATGACTATGCCTTGATTTCGAAAGTGATTGAAAAGATCTTACTAGGATCACCACCAAAGCCAAATAAAGCATGTGCCTAATTTGTGCCCGTCGTGGGACTCCTTAGTGTTAACCCCTTTGAGCTTATATTGAGCCTTTCTTTCATCACCATGATACACATTCCTTGAGCTTAGAATCACTATATCTTTACATTTGTTCTCAAGACTTGGTAAAGCTTGATTTTGTTGCGGAATTGTGAATTTGGAGTGATGTTGTGAAACAAGTGTGGGGTGAACTTAGCAAGAAATTATATGCTTGTATCTATGCCGTGCCTAAAAGAGAAAAGAAAGAAAAATAATTGTTTCGGACAAAAAAATAAAGAAATAAAGAAATCGATCCGAATTGAAACAAAAGAGAAGGGCACGGTTTTAGAATCGAAAACATTGCTAAGTTGTTGTGAAATTGGAGTTCATGTGTAAGTTGAAGGTCTATCATTGTTACATTTGACCTTTGTCTATTTTCACTATGTTTTGGGGAAGAAAAGAATGAAGAATTGGTCCAACAAGATGATATTTGGCCCATGAAGTGAAGTCATAAGGAGAATCGAGGTTTGCTAAGTCTTGGTGACATTTTGTTCACCACATTCCAAAATTCGAATACTTTATGCCGAACCCCATATAATTTCCCTTAAAGATCTTTCTCATGATTCTTAAAATATGTAAACTTTGTATGTGGAGATTATCTCAAGAGTTAAGCTTATGATTTTGGTTCATTTGTGCATATAGTTGTTATATGAAGTTTATCCAGAAAATATTATTCACAAAGTGCTTTAATTGTTGAAATATACAAGCTATTTGTTGCCTTACAATCTGTTCTCTTGCATATACTTTGAGTGAATATTGTCATATCATGAGTGAAAATAAGAGAGTATGCCTAGTGAGGAGGATTGAATTAACTTGACATGTTGACATGCTTATTTTCTCACTTCTTACTTATTCATGCCATGAAACATGTCCATGACACTTGTGATTATTGTGTTTACATTTGAATGCTTAAACTTGAAAGCTATGTGCTTAAAAGATCCTGAGATAATCATTTAGGAGCAATTGTAGTAGAGTCTTTTGTTTTGTTTTGCTAAGGGACTAGCAAAAGCTAAGTGTGGGGTAGTTGATAGGAGCATAATATGCGACATTCTTAATATATTTTAACCCCATTTATGCAATTGCTTAATCCTTATTGTTATAATTTAGAGTCGTTTAGTCGAGTTAAGAGTCTTTGGCAGAATTATTGGTGAAAAGTGCTTAAAACGTAAAAAGGAGGAATTCTTGAAGAATCCTAATTGAATTAGGATTCCTAATCAAACTAGAAGTCTAAAAATATTTCGACGTTTCTAAAAACGAGGAAGTTGCAAAGAGTTTGATTGGAATTAGGAAATCATACTCATTGAATGAGGAGTCCTAATAGGAATCCTTATTGAATCAGGATTTCTCCATGAGATATTTATGCTACATTTTATCCTCTCTTTTTAATATATTTCTTCTCTTATTTTTCAGGAATTAAAAGATATTTTTCTTTGGATATGCCGAAATAGCTCCACATATCCAAAGAAAAATACAAGTCGAATCCCTTCCACCACAACCCTAATTCGTTCATCCATCTCCACCAAATCCACATCTATGTAAGGATTTGTGAATTTTTATTTGGTTTTATTAATTTGAATTTAGACTTCCGAATTTATTCTTTGGTTGTTTAATTTCCGATTTTTGTTCATAATATGTTGCGATTTTAATCAGGGTTTGTATAGACAGCATGTTTCGATTTTGTTCTTGATTTATTTTGGTTTATTTTCTGAATTCGTATGCACAAAAGTGATGCACTTAAGGGCTGCCTAGGCCATGGCTTCTCCTTAAGTGATAGCTTCATATGCCGAATACAACATGAGATTAATTATGCGCAAAGTTGATTTATCTCAAGTTGGTTCTAAGGGCTAGAGTAATTATGAAAATATACATGTTAAAGCAAGGTGAGGTGACGCCATACTTGTTGCATGTCTCCAATTTGGCTTATTGTGCTTATATGTTCTTCGTGTTTACTTTCTACGCCAAGTGTTCTTAAACCGAATTACATATGTTTAGAATTAATCGCAAAAATAATTCTAAATACTTAAGAAGTCTTAACGATTAAATGAGCCGCCAAGAACTCTAATTAAAATTGGAACCAAATTGAATCTTGATTTATTATTTTATTGCTGCCGTAAATTCCTTGTTTGATTTTGTACATGTTATGTGAGTTTTGTGTGTAGTGTTATGTGTGAAAGATGTTGATCATATGTATATATTAATTTAGGTTTTATTTTCATAAAATTCAATAGGTTATTAGATAAAAATCCAAACCCCCCATATGATTATGTGATACTTTGTGTAATTAAATGCCCTTGATTTCTCTGGATAGAACGATTCCTACTTGTCTTATACTACTATCGACACAAGAAGGGTAATATATGTATGAAGTTGTTTTGCAGGTCCAAATGTGCTTCGAAAATAATTCCATCATAATTCCTATACCAATAACTGAAAATAAAATTTGGAAGTTTCGTGTGAGTTAGGACGTCCGTAGATTTGACCTTTATAAATCAATTTCGAGTTTTGAAATATTTATAATTACGTCTCTACTACAGGTTGAGAGGTTACTCGACGTGACGAGATCACGGATTAGCGGCAAGCTCGGCAGTACAGTGAGTGGATTTTATTTTAAATAAATGCATGCATAAATATTTTATTGAAATGAAGTTTATTTTAATTAAATGATTTCTTGAGCTTGGTATAAATTATCGAAAGCCGATAATTCATATATGATTATGATATTTGTTCATTTAATATTTAAAAACAAATATGGATTTAGGGTATTTGTTTACTACTATTCTATATAGTACGTAATTTTACCCCGGAATGAAATTTCCGGAAATAGTATGATTTGATAAATCATATTTGATCATTTTGAATGTATTTATATTTAAAAGACCGGAAATGATATTTCCGGAGATTTTTATGATTTCATAATTTGTGATTTCACGATATGTGAGACATGTCGATGTTATATACATATTTCTTTCGAGATTATTTTACGGCATGTGGGACATGTCGGTTATATATTTTGTTCGAGGCTGTTGTTCTATTTATGATATTTATAAACCTCAGATGTGCGGTCGGGGACCGTACTGATTTATGATATATATAAGGGGAAGCGTATTTTCAGTTTTGTTTTCAAATTTTATTCACCATATCAGGGTCGTCATATTTGCTAGCTAGCATTAGCGTGGGACGCTACTTCAGAAACCCTGGGAGGTTCCGACCCGAGTCTGGGAGGCTCCTATTTTTTGTGTAACCACTTCCCCATTGTTTCGTTTGTTGGGCCAATGAGATTGGCTTTTAGTCTTTATTTGGATTTCAGGAATACTTTCATTTATTTAATAAATTCCCGAACCAGCGGGGCTGAGTTTTTATATGACCAATGAGATTGGTCGTGTTATGTTATTATTTGATTTTCAAAAGTATTTCTTTTTGAAAATATAAACAAAGTATTATTTGTTTATTTGATATATCAGCGGGGCTGATTTATAATTATGATTTTTTTCTGAAACGTGTGACGTTTTATTAAAGTGCATGCACCGTGGTTTCTATTTATAAAATATTAGGAAAGTAAAATAATACGTTTATTTAAGGTATTATATGAAATTGTTTTTATTCACTCACTCTAACGTTTTTAATTTACTTTCCCCTGGGCCATTCGTTTTAAACCGTCCATTGTGCAGATTAGTTTATCAGAGGTCAAGAGTACTCGGAGTCAAGACATAGTCATCATCGTCGTTGCTTCCGCTACGTGGGATCTGTTGATCCTTTATTGGTATATTTCTTATTATTTTCCAGTTCATTGTATTAGATTGCTCTAACTACCTGTGAGTCAATTGAGTTTAAGATGAGTTTGATTTTGTGTTTATTTGTGCCGGTTGTTGTGATTTTGGGAGCAGATGACTCCAGGAGTTGAAGTTGGAACTGAATTTAGAAGTGTTTTTATTCGTTACAGGTTTTAGGGTTGTCCATCTTAAGACTGACTTATCGATTTATTGATAGAATTAGTCTTAAGGTGGTCCCCGCAGGACCTTATCCGGATTTTAGGGTGTAATTCGGGGAGGGTCCTGACAATAACCATCACCAAAATCCTTATCCACCAAATGTACCATCATCCTCCTCTTTTGTAGCCTTTACAATCGCAACCTCCTTTTGATCCACCATAGATGAACAAACTATTGGAATTTTCTTCAAATATTCCAAAATTTGTTTCCTTTAATTTTGATAAAAAAAAAAAACTAATTGAACGTTGCTTATTGACTTTAGTCTTATTAATTGTGATTGATTTACGCATACCATCACTTTGGGATCTTACCAACATTTAGATCATAATTTTGCAATCATAATGTCCCATTCTTTGCTCCTCTGTTTATTTTTTATTTATTCATTTGTTTTGATTAGCTTCCCCGGTTTTCAATCTTGGTGATCAGTGTCAATACATTCCAATTCGATTACATACGTTTTAAGTCCTTAATGGCTATTGTCAAATCCTTACTAGCTTTGATCATTCTTTCCTATATATAATTTAGCTTTCCAAATCAATATATACAACACAAATTTCTCTCTTCTTGTTTCCTATATTATGCCACAAAAAGAAAGATTCAAGCTGCTAGATACGATTCGAGAATATTGAGTGTAAACTTACAGCAATCGAGGTTGTTGGACATTGGAGGGTAGTTCGTCAAACTTGCTACACCGAGATATAATCTCTAAATGATGGACATCTACTCGTAAGGGTAGTAAACCACACGCCTCAACCTAAAAGTTCATTCCTTAAAGTATCGTCTATCTCTAAAATTTTCCAACAATCATAAGAGTAGACGACATGGATGCTGCTTTGACCAAAATCTCAGATGTGTCCAAGATCGATGTGTTCAATGGCTCATTCTTCAAAATATGGCACGGAAGAGTCTTCTCTACTCTTGATGTCATGAACTTAACAAATTATCTAACCAAGCCTAAACCCAAGGAAGGAAGCGAGAACTATGACACGATGAGTGGGAGAAAGGTAACAAGGTTTGTACCTACAAGATTAATTCTGAAATTTGGGAGATTCTCAAAACGTGATAGAAGATGTCGGATCCCAAACGTATGCAATTGAGAATTTTCCGAGATTTCAAATGGTGGAGGACAAGGATGTTTTCACCTCAAATTCATGAGTTCCACAAGGTTTTCAATGTCTGAAGACTAAAGGCATTGAATTACCTAAAACATATGTATATGAAATCCTTTATTGAAAAGTTGATGAGTCATCAAAGGACTATAAGAAAAATATGAAGCACGAAAAGAAACAAATGAGCCTTGAAGTTGTTGTGCATATCTGAATTGAAGAAATGAATCGTGTACGGGACAAAGCTGAACAAGCAATGAAATGAAGATGAAAGCTAATGTGATCGAGGAAGGTAAGTCTCTCAAAGGTAAGAATTTCAATTTTTATAACGAATCATTCATGAAGTGTGACAACAAATCTCACCACAAGCTTGTTAAGAATTTGAAGCCTATCAACACAAATTTATCTCAGTTGTTTCCAATTTTATTCCACTAAAAGAAAGATTCATGATGCTCGATACACTTACTAGGATCGAGGTTGTTGTACCCTGGCCGGTAGGCTGTCAACGTTTGCTACAACGAGACATAATCTCTGTTTTTTCTTAATGGCAGTGAACCACATGCCTCAGCCTAAAAGTTTATTCCTTAAAAGCATCGTCCATCACTAAATCTTCTAACACCAGCCACCATAAAATAAACAAGATGGATAATTAACACAAATGCACAAGAATATCAGAAACAGAAACAAGGATATATCACCACAGTGCAAAACCTCTTTGAGGGAAAAAGCACTGTGGCAGAACTTTGAATTTCAATCAATATCAACTAAAATACAGATCTTGATCTAGCTCTCAACAGAGCTAGATTACACACTCAATAGCTCTACAACACAGCTATGATAACTATTCAAACTAGTTCTTCAGCACAACTAGATTTACATAACAATTAAGCTACTCTAAACACAGTAGGATTGATCTGAGATTCTTCAACACAATCTCAACCTCTTCAAGAGACAAGAACTTTTTGTCACAGTCTTGATCTCTTCACAGATTTACTCACACCTTTGGTATGTTTCTCAATGTTCTAAAGCCTCAAGAATATTACAACTTCACTCAAGTAGTACGAGATGCAGGAAGAACTTGTTTCTTGATCACAGGAACATTTTCTTTTTCTACCAAGCAAGACCGACACCTGCAACCATAAACCAACATATATATATATATATATATATATATATATGTAGAGACAAAGTCCAAGTTCAAATTCTCTTGGACTCCCCCATAATCAAATCTCCTCTCAGATTATCTTACTTATCACAGAAGAACATTCCTAATCAAATAGATATTCTAAGCAATTAGATAAACTAGAATAGGAAGAGATAATATTTGATAATCAACAATTACTTCTGTAAGTTCTATCCAATATATTGAGAATCAAAGATTATCCTTTCCACATCAATTTCTATTCGAAAGGGAAAGTGAATCACCTATTCTCTGTTTTTATGGGTTTGCAGATTGACCGAGATTTCCTGAGTTGACTAGGAAAGCCAATACCTTCAATCTCCCCTATTGGTATTCATATTCAACTCTTTGAAGCAACATCTGCAAAAACAAGCATTCCAGAAATCCAAGCACAAATATAAATAAGATGAAGAATCCAAATTCAGAGTTTGCAAGGGATCAATTTCCATCCTTTCCCAATGAAATAAAACAAAATAAACTACAAGGAGTCAAGGTTTGTGCTTATGCAATTACAACGCAATAAGTCTCAAAATAGAAATTTTTCAAGAAGAAAAACACAACGAAAATACACAGAGGGGGCTTCATTCTCCCCTATTAAATTTGAGTGCCGTAGCAGCATGTCACTTTAAATTCTTGAGAAGAAGAGCTTGGATTGTCAGAATCTGTTCTTGAAGTTGTGCTTGAACTTGAGTGAAAGTGTCAAGACGATCTAAGACATCCTTAGCCCAATTGCTCATATTGTCTTCCAGTAACATGAGATAGGTTCCAAACTCCTCCATGGTGTTGTGCTCTGGTGGAACTAGAGGGCGCCAGGGCTCACCTTCAAACTTGGCTGGCTGAATGGAGCCGGTGTAGCCTTCCATGTTGGGAGGAGGAGGGATGCGAGGTTCAACCGGAGGCAGTCGAATTCCAGGAGGAAAGATGGGTAGTTTGTAAGTGTCACCTTGAGAAGGAGGTGGAGAGCCAAACTGATCAGAAGAAGAGGAAGAGGAGGACGAGGAAGAGGCACTACGAGGGTGCTTAAGCCCACTTGTAGAACCACCAGTAGACATGCGAGCAGTTTTCAATATCCTCATAAAACCTACACAGAGAGAGAGTGTGACTAGAAACGGATTAGGGTTAGTGGAAGAGACAGAGAAGAAGCAAGAGCATTTAAACTGTGACACCGGGAATCTGAACCATTCGATGGGCCTTGGGCTCGAGAAGTAAACCATCACGTATAAGGAAAATAAACCTCAAGTGTAGTAACCTAAAACAGGCAATCCTGATCCGAGCACGTTTTGGTCTTGAATATCAACCGACAAGGCTTAGTGAATAAGATACCATTCCTGAAGAGATTGGGAAAAAAACAAGCTACCAACTAAAGAACTAAACCAGTGACCACAAGCTTAGCACGATGTAACACCAATGGAACAAGCACTGACCTTGAGATAATGAATGCAGAATGAATGGTGTAAGAACTGATTTCTATTACAATGTGTGTTTTACTGGCAAAGCACATCAACTAGCAGATTCAAAGATATTATTTTCAAGACCATAAACACATTTGAGGAAAGCAAGCCAAATGGACTCTATCAACTTAACCAAGAAGAGAAACCCTGAGTTCAAATGCATCAGTAAAAAAAACAGTAATCTG
The DNA here is from genome assembly GCA_963682095.1 of Potentilla sterilis. Taxonomy (NCBI): domain Eukaryota; kingdom Viridiplantae; phylum Streptophyta; class Magnoliopsida; order Rosales; family Rosaceae; genus Potentilla; species Potentilla sterilis. Next base: position 29,319,893 of record OY821755.1, on the reverse strand, counting down.
ACAGTGTGGGGATGAGACATACATTTAAGCATTGTATATTTGGAACGTTTTCTCCAACACTCCCCTTATATCATCCTATAACAGTCTTTTAAAGGTCTGATCTCGCAACTCATGTAGCAAGTGGCAGGGAACACTCCCAAGTTAGTTGACTTTAGGGTGCTAGGCATAACAAGGACACCATAAACCCTGAGACCTAAGTTGGAAAACTTTACCTACTACCTCCAAGAGACCAAACCATTCATGTTTCTATCCCACCGTCCCGATTAGGTTATAACCAAGATAGTAGTTACTTTAGGAATAGCCTGGCCAGACTTTACTTTGTATTATTTTTGAATTTAATGATACCTGAGATCAATGTGTTTGGTTTGAGAATGTTGTACATGATTTTTGGCAATGTTGATGGCACTTGTGTTGTCACAAAAAAAATTGTCAGCTTTCCCTGAAATAAACTATAGTCCTTTAGCATTTGTTTCATCCAGATCATTTGTGTGCAACAACTTCCTGCTGCAACATACTCAGATTCAGCAGTTGATAAGGAAATGTAATTTTACTTTTTGCTATGCCATGACACCAGATTGGTTTCAACAAAGAAACATCCTCCATAAGTTCTCTTTCTATCTTTCATACTTCCACCCCAGTCTGCATCTGAATATCTTGTAATTTCCGAATTAGATTCATTTATATAGAAGATGCCACAACCAGTTGTACCTGCCACATATCGTATGACCCTCTTGACAACTTTTAGATGTGACTCTTTTAGATTAGCTTGGAATCGAGTAAAGACTCCAACACTAAATGATATATCTGGCCTGCTGGCAGTGAGATATAGAAGACTGCCAATCATGGTTCTATAAAGGGATTGATCGATAGACTTCCCTTCCTTGTCTTCTTGAAGCTTTGTGGACGTGCTCATGGGATTGCTGAGCACTTTCTTCTTTGTCAAGCCCAACTTCTTTACAAGATTTTCTGCATATTTTGTCTAAGACAAAAATATTCCTGATAACATTTGCTTAACTCGCAAGGTAAGAAAGAAGGTAAGTTCACCAAGATTACTCATCTCAAATTCACTAGTCATGACAGAAGCAAATTCTGTGACTAGTTTATTTGAGGTAGAGCTAAAAACAATGTCGTCCACATATACTTGAGCCACAATAAAATCATTTTTCAAATGTTTAACAAACAGGATTTTGTCAACAGATCATTTGACGTAACCTTGATTAATTAAATAAATTGAAAGATGATCATACCATACCCTTGGAGCTTGTTTCAGCCCATGCCATAAAGAGCTTTCTGAAGTTTGTAGACATGATTAGGATAATGTGGATCAATGAATCTTTTAGGTTGCTCCACAAATACTTTCTTGTCAATGCATCCATTCAGGAAAGCTGTTTTGACATCCATTTGATAGAGTTTGAACTTTAAATGACATGCCACAGCTTACAGACTCCATCCTAGCAACTTCAGCAAAAGTCTCTTCATAATCCAACCCTTCTTTCTGAGAGAAACCTTGTGCTACAAGTCTGGCTTTGTTTCTCACAATAGTTCTATGTTCATCAGATTTGTTTCTAAAGATCCATTTTGTACTCACAACATTTGCATGTTCACGCATAGGCACCAGCTCCTAGACTTGATTTTTTGAAACTTGATTCAGCTCTTCTTCCATGGCAAGGATCCATTATGTGTCCAGCAGTGCTTCTTTCACAGATTTAGGCTCGGTCAAAAAGACAAATCCGTAACATCTGATGGTGTTGAATTCCTTGATGTGACTGTCCACAAAGCATGCCAAAGCCTTCTCCATTGTATCACTTTGAGCTGTTTTGTTCCTGATTTGAATGTCACCATCCATGTTTCCAATTACATCACCTTTGTCATGATCTTTCTGGACTTGCTTGAATCCTGCACGTTTCTGGGGAACCATCTTGAGATTGTCATCAGTGTTAGAACCATCTTCACTTTCATGATATGAGGTACTTTGAGCTGAGATGGAATCATCATCCACCTGTCTAACTGGCATATCATCAATAGAAATATTAACAGTAACAACCACACGCTTAGTTACTTTATTGTATACTCTATAAGCAACACTGCTCATATCATATCCAACAAAAATTCCTAGATCAGTTCTGGAAGCAAATTTATTCAATGTTTCACCATCTTTGAGAATGTGACATGGACTTCCAAAAACATGAAAATGGCTAACATTTGGTTTTTCACCTTTCTAGATCTCATAAGCAGTCTGATCACTACCTGTTCTGATAAAAACACGATTTGACACATAACAAGCAGTATTTATGGCTTCTGCCCAAAACTTCTCACTCAAACTTGCAGAGTGCAGCAGGACTCTTCCCATTCCTAGCAGAGACCTGTTTTTCCTTTCCACTATTCTATTTTGTTGTGGAGTTCGTGGTGCTGAAAACTCATGAAAAATTCCATTCTCATGACAAAAGTTAGCAAAAGAGGCATTTTTGAATTCAGTTCCATTATTTGATCGGATTCTTGCTAATTTTAAGTTGAAATGTTGTTTAAGTATAGTCAACTGCTTACTCAGACCAAGAAATGACTCAAAGGTTTCTGTTTTGTTCTCAAGTAAATCAACCCAGGTGTACGTACCTTGAAAAATCATCAACAACCACAAAAATGTAGAACTTACCTAACATGCTTGTTGTTTGTGTAGGGCCCATTAAATCCATATGAAGCAATTCCAGACACTTTGTGGTATCAGTTGAATTTACAACTCTATGTGAGGCTTTGGTTTGCTTCCCAACCTTCCAATGTTCACATACTCGGTCAGTTCTACCACTCAGCTTAGGCATCCCCCTTAGACATTGATGATTTGAAAGCTTCTGAAGGTCTTGATAGTTGACATGTCCTAATCTCCTGTGCCACAACTCAAAAGTTTCATCAGAGGTAATGGTTCTTAAGCATTTATTCGAAAAAGTTACAGATGAGTCAGTTGAAACATGATAGCAATTATCACTTGACCACTTTCCCCCAAGAATAATAATACCTTGATCATTTAAAACAATGCACCTTTTTTTGTTGAACCAAACATCCTCAAACTCATTAGTCGAGTTGACTGACACTTACCAGACTTGTAGCTAAGCCCTCCACATAAAGAACATTGTCAAGTTTTCCCAGATTTCTTGTCTCTACAATTCCACTTCCTAGGATATTGGCTTTTCTTCCATCTCCAAAGGTGACAATACCAGTAACATTTTCTTCTTCTGTCCTGATAAAGTAGCTTTTGTTCCCACACATATGTCTGGAACAACCACGGTGAATGTACCAAACATCAACATCTCTGGAATTAACAGTTGTTAAGGCAACAAGACAAGTTGCCTCAATGTCATTTTCTTTCAGCTCCACGCTGGCAATCATGCAGTTTTCACTAAATGTTTCCTTCCTTTTCCAGACTTTGTTATTATCTGCAGTTTTACTTTTCATCCTGACAAATTTCTCAGTCAATTTATTAGATTCAAGAATGAAAGAATATTTATTCTCAAGAATTGTTAGTCTAGAGATGCATCTAGGAACATTTCTTCATTTCTCAAGAAATGTTTGTCATGATTTGTGTAGCACGGAAGTGCCGTTGGCCTCGCGTTTCGTGCTTCAGAAGTGGAAGCGAAGCAGAAGCGTGATGGAAACGGACGGAATCGTTCGGAAACATCATTTCGGGAAAAGTGGTGTTTGGGAGCACGACGGAAACGGCGCTTCCAAAATTGGAAGTGCATAGGAAACGTGGGTTGTGGGCAAATTTGTATTTTCAAACACTTATGGAAAAAACCTAATTGCTGGACACCTCGATGATGTTGGCTCTTCCCCAGTCGTCTTTTAGTCTTGTTTCTGCACAAACCCTGGGGCCTGGTAGAGATAGATGAATCCTCGTATGATCTCCTACAAACCTGCTTACTAAGGGGAATACCGGGCTGACCGGTCTTCTCCTCTCCGATGCCTAAGTTAGTATAGTTGGAATAGATATAACTTAAGCACGTATATAAGCGGTAGGAAGGATCAGTTACCTATTAATGAGGGTAGTTGAGGCCCTTATATAGGTGGCCAGGAGTGAGGTCTGGCCTTACTCTTCGATGTGGGACTGGTTTCCTTCTGTTTGCATACCAAAGGGCAGCTTTGGTGACCTCTTTGGCAGGCAGGCGCCCCCGGTCCCCGGGCCCCTGGTAGCAGGATAGACTGCTGGACCCCGAGGCCGGGTGCTGGTGATCCGGTCCCGGGCCTCGGGCCGGCCCCTGGTACACTAGCTGCGTGTTTGTGGGCCTGCTGTAGCCCTCTGTGGCTACTATCAACATGTCCCCCAAGTTCCCGGTCAAGTGCAATCTTGAATGGGGACTTAAACTGTCTTGCCCTTGTCCCGTAGACCCGCAGGGTTACCAACCCAACGGTGCCCAGTTGGAATAGATATAACTTAAGCACGTATATAACCGGTAGGAAGGATCAGTTAGCTATTAATGAGGGTAGTCGAGGCCCTTATATAGGTGGCCAGGAGTGAGGTCTGGCCTTACTCTTCGATGTGGGACTAGTTTCCTTCTGTTTGCATACCAAAGGGCAGCTTTGGTGACCTCTTTGGCAGGCAGGCACCCCCGGTCCCCGGGCCCCTGGTAGCAGGATAGACTACTGGACCCCGAGGCCGGGTGCTGGTGATCCCGTCCCGGGCCTCGGGCCGGCCCCTGGTACACTAGATGCGGGTCTGTGGGCCTGCTGTAGCCCCTCTGTGGCTACTGTCAACAAGTCGCCCAAGTTCCCGGTCAAGTGAAATCTTGAATGGGGACTTAAACTATCTTGCCCTTGTCCCGCAGACCCGCAGGGTTACCAACCCAACGGTGCCCAGTCCCCCAAGTCCGTGTTGAAGATTGGGCGTGACCGGGGTGAGTACCTGTTACCGATGATGTGCAACAGTTTATTAGTATGTTTGCAATATAAGTAGTACTGTGCTCAAGCGTTGTAGTGCTATGAGCATGGAGCGGGGTGAAACCCGGAGAGTGCATGAGATGATAGTGGGGCGTTGAAATCCGCCATGCAATAGATGTGTGCATAGAATGATTATGGGGCGCTGAAATCCGCCATGCAATAGATGTGTGCATGGAATGATAATGGGGCGTTGAAATCCGCCATACAGTAGATTTGTGCATGGAACCTGGACCCCGCGTTCTGCCATATCAGAGCGAGCCGGAGAGCATGGGATCTCGACCGGGCGTTCTGCCATATCGAGACGAGTCCCCCAAGTGAACTTGTGCACTAGACCTCGACCGGGCGTTCTGCCATATCGAGAAGAGTCCATATTGCTAGACTGCGGGGAGGTGGCCCCGGTGTTGCGGTCTGCTGAGGCACCGGTCAACACTTGCTAGTTCTTCTCAGCTTGTGTTGGAATAAGCGTTGAGGTAATGGGGTGGCGTTGAGATGACAAGTCTCGCCGTGGAGCCCCACATTGATCGCAGTTCAGTGCGATGCAGGGTTTTTATCCTGCTGGACAAGAGTACATGTATTAGATGTAAACTCACCCGGGTGTATAAAGCCCATGCCGGTCGAATGTTCTCATAACCGGGGTTATGCCATGGAGCCGGGTGGATCTCGAGCGGGCGTTCTGCCATATCGAGACGAGTCCCCCAGTGAGATGCCATGGGGCCAGGTGGATCTCGTACCCGGAAAAATGCTCTCGAGCCGGTTGGATGATCATAACCGGTGAGATGGTCTCGAGTCGGTTGAATGTTACCTAACCGGTGAGATGCCATGCAGCCGGTTGAATGATACCTAACTGGTGAACTGCCATGGTACTGGATGGATGGCTCATACCCGGAACAATGCTCTCGAGGCGGTTGAAAAAATCATAACCAGTGAGATGTCTTCAAGCCGGTTGAAAGATCATAACCGGTGACTTGTAGTGAAGATGCCATGCAGCCGGTTGAATGATACCTAACCGTGAACTGCCATGGTACCGGATGGATGGCTCATACCCGGAACAATGCTCTCGAGGCGGTTGAAAAATCATAACTGGTGAGAGGTCTTCAAGCCGGTTGAAAGATCATAACCGGTGACTTGCAGTGAAGATGCCATGCAGCCGGTTGAATGATACCTAACCGTGAAATGCCATGGTGCCGGATGGATGGCTCATACCCGGAACAATGCTCTCGAGGCGGTTGAAAAATCATAACCGGTGAGAGGTCTTCATGCCGGTTGAAAGATCATAACTGGTGACTTGCAGTGAAGATGCCATGCAGCTGTGGAGCCTGGGGAAGTGGGCGGGGGCCTGACGCCTCGGTTCCCGCTCCTAACTCCCTTACCTGTCGCCAGCAGGCGGGACAAGTGGCTGACATGCATTTAAGGAGGAAGTCCATCAGTCCCATCAGTTATGATGGCGTGGGAAGTTTACTAATGCTGGGACACGTGCTGGTAGGGAGCGGTCTGAGATGGAGGGTCTGGATTCGCGGGCGTTTGAGTTGCTCTGATTGCGTGTTTTGGGGGGATTACAAGCGCCTAGGGCACCGGACCTTTCTATAAAAAGGCCTCCTCTGCCTTCTTAAGTTCTGTTTTGCTCCTTGCTCAGAGAGAATAAGAGAAAGAGAGAAATCCGGCGAAAGCTGTGTGGAGGTGCCCCGCGACATCCGTTGCCTCAAGTGCTCTTTTACTCTTTTCCTACCATTGCTCGCTGCTTTCGCAGGGCGGACTTTCCTCGGTTGAGCATACTAATCGGTAAGTTCTTGCTTTCTTTGCCTAGTGTTGTTCTTGTTTTTCTTTTCGGTGTTTTTGCGGCGGGGGGAGGGGATCTATGTCACCGACTGAGTTGTTTTAAGCGGAGCGTCTGTGGTAAACTTGGGGAGGGGCCGCAGAGGGCGCTGTTCTAGCCTGTTGCTGACTAGCGCTAGGGTTTTGTTTTTCTTCCCCTTAGGTTAAAAATGTCTTCTGCAAGTTCTGATGGGGCTTCCGAATCGGCCGGCAGGCGTCCCGTCGTGGACGATGAGGAGAGACTGGAGGACTGGCTCAGTTCGGAATCCCCGGTGTCTGAAGCCGCTGACCGCTCCCGGAGCGGGGCTTCGTCTTCCGGGTCCTCAGGATCTGAGGAAATACCGCACGGGGTGCGCCTTGCTGGTGCTCCGCCCGTGAGCTACACCATCAGGAGAGGGAAAGGTGCCGTGGTGTGCGATGAGCCGGAGGGTAGTATGAACCCCGAAGAGATTGCTGCGTTCCGGGAGACGTGGAGTATCCCAGATGAGGTGGCGCTACGGCCACTGAATCCCGGAGAGTCAGCCTGTAACCCGGAGGCAGGTTGGGTTGCCGTGCATCTAGACCAGTTTCGCCACGGGTTTTCGCTCCCGCTGCCAGACTTCGTGCAATACATGCTCAGTGCACTGCAAGTATCTCCCGCGCAGCTTCCAGGGCTCCAGTAGAGGCGACTGCTGAGCCTCGGCTGCCTGTACGAGTTGTCCGGGATGAGTATGCCAACGGTAAATGAATTCCGGGCACTGTACAGGTTATCATACTCGAAGAAGCGAGGGTGCCGGGGTTGTCTGTCCTTCAGCGCCCGGTGCTTTTAACCTATCATCACCAATGTGCCTTCTTGGGTGGATAACAGCTGGAGGAAGAAGGTGGTGATGGCGGGCAAGAAGTGGCAGAAGAGGAGGAAGATGTACCGGGTTCCTGGTGCCTTCCAGCCCCCTGGGGATCAATCGTTCGAGCTATCCGAGTTGGAGCAGGAGAGGATCACGACCATACTCGGATGTTGGGACGATCTTGAACGGAGCTCTTACAACTTCATCCGGCGGGAAGTGTTGGAGTATTGCTGTCTCGGGCGAGATCCCGGTGCGTAGCAAGTCCTAGCGGTGATACTTTTGCTAACTGTTTTAAATACTAACCTTTGCTCATCCTGCAGGTGCATCTTCCCGGGCGGTCATCAAACCTGACACCACCCTATCCACGGACGGTGAAGACCTTCTCGCGAGGCTGAAGGAGAAAGGCGAGGCCGTTTCGCGGACCTCGCTAGACGAGGAGTCCGGTTGGCTTACGGTTCATCCCGAACCGAGGGCCATGGATGTTGAGGACGACGTCTATGTCCTGAGGCGTGCGAAGAGCCACCCTGCTGCGCCCAAGGCGGGACCCGGCAAGAGCAAGACTACCGGGGGGCCACTAAAGATTCCCGGTGGAGTGAGCCAGATTCCTCACTGGCCGGGGTCAGTCCCGCTCGTCACCTGGGTCACCCGATTAGGCGCACAATCTTCTTCGCCGGACGGCCAGGGTGAGAAGAGGCGGAGGGTCATGGACGTTCCTCCCTCCACGCTGGTGACGCTGACCGGCGGGTCGTCCGGTGAGAATCTGGCCAAACGGCTCAAGGTAACCAGCGGTGCACCGAGTTCCGCTGGGGAAAAGGCTGTCGCTGCCCGGCAGAGTAGCCCCGTGCCTGCGGAGGCACAGAGGGGAAGCCCGGAGAGTGCACTCGCCCGACAGCTGGCGGTAGACTTGGCCGGCCTTGGTCTGGACAGACCTGGGGCCATCGGAGCCTTGGCGGGCGGGAAACGCCAAAAGTTCAAGGAGTCGGTCCTGCAGGTAAGAATTGCTTGGTCCCATTGCACCGCTCGTAACTCATTTCCTTTGTTGCTTGCTTAATTGGCTCTCTGTTGTTATGCAGTTGCTGTACAATCTGTACCAGCCGGATCCGAGCGGGGAGCTGAATAGGCAGGTGGCCGAGCTGACAGAAGCCCGAGAGCGGTTGGAAGCAGAGAAGTCCCGGCTGGAGCGGGAGAAGGCCAGATTGGAGGAGAGGGCCAAGAAGCAGGTGGCCAAGCTGGAGGAGCAGGTCCGGAGCCTGGAGAAGGAGAAGGAGAAGGAGCTGGCTGAGGAGGAGAGGGCCGAACTGGAGGCCAAGGTGGACGAGCTCCAGGTGGGAGCTGCCGCTGTGCGCGCCGCCTCTGCCGCTGTAGCCGGGAAAGAGGACCCGGAACTCTACGAGCGGGTTGTTCTCAAATACCATGAGAGCGATCAGGTCCTTAGGTTCTTGGAGAAGGCCAGGGAATCGGGCATCGCGGACGCGTACACGGAATGGGAGCAGAAGGGGTACCTGGGTACTTCCCGGATGCCGAAGGCCGCTGATGAGGATATCCATGAGCAGTCGGATATCCATGAGCAGTCGGCGGAGGAGTAACCGGAGGGGAGGGTGGACCTCAGATTACTGAAGGCGCGGCTGCTTCATCCGGAGAGGCTGGCGGATTGCCTGCTGAGGGGGGAGGCGTAGCTCCTTAGGATTTTGCCCTTGCTCTTTTTTGTAAACTTGCCGGAACGGCTTCTGCTTGTATTATCCCTTGACTATGAATATACTTGAATTGGTGGAACCGGTGGAATTTTTCTTGAAAGTAGTTTGCATATATGTCTTGTGATGTTACAGCGGTTGAACCGGTGATATGCCAAACTAACCGCTTGGAGGCTTGGCGAGTCTACCAGCCCCGGTCTTGCTCCCGGTCGGGATCTGCTCTCCTTTCCCCTATATACCGTTGGAGCTGGCCGTTACTAATTAAACCTTCCACCGCTGGCTTGAGAGCACAGCATTGGCTCATTCGATGAGTAGCCTCATCATGATAGGAGCAGTACTTGCCCGTTTGCGCCGTGGTAAGCTTCCCCTTCGGGTACTTTCTCCTGGGCGGTGGGGGAATGATGCTCCCGTTCTCGAGCAAAATGTCCTCGTATGAAGAGGTGTGAGTGGTGAAGACCTCTTGACCGGCCGGTTGTGCTGGCATGATTGCCAGGGGGCGTTCTTACCGGAACTGCGCCGGCTTGTGCTCGCCCTGGGGTTTATCATGATAGGGCCTTTGCTGCCGTTGCCCCCAATTTCTGTTGGGCCGGCTCGGTTCTCGGTCCGCTGGCTTGGCTGGTCTTCTTGGCTGGGCGAGGGGTGCTCCTCCCGGGGGTGGTCTTCCTGCTGCTCGTCCCGCTTCCTCTTCAGCAGGTGATGCCCGTACGTCTTGTGATCGGCCTGGGCATGCCGGATGGCCATTGCCATTAACTCGTCATACCCCTGCGGGAGTTCCACCCACACGGCGTAGGAAAATTTTCCCGACCGGAGCCCTTGCTTGAACGCCATCTCGGTGATACCTTTGTCAAGGATACAAACCCCGGCCGTCGCCGTCTGCCAACGGTTGACGAACGTCCTCAGCTCCTCTCCGGGCGCTTGCATGCAGTTGAAAAGGATGGTCGATGTCCGGGCTCCCTCGACCCGGAGGATGAAGCGGCCTACAAACCGGTTGGCCAACTGTTCGAAGGCCTCGATTGAATTTGCCGGAAGCTCATAGAACCAGCTGAGCGCCTCTCCAGACAGAGTTTCCTGGAAAATATTGCAGCATACTGCATCGGAGTAGCCCTTGGCGCACGTCTGGGACCGGAAACTATCCAGGTGCTGGTACGGGCAGCCGGACCCCGAGTAGGTGAGCTTGAGGGACTTCTGGTTTCTAGATCTCCCCGACTCCATAACCCGGTGCGAGAAAGGGCCCATGCGCTCGTTGAACCGTGCGCCTTCCATCAGCCGTGTCGCTCTTCTCTCGTTGGCCTCCATTTGGGCCTTCAAATCCGACACAGTGTCGGCGAGCATCTGCAATGCCCGTGCAGTCGGGGTCACGGCTTCATCCTCGAACGAAGTGTGGGGCTGGCGAGGCGTCGGCGTGCTCTTTGGCGGGGCCGTGCCGGCCGGTGAATCTGTTCGCCCGGGATCACCGGGCCTACCGCTCGATGACTGCCCCGCTTCAAACTGCTGAGATCGAACTGGCGGGGGTGCCTGTGCCCTGACCATAGCGTCGTTGCGCTGTTGTCCTCTCTCCAGGGCGGCTACCAGGGTAGCGTTCACCGCCTCCATTTCTTCATACCGGGCGTTGGACTTGGCTCTATCCCGGTCGCCCTCCTCACGCAGGCGACTGACCTCTGCGGCCATCGCCCGTATCTCCCCCCCCCCCCATACTGCTCTGGTTGGGGCTGTACGTGGTGTCCCGGTCATTGTTACAGTGCGGGCTCTCCTCTCGGTCACTCGGATCATCCGAGAACGTCAGAGAAAAGCCCCGGTGCACTGGCATGTCGTCCTCCGCCGGGTCTTTCCCGCGCGAGCTGTCGTGGTGTGGCCCCGGCGTGCCGGTCGGCCTCCCATAGCTCCCGCCTTCCTGATCGCCCTGGTCGCCGCGCTGTTCCCGCATAACGACCGGGGTGGAGACAAGCGTTTGCACTGGTGCAACACGCTGCTCCTCGGTGGTATTCCTTTCCTGTCTTGCTTCCGAATTCTCTGCCATTGATAGTGATTACGTGGTTTCTTGTCCAAATCTTCCCACAGACGGCGCCAATTGTTTCTGCACAAACCCTGGGGCCTGGTAGAGACAGATGAATCCTCGTATGATCTCCTGCAAACCTGCTTACTAAGGGGAATATCGGGCTGGCCGGTCTTCTCCTCTCCGATGTCTAAGTTAGTATAGTTGGAATAGATATAACTTAAGCACGTATATAAGCGGTAGGAAGGATCAGTTACCTATTAATGAGGGTAGTTGAGGCCCGTATATAGGTGGCCAGGAGTGAGGTCTGGCCTTACTCTTCGATGTGGGACTGGTTTCCTTCTGTTTGCATACCAAAGGGCAGCTTTGGTGACCTCTTTGGCAGGCAGGCGCCCCCGGTCCCCGGGCCCCTGGTAGCAGGATAGACTGCTGGACCCCGAGGTCGGGTGCTGGTGATCCGGTCTCGAGCCTCGGGCCGGCCCTTGGTACACTAGCTGCGGGCCTACTGTAGCCCCTCTGTGGCTACTGTCAACAAGTCTCTCTCTCTCTTTCTGAAATCTGAATTCTCTATCCTTACCAGTTACCACAGAGGCACAGACCCATCTATGTTTCTTCACTTTCGAACTCGAAACACTACTGGGTTCTTTCCCTTTATTCTCTTAATTAATTCTATGCTCATTGGGGTGTTGTTCGAAATTCTCTTCTCACCCCCTATTTTATCCCAATCTCGTTTAAAATCAAATCTTGAGCGTTTGAATATCAAGAGGATTGAAGGTGCGTTATCTACAATATTGAGTATTTGGGTTCTTATTGATTTATATTTGTACTGAGGCTCTGTGTTTGCAGCAATATTGGGTATTTAGCTTCATTTAAGAGAAGAACTTTTTGAGCTTTCTGTTGTTTTATGAATGCTTTGTGTGCTTTAATTGAGATTTTGAGGTTTAGGGTTCTTGGAAGTTTTGGCTTCTGTGCAGAGCTATAGTTACTTTTCAGGTTTTGGGAATTTAGATATACAGTTGTAGAGAAAAATTCATATTTAGCAGTTAGTCATTATAATTTTTTTTCTGTTGTGTTTGGTGCGAATAGGAGCCGACTCGGTGGAGAAGAAAGAAGGGGGGCGGGCAACTACTCTGCCTCAGGTATCATCTACTGCATTGCTGCACAACTTACTGCATCAACTATCATGTATATGATTTTCTTGAAAGACAAAAAGACTGTAGAGAAGTAATTATTTAATGTAGGCTGGTTGACTCCCATGCATCATACAATTAATTAAACCTATTAGTGGTTTCTCCAAACATGTCAGTCGAAAGCATCGCACATCGTTTATGTTAATGTAGAATGATCCTTATTTTTATTTGAGTTATTTGATTGTAAAACTTAAGATAGTGACTTTGAAGTTTGAACTTTGAACTTGTTATGGTACTTTTTTTTTCGCGACAAATGTTGTGATATTTATTTATTTTTAATATATAATTATATAATATATATTATTTTATTCCGACTCTTCCAAAACACACCCACTTCCAATTTTTTTAAAAAAAAAAACACTTCTCCATTTCTTAACGCTTTGCTTCCGCGTACCCGTACCCGATTCCATGCAGCTTAGGTCATGATTGGTCTGAAGCTCAGTGAAATTTGAAAACTTAACATTGGTTGATTCAACAAACTTGGATAACTCAGTTTTTATCTTTGATAATTCTTTTTCCATGGTTATCAAGCTTTCACTTAGAGTCAGATCATTTAACTGATTCGAACAAGAGGGTGAGAAATTTACCCAACATACCTTGTTGTTTGCTTGAGCTGGGACAACAATTGTGGAGTCCATGTCTGTGGTTGATGACCTTTCTTGCTCCTCTTGGTCATCCGTCTCAGTGTTTTCCTTTGATGAGCCTGCACTAGAATAGCCAAGTCCAAAGGTATTTTTGAACTGTTTTCCGATCCCAAGCATTTTGACAACAGTTTGAGAACTGAGCTGGAACTGGTTAAATTTCTCATTTGTTCTAATGACCTGTTCCTGCAACAGTTCTCTATCATGGGGTGAGACTATCAATCAGTTTTTCATAAGATTTTACCTGCCCCTGTATTCATCCATTTTGGTCATTAGAGAAAATCTGTCAGACTTCCACTCTTCTTTGGTAACATTACAGGTGAGATGATGAATTTTCTTCTCCATGTCCAATCTCGCTTTTTCCCAAGCTGCTTGATCTTTTGAACATTCATGCTCTTTTTTTGACAATTTGATTTGTAGACTTGACAGTTGACATTCCAGATTTGTATTTTTATTGAGCATAGATTCTGCAATAGCAACCAACTTTCCATATTTTTAATCAAGGTCAGAGTCATCATGTACACTACTTACCTCATAATTACTGTCAACTTCAGCTTCTGATTCAGAATCTGAGTCACTTTGATCAAACCATAGAGTGGCAATGAGTGCCAAATTTCTCTTTGAGTTTTTGGAACAGAAATCCTCATCATCACTTTCTGCATCACTCCAAGTAGCCCTTAGTGCCTTCTTGGTTCCTCCTTGATTTTTCCTATTATCACAATCAACAGATATATGGCCAAGTCCACCACATTCATAGCATTTAGGTTTAAAATTAGGATTTCTCCATTTATACGACATTCTTAATATGTTTTTATCCTCATTTATACAATGCTTAACCCTTATTGTTGTAATATAGAGTTGTTTAGTCGAGTCAGGAGTCTTTGGTAGAGTCAATTTGTGAATTGAGCTAAAACGTCGAAAAACATAGAATTTATGAAGAGATCGATTTGAATCAAGATTCCTAGTTGAACTAGGAATGAAAAATGTTTCGTCGTTTCTCATAACGACGAAGATCTTAAAGAGTTTGATTCAAAACAGGAGTCCTAGTTAGATTAGGAGTCTACAATGTCTCGACATTTCTCAAAACGTTGAAGGTTTTAAGAGTTTCAATGAAAATAGAACTCCTTGTTGAACCAAGAAATCTCGCTGGAATCATGATTCACACTCTAAATAATTCTACTACATTTTTATCATGTCTTTCTCTTATTTTTCAGGAATTAAATCAAAGAGGGCTCGGCAATTATTCAATGTAGAAATCGGAATTATCTATGGAAGCATGCCAAGCACATGTCAAGAAGAGAAAGCCAAATGCAACAAGGACTAGAAGAGGATGATGCCGTGCACATGATTTCAGAAAATTATAGAGGAAAAATGCAAGTGTGCCGAGCACATGAACAAGTCTTGCGAATCAAGAAACAAGGAGCATGCCGAGCACATGATGAGGAGAAGACAAAGCCGAATTGGAGATGGATTGCCGGCTACCTTGCACGCCAAGTACAAGTCGGATTCTAATCCGAACTCATGCTATTCTCCCTCTATATAAAGCACACGGCTGCCTCTTGTAGAATCATCTCGTCTCTCTCACTTTCACAAGCCAAAATTCTGCCGAACTCACACCACAAATCTAAAGAAATATCAGTCGAATCCCTTCACCACCACAAACCCAAAATCACACCATCCTTCCACTAAATCCACACCTTTGCCGAATTACTTTCAAGGTTTCTACAAAGTGTGATTCACTCTTCTCTCATGACTTTATATTTTCTGTACAAATAAAATAATTTGTCTATGAAGTTTGTAAGGATTTGTGGATGTTTATTTGGCCATATTAATTTGATTTTAGACTTCCGAATTTGCTACTTGGTTTTATTTTAGTTTATTTTCTGAATTCGTACGCACAAAAGTTTAATGCATGAGGGCACCCTTGATCATGGCCGAAACTTGTGTGTTAGCTTCACATGCCGAATGCAATATGAGGTGAGTTATACACAAAGTTGGTTCACTTTGTATTTGTTCTAAGAGTTAGAGTAATTCTGAAAATATGCATGTTAATGGGGTGAGGTGACGCCATACATGTTACTTGTTTCCGATTCAACTCATTGTGCTTATGTGTTTCTTGGTTTAATTTCTACATGAAGTGTCTTTAAACTTATTAGCACTATGTTTTGGATTATGCACGAAGCTGGTTCTAAATAATTGAGGAGTTTTGAATGATTAGATGAACTACGAAGGGCTCTAATTAAATTGGAACTAAAACTAATCTTGTGTACCTGCCGATTTGTTGCCTTGTTACCTTGTAAAAATTTGTTATGTGTTATGTGAGTTTTGTGTGTAGTGTTATGTGTGAAAGATGATGATCATATGTATATATTAATTTAGGATTTAATTTTCGTAAAATTCAGTAGGATTTAGAACAATATTTCAAACCCCCAATATGATTATGTGATACTTCATGTGATTGAATGTCCTTGATTTCCCCGGACTGAACGATCCATACCTATCCTATGCTATATTCGATATTTAAAGGGTATTATGTGAATGAAGTTGTTTTGCAGGTACATGTGCTTGAATAATAACTCCATCAACATCATTTTTGTTTTCATAAAACCTTGATTTCCTGGCATCAAAATTACTTCTTTCACCACCAGCTCAGTAATTTCATCAGTTACCTCCTTTTTCTTTGATGCTTTTAAGGCTAGATTCTTCGAGTTCTTCGAATCGTTCTTGTTCTCCTCATTAAGCTCGGCTTCATATGCCTTTAAGCTCCCAATAAGTTCAAACAGAGAATAAGTCTCAAGATCTCTGAATTCTGAGATGGCTGCCTTTTTAATTGCAAACCTCTTAGGAAGAGATCTCAAGATCTTCATGATAATCTCTCCCTGAGAAATTCTCTTTCTCTCATTGATACATCTTATATTGCTGGTGATAGAAATCACACGCTTGTAGAACTGGTCAACAGTCTCGTCTTCTTTCATCTGCAAAATTTCAAATTCATGAAGTAACAGTTGTAAGTTATGAAGTTTTACCTTCTTGTTAGCTTCGTATGTCAATTCAAGAGTGTCCCACATCTCTTTTGAATTTGAACAATGTTTGATGAGAGCTCTATCATCCTCTGATAAGGTAATGAACAAAGCATTCTTTGCCTTATTTTCAGCTTTACTGTATGCAAGTTCAGATGTGGTCCATTTATCAAACCTTTATACTTTAGCCTCAGCTAAACTTTCCGATGCTTTATCATCTCGAGGAGGCAACCATCCATTCAAAACACACTGCCAAGCCCTGAAGTCTTGAGCAGAAATGAATGCTTGCATCATCCCTTTCCAATCTTCATAACCTTCACCCTTAAGAAGGGGAGACATGTTGATTGAATAACGCTCAATATTCGCCTGGATCTACACTAAAGATAGTTAGTGCACCCGCTCTAATGCCAATTGAAAATACACAAGATGGAGAATTAACACAAATGCACAAGAAGATCAGAAATAGAAACAGGGATATATAGCCACAATGCAAAACCTCTTTGAGGATAAAGCACTGTGGTAGAACTTTGAATTTCAATCAATATCAACTGAAATACAGATCTTGATCTAGCTCTCAACACAGCTAGATTACACACTCAATAGCTCTACAACACAGCTATGATAACTATTCAAACTAGGACTTTAACACAACTAGATTTACAGAACAATTAACCTACTCTAAACACAGTAGGATTTATCTGAGATTCTTCAACACAATCTCAACCTCTTCAAGAGATAAGAACTCTTTATCACAGTCTTGATCTCTTTATAGGTTTACTCACACCTTTGGTCTGTTTCTCAATGTTCAAAAGCCTCAACAATATTACAACTTCACTCAAGCAGTACGAGATGCAGGAGGAACTTGTTTCTTGATCACATGAACTTTTTCTTTCTACCAAGCAAGACCGAC
Organism: Potentilla sterilis; assembly: GCA_963682095.1. NCBI lineage: Eukaryota > Viridiplantae > Streptophyta > Magnoliopsida > Rosales > Rosaceae > Potentilla > Potentilla sterilis. Next base: position 29,302,889 of record OY821755.1, on the reverse strand, counting down.
ACCTGCAACCATGAACCAACACATATATATATATAGAGATAGTCCAAGATTAAATTCTCTTGGACTCCTCCATAATCAAGTCTCCCCCATAATCAAATCTCCTCACAGATTATCTTACTTATCACAGAAGAACACTCCTAATCAAATAGATATTCTAAGCAATTAGATAAACTAGAATAGGAAGAGATAATATTTGATAATCAACAATTACTTCTGTAAATTCTATCCAATATATTGAGAATTAAAGATTATCCTTTGCACATCAATCTCTATTCGAAAGGTAAAGTGAATCACCTATCCTCTGTTTTTTTGGGTTTACGGATTGACCGAGATTTCCTGAGTTGACTAGGAAAGCCAATACCTTCACACCAGATCGACGTCCACAATACTTCATTAGGAGCGAAAGCTCTCTGCTGATGGCAGCAGATCAACCAACCCCGATGATGCCCTGTGACAATGACCTGAGGGACCGAAGATAGCTCCCTAGCACCATTAAAAAACAAAATTTCTCTAGAGAAAGAAACCACAAACCAAACAAAGCTCGCTCACATTCACATACTTCGATTCATTTTTTTTTTACGAGTCTTAGAGAAAGAGCACCTAAAGTGCATTAGGAGTTCTCGATCTATGGACACCAACACACAACTTCGCCACCTCATGGTGCAGTGTCCTTCCGTTCATCCACATGAACAATATGACCCAAAAATGCCGCCACTTTTCCACCCCAACTCGGACTGGTGAATGCTAGAGGAAACCTGGTGAAACCATATAGGCAGCCAATTGTTAGGCCATCATACACCTCAGCAATCCCATCATAATCCACTAATATCATAGTGGTCGATAGGAAAAAACCATCTAGATTTTTTGAGAACCTGTTGCTTGTCTTTTAGATTCACAAATTGGAAAAGGAACCGGTCATTTGACTGTTTGCGAATCACCACATCACACTAGACAACAGTCCAGATTTTGATCATCTGGGCCACGAATTGTTACGCAGCTACCTTTAATGGTTCCACAGAAATCACCTTACCAATCAACTTGTGATAGTTTGGTTAGGAACCACTTCAACAGTGTAGTTAATATATTGAGACCCTTCTTTGATAGCCAACGCAACCACTAGCTTGAAGGTGACAGTATCCATACTAGCCATTTGGATCAAGGGGGCTCTAGATCTCTAGCATCCATCTCTTTTCACAGTGACCAAATTCTCACTAACAAGGAAAGACAAAATAAAACCACAAAACAATTAACCACACACCATCTATATTCTATTTTCCTCACACTGGTCTTCCTCTATCACGCAGTATTCTCATTTTCACAGTTTCAGCACTCGCATGCTACACAATTCTAGCACCCACGTGTTGCACAATTCCACCACGTACTCTCATCCCTCTACACTCCAACATCCTCATGTCTTTGTGCTACAGTACCCTCAGGCGCCAAAATTCCAACCTTATTTGATATCATACTTGTCAGCCACACTTATAGACTTTCCAACTGCTCCTCACAAGCAGCCGTCTATCGCCACGATCCAACGCATATATTTGAAGAATAGGTCCAAGCCATGGAGGCAATGGTTTACCTTAGCGGCGGACCAGTTCATCGCTTTTAAAACCTCATAGACTATAAGAAGATCAAACATGAAGAGGTGAGGTTTGGTTAATTTTGACTAGTCCAAAGTGGAATATGATTGTAAATTACTCTAGACGATGATGGATTTTCCAAGGTAGGACAATTTGACGGGGATAGTCGTTTTTCAAGAGGAGGAAATTTGAAGACGTTAGGCACTCCAATATGACGTGATACGGCAACGCGAAATTTCCAAGACAATAGATGTGCACGAGATAACCACATCTTGAGGGATGAAAGATGTAGTGCAGCTAGGACGTAAGGCAGTGTCGAGCAGGTCAAGCCACACTATCATCTCAAGAAAGCCTTCAAAGGCGTTTGCAAGGTCATCCAAGTTGTGCAAGGCCTTCAACATCACTATGGCGCTGGGAAGGGATTTTGCCACCATTACACTATAGATCCACGTGCCGTAATCATTGAGATGACCCGGCTTTAGGGTGGATTGTGTGGACCTGACTTGACCTGGCTATGAAAGCTAGCAGGTAGATAGGTCACAAATCCCACATCGCCCGAGGGAGAGTGGATGCGATGCTTATATGTGCAGGGTTAGCACAATATGTAGAGACGTGTTTTGGGGGCTCAATGGCTTCGGAGGGGATGGGAACTCCGAAGTTAAGCTTGCTCGCCTCGTAGCAATCCCAGGATGGGTGACCTACTGGGAAGCTAGCAGGCAAGCAGCTCCCGAAGCAAAACCGTGCGGGGTGATTCCTAAAGCGGACAATATCTCTACGGCGCGTGCCGGGCCGTTACAAATGGTATCAGAGCCTGTCCTCTGCCGGAAATGTGCCGACGCGGACGTCGGACCCTAAGGGGGGTGGATTGAGATGACCCGGCCTTAGGGTGGATTGTGTGGACCTGACTTGACCTGGCTATGAAAGCTAGCAGGTAGATAGGTCACAAATCCCACATCGCCCGAGGGAGAGTGGATGCGATGCTTATATGTGCAGGGTTATCACAATATGTAGAGATGCGTTTTGGGGGCTCAATGGCTTCGGAGGGGATGGGAACTCCGAAGTTAAGCTTGCTCGCCTCGTAGCAATCCCAGGATGGGTGACCTATTGGGAAGCTAGTAGGCAAGCAGCTCCCGAAGCAAAACCGTGCGGGGTGATTCCTAAAGCGGACAATATCTCTACGGCGCGTGCCGGGCCGTTACAATCATCATATCCACCATCAGCTTGCTATGTAGCACTGCCGCGGGGAAGAATGTTTGTTTTGCGCGATTTGAAACTTTTTGTGGGAATTGTTAGCAGTCGTTGATGTGTGTGAACGAAAGGCTTGGAAAAGGGAGCATGCAGATCAGTGATGGGTTTTAGATTTTGGAAAGAAAGAGTATGGATTAGTGACATAGCCTCTATACTTAAATTGTTATTGGCTGCTCTTCATCTTTAATTATTTTATTAAACTCGATAACATAATTAGTAATATTAAATTCAAAGACTTATGAATTGGCTTTTTATCATGTAAGTTTCTGGACTATGCTGGCGTGAAACCACGCCTAACGGCCCAGTTGACGGCGGGGCATTTTGGTCATTTTACGCTTACACGTTGTAATTGTAGTTTTTACAGCTGAGGCTGAGTTTTACGACACAGAACTTGGAGGGTAAAGGAGTCATTTTCCGGTGATTTGAATAGAGTCAACAATGTAGGTCCACGTCTCAACCTTCACTGCCAAAGCTTCAAATCTGAGTTCAGGATTTAGTTTTTTGTTTGAAGTCTTCCTCTATTTGGTAACACACTTCGTTGATATAGACAAGGAAAGAAAGGGGCGATTCTGGCGTTGTCTCTCGATCGCCAGGTTTGGTCAATCCATCCCATACCTCCCTTCTACTTGCATAATCAGTTATGTTTGAAGTCTCTCACTCTCACTCTGAAAGTTTCTCTCTCTTGCTCTCTAAGTTTCGATATCAAATACGACTTCAGTGATGAAATAAGGTATAGGGTATTACTTAATCTCTTAGTGTCAGTTAAGGTAATGTAGTGTTAGTGAATTGATGTATTAGATACGATCTCTGTCTTGTGGTAGTTGTTGAATGTAAGGAGGTGATCAATGAATTTACATGTTTCGGAACAGAAGATAGAAGTAGGGACCTCTAGAAAATCATAGTCGGATGTTATGGTGTTTGGCAACTATAGGAATAACATGTGTTTGTCTGCAAGTTTGGAACCATGGAAACCATGTGATGTATATATAGTTATTCTTTAGAGGCTGGGGAAGAACATGCCAAGGCAAAGATCTGTCTGTTAGTATTACTTAGTCTGTTAAGAGTGATTTAGGCATGTGTTGGTGAGTTGATTTATTATAATTGTTGTTGTGTTAGTGTATGTTTTGGCCTGATTAGAAGACGCATACTGTTCCAAAAGAGTTTAGACTGAACTAATAATGATTGCTGTAGCAGTAACTTGTATATAGAGAGAGCCGTCATAGTTATTTTTGGGTGTTATAATAGAGAGGAACAATAGGAGCTTGAGGAGGCAGAGGGCACGGAAGTTAACCACTTACTACTGACTAGATAGGATATGAGGTTGACAGTCTGTCTCCAAGTTGGTTTTGAGAATTGATGAGAGGATCAGGTGTTCGTTGGTTTTGAGGAATGTAGAGAGGATGAGGTTGATAGTGTGTTTGGCCGTTCTTTTTTAGGAATGTCGTTAGGGAAAGAACATGGTAATAGAAAGAGGCAAAGATCCGACTGGTAGTCTTTTAAGAGTCACCTATGCATCTGTTTGTGGGCGATTTATTATCACTGTTGTTGTGTTAGTGTATGTATTGGCCTGATTAGAGGACTGATATTGTTCCAAAAGAGTTTAGATAGAAGTAATAATGATTGTTGTAGCAGTTACTTATATATAGGGAGAGCTGTCATAATCATTTTTGGGTGTTAAGTTGGAGAGGAACAATAGGATCTGGAGGAGACAGATGGCACATAAGTTAATGAGTTACTACTTACTAGATAGGATATGAGTTTGACACTGACTATTTTTGGGTGTTAATACCATTAAATTGTGAGGGCTTCACAGGTTGTCACATTTAAAGTACAAACACATCACTCATAAGATTTGAATGTAATTGTAACTATTTGCTTAGTTTGATTCTCAATTCGGTGCCTGCCATGTCTGTTCACTAATTTCATATTGCAAAAATCGATCCCTATCATTTACGTAAATGGTTAATGATTATTGCTCATATTTTCTGCTGAACTGAATACCCTTTTTGCTTGAAACAGGATGATGGAATGCAGAAGGAGTACCAGTTTCAATGGTCCTGCAAATAGGGAGGAGCACAACGTCATTGACACGTATATAACAGCAATATCTTATGTACATGGTTTATAATTGAGATTAATATGCAATACCTTATAATGATTCTGTTTTATTTTTTTGGATACGCCAATGACACAGACGAATTATTTCGGAGGTCCGAAAGAGGAAGGCCATAGACCAAATATCTGAGAAGGAGATATGTTGGTTTGAGCAAACTTAAACATTATTAACCGTGTAATCACTGGTTTAGGTCAGATGTTTTATCTTTATACGCTCCTCTATGTTTTCCAAACATTCGAGTAATTAGATGTCTGATGAACATACGAATAGTCACTTACGAAACTGTAAATTATTTTCAGACCCAGCAAGCTGATGCTGTTATCGAAAGTGAACTCATGTCATCTACTCTGGAAGAAGATTTTGGTCATGTGGAAACTATTAGAATAGCTTGCTGAGTTGTACAATTCAGACAAACTATGGCTCTTATGTCAGATCAGAAGGTTCTTATGTCCTCTCAGCTTGGGTTTGGGAACCTATACCGACTCCGCTGTGGGAAATTGAACATTAAACTATTGCAGATACTGGTTCAGAGCTTTGATGTTGGGAAATTATGCATTAAAATACACAGTAGGAATTTAACAATCAGTGTTGAAGACTTTCGGCGCATTTTGGGCCTCACTGACAGAGGGCGTGAGGTTGTTATGAAAGAGAGTATTGAGGACCCTGACATTATATCCGTACAGAGGAAGATTAGGGGCAGCGAAGAGGATATCACTGTACATGATCTGAGGAGATTGCTAATTGATCAGGAAACTAAAAGTGATGATGACATATTCAAGGTGAGCTTTGCTCTGTATGCGATGACAACACTGCTGTGCCCAAAGCCGGGAATCTTCGTTGATCCAACATACCTCATACCACTGAAGGACCCAAAGGGCATTTCATCACTTAACTGGGGGGAGTTTGGTTTTGCTAAACTGCTTGAAGGGGTGTCCATTTTCCAGAGCATTGGTGCTGGTCTAGCTGAACGATGTATGATTTTTCTTCAGCTTTTCTACTTGGAGGTTCTCGAGAAGGGAACGTATGGGATTCCCAAAATACATTCCCCAGTTAGTGAATAGGGGGCAAAGTATGCCAACAGACTGTTTGGAATGGTGGAAAAAAGTGGGGGATTTAAGAGTGATGAAGTGCGTATTTGCAAGAGGCCTTCGAGCAGATGCAGATGCGTTTATGATGTGTCTGATTCGGTTGATGCTAGCAGTGGGATAAAAGTCAGTGTGGTTGGTGATCTGGACAAAGTGAAGTCTGAGGTCGGTTGCATGAAAGGCGACATGGAGATGATGCAATCCAGTATCGGTCGGCTAGAACCAGACTTGTCACTATTAAGGAGTGCAGTCACGGTAATAGAGAACTGCCTCAGTGGCCTGCAGTCAGCTGGCGTTGGACAAATGGTTTTTTGCTGTGCCAAGGGAGTGCTTGAGGAGTCACAGTTTTTGTGTGACTTTGACAATGGCCACACCCATAAATGACCGTTTAACACTTAGGATCTAGATGACTTAGATCCAGGAGCAGATGATGACGATGTCTGTGAGACAAAATGGAAAAGAGTAAGCCATTGGTCCTTACACTCAGGGTTACATGTACGGAGTATATTCTAACCAATGAATGTTCCATCTTATAATCATGGTTAAGGCCTTGTTGGTTAATGGTTTAGAGAAGTGGATCTAATAAATATTCTCATCTGCACAGTCTCTTTCTCGAGTGGCGGATGCAGAAGGAAACACTGAATGTGGTGGCATGCCGGAATACAAGAATGGGAGCCTGCAAGAATTCTGCGCGATTTCCCAAAGCGATACCTACTTGATATCCTACCTATTCAGCAAGAAGGTGAACAGTAAAGACAGTATCGGGATGTCAGTGTATTCATATAGTTTATATCCATGTTGGGTTCAATATTTTCATACTTTGTAACTGAGGCTTCATAGACTATATCACTGCACCGCAGCGATGAAGTTGCTAGGTATGAGAGTTGGTTTGTGTCTCGGTGGGACCTAAGATGCTTGTCCCCAATGCAGCACCTGAATGAGCAGGTAAGTGACTTCACATTATCATAACAGTAACTTTTTTGGTCAGTTAATTAACCTCGAAATTGACAATCACGAATTGCTTATTGTTAACAATATCAGGTTGTGAACATATTAGCGGCTTACATGTCTGACAGCTCCCCTGACAGGTGGTTCCTACTAGATGCCTTCTCCGTATGGTACTTATGTTCCTGCATATCATTGTTTGCTTTCGTCCACAACACACTTCTGATAGCAATAAACTAATAATCGATTGGATACTCATGCAGGAACTAGCTAAGGATCAGTCCTCAGGCGCCTTACGGAAAGGGCTTGTCCAATCCACCATTAAATTGTGTGGGCTTAACAGATTCAACGGGAAATTGTCGTCCTGCAAGAAGGTACATCATAATTGAGTTTACGCAGGAAAAATAGTTGGATACATTGCGCATGTGCGATACTGAAACAATTTAACCTGACAGATATTTATTCCCATACATGACGGTGAACTTGAGCATTGGTTTTTGGTGGTGGCGGACACAATGACTGGGCAGTGTGAAATATGGGACAGCAAGCCCGACAAGTCTGCCAACAAACGGCGCAAGGAATACGCTATTGCATCTGTGAGTGTCATAATTCTAAAGTGGACATTCTGACATTGTTATCCTCATACTTTATGGGAAAATATCATGTCCAAATGTATCTTATCTCACAATCATGTTGTTACCATCCATCTATCCCTACAGATAGGGCTGTTTGAGAAGGTGTTTGCCAGCGAACTGCAGAGGGTACATGACGTGTATGCCAAGTTAGGTTCCCTGTCAATTACCCGTCCATATGGAAGCCCGTCTCACACAAATACTGAAGAATCTGGGTTATTTGTCATCATGAACATGCAGTCTTACCGCCAGGCATGGTATCAAGGGGTATGAATTGTGCAACTAAATCACTTCACTGTGAATTTATGGGTTTCACCACCTTGCAATGTTTAATTACTTCATTTTTGATTTTCATGCAGTTTAACTGCGGGGCGCAGAGGGTTCAGGTCGCACTCCAGATTGTCAACAACCCCAAGAATGAAATGATTCGACGTGTTTGGGAAGCCGCATCCAAAGAGACTGATCAGAATTCACTTCTAGTAGCTGTGCAACCATTGTCTACTGATCAGGAGGGAACCATGGAGGCTGGAGGCATCAAATTTACCCCACGGCGAGCAAATCGTCGTTAAATCACTACCAGAAAAAAGGGTTTTCCCGACGAAAAAAAAAAAAACGGCCGACGAGTTAAAATTTTCGTCGGTAATTCTAAGGAATAGCCGACGATTTTATTTTTCGTCGGTGAAAAAAAAATATCGTCGGCCATAGTTTAACCATAGCCGACGAAACCGTTTTTTCGTTGGTATTTTCAAAAAATCGTCGGCTATATTCATATTTCAGTCGACGATTTGTATTTTCGTCGGCCTTTCTCCGAAACATTAGCCGACGAAAATTTTTGGAAGTATGACATTTTCGTCGGCTATAAGTCTATATATTTTCAGATCTGGGCAGCAGCTGCTCATTTAAAAAAAAAGGGAAAAAACGGGAGAAAGAGTGAAAAATCTGTGGGTATTGTTGAAATCCGTCCTCTCTTACATTGTGGAGCTATATATAGGTACGTATATGTGTATATATGTTGATTTTGAGTTTTAGTTAAGTTGATTTTGAGTTTTAGTGATTTTGATTTAGTAAGTGATTTTTTGTTTTGTTGTTGTTTTAGTGTTAGAATGTATGTATATATGTTGATTTTGAGTTTTAGTTGAGTTGATTTTGAGTTTTAGTGATTTTGATTTATTAAGTGATTTTTTGTTTAATTTGTTGTTGTTTTAGTGTTAGAATGTATGTATATATGTTGATTTTGAGTTTTAGTTGAGTTGATTTTGATTTGTAGTTTAATTATGTGTTTTAATTTGATGTTATTTTAATTAGTGTTAAAAAATATATATATATATATATATATATATATATGTTAATTAATAGTTGTTGATAGTGTAATTAACTTAAATAATGGTTGATATATAGTGCAACTTAAATAATGGTTGTTAATGGATATATATATATGAGTTGATGTTGATAATAATATATATTGTAATGTAATTAATTATTAAGGATTTATATATATATATATATGTATGTGTTAATTAATTTCTTATTAATTAAAGTTATACATATATATTATTATCAGGCTATATATGGATATCTGGATAAGAGTTGGATTTCGCTTCCAAGGCATGACCGACGATACACTACAGGAGTTGTGAATTTTTTGCAGTTCGTCGAGGAAAATGCAAACGGGAATGATTACCATTATTGCCCGTGCAAGAAATGTAAGTGTCGTAGTGATATGAGTCGATTTCCGATTAGGACAGTATGGGATCACCTAAAGAGTAATGGGTTTTGGCCGAAGTACAAACGTTGGATATATCACGGTGAGCCATCATTAGATGGATCGCATGATCATGGACAGTTTTTAAGGCGGGCAGTAGTAGTACATCCAACGATCCAACAATGGCATTCGTCAACGACGTGTTTCCTTTTGAAAGCGGTGTACGTGGGGAATAATATATGCATGACCCGGTACTTGCCCTTCCCACAAGTTGTCAACACTGCTGCCTTTGACAAGTACAACAAACTGATTGCATTGCAAAAGACCCATGTGTCTTCAAGTTCTGAGAAGACAGTTCTTCAAAGTGTGATGGAGGTAATGAGGATTAAAGTCGAGACAAAATCGACTATCAGGCAAGTGGATGAATATCTACAGTACACTTCTTCATTGTTGGAGGAGGGTCATCGTAATCCTACCAATCACCGTAAGGTCCGAAGTATCCTCAAAGATCTAGGGCTTTCCTACATTAAGATCCATGCATGCGCATTTGACTGCGTTCTCTTCTGGGGTAAAGATGCAGAAGAGAATGACTTTGCTAGCCTTGACGCATGTCCGATATGTCATTCTGACCGATATAAGTTGACGAGAGCAGGCAATAGGAAACGATTGAAAGTGCTTCGGTATTTTCCGTTGAGAGATAGGCTTGAGCGGTTGTACATGTCAGAATCTCACCCTTTGAAATAATGTTTAATTGTTTTGGTTTGATGTTGTTAACTCGGTTGTGTTAAGTATAAGATACTGAGCTCCTTGGAGCAAATCTTGTTTGAAATTTCATCATTCAACGACTAAATAGTTGCCTCGTAATGCTTATTGCGCTTGGTCCATTTTTCAGATCAAATGGGTACACCAACAACAATAAAGTTCATTTGTCCATTTTCCAAATCACAACAATCTCTAAACATAACAAACAGGCATAACCAACATCAGGAAAGCACAATATATTGGACTCATAACCTATAAACAACCCACTTGATCACCACACAATTTACAAGTTTAAGGCCACTAAAACTAGTAGGTTATTACAAGTACTCTATTAGATGTTCGTAACCATCTAGTTCATAACCAGATAGGTGGGCGTATTCATTAAATCCAGCAAACAAGATTCTGCATTCATCTGACCAAATGAAGCATGGCTTGTGAACCGGTGGTGTCTGCATTGAGATCAATGACAAAAACATGTCACTTAAAACTGGCTAAAGCTAAATTAACGTCAAGCCCACCTGAATGCATATACTACTCACCATCCACCCACAACAGTACCAATAAGGCCTGAGGAAGTTTGAACTGGAAAACGAGGTGTAAGAGATCATCAATCTTCCAAAAAATTCGCAATTAGGACCGTACCGTGTCACTTTTTTATACTTGTTGCTATCCGCAGTGGTGTCACCTTGCAAGGAGGAATATACACCCATTTGTAAGTTGCATCTGGTTGATAAAATCTATGTACATTTTTACAGACGAAAGGAAGTGGTAGTACCTCCGAAGCAGCAGTTTCTATCTTCCCCTCTTCTGACTTTTCGTCCACTATCTTCCCGGCCTCCATCTCGTCTACCCATATGTATCCCCTGCAATAAGGGTACCCCTGAAACATAATGACATTGCAATCATCATAAACTAACATTCAAACATCCTTACATCTGGACAAACGATTCATTGTGAGAGGTGTTAGCTTTGGGGTACTCACATTCGTCCACAGACACTCCCAGTAGGGCCTCAGGGACGTATGATGTTCAACGAAGAAAAAACGCATGTTCGTGTTTCCACTGCACAGAGGGCAGTCGAGGCTTCCATGTGTTACATACCCAATCCGAGGGTGTTCACCCCGGTAGGGCATGCATTCTTCTGCTCTGGGTCCCCTTTCAACACGCTGGATTTGGCCGTAAAGGTGGGACCATTTCTGCACAGGGCAGCTATAATCACCGTGTTGCACAATTGAATGTAGGCAATTAAAAGACTGTTTCATATTACTTCATAAAATCTAAAGATCAAACACGGAAGCCTCCCGGGTTTTCGATATATCACAGTCCTCCACTATTTCAGTTTCACGAACGGACTAACCTCATCTTTTAACCATTACATTCACCATACCTGTGATTCTAATTATCGATTAACATCATCTTCCAAACATGCATACCCAGATCTGTCCTAGGCAACATCGGGCAAGTCTAATCCCTAGTCCTAAAAATACGTAAGATAAACCCAAGGAAATACGAACCTGGGATGCGACGACATCACTCCGAATAAACGTTGTTCGCAAGACCGTAACCTCCCTCTTCCAAGTGCAGTTTTAGTGCGTCGAGCAAGGATTTATGATGGATATTTATAGGTAGGGTACAGAGGAAGATGAGTGAAAAGGAACCACATTATTAAGGCCCACTTTAGTCCCGATCCACTATCCGATACCATAGCATATGCACCAACGGGGTTACAACCGTTCAACATCTCTACAATGTTCAAATCCTAAGTGCAAATAGTTGATTGGCAGTCATATTGCCTTTTACAACAGTATTGTGTACGGTGGCAGTTGCCAATATTTGAAGAATAATAGATTGGTAGTAACAATGTTCAAATCCTAAGTGGAAATACTTGATTGCTAGTCATATTGCCTTTTACAAACGTATTAGGGTACGGAGGCAGTTGCCAATATTTGAACAATAGTAGATTAGTACTACCAATTTGGTTGGTCAATTGGCAATTGGTCTGAGGTCATCGGTGCATCACCTTACTTTAATAATAAAAATACGAACAGGGTTACGTCATTCTCTGCCTCTATTGCATTCACAACCGTCAAGATCGTGAGTTTGAGTTACAACAAACTCGTCATAGAATTTGTCTTGTTTAATCGTTATGAAATAACATTGTGAGTAGTAATCTAAATAAAACGCACCGGCTTATCATCTCACACATGTTAGGTGAAGCAATGAATCTATACCCAGAAGGCGACTCAGTCCCCGAGATTTCTCTCAGTTTGCATGTTGTTTTTTCAGTACACATCATTTCCCATCCCGCCTTCCCATAACTACAGTGTGACGTCGTTCAACATTGGTCAGGTAGCTGTGGGTATAAGGATGTGGAGAACCCAATTTAATAGCATTACAATGAAGGGGTTATCGAACATGAGGATCCATCATGTAGTGGCAATAGTGAGTGAAGAGTTACCGGAAGGTTGCACACGTCACTTGTAATGTTACTACTAATGTCTTTCATACTTTCACAGTGAAGGGATCATGTGAGTACGTAAACACATGATGGGGGGTTTGAATTTAGGTTTAGGTTTAGGTTTAGGGTTTAGTGTTTAGGGTTGGGGTCTGGGGTTTGGGGTTTGGGGTTAAGGGTTTAGTGTTTGGGGTTTAGAGTAATGATGGTGCCATAGGAGTAGATATAGTTACCGAAAATGTTACTAGGTCCTTGTAATGTTACCGGATCATTGATCATTACAGTTTGCGGTTAGGGTTTAGGCTTTAGGCTTTAGGATTTACGCTTTAGGATCATGATGGTTGCAGTGGTAAGTATATAGGGTTTAGGGTCATGGATCATTAGGGTTTGTAGTTTATAGGGTTTAGGGTTGCAATTGTTTAGGATTAGTACGTGTCATATATTGAAATATGAGTAACGGTTGTGCCGATGTATATAGTAATAAGGGAAACATGCCGAATATTACAGTTTCGGATGTCAATAAATTATATAACTACATTAGGGTTGTTGTAGTGGGTTGATTAACGTTACATAGTGAATAGTGCCGATGTAAGTAGTGATAGGAGAAACACGTCGGCTACGTCGGTTTGGGATGTGGCTAAATTATTTAACCGCATTATAGTTGTCATTGTGGGTTGATTATTATCGCATAGTGAATTCAGAGTAATAGTATTTTCCATAAAGTATTAATAATGAAAACAGAGTCGGTACGTCTATTTTGTTTAGGACTACATTATTTCATACCATTAGGTAATATCGCGTTGTCATTGAATAATGAATATTGTCTTGGTTGAGGGTATATGTACGTGTTATTAACATTCGCGGTGGGATGAGGGCGAGTACAGGTTTGGGGCATTGAAACACCAGTTTCGGATATGATATAGGGAAAAGGTTTGTTTTTTAGGGTTTAGGGTTTCAATAGGGTTTCAGGGTTTAGGGTTTAGGGTTTCAATATAGGATTTCAATATAGGGTTTAAGGTTTACGGTTTACGGTTTACGGTTTCAATAGAATTTTAGGGTTTCTGACCGGACCTAATACTCTGATACCAAACTGACAGAACCCGAACCAGATTTCACCCTGAAACCTGGATAAGGTCCTGCGGGGACCACTTTAAGAGAGATTTTACCGAAAAATCGGCATGACCTCTCTTAAAATGGACAACCCTAAACATGTCAAACAAACATAAAACACTTCAACAATACCCATCCTGACTCTCGGAGCCACCTGCTCCCCCAAACGCCAAACAACTTCCACAAAGCAATTACAAAAATCACTTTTAATTTGATCACAAGTTATCAGAGCAATCTAAATAAAGAACTGAGGATAAAAATTAAAAAGTAAAAGGATCAATAGATCCTACCAAGCGGAAGCAAGGAAGACGACTATGCCTCGACTCTGAGTACTCTTGACCTCGCTTAAACTAGTCTGCAACCTGGGCGATTTAAAACGAAGGGCCCAGGGGAAAGTAATTTAAAAACGTTAGAGTGAGTGGATAAAAACAAATTTTATATAATATTTTAAGTAAATAAATAAAAGAATTGTATTACTTTCCCAACATTTTCATACATAAAAATCCACGATGCATGCACGTTAATAAAACGTCCCACGTTTAAGAAAAATCATATTTAAAAATCAGCCCCGCTGATATAGCCAAATAAACAAAAATTTCTTTAGTTTTTTATATATATTCAAAACAATATACCGTGGAAATCAATTTATACTATTTCTCGACCAATCACATTGGTCACATAAAACCCCAGCCCCGCTGGTTCGGGAATTTATCAAAATCAGAAAGTCTCATAGAGAAAATATTCCCGAAAACCATAAAATATGAAAATCATGACCAATCCCATTGGTCATATAATAGAATAGGGGAACGTTATTACCACCATTTAACAGTAGTCTCCAAGGCTAAGGGTCGAGCCTCCAAGACTCTATATAGCGTCCCACGCTATACCCGTACACGTCGATCACCGAGCGTGAATCTGACCTATATGGCCAAGTCGTCACCTTGCATGGGATCAGGCGACTAAGCTAGCTAGCATCAATATATATCTGGACCCTGATATGGTGAAAATCCGAAAACAAAACCGAAAGTACGCTTCCCCTTATATCTCATAAATCCGTACGGTCCCCGACCGCACATCTGAGGCTTATAATAATCATTAGTATAATAGCCTCGAAATATACTCATATATATCCGACATATCCAACATGCCGTAAAATAATATCGAAAATTATATTTATAACGTCGACATGTCTCACATGTCGAAAATCATAAATAACGAAAATATAAAATCCCTGGAAATCTCATTTCCGGTCACTACCTTTAATTAAAACTTATTCAACATAATCAATTATAAATAATTAAAACATACCATTTCTGGAAACCTTGTTTCCGGATAAAATCACATACTACCAAAATAGTAGTAAAAATAAAACCCTAAAACCATATTTCTTTAAATATTAAATCAATAATTATAACAGAAGTATATGAATTATCGACTTTCGATAATTCATATCATGCTTACGAACTCATTTAATTAAATAAATTGCATTTCAATAAAACCCCTACCAGAAAAGGCATTATAGCCGACGAAATTGCAAATAACGGCCGATGAACTCTTTATTCGTCGGCTATAACCATTATAGCCGACGAAATTCGTCGTCTGTAGTGGTATTTCGTCGGCTAAAATGGTTATAGCCGACGATATCGTCGTCGGGTATAGTTTTGCCGACGGCGTATTTCCGACGATGTTATAACTGACGATATGTCGTCGGGTATAACTATAGCCGACGAAATCGTCGGCTATAACCATTATAGCCGACGACTTAAATTCGTCGGCTATGATGCCTTTTCTGGTAGTGATGTAATTGCATGCATTTATTTTAAAATAAAATCCACTCACAGTAAATCCGAACTTGCCGTTATTTCGAGCTCTCGTCCCGTCGAGTAACCTCTCGACCTGTAACAGGGACATAATCATAAATATTATGCAACCCGAGACTTATTTATACATGTTAATTGTACGGACGAGTTCACTCGCACGAAATCTCCCAATTTTTCCAATTCAGTTATCGGTATAGGAATTACGCCTCAATACCGATAATCTATGTCCGAAATAACTCAGGACACCCTCCTCGTGTCCGATTAATTCTTTTACTAGTTATTTCGTCATAAAACTCCTTTAAAACCGCTCTTATTCATTTACGGTAAGTCAATAGTAACATTCACTGGTCAAACAGTAAATTTGAAAGTCAAATTACTATTTATTATTGACTTTTACTGTTCACCTTTACTGTTTACTATTAACCATTTACTGTTTACTAAGTTACCATTTACCAATTACCATTTACCATTTACCATTTAACATTTTTACCTTTTAAATTTACTATTTTACCCTCCGCCGCCGCCACTGGGCCAAAATCACCCCCCATTTCGTCCAACCAACCGCCACAACTTCAGGAACCACCTCGCTTCATCTTGGCCGCACAACACCCGCGCAGCCGCCACCAACGGCGGCCGACACGGCGGCCAAAAACCCCCAAACTTCAAATTCTCCCAATTCCAACAATTCAACCATCAATTTACACAATTTTAGTTCCAAACAACATCGTAAACCTAATTCCATCCTTCAATTACAACAATTTCATCATTAAAATTGTCCAAATCCGAAAACCCCAAAACCCTAGAAATTCCAATTCGAATTTCTCCTTACCTGTTCCAAATTGGATTTAATCCTTTGGAGGGTTTGATATACGTCTCTCAAGCTTCAAGAAGATGTATGGATTGCACCCTTTCGTGGCCGGAAATTGGAGCTCCGATCGGTCCAAGGCCGGACTGATTTTGGCTCGCAACGGTCTCCTCGGGCCACGGCGCGTTGCACGCCTGGTATAGGGAGGTAGAGGAGGAGGAGGCGAGCTTGATGCGATGGGTCTCCTTCCCAAAAGTCACCGGACGGCGAAGATGCGTGGGGCGGTGCCGATGTCGGTGGGTCGCGGGTCGGGGAGGAAGAGAGGAAGAAAAGAGAGAAAAGAAAGAAAGAAAAGAAAAAAGAGAGAAAAGAAAAGAATTTCCGTTTTCGGAAATTTCTTTTCCGACTATTTATACTCGACCAAATTTGGAAAGTCACTACCAGAAAAAAGGCTTTTCCCGACGAAATAAAAAAAAACGGCCGACGAAATAAAATTTTCGTCGGCTATTCCGAAGAATGGCCGACGAATTTTTTTTTCGTCGCTAAAAAAAAAATCGTTGCTATTCCCCTAGAATGGCCGACGATTTTTTTTTTTCGTTGGTAAAAAAAAAAATCGTCGTCTATATTCATATTTTAGTCGACGATTTGAATTTTCGTCGGCCTTTCTCTGAAACTTTAGCCGACGAAAATTTTTGGAAGTATGGCCGACTAGTATTAGGTTTGATTTCGTCGGCTATGATTAAAAAAAAAAAGAACAGCTTCCATTTTCTATCACTATCGACAAACCATTGCTTCGTCCTTCAAATGCAAATGTGTCGTGAAATAAGATATGACCGAAATAATGAAATACGTCTACGTTTGAAAAATGACAAGATTCCGACAAAATCTGTGTGCCGAATGTTGCGGTTAACTGTTTTTTACTTCCGTTTTCCTATGGGTAGCCTGACGGTCGGTAAATATTTTGAGGAAAATTTTTATACAATTAGTTGCGTCTCATCGATTTGAAACTATTATCTGTTGAAGGTCAGGCCAAAAAACGTCATTTAGACAGGCCAATTACCATTTCTAAGCATTTAAAGGGTTGACTCATCCGGTTGACCGTCCCGATCGAGCCTTTAACGTTGTCAGATGTAGTTGGATTTTTTTTCATACATGTATTTAATCTTAACGGTGATATCTGACGGTTGGAATAGATTTTCCAAACTTTTAGATTCAAAATCGGAACATATGCACTAATGTTCCTTAACTTGTTTACTAAGTGTTTAAGTGAATGTATAGTTTCAAATAGTTACTATACGTACACTCTTCAAATGCAAATATGTCGTCAAATAAGATATGACCGAAATAATGAAATACGTCTACGGTTGAAAAATGATAAGATTCCGATAAAATCCGTGTGCTGAAATAATGAAATAAGTCAAAACCCGGTTTACTGCAGATTTGGCGTCCGGCGTCCGAATGATGATTGTGATACCATTCCGAAAAGGGAATGACGCTAGGAATTAAACGCGTCGCTTTGCCACGACGTGTGGGCTTTTTCGGGCTTTCGAGTTCGTTTAGGGCCTCAAAACGGCAGTTTAGTATGTTTTCATAGAATAGCCGACGAAACATTGTAAATCGTCGGCTGTTCTCTAAGTTTAGCCGACGAAAATTATATTTCGTCGGCTAAACTCTTGATCCGCGCCTTTTTATTGTCCGCCGTTGGATGGCTCAGATCCGACGACTGTTGATCTTCCAAAGTATAGCCGACGAAATCTTTTAAATCGTCGGCTATTCTCTAAGTATAGCCGACGAAATCTTTTAAATCGTCGGCTATTCTCCTTCTAAATCATTTAAATCGATTCCTCCCGCCTTTTTTCTCTCCTCCTTCCCCCCCCTCCTCCTCCTCCGGCCTCCTCCTCCTCCTCCTCCTCCTTCCCCTCCTCCTCCTCCTCCTCCTTCCCCTCCTCCGGCCTCCTCCTCCTTCCCCTCCTCCTTCCCCTCCTCCGGCCTCCTCCTCCTCCTCCTCCTCCTTCCCCTCCTCCTCCGGCCTCCTCCTCCTCCTCCTTCTCCTCCTCCGATCCGGTATTTTTTTTTTGCCCAAAATGCAGTTATAGCCGACGATTTTGGCATTATTTCGTCGGCTATAACTTATAGCCGACGAAAAGTGCATTATTTCGTCGGCTATAACTAATTAATACCTATTAAAATAGTAATATATTTCGAAGAAATAGCCGACGAAAATTTATGAATTCGTCGGCTATACTTAATGAATTTCGTCGGCCATACTCGAAAATACCCGACGAAAATCGTCGGCAATTTCTCCCAGGTTTGGCCGACAAAAAATATTTTCGTCGGTAAATTCGTCGGCCATACTCTACTATAGCCGACGAATTGGTTTTTTTCGTCAGCCATTGTATTACCGACGGGGTTTTCCCGACGACTTATAGCCGACGAAAATTTCGTCGGTAGAAGGTATAGCCGACGAAAAATTGGCATAGCCGACGAAATTTTTTTCGTCGGCTATTCCCTCAGATCTGGTAGTGAGTTATGGTTTTCACATCCTAACTTCTTAATCCGAACTCCGAATTTAGCGTGCTATGTGTCCACGAACTCGTGTTAACGCGTTCTATCCCAACGTAGTAAGAAAATTCTCGATAGACTCAAATTATAAAAAGTCAACTTTTAGGAATTTCGTAACTGTAAAACAACTCCTAGGAACGTAAAAATAAAATAAAATTACTGAGAAGTTAAACACGATTCGGGGAGTATCAATTCTCCCCTCCTTATAAAAATTTCGCCCCCGAAATTTACGTACCTGTTAAAAGAAGAGAGAGGGGTGTTGATGTCTCATTTGTTCCTCCAGTTCCCAGCTAGCTTCTTCAATGTCATGACTCCTCCAAACCACTTTCACAAGTGGTATGGTTTTGTTCCTAAGCTCTTGCTCCTTTCGATCTAGAATTTCAACCGGTTGTTCTTCCAAGATATGCGACGGATCGGCAATTACTTATGGAGTATAAACACATGGAAAAACATCATGTATCTTGGATAATTTCGAAGGTAGCTCTAACCGATAAGCTACCGAATCCATGCTCTCCGTAATCTCATAAAGGCCGATATCTCTTGAGACTTAGGATCTCACCTCTATTATCAACATAACTCTCACAAGAAGAGTTGCTCATCTCGGTTACTTTTGAACTGCATCATACAAGACTCAGCATGATCTTTAAGATCTGAATAGACATCTCTGTTTATTCACCCATCCAAATATAAAAGACAGTACATAAATATCAACAACTAATAAAGCTGCCTATAACTCCCTTAAGGTTCATAAAATAAATCACGATTCTCGATCAGATTTCATAGATTTAGGTATCACCGGGTCTAAAAATCTCCCGCACCCACCTTTCATCATGTCGACTTTGTGTGCGGAATACGCTATTTACAAATCAAAAATGATATTTAATCCCACTCTGACACTGGCAACCGCCGCTAAAAACTTTGGGGTTACACCTCTCAACTTTTACCTGTTGTCACATCATAATTAACGTCCCATCACTCAAACTGGAGAAATTACCCATGTGATCTATTCAATGCTTTATCGCTCATAAGTTCTCTGGACGATTCCTCGATTTGTGCTCCTTGCACTAAAATAATCAGGACTGGTTTCCAATGAAACTGACTTATCCAAGTCCACTCTCACCCATGAATAAAGCAACTCTCATAACTCACAAATCGTAAATGAGTGGGACCTGAATCATTGTCAAATGTGACAACCAATAGAGGCTTCCAACGAGATACATCAACTATTACCAATACCCAGATACGATATGACATCAAGGAATCCTTCAGGTGTCAAAATCAGCTTCCATAACCGACGACTAACACCAGAACTGTTAGATTGACAATTATCGAAAACGGCATTACCACGAAACTCAAATTCCCGAATATGATCTTAAACTCGAGAGAAAATATCTCAAGTACCACAAGGCTCGCTGAAATCACACGATAAACCTCAAAACTTAATTTTGCTCGAGCCAACACATATTCAACATTCGCCATTAACTTGCATCAAAGAAAAGAAATCTTCGAAAATAAGACTCTCAAACCTCAATTAAACTATAGAGGTTCCAGTCAATGACTCGTCTCACGAGAACTGACATGAGGATAACCTCAATCAAAGGTCTATTCAACAAAAACACCAACACGCATTTACAGAAATAATGACTTCTTAAATCATTTCTGGAATAATAAGTAGTCCCACCACAATACGATCCTAAATGATATTCTCGCAATAACAAGACGTTCAACTTATCAAAATGCACCTTACTCTCGACTCAACATTCTTTACATAAGTCTTGACTCGAAGCACTTCTAGAGGCAATAGGGAAACCTCTTTCCCATAAGACTACACAAGCCCTGAGGCAGAGCATGGTGGATTCTATGGCTCGAAACAGGCTTGATCGGGGAGGTTCTTTAATGGAGGGTTGTTATAGCAATGACATAGAAGAAAATCAAGATAGTGATTCAACAACTTACCGAACATATCAATCGCATCAAAACTTCATGTGAAGACAGTGAGGCTTCTGACGGGGAGGGAAACGTTGACCACTTTCAACTCCGTACTCCATTGTTTGAGTTGAACGAGAAGGGAGAATCGATTAGTTTTGACCATGAAAGTTCGAAATTTATTTCTACCACAAGTCACAAATGAAATATTTCGAATAAACCACCTAGCCTTGGTCTGTAAAACCAACACAAAAATAAGTATTTGTGACTCATATTACCGTTCTCGAGATTTAGTTCACTTAATAACGTCACTTGATTTATGAGCGTCCTCTGATTAAGTCACACCAATCAATTCTTCTTACATGCTGTATCCAATGACTTCAATATCGCTGACCCTTTAGCGTCAAAATCTCTATGTCCACAATCACCAACAATCTGGGATGCAACCAACCATACGCTTTTTACACTTGTCGAACTAAGAACAAAACTGATATCTTCGCTTGACAAGTATTATGTGACTAACTAAATAGTCAACACCAACATTCGCCATCAGCTAAATAAATATTCGACAACTAAATCGATATCGCTACGACGGTAGCGGATAGAGTTTCGATCGTAGTCTCAAAAATCGCTAAAAACAACTCTGGGTTCCGACCCATGCTTCTTGTAAGTCATCGTTAGATCCACTCCAACCATCACAAATAAACACCTGACTTTAATACAAAGTAAAGTCATTCATGAATCTTGAATCAGGATTACAGATCAAAAATTATATCGAATTTTCGAAGCAAATCTTTAAAGAAGAAACTCAATGAAACGAAAGAAATGACTGATAAAATATAAACACAATCATTTATATAATGACCAGCCGATGGAAACCATTTGTCAAGCTCTGCTGTAACTACCAGAATCTTCTTATCCGACTTATTGGGCTAACCATAAAAGGGTGAAATAAATCCCTGATATCGGTACCTCAACTATCAGCTCCAGCTGCTCACTCGGTAAAGCCATGCCACCAATGCTCAAGCCATACTTCATCATAACACGGTGATTCCAGAGCCACAACGGCTATATCTCAAAAGTTATGCCGTTTGGAATGACGAACAACTACTAGTTTCAATTCTTCACTGACTTCCCAAATTTCTAACGACCACATCTTCAAATCTCTTTCCTCTCAATATCACGTATTACGAGACCCTTATATCCAATCTCGATAGATATTTCAATTCTTCACTCCAACTTTATTCTTTTCCAATATTACGTCTTTCGACATCAACATCTTCATTCTGATTGGCTATTTCAATCCTTAATTCTTCATTTCCCAATCTTGTGACCAAAGTCGCTACAAACTAGAATTATTTATAGCTCCCACAAACTCTACAAAGCTCCATTTATTCTATCATATCCAATATACTCAACTTTAAAAATGAATCAGTTCCGAGATTCACAGGTACTACATCTATACAGCGTCACTTAAACGTCAACAGACCCATTTCCTCCACACACGTCAAATCCATCAGTCAAATCATAAAATATCATTTATGAATGGCTCAACACATACACGTAACAATCTGAAATAATATTCAAAAAGCTACATATTCAATTTTCCACTTATTACTACAAGGTCGTAACGACGACAATTATTTCACTTTGGCCTTGTCAACAATTGTAAAACCGATCACTTTGATCAGCTGTTCAAGAGCTAATGCCACCGCCAGAACATGACGGAAATATGGAACTAAAATATCGACGTGTAGCCCTATCAAGAATAACACATTTTCATCTCGAAAGAGATAGAGCCAAAATATCTGAGTTCCCAAATCGTGACCTAACGCTATAGCGGCAGATAAGCGTCAAACGCATAACCCAATAGGTATAACCCACTTACCTATTACGCACGCAAGGATAACGTCCTAAGAGGTCGATGTACTCGAGGCATAGTGTAAAAGATACAACTCGATACTTGGAATGCATTTTACATACTTAATAATGACATTAGCACCAAAGAACATATGATG
Organism: Potentilla sterilis; assembly: GCA_963682095.1. Classification (NCBI taxonomy): domain Eukaryota; kingdom Viridiplantae; phylum Streptophyta; class Magnoliopsida; order Rosales; family Rosaceae; genus Potentilla; species Potentilla sterilis. The sequence goes on along the minus strand of OY821755.1, from coordinate 29,280,121 downwards.
GCTACCCGCTGCAGTCGGACCATCAGTCAGAGGTACTAAGCATTACCAAGGATATAAAATAACATAATAGAATAGTACTCTACAGAGTACATGACAAGATATCAAGAATCTGGCCCACACACTTATTGAACACACTAGCATCATAGAAAAGTGATGGAAATCCGCCGCGGTCGGACCATCACTCGAAGAATGCTAGGCGTCATCAAGTAGAAAAGACAACATGACACAAGAGAATGAAAGGACCTAATGCTCTGATACCAAACTGACAGAACTCGAACTAGATTTCACCCTGAAACCCGGATAAGGTCCTGCGGGGACCACTTTAAGAGAGATTTTACAGAAAAATCGGCATGACCTCTCTTAAAATGGACAACCCTAAACCTGTCAAACAAACATAAAACACTTCAACAATACCCATCCTGACTCTCGGAGCCACCTGCTCCCCCAAACTCCAAACAACTTCCACAAAACAATTACAAAATCACTTTTAATTTGATCACAAGTTATCAGAGCAATCTAAATAAAGAACTGAGGATAAAAATTAAAAAGTAAAAGGATCAATATCTCCTATCAAGCGGAAGCAAGGACGACGACTATGCCTCGACTCTGAGTACTCTTGACCTCTCTTAAACTAGTCTGCAACCTGGGCGATTTAAAACGAAGGGCCCAGGGGAAAGTAATTTAAAAACGTTAGAGTGAGTGGATAAAAACAAATTTTATATAATACTTTAAGTAAATAAATAAAAGAATTGTATTACTTTCCCAACATTTTCATACATAAAAATCCACGATGCATGCACGTTAATAAAACGTCCCACGTTTAAGAAAAATCATATTTAAAAATCAGCCCCGCTGATATAGCCAAATAAACAAAAATTTCTTTAGTTTTTTATATATATTCAAAACAATATACCGTGGAAATCAATTTATACTAGTTCTCGACCAATCACATTGGTCACATAAAACCTCATCCCCGCTGGTTCGGGAATTTATCAAAATCAGAAAGTCTCATAGAGAAAATATTCCCGAAAACCATATAATATGAAAATCATGACCAATCCCCACTACAAGGAAAAAAACCTTAGGCGACGAAAATTAAAAAAATTCCTCGCCTAAGCTATCTTAGGAGACGAAAAAACTTTCCTCACCTAAGAAAAAATTTTCGTCGCCTAAGAACAGTCTTAGTTGACGAATTATTATTTTCGTGGTCTAAGACAAAAGCCTACCGACGAAAAAAATATTCGTCGTCCGTGCATTATCTTAGACCACGAAAAAAAAAAACTCGTCGCCTAAGATTTTTACTTAGGAGACGAAATATTAAAATTCGTCGCCTAAGAAAAAATCTTAGACGACGAACTTTTTTTTCGTGGTCTAAGAAATGACGAGCACGACGAATTTATTTCGTCGGCAGGTTTTCTTCTTAGACGACGAAACCTAATTTTCGTCGCCTAAGTTTCAAACTTAGGCGACGAAAATATGAGTTTCGTCTCCTAAGTGTGAAACTTAGGCGACGAAAATATTAGTTTCGTCGCCTAAGTGTGGATCTTAGGCGACGAAAAATTAAGTTTCGTCGCCTAAGTAAATCCATACTATAAAGCCTGCACTCGTTTTCCAGATCGGGAAAAGAGGGAAAAAAAACTGAAAATTTTTCCACCGATTTTTATTTTTTGATGTGAAAAGCTTCAAATCTGGTCTTCCTAAGCCTTCTCCACTACTACCCATTGATTTTTAACTTGGTATGATCTCTTTATTCATATTTTTCAACTATAATTTCTATTTTTTCCATTGAAATATTTCATTTTTGAGGTAGAGAATTATAGAAATATATATTGTTGTGTGTGTATATTGTGAGGTGATAGCTAGTATATATGTTGCTTTTGTTAATCCATACCTATATATACTCAATTAAATTGTTGGTTTTTGTGAAATTAGTGAATTATATATATTAATTATATATTTTAATAATGCTTTAATTAATTTAATTAATAATTATAATTATTTGACGAAAATCATTGTTATATGATCGATTTATAATTAGCGGTGAATAAAAGAATGTCATTCTTTTATTCACTGATATACATGCATTTATATATATCACTAGAACTCCCGTTCGAGAATCATGGAGAGATTCTTGAATTGTCCCATTTTTAGACAGTTTGGGGGCAGAGGACATTGTTTCACAGTTTGTATAGGTCTTGTGTATTCGTTTGCGGTCGTGGGTATATATTTCGACGAGGTCTCCCATCACTGTTCCTCGAGTGCATACTAGGTGTATAGATATTCGTGCACTTGAGGAACTGTGGGGAGATGCTGCCGAAATTTTCCCACGACTGAAAAACGAATACACAAGATCTACAAACTGTGAAACAAAGTCTTGTGCTCCTGAATGGGATTATTAGGACCCTAACCGGAGGCATAAGGTCGAGAAAAAACATGCATATAAATTGTTTATTTGTTAATTTGTGATTATTTATTGTTTGTCTTATATTAATTAATATATATAACAGGTGATCGATGGATAGAGATAGGAGTTGGATGCAGTACCCAAGACAGAGCGAATAATACCATGAAGGAGTAGGAATTTTTATAAATTTTGTACGTGAACATGGTGGAGGAAAGAAAACACACAGGTGTCCCTGTTTAAGTTGTATGAATACTAAGCGCAAGACGATCGGCCGAATCTACGATCACCTGTGTAATAGAGGTATTATGCAGAATTATACAACATGGAGTAAACACGGTGAAGCAGTAGATTATGAACCTACAGTTGCCGAAATCCAGGCTGGATACCATGACCGAACAACTGCTGGTGGTTTCGAGCCTTATACTGACCCGGCTATGAACATTCTACATGACATTTTTCCTACTTTTGCTCCAGTACGCGAGGAAGATGAATTCCAAGAGGCAGTTTTTGAGGATGGCACAATTCCTCTTGTTGACAGTGCTGATTATGATAAGTATACCAGACTACTTGCTCAAGTGCAGATCCCATTATTCGAGGGTAGTCCTCACACTGTTTTAGAGACCATCATCTCACAGACGCAGTTGAAAGTCAAGAGTAGGTGGACAAATGACTCTTTTGATAGTCTTCTAAAACAGTTTAAGGAACACCTTCCACAACCTAACTATCTACCTGATAGTTATTACACGCTACATAAGATATTGGGCGATCTCGGTCTCAGTTATAACAAAATCCACGCCTGTAAGAACAACTGTGTTTTGTTTTACAAAGAGAAAGCCGAGCTTGATGAATGTCCCATATGCCACGTGTGGAGGTGGGAGCAAGGCACAGTTAAGGAAAACAGTGTTCCTGTGAAGGTACTTCGTCATTTCCCTTTAATTCCTAAATTGAAGCGTCTTTACATGTCTTTACACACAGCAAAAGAAATGAGATGGCATGGAGAGAGAAGGACAGATGATGATACTCTCAGACACCCTGCAGATGGCGAGGCGTGGAAGTCCTTTGACAGATTATTCCCTGATTTTGCAAGAGATGTTAGAAATGTCAGACTCGGCCTTGCCTCAGATGGATTCAATCCCCATGGAAATATGAGTTTGAGTCATAGTACATGGCCTGTTATTCTTGTGCCGTACAACCTGCCTCCTTGGATGTGTATGAAGAAGGAATTTAGTATGATGTCTCTGTTAATTCCCGGCCCAAGGTCTCCAGGAAAGTGTTTGGATGTGTATCTGCAACCTTTGATCGACGAGCTGTTAGACTTATGGGAAAATGGAGTTCTTACTTTTGACAGGCACAGTGGAAGATCATTTATAATGAGAGCAATGCTGCTGTTTACCATAAGTGATTTTCCTGGTTATGGGATGTTGTCGTCTCAGGCGACTAAAGGTTATAAAGCTTGTCCTGTTTGCTTGAACGAAGTCCATTCTGTTTGGTGCGCTGGGAAAGTGTGTTACTTGGGTCACCGTAGATGGCTTCCAGCTGACCACCAGTGGCGATTTCGTCCTAAAGCATTTGATAAAACAGTAGAGCTTCGTCCTAAACCCCGTCCTTGGAGCGGTGATGAAATTTTGGAGCAGCTGAACTCTTTCGATTTCTGAGTGTTGAGCAGTGATTTATCTATACCAGTTCCGGAATGCCCTGACGAGTACAAGTGTTTTACACACAAGAGTAGATTCTATGATTTGCCCTACTGGTCGAAATCCATTCTTAGGCATACCCTAGATGTCATGCACATAGAAAAGGGAGTAAGTGACAACCTTGTGGGAACAATTCTTGATATTAAGGGAAAGAGTAAGGACACTCTGAAAGCACGTCAATATATGGAGGAAAAGAAAATACGAAAACACTTGTGGCCAGTGAAGACGGCGTCAGGGACTTTCATACCTGTTGCACCTTACACAGTTAAACCGGCTTTCAAGAAGCAGATTTTCATATGGTTTAAAGGAGTACAGTATCCTCATGGGTATGCAGGAAATATATCTCGGTGTATTAACTTGGGGCTTAATACGTTTAACGGATTGAAGAGCCACGACTGTCATGTATTGCTACAACGTCTTATTCCAGTGGTTATCCGACCCTATTTGCATCCAGATGTGGTCGAACCTATAATAGCCTTGTGTAGGTTCTTTCAGAAGTTATGCGCTAAAGAGCTGAAGAAGTCAGATGTTCTCATTCTCAAAGAAGACATCATCTACATTTTGTGCAAATTGGAAAGGATTTTCCCCCCTGCTTTCTTTGACAGTATGATTCATCTGATGATCCATCTTCCAGATCAAGCACTGCTTACTGGTCCAGTTCATTGCACCTGGATGTATCCGCAAGAAAGGTACTATTTATTATTCGTATTTCCCCATTCATTATAATATTCTCTTGTATATATACTTCACTAATAACTGTACGTGTAATTTCAGACAACTGTTTCAATACAAAAAGTTATGTAAAAGCAAGAGTCACCCTGAAGGATCGATAGCGGAGTCGTACATTACACATGAATGTGTAACATACTGCAACTTATATCTCCGTAACAGTGACGAAAACATTGCAGAATCTTCTACAGCAGCCTCTACAGTACCAGAGTTAAAACTTTCAGTCCTTTCAAGTGTTGTACGTCCGTTTGGTAATTTACCAACTTCAGAAAGACTGACAGATGCTGAGCTAATTGAAGCTCATTGGTGCGTACTACAACACTGTGACGAAGCACAATATTTCATGGGTGAGCATTTGAAGCTGATTGAAGCAAATCGTCGAGACCGAAGGCCGAAAGAGACTCACAAAAGAACATTTCCTGTTTACTTTCGCAAATGGGTACGTCACAATATTTTGTATGTTACAATATCTCCATTTCAATATTAGTATTCTAGCTAGTCAGTTCAATTTAAATAATAACTTATCACAATGTGACAGGTGGAAAATCTCCAAATACAGAACAGTGATTTGTACTCGTCCGAATTGCACCATTTGGCTAGAATGCCAATTTCCCACAGGGTGCGCGCGATGTGTTTTGTCAACGGCGTCAAGTTTGTGATACTTCAACGAGATGTGAACCGCAGAGCGTAAAATTCCGGGGTCATGGTAGATGGTGACGACTTCACCTACTATGGAGTGCTACTCGCCGTTGTCGAACTAGTATATGGAAATATGCTCGTTGTCTTGTTCAAGTGTAGATGGTTTAACACTAATCAAAGTGTTCCTGGGAGTACAAAGATGGATTACGGCATGTTATCAGTGAATACAAACACAAGTTGGTATGAAAATGAGCCGTTCATTCTTGCTAGCATGGCAAAACAGGTATTTTATCTCGATGATCCTAAGGCAGGTGGATTTTGGAAAGTGGTTAACCCGATGTCACATAGGAATATATGGAGTGCGTCTACAATTGAAAGGGGTGAAGAACATGATGATGAAGATGACGGCGACACTGATGAACCATATCAAGAGCATTCGGCTTCTCAAATCCCTAATGCAGAGGCTATTCGCGACGACAACCGCTTACATTTCGTCACTTCTGATGAATTCATTGCAGTCCCAAATGCATCTACATCTCAAAACATAGCCAATCAAAACTTCATTAATGACGAAGATGATGAGGAATCAGACGATGATGAGGAAACATACGACGATGACGATACCAATTATGGCTTAACTGATACGATTGAAGATGCAGACGATACAGACGATGACGATTATGATGGAGAACCATGATCAGATTTAAATTATGTTTTTAAATTCAATAAATTTGTTTTTGAGGTATGATTAAAACAACATGAATCGTGTGTACGTACGTACAGAATCTTCAACTGTGTTCTGTTATGTTATGTTGGATTACAATTTCCTCAAGAAAATTAATAAAATGGGAAAAACATGATTAATTTGTTTTTGTATTAATTAATTTATTAATATATATATATATTAATAAATGTATATTTGGGGTCTTTCGTCGACCAAATGCACCTATGAACATGGCAAAAAGGCGGAAAATTAAAAAGGTAATTTTTTATAAAAAAAAATTCCACTTAGTCGACGAAATAATAAGTTTCGTCGTCTAAGTATTTACTTAGTCGACGAAAGTTATGTTTTCGTCGTCTAAGTATATACTTAGACGACGAAACTTATTATTTCGTCGACTAAGTGGAATTTTTTTTTATAAAAAATTGACTTTTTAATTTTCCGCCAATAAATTTTGCGAAAATTTGAACTGATCTTAGTCGACGAAACAAACAGTTTCGTCGTCTAAGTATTTACTTAGGCGACGAAAAAATCATTGTCGTCGAGTAAGTATATACTTAGACGACGAAAAAGTTGACGTCGTCGACTAAGTGGTAATTATTTTTTAAAAATTGAATTATTTTCCGCCAATAATTTTTTTCGAAAATTTGAACTAGGCTTACTCGACGAAAATATCTGTTTCGTCGTCTTAGTATTTACTTAGTCGACGAAACTGATGTTTTCGTCGACTAAGTAAATACTTAGACGACGAAACTGGTGTTTTCGTCGACTAAGAGGAAATTATTTTAATAAATTGGCGGCCTAATTTGAATTGATTGAAAAATTCAAAATTATGTTAGGCGACGACTAACTGTTTCGTCGCCTAAGTTTTACTTCTAAGGCGACAAATTTTTATTTTCGTCGTGTAAGCTTTTATCTTAGGAGGCGAACAATGGAATTTCGTCGCCTAAGTCAGGTAAATATACCCGCAATCCCTAATTCATCTACATTCTGTTTCGTTCTATCTCCTTTCCCCAGCCTCCCTCGCCTTCGCCTCACCCTCCGCTCCCTCCTCCGCCAGCCTCCTCGTCGCTCGCCGTCTTCACCTCCGCCTTCCCTCCATTCTCCCTCTCATTCACGGCCTCAGGCCTCCTAGCCACCTCCGGCTGACTTCACCTCCCCCAACACAAACTCGATCGGTAATGATGAGTTCTTGTTCTTCTTATTCCTCCTCTGTCCCGTCTTCACCTCCCCCAACCCTATTAGATGTGATACTGTTCTTTCTCACTATTAATATTGTAGCAGCATGTATTAATTTTGAGGTTTTTGTTGATTATGCATATGTTTTCATTTTTTTCAGAATGTTTGTATTGTTTAGGGACTTAGTTTTCTGGATTGTTGGTTGAACTTTAATTCTTGTTTTCCAATTGGGTTTAGTACAAAACCAGTGACGAAAAACTAAATAGGGAACATTGGCCTAATGAGAAATGAGATTACTTCAGGGCTGTGCTAATGTTTAATTGCATATGCTTTTGTAGAGTGTTATGGTTTTGTTATAATGCTAATTGAATTATATTATGTTTTTACTTGCTATAGAGTTTGTGAAATGATGTAGTTTGAGAGTTCTTGGCAGTAACTTAACTCAGAGTGTGTGTATTACATGGGGTTGGAGGTTTTTATATTCGTAGAGGCGTGTGAAGGTTTTGAAGTTCTTTAAGCGGATAGTAGTAGGAAGTTAGAAACTTGCTCTCTGAGTTCTTGCTGCACTTGAAGCCATGTTTATGTATTTCATATGGTGGTTTATTTGCTGTCACATATGATATATATAGTTTTGACTAAACTATATTTCCTTTTTAGCCACATTACCCACATAGATATGTATGCAAATCTAGTTGTACACATGCATAAAACCCTGTTCTGTGTTGAACTTCACACCTCATACTTCAATTTATCAGGAAGACCATCCTTATCCATGTTGATCTCTTTATTCTACATTGGTTGCAACTTGCAAGTATTCATGGAGTATTACGTTTTTCTCCACTCTAAATATGATCCTTCTTATCTCTCTTTGTCCAGTTTGAAGATATGATCCTTCTTATCGCAGATATCATTGTCCATCATCATCACCTTTTCTTATTGGTTTTGTACATCCAGTGCCACACTTTTCTTATTGATAGTTCAAGCAATTTGTTGTGTTTGTGATACAAATTTGTGTTTCTTTACAGGAAAAATATGCCGCCGACTGATGGATTACTCAAGAAGAACAGGCATGAGTTATTTGACCGCTTCTACAGGTCAAATAACTCTGAAGGGAGTGGTTCGCAGCCACGTACAGAATCATCTGCGAACGTATCAGCACCCCCCCCCCCCCCCCCCCCCCCCGTTGCCGGTGGAAGATACTGCAGCCCCTTCAGTAGCAGACACCACACCTGACGTCGAAGACAGCGATGGTGAAGAGATCAGCTGTTGGCGCATATTTCGTCCTCGGCCTGATGGAGGTAAACATGATCCAACACTTTTAATTAAGTCAATTAGTTATAAATGAGTGTTATTACTCTCTAATTAAATTGTCATTGTTTTTGCAGCACCTCCTCCCAAACACAAACGGGGGTTGGTAAAAGGTTTGAAGGCATACACGTCTTGGGTGCAGCACGGAGAGAAGGTGAAGATCGTCATGGATGATGAGTTCTTGCACGGACCGCAGACCAGTGCACTGAACAGTTGGCTGACTCATGATATCGGGCATATCATTCGGGACAGCATTCCCATGACTGCTGCAAGTTGGTGGGATCTGGAGGAGGATGATCAGATGAAGCTCAAAAATGAACTCGACGTAAGTTAACTACAATTTTAATATTTTAATTATCTATCATCTTCCATATTAATTCCATTTTTTTTGTACTAGCTTGTTTATGACATCCCTTGGGATGATAAGAAGATGGTAAAATGGGTTTACAAGCATGCCGCCAAGACCTTCACAGCCTTCAAGAGCAAGCTCAACAGGCTTAGGATTGACAACCCTGGAAAAATTCCGAAAGAGTTCAAAGATAGGCAGGAGGAGTGGGCTTGGCTGCTTCACCACTTCGAGAGCGATGAGTTTCAGGTATATAATTTTTTAATAGTAGTCTGTGCTTTCAAATGTTAACATTTTTGAATTTAGTTTTATTTCAATGCTAACTATTTGTCTCATATTTAATCATATTTCTACAGAGACGATCGACCGCCAACGCCCTCAACCGGGGGAAGAAGACGTTGCACCATCGGTCCGGTTCAAAGCCTTTCATCTACGGGGCGCTCGAATTGAAGCAAAAAGATGAACCATTCCCGTTGGTGAAGAATTATGAGCTGGTGTACCCTCCTGAGCACCCGGAAGCGGCAGAAAATATAGTAAGTTTCCCTTATCCCATAACTAGACATGGCCGGTTATAAGAAAATAGACCAAGAAGGATAGAATGTTACGAACTTAGAAATCCATCACCAATATGATCAATACACAAGTTATCAAAAGAAATTCATAAGCATATGCATAACCTCTTTAATATTTCCCTTAAGTTATCTAACTTTGTGTATTTACTCAAGTTAAAACCATTCTAATCATGCGATCTCAAAACTCCTAGTGAATGCATTATGTTTGGATTATGTTTAACCGTTGTGGTTTGATGAAGAGTATCTGCCGATTATGTTTGGATTATTTAGAATGCATTATTCATATGCATGTTACTTACTTGGTCTTTGCAGCGCCGTATCAATGTCGAGCTCGAGAGAGTGATGACCACTGTGAGGGAGGAGCACCCCGACGTTCCGGAAGATCAGATCGTTCACTATTTTGACGAGCCGACTCAAGCCCAAGTGCTTGTCAACGCACTGGGACCGCGAAACAGCGGTGAGATCCGAGGGTTAGGAGGAGTCACTTTCGGTGTCGGCTCCCAATCATCGCAAGGGGAAAATTCCACTGGACGCAGTCGGTCGTCAAATGCGGAGCGTAAGAGACGACTGGAGGAGGAGGCCCGACAGCGTATAGCACTTGCAGAGGAGGAGGCCCGACAGTGTATCACACTTGCAGAGGAGGAGGCCCGAGAGCGTATCAGACTTGCAGAGGAGCAGACAAGATTGACAAATGAGAAGTACCAGAATAGTGAAAACCGTCTTAGCTGGTTGGAGGAACAGTTCCAGTTGTTTAGGAACCGACCACAGTAGCTTGCAGCCTCCTCTCTCTCCCTACGATATTGTTTAGTTTAATATTTTTATTGAACAAATGTATGAATAAACTTATTAATATTCGGTATTTAATTTTTATGGATAATTTTTTTAATTTATTTGAATATTCAGTATCTGAATTTTTTTTATTTTTTTTTTAAATTTAATACATACTTAGTCGACGAAACTAAACGTTTTCGTCGCCTAAGCTGGATACTAAGTTGACGAAAAAATTGTTTCGTGGTCTAAGCTATCTACTTAAGCCACGAAAAATATTAATTTCGTCACCTAAGAGAACCTCTTAGGCCACGAAAAAATATTGTTTCGTGGCCTAAGAAACTATCTTAGACCACGAAATAAATTATTTCGTCGCCTTAGTATACAGCTTAGGTGACGAAAACGTTTAGTTTCGTCGACTAAATATCCATCTTAGGCCACGAAATTTTCTTTGTCGTCGCCTAAGATAAATACTTAGACCACGAAAATGTTGAATTTCGTGGTCTAAGTAATTATCTTAGGCCACGAAATATTTTTTTCGTCGTCTAAGCTAGAATTTAGCCCACGAAAAAATTCGTCCTCTCAGAGTTTTTTTTTCGTCACCATTTTTCTTAAACGACGAAATTTGTTCGTCGTCTAAGAATTATTTTAGGCGACGAAATTACTTTATTTTCGTCGCCTACTTACTTAGACCACAAACTTTAGACGACGAAACTTATACGACAAAATTTTCGTCACCTAAAAGCTTAGACGACGAAAATCCTTCTTAGGTGACGAAAAATTTTCGTCGCCTAAGGTATTCAGTGTTGTAGTGCCCATTGGTCATATAATAGATAGGGGAAGGTTATTACCACCATTTAACAGTAGCCTCCAAAGCTAAGGGTCGAGCCTCCAAGACTCTATATAGCGTCCCACGCTATGCCCGTACACGTTGACCACCGAGCGTGAATCTGACCTATATGGCCAAGTCGTCACCTCGCATGGGATCAGGCGACTAAGCTAGCTAGCATCAATATATATCTGAACCCTGATATGGTGAAAATCCGAAAACAAAACCGAAAGTACGCTTCCCCTTATATCTGATAAATCTGTACGGTCCCCGACCGCACATCTGAGGCTTATAATAATCATTAGTATAATAGCCTCGAAATATACTCATATATATCCGACATATCCAACATGCCGTAAAATAATATCGAAAATTATATTTATAACGTCGACATGTCTCACATGTAGAAAATCATAAATAACGAAAATATAAAATCCCCAGAAATCTCATTTCCGGTCACTACCTTTAATTAAAACTTATTCAACATAATCAATTATAAATAATTAAAACATACCATTTCTGGAAACCTTGTTTCCGGATAAAATCACATACTACCAAAATAGTTGTAAAAGCAAAACCCTAAAACCATATTTCTTTAAATATTAAATCAATAATTATAACAGAAGTATATGAATTATCGACTTTCGATAATTCATATTATGCTTACGAACTCATTTAATTAAATAAATTGTATTTTAATAAAACGTAATTGCATGTATTTATTTTAAAATAAAATCCACTCAATCCGAGCTTGCCGTTATTTCGAGCTCTCGTCCCGTCGAGTAACCTCTCGACCTGTAACAAGGACATAATCAAAAATATTATGCAACTCGAGACTTATTTATACATGTTAATTGTACAGACGAGTTCACTCGCACGAAATCTCCCAATTTTTCCTTTTCAGTTATCGGTATAGGAATTACACCTCAATACCGATAATCTATGTCCGAAATAACTCAGGACACCCTCCTCGTGTCCGATTAATTCTTTTACTAGTTATTTCCTCATGAAACTCGTTTAAAACCGCTCTTATTCATTTACGGTAAGTCAATAGTAACATTCACTGGTCAAACAGTAAATTTCAAAGTCAAATTACTATTTATTATTGACTTTTACTGTTCACCTTTACTGTTTACTATTTACCATTTACTGTTTACTGAGTTACTATTTACCAATTACCATTTACTATTTACCATTTAACCTTTTTAATTTACTATTTTACCCTCCTCCGCCTCCACAGTGGCAGTGCCGCCGCCGCTGCAGCAGCAGCACCGCCACAGGGCCAAAATCACCCCCCATTTCGTCCAACCAATCGCCACAACTTCAGGAACCACCTCGCTTCGTCTTGGCCGCACAACACTCGCACAGCCGCCACCAACGGCGGCCAACACGGCGGCCAAAAACCCCCAAACTTCAAATTCTCCCAATTCCAACAATTCAACCATCAATTTACACAATTTCAGTTCCAAACAACATCCTAAACCTAATTCCAACATTCAATTACAACAATTTCATCATTAAAATTGTCCAAATCTGAAAACCCCAAAACCCTAGAAATTCCAATTCGAATTTCTCCTTACCTGTTCCAAATTGGATTTAATCCTTTGGAGGGTTTGATATACGTCTCTCAAGCTTCAAGAAGCCGTATGGATTGCACCCTTTCGTGGCCGGAAACTGGAGCTCCGATCGGTCCAAGGCCGGACTGATTTTGGCTCGCAGCGGTCTCCTCAGGCCACGGTGCGTTGCACGCCTGGTATAGGGAGGTAGAGGAGGAGGAGGCGAGCTTGATGCGATGGGTCTCCTTCCCAAAAGTCACCGGACGGCGAAGATGCGTGGGGCGGTGCCGATGTCGGTGGGTCGCGGGTCGGGGAGGAAGAGAGGAAGAAAAGAGAGATAAGAAAGAAAGAAAAGAAAAAAGAGAGAAAAGAAAAGAATTTCCATTTTCGGAAATTTCTTTTCCGACTATTTATACTCGACCAAATTTGGAAAGTTACGGTTTTCACATCGTAACTTCTTAATCCGAACTCCGAATTTAGAGTGTTATGTGTCCACGAACTCGTGTTAACGCGTTCTATCCCAATGTAGCAAGAAAATTCTCGATAGACTCAAATTATAAAAAGTCAACTTTTAGGAATTTCGTAACTGTAAAACAACTCCCGAGAACGTAAAAATAAAATAAAATTACTGTGGTGGATCTTATACCCAATTTTTTTTTTAACAGCCCGGCACACTTTGAGATATTGTCCGCTTTGAGAATCACCCCTCACGGTTTTGTTTTTGGGAGCTCACAAGCAACTTCCCCGTAGGTCACCCATCCTGGGATTGCTACGAGACGAGCAAGCTTAACTTCGGAGTTCATATCCCCTCCGAAGCCACTGCGCCCCCAAAACGCGTCTCTACATATTGTGCTAAACCTGCACATATAAGCATCGCATCCACTCTCCCTCGGGCGATGTGGGATTTGTGACCTACCTATCTGCTAGCTTCCCTAGCCAGGTCAAGTCAGGTCCACACAATCCACCCTAAGGGTGGGTCATCTCAGTTTCAATATAGGGTTTAGGGTTTAGGGTTTCAATAGAATTTTAGGGTTTAGGGTTTCAATATTATGCAGGGTGAATTGTAATTTACAAGGTTCTCATACCTGTATAAATGTACATGATGCATTGGAGATGGAACGAGACAATGATAAAAGGATTAAAAGTTGTGTTTCCAAGTTAGTGTGAATGCCATCTGCATGTTGTCCCCCAAGACTCCGAGAGGGTTCTCTAAGGTCTAGAGTTTAGTGACGCACGTGACAGAGAGTAGGTTATGGGCTGTCTTCTGTTAACCATGCATGGATCATTCATCTATGATCTATAAACCATCATAATGGGCCAAGTTAACGCATGGTTAAGGATGGTAGAGAATGGGAGAAGGTAGGTTGACACTATTGTGTTAAATAACCTTTTCCCATCAGGCAATTGCGTTTTCAGTACACATCAGTACAGGTTGACATCCTTTCAACCGCCACCATCCCATCACTACAGACATCATATAAACATCGGTCACGTCACTTCATTATAAGGGGGCTTACCCATTTTAATAACATTACTCCAAAAGGGGTTCTGGTTATACGGTGGATCACGATGGTGCCGATAGTAAGTATATAGTTACCGGAAATGTTACTCAGTTTTAAGATTTACCCAATCATGGATCAGTAGGGTTTAGGGTTTTAAATTTATAGGATTCATGGCATTGATCAAAATCGGACTTAAAGCTGTGGTGATGTAATAAGGGAAACATGTCAGAGACTGCCGTTTGGGATGTGAGTAAATTATATAACGTCATTGTAGTTGTTGTTGTAGGGTTGATTATTATCACTTAGTGAATTCGGACTAATAGTATTGCCTATATAAGTAGGACTTACTATGGATAGGCAATTGGATCGGCAAAGAGGGTACACATCATTATTTAGTCATGCCGATAGACGGACCGTGGACAGGAAATTGGATCGGCAAACATGGTGTTTCATATTATTTAGTCGAACATAAATTATTTGAAAATAGGTTTAGTGTTCTTTGATATGCATCATGATGTTCGGTCTTGCAAAAGATAATTATTTGAAAATGCGATAGAGGTCTATAGTCTCACATAATGAAGTGTTAGTATATCATCACATGTGATATGGATGGGTTGTGTGAGTATAGGGTTTAAGACACATTTGATCAATATCCATGGAAACCTAATTATGTGTGACGGATGTAGAGATTTACAAAGTGTTGTACAATTTATGGTAAGTCATAATAAGAAGTTTAGTGTGAGGGAATTAAAGTTTACTGTTTACGATTTAGAGTTTACAGTTTACGGGTTCGGGATTTAGAGATTAGAGTTTGAAGTTATGAGGTTACGGTTTCAAAGTTATAATTTATGATATACTGTTTACGGTTGAAGACACGGTCGATCAATGACGTACGAACAAAAATAATGTGAGGGATGGGATGTAGGGATTTACAAACAGTTCCATTGGTGATAGGGCAAGATAATTTTAGAGTGTAGTGTTTAGGGTTTAGGGTAGTTTTGACTAAATAGGGTTTACTTAGGGTTTTTCCGTGTTATCCTTGAAAACCTTGTCTTGTAGGGTTTTAGAGTTTTGGGAGAAAATGACATAAAGACCCTATTTAAATTTTTGGGGGGAAACGGCAGGAAACCAATGCACAGGAATTCGGCTCCTAAACATCTATGTGACATGGGGCAATATTCACCCGACAAACATGGCAGTCCCTTATTAATCATCTCTTGGGTGAACTGTGGTAGTGACTTGCTTTTACAACTGAATTCGGACTACATCCACAGCTCTAGCTCTGTTCCTCAACGTTTCTGGAAAGTCAGATACAAAGAGAAGTGTCATCCCCAATCAAATCGGCGGGCAATTTTGAAAACAACCATCGTCTTGCTACGTCCGTTTCTAGAAAGTCAGTGAGGTACTGATCGAGTTCTGGTGGTGTTGAAAAGTAAGGTTTTGTCTATACTTCAAAAGTGGCACTAGTAGTCAAAGCGAAGTTATTCTCAATATGTCATTGTTGTTGGTGCACTTAACTTTCTCCTACCATTTCCAAAAAACCAATGATTTTCTCTCACACACTATGCTTGGTAAGTTGTTGGTTGTTGTTGGTTGATTATGTTGGCGTCTGTACGTTGCCTTATTGTTCTGCTGGTATTAACTCTGCTTGTTGGTGGTTTTGTCTAACTTCAAAGGTCTATTAATTATAGTTATATTAAATGGAAGAGCATGTTGCATATATGGTGATGATTCCGGGGTAGATGTGGGATTTACATTTTGGTGATGGCATCAAAGTGCAACTCTTTTGCAGCTGTGTAGTTCTTCTGCACGGTAAACTTTAAGTGGTTTGGGTTTTAGTTTGAGTTTAGGGTTTCGTATATGGTCGGTTCCAGATCTGTTTAAGTTATTTAGTCTTTTACAGTCACAGTTTGTTGGTTGGATGGTATGACTGTTGTATGATTCACAGACTTCAGTTGAGTGGGACTTGTTACACAAAGTAAATTTATGGGTACGAGGATTATGTGGATATGTTGATATTGATGTGATGGGCCGGACATATGATGGTTTAGGCCATATCTGTGAAGGGAGGAGCCAGATCTAGGTACACAGGGGACAGATCTGTGTAGTTGTGGCCCAGTTCTATAAATGAATGAGTGTTTTTTTTTTCATAAGTGATACTGTGAAGCCCATTTTAGGAGCCCAATATGTCTAACGCGTGCTTAAATTTGTTCCAGATGGGTGGAGAATATATCTTTGTGTCACCAGGTGGAGGGCGTCCTTCGGGGTATGCATGTGGGAGCAATCCTCCGGTCGAGTTGGTAACCAAATCGAACCCACTTAAGTTTTGTGAGACCGTGGAGGGGCTGTCAGCTGACAATGTGGCAACCGTGATTAACATCGGTTTCGGTTCTCTGCTCCGAATTGGGGGCCCCAGGCCGTACGCTCCAGTTTGGAGGATGATGGTGAAGAACACAAACACGGTCGACTGTACAGTTAACATTCATGGTCAGTTAATTAAACTAGATGGATCTTTGTATAGCCGAGTTATGAGATTGAAAGATGGGGGAACAGACATTGAGCTGGGTGAGGAGCTGGACGCCACAGCATATGGCGTATTGGTACACAAAATGTGCGATAGGGAGGGGAGAGTTCAGTTGAACTTGCTAAAGAATGTTGTCAGGGACCGTAAGGAGGCTGACGAGACCTTCGTGATTGCATTTGCCATGCTCGCACTTACTCTGATACTGAACCCAATTACAGATGACCGATTTAATTGTTCGATGATCCTTCCTATTTTGGAGACCGGCCAAATTGATCAAAAAAACTGGGCTACATTCTATGTGCGCCAATTGATTCGGGCCATCGGCCTCCAACGGGAACTCGGTCAAAAGGAAGTGGAGGGTTGTGTGCTATTCATGCAATGTCTGTACTTTGACATTGTTGGGCAAGCACAGTTCCACATTGACAATATGGTGTTGCCGCTGACTTATTGGAGGGACTTTGAGATCACGGAGTTGATTACAAAGGTCATGAATTTCGGTGGCTTCAAAAGCCCTTTGTGTCTTTTCAAGACCGAAGGGAAGCGCGACCGGATGGCTGCCAAGATAGGTCCACACGACGGAGAGTACGGGATTGGTATTACAAGAGGCGTGCATGAAGACATATACGACATCAAAATGGACCTCATGCAATTCAAGCACGACGTCTGGACGATGAGGCATTGCATAGGGAGACTGCAGTCGAACGTTGATGGGTTGATCATGCGGATTGAGACAATAGTTGCCGAGGTATCACGGTTCAGGAAGGACTGTGCAGATATGGTGAAGCTGGAAATGGGGAAGTTAGCCAAGAGCAGGCGTATGGGGCCCGAGTCACAGAGAGTGCCAGTTTGGACCCTGATAAAGGGCGATGGTATCGGCAATAAACTTGATGAACGTGGACCCGCGAAGAGGGAATTGTCGGCCACCTCAAGTAGCCCGGGGGAACCACTTATCAGGGCAAGCCGGAGAGCTGAAGTGGAAAAAGTGTTAGGTGCCAGAGAAGTGCAATCCACAATGGCAAGGGCACTTTCGTCCATGAGATTTCTGAGTGTGATCGTAACGAGCTGACGAGTGTTGTTGGGCGTAAACTTGGGGGATATGATTCCTCTTATGACCCTCACGTAGCTGGACCTTATCTTCTCCGAACTTCTCTGAAGGAAGATGAAGTTTGTCTTATTAATCATAAATTCTTAATGGGGAAGAAACTGACAGTGGAAGAGGGTAGGTGAGTTTATTGAATTTGTATACATAGTCAGGTAACAATATTGGCTTATTGATTGCTGTCCCTGTAAACCGTTAACGTACTTTGACTTCATATGCTATTACAGAACCATTCTGGCAGCAAGTGCTGACAAGAGTGAATTGTTGTACCGTAATGAATTGTTGTGCCTGGTGAACGGGAGCCGAAGCTCGCATGCAATAATAACCCTACAAAAGATCGTTAGTAGTATAAGCAAGTAGGGATCGTTCTAGGCCGGGGATTAAGGGTACCTGAGATATGAAATTGTTAGACACAAACATATTCACATATATACAAGAAAACGTCACAATGGGGGGATATGGATGGTACGGCAGCAAGCTGCCCTATTGCTAGGCTCGGCAACAATAAAAACAGAAAATAAAATCCTAGATCTAGTATTTACAAGTTTGATCATCATCTCTCACGCATCACATAACACAAAACACACAAATTACACACAAGAATCATGCAAGACTCGGCAATTTAATTCAAGTTTCTTAGACTCTATTCAATTCCAATTTCAATTAGAGCCTCAACAGTCATCTAATCACTAGACTCTTTCTTAAATATTTAGAAAACACTCAATGTAGAATCCTAAAATTATACTAATCATGTTTGAAAACACTCAACGTCGAAGACAAACACAAAGAGTAATTACGCACAAGAGTCTATAAATTGGAGACATATCTTTAGGTATGGCGTCACTCATCCTATCAACATGCAAGTTCATGAATTAATAACCTTGATTTTAACAACCTAGAATTCAGTTCGATCGTTGCCTAACTCAATTCCAAATTATTAAGTTGAATGAAATCGCAATCTACACAAGTACTAAGGCCCTAGCATCATGTAAACATTGATTTTTATGCACAAATTCAAGAACTAATCGAATAAAAACTAAAAATACAAGAACATGTTACTGCCCTAATCTAACATACGATTCAAGCATGCAATTGTTTGTAAAAGTCATAACATAAATTTCAATGGAAATTGCAACTCATGTTCATCATACAAAACCAAACGAAACAAAGTATTTTTATAACAACAATATGTGACTAAACCGAAATTAAAAACACAAGTCATAGGGATGGATCACACTTTAGAAACCTTGGAGAGCTTCGTCTTGGTGTGGTGGAAGAGGATCGGCAGTGGCTGAGGTGAGGTATGAGTTCGGTGGTGAATGGTGGTGGAATAGGTGGAATCGGTGACTATGTGCTTTAGGGTTTCGGGTTAGAACTTTGGTAGGAAAATTTGGTAGAGTTTTGGCTAGTGCTTTGCAAGAGATGAGATGATTTTTCTGAATGAAAAGTGGGGGTATATATAGAGGATAGGGAGAGAGGCTGCCGGCAGTTCCTTAAGCCAAAAGGGATTCAGAAAACCTAGTTCATTAAGGTTTTGCAACCTTCCTTTCTTAATCCAATTAGGTTTTCTTTTCTGAATTTTTTCTTCAAGGCTTGGGCTTCACATCTTCATGGACTTCTTATATGATCTTGGACTTCATTTGATGTGTCTTGGTCCATCGAAAATGTCTCAAATTGCCGGCAGCACAGCGTTGCACACAATCTGCCTCAATCGGCAGCTTCTCCTAGTTTGACTAGGAGAACTTCTTTCTTCATATTTTTCTTCAATGCCATGGCCTAGTGTCTTCCTCTTCCCTTCATAAAGCTTGGACCATATTCACATATGCATTTGTACACCATTTGGTCCATCAAAAACAGAAAACACAAAAAGGGGGCAGTAGGTTCCTGGAATCGGCAGATTTGACCTTGTTGCAGTAATTCCGGCTTATCTCCCTCCGTGGAGCTCCGATTGCTGCGATTCTAAGTCTCAGATAAACTAGACACATATGGCCATCTCCCCATAAAACAGTTCGATCAAACTCCTTGTGAGTCGTCGGGAATGATTTTTCGAAGTTGGGACACAGTCCCAGGAAAATCCTGGAAGTCCCTGGATTGGAATGCTCGGATTGCCGTTTTGCAGCCAACGTTTGGGTGACTTCCCGAACTCCGATTGATCTGAAATTTTAACACAACATTCCTCAGCATATGAATATTAAGCACGCCAAATTTCATAGAATTCGGACAAGGATAGGTCATACTTTCATTCATCTCAAAATCACGAAAAAGACATATTTTACACTATTTTCCAGATTTCTCAAACTTAGTCATTTTTCGGATTCTTAACCATTTTTCACAAAACTCTACCAAAATTGACACTAACTACATTATGACTCTATCTTAGACAAATAAGGGTTAAACAAAGCATAAACGAGGGCATAAGCATATAATATCGTCGCACATTGTGCTCCTATCAACTACCCCACACTTATCCTTTGCTAGTCCCTTAGCAAACTAAATTACACTACGACTCTAAACAAACTATTGCCCCTAACAATTTGTCTCAGGCTCGTATGTACACATAGCTTTCAAGTTAATGCATGAGAATGCTAAGCACGAAAATTCCAAGCTTCATGAACATGTGGCATCAATAAGAACATATAAGAGCTAAAGGTAAGCATGAAAACATGTAAAAGCTAATTCAAATCACCTCACTAGGCATACTCTCTTCTTTTCTCTCGAAGCATGGTAATTCACTCAATAGTATATGCAAGCGAAAGATAATGAATTACAAAGAGTGACTTGCATATATCAAAGAAACGAAAGCACTTTGTGAAATTTTCAAGGAAAAACCTCATATGATAACTATATGCACCAATGAACCAAAACCATATGCTTACTCTTGGGATAATCTCCACAATCAAATTTAACCATCTTAAGAATCATGAAAAAGATCAATAAAAGGGTTGTAATGGGGCTAGGCTAAGAGGTATTCGATATTTGGATAAGGAGGCTCAAAACGTCACCATGCGCTTTAGCAAAGCTCGAATCTCCTTATGTCTTCTCACCAAGGGTCAAATTTCATCTTGTTGGACCCATACTTCATTCTTTTCTTCCCCAAAATATAGTGAATATGAACAAAGGTCGAAATTTACAATAATAGACCTTCACATACATGCATACTCCAAATTCACAACACTTTTCAAGACTAGACTTAGCAATTTACACTTTGAAACCGTGCCTCTTTCTTTTCTTTTCTTTCGGACTTGATTTTTCTCTTTTCTTTTCTTTTCTTTTTCTGTCCGAATCATATATTTTCTGTTTTCTTTTTACTAGGCACGGCACAATTACAATTTTC
The DNA here is from genome assembly GCA_963682095.1 of Potentilla sterilis. Lineage (NCBI taxonomy): Eukaryota > Viridiplantae > Streptophyta > Magnoliopsida > Rosales > Rosaceae > Potentilla > Potentilla sterilis. The sequence goes on along the minus strand of OY821755.1, from coordinate 29,258,917 downwards.
ATACAATTTTCTAGCTAAGTCTACCCCACACTTGTTCTTCTTCATCACTTCACGCGAAAACTCCTTCAAAAATCAAGCTTTGCCAACACACAATGGTCAAGACATCACTATACTAAGTTCATGGAAAGTGTTTAAGGGTGATGAAAGAAAAGGCTAATCGTAGGCTCAAAGGGGTTTACTAAGGTGTCCCACGACGGGCTCCAATAGGGCTCATGCTTTATTTGGCAATGGTGGTAAACCTAAATGATCTTTATTCAATCATATTCAAAATCAAGGTATTTTATGATTAAAAGCGTTTTGAAAATCAACAAGAGTAAGTTCTAGCATACTAGAGTTCATTAAAAGCTTTGGCATATAGTCATCGAATATGCAAAGAATTATGAGGTTTCATGCTTCCTACGAATCTATCGAATTTTATCTTTTTATCGCTCAAGAAGAAAGCAAATTGGCTCTAAAGCTCACATAGGTTATTATGGAAACAAATTAGCTAAAACATGCATGCTTCATTAATCAACAAGTCCTACATGCTCCTACCAATGCACCTCATGCATCAAAACAGCAGTCCTGCCGGCACCTCATGCATCAAAACAGCAGTCCTGCCGGCAATGGCAGGTCCGGCAGAGTGATCGGCTGCAGCAAAAAGGAGGTCCGGTTGCACGGTTTCATGGTGTGTGTCCGGTATGGCAGTATCGGGTGCGTCCGTGTCCGGCCTTGTTGTGATGTTGCCGGCAATTGCAGGTCCGGCAGCCTCTTTGTTCGCTTGTGTCGAGGCTTCATCATGTGCTTGTGAAGGCAGCTCGGCTTGAGGGGTGTCTCCAAGGACGATTGTGTCCTCACATGCATCGAAAGGTGCATGGTAATGCTTGAGGCGATGGCCATTAACCTTGAAAGTCTTGTGGGTTTGCAAATCTTGAATTTCCACGGCTCCATGAGGGAACACACGAGCAATGACAAAAGGGCCAACCCAACGAGAGCGTAACTTTCCGGGAAAAAGTCTAAGGCGAGAATGAAATAGAAGCACATGTTGTCCAACTTCAAACTTCTTACCACGGATCATCTTGTTATGGTAGGCACGTGTTTTCTCCTTGTAAATCCATGTGGCATCATAGTCTTCATTACGGATTTCCTCAAGTTCGTTGAGTTGAAGCTTTCTATGAAGACCAGCATCATCAATGTTCATGTTGAAGGCCTTGATTGCCCACCATGCCTTATGTTCTAGCTCAACCGGTAAGTGACATGCTTTGCCAAAAACTAACCGAAAAGGAGACATACCTATCGGTGTCTTGTACGCAGTCCTATAAGCCCATAAAGCATCATTGAGATGATCACTCCAATCCTTCCTTGAAGGTCCAACGGTTTTCTCCAAAATTTGCTTGATCTCTCGATTACTCACCTCGGCCATGCCACTTGTTTGGGGGTGATAAGGTGTAGAAACCTTATGTGTGACTCCATACTTCCTCAATAAGGCTTCAATGGTGCGGTTACAAAAATGGGATCCTCCATCGCTAATCAAGACTCTTGGAACTCCAAAACGTGAAAAGATGTTGGTCTTGAGAAACTTGGCTACCACCTTGGCATCATTGGTGCGTGTAGCCTTTGCTTCGATCCACTTTGACACATAATCAACCGCAAGCAATATGTAGAGAAAGCCCTTACTTGAAGGAAACGGTCCCATGAAATCAATACCCCATAAATCGAAAATTTCAACCTCAATGATAGGCGTGAGCGGCATTTGGTCTCTAGCTCCAATGTTCCCCATTCTTTGGCATCTATCACATGCTTTGCAAAACATGAATGCATCTTTAAAAATCGTAGGCCAAAAGAAACCACAATTAAGTACCTTCAAAGTCGTCTTCTTTGGTCCAAAATGTCCACCACAAGCTTCGCTATGACAAAAAGAAAGGATGGATCGATGCTCATTCTCCGGCACACATCTTCTAATAACTTGATCACCACATTGCCTCCATAAGTACGGATCATCCCACAAGAAGTGTCGAGCTTGCTTCCTTATTCTCTTTTGGTGGTGGCTCGGCATTTCTTTGGGAAATCGGCGTGTGGCAAGAAAATTGGCAATGTCGGCATACCAAGGCTCATGTACTTCAAGTCGAAAAAGTTGTTCATCCGGAAAAGTTTCACATAGGGGTAGCCGATCCTCCTCATGCACAAGTCTACTCAAATGATCGGCTACAACATTCTCTACTCCTTTCTTATCCTTAATCTCAATATCGAACTCTTGAAGTAAAAGAATCCATCGAATAAGCCTCGGCTTAGCATCCTTCTTCGTCATAAGATATCTCAAAGCGGCATGATCACTATAAACAATGACTTTGGAATTCAAAAGATATGATCGAAATTTTTCCAAAGCAAAAATTACCGCTAAGAGTTCCTTCTCCGTTGTTGTGTAATTGAGTTGAGCATCGTTGAGAGTCCTTGAAGCATAGTAAATGGCGCATGGCTTCTTCTCAATTCGTTGTCCAAGTACCGCTCCAAGTGCATAATCACTAGCATCACACATCAACTCAAATGGCTCGTCCCAATTAGGGGATACAAGTATTGGTACCGTACACAAGCAAGCTTTCAATCGGCAAAATGCTTCCTCACACGCCTTTGTCCACTCAAACGTCACCTCCTTTTGTAACAAGTTGCTTAATGGCTTGGCAATTGAAGAGAAGTCCTTAATAAATCGTCGATAAAACCCCGCATGGCCAAGAAAACTTCTTACATCTTTCACACATCTAGGGCTCGGCAATGCTTGTATGAGCTCCACCTTGGCTTTGTCAACTTCTAAGCCTCTTGTCGAAATTATGTGCCCTAAAACAATGCCTTGCGTGACCATGAAGTGACACTTCTCCCAATTGAGCACAAGATTTGTCTCTACACACCTCTCAAGTATCTTCTCCAAGTTCCCCAAACATGCATCGAAGGTGCCTCCATACACACTAAAATCATTCATAAATACTTCGATAATGTCTTCAATAAAATCCGAGAAGATGGCATACATACATCTTTGAAAAGTGCCGGGTGCGTTGCAAAGTCCGAATGGCATCCGCCGATAAGCAAACGTGCCAAATGGACAAGTAAAAGTGGTCTTCTCTTGATCATCCGGGTGTATCATGATTTGATTGTAGCCACTATATCCATCAAGAAAGCAATAATAAGAATGGCCGGCTAACCTCTCTAGCATTTGATCCATAAACGGCAAAGGCATGTGATCCTTCCTCGTTGTAGCGTTGAGCTTCCTATAATCGATGCACATACGATGACCGGTTACAAGTCTTTGTGGCACAAGCTCATTCTTCTCATTCTTGACAACCGTTACACCACTCTTCTTTGGCACTACTTGCACGGGAGATATCCACTTACTATCCGAAATTGGGTAGATCACCCCGCAATCAAGCAACTTGATAATTTCTTCTTTAACAACTTTCATCATGGGAGGGTGAAGTCGACGTTGAGCTTCCTTTGTCGGCTTAGCTCCTTCTTCTAACAAAATACGATGAACACAAGTAGTAGGGCTTATTCCCTTGATATCCGCTAAGGTCCAACCTATGGCGGTCTTATACTTCTTAAGCACACGTATCAAATCTACCTCTTGCTTCTCACTAAGCATTGAAGACACAATCACCGGTAGTGTGTCTCCTTCTCCAAGATAAACATACTTTAAGTGACTAGGGAGTTCTCTAAGTTCTAACTTTGGGGCCTCTTCCACACTTGGTCGGAATTTTGTTGTGGCACTTGGAATTGACAAGAACGAGTTCCTCATGTAAGTGGGGGTGGCGTCTAGCTCGGCAGCTACTTCACTAACTCTCGGCAACATTGTGTATGGCTCGGCATTGTTGCTTGGCTCGGCTCCATCATGCACTCGTTCTCCCCTCTTGTCAAATCCGACCCCTTGCTCAATCGCTAATTGCTATGCGTCGAGCGAGGTCGACATAACTTGCTCGACCTCCTCCAAAATATCAATGGCACAACCCTCCTTTAAATCAACATTGGGGAATTTCATGGCATCAAACACATTGAACTTTATCACCTCACCATCAAACTCCATAGTTAGGTTGCCCTCGGCCACATCTATCTTTGTGCGCGCGGTCCTCATGAATGGTCGCCCTAAAAGCAATTGCGTGTTGTTGACCGGCGAATCCTCCATCTCAACCACATAAAAATCGGCGGGGAATATCAATTGGTTGACTTGCACCAACACATCCTCTACATAGCCCTCCGGATATTTGCTTGAGCGATCCGCAAGTTGAATGATGACATTATCCTTCTTGAGAGGCCCTATACTCAACGTTTGATACACATTGAGTGGCATGACATTGATTGATGCTCCCAAATCCAACATAACATTATCAAACCGTGTATTGCCTATGACACAAGGCACATTGAAGCTTCCCGGATCCTTCATCTTTGGTGGCAACTTTCTTTGAATAACAGCCGATACCGTCTCACTCATTGTCACCACACGAGTCTCTCTAGTATGCCTTCTCGTCGTGCAAAGCTCTTTCAAAAACTTAGCATACTTCGGCACTTGCTTAATGCACTCCAACAAAGGGATGTTGACTTGCACTCTCCAGAAAATCTCCAATACCTCCTCATCGGACTTGTCCTTCTTCGTTCTAGCAAAGCGTGAAGGGAATGGAATGCTAGATGATGGCACACCTCCCTTACTTGCTTGGCTCGGCAACACCTCATTCTTGGATGTGGCGGGATCGTACTCAAGCTCGTTACGCAGCCCCTTATCATTCATACCATGGCCGGCATCACCTTTCTTCTCGGTTGCACCTCTGCCCCTCTCGGTAACAACACTGCCGGCATCATCATCATCATGCACGGCAACATTCCTCTCGGCTCCCTCATTATGGCTGCCGGCAATGACAGGTCCGGCAGCCCTCTCGTCATCCCCAAAGCCCTTGAAAGTCACTCGCTTCTTCTTTGGACTTGTTGGAGGAAACAACTCTCTTCCGCTCCGAGTTTGAATCACTTTGGCTTGCTCGTTCCTCGGATTGGGAATCGTATTGCTTGGCAACTTCCCTTGCTCATTAAATCTTCCCATAAAATCCACAACTTGCCCCATTTGAGTCTTGAGCTCACCAATGTCCTTTTGATGATTTTGTTGCCCCGCGAGTAATGCTTGAGTAGCACTTGACAAAGATTGAATTAAAGCATCATAGTTAGGATTATTTGGCGAAGCTTGGCCTTGGTTCGGCCCTCCTTGGCTTTGGTACGGCACGGCTTGTGCTTGGTTCGGCAAGGCTCCGAAATTTCCTTGGTTCGGCATATAAGGTTGCCGAGGCACAAATGGTGGCCTCGGTGCAAATGGCGCTCCTCCCTCTCTCGGTTGCATAGGTGCCCTAAGCACGTTGTCATTATTTGCCCATCGAAAGTTTGGATGATCATTGAACCTTGGGTTGAAATTTCCAAAACGTTGGCCTCCTTGAAAGCCAATGGCATTGCACTCCTCAACTCCCTCACTAACTCCAAATTGAGGGCATTGGTCGGTCTCATGGCCCTCGGTGCAAATACCACATACACTTGCACGCTTCTTCATCAAATTACTCACCAAGTCGGTAAGCTTGTCCACTTTATCTTCTAACTTTGAGCTCGAAGACGTCTCATGCACTTTTTCGTTCCTTTGCACATTGCCTCGTGCCATGCCAAATTGTTGGTTGTTCAAAGCACGAACTTCCAACAAACTTCTTGCCGCACCGGCGTTTAACTCCAAAAAGCTACCTCCCGCGGCCAAGTCAAGAAACTCTCTCTCCATGACGCGCAATCCCTCATAGAAATATTGTAGCAAGAGTCCATCGCTAATGCCATGCGATGGACACAAAGAAACTAGGGACTTGAACCTCTTGTAGTAATCGAAGAAAGTCTCATCTCCGGCTTGCTTCACACTTGTAATTTGCTTTCTCAGATCAGTGATACGTGAAGCAGGAAAGTACTTGAGCAAAAACTCATCCATCATAGTACTCCACGAAACAATGCGACCACTAGGCACCTCAAACAACCACTCATTTGCTTGATCTTCTAGAGAAAATGGAAATGCCTTCATCTTGAAGTGTTGCAAATCGGTCCCTCTTGGGCACATAGACTCCGTGGTGAAGTTAAACCACTGTAGATGCTTGTTAGGGTCCTCACTCGGCATCCCATAAAATGACTTCAACTTATGGAGGAATCCACTCCTCAATTCAATCTCTCCAGTCTTGTCAGTTTCCAAGGGAGGATAAGTAATATTTGAAGGAGCAACTCCAGCTCCAGCAACATGACCATTCTGCGATCTGATTGATGCCATGATCTCTTCTTCTTCTTCTAATTCGGCAAAGACCTCAAATTCTGGATTCTGAAGATCACACGACGATGACACTACTGATGGGGAGCTCGGCACTGATGATGATACGGACGGAACTATAGGTGAACTCGGCAAGGATGATGACACTGATGAACTGGTTGGTGACGATGGCGGTAATGGCACAAAACGAGCAATAGCGAGTTCTTGGTCTAAACGTTGCAAACGGCCTTGAAGATCTCTTGTCCAAATACTAGATTCGGACATGCATTATTTCTGAAATTTGCAACATTTAAACAAGTTAGAACATCGTAAAGTAATAGAAAGCAAGAATATACATCATTACAAGCCACGGCATTGGCGATTACACGACAAATTTCAAACCATAACACATATGCACATTCGGCAAAGACAAACAAATTTCGGCAAAGCACAATATACATTCGGCAATAAGGAGCAAAAATCGGAAAATTCATGAGCATGTAATCGCTAAGTCTAATTTCTTTTAATTTTGTTCTAACTCTCGAAGTACGTGGAGCAGAGGAGATAACGGTGCAATGGACTGATACAGCCCCCGGTAGTATCATGCTTAATCCGATATACCTCAAGAGTTTGAACCACACAACATGTTTTATCTTTGAAGAAAATAGGCTACATATGTCAAGTTATGTTCTAGCGTCTAAAGTGAGGTGATGCTTCGGCACAAGCTGTCGACTAGGTCGTGCGGATTTTACGTTTCAAAGGTCATTAAAATCACGGAGGGCGAACCCCCTATCGACTCACTCACCGAGAATGAACATCAGTCTATGGGCCTTGAGATCCAGTTAAACAAACCTGAGAACCATATCTATGATAATAACTTCCCCATACTTTGTAAAACAAACACGGATCCCTAGCGGTCTCAAGTGTTGATTAAAACCGCCCTCAACCTCATAGAAGTAATACTATTACCGAAGAAACGCTTATATGCGTGGGGGGGAAGTATCCCGCGTTTCCCAATCTACATAGAAACGGCCTCCGACATAGCACCATTCACATGAAGGGTTTTGGTTATGATCAACAAAAGAGGCTTCACCTACATGTTACACTTTAGAAACTACAATAAACTCAAACATACACAACATATCAACTTCCTAGAAATTAAACTAAGTGACTACCAACATACATCATTATACATCATGCAACTTACGAAATTTAAACTCTACATGCCAAAGCATATTTCTACTTTACAAAATCCCAAAATAAACTTAAAATTTACAACTTTACAACTTCACAACAAAAATTTCCAGCAACATTATATACACAACAATAACATAAAACAAGCTTTTATAATCCCCGGCAACGGCGCCAAAAATTGAACGGGAGCCGAAGCTCGCATGCAATAATAACCCTACAAAAGATCGTTAGTAGTATAAGCAAGTAGGGATCGTTCTAGGCCGGGGATTAAGGGTACCTGAGATATGAAATTGTTAGACACAAACATATTCACATATATACAAGAAAACGTCACAATGGGGGGATATGGATGGTACGGCAGCAAGCTGCCCTATTGCTAGGCTCGGCAACAATAAAAACAGAAAATAAAATCCTAGATCTAGTATTTACAAGTTTGATCATCATCTCTCACGCATCACATAACACAAAACACACAAATTACACACAAGAATCATGCAAGACTCGGCAATTTAATTCAAGTTTCTTAGACTCTATTCAATTCCAATTTCAATTAGAGCCTCAACAGTCATCTAATCACTAGACTCTTTCTTAAATATTTAGAAAACACTCAATGTAGAATCCTAAAATTATACTAATCATGTTTGAAAACACTCAACGTCGAAGACAAACACAAAGAGTAATTACGCACAAGAGTCTATAAATTGGAGACATATCTTTAGGTATGGCGTCACTCATCCTATCAACATGCAAGTTCATGAATTAATAACCTTGATTTTAACAACCTAGAATTCAGTTCGATCGTTGCCTAACTCAATTCCAAATTATTAAGTTGAATGAAATCGCAATCTACACAAGTACTAAGGCCCTAGCATCATGTAAACATTGATTTTTATGCACAAATTCAAGAACTAATCGAATAAAAACTAAAAATACAAGAACATGTTACTGCCCTAATCTAACATACGATTCAAGCATGCAATTGTTTGTAAAAGTCATAACATAAATTTCAATGGAAATTGCAACTCATGTTCATCATACAAAACCAAACGAAACAAAGTATTTTTATAACAACAATATGTGACTAAACCGAAATTAAAAACACAAGTCATAGGGATGGATCACACTTTAGAAACCTTGGAGAGCTTCGTCTTGGTGTGGTGGAAGAGGATCGGCAGTGGCTGAGGTGAGGTATGAGTTCGGTGGTGAATGGTGGTGGAATAGGTGGAATCGGTGACTATGTGCTTTAGGGTTTCGGGTTAGAACTTTGGTAGGAAAATTTGGTAGAGTTTTGGCTAGTGCTTTGCAAGAGATGAGATGATTTTTCTGAATGAAAAGTGGGGGTATATATAGAGGATAGGGAGAGAGGCTGCCGGCAGTTCCTTAAGCCAAAAGGGATTCAGAAAACCTAGTTCATTAAGGTTTTGCAACCTTCCTTTCTTAATCCAATTAGGTTTTCTTTTCTGAATTTTTTCTTCAAGGCTTGGGCTTCACATCTTCATGGACTTCTTATATGATCTTGGACTTCATTTGATGTGTCTTGGTCCATCGAAAATGTCTCAAATTGCCGGCAGCACAGCGTTGCACACAATCTGCCTCAATCGGCAGCTTCTCCTAGTTTGACTAGGAGAACTTCTTTCTTCATATTTTTCTTCAATGCCATGGCCTAGTGTCTTCCTCTTCCCTTCATAAAGCTTGGACCATCTTCACATATGCATTTGTACACCATTTGGTCCATCAAAAACAGAAAACACAAAAAGGGGGCAGTAGGTTCCTGGAATCGGCAGATTTGACCTTGTTGCAGTAATTCCGGCTTATCTCCCTCCGTGGAGCTCCGATTGATGCGATTCCAAGTCTAAGATAAACTAGACACATATGGCCATCTCCCCATACAACAGTTCGATCAAACTCCTTGTGAGTCGTCGGGAATGATTTTTCGAAGTTGGGACACAGTCCCAGGAAAATCCTGGAAGTCCCTGGATTGGAATGCTCGGATTGCCGTTTTGCAGCCAACTTTTGGGTGACTTCCCGAACTCCGATTGATCTGAAATTTTAACACAACATTCCTCAGCATATGAATATTAAGCATGCCAAATTTCATAGAATTCGGACAAGGATAGGTCATACTTTCATTCATCTCAAAATCACGAAAAAGACATATTTTACACTATTTTCCAGATTTCTCAAACTTAGTCATTTTTCGGATTCTTAACCATTTTTCACAAAACTCTACCAAAATTGACACTAACTACATTATGACTCTATCTTAGACAAATAAGGGTTAAACAAAGCATAAACGAGGGCATAAGCATATAATATCGTCGCACATTGTGCTCCTATCACCTGGCTCCAGGGAAACTTGTTAGCAGCTTTGTGAGTATATAGTGATGTATATAGTTCCGTATATACTGTCAGCGTTACATAATTAAATATGTCAATTCCTTTTATATGCGGACTGCTAATATTGTCATGGATCATTCATGAAAACAGATTTGTTTGATGTGTTGAGGCCTAATATTACAATGTAAACGTATGTTGCAGGTAATCAATTTCGTGACGACACATTTGAACAATAAAACCTCGGGGGACTGGTACTTGCCGACATACTTCTCGGTGAGTTGCTATTATCTGATATTTTGTCTTCATCACAGTTGGTGTATGTAATCGTTGTGAGAGTGTGTTGATGACTAATATACATAGCTGGATAACACCACTGTGCTATGTAAAACAGGAGAGGGCAAATGGATATATACATGGCCAATCATTTAAGGAGTGGGTGGATTTTACTAGAACAGTGTGCAATATGGATCGCTTTAATGGATCTCTGGACAAATGCAAGAGGGTAAATGAAAGGATACGTTTGATATTCACCAAAACCATATAAGACAATGTGTATGAGTCATGACCTGATGGATGCATTGTGTCTTTCCTAACTGAAGATACATATCCCGTTGCACGATGACGCTGGTGTTGGGCATTGGTTCAACCTGGTAATAGATTTGGAGAAGCGGGTGGCTGAGGTGTGGGACAGCTTGGGGTATGGTGGTACTTCAAACAGGAGATGGGAAATCGCTGTCACAAAAGTAAGTGACGTCGGTACATAGTAGAATTTCCACGTAACATATAATTCTATGCGAGTAATATAAGTGATTTTAACTTCGTTTTATATCATTGGCATGCAGCTACGGCATCTCGATCATTACTTGTTTAGAACCGACTTGAATGCTACAGGTGGGGGTTTAGAGTTTGGGAAATTTGCTTACTCTGAAGTTAAGAATGCCCCTAAACAGAAGAATGGTGATGATTGTAGGGTTTACCTAATAATGAACATGGCACACTATGGAATCGACTGGGATGAGGGGGTGAGACACCAATGTTATTAGCTTCATTGGTCTAAATTTTATCCAATAATGTCTTCCTAGTTAAACCTGTTTGATGGAAATGCTAATCGATTTTGTTGTTCATGTTACAGTACAACTCATACGACATCCGAGCAAGGGTGTTGCTTATGTGTCTCACTGCCCCTGCTAATGACAGATGCATGTTGACACTCAGAGAGGCTCGTGCAACTTCTGTAGAGATAGCCGCTTCACAAGCTGGGAATTTGGACTTACCGTTTGTGGGGTTTGAATGGGAAGAGTTGGAATTTTGTGAGGATGAAGGGTTGCCGTCTCCCTTTGAAGTTCCGGACACCAGAGAGGGTAGGGCCATGTTCCCAAAAGCCTTGTTCCGTGAGTAGGATGTGAAAACTCTTTATAGGTAGGGTGAGTTGTGGAGGTATTTCGACAACACAGCCCTTAATAGTTGGTTATTTTGCTATGATGGAAAGCGTCTTTGGATATTACTACGGTTGCGCAACTAGTTTCATTATTCCAAGTGTGACTAGGACAAGGATGCTAGTTGCCCAACTTTTTTTGTGGTTTTTCGGCGGCTACCGTATTTATGTACTCGACATTAGATTGTTATGTATGCCGTTTATGTGTTGTTTGTTTATCTATGTATTTATGTGTTATTGCTACTTGAGAATGATATTCAAGTTCAATCTAACTGACAATGTAATAGGTTTTATGGATATTTCTTAATGCACTGTAGTTCAATAGTAGTGATTGTTGAGAAGTCTGAGTCAGTGTAGGTGTAACATACATACATCCAGAAAATTCTCTGTTGAGGGTATATAAGTGGGGGGAGCTGTAGGTGAAGAAGGTCGGTGACAACATTTGACACAGGGAATTTTGGAGATACTGCCTAGACAACACTTAATAAATCTATAAACACAAACCCTTAAACCGTACTTAGCTTTCTCTACCACCATTCATAGCGTATGTACTCGTAGGAATGTTAATGTCAAACCACATCCCTGCTGCTCATTATCAAATATACAAGGAACTTGCCCATGACCATCTAAATATGTCTCATGTTGGATGTACCTATCAGTTTTGTGTGGCTTCCACTGAATGCAATGAAAACACATGAATCCAAAAATACAGACCACAAGGAAATCACTTAGCCTAAATACGATCCGTGCAGGAATATAAAGTCATAGAACATATTATAGTACGAAACAAGTTCAAAGTAAATGATGGGACACTACGACAAAAGCATAGAACTAATAATATCCGTGAACTCGTTGTTCGGTGGGTGCGAATCGTTGCTGAGGTTGTTTTGTGGACGCGAATCATTGCTGAGGTTGTTCGGTGCGCAGTTGCTTCCACTCTGTGCTGGATCAGGTGGCGAGGGATTCGTAGCTTCATTTCTAGAGTGATTAAGACCTGCATTTCCAAAGGGATGATGCTCTCGGGCGGGATTTGGACATGTTCTTCTGTTGTGACTCGGTAAGTAGCACTTTTGACATATGTATGTGTTCTTTGTCCTCTCACTGTTTTGTGCATTGATAGACGCCACATGAGGCGCGCCCTTTGTACGGGCGACTTTGGGGTCCTTAACAACATTTTCACTTGGATGAGGCCTTGGTGGGTTATCAGGCACTGAATTTCTGAACTGGGCAGACGCTTGATACACCTTTGCAAATTCACCCATTGTCGATGTATACCCTTCCTCACTATACGAGTAGTTCAAGCATGACTTTGACACTTTTGCCATTAGGAGTGAATACCTGCACATCTGCGGTGACTTCACTCTGGAACTGCGGTTGATTTTTGGCGCCAATGTTTTCAGACCCACGTCCTTAGTCCAACGCTCTCTAACCAAACTGTCTAGAAATCGAGACACCATATGGTATTTCAGAACACGGAAAATGTGACCACATGGGATGCCATCTGATTCAAAAAATTTGCACGAGCACAGCCACCTGGGATTTTTGGGATCAGAGAGAAACTCCACACTCCAATGGCATCCCAGTCTATTGTACTGGATGAGGTAGAACATCATCGAGTCCGACAGAGGAAACGGTTGCTTATACGAAACGACGAACTTCCTTTCGAAAAGGATTTGAGCCTTGATCATGACAAATATATCATGAGTGAAACGACTATATGCATCTTCCTCTATTCCCCTCATGTGAGTCTCATAGATAGGTGCACTATTTTTGGACTGAAAGTTGTCGTATAGAATAGGATTTTGGATGCGCCCCGTGGTCCTCTCCATTCTTGGCATGAGATCACATAACCGGTCATACCTTCCGACCTCCTGTTTCAGCTTCGCGTGCAAGCATTCAACACGTTGTGTGCTACACATTCCACCATAAAACTTCCCGCGGAAGAATGCTTCTGCCCATCTGTTGCACTTGTGGAACAGCGATGTAACCCATCCATTGCCTGACAATTCGTGCTTAGACACGATAGAGTACCAAGCAGCCTCCCATTCTCTCGGGGTCAGTGACGCATAGATCATCTTGCAAACATCCTTTTATGCATCTAGATCCTTCACATTCTGCCCAATATTTCATCCAATATGCCATGAGCATAACCTGTGACTAGCTTCTGGGATCAAACGCTCCACCACTTTTCTAATTGATTCGTCTTGGTCAGTTAAGACGGACTCCGGTTGTTTCCGGTTCATTGACTAGAGGAACTGCTCAAACACCCAACTGTAAGTAATTTCCCTCTCATCGGCTATCAGAGTGAATCCAAATACAACAGTTGCTCTATGATTGTTGCACCCGACGAAGACGACAAGCGGTTTTCCATACAAAGTTGTCTTGTACGTGCTATCCATAATCAACACATCCCCGTATGCCTGGTAGTCTAAAAGTGATTGTTCGTCCCTCCAGAACAGATTGGCAAGTCTGCCTTCTTCATCTTGACTTTAACTGCAGAAGAACTGGTCCGACTCTAGTCCCCTCATGTTCATCCAAGTGAGAGCTGATTGTGCATCTCCTTCAATCTGAGCGGCTCTCCTCTTCTCAGCCATCCTGTTGTACAGATCCTTTAATGTGAAGCCAACTGCCTCATGTCCCCCGGCCTGCTCAACTAGGTGCTCGTAAACTTTGCTAGTGTGAACTTGCAATTCACGCAATGCTTCTTCTTGGGCAACGTGATGCGGTTTCACACTCCTGTGTGACCGCAAGAACTGCACCTCACCAACCCAAGCTAAATCATGATTATGCTCGTGCACAAATTTGGTCACATAGTATGACTCCCTCTCGGTCGAATATCGAACGCTAAATGAGGCTGGGCAGTTCAATCGTGTGTGCCTTCTTCCCCTTGGAACTATATTCCTCTTCTGCTTCAATACCTCACCAATGACCTATTCCTTTGCAGTCTTTTCCCTAGAAACGACTATTTTCTTTCGGCGTTGCTTGACGGCTTTTCCGTGTTTAAAACAAACCCACTACCTCTGTATGACCAATCCACTGCTTTCCTTCTCTAGTCTGTCCCTGTGCATGCTGAACCCCACCATTTTGGAATGGATTGTATAGAATTTTTCTACTTCGTCGACTGTGGCAAAATAAACTCCTTGTAAATCATCCGGTGACAGAAACCGATAGTCCCTCCCATTGAACAGAGTTCTCCCTTCATCAGTTTCGCCGAACGGTGTGCCGTCAACATTCTCTTGTTCTTCGCCTTTAGCGGGGAATTCAGGCATCTCGGCTGGTTGATTTTCAATTCTTGTTGCACCTGCCTCTTCCATAGGGGCTGCAACATCGAATACTCCACCAAAACGTCCTTCCAAAAGTAGTTGTGTTCAGAGTAGCGGAGACCCTCTTCGTCCATGTCCATCGTCATCTGTGAATTAGCAACTTCTGGATTAAGATTATCACTGGCAAAGGAAATTGTGTTTACACGCCGTCTCGACTCCACACGCAGTGAACAAATGCTTCCAGACAGTTTGAATCTACACATATTTCAATACCTTATTTCAATAAGCAGCATGCAAAGAATGCATGCAAAACCCTCGAATTCAACATATGCAAGACACTCGAATTCATATGTGTCTAGTATATCAATCCTGACGCACACCAAAAATCAAAATATGAATGAAACTGGGTTTCATCCTTACAGATGTATAGTTCAGACATGCTTTCACCCACAAAATGATATATGTACAAACAATGATGCAATAATTACCTTGAATCAGTGAAACCAAAAATGTCGTAGCAAGGGAATTCGGAAATCCGGCAATGCATTCGCAATGGTCAACAACATGATATTCAAAATAAGGATTCGCCTCGAAGCCATATTCTAAGGCTTCTCCTAGAAGCCAAGCCAGAGGAGACTCCAGATGCGGACTGCAACGTACCACAATCTCAGAATGGAGACGTGGCCGCCTCTCCGCCCCCAACGAGTTACCCACCTACTTTCACCCTGCCGGAAATCCCTCAAACACCCCCATCTTCTTACCAAGCGTCGTCCAAACCCTTTGTCATCTGTCCAATGACATCACTACCCGTCGAACATAATCTGTGCGGCTGGTAACGCACCACGTGTCGTAGACCAAGAAAGGCATGAAACCACGCTGGCATATTCTAGCCCCTTCCTTTTATCATTTCCAAATATTTCAGTTCAAAGATTTTTTATTGTTTGAGATAGGAAAAGCATCTTAAACTTTAATTGCCGAATGAGACGCCAGCGCTCTGCTGTAATAGTTTCCCACAATGCTATGACAATTCCAGGCTAAAATTCTGAACGGCATGACCATCTCCACACCGCCGTTGATCGCCGTCAAGGATAAAGGAACATAGGGTTGGCAGCTATGCAGCAAGTACACAAGTTCGAGTGTCCAATACGGACACGATTCGATACGTGGACACGTCAAAATCAATTTTTAGTCGGACACGGACACGCGATGGGCACGTTAATTAATTAAATAATATTATATATATATTGTTGACAGTAGCCACAGAGGGGCTACACAGGCCCACAGACTCGCAGCTAGCATGCCCGGGGCCGGGCCGAGGCCCGAAGCAGGATCCCCAGCACCCGCACCCGAGGCCCAGTAGTCTAACTTATGACCGGGGGCCCGGGAGCCGGGGACACCAGTCTGCCGAACAGGTCACCTTAGCTGCCCCTTTGCCTACGAACAAAAGGGAACTAGTCCCACATCAAAGAGTAAGACCAGACCTCACGATCGACCACCTATATAAGGGCCTCAACTATCCTCATTAATAGGTAACTCAACTCTCCCACTACTTATCATTCCCGTTTAAGTTATCTATTTGCTCCAACGGTACTAACTTAGGCATCGGAGAGGAGAAGACCGGCCCGCCCGGTATTCTCCTTAGTTAGCAGGATTCGCAGGAGGAAACCACATCAAGATCCACCGGTTTCTACCAGGCCTACGGGTTTGTGCAGAAACAATTGGCGCCGTCTGTGGGAAGAGATAAAAGCCACGTAGGCATTATCTGGAAAAAAAAAATGGCAGAAAGTTCGGAAGCGGGGCGGGAAAGTAATGCACAAGAAGATCAGCGGATCATACAGGAGCAGGTGCTCATCACTACCCCGGTCGCTGTACAGGAGCAGCACCCCGGCCAAGACAGCCAGAACGACGGCAGCTATCGGGGGACAAGCGGCACGCCGGGGCATGCAACGGTAGCACGCGCGGGAAAGGCCCGGCGAAAGGCGACCAACCAACACACCAGGGCCCTTTGCTGACATTCTCGGATGACCCGAGCGACGAGGAGGAGAGTCTGATCAGTGACAGCGACCGGGACACCGCATATAGCCCCGACCGGCACAATATGGCGGGGGAGGTAGAGGTAACGAGAGCAGAAGTCGATCACCTGCGCGCGGAGAGCGACCGGGATAGAGCAGATTCCAATGCCAGTTATCAGGAAATGGAGACAGTAAACGCCGCCCTGGTGGCTGCCCTGGAAAGAGGATAGCAGCACAACGCCGCTTTGGCGAGGGCACATGTACCCCTACCAGGCCGGTCTCAGCCCCCTGAGGCGGGACAGTCATCGGGCGGAAGGCCCAGCGACCCCAAGGGGGCGGAGGCCCCGAGCGGCATGGCCCGACCATGGAGCACGCCGGCACCCCGGCAATCACACGCTTCATTCGAGGATGAAGTCATGACCCCGACTGCACGGACACTACAAGTACTCACCGACTCCGTGTCAAATCTAAATGCCCAAATGGAGGCCAGCGAGAGAAGGGCAGCGCGGCCATTGGAAGGCGCGTGCTTCAACGAACGCACGGGCCCCTTTTCGCACAGGGTCCTGGAATCCTGGAGATCTGGTAACCAAAAATCTTTGAAGCTGACATACTCAGGAGCCGGCTGCCCTACCAACACTTGGATAGCTTCCGGTCCCAAACATGTGCCAAGGGCTACTCTGATGCTGTGTGTTGCAACATCTTCCAGGAAACCCTGTCTGGAGAGGCGCTTAGCTGGTTCTATGAGCTCCCGGCAAACTCCATTGAGGCATTTGAGCAACTGGCCGATCGGTTTGTCGGCCGCTTCAGGCACGCTCAGGCGGACCACGAAACATATGGGCATCACCTGCTGAAGAGAAAGCGGGAGGAGTACCTTCCGGCCCCCCGAGAAAACAAGGCCAGCCAACGGGGCGAGAACTGAGGCACCTAACCAAACAGACTCAACAGAAATTGGGGGAACAAACCGCAGCAGAAACCCTATCCTGACAAACCCCAGGGCGAGCACAGGCCCGTGCAGTACCGACAAAAACGCCCACTGGCGATCATGCCAGCGGAACGTCAAGAAGTCTTCACCACTCTAACCTCTTCGTATGAGGACATCCTGCACGAGAACGGGCACATCATTCCCCCACCGCTAAAGAGGAAGCACCCAAAAGCGAACCTCACCCCGGCGCGAACAGGCAAATACTGCTCCTACCATGACGAAGCTACCCATAGGACAAACAATTGCATCGCCCTCAAGACAGCGGTGGAGGGATTAGTTAGCAGCGGTCAACTTCAACAGTACCTAGGAGAAAGAAGGGCAAATCCCGCTCGGGATCAGGACCAGGGCTGGTAAGCACGCCCGGACCCAGTGAAGGGTTAAGTGCTAAATTTTCAAATACAATTAGCCTGGCATTCCAACAGTTCAGCCGATGTAACATTGCAAAATATGTACGCCAACTATTTTGAACGAAATCCAAGGCAAACCCCCGGTACTAAAATATGTCCAAAGGCAGGCAACAAAAAAAAAACCCCCCGTTCCAGCAGATTTACAAAAAAGAAAGAGACGGCAAACAAAAATCCTAAGGAGCCACGTCTTCCTCCCCAGCGGGCCTAGCCTGTCCACCGGCTTCCTCAGATGGAACCGCCGCATCCCCCCTAATGGGCTCAGATGGCTGAAGTCCGCATTCCCCTTCCGGCTGCTCTTCCTCTGTCGGCTGCCCATCAGCATCATCATCGGCCCGCGCCTTCGGCATTTGCGAGGTGATCAGGTATCCCTTCTCTTCCCACTCCACGTAGGTATCAGCGATACCCGACTCCCTAGCCTTCTCCAGGAGCTCAAGAAACTGATCACTATCGTGGTATTTCTGGATAACCCGCTGGAAAAGCTCTGGGTCTTCTTCTCCAGCCGCAGCGGCGGTGGTGGCACGCACAGCGGCAGCTTCCACCTGGAGCTCATCCACTTTGGCCTCTAGCTCGGCCCTCTCCTCCTCAACCCGCTCCTTCTCCTCCTCGAGGCTCCGGACCTGGCCCTCTAGCTTGGCCACCTGCCTCTTGGCCCTCTCCTCTAGTCTGACCTTCTCCCTCTCAAGCCTGGACTTGTCATCCTCCAGGCGCTCACGGGTTCCGGTCAGAACGGCCACCTGCCTCTTCAGTTCAGCAGATCCTCACTCGGGTCCGGCTGGTACAGATTGTACAAAAGCTACAGAACGACAGGGAGCCGATTAAACAACAACAAAAAATAACGAAACCCTGCTGAAGTTTTATGAGCGGTACCGCGCGTAGCACCAAATAATTCTTACCCGGAAGACCAACTCCTTGCTCTTCTGGCGATTCTCCCCTGACAGGGCTCCAGCGGCCCCAGGCCTATCCAGACCAAGGCCAGCCACATCCTCCACCAGGTTCCGGACGAAGGGACTCTCCGGACCTCCCCTCCTCTGTTCCTCCACCGGAGAGGGGCTACTCTGCTGACCGGCAGAACTTGAAGCAGCAGCGGCTCTGTCCCTAGCAGGACTCGTCGCACCACTGGTCAACTTGAGCCGTTTCGCCAAGTTCATACCAGACGACCGGCCGGTCAGCTTCACCAGCGCGGAGGGCGGGATGTCCATGATCCTCCACCTCTTCTCACCCAGGTCACCCAGTGAAGAAGATTGTGCGCCAGTCAAGGAGACCCTGGTGACAAGCGGGACCGATCTCGGTCGATACAGAATCTTATCCGTCCCACCAGGAACCTTTGGTGGCCCTCTAACGGTCTTACCCTTTCCGGGTCCCGCAGAGGGTGCTGCGGCACGAGTCTTCACACGCCTCAAGATGTAGGCATCATCCGCAAGATCCAAGGCCATCAGTTCGGCGTGGACGGTAAGCCGGCCAGACTCCCGATCCACCGAGGTCCACGAAACGGCCTCCCCCTTCTCCTTCAACCTCAAGACAAGGTCCTCACCATTCATGGATAGTGTGTTACCGGGCTTGACGACCGTCCGGAAAGATGCACCTACAGAACAAACAAAGGGTTAGTATCAACTCAGTCAGCGGGAACATCACTACTAAAACCCTGCTACGCACCAGGATCCCGCCCGAGACAGCAGTACTCCAACACCTCCCGCCGTATGAAGTTGTAGGAGCTTCGCTAAAGACCGTCCCAGCACCCGAATATCGTGGCAATCCTATCCCGCTCCAACTCGGACAGTACGTACAATTGGTCACCAAGGGGCTGGAAGGCACTGGGAACCCGGTACATCCTCCTCCTTTTCTGTCACTGATGAGTCGCCTAAGCGAACATCAAGCAATAATAACCCTACAATCATTAGTAGTATAGACATAAGTAGGAATCGTTCTAAGCCGTAGATTAAGGGTACCTGAAACATGAGATTGTTAGACAAAACACATATATATATATACACAAACAATGTCACTTTATTCACATATATACAAACAAGAAACGAAATCTTGGGGGATGAATTGTGAAGCTGCCCTAAAAGCTATGGCACGAAAATAAATTTCAAGAAATTAAATTCTAACTACTATGTACAAGTTTGGTCGACATTCTTCCACAAATCTCTAACACGAAAGCAATCAAAACACATAACAAAATAATAAACAAGACTCACGGCAATCACATTAAGCTAATACAGACTCGACTTAGTTCCAATTCTAATTAGAGCCGCAGCGGCCATCTAATCGTTACTAGACTTCTTATGTACTTAGAATTAACACAGCGTCTAATCCTAATCTTGTTACTAACTGGTTTACATGACACGCAGCGTCGACACATGAACTAGCTAGCAAATACGCACAAAGTCTTTTTAATTGGAAACAAGTTAACACATAAGGCGTCACTCTTCATATTAAACATGCAAGTTCTTTAAACTACCCTAGCCCTCGTGAAAGCAACACAAATAAAGTAAATCATTGTTTACCCCATCTATATTATTTTCGGCTAATGAGATCAATGTCTCACACATAGCTCTTGTATAAAACACCAACCTTTAAAGCACACGAATTCAAAGAACTAACCAAGTACGAAACTACAACTAAATTAACATGCTTTTGCCGATTATCCTATTACTATCTTGTTACATATTTCCCTTACTCTTTAACATACAATCCATATTCTTACATCCAAAAACCAAATAAAGATAAAGAAAACAAATTGATCATGTAAATAAAACCAAACTTCAATCCAAACAATATATAGACATAGAGTTTGAAACCAAGAATTCATGTTATCTTCATAGACAAAGTTTAACATAACTACAAAGAAAGAATTACAAAACCGAAAGTGGGGAGTAGATCACACTTTTAGAACATCTTTGGAGCTTCACATCATGTGGATCTCGATGGATGATGGATGATTGGTACGGCAGCAATTTTCTGGATGAAGGGATGAGGGTGGTTCGGCTGGTTTTTGTGGTGGTGGAGGTAGGGTGTTTCGGCTAGGGTTTTCTTTGTAGGATTCTTGGGGAATTTTGGTGGAGCTTTGGCTAGATTTTTACTTTGGAATGTGGCCTGTTTTTCTGTGTAAAAGATGGCTATATATAGAGGAAGGAGCTAGGGCTGCCGGCCACAACAAGGAATGAGAATTCATTTTCCTAGTTGGCTTATGCTTCCTTGTTCAATAATTATTGCATTCTTGGACTTCTTTTTCTGAATTTTCTTTATGGCATGGGCTTCACATCTTCATGGACTTCATATGTGGGCTTGACAACTCCATTTGGTGACCTTGGTCCATCGAAAAATGCCCGAAGCCCGCCAAGAACACAACCGGCAGCATCATGCTTGCCGATCGGCAATGCAATCCTAGTGAGGCTAGAAAATCTTCTTTTCTTCATGCTTTCCTCCATTGCCTTACCTCAATGTCTTCCTCCATCCTTCAATAAGCTTGAACAATCTTCAAATATGCAATGGCACGCCAAAATGTCCATCGAAAACAGAAACAGAGGAAACGAGGCAGAAACTTGCTGGAATCGGCTGGAATGATCTTGCTCCGGTAAAACTGGCATAACTCCCTCGTCGGAGCTCCGATTGATGCGATTCTAAGTCTCAGATAAACTAGACACATAGTTCTTCCTCCGTATAAAAGGGCTTGATCAAATTCCTTGTGAAACGTCAGGAATGAATTTTTGAAGTTGGGACACAGTCCCAAGAAAATTCCTGGAAGTCCCTGGATTTGTTGCTCGGACTGCCGATTTGCAGCCATCTTTTGGGTGACTTTCCGAACTCCGATTGATCTGTATTTTTTACACAAGACCCATTAGCAAGCCAATAATATGCATACCAAATTTCATTAAATTTGGAAAAGGATAGGTCACAATTGCACTCATCTCAGAATCACAAAAAAGACACATTTTGCACTATTTTCCAAATTTCTCAAACTTAGTCATTTTTCGGATTCTAAAGCACATATTATCAAAACTCTACCGAAACAATACTAAACTAAGTTATGACTCTATCTTAGATAAATAAGGGTTGAAAAAAGTATAAATGAGGGCATAAACATATTAATATCGTCGCACATTGTGCTCCTATCAACTACCCCACACTTATCATTTGCTAGTCCCTTAGCAAACTAAATAAAACTAAGACTCTAGACAAACTATTGCCCCTAACAATTTATGTCAGGCTCGTATGTACACATAGCTTTCAAGTTAATGCATGAGAATGCTAAGCACGAAAATTCCAAGTTTCATGAACATGTGACATCAATAAAAACATATACGAGCAAAAGTAAGCATGTAGACATGTAAAGCTAATTCACTCCACCTCACAAGGCATACTCTCTTCTCTTTTCTCTCGAAACATGGTTATTCACTCAATAGTATATGCAAGTGAAAGATAATGAATTACAAAGAGTAACTTGCATATGTCAAAGAAAAGCACTTTGTGAAATTTTTATGGACAAACCTCATATGATAACTATATGCACCAATGAACCAAAACCATATGCTTACTCTTGAGATAATCTCCACAAATAAAATTTAACCATCTTAAGAATCATGAAAAGATCAATAAAAGGGTTGTAATATATAGGGCTAGGCTAAGAGGTATTCGATATTTGGATAAGGAGGCTCAAAAAGTCACCGTGGCCTTTGGCAAAGCTCAAATCTCCTCATGTCTTCTCATCAAGGATCGGATTACTTCTTGTTGGGCCCATACTTCATTCTTTTCTTCTCAAAAACATTACAACAAAAATCAAGACTCACGCCATGCACAATTTTCTTTTCTTTTCTATGTCGTGCCCTATACCTTGTATTTTCTTGCTCTCGGTTTCTTTTTTTTTTTCTTTTGGTCCGAGCAAAATCTTTTTCTCTTTTCTTTTTCTAAGGCACGGCATTTTTCATATAGATTCATGGCTAAGTCTACCCCACACTTGTTCTTCTCCATCACTTCACGCAAAAACGCTTTCAAAAATCAAGCTTTGCCGACACATAAGGTAAAGGCATCACTATACTAAGCTTATGGAAAGTGTTTAAGGATGATGAAAGAAAAGGCTAAATGCAGGCTCAAAAGGGGGTTTACTAAAGTGTCCCACGATGGGCACAAATAGGCACATGCTTTATTTGGCAATGGTGGTAAACCTAAGAGATCTTTTCAATCACTTTCAAAATCAAGGTATTTTATGACTAAAATCGTTTTGAAAATCAACAAGAGTAAGTTCTAGTAATACTCGAGTTCATGAAAAACTATTGCATATAATCATCGAATAATCAAAGAATTATGAGGTTTCATGCTTCCTACGAATCTATCGAATTTTTATCTTTTTATCACTCAAGAAGAAAGCAATTTGGCTCTAAAGCTCACATAGGTTATTTGGAAAATAAACTAGCTAAAACACGCATGCTTCGTTAATCAACAAGTCCTACATGCTCCTACCAATGCACATAATCCATGAAACTCACAATCTGAATAGTATGCATAACTATCATCTATGTATGCAAAGAGGAGAAAAACATCATTGACATATTAGGGGCATCCTAAGACTCGAAATAAACAATTTAAACACTCTATTTTTGTAGTACATTTTTCTGAAATTTCCTTTTCTAAACTAAGCACACGAAAACATAAACGGAATACGTTATCCCACCCCACACTTAGAAAATTACATTGCCCTCAATGTAAGCACAAATCTATATCAACGAATGTCCTAAGCATGCAATAGTCTAACACATTCCAACATATCATCACAAACTAAAGAAAAAGAGAAGGGTTAAGAAATTTCAAACTCTCGGTGATGGCTCCTTCACTTTTCTTTGATCGAATTGGGTTGCCTCCCAAGTAGTGCTTTGTGTTTATAGTCCATAGCCTAGACTTTTCACCATTGTATCTTGCATGTATTCATCGTGAGCCAAAATAGCTCAAATCGGCACGAAGTAGCTCAACGAGGTGCGTGTGGCACCATGTGCTCGTCTCGGCATCAACTTGGAGAGGCTGCCTCTCGGCAGCAGGATGTGCATCATGGTGCGTCATCGTGTCTGATACTTCCGGCGTATCTGGATCAGCAGCAAGGTGATGCTCGGCGTTGGTGGCTGCAGCCGGCAGCTTGGCATCATTTGAGGTGGCTACTGTGTTGGTGGACTGCCTCACGGCAGCAGCAAGGTTGGCCGGCTGCACTTGTGGAGGAACGTCGTCGACATACACTTCATCAATATTATGCTCGGTAAATGCTTCGAAGTATGGCTTGAGTCGATGACCGTTAACTTTGAAAGTGTTTCCCGTAGCCTTGTTACAAATCTCGATGGCCCCATGAGTAAAAACTTGAGTCACAATGAATGGTCCTAACCATCGAGAGCGTAACTTACCCGGAAAAAGTTTGAGTCGTGAATGATACAAGAGAACTTTTTGACCAACTTCAAGCTTTTTCCGTCGAAGCATCTTATCGTGCTAAGCTCGAGTCTTCTCCTTATAAATCCATGCGGCATCATAGGCTTCATTGCGTATTTCTTCAAGTTCATTGAGTTGAAGCTTCCTATGAAGGCCGGCATCATCGATGTCCATGTTGAAAGCTTTAACGGCCCACCATGATTTGTGCTCTAACTCAACCGGTAAGTGACATGCTTTGCCATAAACTAACCGAAAAGGTGACATACCTATCGGTGTCTTGTATGCAGTTCTATAAGCCCACAAAGCATCATCGAGACGATCACTCCAATCCTTTCTTGAAGGTCCAACGGTTTTCTCAAGTATTTGCTTGATCTCTCAATTACTTACCTCGGCCATTCCACTCGTTTGAGGATGATAAGGTGTAGATACTTTATGTGTGACTCCATACTTCTTCAATAAGGCTTCAATGGTGCGGTTACAAAAATGGGATCCTCCATCGCTAGTCAAGACTCTTGGAACTCCAAAACGTGAAAAGATGTTGGTCTTGAGAAACTCGGCCACCACTTTTGAATCATTAGTGGGTGTGGCCTTGGCTTCGATCCACTTTGACACATAATCAACCGCAAGTAAGATGTAGAGAAAACCCTTACTTGTAGGAAATGGCCCCATGAAGTCAATGCCCCATAAATCAAAAATCTCAACCTCGATGATTGGCGTTAGTGGCATGTGGTCCTTAGCTCCAATATTCCCCATTCTTTGGCACCTATCACATGCTTTACAAAACATGAATGAGTCTTTAAAAATTTTAGGCCAAAAGAAACCACAATTAAGAACCTTCAATGTCATCTTCTTTGGTCCAAAGTGCCCACCACAAGCTTCACTATGACAAAAGGCAAGGATGGATTTATGCTCATCTTCCGGAACACATCGTCGAATTACTTGGTCTTCAAATTGCCGCCATAAGAATGGATCATCCCACAAAAAGTGGCGTGATCGCTTCTTGATTCTCCGTTGTAAGTGGCTCGGCATAGAGTGAGGAAAATGTCGGCATGCAAGGTAATTTGCAATGTCGGCATACCAAGGTGCGCTTGTTGCATTGATTCGAAAGAGTTGCTCATCCGGGAAACTTTCCAATAGGGGTAGCCGATCTTCTTCTTTGACAATTCGACTTAGGTGGTCGGCTACCACATTCTCTGCTCCTTTTTTGTTTTTAATCTCAATGTCAAATTCTTGAAGCAAAAGAATCCATCGAATGAGCCTTGGCTTAGCATCCTTCTTTGTCATAAGATATCTCAAGGCGGCATGATCACTATAAACAATGACTTTGGAATACAAAAGATATGATCGAAACTTCTCCAAAGCAAAAATTACCGCCAAGAGTTCTTTCTCTGTTGTGGTGTAGTTGAGTTGAGCATTATTTAAAGTCCGCGACGCATAATAGATGGCGTGTGGCTTCTTCTCCAAGCGTTGGCCGAGCACCGCTCCCATGGCGTAATCCGAGGCGTCACACATCAACTCAAACGGAAGCTCCCAATTCGGTGACATGAGTATAGGTGCCGAGCATAGCCTCTCCTTGAGCCGAATGAAGGCTTGCTCGCATGCATTACTCCACACAAACGGCACATCTTTTTGTAGTAGCTCGCTCATAGGCTTAGCATCCTTGGAAAAGTCTTTGATGAATTGTCTATAGAAACCGGCATGTCCAAGGAAGCTTCGCACATCACGCACACAAGTTGGACTCGGCAAGCTTTGAATTAATTCCACCTTGGCTTTGCCAACTTCAATCCCCCTCTCGGATATAATATGACCAAGCACTATACCTTGATTTACCATAAAGTGGCACTTCTCCCAATTAAGTACAAGGTTAGTCTCTACACACCTCTCAAGTATCTCCTCTAAATTCTCCAAACATGTGTCGAAGTTGCGTCCATATACGCTAAAGTCATCCATGAAAACTTCGATCTTACTTTCAATAAAGTCGGAGAAGATGTTGCACATACATCGTTGAAACGTACCGGGTGCGTTGCATAGGCCGAATGGCATCCTCCTATATGCAAAAGTGCCAAATGGACAAGTGAAAGTAGTCTTCTCTTGATCATCCGGGTGTATGGCAATTTGGTTGTATCCACTATAACCATCAAGGAAGCAATAAAACTTGTGAGCAGCTAACCTCTCTAATATTTGATCCATATGGCAAAGGCATGTGATCCTTCCTTGTTGTCGCATTTAACTTCCTGTAGTCGATACACATCCGATGATCGGTTACGAGCCTTTGTGGCACAAACTCATTCTTTTCATTCTTCACAACCGTTACACCACTCTTCTTGGGAACTACTTGCACCGGTGATATCCACTTGCTATCTGAGATAGGGTAAATCACCCCACAATCAAGTAACTTGATAATTTCGTCTTTGACGACTTTCATCATTGGTGGGTGGAGGCGTCGTTGACCCTCCCTTGTTGGCTTCGCACCTTCTTCCAATAAGATACGATGAACACATGTAGTAGGGCTTATTCCCTTGATATCCACTAAGGTCCAACCTATCAAATCACATTCTTGCTTCTAATTAAGCATTGAAGACACAATAACCGGTAAAATGTCTTCCTCTCCAAGATAAACATACTTCAAGTGACTAGGGAGCTCTTTAAGTTCTAACTTTGGGGCCTCTTCCACACTTGGTCGAAATATAGTTGTGGCACTTGGAATTGACAAAAACGAGTTCTTTGTGTACATGGGGGCTGCATTGAGTTCGGCAACCACTTCTTGGATGCTTGGCTCGGCAACAACATCAAATTCTCCTTCAACTCGTGCTCCCTCATTGTCAACTCCAACCCCTTGCTCGATCTCTAATTGCTATGCGTCAAGCGAGGTCGACATAACTTGCTCGACCTCCTCCAACATGACTATGGCTCGGCACTCCTTCAAATCGGCACAAGGAAATTTCATGGCATCAAAAACATTGAACTTTATCACCTCACCATCAAATTCCATCGTTAGGTTGCCCTCGGCGACATCTATTTTTGTGCGTGCCGTCCTCATAAATGGTCGTCCAAGTAGCAATTGAGTGCTATTAACCAGCGAGTCTTCCATCTCCACAACATAAAAATCGGCCGAAAATATGAGTTGGTTCACTTGGACAAGCACATCTTCCACATAACCCTCCGGATACTTGCTTGAGAGATCCGCAAGTTGAATAATGACATTGTCCTTCTTGAGAGGCCCTATACTCAACGTTTGGTACACATTGAGTGGCATAACATTAATCGATGCTCCCAAGTCTAACATCGCATCCTCGAAACGAGTGTTGCCTATCACACAAGGCACATTGAAGCTTCCCGGATCTTTCATCTTTTGTGGCAACCTCTTTTGAATAACGGCCGATACCGTCTCGCTCATAGTCACCACACCAGTCTCCCTCATATGCCTCCTAGCCGTGCAAAGCTCTTTGAGAAACTTAGCATAATTTGGCACTTGTTTAATGCATTCCAACAAAGGGATGTTGACTTGCACTTTCCGGAAAATCTCCAACACCTCCTCGTCGGATTTATCCTTCTTCGATCTAGCAAAGCGAGAAGAGAATGGAATGTCCCTTACTCACTTGGCTCGGCATTAGCTCACTCTTCGATATTGCGGGATCACGCTCAGGCTCGTTGCGCAGCCCCTCACTTCCGGCGTTCTTTCTCTTCTCGGCTCCACCACCGGTGGCAGCATTGTTCTCGGCTCCTCTTGTGTTGCTACCGGCAATGACAGGTCCGACAGCCCTTTCCTCTTCCTCAATCACATCAAGCGATATGCTTTTCTTCTTTGGGCTCCTCGGAGGTAACAACTCTCTTCCACTTCGAGTTTGAATCACTTTGGCATGCTCGTTCCTCGGATTTGGAATTGTATTGCTAGGCAACTTCTCTTGCTCATTGAATCTTCCCATGAAGTCCACAACTTGCCCCATTTGAGTCTTGAGCTCACCAATATCCTTTTGTTGATTTTGTTGCCCCGTGAGCAACGCTTGAGTAGCACTTGAAAGAGATTGTATCAAAGCCTCGTAATTCGGAATACTTGCTCCTCCTTGAGATTGGATCGGCAAGGCTTGGCTCGGTATGGTATTATAATGCCCTTGGTTCGGCTGAAATTGTGGCTGAGGCACGAATGGTGCCCTCGGTGCATAGGGTGTGGCACCACCTTGATTTGGTTGCATCGGTGCCCTCAACACATTATCATTATTTGCCCAACGAAAGTTTGGATGATCGTTGAACCTCGGATTAAAATTCCCAAACCTTTGTCCTCCTCCAAAACCAATTACATTGCACTCCTCGACTCCCTCACTTGTTCCAAATTGAGGGTATTGTTCGGTCTCATGGCCCTCGGTGCAAATACCGCAAACTATAGCACGCTTCCTCATCAAATTACTCACCAAGTCGGCAAGCTTATCAACTTTTTCCTCTAACTTTGAGCTCGAAGATGTCTCATGCACTTTCTCACTTCGTGGCACATTGTTTCGTGCCATGCCAAATTGTACGAACTTCCAACAAACTTCTTGCCGATGTAGCATCCAACTCCAAGAAACTACCTCCCGCGGCCGAATCAAGAAACTCCCTCTCCATTACGCGCAATCCCTCATAGAAATATTGCAATAAGAGTCCCTCGCTTATGCCATGAGATGGGCACAAAGCGACGAGAGACTTGAACCTCTTGTAGTAGTCGAAGAAAGTTTCATCTCCGGCTTGCTTCATACTAGTAATTTGCTTCCTCAAGTCCGTGATACGTGAAGCGGAAAAATACTTGAGCAAAAACTCGTCCATCACAGAATTCCATGACACAATGCGACCACTAGACACCTCAAACAGCCACTCCTTCGCTTGATCTTCCAATGAGAACGGAAAAGCCTTCATCTTGAAGTGTTGCAAATCGGTCCCTCTCGGACACATAGACTTCGTGGTGAAGTTAAACCATTGTAGATGCTTGTTGGGATCCTCACTTGGCATTCCATAAAAAGACTTCAACTTGTGGAGGAATCCACTCCTCAATTCAATCTCACCGGTCTTATCGGTTTCCAAAGGAGGGTATGTGATATTAGAAGGTACAGCTCCTCCTCCTCCTGCGACATGTCCATTCTGTGCTATGATCGAAGTCATGATCTCTTCCTCTTCTACTGATTCGGCAAAGCACACAACTCGGGGTTCTCTGAATCACAAGTTGACGATATCACTAATGGAGAGCTCGGCAAAGATGTGGCCGAGCTAGGTGGTGTGGACGACTCGGATGGTGGTAACGGCACAAACAACGCGATAGTGAGCTCTTGGTTCAAACGTTGCAATCGGCCTCTATTATCTCTTGTCCAATGATTAGATTCGGACATACACTTTTCTGAAATTTGCAACGTTTCAACAAGTTAGAACATCGTAAAGAAATAGAATGCAAGAATATACATCATTACAAGCCACGGCATTGGCGATTACAAAACATATTTCAAACAATGGTACACAAACAAGATCGGCAACAAGAACTATACAATCGGCAATGGTAGAGAATAAAAACGTCCATGATCATGTAATCTCTAAGTCTCATTTCCTTTTTTTTTAAATTTTGTTCTAACTCTCGAAGTACGTGGAGCAGAGGAGATAACGGTGCAATGGACTGATACAGCCCCCGGTAGTATCATGCTTTACCCGATATACCTCAAGAGTTCGAACCACACAAATATGTTTTATCTTTTGAAGAAAAAATAGATCACATATGTCAAGTTATCTTCTAGCGTCTAAAGTGAGGTGATGCTTCGGCCCAAGCTTTTGACTAGCTCGAGCGTGTTTTACTTTTCAAAGGCGGTGTTGTTAAGATTCACGGAGGGCGAACCCCCTACAGGAACCAGGCAGGACTCGTTGTTGGTCACCACGGGGAGCGAACTCCCTATCGACTCATTCACCGAGAATGAACATCAGTCTGTGGGTCTTGAGATCCAGTTAAACAAACCTGAGAACCACATCAATGAAACTAACACTACAACAATGGAAATCTTAGGCGACGAAAAATTTTCGTCACCTAAGAGTAATTTTCGTCTCCTAAGCACTTAGGTGATGAAATTTTCGTCACCTAAGTTTCGTCGTCTAAAGTTTGTGGCCTAAGCAAGTAGACGACGAAAATTATAAATTTCGTCGCCTGAGAAAGTACTTAGACGACGAATTAAATTCGTCGTCTAAGAAGGATTGGTGACGAAAAAAATTCTTAGAGGACGATATTTTTCGTCGGCTATGGGCTTACTTAGGCGAAGAAAAATTATAGTTTCCTCGCCTAAGTGATTTACTTAGTCGACGAAACTATAATTTTTCGTCGACTAAGTAAATCACTTAGGCGACGAAAAATGATAGTTTCGTCGCCTAAGTAAGAATTTATATTTAAAAAAAATTAACCGAAATTGAGACAAAATATTAATTAATATATTACAAAATTTATTAATACAAATCAAATACTTAATATTAATAAATTTGTACATACAAATTAAAATAAATTTGTACATGTTTGAGCACAGCACTCTTTCACAGGGTCCATCTTCTGACAAGCGGCGACCAGCTTGGAAGTATCCACTGACTCCTCAAATTCAGTAACATCGATGATCGGGCAAGAAGCATCTGTGAGATCAGTCGAACGAACTGAGCATATTTGCGCAAGCGTGTCATTTGCGCCCTGGCTAACCAAAATCTCCTTAATATCCGATAGACAATATTTGGCAACCGTCCCATTCAAAGCAAGCACATTGGTGTATTTACTGGACTGACCGATGAGGATTGTGATAGTAGCCTCCAACTGTGGGCAACAAATTACATTTGCCAGCAATGGTGCAAAAACCGACCAACAATCAATTGCGGTCGTACTCATCAAACTCTCAAAAGCACTGAAGTTCAACATACATTGTCCTAAAACCACAGATCAAAAGTATTACAAGCATGATCACAGAAACAAGACAACACCTTCAGAATGCCTAATGAAATCTAATTCAATTAGACCATTAGAGGACGGAACATAAGTACGTACCTGACACTTTTGGAACAGTAATGTTTGTGAACGGTGCCAATGGCGAAGGAGCAAGAAGGGGAAGAAATGGCTTGGGAGCCGCGGTAGGCGAGATCATAGGTAACATACTATCTCTTTGCCTAATTGCCAAGACAGGTTCTTTACGAGAATCCAAAGCGCTGCAACAATATACATGAAGACCTATAAACCAACAAACCAAAGGGTAAGTAAAATACATGACTAAGCAAAATTACACAAATTAATATCACAAATTGTTAAGATGCATATATTTCAAGTCAGTTACACAGTTCAGTCCTAAAACGGAAGCATTGTAAATCCTGGAACTATTCAAAGATTGATACTTTACTCAATGAAAACCCCAACAGTCTATTAAGATAGGTAATAGATTTAAAGATGAAAGATCAGACACAAATGTAAAAAATCCAAATCATGAATTTCTCCAAACCCAGTTACATTGGCACAAACTTAACAATGACCAGAATTCAAGATCATGGGTTCAGAGCCCAGATAGACAGTTGAAAGTAGAGAAGAATTAGAAAGAGAGCTGAATAGTACTCACATAAGACCAACATGAGAAGGAACTGGAGACCGGCGACCGAGGCAGAGGCGAGAGCGGGGGCCACTAGGCGGAGGCGGGACCGGCGACTGAGGCGGAGGCGGGAGTGGGGGCCACTAGGCGGAGGCGGGAGCGGGGACTGAGGCGGAGGACTGAAGAATTTTAGATTGGGGATCGAGAGAATGGGATTTAGGGATTGCGGAACTAACTGATCGAGTATATTTAACTGACTTAAGCGACGAAACATTTCTCTTCGTCTCCTAAGAAAACTTCTTAGGCGACGAAAAAAATAGTTTCGTCTCCTAAGTTAATTTCGAATTTTAACAAAATTTTTAGGCGGAAAGTTAACCGCCAATAGAATTTTTTTTTTTAAATGAAATTTACTTAGACGACGAAAAAAAACATATTCGTGGCCTAAGTTATCACTTAGGCCACGAAACTAATAAGTTTCGTCGTCTAAGTGATAACTTAGGCCACGAATATGTTGTTTTCGTCGTCTAAGTAAAAACTTAGGCCACGAATTTCTTTTTTCGTCGCCTAAGTAAAAAGAATTTTCTGAAAATCTAAAAGCTGATTTAAGGGCCTAAACGACGTCGGATGGCCGAAAAGCCCACACATCGTGGCAAAGCTACGAGTATTGTTTCTGACATCGTTTCCTTTCCGAAAAGGTATCACAGGCCCTATTCTGAGCTCGCAACCAAGACATGAACAGTACCGATACTTCCATTCTTGCGATGGTCCATCTGCTCTTCTATCCTTGCTGCCATCTGTTCTACGTCAAATAGCATTTGATCGTTATGATGAAATACGGTGATGGTAAAAACATCACTTAAATTCGACAAAGTTAGAGCCCCGATCGATTGGGTCAATCTTATTTAAACTTATCTCTCTCTATAGGAGCCATAGTATCAGGTGGTAAAAGTTCCCAAATTTTTACATGGATAATTACGTCTCATCTATATGAGAGTTTAATGTTTGGAAGTGTCGACGAAACAAGGACATCTAAAGGTACGTAATAGCGTTTTCGTGTGATAAGTTTTATGAAAATGTGGTTGACCGTTTCGATCGAGCATCGAACGTTCACGAAACGAGTTGATTTTTATACTCTACTCAGATTTAACTATAACGATCACATCAGACGGTCAAAATTTTCATTTTGTGAATTTAGCCATTATAATGACAACATGTTTACTAATGCGGTATAACTTGATTAGTAGATTATACTGAAGTGTACAACTTTTCGAAACAACTATATAAAAGAAGTCAAATTTTGAAAAACGCTGTGAAATAGCATTTGATCCTTATGATGAAATACGGTGATGGTAAAAAAATCACTTACATCCGACTAAGTTAGAGTCCCGATCGATGCGGTCAACCTTATTTAAACTTATCTCTCTCTATGAGGAGTCATAGTATCGGGTGATAAAAGTTCCTAAATTTTTACATGGATAATTACGTCTCATTTATATGAGAGTTTAATTTTTAGAAGAGTCTATGAAATAAGTTCATCTAAAGGTACGTAATACCGTATTTGTGTGATAAGTTTACTTAGGCGACGAAATAATACTTTCCTTGCCTAAGATACACACTTAGGCGACGAAAAAATGGTTTCCTCGCCTAAGTAAAAACTTAGGAGACGAAAATGATTATTTCGTGGTCTAAGAGAAAATAATTTTTTTTAAAATCTATTTGCGGCTTAATGTTAATGTGTTTAGGGTTTTTTACTTAGACCACGAAATAGCTATTTTCGTCGCCTAAGTTCTTACTTCGACGACGAAACTTTTTATTTCGTCGTCTAAGTAGGAACTTAGCTAGGTGACGAAACTGATTATTTCGTGGTCTAAGTAAAAGTACTTTTTTTAAAAATCTATTGGCGGCTTTATTTTAATGTGTTTAAAATTTTGCAACGAGTTCATAAGTGCATTTGGTCGACTCGGACCCCAAATATACATATATATATATATATATATATATATATATATATATATATATATATATATATATATATTTATTAATTAATACAAAAAAAATTAATAAGCCCAGTTTTATTATCTTGAGGAAACTCTAATCCAACATAACTAGCGAAATCTCCAAATGGTCAACCAGATTTTCATAAAACTTATCACACGAAAACGCTATTACGCACTTTTAGATGACTTTGTTCGGTCGGCTCTTCTAAATATTAAACTCTCATATAGATGAAACCTAATTATCCATGTAAAAATTTGGAAACTTTTACCTCCCGATACTATGGCTCTCCATTGAGAGAGATAAGTTTAAATAATGTTGACCTAATATTTACTTAGGCGACGAAATGGTACTTTCCTCGCCTAAGATTCACACTTAGGCGACGAAAAAATGGTTTCCTCGTCTAAATGTAAATCTTAGGCGACGAAAACATAATTTTCGTCATCTTAGAAAATAACTCTAACGACAAATATTTGTCGGCGTCTTTGTGTATTCTTAGGCGACGAAAATTCACTTTCCTCGCCTAAGTATTTAACTTAGGTGAGGAAAGTGATTTTTCGTCACCTAAGTAAAAACCTTAGGCGACGAAATTTTTTTTGGTCACCTAAGAAAATGCATAGACGACGAAATTAACTTTCGTCGTTAAAGTGTTCTCTTAGACGACGAAAATAATTTTTCGTCGCCTAAGAATAGTCTTAGGCGACGAAATTTCTAGCTTAGAGGACGAAATTTTTTTCGTCTCCTAAGAACTCTTAGGTGAGAAAACTATTTACATTTCGTCGCCTAAGGTATTTTTCCTGGTAGTGTAACTTGCCTCATACTTTGTAAGACAAACTCGGGTCACTAGCGGTCTACAAGTATTGATCAAAGCCGCCCTCAACCTCATAAAAATGGGTCTGCCAAGTTATCGCTCGTATGCGTGGGGGGAACGTATCCCACGTTTCCCAGTCTACATAAAAGACGAATCTAACATGGTATCATTCGTATGAATGGTTAAGGCTATGACCAACAAAAGCGGCTTCTCCCTACATGTTACACTTTACATCAAAAATTTCCAGCAATATTATATACACAACAATAACATAAATCAAGCTTTTATAATCCCCGGCAACGGCGCCAAAAATTGATGAGTCGCCTAAGCGAGCATCAAGCAATAATAACCCTATAATCGTTAGTAGTATAGGGATCGTTCTAAGCCGGGGATTAAGGGTACCTGAAACATGAGATTGTTAAACAAAACACATATATATATATATATACACAAACAATGTCACTTTATTCACATATACACAAACAAGAAACGAAATCATGGGGGATGAATTGTGATTGGCGGCTTTGATGCCCTAAAAGCTATGGCACGAAAATAAATTTCAAGAAATTAAATTCTAACTACTATGTACAAGTTTGGTCGACATTCTTCCACAAATCTCTAGCACGAAAGCAATCAAAACACATAACAAAATAATAAACAAGACTCACGGCAATCACATTAAGCTGATGCAGACTCGACTTAGTTCCAATTCTAATTAGAGCCGCAGCGGCCATCTAATCGTTACTAGACTTCTTATGTACTTAGAATTAACGCAGCGTCTAATCCTAATCTTGTTACTAACCGGTTTACATGACACGCAGCGTCAACACATGAACTAGCTAGCAAATACGCACAAAGTCTTTTTAATTGGAAACAAGTTAACACATAAGGCGTCACTCTTCATATTAAACATGCAAGTTCTTTAAACTACCCTAGCCCTCGTGAAAGCAACACAAATAAAGTAAATCATTGTTTACCCCATCTATATTATTTTCGGCTAATGAGATCAATGTCTCACACATAGCTCTTGTGTAAAACACCAACTTTTAAAGCACAGGAATTCAAAGAACTAACCAAGTACGAAACTACAACTAAATTAACATGCTTTTGCCGATTATCCTATTACTATCTTGTTACATATTTCCCTTACTCTTTAACATGCAATCCATATTCTTACATCCAAAAACCAAATAAAGATAAAGAAAACAAATTGATCATGTAAATAAAACCAAACTTCAATCCAAACAATATATAGACATAGAGTTTGAAACCAAGAATTCATGCTATCTTCATAGACAAAGTTTAACATAACTACAAAGAAAGAATTACAAAACCAAAAGTGGGGAGTAGATCACACTTTTAGAACACCTTTGGAGCTTCACGTCGTGTGGATCTCGATGGATGATGGATGATTGGTACGGCAGCAATTTTCTGGATGAAGGGATGAGGGTGGTTCGGCTGGTTTTTGTGGTGGTGGAGGTAGGGTGTTTCGGCTAGGGTTTTCTTTGTAGGATTCTTGGGGAATTTTGCTAGAGCTTTGGCTAGATTTTTACTTTGGAATGTGACCCGTTTTTCTGTGTAAAAAATGGCTATATATAGAGGAAGGAGCTAGGGCTGCCGGCCACAACAAGGAATGAGAATTCCTTTTCCTAGTTGGCTTATGCCTCCTTGTTGAATAATTATTGCATTCTTGGACTTCTTTTTTTGAATTTTCTTTATGGCATGGGCTTTACATCTTCATGGAATTCATATGTGGGCTTCACAACTCCATTTGGTGACCTTGGTCCATCGAAAAATGCCCGAAGCCCGCCAAGAACAGAACCGACAACATCATGCTTGCCGATCGGCAATGCAATCCTAGTGAGGCTAGGAAATCTTGTTTTCTTCATGCTTTCCTCCATTGCCTTGGCTCAATGTCTTCCTCCATCCTTCAATAAGCTTGGACAATCTTCAAATATGCAATGGCAAGCCAAAATGTCCATCGAAAACATAAACAAAGGAAACGAGGCAGAAACTTGCTGGAATCGGTTGGAATGACCTTGCTTCGGTAAAACTGGCATAACTCCCTCGCGGAGCTCCGATTGATGCGATTCCAAGTCTCAGATAAACTAGACACATAGAGCTTCCTTCATATAAAAGGGCTTAATCAAATTCCTCGTGAAAAGTCGGGAATGAAATTTTGAATTTGAGACACAGTCCCAGGAAAATTCCTGGAAGTCCCTGGATTTGTTGCTCGGACTGCCGATTTGCAGCCATCTTTTGGGTGACTTCCCGAACTCCGATTGATCTGTATTTTTTACACAAGACCCATTAGCAAGCCAATAATATGCATACCAAATTTCATTAAATTTAAAAAAGGATAGGTCACAATTCCACTCATCTCAGAATCACGAAAAAGACACATTTTGCACTATTTTCCAGATTTCTCAAACTTAGTCATTTTTCGGATTCTAAAGCACATATTATCAAAACTCTACCGAAACAACACTAAACTAAGTTATGACTCTATCTTAGATAAATAAAGGTTAAACAAAGCATAAACGAGGGCATAAACATATTAATATTGTCGCACATTGTGCTCCTATCAGCCACTTCTGACCTGCCATCACCACCTTCTTCCTCCAGTTATTGTCCACCCAGGAAGGCACATTGTGCTCCTAACAGCCCCTTCCCCATTTCTGATAGTGTAACTCACGGGCGAAGTACCAGGAAAGGGTACCCCGTGCGGGATGCTCTCATGCCCTAGAGACCCGGACGAGGAGACCTCGCCCCAGGAGCGGGCAGCGGCTTCGGACTCCGGGGAAACTGAAGCAAGCCAATCTTCCAACCTCTCCTCATCGTCCACCACAGGACGTCTGTCGGCCGATTCGGAAGTCCCAGCAGAGCTCCCATAAGCCATTTAACCTAGGGGGAGGAAAACAAAACCCCATCGCTGGTCAGCGACAAGCTAAAACAGCGCTCTCTGCGGCTGCTCCCCAAATCTGCCGCAGATTCCCCACTCAAAACAATTCACCCGTTGCGACAGAGCCCCCCCCCCCCCCCCCCAACCAACCAACAAAGAAAAAAAAAACACGAAGCAAAGAAGGCGAAACTTACCGATTACTATGCACAACCAAGTAAAGTCAGTCCTGGGAAAATATCGAGCAATCGTGGGTAAGAACTAGAACGCCTGAAGCACGGATAGCGCGAGGGTACCTTCACAGAAATTTCGCCGGATTCCTCTCCAACCTTCTCTTCTTCTCTCTCTGCCAAGAGCAAAAACAACAAACAATGAAGACAAAGGGGGCCTTTTTATAGACGGGTTTGATGCCCTAGGCACCCCTGTAATCCCCCCAAAATACTCAATCAGGGCAAGTCAAACGCCTGCGAATCCAGGCCCTCCATCTCAGATCGCTCCCTACTGACACGTGTCCCAGCATCGATAAAATCTCCACGCCATCATAGTTGATGAGACTGATGGGCTTTCTCCTTCAATGCATGTCAGCCACATGCCCCGCCTACAAGCAGCAGTTAAGGGAGATAGGGGAGAGAACCGAGGGGTTACGAACCATCCCCCATTTCCCCAAGAGCCAACCTCAAATCAAGAAAAGGCATTCCACCGGTTCACAGGCATTCCGGTTCACAGGAATTCCGCCGGTTCACATGCATTCCACCGGTTCACAGGCATTCCGCTGGTTCACAGACATTCCATCGGTTATGTAGCATTCCACTGGATCCAAGGCACTCCATCGGTCTAGTCACTTTCCTTCGCACCTACGGGCACGGACAAGCCAGCAACAACTCAAGGCTTCAAACACATGGGCTTTATAAACCCGGGAGAGTTTACCTCTAACACATGCAAACTCTTCCAGCAGGCTAGAAACCCTGCATCACACTAAGCTGTGAAAAATATGGGGATCCATGGCGAGACTTGTTATCTCCACGCCACCCCACCAGGCAGATTATTTCTCTAACACAGAACAAGTCTCCCCGCAGGCTAGAAACCCTGCACAGCCTCACGCTTATTCCAACACAAGCTGAGAAGAACTAGCGGATGTTGACCGGTGCTTAAACATGGCCGCAACACCCCATCGGTGGACCTGTTGGCTTGCACCCATCAGGCCTTCCCGCAGGCTCGCAACCCTGCACAATACCCCACGCTTACTCCAACACAAGTTGGGACGAATCACCGGGTGTGGATTGGTGCCATGACATGGCCTAAACACCCCACCGGGCTACTCCCCGGCCTGTTCCACCGTTGGCAGCAATTTCTCACTGGGGGACTCGTCCCAACATGACACTCCACCGGTCGAGTCCTTACGCTCCATATTCATCGCATGGCGGATTTCAACGCCACATCATCATCCCATGCACTCGTCCGGGTTTCACCCCGCTCCATATTCATCGCATGGCGGATTTCAACGCCACATCATCATCCCATGCACTCGTCTGGGTTTCACCCCGCTCCATATTCAGGGCATAGCGGATTTCAACGCCACATCATCATCCCATGCACTCGTCCGGGTTTCACCCCGTTCCATACTCATGGCATGGCAAGACTTCAGCACAACACCATCATAATTACAAACACATACTCATAACTGCCACACGTCATCACTAATAGGTACTCACATCACCACGCACCATCATAACAGCCCTTCTGCTCGAATGCCCGGCCAAGCCCAATCTTCAATACGGACTTGGGGGACTAGGCACCGTTGGGTCGGTAACCCTGCGGGTCTGCGGGACAGGAGCGAGACATATTAAGTCCCCATTCAAGATTGCACTTGACCGGGAACTTGGGGGACTTGTTGACAGTAGCCACAGAGAGGCTACACAGGCCCACAGACCCGCAGCTAACATGCCCGGGGCCGGACCGAGGCCCGGAGCAGGATCCCCAGCACCCGGACCCGAGGCCCAGCAGTCTAACTTATGACTGGGGGCCCGGGAGCCGGGGACACCAGCCTGCCGAACAGGTCACCTTAGCTGCCCCTTTGCGTACGAACAGAAGGGAACCAGTCCCACATCGAAGAGTAAGACCAGACCTCACGATGAACCACCTATATAAGGGCCTCAACTACCCTCATTAATAGGTAACTCAACTCTCCCACTACTTATCATTCCCGCTTAAGTTATCTATTTGCTCCAACGGTACTAACTTAGGCATCGGAGAGGAGAAGACCGGCCCGCCCGGTATTCCCCTTAGTTAGCAGGGTTCGCAGTAGTAAACCACATCAAGATCCACCGGTTTCTACCAGGCCTACGGGTTTGTGCAGAAACATATATATATCAGAAATTGTAGCCCAAGCCCAGTGACCAAAGCCCAAACTTTTCCGAACCCAGGCCCGAGGGCCCAAACCCGAGTCATTTCAATCATATATATATGTATCTGTAAAAGATTTGATCTGGGCACCCAGAAATTTGATTTGGGCACCCATCTCCTTCTCCAATCGCTTCCGGCATCATGTAGTTCGGATCGACGACGTCAATCCGTGTCCGATCCCAGTCTAGCGCAGCCAAAGCTTTGAGCCGCAAGCCCCGTGCCGCTCCAAATCCAGCGGCCCTCCTCGCCTTTCCGATGACGACTGCGCAGATCGACATCGAGAGCGTGATCGGCGCCGCCCCAGTACATCTCCGAGTTGAATAGCGCCATTGTCCATTGCCGACGAGATTGACGACGACCAAAAGGCGACGGTGCCGCCACTGTCCATCGGCGACGATGCCTAGCGCCGCCCCGCTCGACGGTTTCTGCAGCGAACGTGTCCAATCTCAGCAGTTCTGTGCAGGACACGGACGTGTCCAATCCGTTTCCAAAAGGAATTCGCGTGTCCGAGCCTATTTTGTAGTCTCCAGGCGTGTTTGTGTCTGTGTCCGCATCCGACGCGCCACCCATGTCCGTGCTACTTAGGTTGGCAGTGTGGCATATTTGATTGGCATTTGCAACTAAAAAGACGAGACATTAGCTTTTTAGTTTATCAACAATATTACAATATTTTAGATTTGGGTGACAGTTTTTCCCAAGATGTCAAAACTATCGGCAAGTCTGATAATTTGTTTCTTCAATTACACCAAGTACCCAGGTCAATAGCTATTTAAAGATTGTAGTAGATTTTCGATTTGTAGGCAGTAGCTCCACTCACACGGTCACACCCAACACTTTCAGCACGACAATTCCAGGGAAAACAGTAGATAAAGCTCTGAACCAGATTCGATCATCTAGATTTGATTGAGATAAACTTGGAATTATAACTAATTAACTATGCAGCACTGAAATCCTGGAATGAATTATTTACAAGCACAAACCTAAATTTGATTGCCAGAAAAAGTCTCCACCAAAAGAAAGCACAAACTGAGCATCAAAGAAGTTTCTCAGGTGACTAAGCATAAATTTTACCCCACAACAAATGAAATTGGAAAAAAAAAAAAAAAAAAAAAAAAAAAAAGGTAAGAAAAGGTCCTCAATATTGCTAATACCAGATCCAGAAGTAAAAATAGAAAGCGGAAGATAGATAGGATGTGGTATATGATAAAGGTGAGCTGCCGTATGGCCAGGGAGACAGTAGAGTTGCTGAATCATAAAGACTTGAACCAAAATAAATCACATGATCGATCAGAATTGTTAGTTAGAAGTGATCTTAGGGCATATGCCACACCATCGGGCCGGGGATCCAGATTTGGTATCTAAAATTTGGAGCCCCCGGCATCTTCCAAATAGAGTTCGCTAGCTTAGTTTGACTTAGTTTGACTCAATTTGCTCTGCAACCCACAAAACTTGGCTCATAAAACTTTCCTAGACTTTTTTACAGCAAAATTCAGGTAAAAAAACCAATAGACACAAGAATATTAATGCACAGTTGAATTTCCCATGCGAAGACAACAGAGGATAAAATGCATGTATTAGTCCAAAATTTGCAGAAACAATTAACCCGTCCATGTATAAGTCCAACATATTTTCATAAATAAGTTATAATATAAACATATATACAAGCATATGATGATATCCAGGTCTAACTACTAGAGCACCCTGTAGTTTCTTTATTCTGAATCAGATCTTACTCAGCAATGCCCCCTGTAAATGTAAAAGGATTATCTAGAAGTCCGGCAGTGTATGGCAAAGCATGACAAACCACAAGATCTGGGAATTGGAAAAGAGAGAATTCCACCTACCATGACATAGAAAATTTCATAAGCATGCAATCTTAACAGAGCACCCAACAAGTGATGCTAAATATATATAGCAAGAAAAACAAATACATAAAAAACATGAAGAAATTGAATAAACTCAAAACATACAGTAAAATGGCATTAAGAAGTCTCTTATTTCATTCATAAGTATGCGATAAAGTATCTCAGCACACAGAAGAGTTATGAATAATGATATAACAAGATAATGATATAACAAGATCTCCAACCCAAATGGCTGGTTATGAGCCACAATAAAACAATTTTCACGCATATCACTGATTCGAATAATCTCCAACCCAAACGGTCAGGTTCCACAAAGAAAAAGGTCCAAGGGTTCTTTACCATTTGCCAGGCGATTGGTCAAACCCTTGCTATCAACTTACATCCAAATTATGGAACAAAATTGATCCAACTTTTTACTGGTTTACAAATGTAATAAACATTCATCCTTTACACGCTCTGAGCGAGTGTTTTCACATTGCTGTTTCCAGACCTAGAACTTTTTATATTATAATGTACCGAATTATTGAAACCTCCCCAAATTGAAGTGTTCTTAGACCTTTCCAGCTTCTACAAATGACAATCCAATATTTTGGTACATTATATTGACAATTCATAATCATCACCACCACACACAAAGACAATCCAACATCAATAGGAAGAAAACAACAAGACATGTCTCGCCATAAAAGCAGATCCTAAAGGCTCCAAAAATACCTAATCATTCAAACCCATCAACATCAATCAGAATTTCTCAAGCCTCGGTAAACAATATTTAACTAAAAGAGTAGCTGCTGCAACTGAATTACAGTGTCTAACCTAAGGGAATTCCTTGCACACATGCTACTTGGGCATATAAGACAAAGCGTAACAGAAGATAAGAGTTGCTAATTCTACTTAAAACCAGACAAGCTAACAAACTCACATGCCTGCAGAGTACCAAATTTATCTTATAATTGAACTCAAGTTTGCCCAATGAGGGGTTTTCTATATGAAACAGAAAATCAAGGACACATACTAGATTTTACTCCATAAAATATACATAAGAAGGTTTTTGTAAGTATAAGTCCTTGGTTTGAGATGAGAGAAACTATTCCTATCTGCAGGAATACATTAGTTTACCTAGAATTTTACGTTACAGACACATCTAATGCCATGGAAAACAATGCAGGCAGAGGCTGGACAAATTTATGATTGTA
Source organism: Potentilla sterilis (assembly GCA_963682095.1). NCBI lineage: Eukaryota > Viridiplantae > Streptophyta > Magnoliopsida > Rosales > Rosaceae > Potentilla > Potentilla sterilis. The sequence goes on along the minus strand of OY821755.1, from coordinate 29,215,889 downwards.
TTTAATAAGCTTTGGCCACATCCCTTCAATCTACCTATACGGCTATACCACATAGTAAAAAATATAAAGCCACACTAGGTAGAGAAGAACCCTACACAATTCTGATACCAATACATCTCAACATGGTAAGCACTAAATAGTACATGCATTTCCTCAAAATACACCAAGACAAGAACATAAGCCTGAAGAAAAATAAATAAATAAATAAATAAATAAAAAAGTCTGATCACCAGAATGTAATGGGAAAAAGGAAAGAGCAAATCTACCAATTACAGAGTTAAAACAGAATTCAATAATGTAGATTCAATGCAGAAATAACTAAATGCATATACCTTACCTTATAAAAGAAAACACTTCGACTTCATTGCAATTGCCAAACAATTTCTAATTTGAACTAGAACCTGCAGCGCATGTAGCTGGCTTATTTTGCTCACTTAAAGAATTTTGACCACTATTTTCTGATATTCGCCTATTTTCTGATTCAGAAACTGAACTATCTACATTATCTGACCCAGAAGCACCATTGATTCTATTATTTTCTCTTGTTTCTAGACGCTCCATCATGCTTGATACTGTTGCAATCCCTTCATCAACCTCTCTTCTAACTTCAGGACCAATATCAGAAACAGAACTGTTGCGAGAGAACAGTCTCTCCTTCCAACCTCTTGTGCTCTTTGAAATTGACTCTTTGTATCTAACATAAAAATGGCAAACAAATACGCCAAGCTTCATAATCAGGTTTTCAAAAATACCAAAAAAAAAAAAAAAAAAGGGAGAGAGTAATAAATCAACATAAAAAATATGGGTATATTCATACTTCATTGACACTGCATTGAATCGAGCCTTCAGATTTTCTGAAAACGATTGTAAATCTGATGGCCCAGCTCGATCTTGGCTACTTGGTGATGACTGACTAGGAGACCTCCTATATAAAATCACCATTAAATTATAGTAAGATAACCACAAAACTTGTAAAGTTGTGATTTTATGCACCCACTGATCAATAACAGGTGAAGAACATCGCACCTAGTACTCATGGAAGACGCATGTTGATTGGATGGGGGAACATTAGATCCTGATCCTGATCCTGAGGCAGAAACAGGACCAGACTGGGAAGATCTTGAAGTAGTCACTCGAGAAGTTTCTCCTCCCGCATTCATAGGAGGCGATGGAATAGTTACTGCAGCGGAAGGAGCTTGTTCACCCTCTCTCATCTGATCTGGGGATGAGGAAGCTGTGGTAGGAGGATGAGCAGAGAAGACCAGAAATTGTGGGCGACCTTGACCTGATGACCTAGTTCTCTGGCCCTCCCTTCTGGCAATATGGCGAGCCCGACCCATTGCAGCAGCAGCAGCTAAGTGCTGAATTATACGCTCTTCAAGTTCAGCATCATTCACACCTACAGGTAACTGCAACAGAGACAAATATATGTAATCTTTTGAATATGATCTTGTTCTAATAGGGCCATATTAGATCTGACTTGTTCACAAGATATGATACAAAGGCCAGAATACAAACATGTTGTAGTTCAAAATCGCCAAGAGTTGGATGATGAAATATTGCAGTACTTCGAGGTGGGTTAGACCTAAAACTTCTCTCCCGTTCTACACCCTCAAACAGTTCCTGGCTGGAAATCAAAAAGAAAATGAATGACATTTTTTGGGCAATGACTAACATAACTATACATGTGGTAAGAATCAATACAAATGACCAGGAAAAAATTATAAACCTGGTGGGATCTTTTAAGCTGATGGGCTGCCAGCACATAGGGCACTGGGAGCTTCTCTGACACCTAGCAGAATGAAACAAATATCAAAATGATAGTAATATTTCAATATCCTTCAACTGAGATACTCTATTAAGTTTTTCATAAATTTTGAGTATAAACTCTAAGCCTGCCGCGAAAACATATCATATTATATTCAGTAGCTAGAATAGTGCCACATAGTTTTTGAGCAATAGGGACCTATGCATACAAGAAGGTTTGGAAAAGGAAAGATAATCAGAGCACGTGACTGAAGCATTACTCAAATTTAAAACCCGACTATCAGGTGACCAAAACAGTCTTAATCTAACCCATGAAAGCAATGTTAGATTTTCACATTTGATTTGATATTTAAAATAATTAAAAAGTGCTTATCTAATGAGACAGAGAATGGTTAAAGCAAAACTAGAGTGGTCAAATTATGAATATTATACATATAGCAACATGTCTAAATCTCGGACAAACAACTTTCCTTCATACGTTGCGAATTTTATTTTTTGTTGTTGAAACACATGTTTCGATTCTTAAGTTGCACTAAACTCAGGACCAGGGATTTACATGAAACCTAAGAATCGGCACAACTAACAGGTGTCACCTTAATCCTAATAAGAAAATAATCAAAGAAAAATTAACATACACACACAGAGATAAAATATGTTAACGAGCGGGAGGAAGACATTGGAGACAATAAAATCTACAAAGCCAGAACTAAAGAAATCCAAGTCATCAATGCAGCACACATACTGGAAAATTGCAATGACAAGTAAGATATTATCACCGTTGCAATCAGTTCCTACTTTAAGGCAATATGTCGAGTATCCAGATGATGGAAGCTTTAGAACTTATATTTGGGTTTAGAACATTATAAGGAAGGGTCTAACGAAAGTAAAATAAGGACTTAGAACATTATAAGGAATGGTCTAACAAAAGTAAAATGAGGATCTCCAAATGTTCAGTAATGATAGACCAGCTAATTCATGAATTGGAAGAGGCCTATTGAGTCCAACAGATCTTAAGAGAAATTCCCAAGATACAAAGTGACCTAAAAGGAATCTGAAGTATCATTGAAGCCTTCAACAAGGACCTTTTGTTACTGAAATATATAAAACATTGGTAATAAATTAGCTTACTATTTGCAGGTACCTAGCTGGGTGGCAGTGAGTGGTTATGCTAACAATAAAATGGCAGTTTGTAAACTTTACCAAAATTGAACCAATTTGATTCTTCCCTCTTTCTTGCTGATAAATAAGATTGACCTAATTACGTTTTTCTATAGGAGTGTCGCATTTTCTATGAAATATGGAAGAAGAGTAAGGCTAACCTAACAGCTTAGAACACAAATTTTAGTTGGCTTGAGCGTAATCTCGAGTACAGTTTTTGGTAATTTCATAGATATAATAATACACTCTCACTTCTGTCTTAGTTTGAGATTTCATAGATGTAATAATATACTCTCACTTCCATCTTAGATTAAGAAGATCTTACTAAGCTTTAAAACCGACAGAAAAATACAAAGCCAAATTTACTACAAGAAAATGGATTGAACAATATACCATTCAAGAATGCACTGAAGATGAAATTCATGCTTGCACCCAGTCAACTGCAGGTAGAAAAACAGAATCGGTTAACACGGATATTAATAAATAAAAGAAAGGCAAAACCTTCCAACATATTTACATACCGTGGAAGGATCACTATCAGAGAAAGCCTCAAGGCATATACTGCAAGCATCATCACAGGCTTCCTGGATTCCACCCTCCACAAAAGCCGCTGGGGAGGTCAAGTGGGCCTCAGACTTGTCGCTCTCTTCCATTCCAGGAGGAACCTGAAAAAACAACAATCTAGAATTAGTAGGTACAAAATTTTACAAACCCAACCTACGTGTTCTTAGCGAAACACAGCAGAATAAATATAAACAAGGTGAAAAGTGAAAATAGACTTTATCAAACCGAAGGAGTTTCAGGTTATTCATAAACGAAGAGAAAATCAATGCTCCATTTATCTGTTATAATTTCGAATTTTCAAAACAAGGTCGAAAGCAATCATACATAACCCAGCAAGACAAACAGATCGAAATTCAGAAAAGTCAAATTAACACGAGAAATTAAGAATTGAAAATATATAACAATGAAACTCCAGCGTATTATCAACGATCAGAGCATCAAAGAGTGAACTAAACAGTGTATCCAGTTTATGAAATCAGCGAAAAATTGAACAGAAAATAAAAGAACTAATACTCGGAGTGAGATAAAACTAAGCGAAATCCAAAAAGTAGGCTCGCCTTAATTAGAGGAGAGGTGCAAGGGTATTACCTCCATGAAGATTAAGTCGATCTCAGATTGGTGATTTGCAGGGAGAGAGGGAATTGAGATTTGGGGAAAACCCTAGAGAGGTGAATTTGGTGGTTTTATGGGAGGAGAGCGAAGACTTTTAGACCCAGGCGCGGATTAGCTCGGTCTTTTAAGGGTCTGAGTGGACACGTGGCCTTCGTGAACCGAGTCCTTTGACTTTCGTTTTTCTCTTTCATTCCTCCCCAGGTAGAATTATTTTAAGTTTTTTAGGCCTCCAAGTAGAAAATTGGGATCTGGTGAATTTGGAAATTTATGTACTTTTCCACTCATCATGGTTTCCTATACGATTTGTTATGTTTTTCTCTGTGTGAGGTTCATACATAGAGTGCATTAGGACCCGAAGAGTTTTTTTTTTTTTTTTTTTTCCTTTTTTCCGATATTCAACATCATCACAAAAAGAAATTGAACAAGTACTTAATTTGTTTTGGGGTGTCAATTTGGCTTATGGAAGAACGGTTCTGGGAGGGGTTATGTTATGCGTTCGTTCGGATGAACTCTCGGTTTCGCTCCTACATACGCAAATTCTGCAAAAGAAAGAACTGCATTAGAGGGAAGACCAGAGGAGGGCTCCGATTTTTCCCTCTCTGACACTCAAGTTAGCTACCATTAGAACATTTTTAGCAGACTCTCTATGTTGACTCTTTAACTATTTTAGAGAGTTTGTTTAGTTTTTTATCGAAATTAAGAGCTGCACCAGACTCCTAAGTGGCTAGCCATTTTAACTCTTAACTATGTCGCTTCTAAATATAGAGAGCGAGATGGGGCTCTTTATAATTTAAAACATTCATTTTAGATGATTCAATATAATATATAACTGCAATTAAGGTATTTTTTTAATTAATTAATCATATAAGTTCAAAATAGTTAAAATATAGAGTATTGATATAGACATATTTCTAAACTGGCTAGCTAACATGAAATTTTAGTTATTTTAGCTAAAATTTAATTAAAAATTGCTAACATTACTAAAATTGCTCTTACGTAACTAGGTGGACGGAAGAGTTAGGGAGGAGTTCGTTACCTTTGCTCGAAGTTCCAGAGCCCTTTATATAGAGCGCGTGCTCTTTGGGCTGCTCATAATAGCTCGTAGCAGTTGGGCCGCATGTGTGTCATGATCACGTGTGTGCGTCCACACACACAGGAACGGACATGCGATGTTTGTAGTAGGCATTATGGCAAGCTCGAAGACAATGTAGAACGTTTGGGATGAACTTAATACCTAAAATGTATCGTTGAGCCCCGAAGCGAACGTTCGTAGATCGTCCTAGGTCGCAACTGTCTTAAGTTGAGAGTAATCATTTATGTATGCACATTGGCCATTCTTAATGTGTGTAGTATGGGAGGCGCGCGTGTTTGTCTCGTTTCCAGCGTCACATTAATTAGCGAAAGGAGAATGAAAGGTATAGTATCTGCTTACCATTCTCATTAATATGATTCTGAATATATACAACTACATGATCAGTATAGATCCATGAGATCAGCTATATATTTCACTTAATACAGTATCAATCTAGATCCTTAGGACTAGCAATCAAAGATATTACAATTGTAGAATTACATGAAAGCTTAGATCCTACTGATTTGCTATAGATGAGTGCTTGATGATGAGTGATTGAGGGGATTAACCAGATTGATCTATCACTCCCCGCAAGCTAATAGTCCTAACCCGGATTGGAAGCTTGGCCAGAATATAATGAAAACGATCAGTAGATAGACCTTTGGTGAAGACACCAGCAAGTTGATCTTTAGAAGGAACTTAGCCAACTTGAATTTCTTTTCGGACTACTTAATTTCTCCCAAATATAATGACAATCAACCTCAACATGGTGTGATAATCCTGGTATGAAAAACTGGATTGGATGCTAGGGAGATGGCACTAATGTTATCACACCATAACTGAGGAGGCTGAAGCGAAAGACTCAAGTTACGAAACAATATTCGAAACCATGACAAGTGAGCAGTAGTGTAAGCTAATTGACGGTATTCCGCTTCAGTAACTAGAGCGTGAAACACCGTTTTGTTTCTTGGAACTCCGCGAGATCAAATTTGACCCCAAATAAATACAAGTGCCACCAGTGGAAATTCTTGTGTTTAGATCCCCAGCATAATCAGAGTCACCATATCCAGTGAGGTTGAGAGAGCTTGAGTATAGAATAGACCATGTGTGGGAGTGTGTTTCAAAAAATTATTTCCAACTATTCGACGTAAAAGAAAATATATATAATAAAAAAAAATTGTATATATATAAATTCAGCATTCTCATGAGCTACTCAAACTAATCAAGGCTCTAGCGCCTAGGCGGCCAACAAGAAGGATTTTAAGAACAATCCGCTAAAATTCTTGTTTGCTTATTTCTTTTTTTAAGTCTATGAATGTAGGTTTACACATTCTTTTTTTTGTTATCGAATAAATAATTCAACTGCTACAATTAGGCTTTATCGTGTGTTAACTTACAATCTCTCAAACTCCCATTTACAATTAGGAGATTATGTCACTAGACCAAATGGTACCGGGCTTTACGAATACATTTTTGGTGTCACAAAATGAAATTTTAGATACTTCAATCTTTCTAATTCTCCAATCCTTTTTTAGTAGGGGGTTTGAATTGACTTCAAACGATCCAATAGGGAGAAAGTGTAAGTGTGTAATCCAACTTCAACTGAAAAATTTAGTTGTAAAACGAGGGAAAAAAACATATGAAGGAATGAGACATGAGTTAAAGCATACACTAGGGAGGTTGAGGGCATATAAACTCATATACGTACTTCCCAACCTCGATTTGGCTAGCTAGCTTTGCGGCTGCATTGGCAGCACGATTAACTTCATGGGAGATCCGATCCCAAAAACATTGCTGAGAAGTTTAAGGATGAAATTAATGAAACACGGGATCCCCTTCGGTGCATTAATGCACCACTACATTAAAAAAACAGATCCCATATTGATGCTCTTTGTGACCAGGTGTCACCGGCCCAGCAAACCGGTTGAAACAGTCTCTCTTATATCTCTCTCTATCTCTTCGTCTTCCACCTCTCCCCTCAACCATAACCCCGACCCACTGCAAATTCCGAAATTGAAACCCAAATTTCCTCTCCCTCTGCATCATCTGACTAACCCATCCCTATCCTCATCTTCAAAACCCTAATTTCCTCTGAATTCCTTCAAATTCAAAGCCCGAGAGATGCCGAGAAAGAATACCAAAGGGGCCAGCTCTTCCAATAACACGAAGGGCGGTACGCGCCGGAGTTTGAGGCTTGCTAAATCAAGCTCTTCCAACACCGAGTCAGAGGACATCAGCACAAAAAGGAAGCTCCCTGAACGCGAGTTGGAACGACAGGTTACAGAACCTTGAAAAAGAACCTGGCTGCTAGAGCTCTCTTACACCCTAACTATATATATATTATAGTGAACTCAATCTTTCATTTTAGAAACATCACCAGAAAGACTTTGTATTTTCTGATTGAGGCTCACAAAAAATATAGAGAAGACACATAAATATGGCAGACAATCAAGATAAAATTTTCATGAAGAAGGGACACATAAAGTCTCGGAAGCATCCATCGCCGCTTTTGATGGCTCTGTTTGGGAGGAAGAAGGGAACATAGCACAATTTTCAGAAAGTCTACTTTTGTGTCTTCAAAACGTTTGTTAAACATGTAGACTTTACTCGTAGAATAAGTAAGCAGATAAAGATACCCAAAACACAAACAGCAGGTGATCTGCTCTTCAGGGTGCCTGTTTTATGCTCTAAGTTACCGGTTTCATGTGGTTCATTTCTACTTCCAAAACAACCAACCAGCATGCGACACATAGTTAATGCATCCATATCCCATAAAATTCAACAACAAAAAAAAAAGGTAGATTCTCTAGTTACATTTCTCTACATTATCGTGCATCACTTAATTTCCAAAACAATGACTGGCCAGCTTCAAGGCATACACAACAGCTATGGCTTTCAGCTTCAATAACAAACCTAACATTCCAAGATTTAGAGGAACAGACTATGAAATTACTCCTTGCTTTATTGGTACTGTTAGATCAATCACCAATATTTTCAGTTTGTTAATTTGTTCAAATCCGAACACCAAAAGACATACCCGAAATAATGCAAGAGAAATCAAAAATCAACCACGAAAACAATGATGCCGATTTTACATTACATTCTTCTCATTACAATGTCCTAAACCGGCGGATCAATTAGCCGAAAACCGACGTGGTTACCACCCAAATCATTACCTCATCACGCATGCACAGAACAAAGAAAAAACTGAGAAATCCAAAAAAAATCGACATGTCGGATCATGGGTAATGTGATGCATGTACACGTACAGCCAAAAGGGGAGGGACGAGAAAACGACATCACGTTTCTTTGTTAGTCGTAGGCGTAGAGCTCCGCCAAAAACCGGCCTCGTAAAAGCGGTCCCACATCTCCTTCTCGAAGGCGGCATCCTCCGATTCCTCCTCGTCCTTCTTCAACTCACCACCATCTACATCGTCTTCGCCGCCGCTGACCGTCTTCTTCAACTCCCCGCCGTCGCCTCCATCAAGCCCAGTGGGCCGGGGCAGCAGGCCCTTCTTGCAGCAGCGTCGCTTCTTGTTGTTCTTGGTTATGGCCCAGGCCTTCCTGCACAGCCCCCGAGGGACCTTGTAGACAGCCAAGATGAGCAGGTTCATCATGCTGCAGGGGCAGCAGCAGCACACGGCGGCGCACTCCGCCGCCGCCCCGCCAGCCACCTCCCCCACGCGCCGCCGCTTCTGCAGCGGCGTCGTGGAGGCGGACGGCGACAACTCCAGCAGAGCTTTCCGCGTCATCAATGGGCTCGGGTCGAAATAAATGGATGAGAGAGAGAGAAAAATCAGAGAGAAAATTAAGGCTCGATTATTGTTGGGATTTGAAATGGGAGTGGAATTCAAAAGAGTGATGAAGAGGAATGGAGAGGGTGGGGGGAGGAGGAGGATTGGATTTGATTGGATTCATCATCGTCCTGTTTCATAGGGAAGAGACTGTTGAGACTTTCCCAGGAAGAAAGAGAGGAGGTGATCGAACCCAAACCCGAGTCCAAAACGAGACCAAATGGGTTGTTTTGTATAAACAGAGAGAGAAAGAGATGAGTACAGGTGTACAGAACCGAAACGGACGGGGGTGGACGGTTAGGGAAAGAACGAATCTACTGGGGCTCTCTCTCTCTCTCTGGAATGATCTCTTTATTTTTGAATGTAAATATATATAGGATGGATCGATAGAGATATATACAGAGAGATATATCATATATGGTCTTGCTGGCAGATGAAGGAGTCAGAGAAGGTGAGGGAGGGAGAAGACGAAGCTGAAAAGGAGTGGAATACGTCAGGCAATGAAATTCATACATGTGGACACACAAAATATGTACAAGTTATTTGAAAAGGGCAGTCTTGTCAATACATAAGGTCGGTAGATTTTGATGTTTACCGAAATAATTTACAGCAATGTAAAGTTAAGCACCGTAAGTTGGAAGTGGGAACCTTCTGTTCCTGCATTCAGTGAGACATTGTGCTGCAATTCACAGTTGGAATTTGATATGCACTGAGGGATTAGTGATTGGTTGAGGTAATTCTTTAACAGGAATAGTCCAAGTAAATACGCTTACCCGCAACTCGGCATGAAAAGTTGTTGAGGTATAGCTTTCATGTAGGCCTCATCATGGGCCGGGCCGGGCTAGGCCCTACCCTAAAATTTAGGGCTTAGGGTAGGGCCGGGTAGGGCTTGACCAAAGTCAACAAAATTTAGGGCCGGGTAGGGCCGGGCCGGGGCTCTAATATGTAAGCCCTTACCCGCCCTAACGGCCCGTTATGTTAGGGCTAAAAGGGCGGGTCGGGCCGGCCCTCCGAATAGGGCTAAATAGGGCCGAAATGGGCCGAACGTGGTCTTTTTTTGTTTAATAAAAATTTAGTTATTATTTTTCGTTTCTTCTTAAAATTAGCTAAAGAGTTATACCGTGTAATATAAAGCTCTTTTGTTTTTATATAATCATATTTTACATAGATATATGCATTAGATTTAACTTAAGGCATTGATAAATATAAGTTTAATAGGTTAAATTCATTTACCATCTATCAAATCACTCAAAAACCATTGTTATTTCTCACAACAAATATAAATAAAAGATAAAAACCTTATAAAAAATGATAAGTTGTATTGTATGTAAAATAGAATAAACATATTTTAAAAAATAGTTTATTATTAGGGCCTAAAAGGGCCAAGTAGGGCGGGCTTTTAGGGCCGGGTAGGGCTTGGCCCTAAAGGGCCAAATAGGGCCGGGCCGTAGGGTAGGGCCGGGTTTCATTTGCTTGACCCTTGCCCTACCCTACTTGAAAGAGGCTAGGGCCGGCCCGCCCTAATGGAGGGCCGGGTAGGGCTTCGGCCCTTTAGGGTAGGGCGGGTTTTAGGGCGGGCTAGGGCCGGAGGGCCAAATGATGAGGCCTACTTTCATGCTATGATTGTCTCCACAGCAAGTTAAATAAGAAAAAAAAAATGGTGGTGTCTTTTGTTTTGACCTACGGGTGTGAGTTCCACGAACAAATTAATAATTATTATTGCATAAATCTGACTTATTAGGTGCTTGACTCTTCTAGACTTCTCTCATCCTCTAAACAAGCCTTGCTTGGGTTTAACAGGTAATCTGTGGTTACAATTGCAGGCATAAACAACGAAGAAGAGGGACTGAAGTCCTTTCACAGCCTTTTTCACCATGGGTCTTACGCGGGTTAAATGCCTTTCATTCGGTTTCGTCAGGGTCGATAGTTGTGACGGGATATTCGGGGATCCTCGGTCAGACGAACGTCGGGCAATCACCCATTCCAGAACCCGAAACTACGGTTAAAAGGGCGGCCTAGAACATAGGCAGTTTTACCCCACGACAGCGGAAGCAGCCCCTTAAGCTTGAAACTGAAGTCCACTCGATTGGCTTTTGTCAAGTCGGGGAAAGCTTTGACAATGGTACCATCAAAAGAAATCAAGTACTTGGTAACACTGGAAACAATAATACAAAACTTCAATTACCACTTTGGATCAGCTATAGTAACATAATAACCAGCTGATCCAGAACAACTGGTAGGACGCAAATTATTGGTCAGTATCACGAGCCACATCCATATAGATCTAGCACATTATCTCAGAACAACATTAATCTTTCAAAGGCATGTTTCTTTTTACAGTATTCCCAACCAGTCTTTAGGGAAAAAAAAAATCAACAAATTGCTACAACTAGCGATCTACGTACAAAAATAAATACATCAAGGGTATCTTTAACCTCCTCCCTATGTCCATATATTCGTTTTCTTCCTTCTCCTCAGCACCTTCTCTCAGAACTTCCTTGATGCATTTCCGGCGAGATATTCCCTTCTGACGAGACTTAGCTAGAGGTTTGGACAATAAATGGATCTTTCACGACCATGAGCATAATCACAATCTACCCACCAATGTATCCCAGGCGGTGAAGGATTACTGCTAGAATGAGCATTACTAATGCCAAAATTAAACCTGATTTCCCCAGAAGCCAATTCTTTGTCTTTCTCGCACCTTCCACTCCTCTTTGAATCTTATCCATCCATTGCATCTGTGATAAGAAGTTATAAAAGAGAAAAAAATTCATATTTGCAAGAAAGGATGAAGTAATATCAGAAAAATGCAGATAAAGATAACATGAAAACAACTCCCATACAATCTGGGGCAAGAACTCGGGAAACTTGCAGATAGATCTTCTCTTACAAATTGAATAAACTACTCTGAGCGTGTGCATGCTCATATTTGAAGATACAGCTTATACTATAAACTAAGACTTATTCCCACACCAGCCACCATCCTAGATGCTTTGTGTCAACCAATTATTGGTACCGAGTCTAGACATTTGTGGAACAGGTAGCATCTACTATGTTTCTTACACTTCGGCTTATGGCCTTAATAGTCACAGGGTTATTGATCTCGAAAGATGATTCCAGATTTCATTTATAGTTGAAATCAAAACATGACTGTTAATGAAGGAGCTCTACTAAATTCTAGCAAAGTGCAAAGTGAAAAGAGTACTTTCCCTAGCGGTTACAATGTCAAATTTAGTGGCACTTTATGGTACTTTAGCAGCAGTTACCAAAAACAAAAATACTTGTAAACATAGCAACCAAAAATCAAACTAATAACAAAGGAATATATCTAATATTCGACAAAGACTCAGACCAGAAATTATTTTGACCCATAAAGGAAGATCTAATTCTGACAGCCGCACAGACCAATTAGATTGACAATACAAAACCCCCTCAAAAGGAAAATCTTGATCTAACAACATCGGACTTCCTTCTCCCACAAAATTTTTTTTAAAAATAAAATAAATAAATAAACCGTGGGGAGTACAGGCCAATCAATTCAACATCACATAATCGAGTCATACAATTTTTTTAAGCTTCATCACATCCTTTCCTTTAATAATCATAAATATAAGCTTTTGTCATACAAGCATATAGATTCTCCAAAAAAATGGATCAAGGTTCACTTATGTTTAAACTCACACAGCATACAATTCCCAAAAACTGCCCAATCAGGTCATGAAAAGACGTATGAATTACAGTTCCAGTTTCTGAAGAAAAAGAAATTCTAAATGATAAACGTAATCTTATTCAGAGACCATAAGAAAAGCCAAAAACACAGCATATAGTGATTACAGTCACCGCACTCATCAAAGCAGTAAGATTTCTGTTCTCTTTTCTTATTTACCAAAAGGAAAGGAGACAATAATAATTTGATTCAGAACTATAGCAATAAACTTCCATGTATACCTGAACATAAAGTATAATTAAAAACAAAAAACAAGTTAAGTGACACCCTATAAAAAGATTTAACAACATAAAAGAAGCTGAACATTGAATTTTAACACAAGCATAATCGAAACAAACACATTGAAGTGTACAGAGAAATTACCATTTTGTCCAGGGTCTCTGGTGACAAGGAAGACATTGCTTGATGAGCTTTTTCCGCATCTTCCCCAGAAATATTCAAACCAAACTGCTGACTCATGTTTGCCATCATGTCTGGACTCATATTCTTCATCATTGATGACATCATCTGCCAGAGAATACATCATTAGTTAAAGCAAAAAAGACAAACTGATCAAAAGTTGAGGTACAGTTCTCTTCTAATTAAAACACTGGTATGGAGTTATGGACACATTTTAGGATCTAAACAATGGTATCAAGATATAATGTATATGCAACTTCAACGGGAATACGTTAGGATCTAAACATTTTAGGATCTAAACTATTCCAGTGGTGCAATTCTGTCCATATTGGACGAGATAATTTTGATAACTGCTGCTGGAAAGGGAGATGTGAGCCACACAAAAGTTCCATATAGAACTGCACATTCCTTCAACTACAGAGAATTACTGTAATTTTAAGATTCAATAACTAACATGGCTTAAGCATATGTGTGATTTATTCTAAATTTAAACAAACTGCCTACAATCAACATCCTTCTTGATTGTTTACCTACGTTTACAATATTCTATAGTACAAGTTGTAATTTATCTTGAGATAACTATTATATATGCCCTGGTTCTAACAGGAATACGTTAATGGGAAAATATTAGAAAGAACACGGATGCAGAATGAGAATGACTGATATGTTGGTGCACAAATTCAACAAACCTGCCGCATTGCAGGATCTTTCATTTGATTTCTCATTTGTTCTTGTAAATCAACAGCAGAGGCAGGGAAGCTTGACTGAGGAGTACTTCTCACATTTGGCACTAGTCCATGAGAACTGCTTGCACCTTCATTATGAGCCACATTCACAGCAGAACTTTCACGGCTATTCGATGAACTTTGCCTGTTAGCATTGGATGATGGTGGTGCTGCCCCTGTCATGGAAGATGCCATTTCAAACATTTTCTGGAGCTCTTCGGGGGGCATTTTGCTCATCATATCAGACGCAGTTTTAAGCATATCTGGAGACAAATTTGGTGGAACTGATCCGGGTTTAACATTGTCCAAGTTAGACGGTGGTGTTGGAGATAAGCCCTTCCCTTTTGAAGCCATTTCAAACATTCTCTGAAGCTCCTCCGGAGGCATTTTACTCATCATATCAGACGCAGTTTTCAACATATCTGGTGACAAATTTGGTTGAACTCCCTTGACAAATGGATTATCTCCTTCAAATGAGGATGCCATTTCAATCATTCTTTTCAGTTCTTCCGGAGACATTTTTCCTATCATACTTGAGGCAGTCTTAACCATGTCAGCAGGAACCTCCTCGGGTTTTCCAGAACTTAAAGCAGCAAGGGTATCCGGATCAGCATTTGAGATAAAATCTTGGAATGATCTGCAAACCAGGCAAAAAGGCATAATGTTATACGAATTCATTCAAGATACTAATTAAATAGCCAGGCCCTGTTTTGGGGGTCACGGGCTTCAACAAAATTTTATTCCCAATACCCGTTATAAATGAACAAGATATAAACAGAAAGCAGAAGCCCACTAAAAACTAATTTCACAGTATCACCCGCCACAAAAAAAAAAAAAAAAAAAAAAAAAAAAAAAAAAAAAAACAGGTACAATTGATAGTATAATATACAGAGAAATAGATAACTCAAAAGATGCACGAGTTTATACACAAGTAAACAAATCATCAATAATATGTTTACATGTAAAACATCTCAAGTGAAAATTATTTCAATTTGCAAAATTACTGAAAGAGACAGTTCTGGCTGGGTACTGTACCAAGTTAATTTGAATACACTTCATATTGTTGCATAGGCTCATTCTTATCTAGTCAGACATCAAGAAAAACCATCTTGTTAAATGGATTTAACCTTAGAAAGCAAAACGTACATTAACCACTATATGTAAGCCATCATTTCTAAACCCCACACAAGTGAAACAAAACGTATCTCAACTTCGCATCCCAGTTGCTCTCTCAGATGCGCATGAACATGTACAAAATACAGGATGTAAAACAAATCTGTCGTGTAAACAAATCTACTAAGAAAGTTTGTCACATTTGACCACCACTAGACTTCGTATGATTCCTCTTTTCTTGTTCACTTAAAGTCCAAGTCTTAAGAAGGAAAAAAAAAACCAATCATAATCAATCCTTCATAAACAACACAAACCTGAGAGTTGCTGGGTCATTCTTTAAGGCCTGCAAATGCTCTGAATTGTTTGACGGAACCCCAGAATCAGCTGCAATTTGAGTCTTGGGAACGTCTCTTTTTTCATGTAGTTTAGTAGATGAGCTTTTATGGTTGGCAGAAGAGACAGTCTCAACTTCTTCAGTTATTTCTTCAATTACCAGTCCTATAATATAAACCACATTCAATATTCTACTACAGATTTCAAATCTGGCACAATTTTTACTGGAACGTAAAAGGATGAAAAACAACATACTTCTTGGTGCAGACACACTGCCCTCTGTACCCAATTTTTCCTTGGCATCCCTGTAACAACAAATGATCATTTAGTATCAAAATAATCAGCTTTCATTTGTGTAACAACTGGCAACTAGATTCTAGCAAATGCTGAAGAGAGGGGAGTCAACATCAATCAGTACCCTTCACTCATTTTTATTATTTTAGCCAGATATACCCCATACCCGCTATAATGGGTTCAAAACTAGGGCCTCCTCTAGGTAGGAACATTAAGGGGGTTCAAATCCATCACCACAAGGGAACTGACCCTGGGCCTGACCATTCCCACTAATCCCTCATTTGTGAACATTGATCTTAATATCTAAAATATAGCAAACAATCTAGGTAGAATTAAATTAAAATACCAGGATCTAAACTCTATGGACAAATAGGTCAATAGGCAGTTTTTGGCGATATACAGAGAGGTGGAAAAGGTAATAGTGTATTCGAATCAGATGTGAGCATAGTACTGAATCCCACCTTCATCCAAGTTGGGAATTCATGGTAGCAGTCACAAACCTCCATCCAAGTATTAAACAAAACATGGAAATAATAACAGTTTAAGGGTCACCGCTCAAACAATCCTATACTTAAGTCGACTCGTTTTAAATGCCTCATAACATATATATGCACCATATTTAAGAGAATTTAGGAGATACACAATAATCTCCTCTATCTAAAGAAAAACAAAAAGAACAGAAAAAAGAAGTGGTACATTACCTTAGAACATCTGCAATAGTTTCATCATCTGGGGAAACTTCATGTGCCATGGTCAGGTCAGAGACAGCATCCTAAGAGATGTAAAAATTAGCATCACCAAATCACAACAGATATACAGAAAATTATGTAAACCGAGATAACTTGTAATTAACACTCTCAAAAAGGTCAATTCAATCTACCCTCCAAAGTGAATATTTAATCATTTTTATTGAAGGGACAGTCCACTGAATTTTGGAAGTGCCAATAAAATCGAGACCAAAAAAGTATCAAAGATATTCAGAAATATATATGCTAGGATATGACAGTTATATAAACACACTCACTTCCAATTGACCCAATTCTTTATATGCTTGACCTCTACGATAGAGAGCTTTCGCATTCTGTGCATCATATGCCAGTACCTGAAGTAATAAAATACAATAGTTAAGCTAGACAAAGCTAGGTTGCAAGCAAGGACAAAATGAACTAATAGAAGATCGATGTTTGTTAAATATCTGTGAGGACCCACAGGTTATTAAATTAGCAGCTAAAAACATGGAGAAGCATTATGTTAACTATATGAATCCCTAATGACATATAATTCTCATATTGTACTACATGAGTCGAAAACACCTTTCGTTTCCTCTTATACCTCAGAACCTTCTTTAATGCATTCATCGTACTGCCTTGTTTTTAAGTAACACGACATTAAGTTGAGTGAGCATGCCATCAGAAGTGATCTTCCTTTGGAGGACGTAAGGCCATTCAAGTTTGTCTTAGCCTGAGACGTTAGACCGAATACTACTATTAGAGAGATAATTAGAGAGATAATACTATGGCAATCAAAAGTAAGAGAAAAAACAAAACAAAAGATTAGTATTAACGTACAAGTGCGTATTTCTGCAAGGCATCATTGAACTTTCCCTGGCTGTGAAGTGCATTTCCCTGCAGATTTTACACAAAAGGATAAATATGGGAAGATATGATACATTAGTACACAAGTAAAGAACATGAGCAATCTAATAGACGAAATGTTTATCCTTTCTTAAGAATTAAATAAATCATCTGAACTTTCCAGATTAGTCTAAGTGGGTTAATTTTGATTTTCCACCCATTTAAACCAGAAGAAATTAATATGTCTAGCCATATATCTCAAAGCATACAATAATGTTCTAAAGGTGATGTGTTGACTGTCAAAGAAAAAATAACTCTGTACATTGTTTTCAGTAGCACTTTATGGATTCTGTAGAGTATTGCACAAATGAATTCATCAGAAAAATCCCCAATTAAGAAGAGCACAAGAGCAAGAGGCAGAGAGAGAGAGAGAGACACTCAGAGCCACTATAAAACAGGAGAGAGGGAGCAAGCAATCCATGAAAAGGACATGATGAAATTTTGGTGGAACTTGTTCATCTTACAGTGTTTTCTGCTGCTTTTACAAAAACTGTAAATTTATTTATCGGCAATTTTTAAAGCTTGACCCTAACATAACCGACCGATCAGTAAATCCTCACCAGCCATAATGTAGCGTGTAAGACACTCGTTAGCTTAGACATGGAATCCATTAATTCCTGAGAACTCAAAAGGGTGAAACTAAAAAGAACAGTTGTGTGATCGTTTGGTCTTAAGATGACTATGCCATTACCTGATTCTTAAGCATCTGAGCTGCATTCAACTTGTAACCGACTTGGGCTTCAGCACGTGCGTGCATAGCTGCTATCTCTTCAGGCGACGCACTAGCGATCTTCTCTCCAATCTCAGCCATCTCTTCTGGGCGTGTGTGTTTCAATTGCTCGGCAGCCAGTTTCAAATCTTCAGGCCTCATGTTCTTCATGCTCTCTGACGCCATCTTCATCAATTCTGGATTAGCCATCATCTGCAATGACAATACAAACAATAAGACCACCCGTTGACTGAAACTAAAGACAAACTGAACCTCCCAATGTGTATGGAATAGACAACCACCCTACCAGCAATGCCCAAACCTTCGAAGTATTGAAATTATCACACACCAGTAAAATAGTACATTACAATACTTCTTCAAAACTATGCAATTCAAATAACCAACCCGTGTAAAAAATCCGCACATCATAAAAACCCTACCGGATAAATCTTAATGAGCAAATCAAATATTTAACCTCGTATATGATCGTACATAATCAATTGATAAACATAAAACCAATATGGAAATTTTGAACAAGAAAGTGTAATCGACCTGTTGCTGCATCCGGGCGAAATCGGCGGGTGACATACGACTCATCTGCTCCTGAGCAAGTTTCATTAATTCTGGATCCATCATATTCATTCCGTTGAACATTTTGACTTATCGTGAACGGTAAGAGTGGAGACGAATTGGAGAATTATGAGTAACGAAAACAAGTTTTCATAGGATATGAGGAGAGTAGATGGAGTTAAATAGGAAGAGGAAGACAACAAAATAAGGGTCTCGGTCGGAGCTCCGGTCGCCCACCAAATCTGAAAGGAAGAAAGAAAGGTCGTTTCTTCTTCTTTATTTCTGATACCGAATGAAAATCCAGTAAAACGAAGTGTCGTAGAACGGTAGAAGAGTCGAATATTTGTGTTTCGTCTGTTGAAACTACCAATACTACCCCGGAGGGTTTCTTAACCTTTTTTCATGAGAGAAAAGCGGTCTCTGCCGCGTCATCACGCAAGTCCACGTGGCTAACAATTGTCTAACCATTTTTACTTTTATCCCTACTATGTAATAGTAAAATAGAATCAGTCTCCTCATTTTATTAAAGAATCATTTATATAGGGTGACGATTACAATTGTAATAATAATTACATATATGATCATAATCACTGATTGAAACGTTACATGATTGATGACTAATTTTCTAATTTCACTATCGTCATTACTTTGACAAAGACACACTAATGGTATTTTCCTTTAACACTCTCTTTGTGCCGAGTCAAAGATGAAATGGTGCATAAATCGTTGCCTCATTAAAAACCTTGCCAAGTAAAAAAACTCAGTGGGACAAAATAAAACTTGTTCGAAGGGAAAAAAAAGCACAACGCACCTTTAACCTTTAAGAATGACATGTGTGTATTAGACTTCACCCTGAAGTCTACATCTCCCCCTGATCCTTACATCAATCAAGAAAGCTTTCACATTCCTATGTTTTTCACATGTTCCTCAAATATTGCTTTGGGTAATGATTTGGTAAACAAATCTGCCACATTCTCCTCAGACCTTACTTGATTCACTTGAATCTTGAGAAGAACTTGTTGCTTATTATAGAAAAATTTTGGCAATATGTGTTTTGTATTATCACCCTTGATATAACCGAGCTTCATCTGTTCGAGGCAAGCTGCATTGTCTTCATAAATGCAAGTAGGCTTTCAGTGGTACAACTTAAACCACTAGTCCCTCGAATATGTGTAATGATGGACCTTAACCATATACACTCACGAACCGCCTCATGTAGAGCAATGATCTCAGAGTGGTTCGAGGAGGTAGCCACAAGGTTTTGCTTGGTTGATCTCCAAGATATAGTCGTGTTCCCAATGGTAAATACATAACCAATTTGAGAACGACATTTATGTGGGTTAGAGAGATACCCAGCATCAGCAGACCCAATCAAAACATTATTTGGGGTTTCAGTGTAGGGGGTAATACTTTCTC
Organism: Potentilla sterilis; assembly: GCA_963682095.1. Taxonomy (NCBI): domain Eukaryota; kingdom Viridiplantae; phylum Streptophyta; class Magnoliopsida; order Rosales; family Rosaceae; genus Potentilla; species Potentilla sterilis. Next base: position 29,195,999 of record OY821755.1, on the reverse strand, counting down.
TATCTACATTTCCTTTAGGGGTTGAATTTCCATTTGTGGTCCCTCTTGTCTTTATGTAGGGAAAGAATAGACCCAAGTCAATGGTTCCTTTTAGGTATCGAAATATGTTCTTAATACCATTCAAATGACGTTGCGTTGGTTCTGAGCTAAATCTAGCTAACAAGTTCACTGAGAATGCAATATCTGGTCGAGTACATTGAGCTAGATACAATAATGCGCCTATTGCACTTAAGTAGGGAATTTCTGCTCCCAATAGCTCTTCGTCATCTTCCTTTGGGCGAAATTGATCTTTCTTTATATCCAAACTTCGACTGATCATGGGAGTGCTAACAGAATGCACTTTGTCCATGTTAAATCGCCTGAGTATCTTTCGGACATACGCAGACTGGTGGATAAGTATTCCATAAGCTCGACGTTCTAGTTCAAGACCTAGACAAAACCGATTTTTCCCAAGATCTTTCATCTCAAACTTGGATTTCAGGTAGTTTGCGGTTTCTCTTATTTCATTAAGAGTACCTATTATGTTCATTTCATTGACATATACAGCTACAATTGCAAATCCGGAACTTGTTTTCTTTATGAATACGCAGGGGCATAGTTCATCATTCTTATATCCCTTCCCAATAAAGTAGTCACTTAGACGGGTATACCACATCTGCCCGGATTGTTTCAATCCGTAAAGTGAGCGTTTCAATATGATTACAAACGCACTCCGTGGTTTAGAGTCACTTGACTTGGGCAATGAAAGGCCATCAGGCACTTTCATATATATATATATATATATATATATATATATATATATATATATATATATATCTCTCTCTCTCTCTCTCTCTCTCTGAATCAAGATCCCCATAGAGATATGTTGGAACCACATCCATGAGCTGATTTCCAATCGTTCGGAAACTACTAAGCTAACTAAGTAGCGGAACGTTATAACGTCCATTAAGGGAGGGTATGTCTCATCATAGTCAACTTCAGGGCGTTGTGAGAAACCTTGTGCCACAAGGCGAGCCTTGTACTTTAGGATTTCATTCTTCTCATCACGCTTTCTGACAAAAACCCATTTATGTCCTATAGGCTTTACACTTGGTGGGGCTAGCACTACCGGACCAAATATGTCTCTTTGCCTGAGAATCTAGTTCTGCTTGGATTGCTTCTTTCCATTTAGGCCAATCTGCTCTTTGTTGACATTCTGCAACAGAGCGTGGTTCGATATCATCGTGCTCTATGATTTCTTGAGCAACAATGTATGCAAATACATCATCAATGTACATGGAAGATCTTTCCATAAACTCGTATGCATCCTCATAATCCATTGAGATTTCTTTGTTCTCTGGAATCATTTCAAACATCGGAGCGACCTCCAGTATTGATTCATGGACATAACTATAGTCAGAAACAATCTCATGGGAGGGATTCTCTACATTGATGATTAATAGATCGGGTTGTGCCTTACTCGCCCACTTTTTTTTTGGGTGAGTGTCAGTCGAACCATGTGGCCTTCCCCTCTTCCTTTGGGGAGCCACGACCTCAACCACACCTCCACTAAGTGTGGTAGCAATGCCTCTATCTGAGGCGTTGTGCCCCTTTTTGGAGACTTCTAACTTTGCAGGCACATTCGCAGCTGGTATATGTGATCTTGTCACTTTAGCAATATTAGAAAACGCATCAGGCATCGAATCAGCTACGTTTTGAAGATTGATTATTCTTTTCACTTCTCTTTCACATTGTGAAGTGCGGGATCAAAATGAGACTGAGTGGGGACAGACCACTACAATTCCTGTCGTTTCCTTAGAAAATCATTTTTCTTATCTCCCCCTAACGACGGGAAGACTGTCTCATCAAAGTAACAATCCGCAAATCTAGCGGTAAAAAGATTGCATGTCAAAGGTTCCAAATAGCGGATAATAGTTAGAGATTTGTATCCAATATAAATACTCAATCGTCTCTAAGGACCCATTTTAGTGCGCTGTGGGGGCGCAATAGGCACATATACTGCGCAACAAAATATGCGTAAGTGTGAAATATCAGGCTCATATCCAGTAACCAACTGGTACGCAGAAAATAGTTGACTAGCAATGGGTTTGAAACGAATAAGTAAAGCTGCGTGCAATATTGCATAACCCCAAGCAGATATAGGCATGTTGGTACGCATAACCAGTGCCCTAGCCACCATCTGTAGCCTTTTGATGGTGGCCTCTACGAGACCATTTTGTGTATGCACATGGGGTACAAGATGCTCTACATCGATCCCAATTAACATGCAATAATCATCAAATACTTTTGATGTGAACTCTCCAGCGTTGTCAAGCTTTATAGACTTGATACGGTGATTAGGGTGGTGAGCCCTTAAACGTATAATCTGTGCTAGGAGTTTTGCAAATGCAGCATTTTTTGTGGAAAATAATGCGACATGTGACCAGCGTGTCGAAGCATCTACCAGAACCATAAAGTACTTGAATGGCCCGCATTCTGGATGGATAGGTCCACACATATCACCTTGTATCCTTTATAAGAATGAAATATTTTGTTTCATATCTTTAGCATAGGAATGTCTCGATCCTGTTTTTGCTAAAGAGCAGGCTTTGCAAAACGAGTGATGTGCCTTTGAAATAGTCAATGAGGCAGATGGACATAGCGCATCTGGTGCTTCAGAAGGTAATGGCTGTGTTGAAGCAACACTACAACCGGCACTTTGTATTGTGTCGGATTTTTGTCCCATTTTATTTCTTCCTCGGACGAAGGGATGTCCGTGTGAGTTCTTTAAAACACGAACCATGATGTTGCGACCAGGGTGTCCTAGTCGGTCATGCCAAAGTATATATGTGTTAGTATCCCAAATTTCTTTGTTGGTGACAGCATAGGATTCAATAATCCTGATGGTAGTGAGATATAATCCATTACCTTGACGCATTAGTTTTTCTAAAATGTGTTTCCTTCCACATTCATAAGAAGTAATATACAAATATTCAATTTCATTCTCACAGTAAGTTTGCAAATGATAACCGTGGGCACGAATACCTTTGAAACTTAACAAGGTTTGATTGCCTCTAGGTGCATATAGAGCGTTTGTGACTTTTATCATTGTGCCGTGAGGCACAAAAAATGAGGCATTTCCTCGCCCCTTTATTACTTGTGATAATCCCTCCAACATAGTCACAGATGTGTTATAAAGAATTAATTCAACAAATAATTGTCGATTCCTTAAGATAGTGTGAGTAGTCCAACTATCAGCTAAGCATTCTATTTCTCCTCGATACATTCCTACAATTAAATTGGATGAGATTATTAAATAAAGTCGAAAAATATATCTCATATTCTTTAGAGTATTTCGATTGAGGTAGAATGATATGCTTGTCATTATAATATTATTTGTTTTCTTTTATTTGCTAGATGTATTACTTTACATCGTAATAGTACTATTTTCGAACCATGTATATATAGAGAATAAAATTGAATAAAATTCAATACTTTATAATAAAATCTGAAATTTATTAATAAGCCAACGATAATCAAATCAAAGTCTTGGACATCAAAATCCAATTCAACAAACCATTATTCTAATAAACTTTAAGACCAAAACAATAATCTAATTAAAATAAGGCATGCCGCCTTTATAGCGTTCTTGGAAAGGTAAATAAATAAATAAAGCAGATCAATCATCAAAGTCTGGAACATCCATAGAATGAGCAGGGTTCGTGTTGCCATTGAAGTCTACAATTGTAAGGTTGACATCAGTGTCATCGCCTCCGTCTTCCATATAGTGAGCCTCTTGTTCTCTAGACTCCCCTTATCTCTTGTAATTGGCTGCTACTTTGTTGCTTGTCTGGTAGTTCTTATACCAGTGCTCAGTAGCTCCACACCTATAGCATGGTTCATTTCCAACTCTCTCCCTTTTAACTGTAGGGTTCTTGGGTGCTTTTGCACCTTGGCCCTAGCACCACCATGGCCACTAGGACCAGCACCACCTTCTCTGCGCCATACATTAGGAGGGCCTCCACGGCCCATAGGTGTCTTTCCACATGGTGCATTGTGTCCACGTGGGTAGGGCTAAACACGTCCAACCCCGTTTTCTTTGGGGTTCTTTCCCCCTTTTATCTTGTCATAGTTAACCTCATGAATTTTCTTTGTCTCAACGGGTCTGACATTATTGTTCATAAGAACTTGATCATGCCGCTCAGCCACTTGCAATATGTTGATCAATTTCTTGAAGGTTGTGATATTTTTCTTGTCATACTATAGCCTATACTGGTTCGCTAGTATGAGTGCTGAAGTAGGAAAAGTGGAAAGAGTCTTCTGGATCATATCATCTTCTGTGAGTTCCTTGCCACAGAAATTGAGACGTGCTTTAAGGAGCAACATGTCCTTGTTGAATTCATTAACCCTTTTGTAGTCAAGAAAGCGGATTTCATTCCATTGAGCATTCAGTTCTGGGAGTAAAATGTCATGAATGTTCCCAAAACGTCACTTTAGGGGATCCCACAGTTCTTTGGATGTTTTCAACTGAAGGTACTCCCAGCGTAAGCTAGAGTCAATATGTCGCCTAAAAAACATTAGGGTGTTTACTTTGACTTTCGCAGACGGTTCTTCGTCCTTAGGGTCGGTGGAGGGTGTGATAGTGAAAGTATAGTCATTTCCAAGAAAGACAGTTTCCACATCTGAAACCCAACGGTGGTACTCAATTCCTTCTGAGTACAGTATTTCAAATTCAGGTCGAGTTGGATCAGCCATCTTGATTTACCTGAAATGGTAAATATCCGTTTCCTGTTACGCGGCTCGGATTTAACAGAAACCGGGTCGGGCAGTGTCACGCCCTGGTCCCTGCATCGGTGGGGTTTAGGCAGCTGGCGCCGATCTCGAAGTGTGATCGAGTGTTACAAAGCGGAATGTAAATAAAAAAATAAAAACACTTATTTCTAGGCTCTTCACTCTAGGCTCATTCGACACTTCGACCCGACAAACACTAAACACTTCTCTGCAAAACAACAAGTAAATGGGTGGGTGAGCAAAGTCACGCTCTCAGTGAGTGCCCTATGTAATATGCCAGCAAAGCCATGTTATTTTACGCACGCTACAAAATACGTATATCATATATTTCACGTCAACCACAATACAATTTGTCATATTACACAATCCCTTCTTATTGGATATCCTTCAATTTAGTGATCACCACGGGCACTTAATGCACACAGCTCTATACATTCGTGTGTCACATCCTTACTTCGGCATAACCAATCAAGAAGTTCAGATGTTCCATGATTTACCAAACAATGTCCAGCTCATAATATATATAAATACCGCATATTTCACAAATCGACATGTTTCACTTGAAAATAGAGAGATATTTCATAAATAGATCAAAATCATGCTTTTCGACTATTTTAAAAGCATATAAAAATATTTGAAACACATTACATAAACCACTCACCTCGACACGCTACCCCGTATTACCGGTTGTAAACCGAATTTCTAAAACGAGCAATCTAGAAATCACCGTTGGATCTAATTTCAACCACCATGGATAGAAAGATCGCGTTGATATAAATCTGTAGTCGTTCGCGGATTCAGAATCGGAGCTACGGATCAAAAGTTATGACCTGACGAAAATTTAGACTACGAAAACTAGAGAGAGAAAGCTAGTGAGAGAAAGTTAGAGAGAGAAACTCTATGTAAAAATGATACGGAAATGAAAAATTGTTGAAGTCCTATTTATAGGGAAGCAAAGCTAATCAAAGAGTGACAAATGTCAAAATCTAACATTTCCACCTACAAGCTTTCACCACATGTCACACAAGCACAAAGTCTTCTCTCTCCATTTGACAAGTGGCAAATGACAAGACTCAAGTGGATCAGCACATGGGCTGATAGAAACGTGGGGACAAAGTCAGTCTAAGGACCAATCACGAGTTGCCACGTCATCAAGTAGTGAAATTTAGACCTAATTTTCAAAAAATTGCTAAAAATAGCCCGTGAACTCAAATAATTCACAGAAAAATGTGACGAACTCGTGACGACCTCTACTTTTTATTTCTCATAAGAGAAATAGTAATTGACCAACTTTAAAAATCGTGATATTACAGGCAGTAATCCGGGTCGAGCAGCAATCGGGTAGAGGCAGAAAATCCGGGTCGAGGAGCCGGGCTGGGATGTCCGATCTGGGTTCGAAAAAGGGGTCGGTACCGGAGGGTGCTGGGTCGAGGCGTTGCCTTTGGGTCAAGGGCTCCGGGTTACGGATCAAGATTGGGACCGGCGTCGGTGTGGTGGTCGTTGGCGCTGGTTTGGGCAGAATTCGGAGCAGCAGCGGCAACATCGTTTGTCGTCGGCCGTGGGCTGGGAAATGCGAGGTCCAAGGATCCGGTCGACGGACGCGTTGGGGCAGGCCTAGCGAGGCTAGGCTTGGGTGTAACACCCCAAACCTAGAACTACCTTGACTTTGCTTAATTGCATTGCATTTATATATTAATTCGTCTTATCATTAAATTAGCCTCTCCTCTTAGAATTTTTTTTTATTTTTTTTATAAATTAGTTTCATAGCTTAGAAAACTAGAGTGCGACGATACGAGAGTGTAGGCGCAAGCAGCATGTTAAACAGAGTTTTAACGAAGAAATTATAAGTATTTTCATGTGGGGGGGCCTTTTGGTATTTGCATGACCCTAGTTTAATTGAAGCTGAACAATTTCTCCCCTCATTCTTGTTGCACGGGAAGGAACAGAAAAAAAAGAGGGAGAGAAAGAGGGGAGGCACCTCACCCTTGCCACCACCACAAAAGTCAACTCTAGCGCCGATTCCGGCCACCTCCGATGCCTAAATTGGTGCCAATCTCTTCCTCATCTCATGGGGTTTTCTTTTTATACTAGTCTTCTAATCTAATTCCTCTTGTGCTTAACAAATCGAAGGGTAGAGAAGATTGAGTAGTTTCTGGCAAGTTTTACAAATTCCGGCCAAACCATTAAGAATTTGGAGAAATCTCAAGGCAAAGAGTTGTTCCCTACCTCTTGGGTTTTGTTTTAAGTATAAGATTGCATCTAGTTTGAAATTTTTGAAGGTTGGGTTTTAGCCACCATGAGCCACCGCGGCTTCGCCGCTTCCGGCGGCGTTCCATGGTATTCTTTTTATCATTTTAGGTATTGTTATACTTCCTAGATAGTGTGAGTGCTAGACTAAGTAATTGGTTAAATTTTTGGATGAGGAATTAGGGTTGGTGGTGAGAATAATTGGAAAATTGTGAATTTGAGGTGTTGGGATTAAAGGGAAGGTGGTGGAAGGATGTATTGATAATATAATGAGGACATAGAGGTTTGGGTGTGAGGGAGAGCAACGATTCCTAGGAGACATCCATGTTTTCTCTACTTGGTTTATTTGAATTCGAGTTTAAATATTGTCTACATAATTAATTGTCTAGGTAATCCGGTTGAGGGAGTTTCCGAGGACGATCTCGAGTTGGGACACATCTAGCCATTCTTCTTTGTGAGTTGGACTTTGTTTTTTAAATAATTGTACGAAATTACTCCTGTTGACAGTATATTTGGTGCACCGCCAAGCATATTCAACGACCTCGTAGACCGGCCAATCGGCGCGATAGGTCCTGCTTCCGGCATGCATCGGGTAGACCGGCACCTCGGCTACATCTCCATTGTGGAAGATCACCGGTGCCGCCTCTGGAAGGCGTGCCACCGGGCTCCGCAAGTAGCTTCGTGAGCAGGAATACTGTACCTCCATCCAACATTGGAAACATGGTGTAGGAGGGGGCATTCCTTAGTTATAAAAGGAAGGCTTCCCCCTTAGAATCTAAGGACTGGCAACTGGGCATTCCACTCTTGTAACCCCGATGGCTTATTAGCCGGCTATAGTATATTCTAAGTGGACGTAGTCATGTCCACCGATAGCATGGCGAACCACTATAAACCCTTGTGTCGATCTTTATTATTGCTTTTGTTAGAGTCTTCGGATTCTGGCAGAAACATTTGGCGCCGTCTGTGGGAAGCTGTACGAAACGTTTTGTTGCTTTACTAGTGGGTAGAGATCAATCATCAATCAAGTCCATTTTTGCCTTTAATCACACCATCGGCAAGCAGGTCCGGCAAAAAAAAAAAAAAAAACCTGCTGCCTTGGGTCGGCATCCCAGCCCAGGCCCAGCAGGGTCAACCGGTCAGCTGTGGTCAACGGGGTAGCGGGTCCAACGGTCCGGCCCAGTCAACAAGTCGGTCTCCAGCGCAGCCGCACCCACGCAGCCTCAGCCTCAGCCTCGCTCCTCCCCCGGTTGCAGCCGTGCCCCCCCCCGCTGGCATCTCCCTCTCCGGTCGTAAGTCCTCCGATCCGGTGGCCTTGCTACTCTGGTGCGGGTGCGGTGGCTGATGTCCTCCTCTCAGTGTACGGGTCCAGTGCCAGAGACCCCGGGTGCAGGTGAGGTGCGGTTTCCTCTTCTCCGGTTCGTCCTCTCCGGTACGGTCTTGTCCAGCTGATCATCTCCTCCGGTGCGGGTTCCTATCCTCCGGTGCGGTGCGGTCGCCTCCCTCTCCAGTCGTCTCCCTTCCTCTCTGGGTACGGGTGCATCATCTCCTCCGGGTGCCGGTGGCTCCTCCTCCGATTCGGGTCCTCACCGCTGGGTCTTCCTCTCCAGCCGACAGGTCTCCCATCTCCGGGCGGTCGAGTTGACGCCATCTCCGAGCGATCGTCTTTCTCCGGGCTCGGTCGTCTCCCTTTCCGGGCATCGCTCCGGTGCTGTACTGCTCGGCTCCTTCGGTGCGGATATAGAAAGAAAGAGAATGGAAAACCAGAGAGGCAGAAAGCTTGCAGGAGCTGCAAGTGCTGCAGCAGCTGCACCCGCAGCGAAGAGGAAGAAGAAGGAAAAAGAGCGGGAAAGGAGGAAGAAAAAAGAAAGAGAAAGAAGGGGGCCCAGCCGGTCAGCCCGGTCAAAGGGTAAAACGGGCCAGGAAAAAAAAATACAAAAGTTAATGAGCATTTTCTCAGGGCACCAAAATATTTCCTCGGGACACCCACTCATCTATGCCATTCTTCTCTGATCGTTTCTGCAGCAGCTTCCAGTAAAGCTAGGTCTTTAACTCTCACAATTATATTTGCTCCACCTTTATGCAAGTACTGTGCTCTATATTTGTTGACAGTAGCCATAGAGAGGCTACCCAGGCCCCCAGACCCGCAGCCAAGACTTCTGGACCCGGCCGAGGGCCCGGGGCCAAAACATGAACACCTGCACCCGCGCCCGGGTAGGTCTTACCTGTGACCTCGGTCCGGGAACCGGGGATGGCAGCTCCCCAAACATGGGCCGAAACAGTACAGTAATATGTGCAGAAGGGGGCTAGTTCCACATCGAAGGGTGAGGCCAGTCCTCACACCCAGCAGCCTATATATGAGTCCCAACTACCCTCATTAATAGGTAATCAATACTTCAACTACTCATTCCCGCTTAAGTTATCAGTTTATTCCAACTATACTGACTTAGGCATCAGAGCAGAATAGACAGGCCCCGCCCCGTATTCCCTTAGTTAGCAGGGTTTGCAGGGAGGAATCACACCAAGATCCACCAGTATCTGTGGGTCTACGGATTCAGACAGAAACAATTGGCGCCGTCTGTGGGAAGAGTACGAAAAGTTTGTGTTGTCACACGAGCGGGAATGGAATCGATCAGTCTACGCGTCGCAAAAAAAAAATGTCTGGAAGCACAGGAGAAAAGAGGGAAGGAAATCCAGAGGACCGATGGGTTCTGGAGCCGATGCTAATCCAAATCCCGGGGGTGGGACAGGAGCAGCCCGCTGGAGGTTGTAGTCAGACCGCTGCTGCTAGCCAAGATCCAGGGAACACCGCGGACTCCGACCCGGGCGGCATGGCGGGAGAGATAGAATAGATGAAAGCAGAAGTCGCGCGGTTGCGAGAAGGAGGTAATCAGGACCGAATGATGGCGGAAGCTAGGTACCAGAAGATGGAAGCGGTGAACGCCACGCTATTGGCAGTCTTGGAAAAAGGGCAATTGCAGAACGCCGCACTGGCGAAAGCATTGGAAGCATCGAGGGAAGGCATCAAGTTCCCACACCTGGAGGTGGGACAACCCACCGGGAGGAGAAAGATCGTGCATGGAACGATAACGCTCTTCCCAAAAATCATGAAGAACTCCGGAACCCCCCCGCTCCCACACCGAGCCAGTACTTCATCGGATGGGGAGGCCGGTTCAACTGCCGAGGCGCTCCAGACGCTGTCCACCTCGGTATCAGATAGGAAGCCAACGAGAGGAAGGCAGCAAGACCGCTCACGAGCGCGCGCTTCCACGAGCGGGCCGGACCGTTCCCTCACCAGGTATTGGAATCTGGGGGAGCTGACACACGAAGATCGCTGAGGCTAGTGTACACCCGGGCAGGGTGCCCGTTTCAGCACCTGGACAGCTTCAGATCGCAGATGGGCGCCACCCGCTGCAACATATTCCAAGAGACGCTCTAGGGGGAGGCGTTGGGATGGTTCTACGAGTTGTCGGTGAACTCGATAAAGTCATTCGAACGGCTGGCAGATAAATTTGTTAGCTGGTTCATCCTCAAGGCAAGGGGGCTCAAACGTCGACGGTCCTCTTTGACTGCATGCATGCAGAAGACGAGGGACTGCGAGCGTTAGTTAACCGATGGCAGACCGCAACAGCAGGGGTAAGGAACCTCGATAAAGAAATTGCCTAGACAACATTTAAGCAGGGGCTGAGACCCGGGGAATTCTCCTATGCCGTGCGGATAGAGAGGCCGCGGAGGTACGACGAGTTGATGACTAAGTCGTCAGACATGCCCAGGCAGAGCACGATACCTACGGGAGTCGGCTGCCTAAAAGGACACAAGATGACCCGTTACCGACTCAGCGTTGGCAGCGAGGCCGAGGACCGAGGCGCCCGCCCGTTACAGAAGCCAAGAACTAGGGCAGTCACAGGATCTCGTCGGAAGACGATAGGACCGCACCTTACCATCAGGAGCAGCGCGAGCGACTGCTAGCTATTATGCCAGCGGAGCAGCCCGAGCGACCGCTAGCCATTATGCCAGCGGAGCAATGCTAGCGACCATTGGCAATTATGCCAGCGGAGCGGCGCGAAAAGTCGACCACCCTAACTACCTCCTATGAGAGGATTTTTAATGAAAACAAGGACGCTATCCCCCCGCCAGCGGCAAGGAGGCATCCGAAGGGAGAGCTTATCCGGGGGTAATCCGGCAAATATTACTCCTACCATGACGAGACATCCCACCGGACTAATGACTGCCATGCCCTAAGAGCGGCGGTGGACGGGCAAATCCGGGCGGGGAAGCTACAACAGTATAGACAGGAAGCCCGGAGTGTGGGAACTATACGAATATTATCCCTGGGCGGATCGAGGTGCACGGAAGCATAAATGTAATCCATGGCGGGGCGCACATTGACCGTCTCACCGGGAATTCAAAGAAAAGGTGCCTCAGGTCGATCAGGGAAAAGGAGGTATATGCCTTCGGAAGTGGGAGCGGCCAAGCCGCTAAAACCGGGTGGAGGTTGGTCACGTTCTACGGGGAGGAAGAGCCGGAGGATCTGATTCAATCGCACAACGATCCCTTCCTCATCACCGTCCAGATAGACCATTGGATGACCAGCCGAATGCTGATCGACACCGGGGCATCAGTTAATGTAATGTTCCGGGACGCTTACAAGGGACTGAACCGAGGGAGGGACAAGTTGTCCCAGGATAATGTGCCATTAATAAGCTTCTCCGGGGAAGTAGTCCAGCCATTGAGTTAGGATTATCTACCGCTGATCTTCGGCCAGGGAGACACAATAAGAAATGAGCACCTCGATTTCATTGTAGTGGACTGTCTGTCCTCGTACAACGGCATAATCGGCAGGCCGGGGTTGTGGAGGTTGAAGACATTCATAGCCGGCCATATGTTGATGCTAAAAATGCCGTCTCCCACCGGGTTCATCACCATTCGTGGAGACCAGCAGGTCGCCCGAAGGTACTACGCCGAGGTCGTTACATGCGATAGAAGGCAATCCGAGGTCTTTGCGGCAGCCCAGCAGGCACTGCCACCGGATCCCAGCATCGACCCCCGGGACGACACCGATTCCGACGAAGAAAAGCCAAAGCGCCCCTCAGGGGTGGAGAAAACTGAAGAAATTTTCATCTCAGAGCTCCAACCGGGGCGAACGGTGGTAATAGGGACAAAGTTGGCACCAGATGTCAGGAAAGATCTCATCACTTTCCTCCAAAAGAACAGTTCGGTGTTCGCATGGACATGCTAGGCATATTCCCGGAGATAGCAACACACGAATTAAACATCCTGCCCGGTAGTATCCTAGTGCGGCAGAAGAGGAGATTCTTCAACCCAGCAAAGTACTCGGCGATCAGGGAGGATATGCAAAAATTGAGGGGAATAGATTTCATTCGTGAGGTCTAGTACCCCCGATGGCTCGCCAACGTAGTTATGGTTCTAAAGAAGCAAACCGACCAATGGCGCATGTGCGTAGACTTCACAAACCTCAATAGGGCATGTCCGAAGGACAGCTTCCCACTCCCGCGAATAGACCAACTGGTAGACTCAACCTCCGGGTTTAAGCTGCTAAGCTTCATGGATGCTTACGCCGGGTACAACCAGATACGAATGAGTCCGACCGATGAAGAGCACACTTCATTCACTACCGACCGGGGCCTATACTGCTACAAAAGGATGCCTTACGCCGGCGCCACGTATCAACGGGTAGTTAACCGCATGTTGGAACAGGAGATGGGCAAAACGGTGGAAGTCTACGTGGATCACATGTTGGTCAAAAGTTTAATCGCCGGCACCCACGTACGAGACTTGGCAGTGGTGATCGGTAAGATGTTAAAGTATGAAATGCGCCTGAACCCAAAGAAGTGTATATTTGGGATTTCAGAAGGATTGTTCCTAGGTCATGTCATTAGCCAGCGGGGGATCGAAGCCAACCCACTCAAGGTGCAGGCGATCCTAGAAATGGAGACCTCGGAGGAACGGAACCAGGTCCAGACCCTTACCGGGCGGCTAGCTGCGTTAGCCAGATTCATCTCCAGCCTCACTGACAAATGCACCCCGTTCTTCAAACTGCTCAAAGCCCAACAGTTCAAAAATATTCATTGGGCCGCGGAGCACGAGGCGACATTCCAATCCATCAAGGCATATCTGTCAGCGGTTCCGCTCTTATCCAAGCCAGTACCAGGAGAAATGTTGTACCTCTACATAGCTGCGTCGGACACGGCTGTAAGTGCAGCTCTCATCAGGAAGGAAGATACGCTGGAGCTCCCGGTGTATTACGTGGGCAAAAGATTCACCGGGGCTGAAAGCCGATACCCGGACATCGAAAACCTAGCCCTGGCACTGATCGTTACTGCCAGGAAGCTCCGACACTACTTCCAAGCCCACTCCATCACCTTGTACACCAATCACCCTTTAAGGCAGATACTACAAAAACCCGAAACCAGCGGCAGGCTGGTCCGCTGGACGGTGGAGTTAGGTGAGTTCGATATAACGTATATCCCCCAGACAGCCATCAAAGGACAGGCCACTGCAGATTTCATATGCGAACTCACGCCTATGATAAAGGTAGAACATCCGGGCCATGCGGGAAGCAACCAACCGGCTATCACAATCCAGGAGGAGCCAGGATTGCCCAGCGGGTGGAAGCTTTATGTCGATAGCTCTGTCACGAGTAAACGGAGCGGTGCTGGAATCATATTAACTGCCCCGGATGGCCAGTCTTATGAATACGCTCTGCGGTTTATGTTCAACACCTCCAACAATGCCGTTGAGTACGAAGCGCTAATAGCTGGCCTGCAGTTAGCCAAAGAAATGGGGATCACATCCATGGAAGTGTGCAGTGATTCAAACTTGGTAGTCAACCAAGTAAAAAGGGTGTTTGAGGCGAAGGAGCCGCAGATGGCCTCATACCAGGCATTGGCCAAGGCCATAATGGAACCATTCAAAGGAGCAACCATTCGGCACATCCCCCGGGAGGAGAATAGGCATGCGGATGCTTTGGCCAGGTTGGCTACCGGAAACTATCTATAAGAGTACCGCAGCGCCATAATTGAAACCCTAGAGAAGCCAAGCATCAGCAAAACTATCTACGAGATTTTCGCCTTAGAGGAGGCACCTCCTAGTTGGATGGACCCGATCCGAAAATATCTAACCGACAAGGTCAGCCCGGAGGACAAAGTAGAGGCCAGGAGGCTGCACCTACGGTGCGCTAGATACAGCCTCCTGGGCGGCAAGCTGTATCGAAGAGGACACAGTTTTCCCCACTTACGTTGTGTCACAAAAGAGGCCGGTCAGGCCATCATGCGCGAAATTCATGAAGGAGTCTGCGGTAACCATTCCGGTGCCCGATCCTTGTCACATAAAGTGCTCCGGGCGGGCTATTTTTGGCCAGACATGGCGGCTACTTCAAGGAAAATATCAGGCGTCTGTCACAAGTGTTATATGTACGCCACCGTACCACATGCCCCAACAATTGCCCTCTCGATCCTGTTGGCACCATGGTCGTTTGCACAGTGGGGACTGGATATAATCGGGTCATTCCCAACGGCTATAGGCTAGTTCAAATAAGCTATCGTAGCCGTTGACTACGAGACCAAGTGGGTCGAGGCAGAGCCCCTAATCAAGATAACGGAGGAAAGAGTGAAAAAGTTCTTGTGAAAAAATATTTATTGCTGGTTCGGTGTCCCGTAGACTATTGTCACAGACAACGAGACACAATTCAATAATACTGATCTCATCGAGTACACGGCCTCTTTAGGAACCCGGATGGTTTTCGCATCAGTAGCCCACCCGCAAACCAACGGCCAGGTTGAGGCGGTTAACAAGATCATCAAAACACTCCTAAAAAAGAAGCTAGACGACAAAAAAGCTTGTGGGCTGAGGAGCTGTTGGCGGTCCTGTGGGCAATCCGCACATCGATAACAGAGGCAACAGCAGAAACCCCGTTCTGTATGGCATTCGGAACCGAAGCGGTACTGCCTATTGAGATCGAGATACCCACCGGTAGGGTTGAGAATTATGAAGCTGAAAGAAATGTCGAGGGCATACGACTTAACCTAGATCTCATCGAGGAGCGGTGCGACCAAGCGCACCTACGGAATCAGACGTATAAGCAGCGAGTGGCCCGCTACTATGATAGTAAGGTCCGGGAGAGAAAGTTACAAGTGGGCGATTGAGTGATGAAGAAAGTACAAAGAAATGTGTTGGCCATGGAGCCAACATGGGAAGGGCCTACCAAATCACAGCGGCCGTAGGACCAGTGACCTTCCACATCATAGACGTCGATGGAGTCTCTTCCACCCGACCGTGGAACATCCAGCACCTCCGGTACTACCCTAAGTGAATCATACCTCAGCGGTTTAACCGGACGATATTGTTTTCCTTCCAGTGCTCTTAAATTCAATAAAAGACACTATTCTAACACAGTTAGTATGGCAACCCAATTCCTATCAGGCACAACACCATGGGTGATTACTGGTTTTCCTCCAATACAATCAGTACCAAAAAATGTGTTAATGTACAAAAATGTGTTATGTAAAAGGGGGGGGGGGGGTGCGACAAATTATTCGGCCCCACGGGCACCAGCGGTTCTTGAGCGACCGGCCTTGAGAGACCGCTCTTGCTCCAATCGATCTGCCTCCACCACATCTGCCTCCATCCTCTCGGCGTCGAGCCACCCCTTCTCTCTCCACTCCATATAGGCCTCGTTTATGCCTTTCTCCCGGGCGACATCCAGCATATCATCAAATTCAACCGACTCCACGAACTCACTAACAGCTTTGTCAACGATGGTCACCCGTTCAGATTCGGTTAACTTCTCCACCCCCTGCCAGACCGACGCCATTTGACCTCGCAGCTCCAAATTCCTCGCCTCCAGGTCCGTCACCCGACCTGAGAAATCAGCAAGCTTAGCCTCCAAACCAGCGGACCGCTGGACCGCATCGGTCAGTTTCGACTCCAGTTCCCTGATTTTCTCATCTTGGGCGGCCACTCGGGCCTTTTCCCGCTGGCTATGCTCCTTGGCCCGGGCCCTCTCCTTCACCAGCTCTGCCTCTAGCATGGCACGGTGCCTCGTAAGATCGGCTACTTACTTCTTTAAGGCCGGACCTTCCTCACTTACTTCGATAGCATAGAGACTGTGCACCGTCTAAAGAAGTCCGCAAAACAAGCGTTCAGTTCAAAAAAAAAAAGTTTGACGGGGCCACAGCGAGAAAGGAATACTCACTCGTACAACCATTTCCATGGCCTTCTTCAGACGTTCACCGGACGGTACACTACTGGCCAGCCCGCCGTCAAGCCCCAAGGCTTTGACATTGGCTAGCAATGACCGCACGAACCCCCCATCCCCAACACCTCCGACTTGATACTCTCTTGTGGAGGCCGTTTGCGGGACTTGCGAGGAACTTGAGGCCCTAGTGGTTGAATCAGCAGTACCGGGCCCAGATACTCGTGCCCTCTTGGCGGTGTCTCCATGAACGGTACCGCCGCGGAAGGGAACTAGGTCAGTCACCGCCGACTTGTCAAAGTCATGCTTCCCCACCTCCCGCACACTAGCGCCCTCAGCAGAAGATGCCCCCCGTATGGCCTCTCGAATACGCAGTGGGGTGGGTAGCTCCACGTCCGTAACTGATGTACTCGCCCCACTAGTCCCGCCTTCTAGGCCAGGGAGTCCACCGTACTTCTCGTCCGGAATGTCCATCCATACCAGCTCGTCATGCACGGTTTTCTCACCAGTATCGGGATCCACAACCGTCTTCGACGCGGTTGCCCCCATCTCCATCAACTTCTGGGCTACAAGCTCATCGTCTGTATCAATGGTCTGATCCAACGGTAGAGCCACCCGTGGAACAACAGCTGAAAGCTAATAATCCAAACGGCTAGCGCGAAGAAGTGGGCCGACGCTAGCCCTAGAAAAAAAAAAACAAAAACAAAACCAAAGCAAGACAAAAGTACTACGGGGCACAGACCGGGTTTCTTCCCCAACCCGCATATCTCCAGGACGTTCCACCGGTTAAAGTTGTACGAGCTCCGGCTCATTCCGTCCCAACAGCCAAAAATACGAGCTATCCGCCTCCTCTCCACATCTGTCAGACTGTACGACTGATCACCGATAGCTTGGTAAATCCCCGGGACGCGGTAAAACCTCGAGTTACGCTGCCATTTCCCCCCAACCATCACCACCTAGTTCTTCCACCTGTGTACGATCCAGGATGGCAGGTAAGTGATGGCCGGATTACAATCCTGCTCACCAAATGTCATGCAACCGTTGGAGTGAGCCTTTCTGCAGTAAAAAATCTTGTACAGCGCCCTGAATTCGTTAACCGTGGGCCACCCCATATTGTAAATACTGTACAAGCACCCCAGGCTGATCAGTTGCCTCCATTGATTGCGAGGAAGCTGGGCGGGAGAAAGGTTTATCATGATAAATACGTACTGAATGAACTGAGGCAATGGCAGAGAGAGGCCGTGACGCAACTGGTCCTCAAACACGGCAACCCAACCTTCCTCTGGGTTGCAGGCTAGTTCCCCAGGATAGAGCGCTCGGATTATTATCGACCGATCGATACTCCATCTCGCCCGGAAGTCCTCTATCTCGCCAGGGGTCATGCTGCGGCCAGGCTCATCACAATAAATTGCCATCCCACCGTCTGAGATTACGTGCTGACTTACTCGTCCTCTCACCCAACCAGCGGCACCCGGCGCGCCCGTCCCCTGGCCTCGTACCACCCCCCCCCCCCCCCCCCCCCCGGCCAACTCCCCGCCGGCGGGATTTACAGGGTTACTTGACTCCATGTCTAGCCCAGGGACGAAATTTGTTGCAAGGGTTGAGATCGTCTTTCACGGATATGTTGTCTGGACAGGTCCTCGTCGCATAGACATAGTGGGCAGAGCAGAGGGAAGATTGAGGGATCTTATAGGTGGCACAACCAACCCCTGAGTCCCCCCCCCCCCCACAAAAGCAATTAGGGTATTCCGCAAGACAATCACAGCCGCAGATCTCCGCTAAAGAGGTCAGCCCACGTAACTCACCATGGACACCTCGACAATCTCCCAGCCGTCAGATGACAAGATTGAGGGACTACATCATTTAAAATAACACAGTGCTACGATAGCCACATGTCTTACATGCAGAGCCCGACGGCACCTAGCCTACGTTTTATCTCGCCGCCAGGCGAACGAGTAAAGCCAAGTGACAACGGCTCGGTATTCCCCGGAAGAACTCTTCCTCTAACACAAGAGACTTCTTCCCGCATGCTAGAAATCCTGCAACATTATTAATGTTACCCCTGAAATATTCCAACAAGTACGGGGCATTCTAACATATACTCCAACGGTACGGGTCATTCCACCGGTTGAATTTATTCCACATTTACAGCCAAAACAAAAAACGGCTTGGTATCTCACCTGGAGAAGTCTTCCTCTAACACAGGAAACATATTCCCGCAGGCTAAAAACCCTGCAGCAATATTATGTAGAGGCTACGTTATTCCAACCGTAGTGCCTGCTCCAGTTCAACGGTTTCCTAGTCAGTCCATCCAGATTCGACTATTGGATGCGGTATCTCCTATGGAATAACCGGTTCAGCGAATTGAGACACTCCTACGGACAGCTGTGTATGATCTAAGGGATCCAATATACCACCGGGCTTTATAAACCCGGGAGACTTGTTCCTCTAACACAGGACAACTCTTCCCGCAGGCTAAAAACCCTGCATACATCCCACCTGCAGGAACAAATGCAGCGACGTTGGGACGGCTACCAAGGACTACTCCGGGCCACGCCACCCACCGGGAGACTTGATCCTCTCATACAGGACAACTCTTTCCGCAGGCTAAAAACCCTACACATACCTCACGCTTGTACGGCCAACGGGTATGAAGCGATCGGGGATGTTTCCGGTACCAACATGGGACCGCTTCACCCCGGGAGACTTGATCCTCTCATACAGGACAACTCTTCCCGCAGGCTAAAAACCCTGCACATCCTAAATGCCTGCAAGAACAAGGGGTTGTGTGACACGTGGGGACGGTTTCCCCGGATCACTCCGAGCTACGCCACCCACCAGGAACTCCTATAAACACAGGGCACGTTCCCCGCTGGTACTGCGTGACCTCTTCAAAACTGTTCAAGGCACTCACCGGCTACTATGACTCGGTCATCCCATTCGCTATGTTCACTGGGTTTTCCCGGAACATAGCATGGCAGATTTTAACGTCACATCATCTCATTCGCTATATTCACCGGGTTTTCCCCGAAACATATATAGCATGGCGGATTTCAACGCCACATTATCATCTCACGTACTACATCTTGTACTCATGTGCAACTGTCAGCATCAACATCATAACCATGCACTCATCACATTAAGCATCATCATAACAGGTTTATTCGAATGCCTGGCCAAGCCCAATCTTAAACGCGGACTTGGGGGGCTAGGGTACCGGTGGGTAAGTGCCCCAGCGGGTCTGCGGGCTTATAAAACAAGACATATTTAAGTCCCCATTCAAGATGGCACTTGACCGGAAACTTGGGGGACTTGTTGACAATAGCCATAGAGAGACTACCCAGGCCCCCAGACCCGCAGCCACGACTTCTAGACCCGGCCCAGGGCCAAAACATGAACACCTGCACCCGTGACTGGGCAGGTCTTACCTGTGACCTCGGCCCGAGAACCGGGGATGGCAGCTCCCCAAATAGGGGCTGAAACAGTACAGTAATATGTGCAGAAGGGGGTCAGTCCCACATCAAACGGTGAGGTCAGTCCTCACACCCAGCAACATATATATGAGTCCCAACTACCCTTATTAATAGGTAATCAATACTTCAACTACTCATTCCCACTTAAGTTATCAGTTTATTCCAACTATACTGACTTAGGCATCGGAGCGGAATAGACCGGTGCTGCCTGGTATTCCCTTAGTTAGCAGGGTTTGCAGGCAGGAATCACACCAAGATCCACTAGTATCTGTGAGTCTACGGATTCAGACAGAAACAATATTTATTTGGCAAGCATGTTAAGCATAGACAGTTCCCGCTGCATTATAACCGTATATATACGTATGCTGTACCGTGCTAAACACATGGTTATTTTTATACCGGTTAATGAATGTGCATGATTACCTGATCCACCGGTAATTTTTAGCTTGGTGGTGCATAGCATATAGTCTTTCGTGTGTGACTGGCCGAGTTCTATCCTCCAGGATTTTTCCTCCGGGAAACGGTAAGCCAATAACAATGGCTGAGGCATTCCACCGGGTAAGCCTGTAACAACTTACGGCTGAGGCATTCCACCGGGTAGGCCAATAACAACTAAGGCCGAGGCATTCCAACGGGTAAGCCAACACCAACGAAAGACTATGCATGACATCTTCAAGCAATACATGCCTTCATTCAATACATGATTATATATGTGTGTTCAATTAATATCCGTAAAGATGGCATTCGTATCACCGAGCAGTCAACGTGTTCACAAGCATAATATAACAACTCTGTGCTTGTTGTAAGTAGCTTCATTTCTAATTAATTGTTCATTTTTTTTTGAGGTACATATCAACCAAAGGCAGGTCAGCTACAGTGGGTCAGTAGGTCGGCTGCACCCACACTCTCCCCTCCAGTGCGGTAGGGATCTCCACGTTCGCTGGCGGCTTCCTTCTCCGGTGGCTTCATTCTCCGGTAGGGATCGGCGGTGGTTTCCTTCTCCGGATTCGCCGGTGGCTTCCCTCTCCGGTGCAGACTCAAAGTGACCGGGAAACCTGGGGGACTCGGCATTCGAACGCCCGGTAATGAGTCCATCTTACTTGAGAAGTTGGGGGACTAGTGGGGGTGACATCACTCGGTCGTCACCTACACTTGGCGGTACATGATATTAACTCCCCAAGTAAGATTGCCTCTTACTCGGGAACTTGGGGGACTTGTTGACAGTATCTATGGTGCACCGCCAAGAATCACATAAAGACGGTAATAATTAATTTATGAGCCAACAAAATAAGTTTCATGAGAAATAGGTAGGCAAATGAGGAACTCAATAAAACATTGAGAAAATTTCTTAACATTGAGAAATTAAGAAGTATGTATGACCTCATTTATTTAGATGTGGAATCCCTTTTGGAATTGTGATATGTGTTATATGATGCTACATAGTTTCATTTGAAAAAAATCAGTAATTGTTTACAAGAAGTCAGCAAAGTTGATTACTGGGGGTCAGTAACTTGATTATTGGAAATCTGAAATTTGTAAATTGCTTACTAGGGGTCAGTAACCTGAGTCCGGTGACTGAAATCCGGCGACTAAAGTCCGGCGACTGGAATCCGGCGACTGGAGAATATTAAATAAATATTCCGACAAAAAAATTGGGTGACCGAAATCCGGCGACCAACCATTGGACGTCGGTGGAGTTTGGTGACCTTCCGGCAAAATCTTCTATATCTTCCACTTTCTCTTTATATGAGTGTATAAGGGGTGAGGGCAAAAATGGAAGAAAAATATTAAAATTGTACTAGGGTTGAAAGGATTTGTTGAAATGGGCAATAGGAGTTGTTACCTTATGTTTAATAGGGCAAGAAATTAGGGTGTTCATTGGAATGGGTAATGAGGGGGTCAAAATTGAACTAAATGGACATTATTCCTTTTTATTATTGGTAAAAGAAGTAAAGGATTTGAATTTGCCAATCATACAGCCACCCAATAGAAATCTGACACTAGGAAAGAACCGGGATGTGGCTGCTGTTGGTAGAGATGTATTATCTCCATTGGTTGCGCTTGCTAACTCTTCGGTTCTGGAAGTGGCAGAGCTAGCAACATGTGCTTTGGCTAATCTTATTTTGGACAGTGAAGTTTCAGAAATAGCTAGGGCTGGATTGGTAGGTATACCAACTCCATTTTTCCAATACCATGTACCAACCAATATATGATTGGTATGAAAAATCCACCATTTATACCAGCCAATAACGTTGATATACCAACTAATTGGTACGGTTGGTACTCGGTTGGTACGGTTGGTAATGGGCTTCTACCAACATAGTTATGGCCCAAAAATTTAAAGGCCAAATTCAAATAAGTAACAAAAAATAAGTCAAATAACAACACAACTCCATAGTCTTATACAACTTCAACCAAATTACCAAATAAAAAGTCACAAACTGAATGGCAAAGTCCAAATAACCAAACTTCTAAAGTACTAACAAGTAACAAATTGTCAAAACGATTGAAAAAAAAATGTATTTTTCACTATTTCAGTATAAATTGGTTGGTACAGTATACCATGGTATAGGGAAAACATGTACCACCTACCGTACCATATTTTGAAGTTGGTAAAGTATACTGTACCGTGTACCATGTACCGATTTGATAGTATACCAACGTATTTGGTACGGTTGGTATATGAATTGGTTGGAATGGAATTGTGTACCATTGCCAGCCCTACTAGGAACAAAACTATGGTTAACTATGGTAAATCAACTTAATAGGAGAGAGAAAATGTCTAGTAGCATGGTTTCTCTTTGTTATTAGTTTGATTCATGAAAGACTCGTTGTAGCAATTTAATTTGTTTACCTGATAAAAAAATGTCAGATTCTAAGAAGTCAACAACATGGAAATGTCACTGAAAATAGGAAATGATGATGAGAACTATCATATAATCCTCATGACAATGTGTTCGTCCAACTTTTGATACATTCGTAAGCTCGGCGCATCCCATTTTTAGGCTTCTTTTTGTAGCGGAAAATACTTGTGTCCATACCAGTATGGACGGTGTGCGTCCGAACTCTCTCTAATTTGCATATCTTGGGCAATGTAATCAACGATTTTAACCGTTCAAAAATTGAATTAATCAATAAAGATCATCTCTGCAAAAATTTGGAATAAACCAAAATCGTTTGCTTATTCGATTGCATCAAACAAATGAACAGTTCTAGTGAAAGTTAGGAGTCTCATGATCAGCCGTCCATTTGTTTGATACAATCGGTTAAGCAAATGATATTTGTTTACATTCATTTTTCACAGAGATAATCTTTATTAATTAATTATACTTTTGAACGGTTAAAATCGTTAATTACATTGCTCAAAATATGTAAATTAGAGAGAGTTCGGACGCACACCGTCCATACTGGTATGGACACAAGTTTTTCCCTTTTGTAGCTCAATCGAATTTGCTCAAGACGTGTCCTCTTCCTTGAAATCATCTAAGCAAGTGTCCCCTCGTATTCTCCTCCTTAGCGTTTGGATCCCCTATACATGTCTAAGCAGGAAACTTCGCCTATAAATGTCTCCAGCCAATCTCCTAGCCTCCTCAAGCTTCCCATCCATTTTCCACAACAATCCACACCACCCCTTGATAAGCAAATCACACATATACTCATCAGTCATCAGGGTAACCAAACTTTCACCATCTTCTCAGCATTACAGGCAAACCGCCAGCCAGCTCTAACCAGCACTGAGAATGACGTCATGGGCGGCCTTGAAATCCTTCCTCTGCAAGTTTCTTACAACAACAGAGTCGGTCACAAATGGGAGTGCTGTGATCTTAAGTGTGCAGGGGACCCGACCCGACCTCTTTGGTTGTGTTATGAACTTATATATGATAATGCTACTTTGTCTGCATAATTCTAACAATTGCAACTAGCAAGGACGTACTCGGCTCATTTGCATAAAACTATTCCATTGTTTGGATTCAAAGCTTTTGAGCTTGGGATGACGACCCTTGTACAAAAGTAGTTATATAGCAGACACTTGCTTGTTGGGCTAATTAGTCTTTTTTATGAGAGAGAGAGAGAGAGAGAGATATAAAGAAAATAATTCAGAAGGAGGCCAAGCAATCAGTTAGCAATAATTTTGGAAGACTTACCATTTCCATAAATGATTGATGATGAATGCAGATAAAACAGACCACCTGCAGATTCTGGTGCGGATATCCAAATGAGGCATTGCACCCTTTCCCATTTTTCCGATAATGAATGTAACCGAAAAGGGTCTAGTTAGACAACTTGATTAACATTGTTGGTGGCTGATATGGGCAAAAGTGATAATCTCATGTAAAGACACCAGATTTTTTATGTCAATACCATTCTCAACTGCCTGGCCACATGTTAGATAGCAGCCCTCTCTGCACTAGTATAAGTATGAACTAGACATGCTATCACCAGAGGCACCTAACCTGTTGTAAGCTACTTATAACTGGGTACTGGTAAGAACGAGACTATTGAATTCAGTTGTGATTTATGGATATTCATATTTGTTGAACTGTTGAAGTCATATCTGTTAATAATGGGAGGAGCACAAAATGCGCCCCTGTATTGTTAATCTCCAACATGATGAATACAATAAAGTTTAAAGCCGATGAAACAATTACAATGTTGGAAAGCAGAGAGAGAAGTGACTGCTCAGATGGTGAGTCAAATCGAAGCATCCTCTCTTGTGCAATATAGTAAATTGAGGTGACAGTTGACAAAGGATTCAATTGACGGTTGAATTTTCCTCCCTAAGCAATGACTTGGCCTCTAGAACATATTCCCTAACGCATTGTAGCTCTTCTTCAATCTTTTCTGATAAGAAACATGAATCAGATCTTGTGTCTAAGAACTGGGATGTCTTCTCAGCCGCTAAAGCCCTTGATGAACGAAGCTGAACCATCTTCTTTAACTCAATCTGCAACTCTTCCTCCAAAATCTCCATCTCTCCCTCCTTCAAATCTGATTCAAACCAATGCTGCTGGTACTCTAGTATGAGACCTTCTATTTCACTCTTTCCATTATCTCTTACTTCTAACAACATCTCCTTCTCCTTAATTACACCGTGGAGGTGAAGTTCTGTCTCTTCGACAGACCTTAAATCTTTTTGTATCTCCACCTGAACAGCCAACATCATACTTTGTACCTTTTCAGATTTCCTGTTCACCTCCTCAAGTTCCTTTCTTACAGCACCAAGTTTTTCTCCAGAGAGCTTCATCTCGGTTTGCAGCTTGGTTTTCTCTTCCTCAGACTTCAGCAACTCAGTAGCTTTACCCCTCAACTGCCAGTTTTTCTGTGAGGTATCTGTCCTTTCGACATTATCTATCACAAAGAGAACCTGATCAGTCTGTTGCTTTTTATATTCTTCTTCCAGTTTTGACTTCAAGCATGAAAGGATGTTCTTTAATTCAAATTCAGATTCTTGCATTCTTCTCTGTGCAGCAGATATTTCATCCATCTCTGCTTGTAGGCAGCTGAGTTCCCCTTTCTTTTGGCCCAGATAAGATGATGAGGCAGTTACCTTTGCTCTTGCCCGAGCTTCTCGTTGCTCAAAGTAAAATACTGATGAAGAAAAGTTGGACATGGAGTATTTGAGAGCAGACAACTTTTTGTCAGTTAGAGTCCTTTTTTCTTTTGCTTTCAAAGCGAGAAGCTTATAGGATTCCAATTGCTGTTGCTTGACCTGAATTTCATCTTCCATTAAATCAAGTTCTCTCGAGAGTGTGCCAACCTCTAGTATTATTTTCTCAACCAAAGAAAATGCAGCAACAGTTTTGGCAGAATCTACAAGTTGTTCGTCTGCTCTTTCCAGTTTCTTTCTGACCAAATTTAGATCCTCTGAAAGCTTTTCTGTAGTAAGACAAGGTGTCTCCAGCTCCATGTCAGACTGAGTTCCAATATCAACCTCTGCTTCATTATTATTGACAGCGGTGAAATCTGGTGTCTCCATTTCCATGTCAGACTGAGTACCAGCAGCGACATCATTTCCTAAAGCCACTACAGCATCATGCATAATGAATCTTTCAGTATAGATTGTTTCTCCAGCATCAGTAAGATATGGTGCCTCCATGTCCATGTCAGACTTAATTCCCACATCAACCTCATCTCCTGAAATAATTTCAGTATCATGCACAACAAATCTTGATCCACTGTTTTCTTCTTCAGTACACATTTTTACTTCATCAGATCCATGATGACCATCTTCTGCAGACAAACCATATTCCTGAATTGATAGTGTTCCTTGACATGTAGGTTTCTCAAACTGAGTACATTCTCCTCCATCAGAACCAGGAATACCACCTTCAATTATATAATTCCTCCCCTCGACCGTCGTAGGAGGTATACTTGAGTGTTTCCCTCCATCAATTTCAACAAGGTTCTCTTTGGATTCATGTTTGTTATCTGCAACTCTTTTCTGTCCACAGAAAAGCGCTTTTTTTAGTTCATCCTTCTCCTCCATGGCACTTTCGTACAAACCCAAAAGTCTTTCATTTTCTTCATGCAAATCATCAAGCTGAAGCTTCAATTTCTTAACCTCTGTTGCTTTAGCAAGTTCGACAAAACCATCAGTACTATGAGCTTCACATTCAGACTTGTTAAAATTTATGTAGCTACTCTCTGAAGTAGCACCTTCATATAACTCAATGAGCTTGTTATTATCTTCGATCAAAACCTTTAGCTTCTTTCGCTGTTCATCATTCTCTTTAGACAAGGTTATCGCTGTCTCATGAGCCTCGGCCTCTCTCTGGCTTGCAGCAGCAATTGCATCAACCATTGCTTTTAGCTCCATTTGATCACTGAAATTGATGACAGGCAGATCGGATGACAAGGAAGGAAGCTCAATTTGATATGTGTTTTCTTTCAGGGCTCTAGATGTCTCTTCTTCAAGTCTTGTCATCAAATCATTCACATTCCTACAGAGGTCAGCAATGTTAGGTCACTGGTTATAGATCGAAAACCCTGTGTCATTACATCATAGGAAAAACAACATACAGAAAAAGAAGTGAAGCAAAAATGTTTATACTGTATGACACGTCTAATAGATAAGAAAAAAAGGCCCATAAAAAAATAACCGCCCTCGGTAGGAAGGCTACTGAAGATTACTTTTTATGCATTGACGTAATTGCACCATCATAACTTCAGAATGTCTCGATTTCTACGAGGATAGAATAAAACCCATATGATTACCTTTCCAAATTCTCTTTCTCTTCAAGGCAGACTTCAAGCTGTCTATGAAGGGTATCAATTTCTGATTGGTTTTGAATGGCCTGCATTAACAAGTAAAGATTACATATGAAATCCTCTTTATCAAGCAAAATTGAAGTTCAACTGAGGAGGGGATTTGCGAATCTACCTGCACACGGAGAAATTCATTTTCTTCATTGATTGAAGATTGCCAATGTAGTGCTTTCTCCTGTGTAAATTATGTCATATTGGAAGAAAAAAAATTAAAAATATACAAAACAGTAAACGAACAAAGAGATAAATAACATCAAATATATATATATATATATATATATATATATATGTGTGTGTGTGTGTGACATAGACACTGCTGTATGTTCTGGTTGAAACAGTATTCCTACAATGACTACTACAACTAACTTAATGAAACACGTCCACGTGGAAAAGAAAAACAGGAGGCAATGCAATAAGGTATAAGAGGCCAGGATGATTGGAAAATGTTGGTAAACACATGAACCTAGAAATCACCTGTTTGGAATTCAGAAAATCATCATCATCATCATGCTGAGTTTCCACTGGCACATCTGGACTTGTATTCTATTGTATAAACAATTTCATACACAATTGAGTTAACAAAAATGTCTCTTACATAATTCAGCTACAGAATTTAAAACAATGCATGAAATACCTGAACCGTGGAGGGCTCTGATTCATGCATGAGTTTCCAATCAAGAGCTTCTAGCAACTGCATGTTATAA
This sequence comes from Potentilla sterilis, assembly GCA_963682095.1. NCBI lineage: Eukaryota > Viridiplantae > Streptophyta > Magnoliopsida > Rosales > Rosaceae > Potentilla > Potentilla sterilis. Next base: position 29,168,328 of record OY821755.1, on the reverse strand, counting down.
CGGAAAGTAAATGAGATCCACAGAAAGTGAAAGAAGTATTAATTTTAAGTTGAGGCTTTATAATTACGTGAGTGCTTACCTTGTTCTGTAGCACCTTTATTTGTTCACACATTATCTCCCGCTCACCTTCCTCAAAAAATGACTTTAACCTGTGGTCCCAATCATTAAAAAATCTCAGAAATTTTTAAACCCTGGGGAAAGTTTCAATTAAGGGATGAAACTTCATGGAAACAATGAGTGATCTTAAAACCGTTTTAGGCTTTCGCAGATAGAATCAAGGAACATGTAATTATTTGATTCTTCTTATTCAGATAAAAACTATTAGAAAACATTATTAGGCCATCAAACCTTATGACATTCAATACTAAAATCTACTGTAGGAAAATAATTATAAATAATAATATATACCAGAAGAGAATGGAAGGAAAAAAAAGAGTCTCAAGTGGATTAAGAACAACTACATACCTTCTGATTTCTTCTTTTAGCCGCAAATTTTCCATAGCAAATCTAGTCACTTCTTGGCTTCGATCAACCTGAGAACGCAATACCTCTATTTCCTTCAAAAATTCCTCCTTTTCCTTCAGCAAGTGTGTCTCAGCAGATATCTTTCCACTGGCAACCACTTCCAACCTTTTTATGCCAGCCTCTCGAAATCGAAGCCTCATCTTGAGGCCCTGTATTTCATCTTCTCTTTGTTTGGCCTAATTCACCAAAACACAAGGAATTATTGATGAGTACGTTCCAAATTTTCAATAACTAAATAGAATTAAAATTGATATCAAATGTCTAGAGATCAAACAAACATTCAAGTTATCAAAACTAAGTTATGGACATGGAATTAAGGATCTTGATACATACTAGCTGCATAGCTGCCTGGCATTCAGAAGCCAACGCCTTCAGTGCAGTGTCTTTGTCCTTTTCCCTCCTGAAAGCTCCAACAAGAGCAACTTCATAGTCCTTTTTCTGGAAAGAAAAATGTATGAAACTTGGTCAGTAACCAAGTTTCACAGAGAAATATATAGTTCACGCTCCCGTGTTAAAAAAAGAATGGATCATACCTGAGATATTCTTTTACCAGCAGCAAGTGGACTAAAGGATCCATGTTCATCCCACTTAAAAGATCCTGGAGACCCTGGAAAGCTTACAGCCAACATTTCATTGTCCTGATTTTCAATTCCTCCACCCACAAGGCCTCGTAAGCGGGATACTTCTTTCTGGAAATGAATATGAGGATATGCATAAGACAGAATGTAAATCACAAGAAAAATAACACAATGCAGACTGGTCTGACTCAGAAAATGGTGGAAGAACGTAAAGAACTAAATAAGTTTTAATTAAATTAGTTTAAATCTGAATATAAAATTCATCATTAATTCACTAAATGATGATGCTGCAATATTGAGTTCTCCACAACTGATTCTTTTCTATATCAAGATCAACAAAAATGAAAATCCACCAAATAAGAAAATAAAAATGAAAACCTTTGTAGTAAACTATAGAACTGACAGGAATACCATAGAAGTCATTCTATGTTGATCAGTAGTTGATGATTTCTAATTAGACTGATAGGAGCATCTCCCAATGATCCCGATAATGATCTCAAAATTAAAGGCTATGGAGATGTTAAGATAATCTACTCAAATCATGCTCCTAAAATAGCAAACCACAAGGAGCTCCTATGTGTAATTACTAATTAATAAGCCAGTGGCTCCGAGAAACTCATAGATCTGAGTAAGTGGTACAGTTTTTTCTGTTTTTCTTTTCTTGGCCAACTATAGAGTTATAAAAAGAGTAAAAGAAGTGTATGGCTCCCTAAACTATGAGCATTGTTGGAGCAAGAGAAGTTAACTCTGTAGCCCTTTATTTGAAGTCTTAAAAAATATAATGAGTATCATTGGAGATGCTCTAAGGAGTGAATCAGAGCATAATGTTTATGAAAAATACCCAAGCATAATGGCTAATAGTCAGAATTCCATATTTCACAATACAACGGCACTGAGGATCTCCTCACACACACGGAGAGATAAGATTACAACCTTGAGCTGATGAATTTGCACTCTCATGGCAATAACATCTCCAGATGCATCCTCGTTGACAATGGCCTGAAGATCACACAATCATTAATATCAGTCCTACTGCCGTCCCATAACAGCTAAGTCAAGAGTTAATTTGTATGATATACAATACAAGGAATGAAAGATAATATTAAAATGGAGTTGATGTGAATATGTTTTGTCCAAATAATTAGACCAAAAGTTGATGCCAACCTTTTTTAATGACCAAACAACAAAATATATGCAACAGAAATTTGCATGCAGAATAAAAACATAGAAAAATACCATACATTGTTCTTAATGAATTTAGCACGTTGTGCAAACTTCAAAGTGCTCAATGTCTCCAATGAACAACTGCAAAAACCCACGTAAAACTGTTAAATAATCATACAGGACAATGTATGAAACTGAAGTCCCTTTTACTCCAACTCCAGAGACAAAAATATTTAGTCCATTAAGGAAAAAATAACTTAAAACAAGATAGACTAAAACCCAATGGCCATTAGGAACTGCAGTCCCAAATATAAGAATGTTTATGGTGCGAAAACACATGCTAAAATGAATCATAGAGGTACAAAGTGAAAGGAAAAGGGGATCTACTAACCAGCTAGAAGGACTAATATTTGCTATTATAATTGTCTTGGCGTTCCCACCAAGAGAGTCCTGAAAAGGAAACAAAATAAAATATTAGGATTACACAAGAAATTCAGTTTGCAAATCATGAGTACAACTAGCAAGAAGCTCTTTGACTTGATATTCTATATAGTTCATACTTATTGCAGTGACTTCACTTATCCTATAGCATGAGCTTAAGTAAAAACACTTTAAATAAGATAGAAACAACTTTTAAATTAATACAAAATTGTTTGGAAACAAAAAATAAGAATTCATATAGCTTATATGAAAAGGCTTACAACATTTAAATCCATAGTGTTAGCATACCTGAACTGATCAAACAATAGTTTCTTGTAATAGACTAACTGAATTAGGTACGGGGCACTGACTTTATGTATCATGTTATACATAAAGATAAGACTAACTGAATTAGGTAGTGTACAAAATAGTAGACAAACTACCTGAAGCAAAAACGTTAGCTTTGAGTCCCGGTATGGAACATGGAGTGACTTCCCATTGGACATGTTTACTAGGTTCATAATCACAAGTCTGCAAATATATCAATAATTTCAATGAGTTTATCTATCACTTATCAATCAAGGATGATATAAAATATATACAAGAAAATAAAATAGTTCAGGAGATTTTCCTAACCGAAAAAAAAAAAAAACAAACAAACAAACAAAAGAGAAATAGTACAGGAAATATACCCCAATGTTGAAAGAGACTTGTTGATATTAGTAGCTTCCTTCAACCTTTCACCTTCAGCACCAGAACTCTTCTGCCTGCCATAAAGAAAAGATTACTAAACAACAATGAAACATTTCCTCGCTTTGGGTACTCGGAGCATATCATAAAAAAATGGAAAGAAATACTTCCCTAGAGTAACTCTTCATTCATCTCAAAAAGTGCAACGAAATAAATGGAAACTAAGTAACTAACTTATCACTGCACAAGTCTTGGGAGGCTGCCCAAATTTTACCATCATTTCAGTTCCTTTCCCTTGCATTTTACCATCTATTTCTAAACACGCAGAGGGAATAGAACACCCTGCTTGCTTATATTCCTTCATTTTTCAACCTACCCCTTTCCTCATAAATACTTGGATAGAATAGAAAATTCACCATGCACCACTTTCAAACACTTTACCTTTCAGATCCTGCTAAGTCAACTAGATTAAGCCGAGCAAACCGATGGTGAGTTGCTCCTTGGCATTCTCTCTGATAACATATTATCAAGTAAAATTTCAATATGAAATACCACAAGGAAAAGGTATGAAGAAAAACAATACAAGATCTGTTACAAATTTTACAGAAATGACAACAATGAAAGAACAAACTTACTTTACTTTCGATGATGCACGTAAATACACTATGTGACCTACTACTGGCACGATTCATATTAGTAGCAGCTACCTTTCTGTTGGCTGCACCCTGAAATATAATAAAGTTTGGTGAGGACTGCGAAATCTTAACTACTATAGGAAATTCTAGAATGTTTTCAACTGCGGCAAAAGCACTACTCAAAGTACGCAGGAGCTAGAAGACAACTTTTCTCAAAACCTTTCTCAAATTCCAAACCAAACTTTTAAGATTCATGGTGACTTCAAAACACTAAACTACTGATTGGTTGGACAAACTATTAGACAGCCTCCTTACTTGTGCCTTAGACAAAGCATTGTATACCTTTAGCTTCAATTTAATCCAATTAAGGATAAAGGAGTGCATAAAGCTATGATCAAAACTACGGAAGGTTTTCAACAAATTTAGAACTAACAGCGAGCATTCAAAACCCTGTATATATTCTATTACTTATGTTTGACCTTACATCAGTAGTAATAACAACCCAGACTTACGCAACAGCATGCCTACACAGCTTGGATTAGGGCATAAAATAATGAGGAGTGGCTAAGAAAGAAATTTATAGTTTAAATGCTAAAGAGCATAAGGGAGGTCTTATGTACTTGAATAAGTTGTTGAATAACATCTCGAGCACTTGTAACTTCAACCTCCTTGAGATTTTCCACGTAAACCCCTTTCTTTATGTCTTCTCTTATCTGCAATATATTCAAGATATTCACAACAAGAGATACAAATGCAACAAAAAGAAATTGTAGAAGAGGCTCTGTTTAAAATTGTGATGTTATGTTTGTATTAATGTAGAAACAGGGAGAAAACTTAGTATAAAGATCTTCATATGAAATAGAATAAGAATCAAATTAGTACTGATATGTATACTTAGACAATCAGAAAACTTTTTAGATATAATTAACATAACTCCAGAGCAAAGTGACCCATACCTGCAAGTTGTTTGACGACGGGTCCAAAAGATCTAGAATCTGTTCATTGTATATTTCTAAAAATGAGCATTTACATATGAATTTTAGCTTTTCATCTTTGCCAGCCTCTTTTTCCTGTAACACCACATTTCACACATAAAACTTGCATTAGAAGCTCGTTAGAAACAGTAGGCAATGATAATAATCTATGTGATTCACATTCAACTTGAACAGAACTAAATGATACAGAAGTGATTCATGTAAGCAAACTAACACTTAAGACACTCTCCAATTGACGGCTGACGGTTTTTCTTCTTTTGTGAGTTATGTGGATCATATGATTTGATTACTTAAAACTAAGACAAATTTTGATTTGATTGTTGAGTTTGAAGATAATATCAATTGCAGTTACCTGACACTATTAGCCCATCCCAAATGCACATATATTGACAGAAAAATGGTTTTCCATAGAAATATAAAAACTTCAGTTGAGGGAAGATTTGGAAAAATAATAGGTATCACCCCTAAAAAATTGCCTTTCAAGTACAAAGAAATGTTGTGCATCACTACCTACAGAAATACTGAGATTATTATACCATTGGTTCTAATATAATTATGGACCTGCAAACACCCTAAGAAGTCACAGACCTTCTGAATTCTTGAGAACAAGTACTCAAAGACTCTAGGCGTCATTCCACAGTTGACACTGTGTCTTCGTGTGCCTCCCTCAATATCTCCAAGCATTGTGTGGGTCTTACCACTTCCAGTCTGCATAGAAACAATTGAGCCATGGGAAAGCAACCACCAGAAAAATAAAGTAACTGAAACATTTGCCCATAGAGAATAGCAGCAAAATGTTATGCGAAACTCACTTGGCCATAAGCAAACATGCAACTGTTGTAGCCTATCATGCAGTTGTCCACCATCGGCAATCCTGCCACTTTAAATAACTGCTCCTGCACATCCACAAGCCAAAGCTCAAGTGAGGCCCTAGCTCCCAATGCAACGAAAATCAAGAAAAGAAACCACACGAGCTTCATACCAAAATTTTACCTGAGTAACATTCTCATCTGCAACAATGTCAAATGTAAACCGGGACTCTGGATGCCCGGTCCAAGTAACCGTCTGACAGCTCTCTTGACGAACACATTTGCTATGGCCTTGCACAGATATTTCATTGCTATTGAGTGGCCGAACCCGAATAATAACCTGACCAAATTTTCACCAAAAATACACAACACATTAACCACACCAGCTTGTATCTGAGATCAAAACGCCACAATACCACTTCTTCCACCCTAATTGAAAACCCTAACCACTACAATGCTCAAAATCAACATCAAAACACATACAAATCCGACTCGAAAACTTTGAAATCAGAAGCCTATACAAAGCTCAAAAATCAACATTAAATAACACGCAAATCCGAGTCGAAAACATCGAAAACAGAAGCCTCCTAACATTCTTAACACCAATTTCAATCTGCGTCTTGAAAAACAAGCACAAAAGCAATTTCGATAATACTTTTCAAATCTCCAACCCTACCTGAACGTTGTGATCTTTCCAGAAGGAAGGATCTTCATTGAACTCGAAGCTCTGGCTGGACGACGTCGTAGAGGCGCTGACTGCTTTTCCGTCATCGTCGCCGTCGTCGTCCCAGGCGGGGAGACTGCGAACCGAGAAACTTCCTTTGGCGGCGGAATTGTGGAGCTCCAGCGCCGGAGTGTTCCGGATCGGGTCGGAAGAGTGGTTGTGGAACCCGAACCGGCTCTTGAGAGCGCTAGCCGTTTCGGAGATAAAAGACATTTCGGATGGAAATCTCAGCGCAGAATGTGTGAAGGATTCGAAGTGAAGTGAAATTTTGAATTTGGGTTACGGAGAGGGAGGAAGGGGAATAAAGGGATCTGACGGTGGATGCTGATTTGAATCGACGGCTGAGATGACGACCTTTAAAGTACAGGACCGTTTGAATATGTGGATTTTAAATTTTCGCGGCCGCTATATTTTTTAATCAAGTGATGAACTAGCCTTTCACGCGTGCGAAAAGGCCGCGCTTGCGCGTGCGTTTAAACATTTTTCGATAAATACGTTGAACATATATACAATTTTCTCTCTGTCGTTGTGGTTCAAATATTCTTTAAATAAAAAAAATTTATAAAAAAATCTTGTAAATTAACTAATTCTCACGCATGCAATAGACATAAACTACTATGCCAAAAACATGCATTAATATGAAAATATATAAAATTTTGATGGCTGGAACCCAGTGGGAGTCTAGACCATCACGCCCTTAAATAATTTTATTATAGTAACAAATTTCCACAAAAATAAAAATAAATCAAAAGAAAGTCTATAAATTCAATGTGCTCCATTCAACTCCATCTCAGCCATCCATTTGTCAACTGTCGTTGTTGAAACTACAAATTAAGAGTAACACAAAAATAAAGATAACATAAGATAGTGTATCAATATATTTTCACTTTATATATGAAAAGATCTTTGATTTGCGATCTTTACCATGAACGCAGATAATTCAGTTATTGCACTACTCCTACTCCAATTATCTGAAGAGCTCTGAAGTTAACAAAAAGTGTTAAAGTCATTCAACTAAGTATGCCAATTAAATCAATCCATTTAAATAAATTACCTCAATATTTTGCTTCAACTTTTCAACACACTTGATGTTCCACTGTATGTGGAAATAAAAATTATTGTCAGGAGAGTTCAGAATGGTGAAGTATCGTGCACAAAAATGAAATGTAACTACCTTAATTAAAAAGTTGTTTTGTTCATGATGCTTTTGCCTTCTGTAAATGTCAATTACAAATTGTAAAATAAAAAGCAAAGAAATTTGTACAAAATATTAAAGGGAAATATATATTAATGATCATCTTCGATACCTAATACGTAAAACATTCCTCATAGTTTGCTTAATGTGATTTATATCATGTTTCATCAACTCCCTGCGTGCGTTTTTGTACCGCCAACTGCAAGAATTTCAATTAGTGACAATAATGTTATTAGTAATACTTAAAGAAGAAAGTAACAAAAAAAAAGGTATGTTTAAGAGTACATACTGTGCTTGCTTCTTTTTCTTCCATTCTTTCAAAATTAATTGGTTGAGATCAACTGTATTACTCTGGACTGATTTTCCCATGCGCCAATCAGATGAGAATAAGGAAACACGCCGCCTGAAGCCCTCGTTTTCTCGTAACTTTTTCATTTGAGGGCATTTATCTTGCAACATCTCTACAATTATGAAAGTAATATACGAAGTTAGAGTTTATTTACACAAAGTAATTATATATATAAAAAAATACCATAATTAATTTCATTAAACCATTGAAGTACCTATGAACATGACATATCATTTGTATTCGAATGAAGTAAAACTTTCTTAAACACAACATTCTTGGTGAATACTCCATCTCTACCCATTATGGAATCTTTTTTAACCAAAACCTTTGTAGTTGACTCCGACACGCCTCTCGACAATGCCACATACAGTTGTCCGTGACTAAAAACATTATCTGGAAGGTAAACACCTATGTGTGGGATAGTTTGGCCTTGAGATTTATTTATGGTCAAAGAGAAGCTCAGCTTGACTGGAAATTGCTTTCTTGTCAGTTTAAATGGTAAGCCCACATTTTCTGAACTGTTTAAACGGATTCTTGGCAGAAAAGCTCTTGTCCCAGCAAACTGTCCTGTTAGAATCTCTGCATCTATGAGATTTCGGTACGAAGCACGACATAACAATCTAGTACCATTGCACAATCCTAATTTTGGGTCAATATTTCTCAGAAGCATGATTGGAGCACCTATTTTCAATGTTAACTTGTGAGGCGGTAGCCCACCCGTTGTTAGTGAATTTAGGAACTCCGGTTGGTACAAATTTCGGAAGTCATCTTCAACGGAGTCAAATGAATAAAATGAAATTTCTTCACCGGGAAACATACTGATGATCTTTTCATTCAACATATCTGCATCATCATTTAAAGGAGTAACCAATGCCCTATCCACCATGTATTTTGCATCGTTTACATGATCATGCAGATTCGGGAAAACTTTATTAATAAGTTGATTGATAGACTCTTCGCTTCGCCAGGGAACTACCATGCTTTCTGGTAGTCTTATCATTTCGTCATTGATGACTTGTTCACTCCCATCGCCAACACGTAACAGAAATTCTGCAAATTGATGGTCATTTATAGATCTCATATTCTGTTTCAACCTCAATATCTTTGTTTGTCTCCAAAATGATGATTTGACAATGGAGGCTTGAATTAGTTGAGTCCTCGTTCCTTTAGGAATAACAGGAAGGACTTGACGAAAATCTCCCCCAAATATCATAATTTTTCCACCAAACGGAAGCTTGACATCCATTACGTCCTGAAAAGTTTGATCAACTGCTTCAAAGATATCTCGATTTGTCATAGGCGCCTCATCCCAGATAATTGCAGTGGAAGCTTGTATCAATTGTGCTAGATCAGATTGTTTACTTATGAAAGACATGGATGTTGCATCTATATTGAGTGGAATCTTCAATCTAGAGTGAGCTGTCCTCCCTCCAGACAATATATTTGCTGCTATTCCAGATGATGCAGTTGCTAAAACTATATGATTCATGCTTCTTAACTTGGCTAGCAACGCACGATATAAATACGTCTTTCCAGTTCCTCCTGGACCATCGACAAAAAATAATGCATTTTCTCTTAGCTCGATTGCAGCCACTATGGTGTTGAATGCGGCCCTTTGGTCATTGTTAAGGCGGTCAATTGCATCAACATCTTCTTGAGGGACAATAACTGAAAGTTCATCCTCAATAGATCTCGGCATTTGTAGACCATTTTCTGGCTCCCTTGTCATCTCAGGGAGGTCAAAATCTCTAATGCTCTTGTTAAATTGTTGAAGTATCCCGTTTAAATCCCGCAAGAGCCTGTTTCGACTCGCAATATCACCAGATAAAGGGTAATCTTCCACCATAAAAGGAAAAAATTCATCCCATAATGTTCGAACACCGGTTGGCACATTGTACACTAATATTGTAACGAATAATCTCCTCAAAGCTGATGGCATCCGTATTGAGGAGGCCTCCGTCAAACATATTCGAATGCTGTTGTCATTCTCAAGCAAACCTTGGTTCTCTGCTGCTTGTTTGAATGTTGGTTGTGGAACTCCATTAACAGTAAGCAATTCAGCAAATGATTGAGGACCTCTTACATGATTCAAAAGAACACGCATAAAAAATTTCTCACCTTCAGAGGGTGAGACGCTGTATATTCGCCCAATAACCTTCCAATTTCTTATTCTTGCGACCCATTCTTTGTTATCATTATCCCACCTGTAATGTTCAGGAATTTCTCGATACAAATATACCCTTGCATTCTCATCATTTCTATTTAAAGTGAAAAACTCAGTAAGCATTGACATTTGTGGGCGCTCATCAGCCAGAATATCCTCTATAGGTCTTTCAGCATTGAATGTTACTTGTTGCATGTTGGGTAGATGTATTTGTAATCGCTCAACTGTTGGATATACTTTGTTCAATGAAAATTTAAATATTTTCCATAAAGCTTCTGGTGCACACACCCACCTTGCATCAACAAATTGGCTGATTTCATCAAACGCTGGGTTCGATTGCAGCTGAAATGACACTCTGTCAGGACCTTTGTAAATGTATTTATATAAGTACTTGACACTCTTTATGCTCCCACATATTTCAACATTGATGTGACAATTATAGCGCAATAGCAACCATGGGTTGTAGGGAACCACCCAACTGTTATCCACTTTGATATTTCCTCGTCTGCGCAAAGATATCGGTAAAAGACTTCTTCGTCTCTGATACACAGGATACGTGTCGTCCCCTTGCACTGTAAAATTTGCAAACGGTTTTGGGTATCCTTTATTGCAAGTCCCATTTTTCATACATGATTGTCTTGGATCAAGAGGTCCACATGGACCATGGATCATATGTGTACAAACTGCATCATAAAGTCGAGGCTCCTCATTGCAATCTGGTATTTCTGCTCTAACAATACAGTCATATTCATCGGGGTTGTTAAGCTTGTCATTTTCTTCTAACATAACCAACATGTGAACATGTGGTAAACCTCGTTTTTGAAATTCAATAACGAAAGCATGTGCGGCTACTTTTCCAAGCACCCCCTTTTTTATTATGTCTTCTTTGAATTGCTCTAATTTTGCATGAAATACCCTGGTGACCAAATCAGGACGATCTTGTGGCTCTTGTCCTGGAAGTAGTTGACTTTTAACTTCTTCCCAATTGGGGTTACATGTCATGGTGATAAAAAGATCTGGCCTCCCATATTTCTGGACCAAGGCCATGGCATCTTGATATCGTTGGTACATGTCACGTGGGCTTCCTATAAACGATGATGGTAAAATTGTTCTACGTCCAACGTTACCTAGTAATATATTATGTTACATTTAGTCTCTCTTCAAAAACCCTTATTTCATTGAAATTATAAAAAAAAATTAAAAAAATAAAAATAAATCAAACCTGCATTGTTTTCTCCTGCATGTAGAGAGTCTTCAAGTCCCTGACGAACATCTCTCTGAAATTTCTCTTGATTAGTACGAAGCCATCTTATCCTTTGGGATTCAATTTTTACATAATTATCTACAACATATTGTTGTAAGAGACGTCCTCCTCGATGTAGAGGATTTTCATGACCTTGGCGCATCTACAAAATGAAGATTTTTAAGTAAAGAACATTTTTGTGTTATACACCTTCTAAAACTTGAAGTAGATAGATAACCAACCTGTAACATATATGCGTAGTAGTCGCAACATGTCATTTTCTTGTCATTATTTCCATATACGTGTTAATATCCCATCCATATGTCCCGTAAGGCAATAGTAACGGATACTGCATAGGGTCATAATAACCAACTGAGTCTTTGATGTTGGATAATCGTCCGCCTTTTGCTTGTACAATAAAATCTCTTCCATTCGGATTGATGTCATCAGCTCCTACTATGATAGCAGCAACTTGTGATGCAGTTGGTAAACTGTACTGGCGACGATCAGAAGGTTGCTCTCTTATAATGAGTCTACAGTTAGGCAAATCTTGACATTGTCCCAAACTTCTAAATGATTTAACAAATGGATTGTAGTGGTTAAGGATTTGTTGAATTTTTTCAACTGTCCCTCTGTCCAAAACTTCACTTTCAGACATTCTATTCTCAAGTTCATGCTCGGTATCATATATATAAGCCTGCAAATACCGCGGTCTTCTCCCGTCTTCTGGTACCAGACCACCAATTTTATGATATATAGAACCCTGAGCGCGAAAGGTATAAGGTCCACGACCAAGAGTATTAATTCTGTCATCTAGATGTACACCCATTGAAGTGAAAGAGAACACATTGTTGTAGGCTCTAATGTTTTGTCTGAATTTTTTGCTCTCATTTGTTTGGTCTGAAAATAGTCGAACCATTTCAGGTGGTGATGGTATTAGACTCAAAACAATATTTCCCTTCATGCAACACAAACTAAAGGTCTCTCGAGGGAATAACCATGCATTGCAATATGGACATGTTTTGGGTGGGGGCAATTGACAATCTTGGGCACCCATTTGTTCATGGAAATCTCTAGCTGAATTATGTCTAATGCGCTCCTGTCTCATTCGCGGTACATGGTGAATGTTGTTTTGCGCCTCATGACCCCTTGCACGTGCATTGACATTATCTTGTTCTTCACCAGTAATCACGACTTGAATGTAGTTGGTAGCTCGGTCATCATTATGCATGACCGCATTCTCACTATGTTCTTCATCTCTATTTAAGGTAGAATTAGGTAACTCTGGATATCAATGAAAGTATTTAGTTTTACTGAAAGTTGTTTCTACAAATAACACACAATTTAACGACCATTGAATTCAATAAATTATGCTCACCAGAGCTAGCAGCATTCTGAACATTTTCATCATTTGCACGTGCCCCATTTGAATGGGCTAGTTGTCTTATGTGAGTTAATCGAACTCGTGAATGTACATGTTCTTGGTTGTTGGAATTTGATGAAATTCTCCAACTTAAGACTTGATTGTCAGTTACTCCTATCAAACAAATAAATTAATTGTAGGTATCAGTAGAAAACTCTAGACACAGGTATAAATATTGTGTTTTTTATTTATTTATTCACGTTTAGCTAACCATAGCGAGCAGAATCCTCGACTACTCCATCAGTTGCATGTGATAGAGTCGAACGGGGTATTTGTCTTATGTGAGTCAATCGAAATCGGGAATTGTTTTGCTCTTGGTTGTCAGAAATTGATGAAATTCTTGAGCTTGTGCCCACATTGTCATATCCTGTTTTTGACACAATTAATTACAATTGGTATTTTTTGCTAGTTATTATGACATAATTTGGTAATTATACTCTAGCAAGGAAATTTCTATCAGTGGAAAACGGATAATATATAGAGATTGTAGCATTTCATTAAAAGATTTAGTATAATAAAAGAAAGTATATATGGAAAATAATTAATACCTGGATTTTGTTCAATCATATTAGTTGGCTCATTTTCCACTGGTTGTTTTCCTTGAACTATTGCTAGACGTCGTGCCAAATATGCGTCATGTTCTGAAGAACTCATTTTTTCTCTCCTTAGTGCTTACCTTATTAAACAGTGCCTTAACTGTAAATTCGGAAATTAAAATTAAACAAATAAATGGTAGAACAAATTGCCCAAACTATTTCATTGCAATTAATAGGGTGGAAAATGTAATACTAAACAGAAGCCCATATACATAAAAGATGCTAAAAAATCAAAAGTAAGTGAAAGGTTGTACCATACTCTCGTATTTTTTTTTCATTAACGAATTACCAATATTTTCTGAATAAAGGACTAAAGGAGGGCAACGACCCTGGGTGGGACGCAGATCAAAACTGGTTACTATGAGAAATGTTTTACGTATTAGGTTAATCACAAACAGTTTGGCTTACAATTAGGATCGATGGTGAATACACTATATATCAGTTTAGATCACAAACAGTTTGGCTTATAATTGGGTTTTTTTAATCACCATTTAATCACAACCTTATGCAATAACTTCCCTCACAGGAAAGAGATTGATGGGAAGCAATTATGAAGCTGTGGTGTATTCTGCAGGGCCTTTGGCTTTTCGCCCTGAGCATTTCCCTCCAAAAACTCACTACTAATTTGTCACCCCAGTCAGCTTTTGTCTCGGAGTAACTTGATTCACTTAAGCAATGGTTTTTTTTTTTGAATAATCCAGTTTGTAATTTGCAATGACTCAATGAGAAAGGATTTTTTTTTTCATTTGTCCATATCTTAATATTATAATACTAATTTCACAGTATGCTCTTTATAGTTTACACTGCAGAAAAACAATAATATAGCACCAGTACAGAGACAGAGAAACAAAATGCATTGATTTTTTTATCACTGAGATGTCCAAATTTCAAGATCTTAACGGGAAGAAAAGCTCAGTACATAATTCTACAACAACAAAATAGCAGAATCACACATGTAGGAGGTGAAATGTACCTATTAGTCCAGTGACATTTTTTGCCTCAGACTTTCCAAGAATGGCAATGTGTACAAACTTCCTCACTGCTGCATCGTCACACTGCAAAAACATCTATCGGACACGAAAGAGAAGGACATTGTCCACAAACCACATAATTTCTTAGGAATGAAACCAAGTTCTTAGGAATGAAATAAAGGAGCAAGAGCAAGGAGGAGAGACAAACCTATTGCCAAATCCGTTAATCTCAAGTTGTTCAGGTCTCTTGGTTTAATCACATGAACTTCCTATTAATTCACAATGAAAGAAATCAATTACAATACTGAAACAATGAAACTCCCCCATATTCCAAAACACTCATTAATGCATATTCAATATCATTCCTAAACAGTTTAAATATCTAAGAAATCAAATCATTTGTCAAGGGAAGAAATCCTATTGGGAATCAATCAACAGATATAGACTAATCAAATCGTCAAATAAAATTAACAGTTAAATACTGTGAAGATATGATAAATCACAAAGGTATATCAAAGATATTGCATTGATTATTACTAAAGTCCGATCTCAACTAAAACTTCCTAGTCTGAATAGGAAAGCTAATACCTTCACATATTCACCATTTGATGATAATGCAATTATGTAAGTGATGCAAGTTTGGAGAAAATACCTCCGATTTTGATTGCAGCAAGTACTTTCTTCCTTGGCTTGAATTTCCTAACTTCTGCTCATAATCATAGAATATGGGTACATTAGAATCACTTATCGAATGATTTTTTCTTCCACAAAGTTAATAGTAATGTTGGAGTACTTTAGAGTTTGTCATGTTAAGTTTTATATATATTGCTTAAGACACTTATTATATAAACTGAGGTAATTTCACAGATGATGGAATTCATAGCTACAATCCCAAAGGGACATAAAATCGATCAACTAATACAGCCTGGTGATTTAGGAAATGCCAACATATGAATTTGTGAAGTGGGAGATGAGAATGACTCAACTGTGGCTGAATGAAATGAATCGGGTCGGATCGAGTGAGATAGGTGGTCGTAGGTGGCGTAATGAAATAGAATGCTCAATTGGGATGGAGATAAAACAGTCAACGCAGAAAGTGATTTAATCTAGGATAGATGCATGAATTTTCAAATTAAAAAAAAAAAGGAAAAAAAGAAGAAGAGGATCTTGGTCAAAATAGATGAACTTTCTGCTAAGAGAGAAACGTCGTTCAAGCCCGGTGATCTATCATCAAGTTAAAAAAATCCCAGACTTAACTCTTATTAAGTTATTCTTTTGATCTCATGTTATGCTGAAGACACCCTCACAACCCTCTAATTACTCTGGACACCCACCTCTTATTTTCCTCTCGTGAATCTGTACCTATGTGTGGTCCTAGACCAGCTGGCTCTTAGTTGAGTAGTTTAAACTTTGTCATCAGCTATATATGCTTGTAACTTTGCCATTTGAGGCATCATGGAATGAATCTGCCTTTTCTCAGTTATTTAGCTTTTTATTTATGTCTATTTCCTGCATATCCTTCTGTTAAATTTCTGCATTTCAGTTCATTCTTGCAATTCTTCACAACCCATATTAGTTGAATCCAACATGTTAATCAAATCAAAGTTCAATTAGAATCTAATAGAGTTCTTAAATCTATAAGAGTGTTTAATAGAAAACTGTAAACTAAATCAGATAGAGATTATTAATTGCAAGCCAAATTCATTAAAATTAACCCAAACTTTTCCGCTGTCCCCATCACATGGGAATTGGAACTTTGATGCTAATGCAATTATCTAAGTGATGCAAGTTTGGAGAAATTACCTCCGATTTTGATTGCAGCAAGTACTTTCTTCCTTGGCTTGAATTTTGTACTTTCTTCCTTGGCTTGAATTTTCTAACTTCTGCTCATAATCATAGACGTTTTTAACTCAGCATCATTAAAACTTCTGCTCATAATCATAGACGTTTTTAACTCAGCATCATTAAAACTTTAAAAGAAATTGTGTACATTGAATTTACATCCTAGAAAATTCAAGATCTTTAACACAAATCACCCAGTTTTAATCAAGCAGTGCCCCCACATTGAATTTACATCCTAGAAAATTTCCCAATGAAAAGTTCTGAACCAATACATCCACATTTGAAATATGCAGTACCTGTCTCACATGCAACACACATAAGCAGACGACGAATTTCGAAGCAGTCAGAATGCCGAAGGCTTAATTAGTCTCTCAACTGAAAAGGAGGTTGATTTGGCTTTAGTGTCTCAACTGAAGATAGGAGTTTCCAGGTGTCTTTGTTTAATCACATGAACTTCCTATTTCTCAGTGAAAGAAAGCAATTACAATACTGAACCAAAACATAAAAATGGTAAAAACATAGAAGTCAAGTTTAGTACAGAATACTTCATGCCCATAACTAAAATGGTAGAATCATTGACAGAGCAATCTTTGCTTCAATGGTTGCAAAATTGAAACCCGCACAAATTCTAGGCCCCATTCCAAAGGGTAAGAAGGCACCAATGTTGTTGTTAGTAGCTTTAACAACTCCCTCGAAGAACCTTTCAGGCTTGAAAAGTTGCACATCTTGACCCCAGAATAGAGGCTCATGGTGCAGTGCAAGAGTTGGGATGTGCAGTTCAACATTAGTGGGAGCAGTGAGATTTCCTAGTTTAATCTCCCAATCAACTTTCCTCTCAATGGACGGAACAGGAGGATATAATCTTAGTGACTCATTCATGATCATACTCATCTACAGAACCAAACAAATTTATAGATTTAAGTCGCAGTTTAAACTTCATCAAGTATATTTGTGTGACAAAATATAGATAAATAATAGTCAATTGCTTAGATATTCTTACTGTTTTCAGCTTGGTAAGGCCATCTGCATCCGGAGTTTGTCTGCCAAATATATGCAGGACCTCAAATAAATCCAAATGATGCAGATTTGGTGGATTTACTCATTCATGATCATACCAGGTTTCAACACTATCTGCATCCTTATAAGCAATTGACTTACTTGAAATAAATCCACTTTGTATCCCATACCTCTTCTTATAACCATCAAATCATCATAGTATGAACTTATCAAATTCAATTCATGTGAGTGCACTAAAAAACAGCTAATAGAATGTGTTTCTCCGTCGAGTGTTATATGTTCATCATTTTTCATCCTATTTAGAATTCGAATCACGTAGAATTCTAGTGATGTAGAAAAAGGAGTCGATGAAGGAGTAACTGCAACTCACGACCATTCGACTACGCGTACTGAATCACTTCCTTAGCGTTATGCAAATCCTTCATTTCACACAAACTCCTAACCACCACAGTGTACATATGCCCATCCGGCGGAAGACGAACATTGACAAACTCATCAAACAGCTACAAAACCACATTGAACTGCCTAACTCTCACCAACCCATTCAAAACAGCATTCAAGGTTCTAACTTCAGGCACAATTCTACACTTCCTCATCAACCTCACAACCTTTACACCATCCAACACTCTCCTATTCATTACATAGTTCTCCACCAACAAATCAAAACCCAAAAAACTTTACTTTAGGAAATTCAAACACGAAAGAAAAAAAATTTCTAGCTATTGAATGGAAATCAATAAAAACGAAATTTGAAATTGCTAAATAACAAATATCAATTCATACAATCATACCTCAGCCCAAACGATAGCAATCTCAATTTATACAATCATACCTCAGCCCAAACGAAATTTGAAATTGCTAAATAACAAATATCAATTCATACAATCATACCTCAGCCCAAACGATAACAATCTAAATTGCTAAATTTCGGTGCTTTGCTCTGCGTTTCTCCTGCGTTTCTCTGTGTAAATTGAAGGGGGAAGCTCAAACCTCTTATATGTTTACGGGTGAGTTTACAGGAGAGAAGACCACTCCTCCGAAGAGGTTTATATTGCTCTTTTACTTCTCTATCCTTTATCTAAATGATTTCTCTATTTATATAGTTTATTTATCCTTTATCTAAATGATTTCTCTATTTATATAGTTTAATATATCAAGGATAATTTGAGAAAATAGGAGATGGCAGTTCCATAAGCCAAATTGGCTTAATATATAGAGATATTGCTAAGCGAGGTGGAGATCCGTAACGAACACAAAAGAAAAAAAGGAAAAATTGTTGAACTTTTGGGTGAGATCGTTTTGGTATCAAATATTTTGAGTGGAGATTAGTACATAACTGTGTGTTAGAAAAATGAAGTTTTAAGATATGAAATTGATCATTAACGGTATTATTATACATTTCTCGTACAAAAGTAAAAGTGTCAATGTAAAAAAAGGGCCTGCTATTTAGACATGTCTTATGTTAATGTCCTTAGTCATCATATAATTAATATTTAATTTTGGTTAATATAAACATAATCTCATATATATTCTCATAGAAAGTCTCTACTCTCGTAGCGCAGCCACCAATCCTAAAACTCTAGGGTCGCCGCTCCCATAGTGCTACCACGTACCAAGTTGGAGCCTTCTCAAGAGCGGATTGGATGGGAGCTTTAAAAGGCCCAGAAAATAATAGAATCTTCTAATTCTATCTATAGCAGTAAAAAGATGTACAATGTCAAATTGTCAAGCATAATTGTTAATTGGACATGACGAGATGAACATATGTTGATTGTACCCTTGTTTCCTACCACCTCTATCTGGAAGTTTGGAAAGGAATGTGAATGTATAAAATCAGAGCATGATCTTGAGGAAGCGCGATGAGATTTGAAATAGAGAGAGAGAGTGTTAGTTTTAAAGGTAATTTAGTAAATTAGTACAAGGAGTGTGCCAATTATAAAAAAGGGTGTGCAAATTTCAGTACGTACCTTAAATAAAATAGGCATATTGTCACTCCCCGATTCTGGTGTCGATGAGTTTTAAACACCCGGCGTAGATACCGAGATGTGATTGTGTGTTACAAAGTAGAATGTACATAAAAACAAAAACTCTTATTTCTATGCTTTTCAATCTAGGCTCGTCCGACACTTTGATTCGATCAAGAGTTAGAAAATGTGGTACAATAAATCAAAATTAACAAAAGTGTATTAGTTTTCGTATTATTTTTTTCTCTAACTTATAATATTTCACATGTAATATGTTTTATTTTTTTCTTGCCACACTTTGCTATAGTTTTTTTATTTTATTTTTTGAAGAAAGGATGATAAGTCTTATATTATTTAAATCTTCTTTAAAAAAAATATATTGTTCAAATATAGAAGAACAACATGAACACGGAACGACTTCACGAATAACGACAAAATCTAAACTATGCGAAACTACCTAAGGAGATCCCAAGTAATCTCTATAATGAAACATCCTAGAGTGAAACACAATCTAGTAACCAGAACCTGTTAGATCTAAGGCTGGACACTGAACCCGGTGGAAACCGGTTGGACCAGAAAAACGAGCCGAGCCGGTCGGTTCGGGCCAGTTTTTGGAATTAAAATTACACAGATTTTTCGGGCCGGGCCGGTTCTTCCTTTTGTCGGGCCGGGCTCGGTCCATCAAAGTTTAAGTTTTAAAAGCCTGAAGGCCCGAACATCGGTTACAACTTACAAGGCTCCGCGACTTACAGAGTCAGAAATAGTAAAATCCAAACCAAGCCTCCAGATTTCCACCGCTCCGCCGCTCCGCCGCTCTAGTCTCCAGGAAGTCGTCAGTGCGTACTCGGCTACTCGCGTTCCAAAATCCAAACTTCCAAAGTTCCAATCCCTAATTCCTAAATCGCGTTCCAATCTCCACTCTCCAGTGCAGGCAGTCACGTTCCAAACTTCCAATCCCTAAAATCCTAAATCGCGTTTCAATCCCTAAAATCCTAAATCGCGTTTCAATCCGTAAAATCCTAAATCGTGTTCGGCGGTTGCTGAGTTTATCGAATTTGCTAAGCCGAGTCGGTTCTCCGCAGTCCACTCTCCAGTCCAGGCAGTCGCCGGTTCGCCGCAGTCCTACTGTCCTACTCCTACAGTTCGTGTCTTCTCCAGTTCGTCTTTCTCCGGTTCTCCACTTCTTCGGCTCTTCCGCGCGGCTCAGCCTCTTCTACTCTTCGGCAGTTCACCTTCGTAAGTTCGACAATCTCCGAGAGACTCTGATAGTTTTCTTCACTTCTTCAGTTCGTAATTTACTGTAAGTTTGATAAATTGGTTGATAAATTTGTATGTGGCATTGGTTGATAAATTGGTATGTCTGTATGCAAATTGGTTGATAAATTGGTATGTCTCAATATCTGTATGCTGATAAATTGGTATGTCTCAATGTCTGTATGCAAATTGGTTGATTTCAGTACTTTGTAAGTTTGTTTGTATAATTGTATGTTTGTAAATCTTGTGCTATAACAGCCTGTAAGTTACAAAACTTAGAATACCCCCAAGCGTACCTGAACCAAATCAGCCTGTAACTATGTTGTCTGACTTGTCTCTGTATGCAAATAAGCAACTTGGTTGATAAATTGATAATTGATGATTGGTTAGGGATATACTGTATGCAAATTGCAAAGAAGCAAAAAGCATTGTGTGCGCTTCAAAATTGAAATCATATACATACGTCTACGCATATAAAATTGATATCATGATTGGTTAGGAACATGTTGGCATGTTGCTAATCTGGGACCAAAAAGACCAACGGACCAGCCCGAACCGGCAAGGACTGGGCCCTAACCGGTCCTTAAATATTTAAGAAAAAAACCGGCCCAAAATTCTGTGTCCGGCCCCAGTCTCGTGACTAAATAGGTCGGTTTGGGACCGAGCCCAACGTTAGTTAGATCAACCAACTTATGTGAAAAACCAAAGTCAATTTACCTCCCCAGGTTTAAATGAAAAGAAGCCCAACCTAGTAAAAACCCTAGACTAAAAAGCAACCCCAAGACCCAAAAAACGTGGAGTAAAAACTCCAAGCCCAGGCCCGCCTTTAGAAATTCTAACCATGGTACCATACTAACCCAGCTACCGCCGATTCAAGCCTAATGGATCACTGCACCTCTTCCGACGTCAACCCAGTCGCCACCGTCGAAGCTCCCCCATCTTCCTACTCGATCTTTCCGGCATGAAGGATGATGTTTGCAACAACCATCGACCCAAACGCCACATAGCCAAAGCCCAAAGCCTTAGGAAACCGGAGGAGTCCCTTCCTCTTAGGGCATATGCAGCAGAGGCTGCAATCATGCTATTCTGTAAATTATTTTGCAGATTGCAGGTGATGCGGCGTGCAGAGGAGATGAAGACAATTTAATTGTGTGGGGCCCACACACAAAAATGCAATTAAGCAATCACACCAACAATGTTTGCATGTCGGTGTGATGGAGGCAATTGGTGGGGACCACGCATGTGGGCACCCACCAGCACCCCTTTTTTTTTTAAAAAAAATCTGACAAAAAAGAAGAAGAGGAAACTGACAGATTTTGTGACAGGCCCAATCACGGGCTGCCACGCCACCAACGGCTATATTGAGCCACTGCCTCTTTCGACGGTTTTTTTTTTTTTTTTTTTTTTTAATTTTACCCTATAAATACTTATTCATTTGTTTCACAATCTCCACTCAATATGTCAGGACCCGCTCTGAATTTCACCTTGAAATTCGGATAAGGTCCTGTGGGGAACACCGTAAGACTAACTCTATCGATAAATCGATAAGTCAATCTTAGGGTGGACAACCCTAAAAACTGCAACAACCAAAAACACTTATAAATCCAGTTCCAACCTTAACACCTGGAGCCCAAATCACAACAACCGCCACAAATAAAACACAAAATCAAATTCATCTTAAACTCAATTAACACACAGGTAATCAGAGCGGTCTAATACAATGAACTGGAAAAGAATAAGAAATATAAGAATAAGGGATCACAGATCCCACGTAGCGGAAGCGACAACGATGATAGCTATGTCTCGACTCCGAATACTCTTGACCTCTGATAACTAATCTGCACACTGGGCGATTTAAAACGAAGGGACCAGGGGAAAGTAATTTAAAAACGTTAGAGTGAGTGAATAAAAACAATTTCGTATAATACCTTAAATAAAAAGTATATATTACTTTCCCAATATTTTATAAATAAAAACCATGATGCATGCATTTTAATAAAACGTCTCATGATTCAAAAAAATCTTAATTATAAATCAGCCCCGCTGATATATCAAATAAACAAATAATAGTTTGTTTATATTTTCAAAAAGAAATACTTTTGAAAATCAAATAATAATATATCACGACCAATCCCATTGGTCATATAAAAACTCAGCCCCGCTTGTTCGGGAATTTATTAAATAAAATAAAGTATCATAAAAGAAAATATTCATGAAAACCAAGTAAAGACGAAAAACCAATCTCATTGGCCCAACAAACGAAACAATGGGGAAGTGGTTACACCATAAATAGGAGCCTCCCAGGCTCAGGTCGGAACCTCCCAATGCTTCTGAAGTAGCGTCCCACGCTATGGCTAGCTAGCAAATATGACAACCCAATAAGTGGTGTAAAAATAAGTCAAATCAAATACGAAAACACGCTTTCCCCCATTTAATCAAAAATCTGCATGGTCATCTGAGGCTTATAAATATCATAAGTAGAACAGTAGCCTCGAAGAAAATATATAACCGACATGTCCCACTTGCAGTAAAATAATCTCGAAAGAAAATATCGACATGTCTCACATGTCGTGAAATCACAAATTATGAAATCATAAAATCTCTGGAAATTTCATTTCCGGTCTTTTAAATATAAATAAATTCAAAATGATCAAATATGATTTATCAAACCATACTATTTCTGGAAATCTCATTTCTGGGTAAAATTACGTACTATTTAGAATAGTAGTAAACATATACCCCAAGTCCATATTTTTCCTTTAAATATTAAATAAACAAATATCATAATCATATATGAATTATCGGCTCTCGATAATTCATACCAAGCTCAAGAAATTATTTAATTAAAATAAACTTAATTTCAATAAAATATTTATGCATGCATTTATTTAAAATAAATTGCACTCACAGTACAGCCGAGTTTGCCGCTATTTCGAGCTCTCATCACGTCGAGTAACCTCTCGACCTGTAACATAGACGTATTTATAAATATTGCGGAATTCGGAATTTCTTTATATACGTTAAATCTACGGACGTCCTCACTAGCACGAAACTTCCCAATTTTCCTTTTCATTTATCGGTATAGGAATTACACCTCAATACTGAAACAATCTACGTCCGAAATTACTCAGGACACCCATCCCGAGTCCGATCAATACTTTACCGGTTTAATTCGTCGTAAACTCCTTTTAAACTATCTTTTATCTTTTTACGACAAGTCAACAATAATATTCAATGGTCAAACAGTAATTATATAGTCAAACAGTAAATGGTCAAAGTGTAATTACTATTTACCATTTACTTTTTTTGTTTACTCTTTATTTTTACTGTTTTACCATTTACTTTTTATCTTTTACCGTTTACTATTAACCCTCCTTTAACCTTCTGCCGCCGGCAGCTCCGCCACAGGGGCCAAAAACATCACCAATCACCTCCAAATTAACCCAATACCAACGCCATCACATCACAACCTCATCCCCACTGCCTCAGCCGCCAAAAACCAATACAGCCACCGCTACGGCGGCCCAACTGCAAAAAACTTCAATATTCACAAAAAACAACCAATTAAACCTCTGATTACAATCAATCGACTCCAAACAACCTTCTGAACACGATTCTAATATCCAATTACATCAAAAACATTATCTCCACCACCCACCAACAAAGAACCCAAAACCCTAGAAGTTTGAATTCAAAATTTTCCTTACTTGGTTCAATTTGAATCAATTCCTTCCATGGAATGATTGTACAGGCCGAGACCTTTGATTCCCGACCGGAATCGTGTTGATTAGTGGCCGGAGGAGACAATTCCATTCAATCGGGGGCGGCGCTTCCCGAGTTGCGCACGGCCAAACGGCGGCGTTTCACGCTGCGCCGCTGCCACAGACTTGAAGAGGAGGTCGAGCCAGTTCGAACATGACCGGTGCGGCGGTCTAGTTCGGTTGGACGGCGGAGATGGGTGGAGGGTGGTGCTGGGTCAGTGGGGCTCGGGCCGATCGGGGGAGAGGAGAGAGAAAGAAAAAAAAGAAGAAAGGAAAGAAAATAAAATGGGGGATTTCCTTTTCGGGAAATTTTTTCTCCCGGCGATTTATTGTCGCCCAAAATCAGAAAGTTACGTATTTTACATCGTAACTTGTTCATACGAACTCCAAATTAAACGTGTTACGTGTCTACGAACTCGTTTCAACGTCTTCTATCTCGTCATGAAATAAAATTCTCCGTCGGGTCAACTTATAAAAAGTTAACCTTTAGAATTTCTGAATTGTAAAAACAATTCTCGGAACGTAAAAGTAAAAGCAAAACGGTCAAGAGGTAATTTGAGGTTCGGATTGTCACACAATATCTCCTCCCATTCTCTCTCATCTTCTTCCATCTTCACTATAAATTTTTTGAGTGATTTTTGAAAAAAAATGGCTACTTGGCTTCCTTTCGAAGAGTTGCAATTGTGTGTTTCTTGGGTACGACAATCTACTTGCCCCATCACCGGCCGATATCAAACCAAAGACAATTTCTGAAAAAGAGTCCATGCAGATTACGTCCAAAATTGGCGTAGTGCTCTCGAAAAACCTATAGTTGAACCTCGTTCGAAAATAAGTTTGGAATCACACTTTCCCCGCTTGAAGAAATTACTCTTGAAGTGGCATAGTAGCCTAGGATATTAAATTTTTTTTTATAATAAATTTGGATGTTATGAAGCGGTGAAGAATCATCCTCATTTTGTGAGGGTCGATAGTATTCCTACCCCTTATGAGCGGAATTTCCTAAGTTCTCCCGAGACTCATGACACAGAGTCACCTGTTGAATTGGAGGACGATGATGAAGGATTCACAACTCCACCGTCTAACCAAGAGCAACCCCCACCCCTTGTCTCTAGCCCGGTTAGGCCTATGGGGATAAAAGTGGCCAAGGAAGCGAAGAAGAAGGGAAAAAAAGGTATGGCAGAGAAAGACGAGAAGTCTTTAGCTATTTTTCATAATATGCAATGTAATCAAAAAACACTTTTGGAGGCTAACATGCGAAGAGATGAAGAAACACTTTGGTTGGCTATGGAGACTATGGAACTTGAGAAACGAAAATAAGAAAGGATGGCACGACATGAGGCTATGGATGTATTGCTAGAAGAAACAAGAATTATGTCAATGGATACTACCATGATGACCCCAAATACAAAGGCGTAGCACAAAAAGAGGAAAGCGGAGATCATGAGGGGCGTGAATGAGAGAGTACTAGTACTAGTGAAGGGTGTTATATTCTTCCCTTTGATGATGAATATTAATTAGTTGTGTTGATGTTATTTTTTTATGTTCCTTAATTTACAATTTTTTTATATGAAATAAAACAAGTCTATTATTGTTATTCACTTCCTTATTCATTGTTCCTTATTCATTGTTAATTATTGAAGTACAAATACATTAAATTATGATACAAAATAAAGTGACAGTACCTACTAAAAATACAATACCAAACAAAATGACAATAAAATAACATAATTGATTACTCTTCGTTGGCTTCCAATGCCCAATTGTGCTCCACTAAATCTTCTTGAAGAATTGCGTGTGTATAAGCTAACTCTAGGTGGTCAATACGGTCCTAAAACGCATGTTGATTTCATCCATCTCTTTGCACTGGTAAAAAAGGAATTCAATTCCCCTCACAATCTACTGGCCCATCATAAATTCTTGCCGCCAGTGGGTTCATGAGGTCTTCTTCTTCTGCCTCGACAAATTCTTCTTCCACAAATTCATCCTCAATAATCATGTTATGCAATATGATGCAAGCTATCATTATGCTTCTCAGTGTGGACCTCTAGTGCAACCAAGCCCCATGACGAAGGATTGTTCAACGAGATTGTAGGATGCCGAAGCACCTCTCCACATCTTTGTGGTACGCTTCTTTCTTTGCAAATAGTTTATGCGCTTGTGACTGAGGGTTTTTAATAGTTTTTACAAGCGTAGAGTACCTATGATAGATTTCGTCAGCAAGATAATAGCATTGCTATATCTCCTACCATTGACGTGAAATGTCACAGTTGGGGTGTTTCTAGCGATCAATCCTTCAAAGACCGGTGATTGATCGAGCACGTTAATATCATTTTGAGCTCCTGGAGCACCGAAGAAAGCATGCCATACCCATGTGTCATACGAGGCCACTGCCTCAAGAATAATTGTGGGACGTCCCTTCCGTCCAGTGTAAGCCCCTGCCATCCGGTTGGACAGTTCTTCCACTCCCAATGCATGCAATCGATGCTTCCGATCATACCTGGAAATCTCCGGTGATCAGCCCTTGCTAGAAGCCTTCGAAGCTCAGCCTTTGTTGGAGTGCGGAGGTACTCTGGACCAAAAATACCTTCCACTTGTTGACATAACTTCTTCATGCACTCTAATGTAGTTGATTCCCCCATCCTGGTTATCTTAGTACATTGATCAGCAACTGCGCCGTACGCCAACATACGCAGGGCACCTGTCATCTTCTGTTGTGGCAGCAACCCTAGTACTCCAAGGGCATCTGCTCTTTGATGCCAATAACGGTCGTGGTTGCAGAGGGCCGTCATGATGCGGTTGAACACATGGCCGTGCATCCGGTACCTCCGACGAAATTCTTCCGGTCCGAAGATCGGACGCTCGATGAAGTAATCTTCCATGATATTTTTTTTCCCTTGATAAACTGTATCTGGGGTGATTGGGAGAGCGACCAGGACGTGAACCGCGTCCTTGTGGTTTATCTGAAGTATCATGACGTGCCATCATCATGGCCGCGTTATTCATCATCGCATCCATCATCTCAGCATCCTCTTGACTGTGTTGTTCTCTCTGTTTCAACAATTTGAGCAAAAAACTCATCGTAGTGATGGGGAAATGAGGAAATCTGGTGAACTATTTGAGAGAATGTGTTTTGAAATATTTGGAAGAAAGTTGTGAAGATTGAAGTGTATAGATAGTTGGTGATGAATCTTATTTTTGGTCAGTTTCAGATGATAAAATTTTATATGTATTGAATCGTCATTCGTTGAAAATTTTATCAGAAAATCCAATGACATTATTTGGCCGACAAAGATATGTGGTAATGACACGTGTCCCATTTTGATTGGTCTATCAGAAATCCGATAACATTATTTCAGTGATAACAACATCTGGCAATGCCATGTGTCGTTCTGCGATTGCTTGAAATTAATTTATAAAATCTAATAAGTAAAATATTAAATCGATGAATAGTAATTGCCAGATTAACGGAGCTGCACCGCTGCATAAAAACTAGCACAGAAATGCAATTTGCAGTGAATAGTAATTGATGAATTGGTAGTGTGATGGTGGCTATGGGGTGCATATGCTCTTATCAAAGCAACTGCAATCCATGCACATATTAGAGGAAGTGACGACCCCACAACTGTCGGCAAGCCTCCGCACCATTCTCATGGAGAAAGCACCACAAAACAACATACACTGAGGATCACGACCAAATGTCCACCAATCCTTAAATTTGGAGTACGTATCAGCCATCGAATCATATGAGAGGATCCATCACCGGAGTGCTCGTCGTGAGATTGCAACGCCAAAACGGCTATGGTTTTTCCAAAAAGAGAGAAGGCTCTCTCCCAACATCTTTTGATTTTTGGATAAGTACTCTTCCACTTGTTAATGGAATCGAATGACTTGGCTATAGTTAGTTTGTTAAACTTCAATTTTACTTATGTGGAGATACTTCACATTTGTTTAAGGTTCCAATATTTAGCAAGTGCTATAATCTCATCAAAATATATATTGTAAAATTTGTAACCCAACAACACTAATTACACGCGACAGAAGACCTCCGTGTTCTACAGAGCGATCTTGAGAGGCGAACTAGGGTACATAGGCGGCGCCCTTTGTCCCTAGACCAAGTAAGGGAGGCGGCAAGGCGACGAAGACGTAGCACAGAGGAGTGGTGCTTTTGCAGACTTCTCATGGGACAGTTGTTTTGTCTCTCCATCATGTTTTCTTTTGGCTCTGATCGCTATTGTATGCGGTTGAGGTGTGAATCGGCCGCGGAGGCTTGTCTTCAGGGTTGTGACGTCGATCGTGTGGCGGTGTAGTAGCGTTGGCTTTGATTGTCGTTATCGTCGGTCTCGGTGAGGTAACTTAATATCAAATCTTGGGGCTTGTGTTTGTCAGACAATCAGCAGCGGCAGTCTTGACCGGGTTGTGACATTGAGATTGATCGGCGGTTTGTTGGCCGACGTCTGATTGAGCAATGGTGGAGGGACGAGGTCGTCCGCTAGAGCTGGCGATCTATGGCTCAGTGTAGCTGATGTTTTGGAGGAGGAGGAGGGGTAATGGGTTGGATTTGCATCCTTGTTGGGCTGGCTCATTATCTTTTCTTCTTCTTTTATCTTGTTTGGGCTGTTGATTGATTTTCTTACTTATTTAATTCTGAGTTTTACTTTGTTGTACACCAATTGAGATCCTTAGGCAACGAATATTACCTTTATTAGGAATTAGATAGGTCTGGTTTGATGTCAGTAGCCATAGGTGTAAATGTGCGCATTTTTTAATGAGGCCTTCTGGTCATATAGTTTTGGCGTTGGTGTCTAAACAGATGTGGGGCATTCAACCCGCATTTGATGTAAAGTTACATTCTGGGCTTGATTTAGTCAATAATATTCTACCATTCAAAAAAATATATATATTGTAAAATGGATATCGCTATATTTCACAATTTTAAGATATAACTACTATTGTTATTAAATTTGTATCAAAGTGTCATATTGTTACTATATTTTTTTTATCCATTAGCTATTTAATCATATGATATAAGGGTGATGCTATTCACATACCTTTTTTTGTTATTCCTATCTATGATAAGAGCCCATGAGAAGAAAATTCGAAGTGGTAGTTTTTAATAAAAAAAAATAATAATAAATAAGGTTTGTTATATATATATATATATATATATATATATATATATAGGCCCCTTCCAATGAGGGATCGATAATTTTGTTCATTTTAAGGGATCCCTCATTTTGTTCATTTTAAGGGATCCCTCATTTAACCTATTTCTCAAAAACATATTAATATTTTCACCGTTCAACATTCATGTTTATATGGGTAGATCATATCTGGAAATTTTCATTCCATTTGATGATCGTTAGAGCATTCAAAATTGTGATTTACAAATAAAAACTTGAACGGTTCAGGTTTGACAGATTTCATACGTCCATTCATTTAATCTAGTAAGAAGTCTTAACGATCATCATTTTGTCTATAATTTTACATGAATGATCTACACATATAGACCTAGTAATTGAACGGTAGAGATGTAAAAATGTGATTAAAAAGTTGGTCTAATGATCGATCCCTCATATATACCAAAATAAGAGATCCCTTAATAAAAGGGCCCTATATATATTATTTAGATCTTCCTCAGTCACCTCTAGTTCTGCTAGATCCTCATCTTCCCTAAACAGAATACCAGACATAGTTAATGAAGAAGAAGTTGAATACCATTCAAATGATCATATTAATAATAATAATTGGAATATTCCTAGAGTCCCAATTAATGAAATCTACAAGAAAAAATGGTCTATATCCTCATTCAAAAGTGAACACCATATTAAAACAGTTGAACAAGTCTATGCTCATAGTAAACCACATGAAACATGTCAATTATTTAATCCCGAAGAATAAATTTCCACAATAATAGATTCAACAATTCACCCAGAATTCAAGAATTAGGTCAATCTTCTAGACATTCTTTTGCCACTGCTAGACATTCTTTTGCTGGTTCTACAGCAGCTGAGTCTTCTGTCTCAAGAAGAGACCTTGAACTCGAAAAAGAAATACAAAAAATTAAGATCAAAGAATTAGAAGAAGAACTAAAAAATTTAAGAATTAAAAATATTAATACTTCATCTCAAATTAGTTACCCAATTTATACAGACCATGAAAATACGCAAGGCAGTACTTCACCTACTCCTACAGCTGGAGATTTTGAAGTCATTCCTCCAGTAAATCTCCAATTAAACACTCTTACAAAAAATTTTACAATTAACTATACCAAATTAGATCAATATCTCACCGTTGAAGAAAATATTTATCGCAGAAATCTTTATCGCTTACAATACCTATTAACATAACAAAGAAAACAATTATTTCAAGATTGGAAAAATTACATGATTAAAAACCAAGAAGAAATATTTTTTTCGTGATTTTATTGATTTAATAAATAAAAATCTTCAAACATTAACAAAATCTAAATGGAAAACTACTCAATCCATTATTACTTCCACACATCCTCCTGTTGAGAGCATAGTAATTGACCACCTACAAACACACATAATGGCTTCACCTTTCAAAGTTCCAGATGAAAAACATGATCCAGATCATAAAAAAATTATTGAACAAAATAATTACTCTAATCAAAGTCTAATAACTATTGGAAGTCAACTCGACAAAATAGAAACTAAAATCGATACTATTTATTCAAAAGTCGATATACTCCCAAAGAGCCAATCTGAAAAACCATTAATCCATTTCAGTAATCTTACCAAATCCAAACCTACTTCAACAACTCAAAAAATTGAACAAATGTTAAAACAAATAAAACCTGAGTCAAGCCAAATTACAGTAATTCACAATAACCATACTTCTACAGATTCTTCAGATAGTGATTCTACTACCATTTCAAAAATCAACCAAACCTTTTCAAATCTTCAAATTAATAGGATAAATTACCCAAAGAAAAGAAATTTTAAATCTTGGACGGAAAAACCGTTACCATTAGATATTCAGCCCAGTAACATTCCTAATATTCAGTTTTCAATTTCATCTGAAAAAAATTACGAATGGAATATTGATAATTTATCAGAACAAGAAATATTAAACAAATTACACCATATGTCAATGGCCGCCAATAGTTACATCACAAATCACAACTTCACTCAACCTGAAATTGTTGATATTTTATCAACTGGTTTCACATGAATGCTCCATTCCTGGTGGGAAAAACACCTTACATCTACATCTAGAGATCAAATTAAACATGCAGTCCAAAAAGACGAAGATGGAAATCCCATCTTTGACGAAAGTATTGGAATGGGAATTCCAGATGGAGTAAATACACTACTCTTTACCATTATTCAACACTTTATTGGCACACCCAGCCACATAACTTCCAGGATACATGATGAACTCAGTAACCTAAGATGCTTAACCTTAAGTGATTTTAATTGGTATAAAAATGTTTTCATCTCCAGAGTAATGCTTAGGGATGATAGTAACCAACCATTTTGGAAAGAAAAATTTATTAATGGATTGCCAAAATTATTTGCACACAAAATACGACAAGTATTAAGTAGTGAAAAAGGTCATATAGATTATGATTCTCTCACATATGGAAATATAATTACAATTATTCAAAGAGAAGGATTAAAAATGTGTATCGACATGAAATTAAGTACTCAAGCTAAAAATAATAAGAAAACAGCTAAATACGAATTAGGAAATTTCTGCGAACAATATGGTTTACCCCCTCTTCCCCCTTCTAGAAGAAAGAGACAAAAACATGAACCAAATTATTTTCCTAGTGAAAGAAAATTTTCCCGTAACAAATATTATAAAAACAATAATTTTACTCCTAATAAATTCTATTCAAAAAATAAATTTCACAAATCTAAACCAAATCCTTCACATAACAAACAAAAGAGAAAACCTTATGATAAAACTAAATGTTATAAATACAACAAGCCTGGTCATTTTGCCAATAATTGTCCTGTAAAAAACACTATAAAACAACTCAAAATTAGTCAAGAAGAACGTGATAAACTTATCCAAATACTAGAAATAAGAAACACATATTCAGAAATTGAAGAAGATTCAATCCCAGACGACTCAGACGAAACATCTTCCCTTAACTCTGACTCCACGTCCTCATCCCCTAATATTTCCTTAGGTTGTAAAGATACATGTTGTAAAACAATTAACGTCCTTTCCAAACAAGAAGAATAAGAAGAATTATTAATTGATTTAATAGGGAAAATAGACAACCCTGAACTTAAAATAGAATATCTTAAAAAATTGAAAAAATTAATAACACAAGAACATGCACCAAGTAAATATTCCACACCAAAAAATATCTCTCACAACTACTTTTGAAAAATTTAAAAATAAAAAACAAGAAATTACTATTCAAGATCTACAACATGAAATTAAACTCATAAAAATACAAATACAATCTCTGCAAAATCAATATTCAGAAATTTCTCTAGAAAATAAAGAAATTAAAAATGACTTACATATGAAAAAAATTGATACCCAATTTCTTCAAATTCAACAAGATCCTAAAAACCTTATTCCTCCTTATTTACACATACCACATGATGAAGAAACATCTGAACATGCTACTATTAATTCAATTCAACATATTAATCTACAAAAATGGTACACTAAAGTGCAAATTAAAATTAAAGATTTTCAATTTACCACCACTGCACTGGTTGACTCTGGTGCAGATCTCAATTGCATACAAGAATGATTAATTCCTTCTAAGTACTTTGAAAAAACAAAAGAATCACTTAAATCTGCTAATGGAACTAAGATGGATATTAAATATGAAATACCAAATGCGCACGTTTGTCAAAACAATGTCTGTTTCAAAACTCCATTTGTCTTAGTAAAAAACTTAACTGATAAAGTAATCCTTAGACTCCCTTTCATTACCCTTCTATATCCATTCACAGCAGAATACAATGGTATTATTACATACCCACTTAATCAACCAGTAAAATTTCCCTTTTTATCTAATCCGGAAATTCATGCATTAAAAGCTTTGCAAGAAAATTCAATCTCCAAATCTATTTATCTTATTCAATCTAAACAAATACAAATAACATTCCTAAAAGAAGAAATCAATTTCAAGCGAATTGAACAACAGTTACAAGACTCTTCACTTCAACAAAAAATTAAAAATTTTGAAGAAAAAATCATTAACGAATTATGTTCAGATATTCCAAATGCCTTTTGACACCGAAGACAACACATAGTCACACTACCTTATATAAAAGAATTCAATGACAAAAATATCCCTACCAAAGCACGACCTATACAAATGAACTATGACCTAATGGAAATTTGTAAAAAAGAATTCACAGATTTACTCCAAAAAAGAATAATTCGCCACAGTAAATCCCTTTGGTCTTGTGCTGCATTCTATGTTCAGAAAAATTCTGAACTCGAAAGAGGAACGCCTAGACTAGTTATTAATTATAAACCTCTCAATACAGTCCTTGAATGGATTCGATACCCTATTCCTAATAAGAAAGATCA
This sequence comes from Potentilla sterilis, assembly GCA_963682095.1. Taxonomy (NCBI): domain Eukaryota; kingdom Viridiplantae; phylum Streptophyta; class Magnoliopsida; order Rosales; family Rosaceae; genus Potentilla; species Potentilla sterilis. The sequence goes on along the minus strand of OY821755.1, from coordinate 29,134,475 downwards.
TATTAGCCGACTCAACAATTCAATTATATTTTCTAAATTTGACATGAAATCTGGATTTTGGCAAATTCAGATAAACGAAGAGGATAAATACAAAACTGCATTCGTTACCCCATTTGGCCATTATGAATAGAATGTCATGCCATTCGGACTAAAAAATACACCAAGTGAATTCCAAAACACTATGAACGACATCTTCAACCCTTACAGTCACTTCTCAATTGTCTACATAGATGATGTACTCATCTTCTCACAATCAATTGATCAACATTGGAAACATTTAAACCAATTCTTTCATATAATAAAGAAAAATGGTCTAGTCATCTCAGCTTCAAAGATTAAATTATTCCAAACAAAAATTAGATTCCTTGGATTCAACATTCATCAGCTTCAAGTTACCCCTATTCACAGAGCTATTCAACTTGCAGATAAATTTCCTGACGTAATCTTAGATAAAAATCAACTCCAAAGATTCTTAGGATCATTAAATTATATTGCAGATTTTTACTAAAATCTTAGACAAAAATGCAAACCCTTATTTGATAGACTTCAAAAAAATCCCCCTCCATGGTCGTCTATTCATACAAATTTGGTCAAAGAAATTAAAAGCCATGTTAAAACTCTACCCTGCTTAGGAATCCCTTCAGTTAATTCCTTCAAAATTGTAGAAACTGATGCTTCAGACATAGGTTTTGGAGGCATTCTCAAACAACAACTTTCTCCTTCTCAACCTGAGCAGATAGTCTGATATTATTCCGGTGTATGGAACCAAGCACAGCGCAATTATAGTACTATTAAAAAAGAAATCTTATCTATTGTTCTTTGTATTAGTAAATTTCAAGATGATTTTTTAAATCAAAAGTTTTTAGTTCGTGTTGATTGCAAAAGCGCAAAACATGTTTTAGAAAAAGATGTTCAAAATATTGCAAGTAAACAAATATTTGCCCGTTGGCAGGCTATTTTAAGTATTTTTTATTTTAATATTGCATTCATCAAAGGAACAGATAACCATATCTCTGATTTTCTCACTCGTGAATTTCTTCAGGGATCATCAACAGATGGATACCAAATCAACTCGGACGACTCGGTCCAAATAAAAAAATAGTCAACCAGGCCTTTCGGCTCCAGTCAACCCCCTGTCACCCAATCCAGTCAAACAATAACCCGGTACAGAAATAGTCATGGCCAACCCATATTACCAAATTAATTATAGTTTTCCAGTCATCCCCAGGCCTCTTTTGGCCCAAGGTCCTCGGCCCACTTTCCAGTTAGCACTAGTGAATGATTATGACCCATTTGCAGTCTCTCAATCCAGTCAACCCCCTAGAACCTACTACCCAAAATCTTCTCCCTATGTGATTAGAATAAAAGCTAACCTATTCCATGTCGAGCCTTCCCTACGACATATTACTAATCCAATAGCATTGGCCAGACGATATTTTCCTCCCTCTCAAAATTACCTTCCTAGTCACCCTGATTATACACTACGATTTTACAAAGATATCCTTTTCAAAACTAAGTCAGTCACAATCAAACCTATCAGGGACACTAATAATACCAACAAAATTTTGTATCATTCTTTACATATAGTTCATATTCTATCATTGGAAGATTGGAAAGATCCTCCCTACATCTCTCACATACATGATGGCTTGTCATTCACTTACCACCAGTACGAAGATGCATGGCATATAATATTCCTTCACCAGGCTGAAGATTTCAAGCATTCATGGTTCATTAATTTTGACAGAAACTTTGAAAGAAACTTCCCCATGTGGTTTCTCTCGTGGTGGTCGTCTTATGGTTTCCCATATGAAATGTTACCAGAGTTACTTCAGCAAGCAGTTGACAAGTTCTCAGAAGTTTCAACATTCACTCCATATGAGAAGAACTTCTATCCAACATTACACTTCATGTCCAAATACAAAATCCCATGGATTTTCAAATGGGAGTTTATTCTCAAGATAGATCCGCAACTTACATGTGGTACAATATGTAGAAGGCATCTCATCAAATGGTGGGATAAATTCAATACTGACAGAATATTAGATGCTTTTGCTCTTGAAGATTTCTTGAAGAAGCAACCTGCATCCCTAGTCAAAGCATCTCTTCAAAAAGATCAACCAAAAGCAAGCAGTCAACAGCAAGTCTCACCAGTCATCCAGGCTACTCCTCTACAACAAGTTGCATTGCCCTCTTCCAAGACCAAAATCAAAGGAAAAGGCCCTTCCTCCTCCTCATCCAAATCAAAGTCAAAGTCAGCAGAATTAAAAGAGTTAGCCCATCAGTTATTAGCCCAAGCAGCTGGCTTATCTAGCAGTTCCTCTGAGGACGAAACCCAACCCAGCTCCAGTCACTCTTCTAGTCAATCAAGTACCAACTCCGGACAGCCCAGTAAAAACCCTCTCTCTTGGGCTGAACAGGCAGAGTTACAAGACTACCAAGACGCTCAAGATCCCTATGACTAAGGGAACAAGCTAATATTCATGAAAACAGTAAAAAGTTTTTACTATTCACCCATTGTCGAAACCAGACAAACAAAGCTAATTAGTGCTGCTTCCTGTTTGTCGGTTTGGCAACATATGAGTAAAGACACAGTAAAAGCAGATTCCCAGTCTCTACAGTCAAAAGCAGTAATCACTACAGCAGCCATTGTCGGTTCCATGATCTTTATAAGGAGCTCTTCTCCTTCATTATCGATAGGCTCAATATTATCACTCAGTTCATCAGTCACCAAATTCTCTCCAGAATAGTTCCCTCTTCTCCTTTAGCATAGTACAGAGAATCTCATGTGTTGAGAACTCTGTTAGTTATTAGTCATCCTCTTCTTCACTCTTGTATCCTATCCCACTCATGTATTAAATTTTAGTAAGTAAGTTTTATGAGCCACAGTCAACTTATGTATTAAACCTTTGTTCATAAATAAAAGTTTATGTTTTATTCTATCTGGTATGGTATATCGGATTAAAGCATACTCTTGGCGTTGCGTTGGTCTTGTTAAACTTGCCATTGCACACCGAGATTCACTGCTCCAGTACCTACCTTGTTATTATACATAATTAATATGTATTAGCAACTTATTACTTCCGCAAAGCGCTGGTGTGTATATATATATATATAGTTGATTATGGGTGCTTTAAGATTTATATATAGCCATTATACTTTGAACTTTCTAAATGATAAAAAACCACAAACAGTGTCTCAATTTTGCCATACTATTAACATTTGTGTCTCAAGTTCGAAAATATCAGATTGGTTCTCCAAAAACAATATCAGATTGGTATCTCAACTTGTAGTCGCGACCCAAGATACATACCTGAGATCATTTTACTATTAACTACTTAAGGTCAAACATGTCATTGCACTCCTTTACAATACTTGCACATTCAGAATAGTCTCATGACTCTCATCTATGAATCTTATCTTGATTAATTAAGCAAATTCTCGTTATGGAACTGCCAACCCCTAATGTCAGTAATGCCCTTAGTTTATTAAATTATTTATATAAGACATTTATTTGGATAGAGGATGAAAGAGTACAAAGATAATATTGGAAACTAATTCTCCTACAAACTCTCCCAAATAAAACTGAATAAAAAGATAGGGCAGGAAGGCTAGTCTCTGCTGAGATGAAAAGTTGTAAATCGGAGAATGGAAGAGGAAAAGTTTCTAGGTTTCTATGGCAAGTTCTGTGGTATAATGACTATGCCCGAAATGAAATTGAAGGGATTCAATTCTGGTGAGTTTCTTTCTTGGCATCTAACTATTATTCTGAGAAATTTTCAAATCAAAGGATTCAAAGGGAAGTCTTTGAGTTTGAAAACTGTATCAATTAAGTATTATTCCAGTCTTTGGGTATTGAAAACATTGTTTCTTAAACCCCAAAAATACATAATAATCCAAACCCATGTGCATAACCCAGTCCCTCATCCTCTGCCTATATCTTAATGTTAAGTTTCTTCTTCGTCGATACCAAGCTTATCTAATCATAAACTCCCTTCTTGAGGACCTTCAATAGAAATCAGAAAAGTTTTTTGATAGAGGATGACTCTGTTAGCGTGAGTCATGTAATTTAGGAATGTAAATTAGGCAGTTAGTACTTACATATTCTGTATATGTAGTACATGGTAGTACCAAGCAAGAAGGGTTGTAGTACATCTTGTATCCTCTTTATATAGCCTCCAATGTGAGATGAATACATATAAGAAATTCATTCTCCCAAATCGTGTTATATTCGACTGACTCCTGGATGAGTTTGCCTTCGATTCAGAATAGTAGGAAGCATAACTTGATCTCAACCGAATTGGAAATTTATGGCTCAAGATTAGAAACAGCTTTTCTTCAATTGCAAACAAGAAAACCACCAACCCCGAAAGCTTCACGGATTTACCGTCGGACCTTTCCAGATGAACATGCTTATGTTTTCTTTGAGAAGATGAGCATCCTTATGTTATTATTATTATTTTTTGTTTAGAATGAAACATCCTTATGTTTTGCTTGCAGCATTAATGAACACACACAAATATGGGAAGACGTGTTTGCCCTTGAAAATTAACACCATGGCGAAATACATCTCATATATATATATATAAGGCTGGGGCTAAAAGTTGAGATACCAATCTGATATTTTTAGAACTTGAGATACTAATGCTAATAGTGGGGCAAAACTTGAGACACTGTTTGTACAATTTTTTCTTTTTGAATTTGAAGCGATTTCCATGACCCCAATGCAAATAGTCAAATTTGGTCTGGATCGGTTTTGGTTTAGATTGTTTAAGTTTAGTTTGTATCCCACATATTTGTTTTTGAGTGTTCAACTCTAAACGCGTCTCACAATAGGAACTGTTTTGCTAAAGTTCAATCTAACCATGGCTATAACTACTAGGATTGGGTGTTTGGGCCCGAAGGACCGAAATCCCGGCCTGTAAATCTGAAAAAAACTCGTTTCGAGCCGAGCCCAAGTTTTTTAAGGACCGGCCCGAAAATAAGAAATTATGTCCAGGCTCGGGACTTGTTTTTTTTGGGACCAAAAGCTCGGCCTGGACCGAAATTATGTTGAGCCCAATAAGACAGGCCCAGGCCTGCACACAATCCCACTTACCCTAATCAGTAATCAGACATTTAGACTGAAGGCTCATGGGCTAGACTTGTGACCTCCATTGCACGTAGGAGGCCTGCACACAATCCCACTTACCCTAATCAGTAATCAGCCACTCCAGCTAGTCCCTCCACCGAACCACCGCCTCTACCGCTCCACACTGAATCACAATCAGTCCCCCGTCTTCCCCCCGCCACTCCAGCCAGTCCCTCCACCGAACCACCGCCTCCACTCCTCCGGACCTCCACCGCCTTCACTCCCGAGTCCCGAGCTCCTCTTCTCCTGAGTCTCCTCCTCGCCTCTCTTCCCTGATCATCTCCAAGTGTCTCTCCTCCCTAATGGCTTCATCTGGTCATTCGGGACGAAACCAGAGGCCTTTTTCGGCAATCCAAGTCTTGAATCTTTAATACAAGAATTGAAGATCAGAGATATGCGCAGAGCTTCAGTACTTCTACATCAAAGATACAAGAATTGAAGATCGGAGCTCCATTGGAGATTTGGGACCAAACTGCTTCATAAAATTAGGTAATTATCATTTGCTTCATATTTATTGTTTATTGCATGTCATCTGTAGATTATGTACAACTCAATGAACTCATCACAGATTCATAGAGGCTTCCAGAGTTCCAGTCATGCGTTATGTTTCCTGTACATTGTACATTGTTGTGGAGAAACTTAAAATTGATGTTAGGGAATACTACAGGTACCAAAATTTAGCAAAAAAAATCTTGCTGTAAACTTGCTGCATAACAGGTTTTTTTGGGCCCGAAAGACCGGCTCAGCCAGACTTGGTCGGGCTCGGGCCGGTCCTCAACTTAGAAAAAGCCCAGCTCGGCTCGCATCGAGGGTGTCGGGCTTTGCGAATTTTGTGCTCGGGCCGGCCACTAAGGGATCCCTCATTTTGTCCATTTTAAGGGATCAATTATTTAACCAACTTTTCGATCACATATTAACATCTTCACCGTTCAACTTTCATGTTTATATGAGTACATCATATCTGAAAATTTTCATTCCATTTGATAATCATTAGAGCATTCAAAATTGAAATTTACAAATAAAAACATGAACGGTTCAGCTTTGACAGATTTCATACGTCTATTGATTTCATCTAGATAGATGCCTTAACGATCACTATTTTGGCTAAAAATTTACAAGAATGATCTACACATACAAACCTAGTAATTGAACGGTGAAGATGTGAAAATGTGATCAACAAGTTGGTCTAATAACTGATCCCTTAAAATGAATAAAATAAGGGATCACTTAGTGGAAGGGTCCCGAGTTGGGATTGAAAATTATTATTATTTAATCGAAATTATTAATTTATCATAGTTTAACTGTAATGAAAAATTGTCAGTGATAAAGGAAAAATAAGGACATAGCGACAAACTTAGCAAAAGAATGATAATCAGTAGATAAACATATACTTATAAACACACTTAGCATTATAGCAAATTGTCTGGGTATACAAATATAAATTGAATCGAAGGTGTATCATTGTGTGCACAAAAAGTCAAAAACTACTGGATCATCCATAATAATTTTATCTATTACATTGCAACTAATACAATCAACTAATACGATCACATCTAAGCAGCATGGCCTCTAACACTCCTGCGGCTCCTCCAGTCATGATGAATGAAACGTTATAAGTATGAGACAAAGGCCAGAAGAAAATATATGCATAAATAGTTGAACTTGAACCGAGTAGTTTGCTTGGTTTTAATTTAGAAGTAAAATTGAACAAGATCTCTTTCATATACATGAAACAAACTGATCAAGATTGTGTTGAAGTATCAAAACTGTAGCTTTACAGAATTGCAAAGATTGAGAATGATAGATGATCTTACTAACGATAACAACTTGGCTTACTCTGCGAATTCAAATTCTAAAACAAAGATAGTGGCCACTGAACAGAAGACTTGGTCCTATACTGACCTAAACAATCCTAATAGAAACAAATCCTAACTAAAGCAAATACCGACTCCTAATAGATATGAGACTATTTAACTAGCTTGCAACACAACATAATTGTATCAACACAAGAATCTCTTAACAAATCCTCCCCTAAACTGCACTTGCTGAAAGCAAGTCAGTTTACATCATTCATGCTTTGAACACCCAGCAGGTCACGGAACTTCAGGAATCACTCTAACTTCAATGGCTTCGTCATAATGTCAGCCACCTGATCACTTGTACCCCAATGAACTAATTCTACCACACCCTCCTTAACAAGTTCACATAAGAAGTGAAACCTTACATCAATGTGTTTAGTTCTTCCATGAAGAACTGGATTCTTGGATAATTGGATAGATGAACTATTATCACACAAAATCTTATCACTCTTACATGAAGAGAAGCCGAGACTGTTAAGCACCCTTTTCATCCAAATGCTCTGGCAAGCACAAGCCGCAGCAGCAACATACTCCGCTTCAGTAGTGGAGAGTCACCACTGACTTTTTTTTTGAACTCCATGCTACTACACCACCACTTTGAAGAAACACATACCCAGAAGTACTTCATCTATCCTCCATATCCTCAGCATACTTGTTGTCGGTATAGGCTTTAAGATCATCTTCAGAGTCTTCCTTTTCATAAAGCACTCCCAAGTTCTCTGAACCTCTTCCATAATATACTCCCAAATTCATAGTTCCCTTCACATACCTGAGCACCCGTTTTGCTGCTGCCATATCGTGAGATGCTTTAGGATTTGCCATAAACCTACTTTTAAGGCACACAACAAACATAATGTTTGGTCTAGTAGCTGTTAAATACATCAAACTACCAACCAGCTGTTTGAACAAACTTGAATCCACACTATCTCCTCCACAGTCTCGCCAATTTTGCGCCTAGTACAGTAAGATTTTTCCGGGAATTGCAGCCTCCCATTCCAAACCTCTCTAAAACTTCTCCAACATACTTCTTTTGGCACAAGTGTATCCCTTTTATTGCTCTGTTGAACCTCGATCCCTAGGAAGTATTTCATTTTCCCCAAATCATTCATGTCAAACTCTATCTTCATTGACTCCTTGAACTTCTCACATAGCTTCATATCATTCCCTGTATAAATCAAGTCATCCACATAGAGGCTAACAATCAGAAAACTACCTCCATCTTCATTCTTGAGGAACAATGTGTGCTCATGACTGCATATCTCAAACCCTTCCTTCATGAAGTACTCTTTAATTATGCTATACCAGGCCCTTGGAGCCTGTTTCAACCCGTAGAGAACTTTCTTAAGCTTCAATACTTTATGCTCCTCTCCTCTACGAACATAGCCTTCCGGCTGCTCCACATACACTGCCTCCTTCAACTCCCCATGAAGGAATGCACTCTTGACATCTATACTATACATTTATACTTTTTAGTCATAGTATTTCTACTATACAGGATATCACCTACTATTACTATCCCTGAGGGCGAAATCGAACAAAATTTTTTTCAGGGTCTAATCACTCTCTAGGACCTTCAATTTCCCCATCATAACTTTCTATCCAAGTAAAGACATCAAGCCTCGCATCCTCATCACTCCTCCCCTAATTCCAGCCCTTTTATCCTCAAACACAACACAACATCCCTGTTGAAAATGTATTTCCCATTGATTTATCAATTACAGAGATTACAATATATATATGGTTCTACACCATCAATTTTCCAATCTACATTAACTACCATATTGTACTGTTTAAACTTTTTCTTTGGTTTTTATTAAAGTTCGGTCATCTGATTAAAAAAAAAAAGTGTGCAATTTTCACAAAAAGAATTAAGAGAAAAATTGGAACTTATAGTAGAGCCTAAACAAGCCAAAACGGAAGAGGAGGGATGACCCAGGCGATTGTGCCAAAGAGACGAGTGAACAGAGGAGAGGGCATGAGGGATGGTGGACTCAGAGAACAAACGAAGAGGATAAAGACCATCTTTACACGGACCCTGAAACAAGAGACGACCAGTACGTAAGCAATAAATTTGATAATAATCAGGAGCAAACAAGAAGAAGACAAGATTATCTTTCGTAAAACGAGCAACAGAGAGAAGGTTTTTCCGAATTGATGGAATACGAAAGACATTGCGGAGAGAAAATTCAGAAGAACTTAAGGATAATGGAAGGCTACCAGTATGAGAAATAGACATTGAGTCCTCGCTACCCATATATACATCATGAGGTCCACTATAAGGTTGTGGATTGCTGACAGGCATGGCTGTCATGTGATGAGTCGCACCGGTGTCGGGGTACCAATTGGCATCAATAGCAGAATGAAGACAAGAGAACGGAACAATAGTGTTCAGGCCAAAATATTTGTGTGGGCATTGAGAAAGCTCATGAGGATTAGAATGAGAGAAGGGTTGCTGCTGAAGAGCCGGTGCGAAAAACGAAGGATGAGTATGGTAAGACAAGTATTTGTAAGGATCACGACTATGAGGAAACAGTGTTGAGGCCATGAGGACAAAAGAAATTGGAGGAAGAGAATCGAAAAAGAAGGAAGACAAGATCAGATATGTATTCATAAACTACTGATACCATGTTGAAAATGTATTTCCCCTAGATTTATAAATTACAGAGATTACAATATATTTATGGATCTACACCATTAGTTTTCCAATCTACATTAACTACCATACCCAAACTGATCATATAATACAGCTAAACACATTTAGAACAATATCAAAACTAATGCTATAATTAAGCAGGTACAACTATAGACAACTGTCATTACAGATTCAAGATTTATGCCACAACATTAGTGTGCTATTAGATATGGAAGATTCTTGTTCACTAACATCCCCCCTCAAACTTGGCCTTCCAGGATGGACAAGTTTGCGTGTGAACAGAAGATGGCGAGACTTGTGGAGAGGCTTGGTAAGCAAATCTGCTGGCTGATCTCGGGATGGAATGAAGCAAACTCTGTGGCTACCAAGAGCAACTTTCTCACGTACATAGTGGTAGTCAAGTTCAATGTGTTTGGTACGGGCATGGAACACTGGATTTGAGGCCATATATGTTGCGCTCAAATTTTCACAATGAAGGAGGATGGGAAAATGGATATGAGCCCCAAGCTCATGTAACAAATAGCCCAACCAAGTCGTCTATGCACTAGCATGAGCGAGAGATCGATATTCGGACTCAGCACTGGAACGGGCCACCGTAGGTTGCTTTTTAGAGCACCAAGAGATTATATTGGAGCCTAGATACACAAGGTAAATCGGAGATGGACCGACGTGACTCTGGACAGCAGGCCCAATTGGCATCAGAGTATGCAGAAAGGTGAACAGGTTGAGACTGAGGAGTAAACAGCAACCCATGACCAAGAGAGCTCTTGACATAATGAAGGATACACTTGACAGCGACTATATGATGATCACGAGGCCGACTCATAAATTGAGAGACTTGATTGACCGCAAATGCTAAGTCAGGACGGGTGATTGTAAGATACTATAAAGACCCAACTAGTTCTCTATACACAGTAGGATTCTGAAGAACAACCCCAGAGGTAGAGTGAAGATTAGACTTGGCAGACATGGGTGTGGACGCAGGCTTGCTATACAGGAGACCATGTTTGGAAAGAATGTCATGAGCATATTTCACCTGATTGATATGCAACCCATTAGACTGCCTAGTAACCTGTAAGACCAGAAAATAATGCAAAGGACCAAGATCCTTGACGTCAAAACCTTAGCCTAGGGCATCAATGAACTGTTGAAGTAGTTGATCATTGCGACATGTAACAACAATGTCATCTACATAGAAGAGAAAATAAATTTGATGTGGCCCAGACGATAGAGAAATAGAGATGAGTCAGCAAGACTTTGAATCAACCCAAAAGAGAGCAAGAAAGAACGCATGAGCTAGAACCAGGCACGAGGGGCCTGTTTCAAGCCATAGAGTGCCTTGTTCAACTTGTAAACATGAGTAGGTCTAGACGAATCAACAAAACCTGGGGGCTGGACCATGTATACATCCTCGTTAAGAAAACCATGAAGGAAAGCATTTTTGACATCTAACTGCCTAAGAGACCAACCACGAGACACAACAATAGTTATGATTGTACGAATAGTAGCAGGCTTAATGACGGGACTAAAGGTTTCAGTGTAGTTGATGCCTTGTTGTTGATGGAAGCCTTTGGCAACAAGGCGAGCCTTGTACCTCTCTACGGAGCCATCCGACTTCCTTTTAATCTGAAAAACCCATTTGCAGCCGACTGGGTTGTGGGATGAAGAAGAGGGTACCAGAGTCCACGTGTTGTTTTTGAGTAGTGTATTGATCTCTTCGGTCATTGTAGCACGCCATTCGGGTTTCTGGGCTACCTGTGAGTAACATGTAGGTTCAACCATCTCAACAAGGGTGAGTAGAGCCCGAGGAATAGGATATCGTACAGTACCATCAGAGCGTTGCCTGGGCTGGCCAATACCGTCGCGACGCCGAGTTACCATTGGATGAGATGGCACAACCGCTGGTGGAGTAGCGTCGACGATCGGCAGAGGAGCCTCGAAGGCTGGTGGAGGGGCAGCAACGACCTGCGGAGGGGCATCGACAATCTGCGAAGGGGCATCGACGACCTGCGGAGGAGCCTTGATGACCTGCAGAGGAGCCTCGACGGCCAGTAAGCTGTCTCTTAATGCCGTGATCCACACAAAACATGTTAAACTCCTCTGAAGTGAACTCACCTCCCTTATCTGTCCTCAAACAACATATATCACCTCCTGACTCCTTTTCAATAAGACTCTTGAATGCTTTGAACACAGAAAATGTTTCACTCTTCTCGGCTAAGAAATAAATCCAAGCTTTTCTACTGAAATCATCAATAAAACACAACACACACACACACACACACACACACACACACACACACACATATATATATATATATATATATATATCCCGAAACCTTTCAACCATGCATTTTCCATGTGGAATTGACCGACAAAGAACTTCAAATTATTAGATGATGTTGCTGCACTTGCAGTCGAGAGACGAAGGTACACTTGTACAAAAGCAATCTCATACGAAACTCTTCTATATCTAAACACCAATAATAGATAAAAATTATTGCACTTCCATTTATCATGAATTAGTTTGGTAGCTGCTGCAACGGTTCACAACACAAGTGCTAGCTACACGCTTAGCTAGCTGAGGATCGAGGAACTTAACTGCTAGCTGTTATATACGCTGTGTCTTCTGGTCGAACCTCAAGTACGCATGGGGCTTCTGCGGGATCCGTCGGATCATCAACTATAACTACTTTTTGTTCTCGACACCATCCGCGGTTGAATTGAAGGAAAGCTTTTTGAATGGTTTGAACTGCCGCCAACTGTCTTACATGACTATCGGAGAAATCCCAATTGACTTTGTGTTTGTGGACTACAACTTTCAAGTCCTTGGCCATAAGGACAAATCCTTCTATTTTCGTATGACACTTGAGATTTGCTTGTAGAATAGGAACAGTTGCCAAAGAATCAAGACCAGAGGATGCCCAACTCACAAGTTCTTCTCCGTAATATGCACCTTTCTCAAGAATCGTGGCACTTGTTCCTTCTTTGTTATATGTCCATGCTGAACCTTGTGTAATGAAGAGCATACGATCAAGTGGTTCTCCCATTCGGAAAACAAAGGTATTATCCAGGTATATCACTGGCTTCAGAAAATCACACATGCTTGTTAACACTTTTTCTTGTACGGCATCTTTGGGTGATATTAATTTCGTACTTCTAAGTGGTAAGGGAACCTATATAGAACACCCCACACATGGTGATTAAATCAAAATATCCGGTTTTTTATTTATTGAATCCTTTCAAATCATTCTAAAACAAGAATATCCTTTTAAAAAAATGGGCTTTTTATAATTTAGCGCATTTGAAGGCCTAAAATTATTAAAAAAATGCCTTAACTTTGTGCTAATCATAAAAAAGAACACTGTTTTAATGAATAACCATAAAACTGTTATATGATAAAAGAATGATAGGAAAACTATGTCTTTATTGATTGATATGGAGACCTTTATATATGCATTACATCAAGTATACCTGGTAATCAGGGATTCCCTATCTAATAAAGAATCTAGACTACTAGCCTTATTAGGACAAGACACACCACGGAAGTTACGGAATTAACCTTCCTTGAACACTCCCCCTTGTGTCGCGTCCTCAATGGTGCATATGCTGTTGCCTCGTTAAAACATTTGCCAGCAAACAAAAACCTCTTGGGCAAAAATAAAAGCATGGTCGAAGGAAAAAGAGTACAACGCACCAACTACAAATGTATGAGACATGCATAACTAGACTCCCCCGGAAGTTTAGATAAGAACTCCCCCTGATAATCAGTCAGTCTTCGAGTTCGGATAAGCGACACATACCAATGCGCTTTACATGCTTTACAAATGTAGATTTGGGTAGAAACTTGGTGAACAGATCAGCTGTATTATCTTCTGAGCTGACTTGCTTCACTTTGATATTCAAAGTCTCTTGCTGCTGCTGATTGTAGAAGAAATTAGGCGAAATATGTTTAGTGTTATCACCCTTGATGTATCACAACTTCATCTGCTCAATGCATGCTGCATTATCTTCAAATATGCAAGTTGGTCCCATCGTAGTAGACTCAAGTCCACTAGACTCTCGAATGTGAGATATAACTGAGCGAAGCCAAACACACTCTTTGACTGCTTCATGTAGTGCAATAATCTCAGCATGGTTCGAGAAGGTAGCAACAAGGGTTTGCTTGGTTGATATCCAAGACATCGCCGTATTCCTAATGGTAAAAACATAACCTGTTTGGGAACGTCCTTTGTGTGGATCTAACAAATATCCAGCATTAGCAAATCTTACCATCACATCATTCGGTGTATCTAAGTAGGAGGGGGTAGTGCCAAAACCATACCGAGACCACGACTTGGCATCCTCGGGTCCGGATACATTGGCGGATACGGCGGAGGTACGGCTGGAGGCCGAGCCGAGGCCGGATGCGGGGACGGGGCAGGGTGCTACCGAACCGAACCGAGGCCGGATGCGGCGACGGGACTAGGCGCCGAATCCTGATGAGTGTATCGATAGTACAAGCCCATGTCAAGGGTCCTTGTCAGGTATCAGAAGATGTTCTTGATTCCAACCCAATGACGTTGTGTTGGCGCTGAGCTAAATCTAGCTAACAAGTTCACCAAGAAAGCAATGTCTCGTCTAGTACACTGAGCTAGGTATAACAAAGCTCCAATTGCACTAAGATATGGATATTCAGCTCCCAAGACCTCTTCGTCATCTTCTTTTGGACGGAAGAGATCTTTATTGATATCCAGACTTCTAACGACCATGAGAGTGCCTGTAGGATGCATAACTTTGTCCATGTTAAATCGCCTGAGCATCTTTCGGACATATGCAGATTGGTGTACAAAGATTCCACCACTTTGGTGCTCTAGCTATAGGCCTAGGCAAAACCGAGTCCTTCCCAGATCTTTCATCTCGAATTCGGATTTTAAGTAGGTCACGGTCTCATTGATCTCATCTAGAGTTCCAATGATGTTCATATCGTCAACATAGACGGCGACTATGGCAAATCCTAAACTTGTTCTCTTTATGAACACACAAGGGCACAACTCATCATTCTTGTATCCTTTCCCAATAAAGTAATCACTCAACCATGTGTACCACATCCTACCAGATTGTCGGAGTCCATATAGAGATCGTCTCAACCTGATAGCAAATGAACTTCGTGCTTTTTGCTCACTTGACTTGGGTAACGAAAGTCCTTTTGGCACTTTCATATACATCTTCGTATCTAGATCCCCATAAAGATACACTGTTACAACATCCATAAGCTACATATTAAGTCTCTCTGAGACTACCAAATTGATTAAGTATATGAAGGTAATAATATCAATGACAGGAGAATACATCTCCTCATAATCAATTCCAGGGCGTTGAGAAAAACCTTGCGCCACGAGTCGAGCTTTATATCGCTGGACTTCACCATTCTCATTGCGCTTTTTGACAAACACCCATTTATGTCCAACAGGCTTCACATTCGGCGGTGTAGGCACAACCGGTCTGAAAACTTGCCTTTTCTTTAGAGAGTCTAATTCAGCCTGGATTGCTTCTTCCCACTTCGGCCAATCCGCCCTACGTTGACACTCATCAACAGTGCGGGGTTCCATATCGTCGTCCTCAATGATTTCTTGAGCAACGGCGTAGGCGAATGCATCATCGATGTACATGGAATTTCGTTCCATAAGATTGTGCATGCATAAGAAGTTTAGTGAGATTTCCTTGTTCTCCAACATCAACAGTGAGTCTGAGGTGTCCCCCAGATGATTCAGAGTTGATTCTTGGGCATAGGTATAGTCGGAGACAATCTCGTGTGACGACGTCATAGTATCGATGATGAACAGATCGCTTTGTGCCTGAACACAAGCCCTCTTTCTAGGTACACTATCCTTGGAACCGATTGGTCTCCCCTTCTTTCTAAGAGGATCCGAAGTCGATGCCGGCCCTCCACTTGGAGGTGCCGAGCCTAGGCTGCCGAAGGCACCTAGGGCTGCTAGTCCGAGATCGGCGGCACGTGCTCGAGCATGGCGAGGTATGTTGAGCCTTACAGGTACATTAGCAGCGGGTATGGTTGATCATGTCACTTTCGCAATATCGGTAAAGGAGTCGGGCATCTAATCCGCAACCTTTTGAAGTTCCAATATGCGTTGTATTTCTGTCTCACACTGAGACGTTCGGGGATCATAATGAGACATAGTGGGAGAGAACCACGTCAATTCCTGACGTTCACTAGGGACGGATGCGGCCCCATCTCCCCCTAACGGCGGGAAGGATGTCTCATCAAAGTGACAATCTGTAAATCTTGCAGTAAACAGATCACCTGTCGTAGGCTCGATGTAGCAGACAATTGTTGGTGCTTCATATCCAACATAAATAGCTAATCGTCGTTATGGACCCATCCTGGTACGCAGTGGAGGCGTGATAGGCACATATACGGCACAACCAAAAGTACGCAGATGCGAAATGTCAGGCTCGTAACCAGTTACCAACTGGTATGCACTAAATGGTTGGCTATCTGTGGGTCGTAGACGAATAAGCATAGCTGCATGTAATATTGCATATCCCCATGCCGATACCGGCAAATTTGTGGTCATGACAAGGGACCGAGCAACAAGCTGTAGTCTCTTAATGGCGGCTTCTGCAAGACCGTTCTGAGAATGAACGTGGGGCACGGGATGTTCAACTTCTATCCCAACTGACATGCAATAGTCATCAAAACACTTTGATGTAAACTCTCCAGCAGTATCCAGTCTGATTGACTTAATCGGATTGTCCGGGTGGTGAGCCCGAAGCTTAATGATCTGAGCTTGGAGTTTAGCAAATGCACCATTCCTCGTGGACAACAACGGGACGTGTGACCAACGCGTCGACGCATCAACCATAACCATAAAATATCTAAATGGTCCGCATTCTGGTGTTATTGGTCCACAGATATCACCTTGAATTCGTTGTAGGAACGGAATATTCTGTTTCTTATCAATAGCAAAAGATGGTCTTCCTTGAAGTTTTACTAGTGAACAAGCTTTGCAAAACGAACGATGAGCATTGGACATCGCTACAGAGGCATGAGTAGCAGGAGGAGGCCGAACCTCTCCTTGGAGCCGAGAGGCTGCCGGCGGCAGCATTGAGGCCGAACCAAGGCCGAAACGCCTAGACACGGCGTCGGCTCAGTTTTGTCCAGTTTTCTGGTTTCTTTTTTGCTTTTGTGATCTGAAAAACGGATGACCGTGGGAGCATTTCAAAATATGGATCATCAGATCACTACCCGGATGACCGAGTCTGTCATGCCAAACCTTGTAAGCATCAGAATCACATAAGATAACAACATGAGATTCATTGGCTCGAATGGTTGTGAAGTACATGCCATTTCGAACACGCTTACACTTCTCCACAATGCGAGTGCGTAGAGACTGAGTGGAGGTGATAGTCGTTGTCACGCACATCCTTGAAAGCTAGGAGGGTTTTGGGCACTTTAGGCGCATATAATGCGTCAGCTACTCTGATTTCAGTGCCATTTGGCAATAAGAATTGAGCAACTCCGCGACCTTTCACAATAGGCCTCAATCCGGTCATCGTAGATAATGACGATCCACAAGGCGTATATTCCGAAAACAATTGCCGATTCCTCAGAATCGTGTGAGTGGTTGCACAATCCAACATACACTCGATCTCGCCTTGAGACATCTACAAAAGCAATGTAAATTGAATCAATTGTCTATAGTAGACTTTGGCGAACACTCTAATAAAAGTGTATTGAAGCAATATATCATCACAAAATGAAGTGCATTAAGGCTGATAACAAAGCCATGGCATCCATATAACTTTAGATAAAGAGACAAGCCATAATTTGATCACCGAATACCAACATAGAGAGGTTGTAAGACCGGAAGCCATAATTGGTGGCATGGCTGAGCCAAGGTCGAGGCCGAGGCAAGGCCGGGGCCAAGCTAAAGCCGAGGCCAAGGTGAGGCCAGAGCCACGATGATGCCAAGCAGAAGCAAGGCAAGTGGGTTAGGGCCGGTCCGGCGTGTAGGCAATCGATGCGACGGTTGAGCTAAATCTGAAGCATGTCGAGTCCGGAGACAAGTTGTTGCTGAGCCGATATTGCAAATATTGCATTTTTCGATAGGCTATCATTGATGGTTTCAAAACCGGGTTTATGGCCGAGGACGTGTCGGGACAAGAGTCGAGACGTATCCGAGGTGAAATATTAAAACCGGGTTCGGTGTCGAGTCGGCATGACGCAAGGCTGTCGAGGCTCTTTGCCGAGGCAGGCTGCGTAGGCGTTGCCGAGGCATGCTGAGGCTTGCGGGTGGCATGCTGCCGGGCTGCCGAGGGTGCCGTGCGGGCGAAGCAAGCTGTCGGGCTGCCGAGGCGCAGCCAAGCTGCCGAGTGGGATGCCGAGGGTGCGGCAGGCTGCCGAGAGACTGTCTCGGTGCTGCCGATGTCGCATGGTTGCTGCCGAGGCTGCCAGGGCAAGCCGATGCTTAGGCCAAGTATGCCAACGCGATTTTTCGCGATTCCCTCGTTTTGTCTTTGTGATTTTGTTTCGGATATAAGTTAGCATCACCAAAAACATGGTGAACTCAAAATAATTATGTCATTGTAAATTGGACGCATTGAACCATTTATGCTTTCATAGGGATGTAAAAATCTCGAATCAATCATTGAATAAGAGAAATTTTATTGATGACAACTCAAAAGTACATCAAGGATGTTCTAAATAGAACGACTTATCGAACAAAGTCGTGAGTTATTGACTACAATATGCCAAAATAACAATCAAAATCAAATTTGAACATGTATCTCATGACCTAATTCAAATACTTATTCATAATCCGGAGTATCATACTCCTTATTTCTACGTCTCTTGGTAGGTTGGAAGTCGTCGGTGGTGAAGTTGGTATCTTCCTCATCATCATCTTCGTCTTCAAATTCTCCCACATAGTTGGATTCTTGTTCCATATACTGCCTGTGTTTCTTGTAGGCAGTTTGAATATCTCTACTGGCTTTGCAATCGCGTTGGAGATGATTCTTGGAGCCACACTTAAAGCAAGGAGCCGAAGCATTGTTTGGTGCGTGGCCACCACGCTTGGGGCCGGAACCGAACCGGTTCCCCCCTCTAGGAGCGGCGGCTGCGCCGCCGTCTCGTTTCCATGGGAGGTTTCGGCTAGGGCCGACACCTCCTCTCCCTCCTCGGCCGCCACGTGACGCTCTTGGCGCGTGTGGTGGTGGTGCTTGACGTTCACAAGGTTGATTCTTTTACTTAGGAGCTTTACCACGGGATTGGTGAGATTCCGCCATAAATTTTGGACCTCTAGGCCTTTTGTTGGTGGTAAGAATCAACTCATGGTACCTCTCCTTTCTTTGGAGCACATTGATCAAGTCACTAAAGGTTTTGATGGTGCCTTTCTCGCGGAGATCGCGGTACTGATGCGACAACATAGACACATATTCTGGGAACGTCGTGAAAGTCTTCTCCATCATATCATCATCGGTCTTGTCGACCCCACAAAAGCTCACATCAGATTGCAAATTGAGCATAGTCTGATGGTATTCCTGCATGGAATCGAAATCCAATAATCGGATTTGCTCCCAATTTGACAGAAGGTCAGGGAGCTGTGCGTCATGCACATTGTCAAAGCGATCTTTGAGTATGTCCCATAGCTCTTTGGGATTTGTCTTTCTCAGATATTGCTTCTTGAGCGTTGGGTGGATATGGCGCCTGAGAAACATCAGGGCTTGAGCTTTCTGTTCAGGAGAAGCTTGCATATTCTCATCCTCAGGAGGGATTATGGTGGCTGTGAATCTTTTGCCAATGAAGGTGTTCTCAACATCTGAGACCCACCTTTTATATTCCTTGCCTTGGACATCCAAGATGTCAAATTCTGGACGTTGAGTGTCCGTCATCTACAAAACACAGATAGGGAGACGTTAGTATGTTGAATACTAATCAAGTTTGATTTTTCGTCTTTAGAACAGTGCCGAGATATACTATGGTCACATAAATCGATGCAAAAGTGACATCAAGTCACAATCGATATCTTCCCTTTATTTTCTTTTGAAAAGAATACGTTATGGTTCACAGTGACATCACAGACACAAGCATAACGGTGGACGGTAACATCACAGTTACCCCAATAATCGTTGGCACCGAGGTGATGAATCCCCGTATGCCGTCCCGAGAAGAGATAGAATAGGGATGAGGAAGCAGGGACACGAGAAGGTCCCGGGAGAAAACACAACCCAACTATTGAAATTTCATAAGCGGGAACATTGATAAAATTTTTACCTCTTCAATTGAAGCTTGATCGAAAGAAACTTGACTTTGGGGGAAGCTTGTTTTCTTCGACTTTTCTTGATTTCTTCTAAGTAACGAAGAAGGCCTCGAAGAGCGTTTGCTAGGTTTGCAAGCAATCTTGGACCTTCGGGGGATGCGTGCAAAGGATAGCGCCCAAGGGAGGGGCTGCCGAGCGGGGAGGGCTGCTGCCGAGTGGAGGCTGCGGCGTGGGAGGCTGCAGCCGAGCAGGGACTGCCGAGCGGCAGTAGGGAGCGGCCGAGGGGCAGGGGCTGCCGAGAGTCAGCAGGGAGCGGCGCGGCGGGGGGGTGGCAGGCCGGCAGCGCAGGTACTGCCGAGAAGAAGTCGACGACGCCGGAAGGGAGGACGGCGGCCGGCGACCGTAGGTTTTAGGGTTTCAAAAAAAAAAAACTTTTTTTTTCTTTTCGAAATCAGGGTTTTAGGGCTATTAGACGAGAGGCTAGAGCAACGTGCTGATAACGTGTTCTAGGATAAAAGAATGATAGGAAAACTGTGTCTTTATTGATTGATAATGATGCCTTTATATAAGCATTACATCAAGTATCCCTGGTAATTAGGGATTCCCTATCTAATAAAGAATCTAGACTACTAGCCTTATTAGGACAAGACACACTACGGAAGTTACGGAATTAACCTTCCTTGAACAAAAACATGATATAATTACGAAATATGTCATTAATTGATCCGTTACTGAAAACGAAGTGGTTAGATTATGACGTCCGCCAGGACAACATCCTCGTAGAGAGAGAGAGAGGAAAATGGAGAAGAGAAAGCAGCGAACCACAGCGGTTCAGCCTCAGCCTCTGAAGACGCAGAAGCGTATGTGTAGAGCTAAGCCGATTTGCTCTTGTAGCTCTCCTCGTTTCACTTCTTCTGGCCCAGCCTTCCCCTGGTGATCTCTCTCTTAATTTGAATTTAAATTTTGGAGAACCAGTTTGAATTCGTGGATTTGGATTTTGTATGTGTGTGCGGTTTTGCTTGTGATTTGAATTTTACTTTGGTGAATTTTGAGCTTGAATCTGTGTTTTCTGTGTGAATTTGCTTGAGAAATGAAGGAGCTTGGGAGTCTGGCCAAGAATTTTAGTGATCACATCTATCGTTATCTTCCTCAAGCTGCTGTACTCTTGGTAATGTGTAATTTTGTATATCCATTCAAGTTTTCGGGTGTTTGTTTCGAGAGAATTGGAGTTTTATTTTGTGTATGTGTGGATGTGTTTGCAGTTAGGTAACAAGAAGCTTGCAGCTTTGTCAAAGACCAAGGACCGGAGCCCTGTCGTCCAGGTTGGTAGATTAGTTTGTATCAATTGTGTTTTGTCTTAGTGCATTATATGCTGCCTGTTTGATTATGTACTGAATGTGTTGTATGAATTGGTTTAGAGGGCTCGTGTGTGGTAAGTGTTTCTAGGCTTTCTAGTCACAGTGGATTATAATAACTGCCTTGAATGATTGAAGTGGATTGCTGGGGTAAAGAAGATGTTTGAATTTTGTGTTAGTATTGATATGAAACGTTTTAGATATGTTTTCTATCATTTTCAATATTGTGGATGGAGGTGTGGCTCAGTGAGATGTAATGATGAAATGGAAGTCAGACCTCAAGTACGTCTATGAAGTATATGGATGTGATTTCAGGTCATTATAAGCCCCAACTACAAGGGTATAGAGGTTACCTGTTAGCCCTTCCTTATAAGACCTCCTACAACATAAAAGCATACCTAGGTTTGGGTTTGTTATGTTCTTTGTCTGAGCTAATGAAGTCGTATCAACTTTAGCAGAAGAGGCCTCAAATATTGCTTCCTTATACAGTGATGTTATGTCTACAAAGATATTGAATGAAGAGCAATGCAAAGATCTGAAAATGGGCTCCTATTTGGCTGTGGCTGCAGCCTCAGCAAATTCTCCACATTTTATTCACCTGACCTACAAACCTCCTGGTGGACCTGCCAAGCTTAAGTTAGGGTTGGTGGGTAAAGGCTTGACTTTTGACAAGTGATTACAGATTTACAGTTTACTTGGAACAAGTTTTCCCCCTAGTTCTCACAAGGCATAACTCTTGGAATTGAATTTTGGCATTGTCAGTACTCAGTACCTGTAAATGTTGTGAAGTCCTATAAGTGGTTAACTTTCTCACTCTTCACCAATGCTCTTTCTTCTCTGCTGATACTTGGAATACAAGCTGCTGAAATGATAACAAGAAGGATAACTTGGTTTATGTGTATGTTTCATTATTATAGATTAATAGTTATTGACTACATAATTGATAAAGATTGTAAATATCAACAGGAACAATGCAGACATTGGATGCACGGCGTTGGGGGTGTTGCTTGATAGGTTTGGGGAGATGGAGTATGGGGACTGTGTTAAGGCGTTTAATGTTTATGTAAATGCAGCCAAGATGATTGATGCATTGATATGCTCATATTGTGCTATACTTTTATGCCTCTTATTCATGATTTTTATGACTAGTTCTCCTTGTTTTTGGTTCATTTACTTGGTTTAGTGTCTTATAGGTATGAAGGGCAAAGATGAGAAAAAGAAGCAAAACAAGAGGAAAAAGGATTGAAGGGAAATTCACAAAGCTGAAACCTGGAGCAACCTTTGCACAACAGTCAACTTTGAGGAATAAACTGTACTGATCCAAGAAGAACCAGAAAATGCGGCATATATCAACGGAAAGCTCTCTCTGTCTACTTTATGTAGAAATTTACGGTTTGTGATTCCGATATATGTGAAGAAAGTTACGGCAGTTTGAGTACAGGTAGCTCAGTCGACGCGCTAGTCTGTTATATGTTCAATGAGCTCGAGTTTTCAAGGACCGAACGACTTAGCGAAATTCCAGGAAATTTATGATAACATTATGGATTATCTGAGAGCCCAACTTACGTTTTCTTGGGAGATTTAGACGTTCCATGTACAGATCAAGTTGATCATTTACCTGCAGACATATACTTTGATGCATTGGAAGGGCCTGAGTTGGACATCCTTAGAGTAATTCATCATATCTAGTTTCATTTTTCAGTATCTACAAATGTTTGATATTATCTTACAGTGATAAATTGGTTCGTAATTGAATAGGCTTCAGAAAGAGGAAATTCTGCTTCCAGAAAATACTATCTTACTAACTATCAAGCTAACTATAAATCTTAGAAACTATCTTACTAACTATGTTACTAACTATCTAAGTAACTATCATTTTAGTAACTATTTATATAGTTACTAACTATCTAAGTAACTATCATCTTAGTAACTATCTAAGTAATTATCATTTTAGTAACTATCTTACTATCTAAGTAACTATCTTACTAACTATACTAGTAATTATGTTAGTAACTACGAAAGTAACAGTTCTTGTTTGTTCAAAAGCTTAGAACTATCGAAGTAACTATCACAGTAACTATGAAAAATCAAAAAAATGCAGGGCAGAAAAGCAAGAGCTTAAAAATCGAAAACAACTAAACTAAGAATGAAAAATGCAGGACACAATGCAGCTTGCCGCTGCACCGCACCACAACAGCATAAATATCAAAGTAACATTTTCTGTAACTATCTTACTAACTATGTATCATTTTAGTAACTATCTAAGTAACTATCATCTTAGTAACTATCTTACTAACTATCGTACTAACTATCTAAGTAACTATCTTACTAACCATCTAAGTAACTATTATCTTAGTAACTATATGTACTAACTATCATCTAAATAACTATCATCTTAGTAACTATCTTAATAACAAATATTAAGGTTTAAGCTGTTCATCACCTCATGTTTGACACCCAGTCCTAAATTGATTTTGTAATATAGGTTTGATTATGTTTCCTAGTGCTATAATGATTAGGTATTCTAGCTAGTTTGGTTCAATAATATCATTGAACTTGATCTATTTTACATCACTGGTGAGAGCTATGCAGGCAAGTACTAAACATTGAACGCTCTGGTTTCTACAACTTAGATCACCGCAAATCATTACAGAAGACTGGAGCTCGCTTAAAGCAAACCAACAAAAAACATGGGAGAAAAGAAGTTCTGAATTTCTGCATTTGTAATACAAAGAAAATTACCACATTTAACCATTCATGTTGTTTGTAAGGTGCCGGAAAACACCTATACTGTGGCCTTAACCAGTGTATAAGTTAAGAAAGAAGATAGTATGAGAAAGTGATTTACATTCAAGCTAAAATGGCAAATCCATTTTAAGCCAACAGAGTCAAATTCAAAAAAGGTACATTATCACCAACTGGGAATAAATAAACAGAGCAATAGCAACTAAACAGACAAAACACATCTCTATATATAAGTGAAAAGTTCAAATTTTAAGTTCCAGGGCCGGCGACATAAAATAACATTGATAACATGACAAAAGAAAATATATTGCAGTATAACAATCTTCCACATCCTATGTATTTGGTACATTGTTATTTCTTTCTCTTCTCACATTGTGTTTCTCACTGTTTCCTCAAGGAAAAAAAAAAGCACAATCAACTGAACACCTTGATTTATTATGAACAAATGCTCACTCCATCAGAAAGCTGCCCATCCTACTGCATTTGTCTTTGTGGATGATCCTGATCCAGTTGTTGTAGGTAGATTCCTCTGGAAACGATAACAAGTAGGTATAAACCCAAGTGTTCCCAAAAAGAAAAATGCATAGCAAACATGCATTAAATCGCACTATAAGAGTATATGACTATATGCATATGCCATATGTGGCAAAAACTATAAGACTACCAAGAACAACCTTATCATTTCCACAAAATAAAAAAAAAATTAAAAAAATCAAGAACATCCTTCCAGATTTTCATTAACTGAAGTACACAAATACTAAGATCTAAATGCAAGTGTAAACACCTGAAATTGCTGCACGATTCACTATAGTCACTGACACTAAGTTCAAATTCTATGCTTTAATCAATACGGGGCTATGAGCTAACAGTTTCAGTAAACTAGCAAAGCAACTAAACTCAAAAGCAACTACATTACCATACCTCGATTTGAGAAAGATCCGTTAACGAGTCGGAACTCTTTCTAGCTTTATCTTGTGGATTTTTAACACAACTAGAGCTGATCCTAGCAGCAGCAGGATCATTTGGAGGTGTCGGCAGCGGCGACATCAGCTTCCCCACCCCCGGTGGCGGTGCCAAGCTCAAAGCCACTGTTTCCGGCCTAAACCGGTGTGGCTTCTTCACTCCTCCGGTCATCGGAGTCGACTTCCAGGCAGCCTTGGTCGCCAGCTGCTTCCTCGGCGGCTTGATGTTGAAATTGAATCCCTGGCTGCGGCAAATCGCTGCGGGGGCGTCGTTGTCGACGTGCCGAAGGGGACGAGACCGAGGAGGAACCCTAGGAAGAAGAAGAGCAGACACCTGTAAACTCGGCTTTCTCAGTAGCGGCATACAAACTAGCAAGCTGATCAGTGCGGTCTCGTTTCGAAAAGGGTACCATAATGTTGAAAGTTGAAACCATACACAGAGCTAGAGCTAGCCCAAACTATAGCAGGTTGAGGATTAGCATTCTTACAAACTTCTAGAAGATTAACAAGACCAGCTATATTACTATGAACATAAGAACCTGGATTCTCTTTGACACGGTTGAATGCAATGATCATATGCCACTCCCACAAGTTTCAATTTCTACCATAGCTAACATTCAAGTTAAACAAGAACAACAGGGTGCTCACTACACGTACCACTTGAAATAAGCATCCTGGTTGAATTTCGAAGAGAACACAGCCCCAAAATTTCCAATCTCAATTTCGATCACCAAAACCTAACCATGGCAGCAACTTTCGATGACTTCGAACTCTTCCAATTCGATCAAGACTCCGATCAAGAATCCCTCTGGAAATTCATCGACATCTTCGACGCCGAGCCACCGGAGCCACTACACCACTACACCACTCTGGGCACACAATCGGGTCCTCTGATGTGCTCGTCGTCTCCGCCACCACTCCAATCGCTTCGCCCGTCTCCGACCCGACCCGGGCCCACAGCCGCCGTCGCGAGACCCGTCTCGTCCGCCTCATCGATCTTCCTTTCCAGACTCCTCTCAATTTCGACGGAGATGACGTCAGCAGTGACGAGGACGAGGATGAGGAGGAGGAGGAGGACGGGTATGGGTTGGATGACGAGCTAGTGCCGTGGTCGGTGAGCGAGAAGCTTGGGCGGGAGAGGATGAGGAAACTAGGGAAGAGGACGACGAGCTTGATAAACAGAGAGTGTGGGATCTTGTGAGAGAAAGAGTAGGGGTGGGCGTTTGGGCCCGAAAATCCGAAAGCCCGGCCCGAAAGCCCGAAAAAAGACCGATACGGGCCGAGCCTGAAAATTTTTAGGACCGGCCCGAGGAAGGACCGGCCCGATATTGGAAAAATCGGTCCGAGTTCGGGCTTGAATTTTTTTGGGCCCGAAAGCCCGGCCCGGCCCGAGGGTTTAATATATATGAAGAAAAAAAAAACCTAAGTATCCTATCCTTTCCAGTTCAGTCGTCTCAGTCAGCCTAATACTCCCACCTCGAGTCCTCGTCTCCTCCTCTGAGTCCACCGCGGCACAGCCCACCTTCGACCTCCGTCTCCTCGTCTCCGTCTCCGTCTGTCTTTGCCACTGGCCCTACAGATGTTGAGGAGCATGGCGGCGGCGTCGTCTTGGAAGTTGGGGGAGGAGCCGAAGAGAGTCTCGGCGAGGTAGGGAATGGTGCCAGAGTCGGCGACAAGAGGGTGGTTGTCGGCGTCGTGCTTGGTGATGAGGCGGAGCTCCTTTAAGGCTTCAGATCGGGGTATGTTCGGAGACGGAGCTGAGCTTGGAGACTAAGGATTGAGCTGTTCGGAGCTTGACCTCCATTTTCAGATGGAGCTGAGCTTCGGATAGGATCTATTCGGAGATGGAGATCGTTTCGAGCACTGCCGCTGACCTCGCCGGCGTCGGCGACGATGACGATGAAGATGGGCCGATCTACCCTACCCTAGCTGCTTCTTCGGCGGTTTTGCTTCCCACTCTGCTTTAGCCACGTGTGGTGGTGTTCGATGGGGTCTGCCCATCTCTGCCATGGAGGTTGGGTTTCATCAAGTTTCGATTTGTATGTTTCTGGGCGTTTGTTTTGGTTTGATTGCTAAATTGGATTTGGATTTTAGAGAATTTTTGGGGGATTTGGAAAGGATAATAGAGATTTTGGGAGAAATTCACGGTGAGAATTTGGAGGAGTTCAACAAGCTCTTTTTGGGCCCGAAAAAGCCCGAAAACCCGGCTCGGCCCGTCGGGCTCGGGCCCGGGCCGGTCCTCATTTTAGAAAAAGCCCGGCTCGGCTCGGACCGAGGGAGTCGGGCTTTGGGTTGGGCTTTGGAAATTTTGGGCTCGGCCCGGCCCGCGCCCACCCCTAAGAAAGAGTATTAAAAAAAAAAAGGGTAGTATGGTCACAAATAAAATTAAAAACAACCCATTTTTATCATTTAGTGAAATAGAATTGACGATTTTGTGATAAACATATAAAAATGATATTTTTTTCTCTTATTTTCAAAGTGAGATAGTCTTTTGTTCTAATATAGTGTAAAAAAATTAATGTAAGAAATGATAAGCAGTAGTTGGGTGACCTATTTTAAAATTAAGGCGGTAAACTAAAAAAATAAAAATATAAAAAATAATGAAATATGATAAGCATTTTAAGCCTCATCAGTTACTTCACTATAAAATAAATGAACAAATGTATGGGATAAAGTAATTTACTATATAACATTCGGCTTAGGGGTTGGTACTGTTCCTAAGAACAGTCCCATTATTGCCCCAGTTTGTGAGATGATTTACGTGGATGTCACTGGTGAGACACATCATTTACTATATATTATTGGGCTGGGCCGGGTGGGTCGGGTGTGATGCTCGGCTGCCCTCTGTCTCCATGGCTTCTTTTGCGACTGACTAGAGACGGGGGAGAGAAAAGGTTTTGTGAAACCAAATTTTGGGTTGCTCATCTGATCAAGTTGTGAAGGAAATCGTGGAGTCACCTCTTTGAACTCGGGTCTCTCTCTCTCTCCTCTTCTACCCAAATTGAAATCCAAGTAGTGCCATCACACGAAGATCATCAAAGGGCTGATGAGGTGGCATTCTCCCGCTTCCGACTCCGAGTTTCCATAAAGGTACCCACCTTCGGAACTTGAGTTTCGCCTTCAATTATTCATTCTTCAAACCTATTTGATGAAAATTGGGGGATTCGATTGAATTTAGGGTTAATAGCATGTATACAAACTGTTTCTCTTCGTTGAAATCATTGGGTTTTGATTTCCGTGAATTTGAACTGATAATGAATGGGTGAGTAGAAATGGGAAATTTGATCTTCATAACTCCATTCTAATTATATTTGGCTATTTCCCTATGATAGTTGGAGGAGGAGCAGCTGTAGCCGGAGTCGGAGAATCTGATGACAACAGTTACAAAAGAATACACTGTCATATCGTGGACAAACAAGTATTCGAACAAATTCGCTACTGAATATATATGCTTTTGTCCTCAACATGGATTCTCTTTATATGTTCTTCTATCATTAGAGATTGCATATTCACATACACTTCTTTTTTGGTATAGAAAGCAAAAAAGTAAGAGGTATTTGCTGGATTGTTTCATTTGTTTGGAAAAAATTCCTACAAAGTACTGTAAAATATCATATGTAATTGATATTAGATTTGGGTAACAGGGTCATTTTCTTCGATTAGAGAAAATTGTACAGAGTTCAATTCATTCTCATGGTACTAGTTTTCCTGTAACATGGCATTCTCCACTGTTGAAAAACTTCAAGTTTTACATCCTGCATTCATTTTACCTTACGGTGGTTGCATTCCGGTCACTTTTGTTTGTAATAACGGACTCTACTGAGCTGGTCTTAACAATCTTTCCTATTCACTTAAATGCAATGATCACTCTCTTTTTGGTTCTCTCTTGATTTGTATATTTTAAATCAATTTGAAGAGAAACAAAATTGTCATATTGTAAACTCCCATTTGTTTTGTGAATATTTAGTAAACAGAGTGAAAATAGAATGATGGCTAGAAGAGTAAGGAGCAGCATGAAACATAAGCAGTGGCGCAAGGTTTAATGGTAATATTTTCTTCTCTTTTTTCTCCTTCTCTGCCCATGATTTTCACAAATGAATCCTATAAAAAAAAAGCAGAATAATATTTAATGCCAATGTCTTTGTTTGGCATGACATTTACTTTTGAGCATGAACATGTCAAAATCTCATGCACCCAATTTATTTTCCAGTCTTTGAACAACGATGGCCAAGAGTTGAAGCTTACATGCCTGTGCAAGCAGTACAGTAAGAAACCCATACTTAGTAATGACATTGATATCTTTTTTCTGCGGAAACACTAAATGGTAGCAATGCAGCAATAAAGCATACCCAAATTGACATGTACATGATCAGCCACCTTGACATAACAATCACTATCCCATTTCACAAGTGTAGTGGTGAAAATAATTTTGGTTTTGGCTATAACTCATGGTAACCTTCAGCACGTTCATTCACTACAAAATAGACTCATAATATATTTATTGTATAAAAGTATGCTGATACTTTTATGTCTGGAAACTTATTAATATCAATGAACAAAAAGAGAGTGATTTGTAGCCCTGCTGTTGTTATTTATTATTTGACTTGCTGCCTTTTGCATGTTTCCTGCACTAAAAATTATATATTTGTTTTGTTGTGATGAAATGATTCTTACGTACTATAGATATGGAGGTTGAGATTAGGACTTTGCCAAAAAGGAGTCGTCAGTTTAGAATGTGAATGACCATCAAGAAAACTGAGAGGTGATAATGAAAAGGAGGCACAACAAATTGATAAAGTGATGAGGAATAGTGAAGTTGTGCTCAGAAGAAATTACATTGCAGTGGTGTAAGAGAAAAGGTAATTTAGGAACTCATTAAATTTTCAATAAAAACTTCATAAAAGGAAATCCTGCAATTTATATGAACATTTACAGGGTTGGATATTGATTCCATGTGTGTTCTTATTGATGTGTGAACTCATTGGTTTTGTTTAGTATGCTTTTAGTAAATTTTGTTTAAGAAATATGCATAAAAGAAACTTTTAAATTTATACAAAAGCAAAGGTTGATCTTAGATGCATACAGGTTATGAGGATTTATTAAATTGTAAACATAGTTGGAATGATCTCTCATGCATATCAGTTATAGGATTCCATCTTTTGGTTAGGATTTTACAAATAAATAAGAATTCAGTTCATTTGACAATCAAATATCATTTTGTATAATGCACAGAAATAAATTACTGTTGTTCAACCAAAAAGTATATCAGAAGGCAGCTGCTGCTACAAGCTAATGCCGTAGTGAATTGTCTGTGTCGATTTCACTACAAACTTAACTAAGAGGGCTCATGTGTTATGGTCTCATTAGAAAAACCCTAATGCCTTTTGTCTATTGGTCTCTTTGAAGCTATTTTTTATCAATTAAAACGACATTGTTTCTTTTGTCGTTTCTTTTCTCTGCAGTACTTGACAACTGGATTATTTGTTTTGAGTAGATGACCTTTCATGTTAACATATGTAAAATTTAGTTTTTTTTTTTTTTTTTTCATGTACTGGTCATTTTACGGAACTCATTGTGTTGCAGTGGCTAATTATATGATGAGTGGAGAAACTCATATTATAGAGTGGTGCTTGATGTTGATGGAGATAGTCCAGTTGACAAGTTCGGCTATGAAGAGTTATGGTTGCGGCAGGTTGTTAAATATGAGAATATTATAAAGGATCTTGCAGCAAAACTCTCTAACAGTTCATTACAAAGTGCATTGAATGATAAACAAGTCTTCTTGCCTTCATTTGTTAGGGTGCCTATGCTTCGATAGTATATATACTGAACCTGTTCGCCCTGATAAGATTTTTAAAAGATCTTATTTTTTGTATTTGGCTATAAAGTTTGGAAATGGTAAAAATTTATCCAAATATCTATTGCTGCGAGGGTACCCTGCAACACCTGATAGGAGGACATTGTAATCTTGACAAATCTCAATAGAGGACGTATACATCAATCTTAATAGAGGACATTGTAATCCCTCTTTTAACACCAGTTCTGTACATGAATGTGTTGTATATATGCATGCTCAAGTATGATCTCTTTCATAAATATATATAAAGAAAAACAAAACCCGCAGCAAAGCGCGGGCATCTAACTAGTCCATTCCATACTTCCTCTCGAATTCATTGTTCACTTTGTAATATGAAACATGCATGCGTACCTTTTTTAGAATTTCCATATAAAGAAATCTCTCCACAGCTATGCGGGTCTTCACTGGGAGAATGGAAAATAAGCCTTCCATATCAGCTTCTTTGATCTTTTCAAAATTTTGTTTTATAGCATCCCTGATTGCGATCTTCATCACTTTAGGGAGACCATTTCTATCTATCCATATTTCTGTATCCATCTTCATTGACCGACGCTTTTTTCTTTTCTCCTCAGCAAATTCATGTTTCATTAAAATAAATGACTGTTGTTTCATATAAATAAAAGTCTAATCAGCTCCTTATCAGTCATCACAATTAATCTAGTAGACTTACTTTATACCAAGAAGGGAACTAGGGCACATGTAATGCTTTTTTCATGATTGGATCGATTATCAGCGCTAATAATCACCAGATAACTAGATGAAAAATTGGATAACTAACCTGTACATTTCCAATGAGATACAAGAAAAGAAGCATTCCAACGATCGAGATAAGAATTGCAAAGCAGTTTTCCCACTCATTTGTGCTTGTTTCCAAATTTGTCCCGAAGTTACTGTAAAAGATAAATTGACAAATGAAGGAATTAAAAATCGAAATTATCGACGATATTTTCGTTTTTCAGTTGAATCGATATTTCGATTCAATTCTTTCAGTTTCTCGTCGAAATTTTCCGATATTTTCCGATATTTCGCCGATATTTCCGCGAAATTTCGATATTTTTCGATATTTTCCATAAATTTTTTATCCTACCTTCAAAAACTAATTTTCAACAATTTAAAACACATAATTTTCAACACCTAATTTTAATTTCTAACTTACCTTCAAGAGCTAATTTTATCATACTTCTGTTTTGATTTCCTAATAAGTTTTTTACTCTGCTTAATAGTAATGTGTCTCACACTATATATTTTACTATAATGTATATTTTTGTAACATATAATTAAAATGGTAATGTGTAATCATTTTACATGATAATGTATGTAATTACAATTTTATTGACATGATTTTTCTATGATGTTCTAATAAGCTAGCTTCTCTTTTTTTATGTAGCGATTTAACTACTATATAATGGCTAGTGGCAACGGGTCAACGACTATATAATATCAATTTCTGTATGGTTTTAAAAAAACTTAATGTAGTTATTTTTGTGAAATATTATGTACAAATAATGTTAAAGGGTGTGATGGTCTAGCCTCGTTTTAGGTTTCAAGCATAAATTATATATATTAAATCATATTTCAATAAATATCAGCTCTATTCACGTAGTAATTCATATAACATTTCAATAAATTGATATCTATTTGAGTTTATTAATATTTTCTTCTCACATATAATCGATAACATAACATAAAACAACCATAGAAAGTTTCAATACAAATTTCCATGTTCTTCTTATAGTTTCCGTCGTTTTTGTTAAAATTTATAATGGATCAATATTTCCGTCGAAATATCCGTATTTTGAAACGCCGATATTTCTTCGATATCCGATATTTTACTCCTTGCAAATGACTGGCAATAATTTGTGAGATAGTAATTGATAGTAGACATGCATTAGTTGAAGTATTAGAAATGCTACCAACCCACCGTTGATGTCAATTTTTTTCCGATTACAAAAATATAAACACAATATTACAAAACAAAACCTCTTTTGTTCTCTTTCTCAACTAATCTAAATAGAACAGTTGGGACAGAGAAAAAGATGACACTGAAAATCAGACTAATAAAAGAGGAATTATGAGCTAAGTTAGCTATACTGTTTGCTAAAAAAATTACTAAGTTAGCTAAGTTACCGTTGATGTCAATTTGAACACATTTTAAATCTTTTAAATCAGACTAATAATACTGTTTGCCTAGTCAGTGCGTCAATATTCATCTAACTTACAAAGTAAACAGTAATGTAACTAAATCAAATAGTATTAGGTATAAATAAATACATGAGCAAAGTGTTTCGTGTTGAAGGAAAAACGTCTTTAATGTGCCTTCGTCAAAGTAATTGACGATAGGAAATTATGATATTATCAATCAAAGGATGTAACGAATCAATCAGTCATTATTGTCATTATGTACGTTGTAATTACCATTGTAATCTTCACCCTATATAAATGAATTCTCTAATAAAATGAGTAAATTAATTCTCATTTTACTTTTACATTTCGGACCTAAACGTTTTTTTTTAGTGGCTCGGAGATAAAAGTTTCTTCTCAATGCAAGAAAAAAATGTGAAGTAAAATGGAGAAATAATGATAAAGTAATGATGGATAGTTACAAACCTAAGATTTCGCATGCTCCACCAAAAAGAGTACAAAAATTTCCTCTGAAAATTCACATATGAGATTGCAAGTACAGTCTCCCAACTGCAAGATGCTTCAAAAGTCGTTTGTAATGTCTGAAGCAGTGTCCTAATGCGGCTACAACATTTCTGGAGCAGCGTCCTAACACGGCTATTACACATCTTGCGGTTAATATTCGATAACTCTTAAACTATATATCCAAGAAACTAACCTTTCTACAACGGGCTCTTTCATTTTTTGCATCTTGTGTGGCTCTTCCATACCGTACGTTCTAGTTCGTGACGGAAGCTTGAATGGAATAACGACACCACAATAGTTCAATTACCACATATTAAGAAAAGTTACATTTAACCTACTTTTCAATGATCTACACATTTTCAATGATCCCTCATTTTCGTCATTTAACATACTTTTCGATCACATATCACTACCAGATCCGAGGGCATAGCCGACGAAAAAAATTTCGTCGACTATGCCGAAATTTCGTCGGCTATACCTTCTGCCGACGAAATTTTCGTCGGTTATATTTCGTCGGAAAAACGCTGTCGGCTATACCAATGGCCGACGAAAAAAAGGAAATCGTCGGCTATATGCGAGTATGGCCGACGACTTTACCGACGAAACATCATTTCGTCGACCAAACTTTGGCAAAATATCCGACGAAATTCGTAGGGTATTTTCGAGTATGGCCGACGATATCGTAAAATATAGCGACGAAATTC
Organism: Potentilla sterilis; assembly: GCA_963682095.1. NCBI lineage: Eukaryota > Viridiplantae > Streptophyta > Magnoliopsida > Rosales > Rosaceae > Potentilla > Potentilla sterilis. Next base: position 29,100,307 of record OY821755.1, on the reverse strand, counting down.
GTCGGCTATATGTTCTGAACTATAGTCGACGATTTCATATATTTCGTCGAAATATATTAATATTTTAATAGGCATTAATTAGTTATAGCCGACGAAATAAGGTAATATTTTCGTCGGCTATAAGACTTATAAGGTAAAAATCGACGAAATAAGGTAAAAATCGTCGGCTATAGTTCTTATAGCCGACGAAATAATGCCAAAATCGTCGGCTATTCTTACATTTGGTGAAAAAAAAGTTAAATTATTTTCTAAATTACCATTCCAAGCAACCTGCAAATCACAAAGACAGTCCATACATTTGCACCAACAAGAAACACGTCTAAATGACTTATTATTTAATTTGTTCCAATATACATAACATATAACGTAACCCTACTAATCATCACCTAAACCACTAAAGTCCACCACGTCATCTCCAGCATCCTGCTCTCCATCATGCTCGTCATCCTCGGGAGGTTGAGGCATTGGAGGTTCAACTAACGGCTGAAACGGGGGCGGGGATTGAAGGTTTTGTTGTTGTGCCGCGAACATATCCATCCACCAGTTTTGTTGGCCGGCGTAGTTGTGTTGCCGAATTCTCTCGCATTCAGCATACCAACTGGACAGATCGAAATAATACTGCTGTGTTCTGCGGTGTTGCTCCTGTGATCTGCGTTGTTCCTCCTGTGATCTCTGGAACTCGGCCGCCAACCTTGCATTTTCTTCTGCCAATCGTTGCACTTCCCCCCTCATCTGTTGACTCTCCCCGCCTCCCTTCTTTTGACCTCCCTTAGTGGTCTTCAGAAGCCCTAGTCCAGAACTTCCCAGACCCCGGCAGTAGTAGTTGTTTGACCGGTTTGGGAAGGCTGCGTCGAACATCCTCGCTGCCGTTTGGACATTGGACCGGTCGACCTGGCGCAGGGCTTCTTCCAGATCTGCCTCTGAAATGTTCGGTTGTGTCTCCCGAACTACTTACTGGAACACCTCTTCTTCGGCCCGGTTCACCCTCTCCTAATTGGACGGGAAAAAAAAAATTAATATTCTAACAAATATATAATTAAGTAAAATTAATAATTAAAATTTTAAAATTGTAATGAACGACTTACGAGCAGTTCTGTCGCTTGTGGATAAGCGATCTTGAACGTCTCCACGTACGGGTTGCTATCAGGATGATCTCTAAGCGCCTCCTCCTGATATTGTGCAAACGGCCTAGAACCAGCATGATGGGGGGTTGTGTTCCGGCGGCGGTTCTCAGAGTTTATCCGAGAACGTTGCTTCAAACAAATAATAAAATGTTAGAAAAATGCATAAAAAAATATTAGTGTAATAATTATAAAATAATTAAACTAATAATTAAAATTTTAACAAAATAAACATTTGTAGTGAAGTTTAGTATTTACCTGCATAACTGGGTTGTTGAAGTCTACTGTCTTCAACCAACGCCACTCGTGCTCCCTGAACATGAACTCCCTGGGAGTACCCATACGACCAAGGTTGTCGTATTCGTTATAGTGGGAACGGAGCTCGTTCTTCCACTCTTTGAACCTACGAAAAAAACAAAAGTGCATTAGAAATATTATTAATATCATAAAATATTAATAATTATAAGATGAGGAATTCCCAACATACCTCGAGTTCTGCACGGTGTCCGCCCAATCCCGCTTGTGTTCGGCAATCTCGAAGAATGTCTGAAAAATAATATTTTATTAGTTTTACAATTGTAATAATACCGAAAATTATTAAATATTACGATAAATAAATGAAATTTTTTAAATTACTCACCGACGCGGCGTTGTTCACCTCCCTCTTTATCTCTTCGGGCACATCAGCCCACTGGGTCCACAACATAGGGACTCTGTCCCTAATCAGTGCCCCCACGCAACCCGAGTAGTCGCGTTTTTTCTTCCCCTGAACCTCCTGATTAGGAGATTCGTTGATCTGAATCCTCCCGCTGCGCTCAACAGTTCTCCTGAGCGTGTCAAAACATATGACACCTCTCGTATTCCTCCGTGAACTGCTAGCGGCTGTCCCTATTACAAAAACGACGATTGGTTAATAAAATTAAATATTAGTACGTTAATTTTAATAAAACATTTAATTAATAAAATCAAATGTTACCTGAACTGGATGACTCGTCTGTCGACTTTCCTTTTCTCCTCGCCGAAATAAGGTGGTCAGGGTTCTCAAATGGCTGCTGCTAGTATGCCTCCGCAGCACTCACGTACTGAGGCATATCAGGCCATATGGGCACACCACGATAGTCGACCTCCGGTATCGCCGGAATGTTGTACGGGAGGTAGAGCTGGTTTGGGAGAGTAGGACCCTCAGTCGAGTCGGCAGCAGACGTCGTCGGACTCCTCATCGGCTCTCGATGAACCTCAGGCATACGAACCTGAGGAACATCTGCAGCTATCTCGTCCTGAAATAGCTGTCGACTGAACCTCGGAGCATCTGGCCCGACAGGCGGAAGTGAACTGCTCGACGGCTGCCCCGCCTGGAGAAGGGTCTGGTGCCGAGAACTCATACTCCTCCGCGGCTGGGATGAATCCACAGTCCTCCGCGGCTGGGAGGAATCCACACTCCTCCGCGGTTGGCTGGTGGTCCTCTCAGGCTGGCTAAGGGACATGTCGGAGTCTGCGGAACAGGCGGAACTTCCAGAACCTCTCGATCTGGAACGACGGCCTCCGAAGAACTGTCTGAATACATCGGCCATCTACAGCCACGGCCATTTTAAATAATACTAACCATTAACCTAAATATAACTATTTATATACAAATATAACTATATTTCTTTATTAACATATATATATATATATATAATTAGACTACCAATTTATATATATAATTAATTTAACAATTTATATAACAATTTATATAACAATTTATATAATTAAAATTAAATATATAACAATTTATATACCTAAATTATAACAAATATATAACAATTAAATTTATTAACAAATATATAACAAATATATAACAATTTATATAATTAAAATTAAATATATAACAAATATATAACAATTTATTATATAACAATTTATATAATTAAAATAAAATATATAACAAATATATAACAATTTATTAAAATTAAATTTATTAACAAATATATAACAAATATATAACTATTTATATAATTACAATTAAATATATAATAATTTATTAAATTAAATTAAATTGAAAAAAAAAAATTACCGGATCGGATCGGAGGAGGAGGAGGAGGAGGAGAATTCGGCCGGATGGAGCAGGAGGAGGAGAATTCGTCGTCGATTTCAGGAGGAGGAGGAGGAGAGGGGCGGTGCGGATCTGTCTGAGGCGCTGCGGATCGCAAAGCAGAAAAACGGAGGAGAAATGGGAAAAATGCAGAAAACGGAGGCTAGGGTTCGGCAGTTTCAAACTTATACCCGATAGAATAGCCGACGATTAAAAAAGATTTCGTCGGCTATTCTAAACTATAGCCGACGAAATCTTTCATATCGTCGGCTATACTTTGAATGTCGTCGGTTATACTTTAGGCGCTCAGCAGCCGTCCGATCTCCCCCATCCAACGGCGGACAATGAAAAGGCGCGGATCGCAAGAGTTTAGCCGACGAATACAAATATTTCGTCGGCTATACTATGGAAAATCACAGCCGTTGGATCTGAGCCATCCAACGGCGGGCAATAAGCGGATCGCAAGAGTTTAGCCGACGAAATATTTGAATTCGTCGGCTAAACCTTTGGTCAAACTGCGAAGTCAAACTTCTAAACGCTTTAAAACGGAAATTGGCCTGTGTAAATGACGTTTTTTGGCCTGACCTTCAACAGATAATAGTTTCAAATCGATGAGGCGCAACTAATCATATAAAAATTTTCCTCAAAATATTTACCGACCGTGAGGCTACCCATAGGAAAATGGAAGTAAAAAACAGTTAACCGCAACATTCGGCACGCAGATTTTGTCGGAATCGTGTCATTTTTCAACCGTAGACGTATTTCATTATTTCGGTCATATCTTATTTCACGACACATTTACATTTGAAGAGTGTACGTATAGTAACTATTTGAAACTATACATTCACTTAAACACTTAGTAAACAAGTTAAGGAACATTAGTGCATATGTTCCGATTTTGAATCTAAAACTTTGGAAAATCTATTCCAACCGTCCGATATCACCGTTAAGATTAAATACATGTATGAAAAAAAATCCAACTACATCTGACAACGTTAAAGGCTCGATCGGGACGGTCAACCGGGTGAGTCAACCCTTTAAACGTTTAGAAATGGAAATTGGCCTGTGTAAATGACGTTTTTTGGCCTGACCTTCAACAGATAATAGTTTCAAATTGATGAGGCGCAACTAATCGTATAAAAATTTTCCTCAAAATATTTACCGACCGTGAGGCTACCCATAGGAAAACGGAAGTAAAAAACAGTTAACCGCAACATTCGGCACGCAGATTTTATCGGAATCGTGTCATTTTTCAACCGTAGACGTATTTCATTATTTCGGTTATATCTTATTTTACGACACATTTGCATTTGAAGGATGAAGCAATGGGTTGTCGATAGTGATAGAAAATGGAAGGTGGTCTGTTTTTTTTTTTTTAAAGAATAGCCGACGAAATCAAATTTAGTACTCGTCGGCTATTCTTTTGTCGTTTTGTGTCTAAAATAAAATATGCATTTTTCAATATAGTTTTGGCCGACGAAATCACGCATATTTCGTCGGCTATAATTAGTATAGCCGACGAAATAATGTATTTTTCGTCGGCTATTCTGTGAAAAAAATAAAAAAATCAGGTGTGTTACACCTCTCGTACCCATATGTCCTGTTCATATATAACCAAAATTGAACATAAAAAAAACAGAAACCCAGCAGTCAACATATTTCAAATTTTTTTTTTAAGGGGTTTGGAACCCAGCCTAGCTGGGAGGCTCATCCCCACGCCCGTTCATTAGAAATGATCGAGTGGATTACAAATGAAAGGATTACATCATCTAAATTACTTAATCCGTCGGATTGTAATCGGAATCATCGGATGAGTCTTCTTCGGTTTCTGAATTGCTCGATAGGGGTAATCTATGTCTTTCCTCACCACTAGAGTCCTCGTTAGTTTCTTCATTTGGATCAACATCAACAAGCAGTGGCTCTTCACGTCGAATTCGCACCGGCGTGTCTAGGCGAATAAAAGAGGAGTCAGGAATACCGTTTGAGTTGGGCTCTTGATACGCGGTGCCACCTTCCTCGTTCTCTTCAGCCACTCCAAGTGTAGACGCCCGGTAAATGTTGCGATGGTGGATAGTGTTGACTACTTTCCACGGGTCCCCCTTGGCGAGATCATCAAGATAAAACACTTGTTTCACCCATGTGGCTAAAACGAACGGGTCGTCCTCATACCATGATGTACTAGTGTTCACAGAAGTTATGCCGTATTGATCGGTTTTCATGCTCTGCGGCCGTGTGTCAAACCATCTACACTTGAAAAGGTGCACTTTCATGCCTTCCCCGTAATGCAGTTCCACAACTGAATGGAGAACACCGTAATAGTCAACTCCATCATCCCCACCATGTGCCATAACCCCTGAATTTTGTGTTTTCAGTCTGAGGTCTCTCTCTTCACATCGAAATAACACACCATTCACCTTGCACGTCGCATAAACTTTTGAATAGACCGGCCTCATCGCTAGAAGTCTGAGTTCGTGCGACCAATTTGGGTGATTATCATTTTTAATAAGGTCCATCTGCAACCATCAGAATCAACTATAAATATGAATAATTATACACAATAATATATAAACACGTATAGAATAGTGTTAAAGTTACGTACCCAGCGGCCGAAATACTTTGCGAATATCCGGTTGTGGTAATCGAGATCACCTCCTACTTGTTCACAGTTTAGATGCATGTTATTCCAAAACTGAACTTCTGGACAGTTGATTAGTACCCACCAATGTGCAATGGCTACCTCATAATCTTTCAACTTGTAGGAAACTGACATGTTTCCACCGAGTACAACATCGTCGGAGAGTATGGAAAGATTGAACTGTGAAGGTACATCTTCCGGTACGCTTTCCTGTAACGCTCCTAAATACAGCTTCATGTAGGTGACGCACTCGTGCGCAATATATGCTTCAGCTATACATCCTTCAGGTGCGGATCTGTTTTGGATAAAATTACCGTATTGTCCAAGTTGCCTATAAATCAAGTTTTTAAAGTGTTATGATAATACATTAATACTATATCACATATATTGATGAGGAAATTAACATAAGGTGTAAAATACGTACATTTCCATCGGATACATCCAAGTGAAGTGCACAGGACCGGTAAGCAACAACTGCCGAGGAAGATGGATCATGAGGTGAGGCATGATGTCGAAAAAATTTGGAGGAAATATCATCTCAAATTTACACATGATATGAACGATGTCTTGTTGCATTTCCCGGAGGTCAGATTTTCTCACTTCCCGTGTGCATACCTTCTGGAAAAATCTTGCCAACGCTACTAACGGCTCCACAACGTGACGGGGAAGGAACGGTCGAATGAAAACAGGGAAGAGACGTTGTAGCAGGATATTATTGTCATGACTTTTCAACTCGTAAAGATTGTTGAATTGTCTATTCACACACTTGGCTATATTTCCAGCAAAGCCTGAAGGATACTTGGCCCGACTTATCCAATGGAAAATTTCTGGTTTATGCTCAGGCTTGACGGTGTAAGGAGCTTGAGGCATTTTTCTCTTCCCTTGTTTCAACCATAGTTGTTTTCTGATATTCATGTTTTGCAGATCAGTGCGAGCCTTAGGACCGTCTTTCGTCTTCCCCTCCAAGTTCAGCGTTGTGCCCACCACACTTTCAGAAACATTTTTTTCTATGTGCATAACATCTAGGAAGTGACGGATCAGCAACTCACACCAGTACGGGAGTTCCCACAATATGCTCTTATGTGTCCAGAATTTGTACTCCTCAGGTCTTTCAGGTATTTCCGCTACAATATCGGAATGATTGCTGAGGGGCCCAAAATCGTACTCATTAAGCACTGCTAAAATTTCTCTTCCCGTCCATCTTCTGGGAGGACCACCGTGTTCTTCGGTTCCATCAAATGTGGCGGACTCGTAACGCCAGTGGTGATCCGCCGGAAGGAACACACGATGACCCATTCGGCATATGTTGTTGCAATGAGGGGTGCTCCCATAATCGCTAAGGCACTCTGGACAAGCCTTGTATCCCCTAACAACGCTGCCCGACAACATCCCATAAGCAGGAAAATCACTGTTGGTACCAATAACCATGACATGCATCTGGAACGTCTCCTGCTTGTACTTGTCAAAAGTGGGATGACCAACGTCCCACAATACCTTAAGCTCTTCAATCAATGGTCTCATATACACATCGAGACATTTCCCTGGGTAACCAGGCCCCAGAATCAACAACGTCAACATATTATATTCCTTCTTCATGCACATCCACGGAGGAAGGTTGTAAGGTACCAAAACCACCGGCCATATACTGTATGAAAGACTCATGGTGCCGAAAGGGTTGAACCCGTCGGTTGAGAGCCCGAGCCTGACGTTTCTGACATCTGACGCAAAATGAGGAAACTCATTGTTTATATGCTTCCAAGCCGCTCCGTCAGAGATGTGTGTCATGATATCTGCGTCTCCCGCGTCCCGCTCACCGTGCCATCTCATAGCTTTTGCGGTGGTTTCTGACATGTACAACCGCTCAAGCCTATCTCTCAACGGAAAATACCGAAGCACTTTCACAGGTTTCCTATTGCCTGCTCCCGTCAACTTATATCGGTCAAACTGACATATCAGACATGCGTCAAGGCTAGCAAGGTCATTCCCTTCTGTATCTTTACCCCAGAAGAGAACGCAGTCAAATGCGCATGCATGGATCTTAATGTAGGAAAGCCCTAGATCTTTGAGGATACTTCGGACCTTACGGTGATTGGTAGGATTACGATGACCCTCCTCCAACAACGAAGAAGTGTACTGTAGATATTCATCCACTTGCCTGATGCTCGATTTTGTCTCGACTTTAATCCTCATTACCTCCATCACACTTTGAAGAACTGTCTTCTCAGAACTTGAAGACACAGGGGTCTGTTGCAATGCAATCAGTTTGTTGTACTTGTCAAAGGCAGCAGTGTTGACAACTTGTGGGAATGGCTGCACCGGGTCATGCATATATTGTTCCCCACGTACACCGCTTTCAAAAGGAAACACGTCGTTGACGAATGCCATTGTTGGATCGTTGGATGTACTACTACTGCCCGCCTCAAAAAACTGCCCATGATCATGCGATCCATCTAATGATGGCTCACCGTGATATATCCAACGTTTGTACTTCGGCCAAAACCCATTACTCTTTAGGTGCTCACATACTGTCCTAATCGGAAATCGACACATATCACTGCGACACTTACATTTCTTGCACGGGCAATAATGGTATTCACTCCCGTTTGTATTTTCCTCGACGAACTGCAAAAAATCCACAACTTCTGTAGTGTATCGTCGGTCATGCCTTGGAAGCGAAATCCAACTCTTATCTCGATCCATATATAGCCTGATAATAATATATATGTATAACTTTAATTAATAATAAAATTAATTAACACACATATATTACAATATATATTATTATCAACATCAACTCATATATATATATATATACCATTAATTAACAACCATTGTTTAAGTTCATTACACTATCAACAACCATTAATTAACATATATATATATATATATATATATATATATATATATTTTAACACTAATTAAAATAACATCAAATTAAAACACATAATTAAAGTCTAACTGAAAATCAACTCAACTACAACTCAAAATCAACATATATACATACATTCTAACACTAAAACAACAACAAAACAAGAAATCACTTACTATATCAAAATCACTAAAACTCAAAATCAACTCAACTAAAACTCAAAATCAACATATATACACATATACGTACCTATATATAGCTCCACAATGTAAGAGAGGACGGATTTCAACAATACCCACAGATTTTTCACTTTTTCTCCCGTTTTTTTTCGTTTTTTTTGAAATGAGCAGCTTCTGTCTAGATCTGAAAATATAAAGACTTATAGCCGACGAAAATTCCAATTTCGTCAGCCAAACTTTCAAAAGTTTTCGTCGACTAATGTTTTAGAGAAATGCCGACGAAAATCCAAATCGTCGGTCATTCTAGGGGTATAGCCGACGAAAAATATTTTTTAGGGACGAAAGATAAAATCGTCGGCCATTCTGGTGGAATAGCCGACGATTTTTTATTTTTAGCGACGAAATAAAAAATCGTCGGCCATTCTTAGGAATAGCCGACGAAAAAAGTATGTCGTCGGCCGTTTTTTTTTTTTCGTCGGTAATGCTCTTTTTTCTGGTAGTGTATTAACATCTTCACCGTTCAACTTTCATGTTTATATGAGTAGATCATATCTGGAAATTTTCATTCTATTTAACAATCGTTAGAGCATTCGAAATTGAAATTTACAAATAAAAACATGAACGGTTCGGCTTTGACAAATTTCATAGGTCCATTAATTTTATCTAATTAGATGTCTTCACGATCACCATTTTAGCTAAAAATTTACAAGAATGATCTACACATACAAATCTAATAATTGAACGGTGGAGATGTGAAAATGTGATCAACAAGTTGGTCTAATAACCGATCTCTTAAAATGAACAAAATAAGAGATACCTTAATAGAAGGGCTCTCGAAAGCAATATATCTATATATCTTCCACATCTATTGAATTCTGTATTAAGCCACATATACCCTATGTTCTGATTCAATTATCAAAGCTGTTCATTTTCTTGGTTTAATAGAATATCATTGCAAGTGCTTCAGAATTAAAGCAAACAAGAAAAAAACTAATGCTTGATAAGATTATTACTTACTTCTAGAAAGTATGAAGTGGTTGCTGGTACCGATAATATGCGCGTATCAACAAACGAGAAGCAAAGAGATCGATATTTGTGAGTTGTGACGTTCTCAATCGATCTAACAATCCCAGTGTATGAACCAAGACTAAAATAGTCCGATTTATAGTAGCTCATAAACGAGACCGACTGGGTTAGCTAGAAAGGGATCTCTGCAGAACATATCGAAAATTATTTAGTGCTCGAGTCAAGCATGTGCTTGACTCCAAAAACAGAAGTCTACAACACAGCCGATCGACACGTGTACAAGGAATTATATTGCCATTTACGGGGATGACTTCTGCTATCTGTTAGTTTTGCGCGAGTAAAAAACAGATGGGAGGTTAATTGTGTGGGGTTGCTCTAGGATGTCTTGTAGGTCCTTCTTCCTTCTGCCGTTGCCAGGAGCCCAACAATACACAGCAGCTATAAATAGGTAGACAAAATTCAGCCTTCAGGCCTAGTAATTCAACAATACTACTTCTATCAACAATCTCTGCAACAAATTCAAAACACTATCCTGTCCCTTTCTTCTCTCTCAGATATCCAAGGCTCTTCTAATCCCCCTCCTGAAGACATCGTGGAAGGTACGGTTTCTCACAATAGAAACCAAAAACATAAGAATTAAGACTTGGGATTTAGAAATTGATGGAGAACTGGACTTGGGAAGCAAGAGAAGAATTAATTACCGAGAAAAGGAATTGGGTTGCCACAGCTCTCAATTTCTTGCCGAGAAGCAGGAGGACGACGGCGGTGATGGTGGTGGCAGTACAGTAGAAAGCAGAGAACTCGGGTTAGGTCCCAAATTGTAAAATTGGAGATAGAGTTAATTTGTGGATGAAGACAAAAGGTTGAGCCTACTAAAATGAAGTTACTCGCCGCTGTTTTTGGGAGCTACTTCATGTTCCGATCTCGGGAAATTCCGGTTTGTATTATGATCAAGGGATAATGTTTTGTAGACGAATACGAGAGGAGGAGGATGAGGTGGTTTTTCTCCTTTGATCGAATTGCACAGGGACAGGGAAGCAGATTCTGGGCGGCTTTCCTCAATCAAGTCGTCAAGGTATAAACAAAAAAATGAGAAGCAATAGAGCGATTTTAGAGATTCCGAATTGCATCAGCGATCGACAGAGAAAGAGGGAGGTTGAGGCCGTAGGGTGGTCTAGAGAACAATTAATCTTTGTCCTGGTAACAAAGCAAATGGTAACCTCATATGTTCCCCAAATTGGTCTTCAATCGTTTATGTGCTGTTGGTACAAGTAATACCTGAACCCTATTTGTTTCTCACATATTTGTGTTTTCATTTCTTTATTAATACTTCAATGGTATATTATTTGTTAAAATTTTAAGGCCTTCTTATCCTTACTCTTCGCTATAGTGAGTTTGCTGCTTTTTTATACTACAATCGGTTTCTTTACTTGGTTGTATTATCAAAAGTGATATCAAAGTCTACGTACTATGATATCGAGATTGAGGCTGTGTCTTGGCACTACAAGGAAAAAAACCTTAGGCGACGAAATTTAAAAAAATTCCTCGCCTAAGACAGCTTAGACGACGAAACAAATTTCCTCACCTAAGAAAATTTTTTCGTCGTCTAAGAACAGTCTTAGACGACGAATTACACTTTTCGTGGTCTAAGACAAAAAATTGCCGACGAAAAAACTTTTCGTCGTCCCTGCATTATCTTAGACCACGAAAACAAAAAATCGTCGCCTAAGATTTTTACTTAGGAGACGAAATATCAAAATTCGTCTCCTAAGAAAAAATCTTAGACCACGAATAAAAATTTCGTCGTCTAAGAAGTAAAGGGGACGACGATAATTTTTTTCGTCGGCCTGTTTTGTTCTTAGACCACGAAAAATAATTTCGTCGCCTAAGATCAAAACTTAGGCCACGAAAAAAAAATTTCGTCTCCTAAGTTTTGATCTTAGGCGACGAAAAATTAATTTTCGTCGCCTAAGTAAATCCAGACTATAAAGCCTGCACTCATTTTTCAGATCGGGAGCAGAGGCCATTTTTCCCCAAAAACCAACAATTTTTTCCTTCCCTCAAATTTTCCACCGATTTTCATTCTTGGATGTGAAAAGCTTCAAATCGGGTCTTCCTAAGCCTTCTCCACTACTACTCATTGATTTTTAACTTGGTATGATCTCTTTATTCATCTTTTTCAACTATAATTTCAATTTTTCCATTTAAATATTTCATTTTTGAGGTAGAGAATTATAGAAATATATATTGTTGTGTGTGTATATTGTGAGGTGATAGCTAGTATATATGTTGCTTTTGTTGATCCATACCTATATATATATACTCAATTAAATTGTTGGATTTTGTGAAATTAGTGAATTATATATATTAATTATATATTTTAATAATGCTTTAATTAATAATTATAATTATTTGACAAAAATCATTGTTATATGATTTATAATTAGCGGTGATATACATGCATTTATATATATCCCTAGAAATCCCGTTCGAGAATCATGGAGAGATTCTTGAATTGTCCCATTTTTGGACAGTTTGGGGGCAGAGGACATTGTTTCACAGTTTGTATAGGTCTTGTGTATTCGTTTGCGGTCGTGGGTATATATTTCGACGAGGTCTCCCATCACTGTTCCTCGAGTGCATACTAGGTGTATAGATATTCGTGCACTTGAGGAACTGTGGGGAGATGCTGCCGAAATTTTCCCACGACTGAAAACGAATACACAAGATCTACAAACTGTGAAACAAAGTCTTGTGCTCCTGAATGGGATTATTAGGAACCTAACCGGAGGCATAAGGTCGAGAAAAAACATGCATATAAATTGTTTATTTGTTAATTTGTGATTATTTATTGTTTGTCTTATATTAATTAATATATATAACAGGTGATCGATGGATAGAGATAGGAGTTGGATGCAGTACCCAAGACAGAGCGAAGAATACCATGAAGGAGTAGGAATTTTTATAAATTTTGTACGTGAACATGGTGGAGGAAAAAAAACACACAGGTGTCCCTGCTTAAGTTGTATGAATACTAAGCGCAAGACGATCGGCCGAATCTACGATCACCTGTGTAACAGAGGTATTATGCAGAATTATACAACATGGACTAAACACGGGGAAGCAGATTATGAACTTAAGGTTGCCGAAATCTAGGCTGGATACCATGACCGAACAACTGCTGGTGGTTTCGAGCCTTATACTGACCCGGCGATGAACATTCTACATGACATTTTTCCTACTTTTGCTCCAGTACGCGAGGAAGAGGAATTCCAAGAGGCAGTTTTTGAGGATGGCACAACTCCTCTTGTTGACAGTGCTGATTATGATAAGTATACCAGACTACTTGCTCAAGTGCAGATCCCATTATTCGAGGGTAGTCCTCACACTGTTTTAGAGACCATCATCTCACAGACGCAGTTGAAAGTCAAGAGTAGGTGGACAAATGACTCTTTTGATAGTCTTCTAAAACAGTTTAAGGAACACCTTCCACAACCTAACTATCTACCTGATAGTTATTACACGCTACATAAGATATTGGGCGATCTCGGTCTCAGTTATAACAAAATCCACGCCTGCAAGAACAACTGTGTTTTGTTTTACAAAGAGAAAGCCGAGCTTGATGAATGTCCCATATGCCACGCGTGGAGGTGGGAGCAAGGCACAGTTAAGGAAAACAGTGTTCCTGTGAAGGTACTTCGTCATTTCCCTTTAATTCCTAGATTGAAGCGTCTTTACATGTCTTTACACACAGCAAAAGAAATGAGATGGCATGGAGAGAGAAGGACAGATGATGATACTCTCAGACACCCTGCAGATGGCGAGGCGTGGAAGTCCTTTGACAGATTATTCCCTGATTTTGCAAGAGATGTTAGAAATGTCAGACTCGGCCTTGCCTCAGATGGATTCAATCCCCATGGAAATATGAGTTTGAGTCATAGTACATGACCTGTTATTCTTGTGCCGTACAACCTGCCTCCTTAGATGTGTATGAAGAAGGAATTTAGTATGATGTCTCTGTTAATTCCCGGCCCAAGGTCTCCAGGAAAGTGTTTGGATGTGTATCTGCAACCTTTGATCGACGAGCTGTTAGAGTTATGGGAAAATGGAGTTCTTACTTTTGACAGGCACAGTGGAAGATCATTTATGATGAGAGCAATACTGCTGTTTACCATAAGTGATTTTCCTGGTTATGGGATGTTGTCGTCTCAGGCGACTAAAGGTTATAAAGCTTGTCCTGTTTGCTTGAACGAAGTCCATTATGTTTGGTGCGCTGGGAAGGTGTGTTACTTGGGTCACCGTAGATGGCTTCCAGCTGACCACCAGTGGCGATTTCATGATCTAGCATTTGATAAAACAGTAGAGCTTCGTCCTAAACCCCGTCCCTGGAGCGGTGATGAAATTTTGGAGAAGCTGAACTCTTTCGATTTCGGGGTGTTGAGCGGTGATTTATCTATACCAGTTCCGGAACGCCCTGACGAGTACAAGTGTTTTACACACAAGAGTAGATTCTATGATTTCCTTACTGGTCGAAATCCATTCTTAGACACACCCTAGATGTCATGCACATAGAGAAGGGAGTAAGTGACAGCATTGTGGGAACAATTCTTGATATCAAAGGAAAGAGTAAGGACACTTTGAAAGCACGTCAGTATTTGAAGGAGAATGGATTACGAGAACACTTGTGGCCAGTGAAGACGGCGTCAGGGACTTTCATACCTGTTGCACCTTACACAGTTAAACCGGCTTTCAAGAAGCAGATTTTCGTATGGTTTAAAGGAGTACAGTATCCTCATGGGTATGCAGGAAATATATCTCGGTGTATTAACTTGGGGCTTAATAAGTTTAACGGATTGAAGAGCCACGACTGTCATGTATTGCTACAACGTCTTATTCCAGTGGTTATCCGACCCTATTTGCATCCACATGTGGTCGAACCTATAATAGCCTTGTGTCGGTTCTTTCAGAAGTTATGCGCTAAAGAGCTGAAGAAGTCAGATGTTCTCATTCTCAAAGAAGACATCATCTACATTTTGTGCAAATTGGAAAGGATTTCCCCCCCTGCTTTCTTCGACAGTATGATTCATCTGATGATCCATCTTCCAGATCAAGCATTGCTTACTGGTCCTGTTCATTGCACCTGGATGTATCCGCAAGAAAGGTACTATTTATTATTCGTATTTCCCCATTCATTATAATATTCTCTTGTATATATACTTCACTAATAACTGTACGTGTAATTTCAGACAACTGTTTCAATACAAAAAGTTATGTAAAAGCAAGAGTCACCCTGAAGGATCGATAGCGGAGTCGTACATTACACATGAATGTGTAACATACTGCAACTTATATCTCCGTAACAGTGACGAAAACATTGCAGAATCTTCTACAGCAGCCTCTACAATACCAGTTCCGAAACTTTCCGTCCTTTCAAGTGTTGTACGTCCGTTTGGTAATTTACCAACTTCAGAAAGACTGACAGATGCTGAGCTAATTGAAGCTCATTGGTGCGTACTACAACACTGTGACGAAGCACAATATTTCATGGGTGAGCATTTGAAGCTGATTGAAGCAAATCGTCGAGACCGAAGGCCGAAAGAGACGCACAAAAGAACATTTCCTGTTTACTTTCGCAAATGGGTACGTCACAATATTTTGTATGTTACAATATCTCCATTTCAATATTAGTATTCTAGCTAGTCAGTTCAATTTAAATAATAAGTTATCACAATGTGACAGGTGGAAAATCTCCAAATACAGAACAGTGATTGGTACTCGTCCGAATTGCACCATTTGGCTAGAATGCCAATTTCCCACAGGGTGCGCGCGATGTGTTTTGTCAACGGCGTCAAGTTCGTGACACTTCAACGAGATGTTAACCGCAGAACGCAAAATTGCGGGGTCATGGTAGATGGTGACGACTTCACCTACTATGGAGTGCTACTGGCCGTTGTCGAACTAGTATATGGAAATATGCTCGTTGTCTTGTTCAAGTGTAGATGGTTTAACACTAATCAAAGTGTTCCTGGGAGTACAAAGATGGATTACGGCATGTTATCGGCGAATACAAACACAAGTTGGTATGAAAATGAGCCCTTCATTCTTGCTAGCATGGCAAAACAAGTATTTTATCTCGATGATCCTAAGGCAGGTGGATTTTGGAAAGTGGTTAACCCGATGTCACATAGGAATATATGGAGTGCGTCTACAGTTGAAGGGGGTGAAGAACATGATGATGAAGATGACGGCGACACTGATGAACCATATCAAGAACATTCGGCTTCTCAAATCCCTAATGCAGAGGCTATTCGCGACAACAACCGCTTACATTTCGTCACTTCTGATGAATTCATTGCAGTCCCAAATGCATCTACATCTCAAAACATAGCCAATCAAAACTTCATTAATGACGAAGATGATGAGGAATCAGACGATGATGAGGAAACATACGACGATGACGATTCCAATGATGGCTTAACTGATACGATTGAAGATGCAGACGATGACGATTATGATGGAGAACCATGATCAGATTTAAAATATGTTTTTAAATTCAATAAATTTGTTTTTGATGTATAATTAAAAATACATGAATGGTGGTACAGAACCTTCAACTGTGTTCTGTGTTAATTATTATGTTGGATTACAATTTCGTCAAGAAAATTAAAATGGGCACAATTGCGATATTTGGGGTCTTCCGTCGACCAAATGCACCTATATGAACATGGCCGAAAATGCCATCATTAAAAAGTCAATTTTTATAAAAAAAATAGACACTTAGTCGACGAAATTATAAGTTTCGTTGTCTAAGTATTTACTTAGTCGACGAAAACCTCATTTTCGTCGTCTAAGTATATTCCTAGACGACGAAACTTGTAATTTCGTCGACTAAGTGTCTATTTTTTTTATAAAAATTGCCGTTTTAATTTTCCACACAATAAATTTTGGGAAAATTTTAACTAAGCTTAGTCGACGAAACAAACTTTTTCGTCGTCTAAGTAAACACTTAGACGACGAAACAAAGTCTGTTCGTCGACTAAGTGTTAATTATTTTTTAAAATATGGCTTTATTTTCCGCCAATAAATTTGGCAAAAATTTGAACTGGTCTTAATCGACGAAAGCTTAAGTTTCGTCGTCTTAGTTTTTACTTAGGCGACGAAAATATCATTTTCGTCGTTTAAGACTTTACTTAGTCGACGAAACTTAAGTTTTCGTCGACTAAGTGTAAATTATTTTTAATATTCTGGCGGACTGATTTGAATTAATTGAAAATTTGGGAATACATTTAGGCGACGAAAACTTAGGTTTCGTCGTCTAAGTTTTTACTTAGGCGACGAAAATATCATTTTCGTCGTTTAAGACTTTACTTAGTCGACGAAACTTAATTTTTCGTCGCCTAAGTGAGGTAAATATACCCGAGAATCCCTAATTCACTACATCGATCTGTTTCGTTCCATCCCCTCTCCTCCACCGGCCTCCCCACCTCCACCGGCCTCCATCTCCTCTCCCCACCTCCCCACCTCCACCGGCCTCCATCCCCTCTCCCCCCCTCACCGGCCTCCCTCTCCGATCCTCTCCCCACCTCCCCACCTCCACCGGCCTCCCTCTCCTCTCCCCACCTCCACCGGCCTCCCCACCTCCACCGGCCTCCATCTCCTCTCCCCACCTCCCCACCTCCACCGGCCTCCCTCTCCTCTCCCCTGCTCGGCCTCCTCCCCTGCTCGGCCCTCCCCCTGCTCGGCCTCCTCCCCCTGCTCGGCCTCCTCCCCCTGCTCGGCCCTCCCCCTGCTCGGCCTCCTCCCCTGCTCGGCCTCCTCCCCTGCTCGGCCTCCTCCCCCTGCTCGGACCATCGATTACAGAATCGAGCTCATAAGGTTTGCTATGGTTTCCATCTTATCTATCTTTATGTTTATGTGGATTTGATGAATGAATGAACAGCCTTTTTTCATGAACACAGTTTGATTGTTCTCAAGTCGATTTCCATTTTAGAGTAATGATGAGAATTTTGTTGAAAAAATAGGTGTTGGTTTTGTTATGGTGTATTTGGATTTTCTTCTGAAGATCCTCAATCTCTCATTCAATTAAAGTTTCTGCTGTTCTTCTGGATTTTCAACGGATGATTGAATTGTCAATCCACAGGGTTACGGATAATTGCATGATCAGTAACTTCGGGTTCATATGGGTTTTGTTCTATATTTGTTTACATGTTGGTGATTTTGTCAAGTAGTGTTAGTTGTCAAATAAGGTTGTGAGTTTTTTTATGCTTTGAGATATCATAAGGGGCTGAGATTTAGAACTCAGACTGTCAATAAAAAGAAAAAAAAAACACTAATTATCCGTATGAGGAACTTTATGTATGCAAAACTATTGTGACCATTAGCTTTACAGTTCATACATAAGTGAAACAGCTTAGTCAAACTACTCTTCAAATTGCATGATCAGTAACTTTATATTTCTGATGTGTGTTTACATTTCATGGTGTAGTGTTATACTTTGTTAGTACCTGGTTTGGTTAACCAAGGTTTTTGGTGGTATGGTTTGCTTGTTAGTTGCTATTCTCATTAGATTGGGATGAATAAGGCTGTCTGTGTTTCTTTACAGGAAAAATATGCCGCCGACAGGTGGATTTCTGAAGAAGAAGAGGCAGGAGTTATTTGACCGCTTCTATAAGTCAAATAACTCTGAAGGGAGTAGTTCGCGGCCACCTACGGAATCATCTGCGAACGTATCATCACCTCCCCCTCCGCCCCCGTTGGAGGATACTGCATCCCCTTTAGTAGCAGACACCGCACCTGACGTCGACGACAGCGATGGTGATTGTGAGATCAGCTGTCGGCGCACATTTCGTCCTCGGCCTGATGGAGGTAAACATAATCCAACACTTTCAATTAAGTCATTTAGTTATAAATGAGTGTTATTACTTTCTAATTAAATTGTTATTGTTTTGGCAGCACCTCCTCCCAAACACAAACGAGGGTTGGTAAAAGGCTTGAAGGCCTACACGTCTTGGGTGCAGCACGGAGAGAAGGTGAAGATCGTCATGGATGATGAGTTCTTGCACGGACCGCAGACCAGTGCACTGAATAGTTGGCTGACTCATAATATCGGGCATATCATTCGGGACAGCATTCCCATGACTGCTGCAAGTTGGTGGGATCTGGAGGAGGATGATCAGCTGAAGCTCAAAAATGAACTCGACGTAAGTTAACTACAATTTTAATATTTTAATTATCTATAAGCTTCCATATTAATTCTAATTTTTTTGTAATAGCTTGTTTATGACATCCCTTGGGATGATAAGAAGATGGTCAAGTGGGTTTACAAGCATGCCGCCAAGACCTTCACAGCCTTCAAGAGCAAGCTCAACAGGCTTAGGATTGCCAATCCTGGGAAAATTCCGAAAGAGTTCAAAGATCGGCAGGAGGAGTGGTCTTGGCTGCTTCACCACTTCGAGAGCGATGAGTTTCAGGTATATAATTTTGTAATAGTAGTATGTGCTTTCAAATGTTAACATTTTTCATTTTAGTTTTATTTCAATGCTAACTATTTGTCTCATATTTAATCATATTTCTACAGAGACGATCGACCGCCAACGCCCTCAACTGGGGGAAGAAGACGTTGCACCATCGGTCCGGTTCAAAGCCGTTCATCTACGGGGCGCACGAATTGAAGCAAAAAGGTGAACTATTCCCGTTGGTGAAGAATTATGAGATGGTGTACCCTCCTGAGCACCCAGAGGCGGCAGAAAATATAGTAAGTTTCTCTTATCCCATAACTAGACATGACATTATGTTTGGATTATGTTTAACCGTTGTGGTTTGATGAATAATATCTGCCGATTATGTTTGGATGATTTAGAATGCATTATTCATATGCATGTTACTTGCTTGGTCTTTGCAGCGCCGTATCAATGCCGAGCTCGAGAGGGTGATGACCACTGTGAGGGAGGAGCACCCCGACGTTCCGGAGGATCTGATCGTCAACTATTTTGACGAGCCGACTCAAGCCCGAGTGCTTGTCAGCGCACTGGGACCGCGAAACAGCGGTGAGATCCGGGGGTTAGGAGGAGTTACTTTCGGTGTCGGCTCCCAATCATCGCAAGGAGAAAATTCCACCGGACGCAGTCGGTCGTCAAATGCGGAGCGTGTGAGACGACTGGAGGAGGAGACCCGACAGCGTATAGCTCTTGCAGAGGAGGAGGCCCGAGAGCGTATCAGACTTGCAGAGGAGGAGGCCCGAGAGCGTATCAGACTTGCAGAGGAGCAGACACGATTGGTAACTGAGCGTCTTAGCTGGTTGGAGCAAGAGTTCCAGTCGTTTAGGAACCGACCACAGTAGCTTGCAGGCTCCTCACTCTCCCTATCTACGTACGATATTGTTTGATGTGTAATATTTTTAGTGAACAAATGTATGAATTTATATTATTGTACGATGTTATCCGGTATTGTACGATATTATTCGGTATTTAATTTTTATCGATACTTTTTTTAATATATTTGAATATTCAGTATCCGAAATTTTTTTTTTTTAATTTAATACATGCTTAGTCGACGAAACTAAATATTTTCGTCGCCTAAGCTGTATACTAAGTCGACGAAATTATTTTTTCGTGGTCTAAGATATTTACTTAAGCCACGAAAAATAACAATTTCGTCGCCTAAGATAAACTCTTAGGCCACGAAAAAATATTATTTCGTGGCTTAAGTAAAAATCTAAGACCACGAAATAAAATATTTCGTCGACTTAGTATGAAGCTTAGGCGACGAAAAAATATAGTTTCGTCGACTAAGTTTCCATCTGAGGCCACGAAATACTTTATCTTTCGTCGCCTAAGCTAAAAACTTAGACCACGAAAATGTTGAGTTTCGTGGTCTAAGTAATTATCTTAGGCCACGAAATTTATTTTTCGTCGTCTAAGCCATAGTTTAGCCGACGAGAAAATTCGTCGTCTCAGAGTTTTTTTTCGTCACCATTTTTCTTAGACGACGAAATTTTTTCGTCGTCTAAGAATTATCTTAGTCGACGAAATTGTGTTATTTTCGTCGTCTAAGTATTTAGCCCACAAACTTTAGACGACGAAACTTAGGCGACAAAATTTTCGTCACCAAAAAACTTAGTCGACGAAAATCCATCTTAGGTGACGAAAAATTTTCGTCGCCTTAGATATTCAGTGTTGTAGTGTGGAGAAACCTAGCTGTGTGTCTTTGATAATAAGTGTTCCCTCTTGGCGATCTTAATTTTTCTGCGTGGCTTTATTTGATTTCGATTTTATTGATAGGTCTTTGATGATGATTCACTGCTTACAATTATGGAATTCTATTAAGGACGATTAATATATATGTTGCATATTAATTTATAACTAACTCTACAAAGAGGGCAAAGATCATGCATTAGTAAACTGTGCCAATCGATCTTGCCACAGAAGCCACCCGAAATTTATGATCATCTATTTGAACAGTAAACTTCCCATGAGAACATTTCAATCCATCTTATTCAATCACTTCTTGCTAGCTTAAGATCTCCATGCAGGGGCGGATCCAGCCCGTTGGCTACGTGGGATTTAGTCCAAGTATCTGATTTGTATCGACGGTTGGTTGAATTCGGTAAATCATCACTTTATCCCATGATTTATCGATTGATTTGTCTTATTTTGACTTTTTCAGTTTCTACAGCAACAACAGAAAAGACATTCTCATCTATGAACATCATCAAAAGTAAACTTAGAAATAAGATAAATGATGATTTTCTTGATGATTTAATAGTTCTTTATATTGAAAGGACATATGCGGATAATATTGATAATAATGATGTAATTGCTGAGTTCGAAATGAGCGGACCTCGTAGGGTAAAGTTTAGCTAGTTATGTAATTTATGTAATTTACAGAGTTTTGGTTTTATGTCCCCCTGTATTATGTTTTGAATGGTAATATCAAAGGTGTGAGAATGAGCCTCCTATTGGGTTCCAAACCTTAAAAAAAAAAAAAAAAAATTCAATTTTTATTGTTCTTAAATCGAGCACTAGGTATATCTAAATCCTGGTTCCGCCCCTGTCTCCATGTATATAGTTTCATCACTTCAATCTAGCTGTTGCCAATTGCCAATTGCCAATTAGAAGACATGAAAAGCAAACATAATATATGAAAGTACACATAACAAAATATAACAGTACTTTAATTGGCATACAGTTTTTCAGCAGGAATTTTCAGTAATGAACCGTTTGACTTCATGCATGAGTGCTTCTGCAGCATCCGAGTTAGGATCAATAGTGAAGAAGCCATGTTGCTTTCCTTCAAATTCGACATACACAATCTTATTCCCCCATGTTTGTAGCCTTTTCGCATACTCCGCAGCTCTGTCTTTCAAGAGATCACTTCCCCCAACTACCACCAAGATCGGATCAAAGGGAACTTCTTCAAGGCTCCGGCTAAATGGCCCGAACGGGTTCACAAGAGGGTGATCAGTGTTCTCTTCGACTGGTATCGATAGCCTCCAGAACCTATGCAAATCTATATGTCACACAAACTAGCTTGTTCGAAACCAAGAAAAATAAAACACAAAATGGATTTCCCTAGTACAAGTTATATGACAGGTTTCTTTTTGTTTTCCCCTTTAATTGCAGGCTACGTATCTAAGTTTTCTTCTTTAGTACTAGTTCTTCTTATACAAGCTGCTATGGACAAGAGTTGACCCTCTTTATAGTAGAAGAGATACATATAGATTTGGTAGTGTTTGGTTGCCCTAGTACAAGTTATGAATTTGACACGTTGAATTCAACCAAACTGAATCAAGTTATAGTTCGATTTTATCAAACAAATGACCAGAAAATAATCGAAGGAAAAGTTAAAACCTGTCAATAAGCTCCCAATTGAGGAATGCTTCTTTGGGTCCTTCTGCTTCCGACTTACTTAGAATAGTTCCACCAAAGAAGGGAGCCAAAAGCACATAACCCTTGATCCGAACTGGAGCCAGCTCAGGTGAACCCGCCCCGAGTTGAACCGCCAAATTATGAGCAATGTTGCCGCCAGCCGAGTCACCAGAAATGAAAACGTTGCCAAAGTCAGCCACGTCAGTCAGCCAAGTGTCAGGCTCCTCCGACACCGCTTGGGCTTGGAGCCACTTGACGGCATTGTAACCGTCTTCAATGGCCGCCGGGAGGCGGTGTTCGGGAGCCAGCCGGTAGTCCGGCGATACTATAACTGCTTGGAGGCTAAGGGCGAGCTGGAAGCAGTAGTTCTGGCAGTTGGGCCAGGTGCGTGAACCGATGCAGAAGCCGCCGCCGTGGATGTAGTAGAATATTGGTAGCTTGGATTTTGCAGCTGCCGGCTTGTAGAGGCGGAGCTGAAGCTGGTGAGTGTGGTCGAAAACTACGTCCTTCCACGCGACGGAGCCGTCGTCGCGGACAGGGACGTCGAAGCTTGGCTTCGGGGAACGGACGATGGAGCCGTCGCTGTAGACACGAAGAACTCCACGGCACTCTTCGTAGGGTAAAGTAGTAGTTTCAGTGGTGTTAGACATAATATTTGATGTTTCTGGTTTGGAGCTTTGGATATTAGGATGTGACCTAGCCAATTAAGCTCAGCTGCTTGTGCTTGTGACTAGTTTTGATGTTGCATGTGATATATATGGATATGGAAGGTAAGGTGGAGTTGGTGGGCATTTGGCTATTTGCATGTAGGTTTTGTCGTTATGAATGGATAAATTATGAAGTAGTTAGAAGTGATCATGTCACGGAAAACTGGTTTTAGTGGTTCGTCTGGTGTTTTTGTCAGAATATGGCTATTTTTTTTCGATGAGAATTAGAAGGAACAAATGCACAAAGCTACAAGGTAGTATGCTGCTACAACCTAATTTTGATTATATAAGCTGCTGATTATGGGAATGGTTTTAACAAGGAAAGAGATAATGAATAGAGTACCAGGTAGCCATGTGGTTTCAATAAACTTGATATAAATTGATGGTTTCAGAGAAAGCTAGCTAGGGAGGAAATCTTTAGGGAGATCGTAAGATAATTATGGACTTATCACACGTTACTACAGTACACAACAATTGATAAATGACAAAACCTAAATAATAAGAATATGGAATCAGAACATAATTCTAGTAACCTAATCAATATGTATATCTATTGATATAGGATAGAAATCTATTTACTTGATTATTGATTTAATTACAAGATACAATATCATTAGGTTTCTTAAAAGTGAAGTTGAGTCCTATTGAACTTCTTTTATGAGACAGGTTCAAAGGCAAAACCTAACTCATATATAAGAATGCGTAAGTCCCTGCAACCTCTACAATTAAGAGCATAAGTTCTTGCCCCATTCATAAGAAGCTCAAACATAGAGGATTGTAGAAGACCTATACTTGAGACGGCTCTAACATATTATACAGGTAATATGTGTTAACCTATGAAGCACGAACATGTCTCACAGCTCGCGTATCGCGTGTCGGACACGTTTTGGACACGGACACGCACGAACACGCCGAAATACGCACTGACACGCGTACTGTATTTCGGACACGGCTTGGACACGTGCGTGTCCATGAAATGGGGTTGACATGCGAAATGGGGTTGGACACGTGAAATTTCAGAAGGGTGTTTAGGGCAGAATCAAAACCCTAGAATTTCAATTTGAAAATTCTCCTTACCTGGATCAAAGTAGATCAATTCCTTTCATGAAATTGCTACACAAGCCGAGATATTTGATTCCCGACCGAAATCGGGTCGATTGGTGGCTGGAGGAGAGAGCTCTAGTTCGACACAGTCGAACCTTCTCGATCTTCGTACTCCTAAACGGCGGCGATTCGCCTTGAATCACCACCGCAGACGTGACAAGGGAGGAGAGACGAGTCGAACGGCACTGGGGGCGAGCCGAACGGTGGCCGGACGGTGGAGCTAACCTGAGGCGGTGACTGTGTCGGTGGAGGGGCTCGACTGAGTGTGGGAGAGAGAGAGAAAGAGAGAGAGGATGGACAAAGAAAGAGGAAGGGGGCGCTCCACTCCCAAATTTTCATGTGTAAATCATGCCTCCTACCTTCCCCCTTAGCTGATTTAGAGAGGCAGGTGAAGCCCTTCCCTGTTCTGTCAAGGAGAGTCGGGGAGAGAGAAAGAGAAAGGAAGGAGAAAGAGAAAGAGGAAGGAGAGTTGGGAAATATATTTTTTAAATATATATATATATATTAAAAATAATATTTAATTAACGTGTCCATCACGTGTCCGTGTCTGAAAAAATTTTATTTTCTCGTGTCCGCGTATCGAATCGTGTCCGTGTCCATGCTTCATAGGTGTTAACTGTAGTTTGTCAGTTATATATGCAAGTATGATAGAAGCATAAAATGCTACGTTCTTAATGTATTATTCCCTTCATTTATACTTTGTTTAATCCTTATTATCTTAGAATCGAGTCATGAGTATTTGGCAGAGTTACAAATAAATCGGGCTAAGAATAGATAAAAATGTACAAAAATGTCAAGTAGCCGATTTAGAGTTGTAGAGATGTTTCGATGGATTTTTTAAAGCCTCGACTATACTTTTGATGGATTTTTCTTCTCTTATATGCAGGAGACATGTTAATGATTGAGTAATGGAAGGAGTTTTACCAATCGGAGCAAAAAAAAGATGCCAGGAAATTATAAAGCACAAAATCGGTGTAAATCCAGCATTTTCAGTATTTTCCTGGAAACCTAAATCAACTTCCAGAATTTCTCCAGGACGGACCAAAAGGAACTAGAATGCATGCCATATATGCACGAAAAGCTCTATGAGTCTAGTTTCTACTAGGGGTGGGCATGGGCCGGGACGGGCCGGGATTCACCCGATCCCAGTCTTGTCCCGTGAGTTTTTAAACGGGACGGGACGGGACGGGATTACATTTTTTTAAAAGTGATCCCGCCAGGTCTCGGATCCCACCGGAGCCGGGACGGGACCGGGACCAAAACGGGATCCCGTACTGAATCAAAAATCCACAATCCCAAAAACCAGAAAAAAAAAAAAAAAAAAAAGAAGGAGATTGAGGCTGAGGCTGAGGCTGAGGCGGCGGAGTCCTTGGAGACTGGTGATGCGGCGGCGGAGGAGGGAAACGGAAGTGAAGCAGAGGTAGATGAGGCGACATGGTTGAGGCTGAGGTTGAGGCAGTGGAGGAGGGGAAGAAGCGATCAGAGATGAGTGGTTGAGGAGCGGACCTCGAGGTGGAAGAGGCGGGAGAGGAAGAAGGAGTGGCCGAGGTTGGTGACACTACCACAATGGAAATCTTAGGCGACGAAAAATTTTCGTCACCTAAGAGTAATTTTCGTCTCCTAAGCACTTAGGTGACGAAATTTTCGTCACCTAAGTTTCGTCGTCTAAAGTTTGTGGCCTAAGCAAGTAGACGACGAAAATTATAAATTTCGTCGCCTAAGAAAGTACTTAGACGACGAATAAAATTCGTCGTCTAAGAAGGATTAGTGACGAAAAAATTCTTAGAGGACGATGTTTTTCGTCGGCTATGGACTTAAATAGACGACGAAAAATGATAGTTTCCTCGCCTAGGTGATTTACTTAGTCGACGAGAAAAATATTTTCGTCACCTAAGTAAATAACTTAGGCGACGAAAATAATATATTCGTCGTCTAAGTAAATCACTTAGGCGGGGAAAATGATAGTTTCGTCGCCTAAGTAAGAATTTATATTTAAAAAAAAAAGCATGAATACATTTCTGATTATAGAACATTAGTGTGACCATCTACTTCACTGTATATTTGTATATATCAAAGAAAGAAGTAAATTACAAGATCAAATGATAACACAAGAAACCAAAAGATGAAAAGCGTATCGTGTACAGAAACTAAACGCTAATCAGTTTACATCCCTTTCAAGTTCAATGTGCCTGGGGAAGGATTGGTTTACAGACCAAACAGAGGCAGAAAAACAATGTTAATCTAGCTTATTTCCAACTCCTGCAGTTTGGCAACAACTCCAGCTTCAGTGAGCAGAGGGACAAGTTTTCCTTCGTTGTGAAAATCCCAGGTTGCTGCAGAAGATTCCAAATAGAATCATCACAAGAGAAATGAGGAAGAAAGCTACTAAGAGTTAAAAACTGAGAATATGGTGGCTTAGTGGATTCAAGTAGGATCTTACTATCACAATCACCAATATGGTTCCCACCAACGAAAACATTAGGCAGAGTCTGCTGTCCAGTCCACTCAGCATCAAGAGTTTATTCAGGAAGTTTTCCTTCAGGATCAGGCTCCCTGGAAAATGCTGAGAGCGAAAGAGGCGGTCATACATCTCCATAACAACAATGAATTCAAAACGCATTAATGCTATAGAGACAAGATTTAGACTTTACTCTATTTCTAACTCTTAACGGTATGCCAAGTATGTATCTACCCATACTAAGCAATTGAATGATTTATACTTTATACTAGAGTATGGTATTGCTTCTTTGTTAGCTTACTTGGAGTCTAGTCTGCCCAATGCAACTTGGATAGTTGGACCTCCACACACCGAAACAGCTTCAGCTCCAGCCACAGCAATCATGTCTGCCCACGACACTAATCATTGGAAACATCCACAGCATGTTAGCACAGTACCAAAATCATCCACTCATACAAAAACCCTGTCAAACTATACATCAGGAGACACAAACCTGGTTGCACTGCATCCACTGCATTCTTCGCTTTCTCTAAAATCTAACCAACAATTCAATCCACCTAGGAGTTAGCTGGTAGTAGATCATATAAAAGTTGATTTCCTCAGCATCTAATATAACAAAATATTAACTTGAGAATATAGACAGAGATACAGATGCATGCCTTGAAAGGAGTTTTAAGACCTTTGTTTTCGGCTCTATCGAGTTCATATATGACTGAACCATTCATCCCACCTGGAAATACCAATACTAATCAAAATGCATAACCTTATAAACCAAAGACAATACAGCCTAATCTGTAAGGAAACTCGGATAACTTACCCGAATTGTCATCCAATTGAAAGGTCCCAGCATCATGAAACACAAAACGAAGCACACCGGCAGCTTTGCCCTTGGACACAACTTTGGTAATCTCTTCCTTCATAACCTCATACAAACTTGTATCTAGCCTTTCAAACTTCACAAGCAAAGCCACATAATCACTTGACACATATTAAAATGACCAAAGATTGAAACTTTTAAGACAAAAGCGCCGATTGCATCTCACTACCATCACCTTCATAATGCCACAACAAAAACCACCATTAATCAGGCGACCGAGGCGGAGGACTGAAGCACAAGGCTGAAGCGGAGCGGGGACTGAAGCACAAGGCTGAAGCGGAGGGCGGGACCGACGACTGAGGCGGAGGACTGAAGAATTTTGGATTGGGGATGGAGAGAATGGGATTTAGGGATTGCAGAACTGACTGATCGAGTATATATATTTAACTGACTTAGGCGACGAAAAAAATAGTTTCGTCTCCTAAGTTAATTTCGAATTTTGACAAAATTTTTAGGCGGAAAAATAACCGCCATTAGAATTTTTTTTTAAATGAAATTTACTTAGACGACGAAAAAAAACATATTCGTGGCCTAAGTTATCACTTAGGCCACGAAATTAATAAGTTTCGTCATCTAAGTGATAACTTAGGCCACGGATATGTTGTTTTCGTCGTCTAAGTAAAAACTTAGGCCACAAATTTATATTTTTCGTCGCCTAAGTAAAAAGAATTTTCTGAAAATCTAAAAGCTGATTTTAAGGGCCTAAACGAGGTCGGATGGCCGAAAAAGCCCACATGTCGTGGCAAAGCGACGAGTATTGTTTGTGGCGTCGTTCCCTTTCCGAAAAGGTATCACACGCCCTATTC
The DNA here is from genome assembly GCA_963682095.1 of Potentilla sterilis. Classification (NCBI taxonomy): domain Eukaryota; kingdom Viridiplantae; phylum Streptophyta; class Magnoliopsida; order Rosales; family Rosaceae; genus Potentilla; species Potentilla sterilis. Next base: position 29,071,588 of record OY821755.1, on the reverse strand, counting down.
TGAGCTTGCAGCGCAGACATGAACAGTACCGATCCTTCCATTCTTGCGACGGTCCATCTTCTCTTCTATCATTGCTGCCATCTGTTCTACATCAAATAGCATTTGATCGTTATGGTGAAATACGGTGATGGTAAAAACATCACTTAAATTCGACAAAGTTAGAGCCCCGATCGATTGGGTCAATCTTATTTAAACTTATCTCTCTCTATGGGAGCCATAGTATCAGGTGGTAAAAGTTCCCAAATTTTTACATGGATAATTACGTCTCATCTATATGAGAGTTTAATGTTTGGAAGTGTCGACGAAACAAGGACATCTAAAGGTACGTAATAGCGTTTTCGTGTGATAAGTTTTATGAAAATGTGGTTGACCGTTTCGATCGAGCATCGAACGTTCACGAAACGAGTTGATTTTTATACTCTACTCAGATTTAACTATAACGATCACATCAGACGGTCAAATTGTCATTTTGTGAATTTAGCCATTATAATGACAACATGTTTACTAATGCGGTAACTTGATTAGTAGATTATACTGAAGTGTACAACTTTTCAAAACAACTATATAAAAGAAGTCAAATTTTGAAAAACGCTGTGAAATAGCATTTGATCGTTATGATGAAATATGATGATAGTAAAAAAATCACTTAAATCCGACTAAGTTAGAGTCCCGATCGATGCGGTCAACCTTATTTAAACTTATCTCTCTCTATGAGGAGTCATAGTATCGGGTGATAAAAGTTCCTCAATTTTTACATGGATAATTACGTCTCATCTATATGAGAGTTTAATTTTTAGAAGAGTCGATGAAACAAGGTCATCTGAAGGTACGTAATAGCGTATTTGTGTGATAAGTTTACTTAGGCGACGAAATAGTACTTTCCTTGCCTAAGATACACACTTAGGCGACCAAAAAAAGGGTTTCCTCGCCTAAGTAAAAACTTAGGAGACGAAAATGAATATTTCGTGGTCTAAGAGAAATTTTTTTTTTAAAATCTATTTGCGGATTAATGTTAATGTGTTTAGGGTTTTCTACTTAGACCACGAATTACCTATTTTCGTCGCCTAAGTTCTTACTTAGACGACGAAATAAAAAATTTCGTCGTCTAAGTAAAAACTTAGGCGACGAAAATAGCTATTTCGTGGTCTAAGTAGAAACTAAATTTTTTTTTTTTTAAAATCTATTTGCAGCTTAATGTTAATGTGTTTAGGGTTTTTTACTTAGACCACGAAATAGCTATTTTCGTCGCCTAAGTTCTTACTTAGACGACGAAACTTTTTATTTCGTCGTCTAAGTAAAAACTTAGGTGACGAAACTGATTATTTTGTGGTCTAAGTAAAAGTAATTTTTTTAAAAATCTATTGGCGGCTTAATTTTAATGTGTTTAAAATTTTGTGACGAGTTCATAGGTGCATTTGGTAGACTCGGACCCCAAATATACATATATATATATATATATATATATATTAATTAATATATAAAAAAATTAATAAGCCCAGTTTTATTATCTTGAGGAAACTATAATCCAACATAACCAGCGAAATCTCCAAATGGTCAACTAGATTTTCATAAAACTTATCACACGAAAACGCTATTACGCACTTTTAGATGACTTTTGTTTGGTCGACTCTTCTAAATATTAAACTCTCATATAGATGAAACCTAATTATCCGTGTAAAAATTTGGAAACTTTTACCACCCGATACTATGGCTCCCCATTGAGAGAGATAAGTTTAAATAATGTTGACCTAATATTTACTTAGGCGACGAAATGGTACTTTCCTCGCCTAAGATGCACACTTAAGCGACGAAAAAATGGTTTCCTCGTCTAAGTGTAAATCTTACGCGACGAAAACAAGATTTTCGTCGTCTTAGAAAATAACTCTAACGACAAATATTTGTCGGCGTCTTTGTGTTTTCTTAGGCGACGAAAATTCACTTTCCTCGCCTAAGTTAAATACTTAGGCGACGAAAAATAATTTTTTCTTCACCTAAGTAGAGATCTTAGGTGACGAAAGTTTTTTTCGTCACCTAAGTAAAAACCTTAGGCGTCGAAATTTTTTTTCGTCACTTAAGAAAATGCATAGACGACGAAATTAATTTTTGTCGTTAAAGTGTTCTCTTAGACGACGAAAATAATTATTCTTCGCCTAAGAATAGTCTTAGGCGACGAAATTTCTAGCTTAGAGGACGAAATTTTTTTCGTCTCCTAAGAACTCTTAGGCGAGGAAACTATTTATATTTCGTCGCCTAAGGTATTTTTCCTTGTAGTGTGAGGAGCTTGTGGATGTGGTCGGAGAGGAAGAAGCCGAGGCCGAGGACTTGACGGGCTCGGAGGACTTGAGCTCCAGTAGACGAAGCCGAGGCCGCCGGTGCTGGTGGTGGATGAGCTGGGCTCCTCGTCAGAGGATCGAGAATCTGAGCGCGTGAGGGAGAGCCGGAAAGGTGAGGGAGAGCGTGACTGTGAGGGAGAGGTGAGGGAGAGCCGGAAAGGTGAGGGAGAGCGTGACTGTGAGGGAGAGGTGAGGGCGAGCCGGAGAGGTGAGGGAGAGCGTGACTCTGTGAGGGAGAAGTGAGGGAGATCCGGAGAGGTGAGGTGAGGTGAGGGCGTCTGAGGGAGAGAGTGAGAGGCTGAGAGGAGTTGAGAGATTTTGAGATAGGGTTGAATCTAACGGTTGATATTTTGTTTAGTTTTTATGATATCAACGGCTGATATCAAATCAAAAAATATATATAATATAATTATTTTAATTTTATATTTATACGGGACGGGACGGGATTCATTTAGCTAATCCCGGTCCCGTCCCGTGAGATTTTAAACTGGACGGGAGGGGACGGGATCTCTGTTTTTCAAACATGAATCCCGTCTCGTCCCGGACGGGATCGGGACGGGATCGGGATTTCAGGACCAAATGCCCACCCCTAGTTTCTACAGAACTAAAAATCGCACCAAAACCTTTCCTGAGGAGAGAGTTATGCTCGTCACAAGGCCAGAAGGTCACTGCCCTGCCGAGAAGAAGAACCTACTGCCTGTTTTTGCACTTTTCTGTTTTTGTGCATCAAAGAGGCAACCGAATACATCACTTGAAAGTTTCCAAGCTAAATGAATGTTAGGGGATTCAGCCAAGCCAAAAACAAGTGAAAAATATGGAAAGAATTGATCTCCTAGCTCTGATAGGAAAACCTGCCGGTACTAGGAGAATTCTGCCGGTTGTGCAAGGGAGGCTAGCTGCTGCGTATCCATGGACTATTACCCATCAAAGAAAGTTGCTGAGTCCACAAGAGAAGTTCATGAAGCATTGCAGCCCGATCCATGAAGAAATTCGGCAGTTAATGATTCCTAGAAGATCAAAGAAAAGCAAGAAACCAAAACCGGCAAGGAAAAGGTTTTTCCTTGCTGATTTACAAAAGGATTCAGCCGACCCTCTTCCATCTTTTCTCCTATATATAGAGACATCCTCTATACAGAATTAGTTGTCACATCTCAAGCATAAACACTTAGCCAAAAATTCTATCAAGTCTTTCAAGCACCACATACTAAATACTTAGCCTAAAACTCGATTTCATCACCTCCCAAAATTCCGAACCTCACCTTAACCTACTGCCGTGTGTCTCTCCACCATACTTGCCGAAGTCTTCAAGGTTTCTAAAGTGTGATCCGCTTCATCTATGACTCTTGTATTTGTTTATGTTTATGTGTATTGTATGAACTCGATTCGATTCTTGGTTTTTGATAAATTGTTGTATGAACTTGGTTTGATGTGTATGTGATTGTTTATTGATTTTAGCATGTGAATTTTGTATGTTTGATAATTAGGACAGTAGGTATTTGATGCATGTTATAGACTTAAAATCGGTTAGATCTAAGGTTGGGGCATAAAAACCAAAACACTAGTTTCGGTTAAAGCATTTGTTGTTTAAAACTTGTAATTCTAAGTGCTAGGTTTCATGTGATAGGGTTTTATAGTTGAGTCATACTCGTAGTTGTCTTAAATCATATGCTCAGTAGGTCTAATAACCTTAGAACTTGCTCTTTTAATAAGAAGAGATTGGCGTGCTTACTTATTTGCTGTCTTCGATTGATATTCATGTGCTTAAATGTTAAAACGGTTAAAATCGGTTTAGCATGATTTTAGGATTATACTCGTAGTTAATTCTAAATACCTAAGTAATCTAACAATTGGATGACCTCGTAGGCTCTAGTTGTGTCGAAACTGAATTAAGTCTAGGGTGTGTTAATACTTGTTCCTTACTTTCAAATGTGTGAGTCTTACATGTTAAAGAGTCTTTGAGTTATTTGCTTGTGTGAAAGATGTCGACCAAACTTTTATATAGTAAATCTAGATTTTATTTCATGTCATAGTAGTTTAGGGCAGCCTTATTGCTGCCGAACCTCATCTAAATTCCCCATGTTTTCGTTTAATTGTTTGTATATAATTGTGAATATGTGTTTCTAACCTTTTACATGTCAGGTACCCTTAATCCCCGGATAGAACGATCCATACTTGCTTTATACTACTAACCTCTTTTGTAGGGTATTATTTGCGCGTGGTTCGTAACCCCGGTTATGCCACTTGTCAATTTTTTGCGCCGTTGCCGGGGATTATAAAAGCTTGACATGTTTAAATGTTAAATTATTTTGTACAAATTTCGTAATATGTAAAGTTGTGTTGTAATTTTTTGTTGGAAGTTTTGTTGTAAAGTAGAAATATGCTTCGGCATGTAGAGTTTAAATTTTGAAACTTTCATGATGTGCCGATTGTGCTATGGTGTAATAACTTAGTTGAATTGTTAGGAAGTTTAGAGGATTATATGTGTTCGACCGATTTTGAGTTTCGAGGGGAAGAGGAATAGGCAAGGTCGCTTTTGTTAATATTAGCCTTAACCCTTCATGTTATCTTTCGAGGTCTCATGAGGTTGAGGGCGGCTTTTATTGACACTTGTAGAAACTGTCAACACAAGGTTCTTAACTGAGTAAGGGGCAAAAGGTTCGCCTGTTAGTGTGTGTTGTCCCGACTTAGACTCAAAGGTTTGTCAAATTAGATCTCAGAGGCCCACAGACTGTTCTCTCTTCTCTTTTGAAGAGGGGCGATAGGGGACTTGTCCTCCGTGGTTACCAACAAATGAGTCTTGCCTTGAGCTATTTTCGGATGATACGCCTAGCCTTCTAAAAATACGGAACTTTGTGTCTAGACGATGTAACCTAGGCCGCACGTCCACCGAGCTTTGAAACTTGAGATAGATTCGGCATGAGTGAACCTTTAGACTTAAAAGAAAATGTTATGTGGTTCAAAGTTTCGAGGTATATCGGAATAAGCATGATACTACCTTGAGCTGTTTCAACTCATTGTACTGTTATCTCCTCTGCTCCACGTACCTTGAGAGTTTGAACAAATTTAAAAGCAATTAGACTAAAGAAATTTTCGACATCGTCACTATATATGCGTGTATTTCACTCCTCTTGCCGTGTTTATTTTTTCTTTGCCGATTGTTTATAGCTTGTAATTGCCTTGTATATTCTTGCTTTCTATTTGTCTTCAATGATTCTAACTTGCTTCATGTTTAAAAATCTCAAAAATAGTGCATGTCCGAGTCCGATCTTTGGACAAGGGACGACCGCGGACGCTTGGAACGAATCAATGAAGACCTCACTCTCACCATAGTAACGCCAGTACCCCCACCCGAACCATCAACTAGCTCGGCATCACCGTCTCCTCCCTCTAGCCCGAACTCGCCTAGCATTGTTACTTCATCGAGTCTTCGATCGTCTTGTGAGTTGGAGGAGCCGGAGTTGTTAGCTATCACTTACCCTCACGACGAATTTGATTTTAACTTTGCCGAGCCACCAATTATGACTTCAATTCATGCTCAAAATGGACATGTCATCGGAGAAGGAACCGCACCCACAAACATCACCTTTCCGGCATGTGCAACCGGCAAGAGTGGGGAATTTGAGTTGAAAAGTAGATTTCTCCACCAATTGAGGCCGTTTCATGGTTTGGCGGGTGAGGATCCGAACAAGCATTTTCAGTGGTTTAACTTCACCACCGAAAGCATGTACCCTACAAGTGCCGATATTCAACACTTTAAGATGAAAGTTTTTCCGTTTTCACTTGAGGATCAAGCCAAGGAGTGGCTATTCGAGGTGCCAATTGGTCGTATCACATCGTGGGAGACGATGGTGAGTGAGTTTCTACTCAAGTATTATCCGGCATCTCGTATCACTGATTTGAGGAAGCAAATAACGAGCATAAGGCAAGGAGGAGATGAGACGTTTTCTGACTATTATAAGAGGTATAAAACTCTCGTTGCTTCATGTCCATCTCATGGCATTAGAGAGGGGCTACTTCTTCAGTATTTTTATGAGGGCTTGTGTCTCATGGAGAGAGAGTTTCTAGATTCGGCGACACAAAGTTCTTTCCTTGAGCTTGATCCTACACCGGTCAAGAATTTGTTGGAGATCCGAGCGTTGAATAGTCAACAATTTGGCATGTCACGAGGCAATGCCTTGAAACACAAAGTGAATGAGACTACTACTTCGGTGTTGGAGAACAAGGTTGATAAGCTATCGGATATGGTAGCAAGTTTCATGCGAGGGAAGAGAGCACAAGTGTGTGGAGTTTGCACAGAAGACCATGCAACCGATCAATGTCCACAAGTGTTGAGTGAGGGATATGAGGAGGTCAATGCAATCGGCTTCCAAGGAGGACAAAAGTATAACCCTTAAACACTTACAATCCGGGATTTCGTGATCACCCCAACTTTTGATGGTCTAACAATGAAAATGTTCAAAGGCCACCGAATGCAGCCCCATACCAACCGAGAGCACCCTTTGTGCCGAGACAGCCCTTTCAGCCGAACCAAGGGCCGAATCAAGCTATTCAACCGAACAACCAAGCCATGTCGTTTCAATCTATGCCGAACCAAGTTCAAGCCGCACCAAGCAACCCCAACTATGATGCATTGATCCAATCTCTTTCGAGTGCAACTCAAGTATTGCTTGCAGGGCAACACTGCCGAAAGGGCTGCAGCCGAGCATGCTGCTATCGAGAAGAGGCATGCTGCCGAGAAAGAGGCCATGCACAATGAGTTAGAGAAAGATTCCGCAACATCGAAGAAGGAAGTCGTGCCGATCAAAGCCAACAAGGGAGGGGTGCCGAACTCATCCATTCCCTTCCCTTCTCGATTTGCAAAATCCAAAAAGGATAAATCCGACGAGGAAGTGTTGGATATTTTCCGAAAAGTGGAAGTAAACATCCCGTTGTTGGAGTATATAAGGCAAGTGCCTAAGTATGTAAAGTTCTTCAAGAAGCTTTGCACGACAAGGAGACACACAAGGGAGACACGTGTGGTGACTATGAGTGAAACGGTGTCGGCCGTTATTCAAAGGAAGTTTCCACCAAAGATGAAAGATCCGGGAAGTTTCAATGTGCCATGTGTGATCGGCAACACTAGGTTCGATGATGTGATGTTGGACTTGGGAGCATCGAACAATGTCATGTCACTCAATATGTATCAAACGTTGAGTATAGGGCCTCTCAAGAAGGACAATGTCATTATTCAACTTGCGGATCGATCAAGCAAATATCCAGAGGGCTATGTGGAGGATGTGCTTATGCAAGTGGACCACCTAATCTTTCCGGCCGATTTCTATGTAGTAGAGATGGAAGACTCGTCAGTTAATAGCACTCAATTGCTATTAGGCCGACCATTCATGCGCATGGCAAGAACAAAGATAGATGTGGCCGAGGGCAACTTGACAATGGAGTTTGATGGTGAGGTGATTAAGTTCAATGTATTCGACGCCATGAAGTATCCGGTTGTCAAGGAAGAAGAATGTCGAGCTATTGAAGTTATTGAGGAGGTCGAGCGAGTCATGTCGACCTCGCTCAACGCATAGCAATAAACCATAGAGCAAGGGGTTGGATTTGACAAGGAGGGAGCACGGATTAGTGAAGACGAAAGAGAGATGCTTGAGCCGAGCCTAAGGGAAGTGGTGGCCGAACTAGAGGTTGCCCCACGGTTTGAGAAATATACTTCGTTATTTTCAATTCCAAATGCCACAACCAAATTTTGACCAAGTGTGGAAGAGGCCCCAAAATTAGGACTAAAAGAGCTCCCTAGTCATTTGAAGTATGTTTATCTTGGAGAAGATGACACTTTACCGGTTATCGTGTCTTCAAAGCTTAAAAAGAAGCAAGAAGAAGAGTTAGTGAGTGTGCTTAAAAAGTATAAAACCGCTATAGGTTGAACCTTGGCGGACATCAAGGGAATAAACCCTACGACGTGTGTTCATCGCATTTTGCTTAAAGAAAGTGTGAAACCAACAAGAGAGGGGCAACGCCGATTGCACCCTCCAATGATGCAAGTTGTCAAAGACTAGGTGATCAAGCTACTCGATTGTGGAGTCATTTATCCAATCTCGGATAGTCGTTGGGTCTCACCGGTGCAAGTAGTTTCAAAGAAGAGTGGTGTAATGGTTATGAAGAATGAGCAGAACGAGCTAGTGCCACAAAGGCTAGTGACCGGCCATAGGATGTGTTTCGACTATAGGAAGCTCAACGCAACAACGAGGAAGGATCACATGCCTTTGCCGTTCATAGATCAAATGCTCGAAAGGTTAGCCGGCCATGAATTTTATTGCTTTCTTGATGGATATAGCGGCTACAACCAAATCATGATACACCCGGATGATCAAGAGAAGACTACTTTCACATGTCCATTCGGCACCTTTACATATCGAAGGATGTTGTTCGGCCTATGTAACGGACCTGACACGTTTCAACGATGCATGTACAACATCTTCTCCGACTTTATTGAAAATAAGATCGAAGTCTTCATGGATGATTTTAGCGTATACGGACGCGACTTCAACTCATGTTTGGAGAATCTAGAGGAGATACTAGAAAGGTGTGTTGAGACCAACCTTGTGCTTAATTGGGAGAAGTGCCACTTCATGGTGACGCAATGTATTGTGCTTGGTCACATAATTTTGGCAAAGGGCATTGAGATAGACAAAGCCAAAGTGGAGCTCATTCAACACTTGCCTTCGCCAAAGAATGTGAGAGACGTGAGAAGCTTGATCGAGCTGCCGAAGCGACTCAAGCAATCAAAAACCCTACAATCGTTAGTAGTATAGAATAAGTAGGGATCGTTCTAGCCGGGGATTAAGGGTACCTGAAATATGAGAATGTTAACACAAATATTCACAAACATATATGCACACAATTGTCACACTTATATACATATATACGAATTTATCATGGGGGATGAAGATGAGGTTCGGCAGCAAGGGCTGCCCTTTAACACTAGACACGAAATTAAAGTCCTAATCTACTATATACAAGTGATCATCATCTCTCACACAAAACAGTTCACACAAAAGACTCTTTAACATATAAACTCGCATGCAAGAAAGTAAGAGACAAGTATCAACATGTTTAGATTTAAAATTAGTTCCGACTACAACTTAGTTGTAAGACTTCTCAAGTTCTTAAGATCGACCTTTTGAGTATGGACCCTAGAATATATGTTAATCCTTTTGAGACTTAACAATTAATCACAATAGTCTAAATCGAAGACATGCAAAACAAGCAAGGTTGTCAATCATCTTATTTTAACATGCAAGACCTCTAAAGTATTATACCCTAGGTGAGCAAAAACAAATCAAAGAAACCTTTTGAGTATCTAGCCATATTTGTTATTACTCGGGTTTGATGAAACCTAACACCTAGATTTATATGTTTTAAACAACAAATGCTTAAACACAACTAATGTTTCGGTTTTTAAGTCCCACTCCTTAGATTCCTAACCAATTTCAAAACTAAAACATGCAAGATACCACTGCCCTAATTATCCAACACATGAATTTACAAATTAAAATCACAAAACTTAAACATAAACAACAATCATGCAATCGGTTTACGTAGAAGTTCAATAAAAACCAAGAATCGAATTGAGTTCATACAATATAACCAAACTACAACAAATACAAAAGCCATAGGGGAATGGATCACACTTTAGGAACCTTGAAGACTCCTCGAAGACGTGATGGATGGTGCTCGGCTGCTGCTTGGCTCGGCAGGACTGAGTTTTGGCAGTAGGCAAGGTGAAAGGACTCGGCAGATTTGGTGGTGGTGGTGATTGTGTTATGGCTAAGTTTTTGGGTATTTGATGCTTAAGAAAATTGGTAGAGCTTTGGCTATTGCTGTATGCTTGAGATGAGATGCTTTTTCAGAATGAAAAGTGAGGCTTTATATAAGGGAGAGGCTGCCGGCAACCCTAGTGCAAGAGGAATTCAGAAAACCAAGTTGGTTAAGGATTTGAAACCTTCTTTTTCAAAGTCTAATTAGGTTTTCTTTTTCTGAAAATTCATCAAGGCATGGACTTCACAACTTCATGGACTTCTTGCATAGCATTTGGACTTCATTGGATTACATTTGATCTACCAAAAATTGTCCAAAACTTGTCGGCACACATTGCTGGCAGCACAGCAGCCGATCGGCAAGCAATCCTAGCTCGACTAGGATTGCTACTTTTCTTTAATTTTTCCTTCAATGCTTGGCATGGTGTCATCCTCTTTCCTTTCTTAAGCTTGGACCATCTTCACATATGCATTTGTACACCATTTGGTCCATTGAAAACAGAATTTGCAAAAAGGAGGCAGTAGCATCCTGGAATCGGCAGACTTGATGTTGTTGCAGTAACTCCGGCATATCTCTCTCCTCGGAGCTCCGATTGATGCGATTCCAAGTCTCAGATAAACTAGACACACAAAGCAACCTCCAAATAAAACAGTTTGATCAAATTCCTTGTGAGTCGTCAGGAATGATTTTTCGAAGTTGGGACACAGTCCCAGGAAAATCCTGGAAGTCCCTGGATTGGTTTGCTCGAACTGCTGTTTTGCAGCCATCTTTTGGGCGACTTCCCGAACTCCGATTGGTCTGAAATTTTAACACAACATTTCTCAGTATATGAATAATATGCACACAAAATTTCATTAAATTCGGATAAGGATATATTGCATTTTTACTCATCTCAAAATCACGAAAAAGACATATTTTGCATTATTATCCAGATTTCTCAAACTTCGTCATTTTTCGGATTCTTAACCAACTTTTCACCAAACTCTACCAAATTGACACTAAACTAAATTATGACTCTATCTTAGACAAATAAGGGTTAAACAAAGCATAAATGAGGGCATAAGCATATAATATCGTCGCACATTGTGCTCCTATCAAAGCTTCCTTGGGCATGCCGAATTTTATCGACGATTTATCAAAGACTTCTCCAAGGATGCAAAGCCATTAAGTAACTTGTTGCAAAAGGATGTGCCGTTTGAGTGGAATGAAGCATGCGAGAAAGCCTTCATTCTGTTGAAGGAAGCCTTGTGTTCGGCACCAATCTTGTCTACACCGAATTGGGAGCTACCATTTGAGCTCATGTGCGATGCAAGCGACTATGCACTTGGAGCCGTGCTCGGCCAAAAATTGGACAAGAAATCGAACACCATCTACTATGCTTCAAGGACTCTCAACGATGCTCAACTCAACTATTCCACAACCGAGAAATAACTCTTAGCAGTAATTTTTGCTTTAGAAAAGTTTAGATCATATCTACTAAACTCTAAAGTTATTGTGTATAGTGATCATCCTGCTTTGAGATATCTCATGACAAAGAAGGATGTGAATCCAAGACTCATTCGATGGATTCTCTTATTTGAAGAATTTGACATAGAGATAAAAGACAAGAAAGGAAGTGAGAATGTTGTAGCTGATCACTTGAGCCGAATTGTGAAAGAAGAAGACGAGCTACAACTACTTGAGACATTCCCGGATAAGCAACTATTTAGGCTTGATGCAACACAAGAACCTTGGTATGCCAACATTGCCAATTACTTAGCAATTCGGCACTTCCCAAAGGGTATGCCGAGCCACCTCAAGAACAAGATCAAAAAGCAAGCTCGACACTATTTATGGGATGAGCCGTATTTATGGAAGCAATGTAGTGACCAAGTGATTCGACGATGTGTACCGGAAGAAGAGCATCGCTGCATCCTTGCCTTTTGTCATAGCGAAGCATGTGGAGGACACTTTGGACCAAAGAAGACGACTTTGAAGGTACTAAGTTGTGGATTCTTTTGGCGCATGCTTTTCAAAGACGCACACACAACCTGCATGACGTGTGACCGATGTCAAAGGACCGGAAACATAAGGCCAAGAGACCAAATGCCACTCACGCCAATCATCGAGGTAGAGATAAAGCAAATATTGGAGATATCCGTAGGTCCAACAAAGAAGGATTGGAGTGATCGACTTGACGACGCTTTGTGGGCCTATCGAACCGCGTACAAGACGCCAACAGATATGTCACCCTTTCGGCTAGTCTATGGAAAAGCTTGTCACTTACCAGTGGAGCTAGAGCACAAAGCATGGCGGGCTATCAAAGCCTTCAACATGGAGTTGGATTCGGCCGACATTCATAGGAAGCTTCAACTCAACGAACTTGAAGAAATTCAAAATGAAGTTGATGACGCCTCATGGATATACAAGGAGAAGACACGAGCTTACCATGACAAGATGATTCGAGGAAAGAAATTCGAGGTTGGACAACAAGTTCTCTTATTTAATTCAAGACTTCGACTTTTCCCGGGTAAGTTGCGCTCACGATGGGTAGGACTTTTCGTTGTAACTCAAGTGTTTTCTCATAGGGCCATAGAGATTTATAGTTCACTAACAAGTAAGGCATTCAAAGTTAACGGACATCGACTCAAGTGTTACTACAAAGCATTTGAAGAACAAATGGTGGAAGAAGTTGATGTTCAAGATGCGCAATCGGTTGCAAACGCAGCCCTCGTAGACGATGTGCCGCCTACCGCAGCCTCAGCCCCTGTTGATAGGCTGCAGTACCAGTCTTCAGGATTTGCAGCCCCTGCCGCAGTGCAGCCCTCGCAGCCTGCCGAAACTACTGCGCAGCATGACACCCACACTGCCAAGAAGTAGCCGTGTCCTGCCGAGAGCCTACATGCCGTGTCCGACACTGTTGAAGTATCCCAGACCATACATGATACGTATCCGACTCAAATGCCCGTATCTGATACTCATTCGGATATGCCTGTCCTTAAAATTATCGTATCCGATACGGACACGGATACGATGCCTGATACGGAGCCAAGCAGTCCTGCCGAGAGCCATAGTGTTAACGCTGCCGACCCTACTGCGTGCAGCCTTGCCGATATCGCTGTGCTGCAGCCCTGCCCACTGCCGATGCCCACTGCTAACACTGCCGAGGTTGATACTGCCGACCATGCGCATAGCGCTGCTAAGAAGCATGATGCGTAGCTTGCGCATGCTGCCGAGATGAGCCCAGACGCTGCCGATACCGCCAATACCCACTGCCGAGAGCACGCGCACAATGCCGATAACGCGCATACTGCTGAATCGGACGAAATTTTCCAAAGCCACCTTTGTACTATCCTCGCAGCCGAATTAAGCTATTTGAGCAACGAATGAACACACGATAATGAGTCTAGGCTAAAGGACTATAAACACTTAAGCGCTACATGGGAGACAACTCATGTCGACTATGAAAAACGAAGAAGCCATCGACGAGCGTTTGAATTCTCTAACCCTTCTCTTTTGCATTAGTTTGTGATGATCCGTCGCAATATGTTAGCTTATCACATGCTTAGGGATTACTTACTATAGTTTTATGCTTACATTGAAGACAATGTACTTTTCTAAGTGTGGGGTGGGTTTACATGTTTCGTTTATGTTTTTGGGTGCTTAGTTTAGAAAAGAAAATTTCATAAAAATGTTCCACAAAAATAGTGTGTTTAAATTTTTGTTTCGAGTCTTAGGATGCCCCTAAAGTAGTCAATGATGTTTTTCTCCTCTTTGCATACATAGATGATAGTTGTGCATATTTAAAATTGTGAGTTTCATGGATAATGTGCATTGGTAGGAGCATGTAGAACTTGTTGATTAATAAAGCATGCATGTTTTAGCTAATTTATTTCCATAATAACCTATGTGAGATTTAGAGCCAAATTGCTTTCTTCATGAGTGTAAAAATTGAAAAATTTCGAGTTCGATCCCCGTCTTTAAACCTCATATTCTTTACATATTCAACGATTATGTGCCATAGATTTTTAATGAACTCTAGAATGCTAAAACTTACTCGTGTTGATTTTCAAAACGATTTTCATCATAAAATACCTTGATTTTGAAAATGATTGTAAAAGATATTTTAGGTTTACCACTATAGCCAAATAAAGCATGTGCCCTATTTGAGCCCATCGTGGGACACCTTAGTAAACCCCCTTGAGCTGATGTTTAGCCTTTTCTTTCATCACCCTTAAACACTTTCCATGAGCTTAGTATATTTATGCCTTTACCTTGTCTCAAAGTTTTGGCAAAGCTTGATTTTTGAAGGAGTTTTTGCGTGAAGTGATGAAGATGAACAAGTGTGGGGTAGACTTAGCTATAAATTGAGTAAAAATTGTATGTTGCCGTACCTAAAAAGAAAAGATAAAAAAAAAGGGACAGAAAAACAAAAGAAAAGAAGAAAAAGAAAAATCAAGTTCGAAATAAAAGAAAAAAGTATAGGCACGGCTTATTTTGATGAAAATTGCTAAGTCTAGTCTTGAAAAGTATTGTGAATTTAGAGTATGTATAAATGTGAAGGTCTAGTATTGTTTAAATTTTGACATTTGTTCGTTTTCACATTGTCTTTGGGGAGTTAAGAATGAAGGAAGGGTCCAACAAGATGAAATTCGGCCCTCGGCGAGGAGACATAAGGCGATATGAGGTTTGCTATGTTAAAGAGAAGTCTTTAGCACCACTTATCCTAAATTTCGAACCTCTTAACCAAGCCCCATTACATCCCTTTTCATTGATCTTTTCATGATTCTTAAGATGGTTAAATTTGATTTGTGGAGTTTATCTCAAGAGTAAGCATATAGTTTTGGTTCATTGGTGCACATAGTTGTTACATGAGGTTTTCCATATTATATTCACAAGTGCTTTCGATTCCTATGAATTATGCAAGATATTTTTCGTATCATATATCTTTCTCTTGCATATACTTATGTGTGAATAACCATGTTTTGAGTGAAAAGAAGAGAGTATGCCTAGTGAGGAGGATCGTATTAGCTGTACATGTTTTCATGCTTATGTGTTGTTCTTACATGTTAATATTGATGTTGCATGCTCATGAAACTTGGGATTTTCGTGCTTAGCATTCTCATGCATCAACTTGAAAGCTATGTGTTCATACGAGCTTAAGACGAATCACTAGGGGCAATAGTTTGTTTAGGGTCGTAGTTTAAATTAGTTTTGCTAAGGGACTAGCAAAAGATAAGTGTGGGGTAGTTGATAGGAGCATAAAATGCTACGTTCTTAATGTATTATTCCCTTCATTTATACTTTGTTTAACCCTTATTATCTTAGAATCGAGTCATAATATCGAGTCATGAGCATTTGGTAGAGTTACAAAGAAATCGTGCTAAGAATACATAAAAATGTGCAAAAATGTCAAGTAGCCGATTTAGAGTTGTAGAGATGTTTCGATGGATTTGTTAAAGCCTCGACTATACTTTTGATGGCTTTTTCTTCTCTTATATGCAGGAGACATGTTAATGATTGAGCAATGGAAGGAGTTTTACCAATCGGAGCAAAGAAAAGATGCCAGAAAATTACAAAGCACAAAATCGGTGAAAATCCAGCATTTCCACTATTTTTTAGGAAACCTAAATCAACTTCCATAATTTCTCCAGGACGGACCACAAGGAACTAGAATGCGTGGCATATATGCACGGAAAGCTCTATGAGTCCAGTTTCTACAAAACTTGGAATCGCACCAAAAGCTTTCCTGAGGAGAGAGTTATGCTTGGCACAAGGCCAGAAGGTCACTGCCCTGCCGAGAAGAAGAACCTACTGCCTGTTTTTGCACTTTTCTGTTTTTGTGCATCAAAGAGGCAACCGAATACATCACTTGAGAGTTTCCAAGTTAAATGAAGGTTAGGGGATTCAGCCAAGCCAAAAACAAGTGAAAAAGATGGAGAATTTTGCCGGTTGTGCAAGGGAGGCTAGCTGCTGCGTATCCATGGACCATTATCCATCAAAGAAAATTTCTGAGTCCACAAGAGAAGTCCATGAAGCATTGCAGCCCGATCCATGAAGAAATTCGGCAGTTAATGATTCCTAGAAGATCAAAGAAAAGCAAGAAACCAAAACCAGCATTTCCTTGCCTATTTACAAAAGGATTCAGCCGGCCCTCTTCCATCTTTTCTCCTATATATAGAGACATCCTCTATACAGAAAAGTTGTCACATCTCAAGCATAAACGCTTAGCCAAAAATTCTACCAAGTCTTTCAAGCACCACATACCAAATACTTAGCCTAAAATCCGATTTCATCACCTCCCAAAATTCCGAACCTCACCTTAACCTACTGTCGTGCGTATCTCCTCCATACTTGCCGAAGTCTTCAAGGTTTCTAAAGTGTGATCCGCTTCATCTATGGCTCTTGTATTTGTTTATTTTTATGTGTATTGTATGAACTCGATTCGATTCTTGGTATTGATAAATTGTTGTATGAACTTGGTTTGATGTGTATGTGATTGTTTATTGATTTTAGAATCAACTAACTTGATCCCCTAACTGAATCTATCATGGTGATTTAGATCACAGATTTAGCTTTCCAATTGTTGTTGTACCAATCCTTATAGTTTTCCTTATCCTCAGAGGCACTAGACTTGGTAATTAAGTCAGCAGGGACTTCATCAATTAGATTAAAGTGAAGGTCTTGGCCATAACCTGTGTTCGTACTTCGTAGAAGTTCCTTTGAACCATTTATCCTGCAATTGTTCTGGTCTTAAGTATCTGTTTGTTTCGAACACATGCTATCTGTCTACTGATTTGTTTTCATTCATGGACTCTGATAGTTGCATCTTAGGTTTTGTTTCTGACTATCTCTTGGAATATTAATGGTGTTAGTTGATTCTAAAGTCCTTCAAACGTATTTCTGATACAAGCTTCTTGGATTGAGCCTTTGATCATATGCTTAATAAAAGGACCCTCAATGAGTTTAAGTTGATGGCAAAGCAATTGGAAGAAGACGCCGAGCAACTTCAAGTGAAAGAGAGGCAACTTGAAGTGAAAATGGAAAAGTTGCAGCAAAAATGCAAAAAGCACCTTGACGAGAAGGAGAGACAACTTGAAGTAAGAGCGTTACAATGGAACAAATGCATCAAGAACGCGAAAAGCATTTGGAAACAAATTAGAGGCAACTTGAAGTGAAAAGTGAAACAATGGAAAAGTTGCAGCAATAATGCAAAAAGAACCTTGAAGAGAAGGAGAGACAACTCGAAGTATAAAGCGTTACAATGGAGCAAATACATCAACAACGCGATAAGCAACTTGAAGCAAAAGAGAGACAACTTGAAGAGCAGGGCAAAGAGCTTGAATTGACAATGAAACAATTTGGTTCTCAAATGAAATTAAACAGTGAGCCATTGGAAAGTACCCCAGCTGTTAACAATTCTGCAAGTGATCATTCCAAAATCAATATCAGAATGCTAGAGGCTTGCAACTATTCATGTATGAGCATTTGAAAAGGACTGACTCAGTGACCAAAGAAATCTCAGCTCTTATTCAACATGAGTCACTAGAGCCAACAAAATTGGTTTTGGAGGCAATGCAAGGGTTTCACCCTTTAAATTCGACTGTGGACAATGGTGAGTTTGATTTGGGACTTATTAGAAGGTCCTGTATTCTTTTGTTGCAAGAATTGAAAAGAATCTCTGTGCAAATTAGTCCTCAGGTGAGGGAAGAAGCAATGAGGTTGGCCAGTGATTGGAAGGCTAAGATGACAGTGGGGACTGCGAGTTGGTTGGAGATTTTGGGATTTTTACAGCTTGTTTCTACATATTAATTGACCTCTGTTTATGATGCAAATGAGCTCCGAGGTCTTCTTGAGAAAGTAGATCAACATGAACAAGCAACTGAATTATCCCGAGCCTTTGGTACCATAGATAAAGCACCTGCCAACATCATTAGCGTTGCATCTGTTCCAATTGAGAAAGCAGTATCGCCTGCACGAGTGACTTTTTCTTCTCCAAATCATCAACCAACTGCCAAGAACAACATTATTGTTGCTCCTGGCACAAGTAGGAAAAGAAATCGTGAGTGAGCTTCCATTGTCCTGCCTAATGTTGTTGGTGCTATTCAGACATTTATTCAAAAGAAGAAACTGGTGAAGGCTTATGGACGCATTCGCAAATTCAACTTATTCCACAAGTTCCCTCCATAACAAGTCTTAAAAGAATATGTTGAGAAGGCCATGAAGTGTATGGAAATTAGCAAGACGAGGAAAACTCTCTATGAACAAGATCAGGTTGTGAACCAAGGAATAGCTGATCTACGACGTGCTATTGACTGCATCAAAGCTCACAACCTTAAGTCTCAGTATATTTCTGAGAGCATTGAGAAACAAATACAAGAGCTGATGAAATTTATGGAGGATCGGAGAAACAAAAATCAGAAAAAACGCTTATGCAGCACAGTTGATTCCAGCTTTCAACAGCATGAACATAAATTTCAGCGGACATCCTTATCGGCAGAGAGCCATCTGGATTGCACCCTGACTAACCGAATCCAGGTTCATTTTACAATGGACAGTTTAGTATTCCTTCCAACAATTATCCTGTGCAGTTTAGTATGCCTGCCAACCGCCCTCTTGGATATGGAAACCCTGGGTTTGTCCTTCAAAACCCACAGTGAGATTTCTAATCTGATCAGATGCATTTTTTTTTTTAACAAATACATGTTTTTTATTAATACATGTTTCCAATTACAAGCAATATGATTTATCATAATTGTTATAATATGACATGGTAATACAACTGATCCATCAATAATCAGAATGGTAGTCCGTATTTGGGGACCTAGATCTTCTTCTATAAACAGGGGATCTAGATCTAGCAGCTCGGGAGTGGTAGTCATCAGAACGATTCAGAAGGATTCAATGGGTCCAACAACTCTAAATTTGCCTGTACCGAGCTGTCCTTGAACTCGTTCAACAGCTTACTTACTTCCCAAGAAACTTTGGCAGAAGCAGGTTGAAGAGTTATCTGCTGCAGCATGGGTGAACTTGTAAGCAAAAATTTGATCAAACCTACTTCAGCTTCGGCACCAGAGAAGCCACTAATGTTCATAACTCTCAGTTGGGTGAACACACAGTTTCGGTCTCTCCTACTCTCTCTCTCATACGTACTCATTCTCATACTCATTCTCCCCAAACAAAATATGTAATTCTTGAAAAGCATGGCAGCTTAAAAGCAGAAACTTGATGAATTCTACTTCAACTTGTGCACCACATATGCCGGTTACTTTCACAAGCCGCAGTTGGGTACTGTATGTGCCATTTTGGTCGTTATGTGATGACCAAGAACAGTCCACTTGTCTACCAAATTGGTGAACTGAAACTTCTAGTTCTTGGAGAGCAGGGGACCTTAGAAAGAGATGTTTGATGAATTCTACATCAAACTTGGCATCAGAGAAGTTGGTTACTTTCACACGTTGCAGTTTGGAGAATTCCCAAGAGATTGCCTCATTTTCTTTGGCAAACGGAATTTTCTAGTTCTTGGCTAAACGAAATTTCTAGTTCTTGTAGAGCAGGTGTGCTTCTGAGCGCTTCTGAGCATTTTGTCCCACGTCCCCCGATTACGGTCAATTGAAACATGAACAAGATTTAAGGTACTTGTGAGTTCAACAGCTTCACAATTTCCTCGAAGTTTCAGGAATTGGAGGTTTGGTGCGTCAATTTTGAGACAGGAAATTTCTACCTTCATATGACATAGAGTTAAACTCTCAAGCAAAGGACTAGAAACAATCAGCTTTTCCAATTCCTGGGGGAGCAAGATAGCTCTCTGAATATCAAGGGTCTTCAAATTCCTGAAGCCTTTGAATGTCCAAGCAGGGAGTCTTAGAGTACAATTGCTCAACTCTAAATGAGTCAAATCTTGACAAGAAAACAAAGAGGATAATACAGTGTAAGGTTTCATACCACGATGCACAAACCTGTTCAGTATGAACTTTTTGATAGGGTTTCGTGATAGATGACGAATGCATCGGTCAATAGCACTTCTGGTCATGTTGTGGTTTGCAGAAAGCTTGAAAGAGTCTATGGGACCATGGTGAAGTAAGAGAAGCTGATCCACATAGTAGGGCTCAATCATAACATGATCAATGAAAAGAGAGGGAAGCTTAGCCCATTGAAACCTCCAGTTACGTGATAAAATACTTGTCCTCCCTGCCTCCTTGATCGGTAAATATGACAGAATTTGTTGTGCAACACCATTCGGTAAGTTGCTTATTCTGTTCAACTCCAGCTTTTGATTCTTCCTTACCGGAGAGGGGGTTCTTCTTGGCTTCGACAGCATTCTTCTTACCGACAGCATTCTTCTTACCGACAGCATCGTCATCGGAACCAGAGAGATACTCCTCCGGCAAAGATCACTGCGTATACTGTACAATTAACTGGGGACTAGGGTTTGGACTTTGGAGAAGAAGGACGTACCTTTCATAGATATATACTAGCTTTATGTGCAAGTGTTTTGTTTTTTGTTTTTTATTTTTTTTTGTTTTTTTTTTTCTGAAAAGAAAACGGTTATAGGAGAGATAGTGGGAGAGATTAGGGGTCGTCAACGGGCCGGGCCGGGCCCAGCCCGGCCCATTCATAACGGGCTTGGAGCGGGCCGGGCCGGGCTTTACAATGTAATTTAAAAATAGCGGGCCGGGCCGGGCCGGGTTTTTTAAAAATTTCTAGGATCCAAGCCCTTCAATATACGGCGGGCTTAACGGGCTTTTGCGGGCCGGGCCGAATGGCCCACGGCGGTTTGAGGCCGGGCCGGGCTTTAATTAAAATAAATAAATATCCGATATTATTTTTCAAAAAAGGGTTTGGAACCCGGTTCATAACCAGGAGGCTCATCCCCACGCCTATATATATATATATATAGTTGTCATATTAAAATACAATCATAACAAATTCAATCATAACAAATACAATCATAATAAATACAATCATAACAAATATGATGAAATACAGTGATGGTAAAAAAATCACTTAAATCCGACAAAATTATAACCCCGATCGGTGCGGTCAACCTTATTTAAACTTATATCTCTCTATGGGGAGCCATAGTATCGGGAGGTAAACGTTCCCAAATTTTTACATGGCTGATTACGTCTCATTTATTTAAGAGTTTAATGTTTGGAAGAGTCGACGAAACAAAATCATCTAAAGGTACCTAATAGCGTTTTCGTGTGATAAGTTTTATGAAAATATGGTTGACCGTTTCGATCGAGCATCGAACGTTCACGAAACGAGTTGATTTTTCTCCTCTACTCATATTTAACTATAACGATCACATCAGACGGTCAAAATTTTCATTTTGTGAATTTAGCCATTATAATGACAACATGCTTACTAATGTGGTATAACTTGATTAGTAGATTATACTCAAGTGTACAACTTTTCAAAACAACTATATAAAAGAAGTCAAATTTTGAAAAATTTTATGAAATAGAATTTGATCGTTATGATGAAATACGGTGATGGTAAAAAAATCACTTAAATCCGACAAAGTTAGAACCCCGATCGGTGCGGTCAACCTTATTTAAACTTATATCTCTCTATGGGGAGCCATAGTATCGAGAGGTAAACGTTCCCAAATTTTTACATGGCTGATTACGTCTCATTTATTTAAGAGTTTAATGTTTGGAAGAGTCGACGAAACAAAGTCATCTAAAGGTACCTAATAGCGTTTTCGTGTGATAAGTTTTATGAAAATATGGTTGACCGTTTCGATCGAGCATCGAACGTTCACGAAACGAGTTGATTTTTCTCCTCTACTCATATTTAACTATAACGATCACATTAGACGGTCAAAATTTTCATTTTGTGAATTTAGCCATTATAATGACAACATGCTTACTAATGCGGTATAACTTGATTAGTAGATTATACTCAAGTGTACAACTTTTCGAAACAACTATATAAAAGAAGTCAAATTTTGAAAAATTTTATGAAATAGAATTTGATCGTTATGATGAAATACGGTGACGGTAAAAAAATCACTTAAATCCGACAAAGTTAAAGCCTCGATCGATGATATGTTTACTTCGTGATTTTTAGACTATAATTTAAAATTCTTAAAAATATTAATATAATAATTATTTTTAACGAACTTAAATGATAAAATAAATGAGTTTAATAAAAAAGATGATCCATATTGTGCTAGTGAAGTGTGAATATCCATTAAAGTGTGTGAAAATAAAGATCTAATTAATATATTAATGTGTCAAAAATATAAAATAACTCTATATGGGGGTAACTTATTCTTTAATTATTGAGGTATGGATTTTAACGGGCTTTACGGGCCGGGCTTTTACGGGCTTTTGATGGAGCGGGCTTGACGGGCTCTTAACGGGCCGGGCCTACGGGCCGGGCCGAGTTTCTAACCCCTAAACTAAGCCCGGCCCTCTACCCACCGGGCCCGGGCTTAAGCGGGCTTTTAGACGGGCCGGGCCGGGCTTGAAGTCCATCGGGCTTGCGGGCCTCCATCGGCCCACTTGATCCGTGGGCTTAATGATGACCCCTAGGAGAGATGGATAGAAAATAGGGGATTGTTGATTTCTTTTCATTTTATTTAAAAATATTATTTTCTAAATGTCGTTATTGTCCTTGTAATTTAATTCATTCTCAAAGTTTTTAAATCTTTCAAAGACTTTTTTGTAAAAAAATTCTGTTTTGGCTAACAAAGCCTCTTCTGTTAATAATAGTATATATATATATATATATATATATATATATATATATATATATATAGGCGTTGAGAAACAAAACCTAAATGTAACTGAACTAGCGAAATCCTAATTGTTGAAAATGTGTTCTTATCCACGTCATCAAGTGATAAGCTGTAATTAATTCATACTAGTTACAACACATCCGCTGGGTGTAGGAAATTATTTTAGAATTATGGGAAAAATTGTTTTGTGTTCAAGGAAGGATAATTTTGTAACTTCCTATGTGTGTCTTGACCTAATTAGATTAGATTAGTAATGCATATATAAAGGTTACGTTTGCATCTATTCATTTTCTCCTAGAACACGTTATCAGCACGTAGTTTCTAACCCTATGCTTCATAGCAAAAACCCTAGCTTTATGCTGAAAGAAAAAAAAAAATTCAGAAACCCTAGGTTTTCTGCCGGCAACTGCTTGTCGGCAAAGAACCCCCCCCCCCCACAAAAAAAGAAATTCTCCTACGCCGACAACCCTTCGTCGGAAGAAAGAAAGTTTCCCAGGGCACCAAGTTCTGCCGACAACCCCTTTGTCGGTAAACAATAAGCCTATCGACCTCTGTCGACGACATATTTGTCGGCAGAGGATGTAGATGCTCATGGCACCCAGAAATTTGCTTTGGGCACCCATCGATGTTTCCCCAGTGTAGAGGCCTCCCTCTACCTCGACGGCGTCCTCCCTCGTTGCCTCCCCGCTGCGACGCAATCCAGAGACGACGCCTGCCCGGTCGACGCTGCTGCCCAGTGCCGCCTCGACGTCTGTCTAGCGCCGATCCGCTATCTGATGTCGTCGCCCTTGCCCTGCGCCTCGACGCCAGCACGCTGCTCAGCCTTGCGCGTCGGCCCAGCCTGAAGCCGCCGGCGTTCTTCCCAGCGCCAACCTCATCGGCTTGCGTCAACCCGACCCGTCTGCAGCAGATGCAGACCCGATTTCAACCAGGATCTTTTGATCCAACCCAGGGGCAAAACGGTAATATACCTCTCCAGTTAAAATTTTTTACCCTTCGGGTTAAAACAGTTACTGCACTAATTCTCTAATTAGTTTTACTGCCTGTATATGGTGAATATGACTAACCATATGCTCTTCTTTTCCATGAAACTTATTGCACGACGCATCGCGATGTAATTGCGAGGATTATTTCGTTGCACGTACATGGAAGAGCATCTCAAATTTGCATAAGGATCAGAACCGAGTCCTCAAGCGCAATTTATATTTCTACGCAGTTCATTTAGCGAACTAGCAAGTATGATTTAATAAAAATTCCCGTTTTTCGTAATTTCAATTATTTGAATTTGTATGTTGGAACTTGTGTGTTTTTCAGGACGATACAAAAGGGTCCCACCCACCCCAGCGTATCACAGTATTTAAGGGGTAACTGTGATGTTACCGTCCAAAGTTGTGCTTGTGGCTGTGATGTCACTGTGAACCACAACTCTTCGTGACTATTTTATCACGATTCCGACAGAATATTGTCGATACTTGTGACGATCCTAAGGGAGTCACAAAGGAACAAACTCATGATGTGCGACGGAAATTGTCGCTGTAACATCGATATGTGACGGAAATTGTCACAACAGATATTGAATTGAGTTACCATAATCTTGGTATCGACCTAAATTCAATACCTTCCCTCTTGTTCTTTTGAGAAAAAGAAAAATTAACCGCAAAATGCACCCAGAAAAAAGAGGGGGAGGCTACACCTCGAAACCCCCATGTCATAAAGAAAAAAAGAGAAAAGGGCCATTGAAAAAAAAGATAATCATGTCATTGATATGGTTCTACATCGGTTCAACAATTGCAAATAATGCAATCATATGGTCAATGTATACAAGAGATATATACATGGAAGAAGATGAGAGTATATCCTCATGATTACGGATTTCAAAAGCAAAAGATAATTTGCGATAAATATGAAGCATATGACTTCAATTTCATAGTCAAAATGACTACAAATCCGTTGATTTTGTGAAGGCATAGACCTCACATGTGTGACTAATGCTACTTAGTCGATACACTTTTTATGGTCAATACCTCGATGTAACCGTTGGCATTTTGATTCATACATAGTTCGATTCCCTAAAAAGCTATATGTGAATGCAATGAATCGCATTACACATTTACATGGCATGTTGATTTGAGTTCACCAATCTAATTGGTGATGTTAACTCTGAAAATCACTAAGATAAACGAGTCTATGCTCGTCAAGAAACAAATAGACATGCTTGCGTACATGCGTGGATGCATGCGCATTGCCCGGCCTCGGCTTCGGTACTCTTACGCACACCAAAGCCTGCCTTGCCTAGCCTCCGTTTCGGCCTTGGCTTGGCTTGCACACCTCTTGGCCAACAACTCCGCCACAACCACATGTTGTCGCCGCCTCGGTCTCCGGACCTTGGCACGTGCACGGCCCGCCTAGCCACGCCCCGGTCTCGGCCTCGGCGTTGGCCTGCACACGGCCCGGCCCGCAGCCCTCTCGGCCCTATAAGCCCATGCACATGCCTTGGCTTCGGCCTCGGCATTTGCATAGCCTTGGCTTCATCAGGTCCTTGCTTTATGTCTCGGTAAGCCTTAGCTTCGGCCTCGGCTAGCCATCGGCAACCTGCATGACCTCGACTCCAACATCAAGCGTCGGCCCCATAAGCCTTTGTTTTTGCCTCGACACGCCTTGGTTTCAGCCTTGGCGTGCCTTGACATTTGCTCGGCCTCGGCCCTCCCGTGCACTACCTCGGCTTCGGCCTTGGCTAGCCTAGCACGCGCCTATGCTTGACCCAGGCCCTCCCTAGCCTTGCTTCGGGTTGGCTTCCACTTTAGCTTGGCTTCGGCCTCGGATAGCTAGCTCATGGCCTCGGTCTTGGATACTTGGTTTAGACATTTATGTCTCTATAGTATTGATGTTTGCTCATTTGGTTGTTTTCCGGCTCTATTTTTTAGCGTTAACGGATGTATTTACTACGCATTTCAGCATGCCTATATTTTATCTTGTGATACTACACGCCGTGTTACACACTCTATAGGAATTGAGTATATATTCCGGTTTATATGACTTGGCATAAAACCTTGTCTCTACACTCTTATGAATGTATCATAGAGACATTGAGTGTGTAGCTAATCTTTATCGAACCTTGGTCACCACTTAAAGATATTGGTGCCAACGTTTATCACCTTGAAACTCATTATGAAAATTGAAAAGATTATTATGTATCGCTTCTAATGAATGCGCACAAGTTATGAATCAACATTGTGCAAGTACTTCACTTGTATTATGATTCGGATTCTTTGAATCGGCGACTCATATAGACTCCAATATACATCGTCCGAAATTTTGTACATGTTTTGATGATCCATATATGCAAGAAAGTCATGGACATCGTTTCTTTTTAGCAAAGAAGCTATGATTCGGATTCTTTGAATCGGCGACTCATATAGACTCCAATATACATCGTCCGAAATTTTGTACATGTTTTGATGATCCATATATGCAAGAAAGTCATGGACATCGTTTCTTTTGAGCAAAGAAGCTATTGGGATTAAAGATGACCAAAAGAATATTTAGTAGCGTCATGAGCAATGCACAAGACTTAAAGCCGACATTAACGTCGCCCAAGTCTTCCTCTAAGTCAAGGGAAGCACCAGTTATGCATTTAATACTGCATATGATCCCCCTCTCATAATCTTTCATTAGCTATGCTCATGATATGGAAGCCTATTGTTTAGCAACGTTCCGGAGTAATGCCCTCCTACGCTAAAGATAATGATACATAAGATGATGGCCTTAATGCCCTATCATGATTCAATTTGAGACACATTGATACTATGGTGATATACCTAATGGTTAAACTCAGGCCATAACACTTAGATGTTA
The DNA here is from genome assembly GCA_963682095.1 of Potentilla sterilis. Taxonomy (NCBI): domain Eukaryota; kingdom Viridiplantae; phylum Streptophyta; class Magnoliopsida; order Rosales; family Rosaceae; genus Potentilla; species Potentilla sterilis. The sequence goes on along the minus strand of OY821755.1, from coordinate 29,044,858 downwards.
TGAAGCACATAGACAATGATTGAAAAGTTGAAGAAAACCTAGAAATTTCAGTTTTCCAGCTTGCGGAATCGTCATTGGACGGACCGGTTCACCTACTTTTAGGCCGGTTCTTGAGGTGAAATTTGGTTCACCGATTTCTAACATCCATGGCTACCTATTCATAAAATTTCAGAGATATTGGATACCTGGAAGGTTCTGAACCGCTCGACACAAACGTTCACTGACCTCCGGCGATCTTTCTGACCGGTTCGGTATGTTTACGACTGGTTCCGGAAATGTGGCCAGCGGCGTTGGAATCCTAACACACGTGCCTACCTACTGTTAAAATTTGGTGGTATTTGGTGTCCCAAAACTTAGTGAAACGTTTTAGGAAGCACAGATGCTTGTTACATTTTGTAACTGAATGCATCTTGTTAACGTATAAGTGTTAACGATCAATACCCTTAACCGTCCACATACTTTATGTGCCATATTGCACACCACAAGAGCTTAATGATGGGTATTTGTCTTTAAATAAGACATAAACTTCCACCTATAGTCCGCTATACGAAAACCTTAACAGGCGATCTCGTTTATGTCACTTTTTGATGAGTCAGTCTTCCCGTCGTTCGGGGGAGATAAAAACAAGTATGTTCAAGTAGAACGACTTAGCATTGCCGTGGTTTGTCCCCACTGTGCCTCATCATGTTTCCCAAAGTCCCATAAAGCAAAGTGACGAGATTTGATATACATGCTGCAAAGAGCAAACTATTGGTTTAGGGTAGATGGCAAAGACCGAAATAGTACTTTTGTTTCAAACATGCCTGTAAGGATTGATGTCCGGATAAATGGACACATTTTCACCCATAGATGGTGACATTGTGACTCCACAATAGTGGTAGATGGTGTCACTAGGCCGTGATTCTCACTAGAAGTGTAGAGAGGGCACTTAGTTTGATATACACTCGCCGAATGCGTTCAAATCTTCGAACTGTGTATGCTATCTGATTAGGATGTTCTCTATATGGGTTCAAATCTTCTGGTTGGATATTGTATAACGCGGTTGAGCGACTACTTGATTGGAGATGAAATATGAAGAATCATGCTTATTTGTGTGTAAACTACGGATGAATTGTGATTGAAGTATCACTAATCCGATGTTAAGAATGAAAAGATCTTGGGAATACATGGTCTCGAATGTGAGAACCGTTAGTGATGAATTTATTCATCTATCGGCTTATGGCAATCTAAAGGACGTTAAACCAAAGCCTATATGCATCCCATGATCAGTCGATGTCTTGAGAAGACTCGTTTCGTCTATATGACGAGAAGTCTTAGGAGATGAAACTCTTCATCTAAGTACCATGTGCGCAATCATGTACTTGTCATAATATGCTTGATAGGAGCACAATGTGCGACGATATTACATGTTTATACCCTCGTTTATGCTTTGTTTAACCCTTATTTGTCTAAGATAGAGTCGTAATGTAGTTAGTGTCAATTTCGGTAGAGTTTTGTGAAAAATGGTTAAGAATCCGAAAAATGACTAAGTTTGAGAAATCTGGAAAATAATGCAAAATATGTCTCTTTCGTGATTTTGAGATGAATGAAACTGTGATCTATCTTTGTCCAAATTCTATGAAATTTGGTGTGCTTAATATTCATATGCTGAGGAATGTTGTGTTAAAATTTCAGATAAATCGGAGTTCGGGAAGTCACCCAAAAGTTGGCTGCAAAAGGGCAGTCCGAGCATTCCAATCCAGGGACTTCCAGGAAATTCCTGGGACTGTGTCCCAACTTCGAAAAATCATTCCCGACGACTTGCATGGAATTTGGCCGAGATATTTTATGGGGAGATGGCCCTATGTGTCTAGTTTACGTGAGACTTGGAATCGCATCAATCGGAGCTCCACGGAGGGAGATATGCCGGAATTACTGCGACAAGGTCAAAGCTGCCGATTCCAGGAACCTACTGCCCCCTTTTTGTGTTTTCTGTTTTTAATGGACCAAATGGTGTACAAATGCATATGTGAAGATGGTCCAAGCTTTATGAAGGGAAGAGGAAGACACTAGGCCATGGCATTGAAGAAAAGCATGAAGAAACAAGTTCTCCTAGTCACACTAGGAGAAGCTGCCGATTCTGGCAGATTGCTGCCTCTGTGTGCTGCCGGCATTGTGGGGCATTTTCTATGGATCAAGACCTATCAATTGAAGTCCAAGATCATACAAGAAGTCCATGAAGATGTGCAGCCCAAAGCCTTGAAGAAAAATCAGAAAAAGAAAATCAAGAATGCAAATACTTATTCAACAAGGAAACATAAACCTAGTAGGAAAACCAAAACCTACCTTCTTGCATTCTTGTGGCCGGCAGCCTCTCACCCCTATTCCTCTATATATAGCCATCTCTTATTCAGAAAAATCATGATCTCATCTCTTGCAAAGCACTAGCCAAAACTCTACCAAATTTCCTACTCAAAGTTCTAAGCCGAAACCCTAGAAACACCAAGTCACCGATTCACCTATTCCACCACCATACACCACCGAATCCCATACCTTACCTCAGCCACTGCCGAATCTCTTCCACCACACCAAGACGAAGCTCTCCAAGGTTTCTAAAGTGTGATCCATCCCTATGACTTGTGTTTTTAATTTCGGTTTAGTCACATGTATTGTTATAAAAATACTTTGTTTTCGTTTGGTTTTGTATGATGAACATAAATTGCGATTCTTGTTGGAATTTATGTGATGACTTTGCAATCTTTAATTCATGGATTTTGTATGTTTAGATAACCAGGGCATTAGTATTAAAAGCATGTTTAGGATTTAATTTGGTTAGTAATCTATGAGTGAGCCTTATAAACCGAAACATTAGTTGTGTTTAAGCATTTGTTGTTTGCATGTAAATCTAGATGTTAGGTTTCATCTAATCGAGTAATACGGATAAGTCATACGTTGGAGTAGTTTGTTTTGTGTTGCTCACCAAGGGTAAAAACCTTAGATTACTTGCATGTTAAATAGGATGATTGACAACCTTGCTTGTTTACATGTCTTCGATTTAGACTCACATGCTTAAATGTTAAAATGCGTAAAACCAGATTAGCATCACCTTAGAAGTCATACGTTGGAGTAGTTTCTAAGAATTTAAGAAGTCTAACAATTGGAAAACCGTTGGAGGCCCTAGTTGTGTCGAAACTAATTTAATTCTTGAACATGCTAAATACTTGATCCTTACCTTCATACATGCAAATCTATGTGTTAAAGAGTCTTTTGTGTGAACTGTTTTGTGTGAGAGATGATGATCACTTGTATATAGTAGTCTAGGATTTATTTTCTGTTTTTAATACCGTACCTAGTTATAGGGCAGCAGTGCTGCCGATCCTATTTCCCCCATTGTGTGACGTTTTTAATGTGTATATATGTTTATATTTGTCTAACAATTTCATATCTCAGGTACCCTTAATCCCCGGCCTAGAACGATCCCTACTTGCTCATACTACTAACGATATTTTTGTAGGGTTATTATTGCACGAGAGCTTTGGCTCCCGCTCAATTTTTGGCTCAACTCGACATCTCATTCGCTATAAACTTATAAAGCCAAGGTAATGGCTAGACGCACCCACGCAATGCCATGGTATATGGCGATAATTTCTTTCAAGAGAGAAAGGTTTAGGCTCATTCGATCCCATCATGAAATACACATCAATAGGTAATTCCAGAATCTGCCTGGTTCTGTACGTCGACTTCCCCGAGACTTACAGCACAGCCCACTCACTGGAAAATAGTGAAATTGGACTTTGGCAAAGTAGGACGAATCTGTCCGGTAATTTGCAAATCAGTCACCTTCGACAGAGCTTTGTGATCAGCTCCAGACGAACCATGTTGTGTACTTTATATCACTGGAAATATATGGGTGTCTAGTTTCCAGAACTCTTTACGGTTCATTCATTCCTACTGTATCGAAGGAGTTATGACTATTTAAGTACACAAAGGTCATGCTGCGCGTGAATCTGATTTTCAACGCGAACTCTAGTTTTGAGTTGTTAAGCAACCTTCTTCCTTAAGACCAAGTAAAGCTACGTGTAATCTTCAATTGTAGTTAGTGCGTTGTGCTCTTTTCCCTTCGACCAAGCTTTTTATTTTTTACCCAAGTGGTTTTATTTTGCTTGGCAAGGTTTTAGCGAGGCAACATGTTATGCACCGTGTCACATTAGGTACGCGACACAATGAGGAGTGTTCAAGGAAGGATAATTCTATAACTTCCTATGTGTGTCTTGACCTAATTAGACTAGATTAGTAGTTAACTTAGTAGATAGGGAATCTCCGATTATTCGGGATACTTGATGTAATGCATATATAAAGACCTCCTTATCTATCAATAAAGGTTACGTTTGCATCTATTCGTTTTCTCCTATAACATTTTGATTTTTTTTCTTTATTTTTTTTGTTTTGATTTTCCAATACGTGGGTAGTTTTTAGAGATATGAGTTGGTAGTTACTGAAGATATGGGTGGTTATTATTTGAAAATTATTTCTTTTCTTCTCTATTATCTATCATTTTGTAATTTGACTATTTTATCTCTATCTAGTTTTTTAGTATTAATGTTTTTAATGTTTCAGGGTTAAAATTGTACATTTTTTCTATTTTGGCTAACAAAGTCTGTTTCTTTAATTATAGTATAGATAATAGGCTTCGAACCTTCAGTAATGTTTCTTTTCTTTCTTTCTTTTTTGTTTTTTTTGTTTGAAAAACCTTCAGTAATGTTGATAGGGTTTTTAATAGTCATCGTTGTAACTATTTATAGTTTTGTACTCTACTAGTGTACTTCTGCAAGTATTTTCCTGCATCCTAATATAATGTAGACTTCTGCTATAAAGGAATGTTATATTGGAAAAAATAATAATAAATAAAGTGGACAAAAGAAGAAGCTAGAAATCTACCCTGCTTTGACGACTGAGGTTCAACAAAACGTAAAATAAGTTATAATGTACAACAATTAGTTTGTGTTACGGTGAATATGGTAAAAAAAAATGGATCAAAGACATGATTCCCAAGAGAGGAACCTGCAGATTGGATGCCTAACTTGTCTTTGATACTCGAGCTATCTTACATGATGTCCTTTGCAAATACTTGCATTCTGAGGTTGTTTAGATTGTTTCTTCCGTTTCTCTTTCTGTGGTTTATCCATTGTAACCAAAATAAATAACTAAATGCTAAGAAACTACAATCTTTGATTTCCTTGAATTCTAAATCCCTTTCATGTTCAATCACTCCTTTCTTTGTTTCCAGTTTACTTTTTCAATAGTGCAGAACTGTAATGTAACAATTAATGCAATAAAGTTTGACATTACAATGTACAAATTTCTGTCCTTCGCAACTAAAGCCGAGGAAAATTCATTGAGCTTGATTACAAAGAGAGGGATCGATCTTATGAAAAACCCCAGTTCACAACCGTCGAGAATATCCAGAACCTGCACATTTCTTGCAAAGTACCAATCCTACAAAGAGAGATTTCATTTGAGAGAAGCAGATTGAATGATGCAAAAAGAATAACAAACGATGACAAAATCCACGACCTGGAAATCTTGTTAGTTGTGACTACTTACTACCAATGAAATTTATATTACAATACTAAAAGGACTACAATATTATCAAAGGTGGTAGTACTCGACTAGGTGTGTAGCAGTGAGATTAGGAGTAAATTTTATGTCTACCAGGCGATTTACTTCTTTGAACCGTATTTGTTGACCAAAAGGTGAAGGGGAAATTCAATCTCAATCTTATATACTTCTAAGCAACAAGCTCCAGAACTCTTCCCTTGGACTTTAAAGGGGGAAGAATCCTTACAGTGTACTAGAGTACATTTGAAGCAATAGTTGGTGATCCACAACTAATGGCCACCAGAAAAAAAAAAAAAAATTAGAGCAATGATAAATTATTATTAACCAAACTATGTCCTGGAATGATCATATCCAATGGGTAATAAGAAAGAAAGAAAGAATATCAGAAATTATTACCAGCGCCCTTGCACACTTTACAATCAACCAAGCCTGTTTCTAGCTTCATTTTACCATCGTTACAGAAGACACATTTTGTACCACCTTCAATATAGAAATAAAATTTACATGTTAGACGAGAGAAACTAATTGGTCACCTGTAAATAAGTAATTGAACAGGCTAAAAGAATTATTGGATGTTTAAAAATGCTAGATGACTTTCTTTTACATGAAGTAGCTGCAAAAGTAAGTTGCAGTATTTTTTTGCCACTTCTGTGTAATCCTACATTAAACAATTACAATATGCTATGATACTCTAGCATGGCTGACATTCCATCACTACGAGCTTTAATCATCGGATTATAGCATCGTATCCCTTTCAGTTCAGCACTACGTTCTGATCTGATTGGAATTTCCTCAATTTAGATACCATGCAAATGGGTGCACAAGAAATATTACTTCCTTGTCTATCTATGAGTACAAATCTGCTATCAATAGATTCAATTTGAGATAAAACTTACAAAATTGGTTCATATTTTGCCTTCCGCCAGTTGTCAGAGAAAGCTCCCGCGTTCTAGGTCTAACAATGACTACTAACTCTCTATAAATTGTATCACAAAGGTTTCATATGTCGATTACTTCTAAATGCTAATTCAGCTGAGTTTCAGTAGCTGACCAAAAAAAAACCTCTTGAGATACCCACAGCTTCATTACCACTTTAAACTACATAACTAAGCCAAATCATGGTTCAAGACAGTGAATCTTCCATTCCACAAAATTACAACTAGCAAGCATATAACAGAGCTTTGACAAAGCTTGCACAAAGAGATCCCACCAAATTATATGGTGGCCACCTTGTCATTTTCTATCTTTTTTTTGTGCTTCGAATTAACAGTTACTGTTGGATTCATGTTTCGCTTATGTTCTAGTGTTCTATTACACAATAAATCAATGACACAACTATAATTATAAAATACATCTAGAAAATGCAAGAAGTGATGAGTTTATCTGCAGAAGGTAAAAGTACTTAAATCAGTGCATAGGCACAGAATATCAGAGCATAACTAGATAAAAAGACTCTATTTTTGGTGGTTTGGTAAGAGCTCAGTGAAACTAAATTGACTGGAGCCCTTCTATCCAGACTGGTTGGATAGAGTCCTTTTATTGAACTACCCATCTAAGATGGTCTCCTGCTGGAATTATTATACTTACATGACGAAAATTTTTATATGTATCAAAATATGAAGAATTAATTTCAGTTTACCTACTTGAACTTTGGCCCAATCATCATTTCAGTCCATGTTCTTTTAATTTCATCACCTACACCCTTGTGCTTCCTAAATTAATCAGCTATCACCACTTTTGTAAATTCCGTCCAAACGATCCGTCAATTGATGATGTGGCAGCAGAGACAAGCCCACAATAAGACTATAATAGACAAGTTACATTTTTATACCAATACAATAAACAAACAAGAGTTTAGACGCAAATCTTTTCCCTCCAAAAGCATTATAGCCCCACAAATTCAAATAAGGCTAGAGAAGTTAAAGTTTTATCTAGAGCTAGGTATGAATCAATCTGATGTACTATCTATTAAAAAAACTTATCTGATATAGATTTGGGTATATAAACACTACTATTGCAATAACCAAACCTAGAGCTTAAAACACTGAAATAGCACAACCATAACACAACATACACTTCATTAATAATAGGAATAATATTGTCTTAAAGATTAGCAAAGCCAGTAAGATGTAATTAAATGTTTTACATACAACAACCAAAAAAAGTTCAAGAGCATTGCTTTGTCCAGATTATCTCTAATAATCAAAACCAAAAATTAGTGCTAGCAAAATTGGTAACGGTTTATTGATTTAGGAAGCACAGGGGTGTAGCTGATGAAATAAAAAAAACAGGGACTGAAATGATGATTGGGCCAAAATTCAAGTAGGTAAACTGAAATTAATTACAATATGAAAATAACAGTATTGTGAACTTTCAAGTCCATCTTGGGCTTGTTTGTTAATTTCCATTGTTAATTCTAAACATAAGGGTATCCCCAGAGAGCAGACACAAAAACCAACTTCTAATATAACAATGCCCCCTTCCCTACAACATTTAATACCAAACAAGTCACCTAGAAAGCAATACCCAATTGTTTGCAACTTCTAGACAAGAGAGTCATGTTCTCTTGCTACAATAATAATATCTTCAGTTGTCAATCTTTCACCAACATGTAGGCATTGGTATACTTTATGTTTAAGAGACTGTGCTTGCAGAACTAATTAATCCATGCTAGAAATGTATCTCATATAAAATTCAAAAATTACAACATAAGCTAGCTATAGTTATAAATGCTAAATTCTTAAACCAGCAAACAGAGTTCAGCCAAGTTATACACACTGTTACTGGGTTGCAAAGAACTAAGTTGTTCAAAGTGATCCTTCGTGTCTTTAATTTCCAAAAGAAGAAACTAAAAAAGTTAAAAGGTAGAGAAAGTTGTTACCATTGCCAGCACACCTCTCGCAAGGAACAGGGTCCCCCTGCAAAACCCATTACCAATTCATCAACCTTAACCGAGACATAAGCGAATGTTTCTGAAACAGGAAGTAGATAGCAGCAAAGTGGTTGTTGTTGTTGTTACCTTAAGACCGAGAAACAGAGAGAGAGCAATGGCAGCCAAGACACTTATAGTGGCAAGAAAGGTTTGGGTATCCAAGGGGGAGTTGAAGCCAGTAGTTAACAAGAGAATGGGTTGGACAAAGAGCCTTGTTGGCTCTAAAATGACTTCGGGTTTGATAGAGGCAGAGCAGCGGAACAGCAATAGTGGGTTCTCCAGTCTTGTTGGTGTTGGGGGCTGTTGTTGTTGTTGTTGGGGGAGTGTAAGAGAAGTAGAGAAAGGAGAAGAAGAGGAGGAAGAGGAAGAAAGAGGATGAAGAGAGTAGGAGGAGGAGAGTGTGGCCATGGATATACAAGTTTCGATGAATATGTGGAGCTCCCTTTCCTTCTCTTTTCATCTTCTTTTTTCCGCTCGGCGGGGTCTTGTTTTTGCTGTAATTACTTGTAGGGGAGTGAAATTTGCACTCTCATTTTTGCAAATCCACCCACCTCAATTTTTTTTTTTTTAATTAAAACTTTTATAAACAGACAAAACACATGTTACCGAAAATAAAATTTAAGTTACTAAACAAACCACACATTAGAGAGTACAAATTTAAATTTTCTTACTTTTACTTATAATTTCTACATTACAATCTCACTTATTTTCTAGATAACTAAAATCACACATTACCCACCGGACCTTCTAGGTTTTTTTTTATTTTAAAAAAAATATTAAATAATTCACCTACCTTTACATATATCAGTGAGATTTAAATACATGACCTCAACGTTGTCAGTTAAGTTACTTAACCGACTAAGTCACGACTCACCGATACTAATCCTTCTAGGGTTGTTATCACAGGAATTCAATATTATTTGAGGCACATCTGAAATTGAAATTACCCTACAGTATTATGTAAATGAAGATACATTATATAGATTTTTTTTTTTTTTAAGGAATTAGGGAATAACCCAAAGGCTTCCTAAGCACATGATTTAATCCCTCAGCGCATGTGAATTGTTCTAATTATACATGAAAGGCATATACAAACTCAAGTCCATAGGAGAATGAATTTTTACAAATTAAATTGAAAAAAAAAAAAAAAAGTACAGTCAGAGCCCAATAAAAATATTAAAGCGCAAAAGTTAACTCCATCAATTTGGTAAAACTTTTGCATAAGTGATTAACTCCTACGGAGCTAAAAATTGAACAGTTGAGATGCAAATATGTGACCAAAAAGTTCGTTTAAATGATGATAAACTTCATTATTTGAGGAAAGGCTAAAGGGCACTCCTCCAAAATTATGTTTCTTACGTCCTAGTTTTGAAGAGCAATCTCATCAGTATTCGGCAACTGCAATCACAATGAGGAAAGGCTGTCGTCAAATCATGCATCCAGAGAAGGGTCTGATAGCTGAAGTCACCATGACAATAAACCCTATTTTTCCTTTACACATTCAACATTATATTCAAACTGGATACATTATGCAAATGTCAGATGTATCTTGATTATGGCATATGCGCTATGGTCGTCTTAATTTCAATGGCTTGAAGACGCTGCACAAAGGAGCTTAGTGCCAGGTCTTCCTCACATTACTTGTCCCACAAGGCATTGTGTAGATTGTGTAGTTGGAAAGCACACGAGTCCCCGTTCCCGAAAGGAGGAGCATGGAGAGCCATAAAGGCACTGCAGCTTGATCACTCGGACTATAGAGGCAGAGCAGCAAAAGAAAAAGAAACAGGATGAAGAGAGTTGGAGGAGCAACAAAGTGTGCCATTAGAACAAGTTCAATTATGTGGAGCTCTTTCCTTCTCTATTTATCTTTTTTGTCGCTACCAGAGATGACAACCTCATGTAATGAGGCTAATCAAACGTTTATGAAGGTGACAAGTTGAAAGAAATTCCAAACAAGCCTTTCTTGAGAAAAGTGTATCTATTTACTACACAGTGAAAATCAAGAATAGCCTCAATGGCAGTACTTCAGGAGTCACTTTTACAAAACATGTGTAGGAACTAATTGATGGACCATTACACAACCCCATCTTCCTACCTAGGCTCGGCAAATAGGCGGTTAATGGGCGAGTTATAAAGAGTTGGCGGTCTTAGCAGGCTCAACCCATTATAACCTGCTATTTTAGCGGGTTGAACCCGTTAGGTTCACGGGTTACCCACGAAAACCCGCTAAGATCGCTAAGTTTTTTTATTTTAATTTTTTTTATATAAATCATTTTCTAATCAATTACCAAAATCTATGTTTTTTTTTATATTTCTTTTCTAATTAAGACCCGTCAAACATAAAAATAACTAAATGAGTATTATTTTAATTTTTAAATCAAGATTCATTTATTTTTCTCTGTTTTGTTGAATTATTTCCAAACTTACTTTAAACAAAAAAAACAAACTCTTATAATAAGTAGCTAACAAAAGTACATCACTCATTATTTTTTTCTCGTTTTGAACAATTGAACCTATTAATCTATTATTATTAAAATTAAAATATTGTTGCCGAAGAAAAAAAAAAATTGTAAATCATCACTTTATTAATTGATAAGGAGACATTTATATAATACAAACATTACGTCAAATATTCCCTATCCACTAAAGATTCTATTAATCAAGACTGATTAAGTCAAAACACACATCAAAAGTTACGGAATTAATTTTTTTTAAACTAATACGTTTTAACTTTTAAGACCACACTTCTCATATCAAGTCTAATGTCAAACTATTATATGAAACTACTACGCTCTAGCACATTTTAGTTCACTATTGTCACATATAATATAATATCACTACATGAACTAAGATGCAAAGATCTTCAATTGGTCTCGCTTTGTTCATCTAATATCAAGTCCAACACAAATATTATCATGAAAATATATCTTAATCTAAATTATCACATGAAAACTTATAGAGATTTTATCATTTGAAAAAAATAATACTACATATATCATTCGTGAGATATTGTCATTAGTTTTTTTATTTCCTCTCTTAACAGGTTCCAATGGGCCCCACCTGCTCACTAACGGGTTGTTAGCGAGTTGATAACCTGTTAGTACAAAACTTAAACGGGGCAGAAATGGGTGGGTTATAGCGGGCGGTTAGAGGGTAGCAGATTAAAATGTCAGGTTTATTCCTACCTAAACTGAACAGACCACGAACCAGACACGGAAACGACCAAACTATACCTTGTATACATTCACTAGATCAAAAATCCTGTTTTTTTACTGTTTAAGTTACACCGAACTCATGATAAAGGCCATTGCCTTGTCAACCAAGGAAGAACCTCTGTCCTGAAAAGTAGTAAATGCACAAGAGAGGCTTTGACCAATGGTTGGAGATACACACTGATCTACCGATAAGTCCTCCCCAACCACACTGGGATAAAGAATTACATAGCCAACAAAACCAACGCACCAAACCTTGCTGACACCTTCCTGGCTATACAGTTGCGTTTCACCACTTTCCCACTCCTACAGGCAAACAATGCACAGTAACACCCAATTCATCACTGGAATGAAGAAAGCTCATTCGGTGCACTGCATCTTAGTTGTAGATTTTTACTGGCTTCTCATATGTGTGGCGATTCTGCAAACAATAGCAAAGTGAAGTCACAATGTATCCTGTCCAAGTAAAAATATTATCTGGCCTCAAATATGCAGACAAGATGGCCAACATGCAGAGATGAAAAGCCAACATGCAGTGGAACACGTTTCAATGAAGAAAAAAGAGAATAAGAAAAAGAAGCTTCATCTTACCTGATTAGCTGCATAAGATCTTTTAGGAGTACTGTCAGAGTGTTCCAGCCCAAGATACTGCTCCCAAGCACCATAAACATCTCTTCTCTATTGGAAGATGGACAGCAAAGATGAAATTCAAATTAAAACAGAAAACAAATGAATTATAATTTAAAACAGAAACGCAAAGTAGTAGCATATGTTTGATATACAAACCTGGAACCGACTGGAGACAATGTCAGTGTCCTGCAGGTACTCTGGCCGACCTAGCGAAAGAAATGCAAACTTCCACTGGCAAAAGACAAAATTGAAATTTAAACTACCGATTAAAATAGCAAATTAAAGCATGCGCAACATGCCTTAATGCAGATGTGATACTATCAAGTTTAATATTGATATGTGAATGCCTCTCTTTGACCAAATTCAAGATTTACTATTGATATGTGAATGTCTCTCTTTGACCAAATTCAAAAAAATCGTAGTAAGGCAACTTAGATATTACCTTCGCGAATTCCTCATCCGCAACCTGTAATTTCTTTTGTATCCGCACTCTAATTTCAGCCAAGGTCTCGCCTTCATGTATAACCAAGAAGAAAGGTTCCCCGAAGTTCTGAATTTGCTGGTAAAGTACGATAAAATATTGGTACAATAAGATATGATATTTTTTGGTTGACAGCAAGAATAACAAATCAGAAAGAGAAAAGAAAATATTGTATATAAATATGTAGTTAAAACTACCATTTGATTCTGAGCTGTGTCTTTAGTGAAGTGGTAGACATGAATTACACGGTCGTTAGGCCCAAGATTCTTTTCTTCCTCCGGAACCTACACATAACACAGTAAAACATCACTATACACCACACGTGAAATCAACCAGGAGTACACGGGGGAGAAGGAAAACCTCTTCAGCACGTAGCGTCCAGTATTGGTCATTTATGTTTTCAATCTTTTCACTTTGGGGAAAGACCTACAGATGCGTCACAGCCAGATTAAAAAGCTATTGAAAGAGTAATAAAATCACTTGCTATTCCTAAGCTGCACAATACAATGGCACTAGTGGATAAGATGGAAGATTCAAACTGCATGACTCCCTTTCTTCCAATATGCTAAAATGGCATTACATTGACAAGAAATCAGGAAGAAAGAAAGACTTGGATTAAAGATAACAAAGCTCGATCCTATCCCAAATCCAAGTTAAGAATTTACAGCTCAGACAGAGAAATGAAAGCAGGCCAAACTCGGCTGACAATATAGGGACATAGAAAGTAAACAGTACAACTACCTACCTACTCTTCATGGAAGGTATGAAATAACTTACTTTAGACAGAAGATGTTAATCCCACAAACATACATCAATTATATAAATAGACTCTCTCTCTCTCTCTCTCTCACACACACACACACGCACACACATCAGAGATACATTAGTCAGAAAGTAGTTTTCATGGGAAGAGCAAGTATGAAATAATTTACTTTAGACAGGAGATGTTAATCCCACAAACATACATCAATTATATAAATAGACTCTCTCTCTCTCTCTCTCTCACACACACACACACACACACATCAGAGATACATTAGTCAGAAAGTAGTTTTCACGGGAAGAGCAAGTATGAAATAATTTACTTTAGACAGGAGATTTTAATCCCACAAACATACATCAATTATATAAATAGACTCACACACACACACACACACACACACACACACATCAGAGATACATTAGTCAGAAAGTAGTTTTCACGGGAAGAGCAAGTATGAAATAATTTACTTTAGACAGGAGATGTTAATCCCACAAACATACATCAATTATATAAATAGACTCTCTCTCTCTCTCTCTCTCTCTCTCTCTCTCTCACACACACACACACACACACAGACACATCAGAGATACATTAGTCAGAAAGTAGTTTTCCCGGGAAGAGCAAGTCAGACCTTGTATATCTTGTGATAGAAAACTTCGAGCAACCTAAGTTCCGCATCCGGATGAGACAATTCAACCTGATCCAAATTCGACAGACTGGTCACGACAAAGCAAACGATCCATAAACGGACTAAAACCCAAAATGGTACATAAGTATTATGCACACAGCCATTTATATATAGAAGGTTCGAATCAGTTGGTGGATGGCGCTGACAACAAGCCAAGAGGGCTAAAACCCTCACCTTAGTTTTAAGATCATTGATTACATCCCCCACAGTGCTCTGTTTTGGGAGTCTTATGGTGTGAATAACCACCTGGTACAATACAGATGTATCAAAACATGTTTAACATTAATAAAACATAATTTTATAAGATCTGATAGGCATACTCACTTCATCCTTGGTAGCATGATGGAATGCAACTTTCAGGGTTTTCAAACCTTGTAATTCAGGCAGAGGGATGTCCAATACTTCATAGTACAATATATCTGAAGTCTGTCACAAATTGTTGTAAGATTAGTGATAGTTTTCAAAAATGTCACCAATGAAACAATGTATCACCTCGGGTACTGTCATCATTACCTGATTGTAGTGAACCAGCATATCAGTCAAACGCTCTACCCCACGGTACTTGATTGGCTGAGGTTTGGGTTGCTGGGAGTAACAGTTATGTGAGGTAAGCCTAATTTTGGATGGATCGGCCAAACCAAGTTGTTGAGCTACTCGTTCCACAACGTCATCATACGTATGAAGTTTCGACCTTTAAAATCAACATGGAAAAGTTAGAGCATAATAATAATGAATCACCTTAATATCATTTTTATTTTGTCAAAGTAATTTGTATTAGAAGAACCAAATGGTCCACTGACATACAAATATTAGAGGTACAAAAGACCCCAGCAAAAGAGGCACACATAGGCCCCAGCAATAAGAGGCACATAGGCCCCAGCAATAAAAGGCATGTAGGCCCAGCAACAGGCACACAGGCCCATAAGAGCACTAAGGCCCAGCATAAGCATTGGTATATAAATAATCATAACCATCAACCACTAGAACTTACAATTCTAAGCTGAAATCATCTTCTTTGGGTTTCTCGAATGATCGAAAATGAACAACCTGTCACATATCAAATCATAAAAAAATTTGGAAGTCAGGGAAAAGCTATAAACCTCAAACACAAAATTGTGGCCACAAAGCATATATAATTGACTACAAAACTCATCATCCAAGTACATGAATAATTCTACCAAGGAGCATTATATCAAAATCGTCAATTAGGAAGACGGTGTCAAGTTTGCAAGATCATATATATTCGCATTACAGGCCTCAAAACAAGCAGCCAAGTTTTGTAAAATAGCATTTCCATCTTAGGAATAATGAGGAATTAATAAAAACAACGAAGGATGCATAGTCCTCCAATAGACATTTCTTAGTCTTGCTTAATTTATAAGATCATGGCTTATGATTGCCAAGTGGTTTTGGGATTGGATACTTAATTTCAAATGAAGCCATTGTGCATGTCAAGAGCCAGCTCATATCAGATTAAGATAGTAGAGAAAAACATGAAGCAACAGAACTTTAAAGAGAACAATTTCTGCTCTAAATGCGTTCTCATACTGGCAGGGCCATACATGAGATCAAGCTTCACTGCTGTCTGCTATCACAGAGCAGCCAATGCAGCAAAAGCATGATTAAATAAACACAGCAGTTTCCAAAAAGTAGATAGAAGCTCTGAAAGTCTTACAAGGCGATTGTGCACAAAATCCAGAAAAGATGGAACGTCTGGATACCGGAACTGCTGATCATTTTCAACTGAATTTGGTTTTTGAAAGCAAACAATGTCTCCATCCTCAAGCTGCAAACAGACAGAATAAGTAATATATTGAAAATCAGACCAAAAATATATAACACTGACAAGCAACAGATCTTCATGACAGTTCAAAATATCAAAAATTACCTGGCTGGCTCGAAATGTGAATTTCTTGTCAATGGGTTCACACATGACAGTGGGCTCATACTTAATTTCCTAAAGACAAGAAAAATGTTGCATATTAGTGATATTACATGACAGTGGACCCTCAGATTCAATCTGAAGATGAAGATGTAATCGAGTAGTTGCCTAAAAATTTCACAAAAGGCTCTTAAAAAAAGGAACCTCATAAAGGTCGATCTCCTCATCAGGGGCATAGCCAGCCAGCTCATTTAATTTTGACAAGATTTCAGCTGGCTTACCAGTACTCTTCACAAAAAGCCTTCCAACATAACTGATATTTTGGGCAACAAGCATAATATCAGACATCATACTCTTTCATACCATTATTACAAGAAAGGCATCAAAGTACCGTAGTTCTTCTTTTTCAGGATCATAAAGCTTAAAGAAGAGCAGAATATCATCCTTTGTCTTGTCAGGTGGAGCAATAGGGTGTAAATCCTGAATAAGAATGCAGAAAATTAGATAAAGAGCAGCAAAGAACATTCTAGGCAAGAACTACAGTCTTTCGATGCAAGACAATATTACCGGTCCAAGCTCTATTTCCAAGAATAACTTTAGTTCTGCATTATGAACCTTGTTTGATACCTCCCTCAACTGCCCAACCTAGCAACAGAAGGAACAAAATAAAAAATATTCAAGAATCAGGGTGGATCCATATACATACTTGCTCCTATAAAGAAGAAGAAACAAGATCACCATCACACTATTCTGGAAATAGTAAAAAGTCTTAACAATCGCCAACTTTCCTGTCCCCAAAAGATAACAAAAAAAAAAGAACTTGAAGCAGAAGAAAACAGAAATATTCATAGATAATTACAGATTGTGTTTCTTCCACAGGTGTCAATGGACGGTTTGGACGATATGTATGGTTTTGACGCTTTGCCCACAGCCAAAACCGCTGAAATTGCACTGGTATGCCCAACTCCTTAGCAACCTCCTCCTGGATAAAATCATTATATGAAGAATAAGGAGATTAGTGAGATAAAAGTGAATAGTGAATAAAATCAAACAAAATGCAATATATATATATATATACCCACTAAAACAAATTTGGACAAATATTATTTCACACTACCATCAGATTAGGTAGTCATCAATAATAATGTTATTCAACTCAGCTGATGTTTATTGTTTCAACCTATCTCATTACACTAAATTTTTCAAAGGAACTGCCACCAAATGCAAAAATGGAAAACACCAATTCACTTTATAATGTTTCCTTGTACTTCTGATTCATCCCAAGTAAAAGTTTTCCCTTCAGATGCCTGAAAAGGACTTCACATATGTTTTTCCCAACTACTTTTTCATGTAACGAAAATCTTACCTACAGCGAAAGGCGGGCTAATCAGTATTCCAAATTCTTCAGGGGCTGTCCTATTTAGAAAATGATTTTTGAAATATTGTTTTGATGAAAATGAGAAATTATTTTTTGTACTTTCAAGAATTGAACCATCTGGTAGCGAAATTCAGAACAGAAAATTTAGAATAAGAAAACCGAATGTGTTTGGTAATTATATAAAATAAAATAGAAGTTACATTGTGTCAACAAAACTGACACATTCTTAAGAAAGATATAGACATGTAATGGAATGGTGAGCAAATCAAATACACCAGTCATCAAATCATTTACATATTCCACCTTATAACTATATATATATATATATATAGATCATGAACTCTTTTTCAGCTAAATTTCCACAGGCCAAAAGAGAGCAGAAAAGAATTTCTTAATTGCATATTCTCTACTGCATGAAACAATAACAGAAAAAATTAATAGAAAACAAAACAAAAAATATTGTGTTATCTGATTTGACCCCTTGTAAGCCAAAAGTTTCTATAGTAAACCATACATGTTCAATTCTCTAGTTGAAATCATCTAGAAGACAGACCTGTCCACCTGATAATGTATCGGTACAATAATTTCTATATGTTTAACTTCCCTGCTATAACATTGTATGCAAATTTATTGAAAAACCATCAGAGCAGTGTAAAACTTTTTGCCTGAAGATTAAACTTTTCTGAGGATTCTTGTCTCTACTGCTATCTACTCTCTTTTTTTTTTTGATTTACTTGGAACCTTTCAAGTCTTAATATAATAACTAATATTGTGAAGAAGAGTAGTGGGCAGACATAACTTGACAATAAGATTTCAAGAGAAACAGAAATATTGTATCAATGCACATAAAAGTCAAAAATTGGGTACAGAAACATAACAAGATCATACCTTGAACAGGTTAAAAGGCATCTGCTTCTGAATACGAAAACTTTTGACTTTGTCATGATCCACAAGATCAAAAAATATATCCTTCCCAATTTGCTCCAGAAGATTCTCGTCCCGGGCAACCTGAAGGTCACACAAGTCACAACGTCAGAGCTGACAATTGTACAAACAAATCACAGATTAAGTATCGAGAGGTTGAACAGCTGAACCTTAATTATAGTATATAGGTGTGCCTCTGCCTTTTCTTTCTTCTTGTGCTCCTTTTCTTCTTGTTCTTTCTTCAACCTCTCCTGATACAAATCAATGTTTGAATTTAGGTTTTATCTTTCACAAGAAATTTAATAGACAATGCACTAGACATGCATACAGATTTGCGTAAATAGCTAATAGAGATGTGTAAATAGATACACCCAGATATGTATACACTCAAATGACCACTTCAAAGAGAATAATATGACTAAATATGAAAATTTGAACTCAAATGACAAAAGTGAAATTTTGAATAGCTATTAAATGAGACTTTGAAACACGATAATATGGCTAAATATGTAAAAAGAATAGGCTTGTTTTATTTGTACTTCACTTCTTTTTTTAATACATGACTAAGCAAATATTATTTTGAATGGTACGGGACTTTAGTCTCAAACACAGCTTTGTACTAAGAACAAGAGCTCACCCGTAGATGTTCAGCAATGTCCTTCTCATCAACATTGCAGATTATTTTGTCCTTGTCAGTTTCTCGTATGTACACCAGCATGTACGCATTTGAGTATTTTGTAAATTTGAAAGGAGTGTTATTAAATCCAGGGTTTGTCTGTGGTAGCTGTCAAACCATGACAAAATTATGAGAAAGGACTAGAACTCAGGTAAGACAAATGACTGAATAACAGGTAAAAGATGCATTAGTCCATGAAGAATAAAAAATACATACCTCTTCCTCACCACCATACTGCTCCTCTAGTGCCCTCTTTATATCTTCTTTTGTTACTCTCTCATCATCAAATTTGTACCTGAGGAACACAAATCTTAACGGCATGATAATAGAATAATGCTCAGCATTAGCAACAAGCCACCACTTTCTGTGTGTCCTATATGCATTTTTCATAATTCAAGGTATGCAATGTGTGCATTCATACATACTTCTGAGAATTTCTGAATGAGAATCCACAACTAGGATTTATGTAACAAAATCATGAAAATCAATTCTAAGTTGTCTACACACACAACGTATATGCACAGTTGAGTGGATGCATGACAGAAAAATGAAGAATCAGATGCGTACCACTGATCAGAAAGCGTCGGCCTGATAAAGGCGTAGTAATGTCCACCATGCACCCCACCACTGTGTACCAATACACTGCAAACAACCACCAAATGCCTAAGTACAATATGATCCTATCTATGCCAGAACGGTCAGAATATTATAGATTTACAAAGTAATATCAAATTCGTGAATCAATTCAGCAATGGGATTTAAAGAGGAAAAATTCTTCCCCAGCCTTTAGTTATAAGTAAATATCCTATATATTTCAGAGTGGTAAGAAAATAAGAACAGGTATTCATGTGAACATCAATTGACTTAATTGTTCCTTAAACTACACAACATTGCCTTTTTGAACAAAAGAAGCATGTATACCAAACGTACAAAATAAGACAAAATTTCAACTAAAGGAACAAAAGCAGTGTGCAAAATAGCTAATTCAGCACTCCAGGCATCTGCTGGATGTCAATCAAAGTATCCTTGCAGCAAAAACTGTCTGACCATATCAATATGCTAAAGGACAGATGGTAAATTTGGTTGTTTGTAAATATACTGATGTCAGAAACAGGAGATTCGGCTAAACATGCATAGCCATTATTGTGAGAATTTAAACTCGTCAGCACTGGAGTCCTTCTCATTTATTTACCACTAATTAGTGAATCTCACATTTATTATTACTATGCAGAAAGAAATCACAACAAAAACTAGGAGATTTACTTGAGCAGAATGGTCTGTGATTATGACAGATAGTAAAACTGTTGACATATTACCTGTGAAGTGTGTAAAGGTTACGAACACTCCTATCAGCTTCAGGTGATAAATATTTTCCATTCTCTCGATCAAGGTCAAGTTGCAAAGGGAACTCATAACGGTCATTAATCTGCAGAATGAGAATGAAAAGAAGAGCTCTAATTTGTTATGTTGAAGGAAGAAAAAACAATATTCAAGTAAGTCATGTAGATTAAAATTCAAAACCACAAATGCCAATCTATACATATTGAAGAAATAAATTGTAAATAAACTGTGAAGCAACCAGAGTCACTATCAACTAAATTGAACTTCACTCAACTGGCTGCCTAATTGATAGTATTTCGTACAAATTTGATGATAGGAGTCGATCCCAAATGAAAG
The DNA here is from genome assembly GCA_963682095.1 of Potentilla sterilis. Taxonomy (NCBI): domain Eukaryota; kingdom Viridiplantae; phylum Streptophyta; class Magnoliopsida; order Rosales; family Rosaceae; genus Potentilla; species Potentilla sterilis. The sequence continues at coordinate 29,024,017 of OY821755.1, read as the reverse complement.
ACTTCACCACAACAGAAATGTCATTTTATACATTTAATTTGCACATGTGACTGTGTAAATTAACTTTCACAAAGGGAATATAAACCATGATTTCAGGTCCATTGACTCAAATTACTTACAGGAATAAGAATACACACTATAATAAGGGAATTCAGGATAACAATGCACAAATAATAGAGAGAATGAATCGAAGGAAGTTATGTAAGTTCCAACCTTCACCATGGTGTCTCGCATAAAGTCATACTCAAACCGTTTCAGTTGAAGTTGAAGGACAGGCGGAAAGTCAATGAAGAGCACACCTTTCTTAGCATCCTGAAAAATATTATGAAAAGCGCAAAATGGTCATCAAAGACGTCTGGCGCAAAAGAACTATACTTTCCCATGATAGCCAGTAAACAAAAGGACAAAAACTTTAAATGCACACTGCACCAGCCCGTTAAAGATGGGATGTTACAGTCCAGCCACAAAGCAAACATCAAAGACAAAATCTTTTACCCAAACAATGTCATGGGTCTTATCAATTATCTTCCGTTTCCAGTGCAATGTGATACACAAATGTCTAATATTCTACTGTGATTCAAGTATGAATGTGTCATAACTTCAAATATACATACCACGCAGTGCAAGGACCTGTTAGTGAAAAGTGGCTTCTGATATCACAGCCTTAATAGCTCCAATAGTAGATAACAACCATAGAGCAACTCATGTATCAGTGCATCATACAGAACTTAATATATAGAAACGGGCATAATGCAAACTCCCATATATAAACTTATTATATAGAAACGGGAATGAACAAGACTTATAGTAATATTTATATATATGCGTGTACGAATAAGCAGACAGCAGGATAATTTAGCATTAGAAAGAGATGAGTGATCGTTCCTCTCTCATTTTTTTGATGTTCTGTCCTCTAAATTACACATAAAAAGGCTTGAGTCAGCCATGACATTCCCCTGTAATTGTGAAACTAAAGAACTTGCCTTTGGTACATGTACACCAAGATTTGGCTGAACAGAACATTCAATCCAAGTAACAATGTAAAAGGTTCAGGAAAGCCCAGAGTAGCTCACCAGTTGGGGGGGGGGGGGGGGGGGGGGTGAGAGAGAGAGAGAGAGAGAGAAGGGGGAGTAACACATGGGTTCTTTTCACACAAGGTGGCGAGAGCTAGACAGTTCAAGAGCATATTGTAAAGTGTTTAAAATACCGATTCCCTTCGCTTTGGTAATGATTCACATGGCTTCTTTTCACAAGAAGAATAACACGAGTTCTTTTCACAAGGTGGTGAGAGCCAGGCAGTTCAAGAGCATATTGTTAAGTGTTTACAACATCAAGGCGGATATGATTCCCTTTGCTTTGTTAATGAGTCACCTACTAAGAAAAATGAGGCTTGCCGGCTGAGAGAGTCCCAGAAAGCCATTTATTTCTTCAAGAATAACCCCTTGAATCACACAAAGAAATAGGGGGTAGGTTGCGGCTCTGGAACCTAAACCAATGCTAAAGAATGGGGATATCTCGTTGGGAGAAAGCGGAAGAAAAGGACTTCACAGGCAGAGCTACTGATCATCGCCTTGGTAAGCTATTGCTTCACCAAATAGCTAATCGAACGTGAGCCCCTCCTGGGACTGGACTTCGATGACTCGCTCGGTTTTTTTTCCATCTGTTTTTTTTTCAATCTTATGGTTTCAGATTTATTAAGAATAGCTTGAGGCAAAAACAAATTTTGGATTAAAAATGATAAGTAAATAGCGACTGAGCACAAGGTAGACATCTATGCTTGCAGCTATAATCTTACTCAAATCGATGAACATAGAAACTCACATAAGTCCATGGCCCGCAAATTGAATAGAGTTACCAACCTGTAATCCATTCTGTTCAGCATGATACTTGTTATCGCCCTCAAGACGTTCAACTTCTACATACTTATCAAAAGAAGCATATACATCACGACACCCTTTGACATCAAGCTGAAGGTCTGTTGCAGGCATGTAAAAAGAATAGTGTTATCCAAGCAACAGCTTAATCAATTGTTGTGTGGAAGCAAAAAAAATTTATATACAAAATACAGTACCATAAAATGACTCCTTCCTTGTAGATTTATAGTCCACATTAATGCATTCGATATAGTTCATATGGTGACCTTCAAATAACTTCTGTATGGTTCCTTCTACAACAGTCCCCTGTGAACAAAGTAAGAGAATATTAAAAGCTCTGAAAAAGTTTATCAAGCTACAAAACTCGTTATCTGATTTTTCTTGTGAACATAAGAAAGGGTCATCAATTTAAGTCTAACGACATACCTTCATTTTGTCTTCAAGTTTTTCACACAAAACTCTATTCAGTTCTTGCACATCATGCTGCATAAATGAATCATATGTATCCCATCCAAAAGACTTTGTCAGCTCTTTTGTTGCAACACTATTGTCACTGTACTGGAGTTTGTAAAATAGACTCTGAAGAGCCAATGGAATGCTTTGTGATGGCAAATCATTCTCCGTCGTGGGCATATGATAAACAGCCTGAAATATATATCCAAGATATTGAAGCTCTTCTCATCACAACAGTGTTTTCTTTAAAGATAGCAAACCAAATAAGTTACTGTGAGGTAGAAGAAAACATGGCACACAGCTAACCTTTCTAAAATAAGGAATATGATACAGAGTCTGCAGGAGAGAGTTCATGTAGCATGTTGCTCCTTGGTTCTTAAGCCCAACATACCCCGTTTCCTTCTTTGAGTCATATGTCCAATAATCTACAACCCTGCGAACGAGAACCTCCGCTTCAATTATAACCGCATCATTCACGAGATAACCTCTGCTGGGGTCGTACAGTTCACCAAGAGGCATAAAGGATGTGAAACCCCAATCACTTTCCCGTGCATTGAACTGATGTTGTGTGTCTGTATCATGCAACTAGGATAGAATTAATATCTATAGCGTCACTAAAATGTGCTTTCTGCATGTTTTTTTATTTTTTATACTGATACAACAAATCGATACCACCAGAACTCCAATTACTTCAAGCTTAACCCTTAAATACTATCAAAGTTCAAAATGTCAAGGGCTACCTAGAGCAAATAAATGGCAAGAAAAATAAAAACATAACTTGCATAAGATGTGCTCATATCCCCAATTGTCTAACACTCATTGTGCAATGAGTTCATCTGATGCAACTCAACTTTTATTGGGCTATGTATGTTCTAAAAAACTACAAAGTGGAACTAATCTTATATATCAACAAGAATAAGAAAAAATATTCTATGCTACTTTCTTGAATTTTACAAATGACAAACCACCCCTGAACTCATTGCTTAAAATTACCACCCACATTATCATAGCTTAAAGAATAAAATTATTATTCTGTCCAAAGAAAGAAATGAACTTGTCACACAGTAGGTGATTTGTATAGAAAATATCCATGGAGGTACCTTTGCGTACAGAATACTTGTTATGAACTTGATTGATAACTCCCAAGCTAAATTGTGCATATCTACTCCACCCATATGGCAAATTTGATGAATCCGCAACATCCAAATACATAGACAAATGATCCACATTGTTTCCCTTGGGAAAAATAAGCACACGCCTGCCATAGCAAGGTAAAGAGATACATATCAAAGAAAACAAAAGAGAAACAAGTATATTAAAGCAAAGCATCAATGTTAAGAAGAAAGAGATAGTGACAATACCATTTATAGCCACCAACAACAAATACGTCAGAATAAAGCTTCTTTGTATTCATCCTAGAAAAGTTGTCAATTCTCCATGTGAATCTCGAAGAAGGAGGATCTTCTACTGGCTGGTTCTCCACATTATTAGCATTTTCAGGTTGTGCAACAACTAACGATTTGCAAAAGGCAACAAAAGAAAAGAAATAGGTTACAACATTTTCATGCTCCTGGTACTTCACAGTACAGATCAACAAAATGTAGCACAGTATGGGATGATATAAAACACTGACATTATTAAACTAGAATGATAAAGTTTTTTTGCTAACTATCGCTAAGCAACATTGACATGAATTGTTATGGATAGATATATCTGAGAAGCTTTGAACTCTTTAGTTCGATTTTACTTCAAAATACTTTGCATTTAGTTGAAACACCACTAGTCTACAACCTAATCCCTAAAAATCAACAAAACTCAGCATAATAACAAAGACTAGCTGAACAGATCAGCATACCTTCCATGGGCTGGTGATTGTTTTCGGGCAAATCCGAAGGCGGAACAAGCATCTCCTCGTCCTCCTGTTGCTGCAACAAACGACAAAACAGTCAAACACAAAATCAGAGCCGTTCATTTGGGGCACAAACCAAAAACCACAAGCCCTACAATCAATTCCAACAAAACCCTAAAAATCCTAAACACCAGTCCAAAGAGCAACAGCGAAATCACAACACAGCGAATAGCAAAGCCCTAGACAGTCCCAGAATTGCAGTTCCTTCTTCCAAATAGCGCGATTAACACACAGTAATACTAGCGACGACGAACAAAGCAAGAGAGATTGAAACAAACGCCGAAGCTCTATAAACCGCGTATTACATCCAAACAAGGCCACAGAGAGATGCATGTAAAGCTTGTAGAGAGAGAAAGAGAGAGAGAAGCGTACATCGATAGGGGCAGGAGTCATAACAGTCATGGCGGAAAGGAAGCTCGGGGGAATGAGCCCGGAGCTGTCTTGAGAGTGTGAAGAGAGAGGAGAGAGAGGAGAGAGAGTAAAGGGGGTGCAGTGAACACACACGAAATGGCGATCACCAGAAGAAGAAGCAGGGTCGAGGAGAGAGAAACACAGAGGTTATGGTCTTCTTTGCCTCTTTATATGTCGATTGGCTACTTTCGTAATTTCCTCACCACTTCATGATGGTAGACGGACAAAATTCCCCCTGTGGGTTACCTTTCCCAGGCCCAATCATCAGAAACTACTTGAAAAGCCCAAACACTTGAAATATTCCTGTAATTTTTTCTTTTTTCGGAGATCAATTTAAAAACTTATCTAGGTAGATCAAAATAATGAAATAAATCAAATAATCGAATCAATTCAACATGAATCGTTCGTGTTCATGATTATTTATATAATTATTATAAATATTTTAACGGTGAAGATGACAATATGTGACCGAAATTAATTTGGTTCAAAAGGTTTGTAGGCTTCGCTTCTTCATAGTTTGTAACTTTGTATGCTAGAGTTAGGGTCACACTCTGAATGTTAGGGTCTTTGTATGAGGCCCTATATAGAAGAAAACAACGCTATTGATTAAGACTTTTTTTTTAAAATATTAAATAACTCACGCATTCTTACATATGTCAATGAGATTTGAACATATGACCTCAACGTTGTCAGTTAAGTTACTTAACCAACCAAGCCACAGCTCACTAACGCTATTGACTAAGACCTTAAAAAAAGGTGTGGCGTGGTTATTTGAGTAATCAGTGCGAAGCAAATTCAACAAAGCATATCAATCAAAGAAGTTGGAAAACCAGTTCCAATAATGGGTATTTAATCTTCCACATCAACCGTAAGATAATATAATGATCTTCCATAACCTTAGCTTGCCTTATTAGTCTGCCACTCCTTTCAAGTTTCGACCTTTGAAAAAAAAAAGCCTTTCTATGGTCTTAGGAAAGCAACGAATTCTAGAAACTAGGGGTTTGGACACCCTAATACTATATGTAAATGGTTGGACAAAATACTGGTCACTCCTTATACTTTTAGAGTCTTGACAGTTTTAGTCATCGTGTTTTCAATTTCAACTGGTCACTCCTCGTAGTCTCAATTTTCGATCAATTGGTCTAATCTGTTCAAAATGGTTGTTAACTATTTTCTAATTTCCTCAAATGCCCTTAGGTGTTGTTTTATTATTTTTGTTCTTGTTTTCTTTTCCTTTTTCTTTAAAACCAAAACCGAAGAATACACAACTCACCATGAAAGGCTATGTAACCCAATTAAGTTTGAGCCTTATTGGCAAAAAAAAAATAAAAAATTCCGCCTAGTGTAATAGTGTTGTTTGTAAGCTTAATTATATGAAATGGTAGTTATTTATATAATTTCATTCGTGAGAGCTTAGAGAGTGCTGTTAATGCTAAAGATGATGATGATAATTTATTTTAATCTCATTTTGATTTAAATAGATATGATGAAGATTTGATAGAATTTTATTTCATCGTGATTATGATGATGTTATTTGATTTTGTTAGCAGTATGTATCAAATTAATTTGTATATTTTTTTTTCTTCCCGATTGCAATCAGTTTGCAATTGTAAAATTCTTGAATTGAAGATCGACAATCATAAACCCAGATATTCTGGAGCTTCTCTCGGTTTTGGTTTTGAAGAAGAGAAAGTAAAAAAATAAGAAAAATAACCTAAGAGCATTTGACGAAGTTGAAAAATAGTCAATAATCATTTTGGATGAAATAGACTAATTGGTAGAAAATTGAGACCACAAGGAGTGATCAGTAATTTGTTCTAAATGGTTTTATCTCAAATTTGTTAACTCTGTAAGGCTCTACAGTGAAATACTCTAATGTGAAAACATAGTAAATACTATTTTTTGACAGGATTAGTGTGATTAGGGTGTGTTGCCATGCCCACCCAATCGATCTCTTTATGTTCTTGTTCTTAATTTCTGAATTCTGAGCCTCTTAGAATGTTTCAGAAAAGAAGAACAAACATAGAAAATTTGGCTTGTAATTTCTCCCTTTCATTCTCCTCTCGCATTCATATCAAATGGAATCATGAAGAATCTGAACCCAATTTTTTTGTGTATAACAGTAGAAGTACTATCTCCAATTAAATTAAGGGTGCGATTATTGCTTTTCCACAATCTACTTTGTTCACCCCACAAACTATTGAATTATTGAAATATTAAAATACTCTGATATAAAATTACACTAAAGGACAATAAGTTGTTAAAAATTACAGTTTCTTTTACTTTATACTAGCATATGCCCACACTCTACGTGTGAGTTAATGAGTAGTTTCTTAAATGATGAACCAGTTTCTTACAAAAATATCTCTATTAATTATATTTTGTTCAAGGAAGGTTAATTTCGTAACTTTTGGGGTGTATCTTGTCCTAATTATACAAGATTACTAATAGATTCAGTAGATAGAGAATCCCTGATTATTCAGGATACTTGATGTAATGTCTATATAAAGGTCTCCTTATCAATCAATAAGATTACGCTTTACTTATCATTTATTTCTCCTACAACACGTTATCAACGCGTTGCTCTTAGTCTTTTGCCTAATAGCCCAAAAAAAAAAAAAAAAACCCTAACCATAACCCTACCGCCGCCGGCCGCCGCCCTCCCTTCCTGCACCGTCGGCCTCTTCCCGACAGCACCTGCGCTACCGCTAGCCTGCAAGCCCCCCGGCTCCTGCCCGCGCCACGCCCCAGCTCCCACTCGGGAGCTTCCCTGCCCCTCCTGCTCGGCAGCCCTCTAGGCAGCTGACGAGTCGCATAACTGGGGTTAAACAACACACAATCTAAATACCCTACAAAATCGTCGTTAGCACATGATAAGTAGAGATCGTTCTATCCGGGGATCAAAAAGGGCAATCGCAATACAAAGCGTTAACAAAAACACACATATAAACATATGAACATGCATCGGTTTGGGGGGATTTTAGATTGAATTTTCCTAAGTTACTACTGCCCAAAATTAAACCTAAGTTAACTATATATAAGTGATCGACATTCTCACATTAAAATTATTACAAAAACACACAAGAACGCATAAGAGAACATGCAAGACTCGGCAGCAACACAAATTCAAGTTTACTAGACTCTACTTAATTCTGATTTCAATTAGGGCCTCAGTGGTTATCTAATCGTTACTAAACTTCACAAGTATTTAGAATCAACTCAGCGTCTAATCCTAAAGTTATACTAATAGTTTTTGAAAACACTCAGCGTCGAAATCAAACACGAAAAGCAATTATGCACGAAAGTCTTAAATCGAAAACATGTGTAAGGTATGACGTCACTCATCCTATTAGCATGCAAGTTTCTATGAATTATGGTAACCCTTTATAAACAACTTAGAATGAATTTACTCAGCGTCTAACTCGATCCTAGAATTGCTTTAGTAGATAAAATCGCAACCTACACAAGAGCCATGGCCGTGGCTTCATGTAAGCCTTGATTTTTATGCACGAATTCATGAAACTAATCGAATAAAAACCTAAAAATACATGAACATGCTACTGCCCTATTGTCTAATGCACGAATTCAAACATGATACATGTTGTAAAATTGTTTTTGATAAGAGCACAAAGTGCTATGTTTTTAATATGTTTCTACTTCCATTTATGCCTTGTTTAATCTTAATTGTTGTAAGATCGAGTCATTTAGTATAGTCGTGGATATTTGGTAAACTTATTGTGTTTTATTGTTAAAATGCCGAATTTAGCCAAGTTTTTCGTAAATCCTTGAGATTGACAAATTTGGTAAGTATGTCTTGTTCAAATATTATTTCCAAGTTTATATTTTCAGAAATCCAAGAATAGGAGAAGAACAAGAATAGACGAAGAACGAGAAGAGAAAAATGTGCCAGGAACAAGATTCGGAAAATCTGTCGAGCAGGCTGACATGCAGCCTGCCGAGAAACCTCAGTAAGCCTTGTCGAGCAGATGCCCAGAAGATGCCGAAGGCCATGACATGCAGCCTTCCGAGCTGCCGAAGATAATATGTCGACAGCCTGCCCAGCAGCTGCCGAGACGTATTCGAGCCAAATCATGCCGTGTTCGACACGTGTCCAAGAAGTATCTCAGGCGTATCCACGTATCCCTGTCGAGGTCCTGCCGAGTTGCAGCCGTATCGGATACGATGCCGATACGCTGTTGAGACACCTGTGCCATCTGCTGAGAAGCTACGCAGAAGCCTGCCTATATGCTGCTGGTATCCCTGCCGCTGTATCCGATACCTGCCGGTAGCGCTTGGAAGCTGCCGAGAAGAAAGAAAACTGCTGAGAGGAGCTTCCGGGTGGCTTCCAAGTATACAAAACGTGTCCTAGGCCTGTAAGGGAAGGAGAAAACGCATGCAAAACGTGTGAAGACCAAGTCCAGGACTGGCAGCTGCAAAAGGAACCAAACCTAGTCCAACTAGGGAAAGGAAATCCTACACCTTTTCAATATGGGAAACTATAACACAAGAAGATTTCCTATCTCGTTTTTGTCTAGGAAAAGTCACAAACCATGGATTCCCTTCTCCTATATATAGAGGCCGACACCTCTTCTCCAAATTGTCACATTCCGAAGCAAAACACAAACCCTAAGCTCTACCAATATTCAGCCAAAAGTCCTACGTAGAATAGCAAGCCAAAAACCACCACAACCTCAAAACTCTTCCATATACCGTACCAAGTTCTCCAAAGTGTTATCTAATCTATCTCTTACCCTTTCTTGGTTTGTATTTTATGTAGTTATGTTAGGTTTTATCTATGAAACTTGCATGTATTTTTGGTTATCGTTTGTATGTCTATGTATGAAACGATTACGAATTTGGTTTTATAATATGCATGTTAATTTCGTACTTAAGTTGTATATAAGGGTTTTCAAAGATAAAATACGAATTGCATGTTAAAATTGTAAGGAAAATATGTAACAAGATAGTAACTAGGTAATCGGCAAGCATGTTAACTTAGTTTAAACTTGTACTTGGTTAATTCTTTAAATTCGTAGGCAACTAAGATGTCTGCCCTATACAATTTCAATGTATTTTTGGTGTCGATCTTACATGCGAAATAAACATAGGTCGAGTCTAGTGACGCTTTCTTGATTTGTGTTGTTTCCCAGAACTTGAGTGGTTTAAAGAATTTGCATGTCGATGCGAGAAGAGTGACGCCTTACTTGTTAACATGTCTCCAACTAAAAAAGACTTTCGTGCTTAATTGCTTTTCATGCTTGTTTTCGACTATAGGAGTTCTCAAATATGACAAGTATAACTTTAGGATTAGGCGATAAGATAATCTTAAAGTACTTGTGAAGTCTTAATCGATTAGTAAACCAATAAGGAACTAATTAGGTTGGAACTAAGTCGAGTCTAGAACACTTTATACTTGCTGCCGTGAGTCTTGTTATTCGATTGTTATGTGTTTTGACTGCTTTTGTGCTAATGCTTTGTGAAAGAATGTCGACCACTTGTACATAGTAAGTTACGATTTAATTTCGTGTCTAGGTAAAGTACGGCAGTCTACTGCCGTACCTTAGTCTTTAGGGCAGTAAGTTGCCGATCCTCTTTCTAATCCCCCCTACATGTGTTTCAATGTGTATATGTGTGTGAATTTGTGTTTCTAACCTTTTAACATGTCAGGTACCCTTAATCCCCGGACTGAACGATTCCTACTTACTATATGCTACTAACGTCTTTTGTAGGGTTTTAATTGCTTGTTTTGTAATCCCGGTTATGGCACTCGTCAGTTTTATAAAAACCAAAATAGAATTCGGAAATCTAATACAAAGTTACAAAACCAAGCATCAACGTTTCTAGCTACATATAACATAGACATTATACATAAGAAAATATAAGTCATGAGGTGGTAGAATCACACTTTAAGAACACCTTGAAGAGTGAAGCTCGACAGCAGGAATCGGTGACAAAGGGGTACGGGCATGGTGATGATTTGTGGTGGTGGTGATGTGTTTCGGCTATGTATTTTCTATACTAGAACTTCTGAACTTTGGCTAGAGTCTTTGGCTAGTACTTGTACCTTTATATAGGGGAAAAGGCTGAGAGAGAATCGGCAGAAACCTAGACAGCCTTTCGGCAGCCCCTAGGCAGCCTCGCCGCCGCCGCTCCCCGTGGAGGGAACCGACCTGGTTCCGGCTCCAAGCGTGGTGGCCACGCACCCAACCAAGCTTTGGCTCCTCGCTTCAAATGAGGCTCCAGGAATCATATTCAGCACGATTGCAAAGCTAGTAGAGATGTCCAAGTTGCCTACAAGAGACACAAGCAATATATGACTCAAGAAGCGAACTATGGAGACTTCAAGGAAGAAGACGATGAGGAAGATACTCACCTTACCGTCGATGACTTCCAACCTACTAGGAGTTTGATACTCTGGATTATGAATAAGTCTTTAAGCTTATGATTCATGTTCAAGTTTGATTACGTTGTTATTTTGGCTTATTTTTAGTCATAGTTCACGACTTTGTTAGATAAGTCGTTTATTTAAAACACCCTTGATGTACTTTTGAGTTGTCATTAATAAAATTTCTCTTATTCAATGAATGAAACGAGAATTACATCCCTTACAAAAGCATAAATGGTTCAATGCGTCAAATTTCCTATCGCATGATTATCTTGAGTTCACCATGGCATTGGTGATGTTAACTCATATCCGAAACAAAATCACAAAAACAAAATAAGGAAATCGCGAAATTTCGCAAATGCATGCCCGACCATGCCTCAGCAGCGCTTAGGCAGCCTTTCGGCAGCCCCTTGACACGTTATCGGCAGCCTGCCAGCAGCTCGGCAGCACCTCAGCTGATACGACCCGAACCTCGAATTACCTTTTGACTGTTTTATCTTTTATTTTTACCTTTCAGGAATCGTTTTTACGATTTGAAAGTTCTATAAGTTGACTTTTAAATGAGTTGACCTGACCAATGATTTTATTTCATGACGAGGTAGAAGACGTTGAAACGAGATCGTGGACACGTGGCATGTTTATTTTGGAGTTCGTCTGAAAAAGTTACGATGTAAAATACGTAACTTTCCGATTTTGGGCGAGTATAAATAGTCGGGAGGAAAAATTTCCCGAAAGGGAAATCCCCTATTTTCTTTTTCTTTTTCTTTTCTTTCTTTTCCTTATTTCTCTTCTTTCTCTCTCCTCTCCCCCGACTCGGCCCGAGCTCCACCCGAGTCTCCGTCGTCCGGTCGAACTGGGTCGGCGCACCGGTCCCGTTCGGACCGTCTCCTTCTCCTCTTCCGTTCTGTGGCAGCGGCACGGCGTGAAACGCCGCCGTTTGGCCTTGCCACGACCGAGCAGGTTCGACACAGTCGAACCGGAGCTCCCTCCTCTAGCGGCCGTTCGACCCGATACCGGTAGGAAAAGGAAGGTCTTGGCTTGTGCAATCCTTCCATGAAAGGAATTGAACCAGTTTGCACCAGGTAAGGAGAATTCAGAATTTGAAATTTCTAGGGTTTTTGATTCCGAATTGGAGAGTTGTGTAATTGATGTTTTTGGTGGATTTGGAGGCTAGAATTGGGTTTAGGAAGATAATTGAAGTCGATTAGATGTTGTTTGATGTTGAATTGGTTGAGTTTTGGAGAAATTTGAATATGGGATATTTTGGCCGCCGTGTCGGCCACCGTATGCGGCGGCTGCGTGAGTTTTTGGCGGCGGAGGTGACGGAGATGAGTCCCCGAGGTGGTGGCGACACTACTATGAAAATTTGGAGTCGATTGGAGGTGTTTTTGGCCTCCTGTGGCGGAGGTGCTGGCGGCGCTGTTGCTCCGGCGGTGGTGGCAGCGGTGCGACTGTTCCGGCGGCGAGAGGTTGAAGATGATGAATAGTGAAACAGTAAAAGGTTAAAATAAAACAGTAAAAGGTGAAAAGTAAATGGTAAAACAGTAAAAGTAAACAGTAAACAGTAAAAGTAAATGGTAATTAGTAATTGGACTTTATCCATTTACTGTTTGACTTTCACAATTACTGTTTGACCTAGAATAATTACTGTTTGACCATTAAAATTTACTGTTGACTTACCGTAAATAGATAAAAGCTGTTTTAAAAGGGTTTTCACGACGAGATAACTAGTAAAAGGATTGATCGAACACGGGGTGGGTGTCCTGAGTAATTTTGGACGTCGATTATTCGGTATTGAGGCGTAATTCCTATACCGATTGTTTCTGTTCAAACCCGTAGGCCTGACAGAGACTGGTGGATCTTGGTGTGATTCATTCCAGTAAGTCCTGCTAACTAAGGGGAATACCGGGCGGGCCGGTCTTCTCCTCTCCGATGCCTAAGTTAGTACCGTTGGGATAAATGGATAACTTAAGCGGGAACAATAAGTAGTTGGAGAGTTGGTTACCTATTAATGAGGGTAGTTGAGGCCCTTATATAGGTTGTCGAGTGTGAGGTCTGGTCTCACTCTTCGATGTGGGACTGATCCCCTTCTGTTCATATATTGGGGCAGCTTTGGTGGTCTGTTCAGCAGGCTGGCGCCCCCGGCTCCTGGGCCCTGGCCATAAGGTAGGTTGTTGGGCCCCGGGTCCGGGTGTTAACGATCCTGCCCCGGGCCATGGACCGGGCCCGGGTGGTGTGGCTGCAGGTCTGTGGGCCTGGATAGCCCCTCTGTGGCTACCGTCAACAAGTCCCCCAAGTTCACGGACAGGTGCAATCTTGAATGGGGACTTAAATATGTCTTGCTCTGCAGGCTCGCAGACCCGCAGGGTTACCGACCCAACGGTGCCCTAGTCCCCCAAGTCCGCGTTAAAGATTGGGCTTGGCCGGGCGGTCGAGCAGAAAGCCTGTTATGATAGTGCGTGGTGATGTGAGTGCCTGTTCATGATGATGTGCAACAGTTATGAGTATGAGTTGTGATGATGATGGTGTGGTGCTTGAGTTCTGTCGTGCCCTGCATATGGAACGGGGTGAACCCAGACGAGTACATGGGATGATAATGTGGCGTTGAAATCCGCCATGCTATGCATATGGGATGGGGTGAACCCGGATGAGTGCATTCCGCAAGGACTCGACCGGTGAACTGTCATGTCGGAACGAGTCAGGTATGAAATGCTCCGGGAGGACCCGGCCGGTGAACTGCCATGTCGGAACGAGTCCCCAAGTGAAAATCGCTACCCACGGTGGTACAAACCGGAGAATATGTCCTGTGTTAGAGGTTAATTCCCTGTGGGGGGTTGCGGCCATGTTATAACATCGGTCAGCACCCGCTGATTCGTCCCAGCTTGTGTTGGAATAAGTGTGGGGTAATGTGCAGGGTTGCGAGCTTGCGGGGAGACCTGTTGGGTGCGAGCCAACAGATCTACCGGTGGGATGTTGCGGCCGTGTTAAAGCACCGGTCAACATCCGCTAGTTCTTCTCAACCTGAACGTTATAGGCGCGAGGTTATGTGCAGGGTTTCTGCGGGGAGATTTGTTGGGTGCGAGCCAACATGTCTACCGGTGGGATGTTGCGGGCGTGTTAAAGCATCGGTCAACATCCGCTAGTTCTTCTAAGCCTGAACGTTATAGGCGTGAGGTTATGTGCAGGGTTTCTAGCTTGCGGGGAGATTTGTCCTGTGTTAGAGAAACAATTCTCCCGGTGGGGTGGCCCGGCCATTTGTCCCCCATATTTTTCACAGCTTTGTGTGATGCAGGGTTTCTAGCCTGCGGGAAGATTTGGCCTGTGTTAGAGGAACAGTTCTCCCGGCCAGTGATCCGGTTGTTGTTGGGTGTACCACTGATCGTGTCACAGCCCTTGTTCGTACAAGCGTGATGTATGTGCAGGGTTTCTATCCTGCGGGAAGATTTGTCCTGTGTTAGAGAAACAACTCTCCCGGTTTATAAACCCCGATGTTTTGAAGCCTTGAGTTGTTGCTGGCTTGTTCGTGCCCGTAGGCGCGAACGAAAGTGACTAAACCGATGGAATGCCACAGAACCGATGTAATGCCAGGTGGAACCGGTGGAATGTATATTAACCGTTGGAATGCCTGTGAACCGGTGGAATGTATATTACCCGTTGGAATGCCGATGACAACGGCAGTAACCCGATGGGATGGCTTTCCTTGAATTGAGGTTGGCGCTTGGGGAAGTGGTGGGGGGCTGGACGCCTCGGTTCTCACCCCCATCTCCTTCAATTGCCGTTTGTAGGCGAGGCAAGTGGCTGACATGCATTGAAGGAGAAAACCCATCAGTCCCATCAGTTATGATGGCGTGGGGATTTTACCGATTTTGGGACACGTGTCAGTAGGGAGCGGTCTGAGATGGAAGACCCGGATTCGCAGGCGTTTGACTTGCCCCGATTGAGTATTTTGGGGGGATTACAGGGGTGCGTAGGGTGCCAGACCTGTCTATTAAAGGCCTTCCTTGTCTTCATTGTTTACTCTTTTTTTTTTGCTCTTGTTTGAGAGAGAAGAAGAAAACGCTGGAGAGGAATCCAGAGAAAGTTCTGTGAAGGTATTCTCGCTCTATCTGTGCTTCAGGCGTGCTTGCTCTTACATACGATTGCTCGGTGTTTTCCCAGGACTGACTTTCCTCAGTTGTGCATAGTAATCGGTAAGTTTCGCCTCATTTGTTTCTGTTTTTTCTTTGTTGGTTCTTGTTTTGCGGGGGTTTTCTTTTGCCGGGGGATCCCTATCGCAACGGATGAGTTGTTTGGAGCGGGGTATCTGCGGCAGATTTGGGGAGCAGCCGCAGAGTGTGCTGTTTTAGGTTGTCGCTGACCGGCGGTGGGGTTTTGCTTTCCTCCCCCTAGGTTACATTGATTCTGTGAGCTCTTATGGAACTTCTGAATCGGCCGCCAGACGACCTGTGACGGACGATGAGGAAAGGTTGGAGGATTGGCTTACGTCGGTTTCCTCAGAGTCAGAAGCCGTCGCCCGCTCCCGTGGCGAGGCCTCGCCGTCCGGGCCTCTGGGGCATGAGGACTTCCCCCATGGGGTACCCTTTCCTGGTACCTCGCCCGTAATTTACACGATTGGGGATGGGGAAGGGGTTTTGTTGTGTGACGAACCGGAGGGTACCATGAGTCCCGCAGAGGTTGCCGCCTTCCAGGAAACATGGAGTATCCTGGATGAGGTGAAATTACGGCCGCTGAATCCCGGAGAATCGGCTTGTAACCAGGAGAAGGGTTGGGTTGCTGTTCATGGAGAGCAGTTCCGTCACGGGTTCTCCCTCCCGCTGCCAGACTTCGTGCAGTACATGCTCAGCGCTCTGCACGTGTCTCACGCGCAGCTTTCCGGAAACCAGTGGAGGCAGCTGCTGAGCCTTGGTTATCTGTACGAGCTGTCCGTGATGAGCATGCTGACGGTGAATGAGTTCCGGGCATTGTACAGACTGTCCTTCTCGAAAAAGAAAGGGTGTCGGGGTTGCATCACCTTTGGCGTCCGACACTTTAAGCCTATTATCACCCACCTGCCTTCCTGGCTGGACAAGAGTTGGAGGAAGAAGGTGGTGATGGCAGGGGGGGGGGGGTGGCAGAAGAGGAGGAGGACGTATCGGGTTCCTGGTGCTTTCCAGCCCCTTGGCGACCAATCATACGTACTGTTTGAGTTGGAGCGGGATAGGATTGCCACGATATTCGGGTGCTGGTCCGGGCTTGAGCGAAGCTCCTACAACTTCATACGGCGAGAAGTGTTGGAGTACTGCGGCCTGGGGCGGGATCCCGGTGCGTAGTGGGGATTTTAGCAGTGAAGTTCCCGCTGACCGAGTTTATACTACGTCTAACTCTTTGTTTGGTGTTATGTAGGTGCATCTTCCCGGACGGTCATCAAACCCGCTAACACGCTGTCCATGGATGGTGAGGATCTTGTCTCGAGGCTGAAGGAGAAAGGGGAGGTCGTTTAGCGGACTACGGTGGATCGGGAGACTGGCCGGCTTAGCATCCACGCCGAGCCGGTGGCCGTGGATGTTGTGGATGAGGACTACGTTTTAAGGCGTGTGAAGACTCATGCCGCGGGATCCTCAGCGGGGCCCGGGAAGGGAAAAACCACTGGCGGGCCACCAAAGGTTCCTGGTGGAACGGATAGGATTCCACATCGAGTGGGATCGGTCCCACTTGTCACCAGGGTCTCCTTACCTGGCGCACAATCTTCTTCACCGGTCGACCTGGGTGAGAAGAGGAGGAGGATCATAGACGTCCCGCCTTCCGCACTGGTGACGCTGACTGGTCGGTCGTCTGGTGAGAACTTGGCGAAACGGCTTAAGTTGACTAGTGGTGGGACGAGTAATGCTAGGGATAGAGCCACTGCGGCTTCTAGTTCTGCCGCACTGCAGAGTAGTCCCGTTCCGGTGGAAGAACCGAGGAGGGGAGGTCCGGAAAGCCTGTTCGTCCGGAACCTGTTGGAGGACGTGACCAGCCTGGGTCTGGTTAGGCCTGGGGCCGCTGGAGCCCTGTCGGGGGAGAATCGTCAGAAGAGCAAGGAGTTGGTCCTCCGGGTAAGAATAGTTTGGTGCTACGGCACCGGTCGAACAACATTTTTTGTTGTTGTTTTGTTGTTTTTTTTTTTCTAATCGGTGGCCTGTCATTCTGCAGCTGTTGTACAATCTGTACCAGCCGGACCCGAGTGAGGAGCTGCCGGAGCTGAAGAAGCAAGTAGCCGTTCTGGCCGGCGCCCGGGAGCTCTTGGAGGCTGAGAAGTCCAGGCTTGAGCGGGAGAAGGCCAGACTGGAGGAGAAGGCCAGGAGGCAGGTTGCCAAGCTAGAGGGCCAGGTCCGGAGCCTCGAGGAGGAGAAGGCCAAGAGGCAGGTGGCCAAGCTAGAGGGCCAGGTCCGGAGCCTCGAGGAGGAGAAGGAGCGGGCTGAGGAGGAGAGGGCCGAGCTGGAGGCCAAGGTGGATGAGCTCTAGTTGGAAGCTGCCACTGCGCGTGCCACCACCGTCGCTGCGGCTGGAGAAGAGGACCCGGAGCTTTTCCAGCAGGTTATTAAGAAATATCACGATAGTGAGCAGTTTCTTGTCCTTCTGGAGAAGACTACGGAGGCGGGTATCGCCGATGCCTACGTGGAGTGGGAAAAGAAGGGGTACCTGAATACCTCGCAAATGCCGTAGGCACAGGCTGATGATGATATTGATGGGCAGCCGCGGGAGGAGGAGCAGTTGGAAGAGGAGGGCGGACCTCAGCAATCCGAGCCCGATGGGGAGGATGCGGCGGTTCTACCGAAGGAAGCCGGTGGACAGGCTGAGCCCGCTGGGGAGGAGGCCACGGCTCCTTAGGCAGATTTTTTTATTTTTTTTTTATTTTTTATTTTTTACCCCAGCTTGGTAAATTACTGGAATGGATTTTTTGCTCACAAGCTTTTGTGTTGCCTGCCTTTGGATTTTTGTAGTACCGGTGGTTTGCCTTGGATTTCGTTCAAAATAGTTGGAATATATATCTTATAATGTTACACCGACTGAACCGTTGGTATGCCAAGCTAACTGTGTTGGAAAAATTAGTACTTAGCCTTGGGCTCAAAATTTCTTGTGCCGCTTGACCTATCGCCGGGCCCGGGCGTGCTTACCAGCCCTGGTCCTGGTCCTGGGCGGTATCTGCCTGCCTTTCTCCTTGGTACCGCTGCAGCTTACCGCTATTAACTAACCCCTTCACCGCTGTTTTGAGGGCGATGCAATTGTTTGTCCGATGGGTAACCTCATCGTGGTAGGAGCAGTATTTGCCTGTTTGCGCCGAGGTGAGGTTCCCCTTTGGGTGCTTCCTCTTTAGCGGTGGGGGAATGATGTTCCCGTTCTTGTACAGAATGTCCTCGTACGAAGAGGTTAGAGTGGTGAAGACTTCTTGACGTTCCGCTGGCATGATCGCCAGGGGGGTTCTTGTCGGTAATGAGCGGGCCTGTGCCTGCCCTGGAGCTTGTCAGGAAAGGCTTTCTGCTGCGGTTGGTTCCCCCAGTTTCTAGCCAGTTTGTTGGGTTGAGCACCTTGGTCCTGGCCCCGCTGTCTGGTCCTGTTTTCTTGGCGGACCGGAAAGGGCTCCTCCCGCTTTCTCTTGTGCAAGTGATGCCCATAGGTTTCGTGGTCTGCCTGAGCGTGCCTGATGGCCATCGCCATCAGCTCATCGTACCCCTGCGGGAGCTATACCTGCACGGCGTAAGAAAATTTCCTTGGCCGGAGACCCTGCTTGATCGCCATCTCGGCGATCCCCTTGTCTATGTTCCTAACCCCGGCAGTCGCCATTTGCCAGCGGTTAACGAACGTCCTTAGCTCCTCGACATCTGTCTGCCTGCAGTTGAAGAGAACCGTCGATGTCCAGGCTCCTTCGACCCGTAGGATGAAGCGGCCGACAAATCGATCAGCCAGTTTCTCAAATGCCTGAACGGAGTTTGCCGGCAGCTCGTAGAACCAGCTGAGTGCCTCTCAGGACAAGGTTTCCTGGAAGATGTTGCAGCACACAGCGTCGGAGTAGCCCTTGGGGCACGTTTCAGACCGGAAGCTATCCAAGTGTTGGTATGGGCAGCCGGGTCCTAAGTACGTCACTTTCAGGGACTTTTGGTTACCAGATCTCCTGAATTCCAAAACCCGGTGCGAAAAGGGTCCAGTACATTCGCTGAATCGTGCACCTTCCAGTGGTCGCGCTGCCATTCTCTCGTTGGCCTCCATTTGGGCATTCATATCTGACACGGAGTCGGACAGTACTTGTAGTGCCCGTGCGGTCGGGATCATGGCTTCATCCTCGAATGAAACGTGTAGTTGCCGGGGGGCCGGCGTGCTCTTCGGTAGCTCTACGTCGCCCGGGGACTCCACCTCCTTGGGGTCAGTGGACCTTCCCCCGGATGATTGTTCCGCTTCGGGGTGCAGGAGCTGCCTCGGTGTGGATACATGTGCCCTTGCCAAAGCGGCGTTGCACTACTGTCCTCTTTCCAGGGCAGCCACCAAGGCAGCATTCACCGTCTCCATTTCCTAATACCGGGTGTTTGACTCTGCTCTATCCCAGTCGCTCTCCGCGCGCAGGCGATCGACTTCTGCTCTCATCACCTCTACCTCCCCCGCCATATCGTGCCTGTCGGGGCTATATGCGGTGTCCTGGTCGCTGTCGCCGGCTAGACTATCTTCCTCGTCGCTCGGGTCGTCCGAGAATGTCAGTGAAGGGCCGCGGTGCGTTAGTTGGTTACCTTCCGCCGGGCCTTTCCCGCGCGTGCTACCTTTGCATGCCCCTGGTGTGCCGCTCGGTCCCTAATAACTGCCGTCGGTCTGGCCATCTAGGCCGGGGGGCTGCTCTCGTATTGCGACCGGGGTAGCGATGAGCACTTGCTCTGGTAGGATCCGCTGATCCTCTTCTACATTTCTTTCCCGCCCCTCTTCTGAGCTTTCTGCCATGTTTTTTTTTGAACCCGCTCTTCTACCCGCTGGTAATGCAACATAACTTTTCGTAAAATCTTCCCACAGACGGCGCCAATTGTTTCTGTTCAAACTCGTAGGCCTGACAGAGACTGGTGAATCTTGGTGTGATTCCTTCCTGCAAGTCCTGCTAACTAAGGGGAATACCGGGTGGGCCGGTCTTCTCCTCTCTGATGCCTAAGTTAGTACCGTTGGGATAAATGAATAACTTAAGTGGGAACAATAAGTAGTTGTAGAGTTGGTTACCTATTAATGAGGGTAGTTGAGACCCTTATATAGGTTGTCGAGCGTGAGCTCTAGTCTCACTCTTCGATGTGGGACTGATCCCCTTCTGTTCATATATTGGGGCAGCTTTGGTGGTCTGTTCAGCAGGCTGGCGCCCCCGGCTCCCGGGCCCCTGGCCATAAGGTAGGCTGCTGGGCCCCGGGTTCAGGTGTTAACGATCCTGCCCCGGGCCATGGACCGGGCCCGGGTGGTGCGGCTGCGGGTTTGTGGGCCTGGGTAGCCCCTCTGTGGCTACCGTCAACACCGATAACTGAAAAGGGAAAAATTAGGAGGTTTCGTTCGAGTGAGGACGTCCGTAGATTTAACTTTTATAAATAAATTCCGAGTTTCGTAAAATTTATGATTACGTCCCTGTTACAGGTCGAGAGGTTACTCGACGTGACGAGAGCTCGGAATAGCGGCGCGCTCGGCCGTACTGTGAGTAGATTTTATTTTAAATAATGCATGCATATAATTATGAAATGCAATTTATTTTTATAATGTTTTAAGCATGAAATGAATTGTCGGTCTTCAATAATTCTTATATATATATATATATAAAACTCAGATGTTTATGAATTTAATATTTTTGTGAAATATGAATTTGAGTTATATATTTACGACTATTTTTAATAGTACGTACATTTATCCGAAAATGACATTTCTGGGAATTTTACGATTTCACTATTTATGAATTTCACAACATGTGAAACATGTCGTTGATATATATATATATATATATATATATATATATATATATATATAAATCAACGACATGTTTCACATGTATATGCTCTTTCGAGATTATTTTACGGCATATGAGATATGCCGGTGATGTATATTTTCTTCGAGGCTATTGTTCTATTTAATTATACTTATAAGCCTCCGATGTGCGGTTGAGAACCGTACTGATTTATGATATATAGGGGAAGTGTGTTTTCGGTTTTGTTTTCGGATTTTTCACCATACTAGGGTCCATATATGTTTATTGCTAGCTAGCTTGGTCACCTGATCCCATGTGAGGTGACGACTTGACCATATAGGTCAAATTCACATCGGTGGTCGACGTGTACAGGTAGCGTGGGACGCTATAGAGAGTCTTAAAGAAGAGGGATTCTGACCCTTAGCCTTGGAGGCTCATTATTATATGGTGGTTAACATTCCCCTATTTTTTATTCGATTTTAGTAAACGGCCAATGGGATTGGCCTAGTGATATATATTTTATATATTTGGCTTTCGGGAATATTTTCTCTTATGAGGGTTTCATTTATTTAATAAATTCCCGAACCAGCGGGGCTGGATTTTTATTACAAGAATATTTGGGAATGGGCTAATGGGATTGGTCCATATATATTTTATTTGATTATTCTATATACCAATGGGGCTGGGTTTTTACTACAAAAATTATTTGGGATTCGGCCAATGGGATTGGTCGTGATATGTTATTATTGGTTTTCGAAATAATTTCATTTGAAAATATTATTTGTTCATTTGATATATTAGCGAGGCTGATTTATGACGATGATTTTTCTGAAACGTGGGACGTTTTATAAAAATGCATGCATAGTGGTTTTCAATTATAAAATATTGGGAAAGTGATGTAATACTTTTTATATAAAGTATTATTCGATATTGTTTTTATCCACTTACTCTAACGTTTTTAAATTACTTTCCCCTGGGCCCTTAGTTTTAAATCGCCCAGTGTGCAGACTAGTTATCAGAGGTCAAGAGTACTCGGAGTCGAGGCATAGCTATCATCGTTGTCGCTTCCGCTAGGTGGGATCTGTGATCCCTTTTTCTTACATTCTTGTTATATTTTCAATTGTATTTCCAGTTCATTGTATTAGGTTGCTCTGATTACTTGTGAGTTAATTGAGTATAAATTGAGCTTGATTTTGGTGTTTTATTTGTGGCGGTTGTTGTGATTTGGGGAGCAGGTGGCTCCAGGTGTTAAGGTTGGAACTGGAATTTAGAAGTGTTTTGGTTGTTGCAGGTTTTAGGGTTGTCCATCTTAAGATTGACTTATCGATTTATCGATAGAGTTAGTCTTAAGGTGGTCCCCGCAGGGCCTTATCCGGGTTTCAGGGTGAAATCTGGTTCGGGTCCTATCAGTTTGGTATCAGAGCATTAGGTCTTATCGTTTTCTTGTGTCATGTTGCCTTTTCTACTTGATGACGCCTAGCATTCTTTGAGTGAGGGTCCGACCGCGGCGTATTTCCATCATATATTTTGATGCTAGTGTGTTCATTAAGTGTGTGACTTTGATTCTTTGGTGTCTTGTTATGTACTCTGTAGAGTACTATTCTGTTCAGTTATTTTATATGCTTAGTAATGCTTAGTACCTCCGACTGATGGATCCGACTGCAGCGGATACCCATCGTGCTCCTTGGTGCTATTGTCATTATTAAGTATGTAAAGTACATTTCAGGTATCGAGTTGTATCTCTTGACTATGCCTCGAGTACATCGACCTCTTAGGACGTTATCCTTGCATACGTAATAGGTATGTGGGTTATACCTATTCGGTTGTGCTTTGATGCTTATTAGTAGTCTTAGCGTCAGGTTACGAGTTGGGAACTCGAATGTTTCGGCCCTATTTCTTTTGAGATAGGAAGATGTTATTCCTGAGAAGGATACACATTGAGACCTTGGTCTCTTATTCACGTATGTACGGGGATTTGGCCCTTGTTCTTGAGCAGCCTATTTAAGTAATCGATTTTGGAAATGTTGACAAGACTAACGTGAGATGATTGTCGTCATTGCGACTTTGCGGTAATGAGTGGAAAATTGATTATGTAACAATCAGACTGTGATTTTAGATTGTTACGAGTATGTGTTAGATCCACTCTTCAGCTATATTTTGTGGATTGACCAATGAATTTGGCGTATGTAGAGAAAATGAGTCAGTGGACATTTAAGTGGCAGTGTACATGTGTTGTTTTTATGAATCTCATAACCGTCTTATTTTGATTTTAGACATATCGGTTATGACGGAAGGAATGGAGAGCCATAAGGAGATTGTGGGAGCTATAAATAATTCTAATTCTTAGCAACCTTGGTCGGAAGATTGGATAAAGGAAGAATTAGAAATTGAAATAGCTACCCGGATGGGAGATATTTTGTTTTGAAAAACGTGGTATTTGAGGGGAAAGAGATTTGAAGATGTAGTCATGGTAACATTGGGAGATTAGTATGGAATCGAAGTTGGGTGCCTATGGAGAATTTTAGCAGCATAAGTATTGTGAGATCGTCTTTTTGACTATGGAATTATTGAGTGATGGTAAAAGGTGGTTAAGCCTGATCACATAGTTTATCGTATAAGCAGTTGGTGAATATTTGAAATAGCGAGATCGGAGATCTATTCGACTATTGCATGGTTAGCTCGGTAATTCGGATGAGAAGATTCTGGTAGTTGTACCAGAATTCGACAAACGTCTTTTATCGACTGGTCATTATATAAATATTTATATTTATATTTGATCGGCCACTTCTTTCGTTCGTGTTTCTTATTCGAGGAATTGTTTCGAAACTTCAATGGATCATAACTTTTGATCCGTCATCCCGATTCAAGATCCGTGAATGGCTACTAGTTTGGATTGAAGTCACATGCTTATCTGTGGTGGTTGGATTGAAATCCAACGGTGACTTCCAGGAAGTATTTTTCGAACTCTACAGCTATTTCAGTAATCTTCCATAGTTGAGTCGGAGTTCTATCTGCTACCGTCGTAGCAATATCTTTTGATTTTTTTGGACATTTTCTGGCTGACAGCGAATGTTGACGTTGACTATTTCGTTAGTCGCAGAACACTTGTCAAGCAAAGGTATTGGCTTTGTTCTTATTTTGACAAGTGTGTGAGGCATGTGGATGGTTGCATTCCAGATTGTTGTGATTGTAGAGGTAGAGATTTCGATGCCAAGAGGTTAGCGATATTGAAGTCATTGGATGCAGCATGGAATAAGAATTGAATGGTGTGACTCAATCAAAAGACACTAATAACTCAAGTGACTTCATTAAGTAAAGTGAATCTTGAGAACAGTATTATGAGTCACGAGTATTTAGTTTTCCTACTGGTTTTGCAGGGCAATGCCAGGTGATTTGTTCGAGGTATTTTATTTGCCACTTATAGTATAGCCTTACAGGAAAGGAGTTTCCTTGTTGACTCAGGTAGTGTTTCGAGTCAAGGCTTGTGTAAGAAATGTTGTGACGCGACCAGTGCATATCCTTATAAGTTGAACAACGTTTTGTTAATGGGAGAATTTCTTTTGGGATCGTAATGTGGTGGGACCAGTTATTGATCCAGAGATTACTTGAGAAGTCATTATTTCTATAATGCGTGTTGGTGGTTTCGTTGAATAGATCATTGATTTGAGTTATTCTCATGTCAGCTCTCGTGGGACGAGATATTGACTGAAACCTCTATAGTCTAATTGAGGTTTTGAGAATCTTATTTCTCGAGGGTTTCTTTTCTTTGATGCGAGCTAATGGAGTATATTGGATATGTGTTGGTTCGAGCAAATGTAAGTTGTGAGATTTATTTTGTGAGTTCAGCGAGTCTTTTGAGTATTTGAGATGTTTTCTCTCGAGTTTAAGGTTATATGCTAAAGTTCGATTTTCGTTGCAATGTTGTTTTTGATAATGGTCGATTTAACAGTTCTGATGTTAATCGTCGATTATGAAAATTGGTTTTGACATCCGAAAGATTCCTTGATGTTATATCGGATCTAGTTTATTGGTGATAATTGATGTATCTAGTTAGAAGCCTCTATTGGTTGTCACATTTGACGCTGATTCAGGTCCCACTTTTTTTGTGAGTTGTGAGTTATGAGAGTTGCTTTATCCATGGACGAGCTTGGACTTTGATAAGTTAGTTTCTTTTGAAACCAACCCTGATTATTTTAGTGTGAGGAGTACAAATCGAGGACTCGTCCAGAGATCATATGAGAGATAAAGCATAGTATAGCTTACACTTGTATTTTCTCCAGTTCGAGTGATGGGACGTTATTGATTGATGTGACAACAGGCAAAAGTTGAGAGGTAGAACCCTAAAGTTTTTAGCGGCGTTTGCCGGTGTCAGAGTGTGATTAGATATTATTATTTTGATTTGTATATGGCATATTCTGCACCCAAAGTCGATGATGAGGTTAGGATGATAGAGATTGTTAGATCCTGTGATGCCTAAGTCCATGAAATCTGATTGAGAATTGTGATTTATTTTATGGACCTGAAAGGAGTTACAAGCAGCTTTATTGGTTCGATGAGATTTAGCATTATCTTGCACATTTGGATGGGTGAATTGACAGAGATGCTATTCAGATCCTAAAGGACTTATTGAGCCTTGTGAGATGTAGTTCCGGGGTTTCTGAAATGAGTAACTCAGAGTTCTATGGATATTAGAGGTGAGATCCTGAGTGTCAAGATATATCGGCCTTCATGAGATTACGGAGCGGATTGGTCCGGTAGCTTATCGGTTAAAGCTACTTTCGAAATTATCCAAGATACATGACGTTTTTCCACGTATCTATACTCCAGGAGTAATTGCCGATCCTTCGCATATCTCGGAAATTCTACCTATTACCCGAAGAAAGATTTGAATGTCAAGGAGCAGTTAGTTGAAAGTCTTGATCTGGAGGACTAAATTGTTTGAGGTAATTTTTGAGATAAAGGGAACTACCTGAGAAAATAGAGAAGCAGTGAGATGTCAGTGCTCATCCTCCTGTTTTGGCAGGTACGTAAATTTCGAGGACGAAATTTTTATAAGGAGGGGAGAATTGATACGACCCGAACCTAGAATTACCGTTTAACTGTTTTACTTTTATTATTTCTCCTCGGGAATTGTTTTTACGATTTAAAAGTTCTAAAGGTTGACTTTTAAATAAGTTGACTCGACCGAGGATTTTATTTCACGACGAGGTAAAAGACGTTGAGACGAGTTCGTGGACACGTAACATGCTCAATTTGGAGTTCGCACGAAAATACGATGTAAAATCGGTAGTTGTCTGATTTTTGGACGAGTATAAATAGCGGGGAGGAAATTTCCCGAAACAGCAATTTTTCTTTTCTTTCTTTCTTTTCTTTTTCTTTTTCTTCTCTCTCCTTTCTCTCTCCTCTCCCCCGACTCGGCTCGACCTTCGGCCGAACCTCCGCCGTCCGGCCGAACTGGGTCGGCGCACCGGTCACGTTCAGACCGGCTCGGCCTCCTCTTCACGTCGGTGGCAGCGGCACGGCGTGAAACGCCGCGGTTTGGCCGTGCGCCGCCCGAGCTGGTTCGACACAATCAAACCGGAGCTCTCTCCTCCGGCCACGGCTCGGCCCGATTCTGGTCGGGAATCGAAGGTCTCGACGTGTGCAACAAGTCCATGGAAGGAATTGAACCAATATGCACCAGGTAAGGAGAATTTTGAATTCAAAATTCTAGGGGTTTTAGGATTTCGGTGGAGGTTGTGATTTTGGTGTTTTTGGTGGATTTGGAGGCTAGAATTGGGTTTAGGATGATAATTGAAGTCGATTAGGTGTTGTTTGATGTTGAATTGGTTGAGTTTTGGAGAAATTTGAATTTGGGATTTTTGGGCCGCCGTATGCGGTGGCTGCCTTGGTTTTTGGCGGCGGAGGCAGTGGTGGACGAAGTCCTGAGGTGGTGGCGATGATATTGGGTTGAATTGGAGTCGATTGGCTAGGTTTTGGGCCACTGTGGTGGCGGCGCTGGCGGCAGGGCAGCGGAGCTGCGGCTTGAGGAAGAATATGAACAGTAATCTGGTAAAAAGTAAAAAGTAGAACGGTAAAAAGTAAATAGTAAATGGTAAAACAGTAAACGGTAAATCAGTAAATGGTAAAACAGTAAAAGAAAATAGTAAACAGTAAACAGTAAACAGTAAATGGTAAATAGTAATTGAATTTTAACCATTTACTGTTTGACTTTTAGAATTACTGTTTGACCTTCGATTATTACTGTTTACTTACCGTAAAAAGGTTAAAAGCTAATTAAAATGGTTTTACGACGAAATAATCAGAAAAGGGATTGATCGGACTTGGGATGGGTGTCCTGAGTAATTTTGAGACGTAAATGGTTTCGGTATTTGAGACGTAACTCCAATACCGATAATGATAATTTAAATGGGGTTATTCGGACGAGTGAGGACGTCGTAAATTTCACTTTATAATCAAATTTCGAGTTCTGAGATATCTTTTAATTACGTCTCTGTTACAGGTCGAGAAATTACTCGACGTAATGAGAGCGAGGAATAGCGGCACGCTCGGCCGTACTGTGAGTGGATTTTATTTTAAAATAAATGCATCCAATTAGGTTTTATTGAAATGCAATTTATTTAATTAAATGAGTTCGTAAGCATGATATGAATTATCGAAAGTCGATAATTCATGTACTTCTGTTATAATTAATTGTTGATTTAATATTTAAAGTAAATTATGGATTTGGGTTATACTTTTACTACTATTTTAGTAGTACGTATTGTACCCGGAAATGAGATTTCCGGAAATAGTATGATTTGATAAATTATACTTAATCGTTGTTATTGTATTTTATATTTGAAAGACCGGAAATGAGATTTCTGGGGAGTTTATGATTTCACGACATGTGAGACATGTCGACATTATATATTCTTTTCGAAATTATTTTTATGACATTGAGGCTTGTCGGATATTTATATATGTTCCTTCGAGGCTATTATACTAATGATTATTATAAGCTTCAGATGTGCGGTCGGGGACCGTACGGATTTATGATATATAAGGGGAAGCGTACTTTCGGTTTTGTTTTCAGATTTTCACCATATCAGGGTCCAGATATATATTGATGCTAGCTAGCTTAGTCGCCTGAGCCCATGCAAGGGTCAGATTCACGCTCGGTGGTCGACGTGTACGGGCATAGCGTGGGACGCTATAGAGAGTCTTGCAGGCTCGACCCTTAGTCTTGGAGGCTACTATTAAATGGTGGTAATGACGTTTCCCTATTCTATTATATGACCAATGGGATTAATTGGTCATGATTTTATATTATTTGGTTTTCGGGAATGTTTTCTCTATGAGACTTTCTGTAATTTAATAAATTGCCGAACCAGCGGGGCTGAGTTTTTATATGACCAATGGGATTGGTCGTGAAATATTATTAATTGATTTTCAAAAATATTTCGTTTTGAAATACATATATAAACAAAAGTATTATTTGTTTATTTGATATATCAGCGGGGCTGATTTTTAAATACGATTTTCTTAAAACGTGGACGTTTTATTAAAGGCATGCAATGTGGTTTTATTTCTAAAATATTGAGAAAGTAATATGATACTTTCAATTAAAGTATTATATTAAATTGTTTTATTTTTATCCACTCACTCTAACGTTTTTAATTTACTTTCCCCTGGGCCCTTCGTTTTAAAATCCCCCAGTGTGCAGAGTAGTGATCAGAGGTCAAGAGTACTCGGAGTCGAGGCATAGTCATCATCATTGTCGCTTCCGCTAGGTGGGATCTGTGATCCCTTATTCTTTTATTTTCATATTACATTTCTTGTTATATTTCCATTTGTGATTCCAGTTCATTTTGTTAGATTGCTCTGATTACCTGTAAGCCAGTTGAATTAGATTTTGTATTTATTTGTGGCTGTTGTTGTGATTTGGGGAGCAGGTGGCTCCAGGTGTTACAGATGCAACTGGAATTTAGAAGTGTTTTGGTTGTTGCAGGTTTTAGGGTTGTCCATCTTAAGATTGACTTATCGATTTATCGATAGAGTTAGTCTTAAGCTGGTCCTCGCAGGGCCTTATCTGGGTTTCAGGGTGAAATCTGGTTCGGGTCCTGTCACCGATTGTTAAAGGTCGTGGACCTGCCCAATTCCTCTTGCCGAATGGCACCGAAATTCGAGTGTATGACGCTCTGTATGCGCCAAAGGCTCCCCGAATCTTGTTTGCTTTCAAGGATGTGCGTGACAACGACTATCACCATTGACTTATGTTGAAGATGGAACTGAATATCTGTTGATCACCTCCACTCAAAATTTGCAAACTCGCATCATGGAGAAGTGTAAGTGTGTTCGAAACGACATGTATTTTACAACCATTCGAGCTATTGAATCCAATGTAGCTATCTTATGCGATACATACGCTTACAAGTTTTGGCATGATAGACTCGGCCATCCGGGTTGTGATCTGATGACTCGTATTCTGAAATGCTCCCACGGTCATCCGTTTTTCAGATCATAGAAACGAAAACGAAATCAGAATTCTGGAGAAAACTCTATAAACACTGTGTCTAGGCGTCCCAGCCACGCACTACCAGAAAAATGAGTTGTGCCGACGAAAAAAAAAAACAACGGCCGACGAAATGATTTTTCGTCGCTAAAAAAAAAAAATCGTCGGCCATTCCTATAGAATGGCTGACGATTTTTATTTTGTCGGTAAAAAGTAAAAATCGTCGGCTATTCTACAAGAATGGCCGACGATTTTTATTTTCGTCGGCTATACTCCAAGAATGGCCGACGAATTAATATTTTCGTCGGCTATAAAACTTTTGGAGTATGGCCGACGAATTTTACAATTTCGTCGGCTATAAGTCTTTATATTTTCAGATCTGGACAGCAGCTGCTCATTTGCAAAAAACGGGAGAAAGAGTGAAAAATCAGTGGATATTGTTGAAATCAGTCCTCTCTTACATTGTGAAGCTATATATAGGTACGTACATGTGTACATATGTTGATTTTGGGTTTTAGTTGCATGAGTTGATTTTGAGTTTTAATATATGTTTTGATGTTATTTTAATCCTAAAGAGTAATCGGTTTTGATGTTATTTTAATTAGTGTTAAAAAAATAATGATGATGTTAGTGACACTTCGGGTAGCATAAGTCCTCTTTCTCGTGCTTCGATAAAAGGAAAACAGAATATCTGACGGTTTCTGGAGCTTTTATCAAAACAGAATGATGATCAGAAGGTCATCCAGGCTACTAAATTGGTCAAACCGAAAGATCCTTTTTTCGCAGTTATCATGCAACCATTCAACTTCATTAACTGCTATCTGGTGAGGATTAAGTAGTTAATGAAGTCGAATGGTTACAAGATAACTGCGAAAAAAGGATCTTTCGGTTTGAACATTTTAGTAGCCTGGATCACCTTCTGATCATCATTCTGTTTTGATAAAAACTCCAGAGAGCTTGGCATTCTGTTTTCCTTTCATCGAAGCACGAGAAAGAGGACTTATGCTACCCGAAGTGTCACTAACATCATCATTATTTTTTTATTTTTTTCATAGAATAGCCGACGAACAATGCATCATTTCGTCGGCTATAATAATAATGGCCGACGAAAATTAATTATTTCGTCGGCCATAAGTTTTTTTAAAATAAATATTACATTTATGGCAGACGAAAATTAATTATTTCGTCGGTAAAAATTAAAAATCGTTGGCAAAAAAAAAATTTCGTCGGCCATACACATAGAATGGCCGACGATTCATTATTTCGTCGGCCATACACATAGAATGGCCGACGATTTAAAGTTTTTCGTCGGCTATAATCCTATAATGGCCGACGATTTAAAGTTTTCGTCGGCTATATAACTTTGGGAAGAATGGCCGACGAAGTTGGCAATTTCGTCGGCTATAAGTCTTTATATTTTCAGATCTGGACAGAAGCTGCTCATTTAAAAAAAAAACGGGAGAGAGAGTGAAAAATCTGTGGGTATTATTGAAATCCGTCCTCTCTTACATTGTGGAGCTATATATAGGTATGTATATATATATGTGTATATATATATGTTGATTTTGAGTTTTAGTGATTTTGATATAGTAAGTGATTTTTTGTTTTGTTGTTGTTTTAGTGTTAGAATGTATGTATATATGTTGATTTTGAGTTGTAGTTGAGTTGATTTTCAGTTAGAGTATAATTATGTGTTTTAATTTAATAATGTTATTTTAATTAGTGTTAAAATATATATAAATATGTTAATTAATGGTTGTTGATAGTGTAATGAACTTAAATAATGGTTGTTAATTAATGGTATATATATATATATATGAGTTGATGTTGATAATAATATATATTGTAATATATATATGTTAATTAATTTATTATTAATTAAAGTTATATATATATATATTATTATCAGGCTATATATGGATCGAGATAAGAGTTGGATTTCGCTTCCAAGGCATGACCGACGATACACTACAGGAGTTGTGGATTTTATGCAGTTCGTCGAAGAAAATGCAAAAGGACCGTACCATTATTGCCCGTGCAAGAAATGTAAGTGTCGCAGTGATATGTGTCGATTTCCGATTAGGACAGTATGGGAGCACCTAAAGAGCAATGGGTTTTGGCCGAAGTACACACGTTGGATATATCACGGTGAGCCATCATTAGATGGATCGCATGATCATGGGCAGTATTTTGAGGCGGGCAGTAGTAGTACATCCAACGATCCAACAATGACATTCGTCAACGACGTGTTTCCTTTTGAAAGCGGTGTACATGGGGAACAATATATGCAGGACCCGGTGCAGCCGTTCCCACAAGTTGTCAACACTGCTGCCTTTGACAAGTACAACAAACTGATTGCATTGCAACAGACCCCTGTGTGTTCAAGTTCTGAGAAGACAGTTCTTGAAAGTGTGATGGAGGTAATGAGGATTAAAGTCGAGACAAAATCGACTATCAGGCAAGTAGATGAATATCTACAGTACACTTCGTTGTTGGAGGAGGGTCATCGTAATCCTACCAATCACCGTCAGGTCCGAAGTATCCTCAAAGATCTAGGGCTTTCCTACATTAAGATCCATACATGCGCATTTGACTGCGTTCTCTTCTGGGGTAAAGATGCAGAAGGGAATGACCTTGCTAGCCTTGACGCATGTCCGATATGTCAGTCTGACCGATATAAGTTGACGGGAGCAGGCAATGGGAAACCTGTGAAAGTGCTTCGGTATTTTCCGTTGAGAGATAGGCTTGAGCGGTTGTACATGTCAGAAACCACCGCAAAAGCTATGAGGTGGCACGGTGAGCGGGACGCGGGAGACACAGATATCATGACACACATCTTTGACGGAGCGGCTTGGAAGCATATAAACAATGAGTTTCCTTATTTTGCGTCAGATGTCAGAAACGTCAGGCTCGGGCTCTCAACTGACGGGTTCAACCCTTTCGGCACCATGAGTCTTTCATACAGTATATGGTCGGTGGTTTTGGTACCTTACAACCTTCCTCCGTGGATGTGCATGAAGAAGGAATATAATATGTTGACGTTGTTGATTCCGGGGCCTGGTTACCCAGGGAAATGTCTCGATGTGTATATGAGACCATTGATTGAAGAGCTTAAGGTATTGTGGGACGTTGGTCATCCCACTTTTGACAAGTACAAGCAGGAGACGTTCCAGATGCATGCCATGGTTATTGGTACCATCAGTGATTTTCCTGCTTATGGGATGTTGTCGGGCAGCGTTGTCAGGGGATACAAGGCTTGTCCAGAGTGCCTCACCGATTATGGGAGCACCCCTCATTGCAACAAGATATGCCGAATGGGTCATCGTGTGTTCCTTCCGGCGGATCGCCACTGGCGTTACGAGTCCGCCGCATTTGATGGAACCGAAGAACACGGCCGTGCTCCCAGAAGATGGACAGGAAGAGAAATTTTAGCAAGACTTAATGAGTACGATTTTGGGCCCCTCAGCAATCATCCCGATATTGTAGCGGAAATACCTGAAAGGCCTGAGGAGTACAAATTCTGGACACATAGGAGCATATTGTGGGAACTCCCGTACTGGTGTGAGTTGCTGATCCGACACTTCCTAGACGTTATGCACATAGAAAAAAATGTTTCTGAAAGTGTGGTGGGCACAACGCTGAACTTGGAGGGGAAGACGAAAGACGGTCCTAAGGCTCGCACTGATATGCAAAACATGAATATCAGAAAACCACTATGGTTGAAACAAGGGAAGAGAAAAATGCCTCAAGCTCCTTACACCGTCAAGCCTGAGCATAAATCAGAAATTTTGCATTGGATAAGTCGGGCCAAGTATCCTTCAGGCTTTGCTGGAAATATAGCCAAGTGTGTCAACAGACAATGCAACAATCTGTACAGGTTGAAAAGTCATGACAATCATATCCTGCTACAACGTCTCTTCCCTGTTTTCATTCGACCGTTCCTTCACCGTCACGTTGTGGAGCCGTTAGTAGCGTTGGCAAGATTTTTCCAGAAGGTATGCACACGGGAAGTGAGAAAATCTGACCTCCGGGAAATGCAACAAGACATCGTTCATATCATGTGTAAATTTGAGATGATATTTCCTCCAAATTTTTTCGACATCATGCCTCACCTCATGATCCATCTTCCGCGGCAGTTGTTGCTTACCGGTCCTGTGCACTTCACTTGGATGTATCTGATGGAAAGGTACGTATTTTACACCTTATGTTAATTTCCTCATCAATATATGTGATATAGTGTTAATGTATTATCATAACACTTTAAAAACTTGATTTATAGGCAACTTGGACAATACGGTGGTTTTGTCCAAAACAGATCCGCACCTGAAGGATGTATAGCTGAAGCATATATTGCGCACGAGTGCGTTACCTACATGAAGCTGTATTTCGGAGCGTTACAGGAAAGCATACCGGAAGATGTACCTTCACAGTTCAATCTTTCCATACTCTCCGACGATGTTGTACTCGGTGGAAACATGCCAGTTTCCTATAAGTTGAAAGATTATGAGGTAGCCATTGCACATTGGTGGGTACTAATCAACTGTCCAGAAGTTCAGTTTTGGAAGGACATACATCTACGCTGTGAAGGAGTAGCAAGTGATCGCGATTACCACAACCAGACATTCGCAGAGTATTTCGGCCGCTGGGTACGTACCTTTAACACTATTTTATACGTGTTCATATATTATTGTGTATATTTATTCATATTTATAGTTGATTCTGATGGTTGCAGATGGACCTTATTGCAAATGATAATCACCCAAATTGGTCGCACGAACTCAGACTTTTAGCGAGGAGGCCGGTCTATTCAAAAGTTTATGCGACGTGCAAGGTGAATGGTGTGTTATTTCGATGTGAAGACAGAGACCTCAGACTGAAAACACAAAATTCAGGGGTTATGGCACATGGTGGGGATGGTGGAGTTGACTATTACGGTGTTCTCCATTCAGTTGTGGAACTGCATTACGGGGAAGGCATGAAAGTGCACCTTTTCAAGTGTAGATGGTTTGACACACGGCCGCAGAGCATGAAAACCGATCAATACGGCGTAAGTTCTGTGAACACTAGTACATCATGGTATGAGGACGACCCGTTCGTTTTAGCCACATGGGTGAAACAAGTGTTTTATCTTGATGATCTCGCCAAGGGTGACCCGTGGAAAGTAGTCAACACTATCCACCATCGCAACATTTACCGGGCGTCTACACTTGGAGTGGCCGAAGAGAACGAGGAAGGGGGCACCGCGTATCAAGAGCCCAACTCAAACGGTATTCCTGACTCCTCTTTTATTCGTCTAGACACGCCGGTGCGAATTCGACGTGAAGAGCCACTGCTTATTGATGTTGATCCAATTGAAGAAACTAACGAGGACTCTAGTGGTGAGGAAAGACATAGATTACCCCTATCGAGCAATTCAGAAACCGAAGAAGACTCATCCGATGATTCCGATTACAATCCGACGGATTAAGTAATTTAAATGATGTAATCCTTTCATTTGTAATCAACTCATTTCTAATGACCGGGCGTGGGGATGAGCCTCCCAGCTAGGCTGGGTTCCAAACCCCTTAAACAAAAATTTGAAATATGTTGACTGTTGGGTTTCTGATTTTTTATGTTCAATTTTGGTTATATGTGAACAGGACATCGGAATAGGAGAGGTGTAAAACCACTGATTTTTTTGGTTTTTTTTTCAAAGAATGGCCGACGAAAAATGCATTATTTCGTCGGCCATAATTTATTAAAAAAAAAATATTTTACGAACAATGGCCGACGAAAACTAATTATTTCGTCGGCCATAATTTATTAGAAAAAATATTTTACGAACAATGACCGACGAAAACTAACTATTTCGTCGGCCATAAGTTATTTAAAAATAATTATTTACGAACAATGGCCGACGAAAAATAACTATTTCGTTGGCCATAAGTTTTTAAAAAAATAATAATATTACGAACAATGGCCGACGAACATTATATATTTCGTCGGCCATAAGTTTTTAACAGAAAACGACAAAACAATAGCCGACGAATACTAGGTTTGATTTCGTCGGCTATGATTAAAAAAAAAACAAAAAAAGAGCTGTTTCCATTTTTTATCACTATCGACAAACCATTGCTTCACCCTTCAAATGCAAATGTGTCGTGAAATAAGACATGACCAAAATATTGAAATACGGCTACGATTGAAAAATGGGAAGATTCCGACAAAATCTGTGTGCCGAATGTTGCGGTTTGCTGTTTTTTACTCCCGTTTTCCTATGGGTAGCCTGACGGGCGGTAAATATTTTGGGGGAAATTTTTATACGATTAGATGCGTCGCATCGATCTGAAACTATTCTCTGTTGAAGGTCAGGCCAAAAAACGTCATTTAGACGGCCCAATTTCCGTTTTACAGCGTTTAGAGGTTTGACTTTGTAGTTTACCCAAAAGTATAGCCGACGAAGTTATATTTCGTCGGCTAAAGTCTGGTGATCCGCGCCTTCCCATTATCCACCGTTGGATGGGGGAGATCGGACGGATTCTGAGGGACGAAGACTATAGCCGACGAATTATGTAATTTCGTCGGCTATGCCATATCATGGCCGACGAAAAATGATTTCGTCGGCTATGACATAGTATGGCCGACGAAATCACTGTATTCGTCGGCTATACTATATCATGGCCGACGAAATAGCTTTATTTCGTCGGCTATACTATATCATGGCCGACGAAATAAAGCGATTTCGTCGGCTATACTATCGGGTATAAGTAAAATGCAGCCGAACCCTAGCCTCCATTTGCCCGATTTTCCCTAAACAATCTTCCTCCGCGAATCCGGCCCTCCTTCATCCGTCGATCCTCCTCCCTATTCCGGCAGCCCGGCGCCTCCTCCTCCTCCTCCTTGGTTCGGCAGCCCGGCGACTCCGATCCTCCTCCTTGGTTCGATCCGCCGCCCCTCCTCCTCCTCCTCCTCCCTGTTCCGGCAGCCCCGGCCGACCCTCCTCCTCCTCCTCCCTGTTCCGGCCGCCTCCCCCTCCTCCTCCTCCTCGATTCGGTACCGGCCGGCCTCCTTTTTTTTTTTTTTTGTTATTTAATTATTAATAAATTAAATTATGGTTAATAAATTATATATAATTGTTAATTTAGATATAATTGTTAATTTAGATATAATTGTTAATTTAGGTATAATTTATGTATTTATATGTTAATTTGTGTATAATTTATGTATTTATGTTAATTTATGTATTTATGTTAATTTAGGTATAATTTATGTATTTATATTAATTTAGATATAATTTATGTATTTATGTTAATTTAGTTATAATTTATGTATTTATGTTAATTTAGGTAGAATTTATGTATTTATGTTAATTTAGGTATAATTTATGTATTTATGTTAATTTAGTTATAATTTAGGTTTTTATGTTAATGTATGTAATTTTTAGGTTTTTATGTTAATTTAGGTAATTTTTGTAAAATTTATTTTAATTGTATATAATTTAGGTGTAATTGTATAATTTATATGTATAAATTGGTTATTATATAAATCGGTAAATATTAAAATATGTTAGTATTATTGGGTATTATATTAATTAGAATTTGTTATTTAATATAATATAATATAATATTAATTAATGTATTAATGCGTCTGGCTTTAGACGGCCGATGCATTTAGGCAGTTGTTCGGAGGTCGTCGTTCTAGATCTAGAGGTTCTGGAAATGCCGCCGGTTCTGGAAATGCCGCGGGTTCCCCAGACTCCGAGAGGACGGCTAGCCAGCCTGAGAGGACCACCAGCCAGCCGCGGAGGAGTGTGGATGCAGCCCAGCCGCGGCGGAGTGTGAGTGCTCGGCACCAGACCCTTCTCCAGGCGGGGCGGCCGTCGAGCACTTCACTTCCGAATGTCGGTCCCTCTGTGGCGCCGAGGTTTAGTCGGCAGCTGTTTCACGAGGAGATAGCTGCCGACGTTCCTCAGGTTCGTATGCCTGAGGTTCATCGGGAGCCGATGCCGATGCCGAGTCCGACTCAGTCTGCTGGTGACTCGACTGAGGGGCCTACTCTCCCAAACCAGCTCTTCCTCCCATACAACATTCCTGCGATACCCGAGGTCGACTATCAGGGTCGGCCCCAGTGGCCTGATATGCCTCAGTTCGTGAGTGCTGCGGAGGCATACCAGCAGCAGCCATGGGAGAGCCCTGACCTCCTGATTTCGGCGAGGAGAAAAGGAAAGTCGACGGCAACCGAATCATCGGGTTCAGGTAACATTCGATTTTATTAATTAAATATTTTATTAAAATTAACGCACTAATATTTAATTTTATTAACCAATCGTCGTTTATGTGATAGGGACAGGCGCTAGCAGTTCAACCCAGAGGAATACCAGAGGTGTCATCAGTTTTGAGACGCTCAGGAGAACGGTTGAACGGAGCGGGAGGATCCAGATTGACGAAGCTCCTAATCAGGAGGTTGGGGCGAAAAAGAAACGCGACTACTCGGGTTGCGTGGGTGCACTCATTAGGGACAGAGTCCCTATGTTGTGGGCTCGGTGGGCTGATGTGCCCGAAGAAATCAAGATGGAGTTGAACAACGCCGCGTCGGTGAGTAAATAAAAAAATTTAATTTAGTTATCGTAATATTTAAAAATTTTCGGTATTTTTATAATTATAAGACTAATAAAATATTATCTTTCAGACATACTTTGTGGTTGCGGAACACAAGCGGGGTTGGGCGGACTCCCAACAGAGCTCGAGGTACGTTGGGAATGTCTTATTTGATAATTAGAAATATTTTATGATATTAATCATATTTCTAATGCACATTTGTTTTTTTCGTAGGTTCAAAGAGTGGAAGAACGAGCTCCGTTCCCACTATAACGAGTACGGCAACCGTGGTCGTATGGGTACTCCCAGAGAGTTCATGTTCAGGGAGTACGAGTGGCGTTGGTTGAGGACCGTAGTCTTCGACAACCCGGCTATGATTGTAAATACTAAACTTCACTATAAATGTTTATTTTATTAAAATTTTAATTATTAGTTTAAATATTTTATAATTATTTCAGTTATATTTTTTGATGCATTTTTCTAATATTTTATTATTTGTTTGAAGGAACGGTCTCGGATAAACTCGGAGAACCGCCGCCGTAACACAATCCTCCATCACGGCGGTTCAAGGCCGTTTGCACAATATCAGGAGGAGGCGCTCAGAGATCATCCTGATTGCAACCCCTACGTGGAGACGTTCAAGATCGCTTATCCACAAGCGACAGACGATCTCGTAAGTCGTTCATTATGATTTTAAAATTTAAATTATTAATTTTACTTAACTATCCATTTGTTAGAATATTAATTTTTTTTCCCCGTCCAATTAGGAGCGGGTGACCCAGGCCGAACAAGAGGTGCTCCAGCAAATAGTTCGGGAGACACAACCGGACATCTCAGAGGCAGATTTGGAAGAAGCCGTGCGCCAGGTCGACCGCACCAATATCCAAACGGCGGCGAGGATGTTCAACGCAGCCTTCCCACACCAGTCCAACGAGTACTACTGCCGGGGTTTAGGAGGTTCTGGACAAGGGCTCCTGAAGACCACTAAGGGAGGTCAAAAGAAGGGAGGCGGCCAGACCCAACATATGAGGGGGGAAGTGCAGCGATTGGCCGCAGAATTGGCGACCTCGTCCCAGACAGTAGAGGAGCTGCGCCGCAGACAATATCAGTACCAGCAGTATCAGTTGGATATGGTCCGTTGGAATGCTGAGTGCGCCAGAATTCGGCAATACAACTACGACGACCAGCAACAGTGGGTTTATGAGATGTTCGCGGCACAACAAGAAGGCCGTCCACCCCCGCTCCCGTTTCAGCAGTTAGTGGAGCCTCCAATGCCTCAACCTCCCGAGTTCGGTCAGCAGGATGATGCGCCTGATGCTGTAGATGACATCTTAGACTTTAGTAGTTTAGGGGATAATTAGGGTTATATTTTATGTATATTGGAACGAATTTAATAAAAATGGTATTTAGACGTGTTTCTTGTTGGTGCAAATGCATGAATTGTTTTTGTGATTTGCAGCTTGCTTGGAATGGTAATTTAGAAAATAATTTAATTTTTTTTTTCCAAATGCAAGAATAGCCGACGATTTTTGCATTATTTCGTCGGCTATAACAAGTATAGCCGACGAATTTTACCAATTTTCGTCGGCTATAACTTGTATAGCCGACGAAAAGTGCCTTATTTCGTCGGCTATAACTAATTAATACCTATAAAAATAGTAATATATTTCGAGGAAATAGCCGACGAAATTTTATTAAATCGTCGGCTATAGTTAAAATAACATAGCCGACGAAATTTTATTAAATCGTCGGCTATAGTTAAAACAACATAGCCGACGAAATTTTATTAAATCGTCGGCTATAGTTAAAACACCATAGCCGACGAAATTTTAGTAAATCGTCGGCTATAGTTAAAACACCATAGCCGACGAAATTTTGGTAAATCGTCGGCTATAGTTAAAACATCATAGCCGACGAAATTTTATTAAATCGTCGGCCATACTTAATGGATTTCGTCGGCCATACTCAAAAATACCCGACGAAAGTCGTCGGCTATTTCACCCACCTTTGCCCGACGAATTTTTTGACTCGTCGGCCATACTTAACTATAGCCGACGAAATTTTTTTTTTCGTCGGCCATTGGTATTACCGACGGCGTATTACCGACGACTTATGGCCGACGAAATTTTCGTCGGCAGAGGGTATAGCCGACGAAAAAATGGAATGGTCGACGAAAAAATTTTCGTCGGCTATTCTTCCGTATCTGGTAGTGACGGCTCGGCTTTGATGCCGACGCCGGCAACCTCTAGGCTCCAAGGAGAGGCTCGGCCGACTCCTTCCTCTCATGCCTCCGTGGCGATGTCCAATGCTCATCGCTCATTTTGCAAAGCTTGTTCACTAGCAAAACTTCAAGTAAGACCATCTTTTGCTATTGACAAGAAACAAAATATTCTGTTCTTACAACGAATCCTATGTGATATATGTGGACCTATAACACCGTTTAGATACTTTATGGTTCTAGTTGATGCATCGACGCGTTGGTCACACGTCGCGTTATTGTCCACGAGGAATGCTGCATTTGCTAAACTCCTAGCTCAGATTATAAAGTTTCGGGCTCACCACCCCGACAATCCGATTAAGTCAATCAGACTGGATAATGCTGGAGAGTTTACGTCCAAGTGTTTTGACGACTATTGCATGTCAGTTGGGATAGAAGTTGAACAACCCGTGCCCCACGTTCATTCTCAGAACGGTCTTGCAGAAGCAGCCATCAAGAGACTTCAGCTTGTAGCTCGACCCCTCATCATGGCCACTAACTTGCCGGTATCGGCATGGGGATATACAATACTACATGCAGCTATGCTTATTCGTCTACGACCCACAGATAGCCAACCGTTTAGTGCGTACCAGTTGGTAACTGGTTACGAGCCTGACATTTCGCATCTGCGTACTTTTGGTTGTACTGTATATGTGCCGATCACGCCTCCACTACGTACTAAGATGGGTCAACAACGACGATTAGCTATTTATGTTGGATATGAAGCACTAACAATTGTCCGCTACATAAAGCCTTTGACATGTGATCTGTTTACTGCAAGATTTGCAGATTGTCACTTTGATGAGACATCCTTCCCGCCGTTAGGGGGAGATGGGAACGCATCTGTCCCAAAAGAACGCCAGGAATTGACGTGGT
Source organism: Potentilla sterilis (assembly GCA_963682095.1). Lineage (NCBI taxonomy): Eukaryota > Viridiplantae > Streptophyta > Magnoliopsida > Rosales > Rosaceae > Potentilla > Potentilla sterilis. Next base: position 28,982,854 of record OY821755.1, on the reverse strand, counting down.
TCTTTCTCACTATGTCTCATTATGATCCCCGCACGTCTCAGTATGAGACGGAAGTACAACGCATATTGGAACTACAAAAGGTTGCGGATTCGACGCCCGACTCCTTTACTGATATCGTGAAACTGACAAGATCAACCATACATGCTGCTAATGTATCTACAAGACTCAACATCCCTCGCCATGGACGTCAACCACGCGCCGTCGGTCTCGAGACCTGAGTCGCAGGTGCCGTCAACAACCTAGGCTCGGTCTCCTCTAGTGGAGAGTCATCGTCGACTTTGGATTCTTCATGGAAGAGGGAGAGACCATTCGGTTCCAAGGACAGTGTACCTAGAAAGAGGGCATGTGTCCCGGCACAAAGCAATCCGCTCATCATCGATACAGTGATGCCGTCGCACGAGATTGTCTCCGACTATACCTACGTCCAAGAATCAACTCTGAATTCCCTGGGGGACGCCTCAGGTTCACCGTTGATGTTGGAGAACAAGGAAATCTCACTAAACTTCTTATGCATGCCCAATCTTATGGAAAGAACTTCCATGTATATCGATGATGCATTCGCCTACGCCGTTGCAAAAGAGATCATTGACGACAACGAGATGGAACCCCGCACTGTTGATGAGTGTCAACGAAGGGCGGATTGGCCGAAGTGGGAAGAAGCAATCCAGGCTGAACTAGACTCTCTAAAGAAAAGACAATTTTTCAAACCGGTTGTGCCTACACCGCCGAACGTGAAGCCTGTTGGACATAAATGGGTGTTTGTCAGAAAGCGCAATGAGAATGGTAAAGTCCAGCGATATAAAGCTCGACTCGTGACTCAAGGTTTTTCTCAACGCCCTGGAATTGATTATGAGGAGACGTATTCTCCGGTCATGGATATTATTACCTTCCGTTATCTAATCAGTTTGGTAGTCTCAGAAAGACTAAACATGCAGCTATCAGGTTGAGGCGATCTCTATATCGTTATCCAAGTCAAGTGAGCAAAAACCACGAAGTTCATTTGCTATTAGGTTGAGGCGATCTCTATATGTACTCCAACAATCTGGTAGGATGTGGTACACACGGTTGAGTGATTACTTGGTTGGGAAAGGATACAAGAATGATGAGTTGTGCTCTTGTGTGTTCATAAGGAGAAGAAGTTCAAGATTTGCCATAGTAGCCGTCTATGTTGACGACATGAACATCAATGGAACTCTGGATGAGATCAATGAGACCGTTAGCTACTTGAAATCTGAATTCTAGATGAAAGATCTTGGAAGGACTCGATTTTGCCTAGGCCTAGAGCTAGAGCACCGAAGTGGTGGACTTAACATGGACAAAGTTATGAATCCTACAGGCACTCCCATGGTCGTTAGAAGTCTGGATATCAACAAAGATTCCTTTCGTCCGAAAGAAGATGACGAAGAGGTCTTGGGAGCTGAATATATGTATCTCAGTGCTATTGGAGCTTTGTTATACTTAGCTTAGTGCACTAGACCAGACATTGCATTCTCAATGAACTTGTTTGCTAGATTTAGCTCGGCGCCAACATAACGTCATTGGGTTGGAATCAATAACATCTTCCGATACCTGAAAGAAACCAGTGACATGTGATTGTACTATCGATACACTCATCAAGATTCGGCACCTAACCGATCCTTTGCATCCAGGAAATCCGGACACGGCTCGACGTCACGCCGAGCAGCCGCCGCACCTTCTGCCGCCACCATCGCAGAGTCTGCCGCCGCCTCCACAGCCTGTCTCGCCACTGTACCCGACACTGAGGATGCCAAAGCGTAGTCTCGGTATGGCTTCGGCACTACCCCCTCCTACCAGGATACACCGAATGACGTGATGGTAGGATTCACTGATGCTGGATACTTGTCTGATCCACATAAAGGACGTTCTCAAACCGGTTATGTTTTTACCATGGGCAATACGTCAATATCTTGGAGATCAACTAAGCAAACCCTTGTTGTTACCTCCTCAAACCATGCTGAGATCATTGCACTACATGAAGCAGTCAAAGAATATGCTTGGCTTCGCTCATTTATATCTCACATTCGAGAGTCTAGTGGACTTGGGTCTACTACGATGGGATCAACTTGCATTTATGAAGACAATGCAGCATGCATTGGGCAGATGAAGTTGGGATACATCAAGGGTGATAATACAAAACACATTTCGCCTAAGTTCTTCTACAATCAGCAGCAGCAAGAGATTTTGAATATCCAAGTGAGGTAAATCAGCTCAGAAGATAATGTTGCTGATCTCTTCACCAAGTCTCTACCCAAATCTACATTTGTGAAGCATGTGAAGCGCATTGGTATGGGTTGCTTATCCGAACTCATAGACCGATTTATTCATCAGGGGGAGTTCTCATGTAGACATCAGGGAGAGTCTACTTACGCATGTCTTACGCACTTGTAGTTGGTGAGTTGTACTCTTTTTCCTTATACTATGCTTTTATTTTTTCCCAAGAGATTTTTGTTTTGCTGGCAAGGTTTTAACGAGGCAACAACCTATACACCATTAGGCACGCGACACAAGGGGGAGTGTTCAAGGAAGGTTACTTCTGTAACTTCTGTGGTGTGTCTTGTCCTAATTAGACTAGATTACTAGTAGATTCAGTAGATAGGGAATCCCTGATTATTCGAGATACTTGATGTAATGCCTATATAAAGGTCTCTTTATCAATCAATAAGATTACGCTTTGCTTATCATTTATTTCTCCTACAACATATTTTTAATTTTCTGAAATTTTTTTTGTCCTGTCATGTAAGTAGATTTCTCAATTGTATATATCTAAATTATCTTTATTAAAAAAAATCAAAAATTTGAATGTGAGATTAAACATGAGAAAAAAATGGAGAGAAAGTTGTGAAGAGGAAGTTGTTGCAGAGTTAAAATTTATTTTTCTATTTTTTTTTTCATTTTTTTTCTTCTTGTAATTTGACGATTGTGTTATGAGACATAAAAAATTACTTAATGTTTTTTAATATTTTGAGGGTAAAATGGTAAAAAAAATCAGTTATGGTTACAAAGCCTGTTTATTTAATAATAGTATAGATAAAATATTGTTAAAGGAAAATACCATTAGTGTGCATTCGTCAAAGTAATGACGATAGTGAATTAGAAAATTAGTGATCAATAAGATGTAACGTTTCAATCAGTGATTATTATCATAATTGTAATTGTTATTACTATTGTAATCGTCACCCTATATAAAAAGATTTTCTAATGAAATGAGTAGACCGATTCTATTTTACTATTACAAATACATATTTTTTGTTTTTTAGGGGAGTGAAATTTGCAATCCCCAAATTGAAGTCCACACTCCCAGTTTTTTTTTTTTGCTGTGCAATCTTTCATTCTATTCCATAATTGCCCTTTCGGTTGTTCTATCTTCTATCGTTGTGCACAATGAAAAAAAAAATCCAATTATGTTTCTCTATCTAATACAATAAAACATCAGATATAGCGCACATCTATAGGATTTCAACTCACCAGCCAATTCATTGAATCAAAATCATTCGAGTCAATGTTCTTGGAAAGTTTTCAATCCTTTTTCTTCTGAGTTTTGAGTTTGGTTACAAATTAAAGAACAAGCCAACACCAATATGAGAAGGAGATGAACTATTCCAAATAAATCAAAATCAAATTGCTCCAACTTATGTTGAGGGAGGCAGGGTCGATTTAGGTCGAATTCCTCCCTTCAGGACCCTTATCCCCTATGTTTATGTTTGAGCATGAAATTAATATTCCCATCTAAATCCAGAAAAGAAGAGAAAACAATCAAATCATTGTAATCTTGAGAGCATGCAAGGGAAAAAAAGATTCATGGGTTTTTCTTTTGGGCAAGGGAGACAATCACAATATTCTTGTTCTTCGTTTTCCCTCGACTTCGTCAGCAACACCTGAAAATTCATTGACGGTTTCGATAATGAACCCACTCATAATTTGGGGGTAAAGTCTGCCAAGTCTAGGTACCTCATGTTGTAGTTTGTTCTTCTGATTCTTCCATTAGCAACCATTTGATAGATTAAGTGATGGGATTGGTTTTTCAAGAATGAGGAACCAATTGTGAGAAGAGAAACCAGGAGGGGTGTAGGTTTCTCTGCGTCATCAGGCGAAGAGAGAGAACAACACCAAGAGTATTTCAGGAATTGAACAGGTGAGAGCAGATTGAAAGTATTAAAATATTCAGAAGGGATTGTGGATTACAATTTGGGGAGTGTAAAAGTAAAATGGGAATTGATCTACTTATTTTATTGATAATCCCCTTTCTATAGGGTGAATATTACAATGGTAATTACAATGTACATAATGACAATAATGATTGATTGAGTCGTTACATCCTTTGATTAATAATATCCTAATTTCCTATCGTCAGTTACTTTGACGAAAGCACATAATGTGTTTTTCCTTCAATACTCCCCCTTGTGTCGAGTCAAAGGTAAAATGGTGCATGAGGTGTTGCCTCATTAAAAACCTTGTCAAATAACAAAAACCCAATTTGAAAAAATAAAACTTTGGTTGAAGGAGAAAAAGAGTACAACCCACCTATTACATTTGAAAACAACATGTATGTGCTAGACTCCCCCAGAAGTCTGCACCTCCCCTTGATTTTTACATTAATCATGAGATTTTCCCCGATTCTTTCATTTGATCATGGGAGCTTCAATAACCTTAGCATAGTTATGCATTTTCACATGTTTTTCAAATGTGACATTGAGCAATGATTTAGTAACTAAATCTTGCCACATCGTCCTCAGATCCAACTTGATTTACTTTGATCTTGAGGAGAGGGTTGTCCATGAACTCAAGACATAAGTTCATATTGTATGACCTTCGTGTAATAAAACAGTCAAAACTCCATATAGATATGGTCGAACAGTTATGAGATCTTGAAACTAGACATCTGTGGTTTCCTAACCATATAAGATTCACAACTTTTGTTCATCCCAAACTTTACTAAAGCTTTGTTAAAGTTGGCTGATCTGCAGAAGCTGATTTTCAGATTTTGCCTTTGATGTGTTTTTCTTCACTCATAGTTAGCGATAGCGTGGATAGTGTTCAATCTATCATGTCATTTTCTATTTTCTATCTGGAGATCGAATAAGCCCGAATCTTTCATACCTTTATGTTTTTAAAAGAACCATTGGCGTTGCTTTGGCGCATAGCTACACTTAGCTTTACAAATTCACATCGAATGAGAGGCCGAGTCTTACATATTGTGTTTAAGTACAATCATGCGTCATTGCACTTGTATAGGGAATTTCATTTCCCAACACTTCTTCATCATCTTCCTTTAGATGAAAAATGGATCTATCGTTAGAGTAAAGACTTCGACTGATCATGAGAGTATATGTAGGCCTCACTTTATTCTTTAGAGTGCTTAAGCCGATTGATCGATGGTCACCATCATTACAGTCCTTGCGTTCCATTTCAAGACTGTGCATCATTTAAAGTTCTAGAGGCATAATATATAGCATTCGGCCTCTTCTCTTTTCTTTGTCCAAGAACTGCTCCAACGACATAGTCTGATGCATCACATATAAGCTCAAATGGCAAGCTCCAATCTGGTGGCGCCATGATGGGTGCCGAAATCAATAATTCCTTAAGCTTGCCGAAAGATTCTTCACATTTTTTGCTCCACACGAATGAAACATCTTTTTGCAATAGGGAACACAAGGGTTTTGCCACCAAAGAGAAGTCTTTGATGAACCTCCTATAAAAACCTGCATGGCCAAGAAAAGAACGAATCTCCCTCACATTTTTGAGGGAGGGTAAGTGTTGCATAACATCAATCTTGGCCCTATCAACCTCTATTCCCTTTGCCGAAATAATGTGTCCTAAAACTATACCTTGTTTTACCATGAAATGACATTTTTCTCAATTAAGTACAAGGTTAGTTTCAACACATCTCTCCAAGATTAATTCCAAATTTCTAAACAAGCATCAAAGTCTTTTCCATAAACACTAAAATCATCCATAAAGACTTCAATGATATTTTCGATAAAATCTGAGAAAATGGAATACATACAACATTGAAATGTACCTGGTGCGTTGCATAAACCAAAAGACATGCGTCGATAGGAAAACGTACCAATGGGGCATGTAAACGTTGTCTTCTCTTGGTCATCCGGGTGAATGCAAATCTGATTATACCCGCTATACCCATCCAAAAAATAATATAATTTGTGTCCAGCTAATCTCTCCAACATTTGGTCTATGAAAGGCAAAGGCATGTGATCCTTGCGTGTAGTAGCATTCAACTTTCTGTAATCGATGCACATCCTATGACCTGTCACCAATCGTTGTGGCACGAGCTCATCTTTATCATTCTTCACAACTGTGACTCCACTCTTCTTGGGTACAATTTGGACGGGTCAAATCCATTGGCTATCCGAGATCGGATATATCACGCCACAATCTAGCAATTTGATTACCTTGTCCTTCACAATCTTCATCATAGGGGGGTGTAAACGTCTCTGACCCTCCGTAGTAAGCTTGGCTCCTTCTTCAAACAAGATCTTGTGCACACAAGTAGTAGGGCTTATACCCTTGATGTCCGCTAAAGTCCATTCAATGGCAGTTTTGTTTCTTTTAAGCACATCGATCAATCTCTTCTCTTGCTACTCACTAAGCTTTGATGACACAATAACTGGTAGAGTGTCATCGTTTCCCAAGTATACATACTTGAGATGATCGGGTAGAGCCTTAAGCTCTAAGTTTGGGGCCTTTTCTGTAGATAGTAACAACTTGTTAGTGCTAATTGGAATTGACGTAAATTTGTTATACCTTAGGAGAGATGTTGCCTCGAGTTCGGCAACCACATTTGCTATGTATGGCTCAAGTTCAAGCCGTGACTCATTCTCGCTCATCTCCTTCTTTTCAACGTCAATTCCAGCCCCCATCTCAATAGCTCGTTGCTATTGATCCAAAGTTTCTGATAAAACTTGTGCACAAGAGTCCACAACATCAATAGCATAGCACGGTTTTAAGTCAGAAATTGGATACCTCATTGCTTCAAATACATTGAAGCTTATCATTTCACCATCGAATTCCGTGGTGAGATTTCCCTCAGTAATATCTATCTTTGTTCTTGCTGTTCTCATAAATAGTCGCCCCAACAAAAGTTGTATAATTACATTGTCTTTCTTTAATTCACATAGATTTAGGGACTTAAAAATATTGTAGGGCATCACATTAATAGAAGCCCCTAAATCTAGCATAACATTATCAAAATAAGATTGTCCAATTATACAAGGCATGGTAAAACTGCAGCGGTCTTTCATCTTTGGAGGTAGCTTTAGTTGGATAATAGCCGAAACTGTCTCACTCATCTTAACGACTTGCTCATCACGTGTATGCCTTCTTGTGGTGCATAGCTCTTTCAGGAACTTGGCATACTTCGGTATTTGCTTGATACATTCCAACAAGTGTATGTTTACCTCTACCTTGTGAAATATATCAAGCACTTCCTCATCTGATTTCTCCTTCTTTGATTTAGCAAATCTAGAGGGAAAAGGTAAACACGAAGATGGGTTAGTTTTAACTAAACCACTAGAGTTTAAATCGTTTACCTTTGGTGCTTCCTTGGTTGAGGTAGCTGGATCTTTCTCAAGGTCTCTTTTTCTCATGATTTCGAGATCCTCCTTGCTTACCTCACCTTGCTCGGCCTTGTCATTGCCGTGTACCTCATCAACAACTTCATCATCATCTAGGGCTGCGCCCTTCTTCTTTGGTGCTTTAGGGATTGGTCCCTCCAACACTCTACCACTCCTTGTGGTTATTGCTTGAGCTTGCTCCTTCTTGGGTTTTTTTGATCACATTGGAGGGTAACCTCCCTTGCTCATTAAACTGCCCTATGAAGTCCACAACCTGCCCCATTTGATTCTTGAGCTCGGTTATGTCCTTTGCATTGGTTTGTTGTCCCACCAACAAAGCTTGTATGGAGGCATTCAGCTGACTTTGCACCATAGCTAGAGATTTCAATATCTCATCAAAGTTAGGTGTAGTAGGCACACCTTGATTATGTGGGACGTAAGGAGCTTGTGGCCTCTGATAGGGTACGGCTGCCCTTGGTTGATATGGTGCATTCAGTTGAGGATTAGGCTTGAGCACGTTGTCATTGTTGCTCCATCTGAAGTTTGGGTGATCACGCCATCTAGGGTTGAAGTTCTGAAATCTTCCTCCTTGGTATCCCAAAGCATTGACCTCCTCTATGCTTTCTCTTCCCATTTGAGGGCATTGATATGTTGGATCTCCTTCGGCACACACCCCACAAACTTGAGCACGTTGAGACTTCACAAGTTGTGCCATCATGTTGGCAAGCTTGTCAACCTTTTCTTCCAATGCTGGATTAGCTCGTGTCTCATTCACATGCTTAGAACGGGTTGGCGTTTGAAACTGTTGATTCTTCAAAGCTCTTGTGTCCAAAAGTGCCTTGGCCTCCACGTTACCCTTCTCTAGGAAAGATCCTCCATCTGCTGAATCGAGAAACTCTTTGTCATAATCACGCATCCCTTCATAAAAGTATTGAAGGAGAAGGCCCTCACGAATACCATGAGTTGGACAAGAGGCAATGAGACTCTTGAACCTATCATAGTAGTCACAAAATGGCTCGTCTTGAGCTTGTCGAATTCCTATGATCTGACTCCTCAGTTGAGTCACTCTTGATACTGGAAAGTACTTGAGAAGGAACTCATGTACCATGGTGTTCCACGAGGTGATCTTTCCTGATGGTACAGCAAACAACTAACTTCTTGCTTTAAGATCGAGTGAAAATGGAAAGGCTCTCATCTTCACTAGTTGTAAATCTGCTCCCCTTGGACACATGGACTCACATGTGAATTGAAAATGTTGCAAGTGAGAATTTGGATCTTCACCCGCAAGTCCATGGAATTTAGGTAATTCACTCATGAAACCACCACGAAGCTCAAAATTTTCAGATTTGCCGGCTGCTACGGCCGGATAAGTGATGTTTGAAGGCACCATGCCTCCATCGGTCAAGTGTCCATTCTGCTCTATAATTGATGCCATTGATGGTTGTGGATCAGGTAAATCGAAGTTCAGATTTGTTGGGAATAGACTTGTAAGTAGCTCAAACTCCGGATCTTCGTGGAACAAAGGGTTAAGTTCACACGAAACGTTGGATGGAAATGGTGATGATGGAGCTACTATGTCACGATCAAAGAGTGACGATGTGGGGGAGACGAATTGATGTTCAGAAAGTGGTGTGCTCGGTGATCCTTGCTCGGTTCTATCTCCATAAATTCTATTTAAGCGATCTTCAATTTCTTGTGACCAACCTGGAATGATGGACATTCATGTACCTGAGAATTTGTGAAGATCAAGTTGTTAATAATTAGAAACTAAAAACGAAAAGCAAGTAGAAGTTTGTATACGTATAGTTAGAGTTAGGTGCTAGTAATATGTGTTAGTGATATTAAAACAAATAAGTAACAAGAATTACAACATGTTTAGAGAATGAATTTCGAATAAGTATAAAGTATATAACAAACAAAGTATAAGTATCACAAAATTTACAAGTATCAAACAAGCATTCGGTTTAACAAGTAACGAAGGATTCGAATTTAATCTTTACAAAATTTCTGAAAATATTAAAGCATAACATGTCGAATTCTTAGTGTCTAATTGGTTTTATTCACAACTTTAAAATTCGAGGTACGTGGAGCAGAGGAGATAACAGTGCAATAGGCTGAAACAGTCCAAGGTAGTATCATGCTTTTATCCGATATACCTCAAACATTAAAGGTAACGTTTTAATTCAAGTTTTTAAGACGTACTCATGCTCAATCTACTTTAAATTTCGAAGCTCGGTGGACGTGCGGCCTATGTGATATCGTTTAGACACAACATTCCGTGGTTTCAGAAGGCTAGAACGAAAGTTCTATCATGAAGCAAGGCAAGACTCGTTGTTGGTTACCACGGAGAGCGAACTCCCTATCGCCTTCTTCACAAAGAAGAGATAGCAATCTGTGGGACTTGAGATCTAGTTAAACAAACCTTGACATCCATAATAAAGACAAACGAACTAACAGGCGAACCTTTATGCCCCTTACTCAGTTTGGAATTTTGTGTTGACATTACCACTATTGTCTAATAAAAGCCGCCCTTGACCTCATAAAAATGGATCTGCCAAGTCATCGCTCGTATGAGAGTTGAGGGGCCAACAATAGCAAATGCTATTATAGATCAGGGCCACGTTTCTCAATCTCATAAAAGACGGGTCTGCCAAGGCATCACTCGTATGAAGGGTTAAGGCTAATATCAACAATAGTGACCTTACATATTCCTTCTTCCCCTCGAAACCAAAGTAAATAAAACACAAATAAACCTTTAAACTTCTAGCAATTTAACTAAGTGTTACGAACATATATCATATAGTAAAATGAATAAATTTCGGCAAAAATTATAAAACCAAAATAAAACCCTAATTACTATTACAAACAAAAAAAAAACTTATTATACAAAACCGAAAACTATTAAACAATCCGAAATATAAACAAAATATAAGCAAAGTATACAATTGTTACAAAGTAACACTTCATGAAATTAAACAATTTTAATTTCCCCGGCAACGGGTTTAGGGATTGATGCGACCAAATTACAAGCACATTTGTACCTACAAAACAATCTCATACATATATTACCCTTCTTGTGTCGAGTGTAGTATTGACAAGTAGAGATCGTTCTATCCGGGGAAATCAAGGGCATTTAATCACATAAAGCATCATATAATAATATGGGGGGTTTGGATTTTGATCTAAACACTACTGAATTTTACGAAAATTAAAAGACTAAATTAATATATACACATGATCATCTTCTTCCACACGTAACATTCCACACAAAATTCACACAATATATAACAAGATCAAACAAGGTATTTATGGCAACAATAAACAATAGATCAAGATTCAATTTGGTTCCAATTTAATTAGAGCCCTCTGTGGTTCATCTAATCATTCAAGACTTCTCAAGTATTTAGAACTAACTTTGCGTATAATTCTAAACATGGTGCTAATCAGTTTAAAAATACTATGCATAGAAATTAAGCATGAAGAACACATAAGCACAATAGTCGAATTGGAGACATGCAACAAGTATGGAGTCACCTCACCTTGCTTTAACATGTATATTTTCAGAATTACTCTAGCCCTTAGAACCAACATGAGGTAAATCAACTCTGTGCATAATTAACCTCATGTTGTATTCGGCATATGAAGCTATCACCTAAGGAGAAGCCATGGCCTAGGCAGCCCTTAAGTGCATCACTTTTGTGCACACGAATTCAGAAAATAAATCAAGAACATAATCGAAACATACTGTCCATAAACCCTGATTAAAATCGCAATATACAAGGTACATAAATCAATTCATAGAAAACCTAAATAAGAATTCGGAAATCAAGAACATGAATTATAAAACCAATTCGGCAAACACAAATCCTTACAATCTTAATAGACAAAGTATTGTATTTATACAGAAAATATAAAGCCACGAGAGAAGAGTGAATCACACTTTGATGAGTCTTCAAAGAAGCTTCGGCAAAGAACAATTCGGTGATGATGGATGATGCGAAATAGGTTGTGGTGGAAGGGATTCGGCTTGTATATTCTCTTTGGATATATGGAGCTATTTTGGCAGAATTTTGGCTTGTGAAAGTATGAGAGAAGAGATATATTTTCCTATGCATGCCGAACTATATATATGGGAGAGGGAAGAGCTAGGGTTTCAGCATGTAGGGTTTCGGCATATTGAGTTTGTGCCGAATTCTACTTGCTTTACTTGCAAGGCAAGTATATATCTTCCTTTTTCTAATTGCCGAAATTCCCTTTAGTAATTTCTGAATATTTTCAGCACAAACCCTGAATGAATGTGTATGGAATTCAGTCCACATTCGTCCTTGAATTCTTCATGTAATTCGGCATAAATCTTCCTTGAGAAATTCGGCAAAACCCTTCCTATGTCGAATTCTTCTTTCCTTATGTAATCCGAATTCTTCCTCTCATGTGCACGGCATGCTCTTTATTTAATCCAATTTCTCTTCTTTTAATTTCCTGAAAATAAATAAGAGAAATATATATTAGGAAAATAATAATAATATATATGCCCAAAATTCATTAGAGTAAAAGTCCTGATTCTATTTAGATTTCCTGGTTTAACAAGGAGTTCTACTTTCAATGAAACTCTTGAAACCTTCGACGTTTTGAGAAACGTCGAGCCATTGTAGACTCCTAAATCGATTAGGATTCCTAATGTAATAAGGAATCCTACTTTGAATCAAACTCTTCATACATTCAGCATATTTCGACATTTAAGCTCATTTCATAAACTAACTCTACCAAAGACTCCTGACTCGACTAAACGACTCTATAAAACAACAATAAGGGCTAAGCATTGCATAAATGGGGATAAAACACATTAAGAATGTCGCATATTATGCTCTTATCAGTGGGGTTTAGTCACTTAGCGCCAATCCCGAGGTGTGATCGAGTGTTACAAAGCGGAATGTAAATAAAAATTAAAACTTCTTTCTAGGCTCTTGACCCTAGGCTCGTCTGACACTTTGACTCGACAAACACTAAGTACTTGTCTGCAAAACAGCAAGTAAATGGGTGGGTGAACAAAACCACGCGCTCAGTGAGTACCCTATGTAATATGCCAGCAAAGCCATGTCATTTTACGCACGCTACAAAATACGTATCATACAACACAAGCGAACCAAAGCATATAACATTAACAATGCATACATGTAATGTTCCTCCTCGCACTTTCCCCAAATATATATTTTTTCTTCCTTTGTTAGTCTTCTTGTTATACTCATGGTCCCCAGTCCCGAAACCTGAAATAGATCATTTTATCGACTTCTGGCTTCGAAGGGGCATACTTTTCCCCAACTCGTACACATGTGGGCTGATCATAGCTACTGGATGTCCCCATGAGTTAACTCAAGTACACGAAAGGTTTTATTTCCAAGAATAGTTCCCAAACACTCATGTTCCCTTCAACTTCCAATCTCACCATTTTTCCATCATGAAATGCATGATCAGGTAATATAATTCAAAGCAAATATACATGCTTTCCATCATTCATAACAAACAATACCAAACAATGCCAATTTTTCATAAATAGATAAAAAAAACATGTTTTTCAACTAATTTAAAAGCATATAAGAACATTTGAAACACATTACATAAACCACTCATTTCGACGAACCGAATCAACACCTAGATCGTAAATCGAGCAACCTAGATCGAGCCTTCTAGAAATTACCATTGGATCTAATTCTAGACCACCATGAATAGAAAGATCACATCGGTACAAATCCGTAGCCACTCGCGGATTCAAAATCGGAGTTACGGATAAAAAAATATGATCAGCGGAAGTTTCACCGAATTTCTAGAGAGAGAAAGCTAGAGAGAGAGTTTAGAGAAAGAAACCTCTCTAAAATCTGGTATGGCTAAAAGTGTGGGGGGGGAGGGGGGTGACCCCTATTTACAGGAAAAAGAATGACAAGTGTCACCCAACTAATGGTGCATTTGTACCACATGTCAACAAGAGGTAAAACCACACCACTTTACCACATCTTGACACTTGCCAAGATGACTCATGGAAAATGGGATAGGGGCTGAAACAAATGGCGGCTAACATTGGTCATTAAGTAAAAGTTTTGACCAATGGGAAGCTGCCACGACACCACTTATGGAATTTCGACGAAACTTTGAAGAATCGTTAAAAATAGCTCGGGAACTCAAATAATTCACCGAAAAATATGACGAACTCGTGACGACCTCTACTTTTTATTTCTCAAAAGAAAAATAGAATTTGACTAACTTAAAAAATCAAGATATTACAGTAGTGGAGTGCAATGACATCCATTACGAGAGATTGTCTACTCGTAGTCCATTATGAGAGAATATCTCGTCGTAGTCAATTCCATTGCGTTTTCAAGAGACCTTGCGCCATAAGGTGAGTCTACATGCTCTTATTCTCATTACGCATTATAACAAAGATATATTTGATAGGGTTTATAATTGCGGTGTCGGCGTCACCTGCCTAAAGACATATCTCTTTGTTTATACTGGATCGCTTCTTTCCATTAGGCCAATTGACTACGTTGACAATTGACTACGTTGACATTTTTCAACGAAGTATGGTTCAATATTAGACTCATCATTGTTCCACGTCCTCATGTACACTAGTGTAATGTGTTTGTAGAGATCTCTATACTTTCAAGGATTGGTTCTAACATTTGAGGCGTCCCCCAATGATAACCACAATCCAGAAATATTCTCATGAGACGAATTTGAGTATCACTGATCAATAGATCAGTTTGTGCCAAAACTCACTTTCTTCCTTTGGGCGAGTATTTATCGAACCTAAGGTGACCTCTCATTCTTCCTTGGGGAGCCATGGCCTGTGGCACCATTTATGCCACTTTTTGGTGTTACTATGCCACAATCCATAGTGGTGGTGCAACGTCCAATTCCTCTTGGGTGGCACCATGTTATCTTGATAGGACACAATCGTTGCAAGCATGTTTGCAACAGGTTTATGTGATCTCTTCACTTTAATATACCAGACATCTACGCACTTTACTTTGTGTGATTTTTGGGGATCAAGATGAGACACAATAGGGACAAACCACGACAGTTCCTGTCGTTTCACTTGAACATGTTTGTTCTTATCTCCCCCTAACGACGGGAAAACTGTCTCATCAAAGTGACACACCGCAAATATAGCGGTGAGGAGATCGCCTGTCAAGGTTTTGACATAGCAGACTATAGCTGGAAGTTCATATCCATCATAAATATTTATTCATCTCAAGTGACCCATCATTATGCGCCGTGGCGGCGTAATTTTGGCACATAGAAACATTTAACCGAGCTCAAAGATTGTAGATCCGTGTCAATCCAAAAGAGCTCAAGGATTACAAGTTTGTTTGAAATCCTTTAAAATCCTTACACACAGTCACTAGCTGTTGTGTAAATTAGTTCAATGATGGTGGGCATAGGTGAATAAGTAACGCTGCATGCAAAATTGTATAACCCTAAACGGAAGTATTAGTGTGCATTACCAGTATGAAGGCTATTATTGTAGTCATTTTTCGTGAAACCAATTGAGTTTTTATATGGGGTTATGATACCCATTACGAATCCCATATAATAAGCTATAAAGTTATCGCACCTATGGAAATTAGCTCGGCTTAGATGTTTTGACTTTCTAGCATAAGCAACATAAGTATTAATAGTGAATGGTGTCATGACACATGACTAGCGTGTCGACACATTAACCAACACCATAAAATTTCTAAGGTGTCCGCAAGTTGGTTGAATCAGTCCACATAATCCTCTTTGGATTCAATGTAAGAACATAATGAGAAACCCATGTATCCTTTGCATATGATGATCTCAATCATAATTTCACGAATAGGCTTTGAGTGATGTGCTTTGATTCATAAAATCACAATAGATATAAGAAGCATAATGTGGTATAAGTGCATATACTTGTGCATCGAATATATCATAATGCCACCTTAGGGGAGCGGTGGAATGTAGGGATTGAACACACGTCTTCAACCCTACATGGATTGTGTCGAAACAATATTTGAGGATAAAATGTGCTTTTGTCGTCCTCT
Organism: Potentilla sterilis; assembly: GCA_963682095.1. Taxonomy (NCBI): domain Eukaryota; kingdom Viridiplantae; phylum Streptophyta; class Magnoliopsida; order Rosales; family Rosaceae; genus Potentilla; species Potentilla sterilis. The sequence goes on along the minus strand of OY821755.1, from coordinate 28,967,202 downwards.
GTTTCATGTGTGAACCATGTTCTTCTAATGTTTGCTTCTATTCACATAAAATATGGGTGTCCATGGTAATTTCTTTAATGTACGGATCACCAGATCACTAGTAGTTGCGTCAAACCCAATCTATGTCAGAATTCCAAAAGATCATTTTCTTATGACGTTGGATTCAATTAGCGGTTACATATAGCCTACTAAGTTGACATATAAACTTCTCTAATACTCGTTTACATCCACAGTCGTTAGAGGTAATGCAAAGGAGCTTAAATAAATTCTCACTTGTGTCTTTTCACATAAACATCGTGGCATAAATTTCTTTAAAATGTGGAAAAAATTCAATTTTCTCTTCAGAGTAACTCGATGGGGATTGCAATAAAAGGTATGGTAATCCCAGGAAGGCAAGTGCATTATGAATCCCAAAAGAACAGATATACCGATCCTTGTTACTTTTATTATGTCTATGGATATAGTACTACTGTTCTTAGTACTATTATGCTACTATGTGATATATTAGTACCATTATCCTTCCGTACTATTATTCTAGGAATTACATGGTGTATTTTTTTGCACACAGTTCTTTATGTCGTGTCTATATTATGTTATGTTGCTTTACTTTATGAAATACTTTGTAAAGTTAGATGCAGAAAATTGAACCATGAATATCATGAATAAAATTCGAATAATCTCAATTCATTGAGAGAATTCAAAAAAATTAACATGCCAACGATTACATTTAGTCTTGTCCAGTTTAGATTTAGAAACTTTAAGACCAAAAGTCTAATTTATTAGATATAAGGCGTGATAGCCTTTACTATGATATCTTGAAAATTGAAAAGTAGACTAATCAAAGCCTATCTTGGATTGAGCTAGATCCTTTTTTGCTCTTTTAATAGCTGCAATGATGAGATATGTCATCGTCATCTTCTCCCATATGGTAAGCCTTTAGTTGTAAATTCATTTACAATGTTATTGTTGAATATTGAAGATACTTTTCTAAATCCTCGTACTTGTATGATTCTTTATACTTCCTATAAGTCGCAGTTGATTTTTTGCTAGTTTGCAATGTGCGAATCAATAGTTCATTGAGTTACAACAATGGCAAAGTGCTCACTGCACATGACATGTCCCCTAGGTCATCTTTCAAATGGTGCATTGTCTCCACTTGCTTTTGGATGATTATAGAAATCTTTACGTCCATGGTAATTGCCCTTTATTTTAGGAATGTTGCTTTACTTTGCATAATTTTTTTTTATCTTTTATTTTAGAAAATTTCTTTGTCTCAGACCTTATATCGCCATTCGAGGTATTTTAACAATTTCTCACCTATTTTCATAAGGCGGTTTGCATAAATATACCATGCTCAAGCCTTATTTGGTTCGATAGGGGAATTTTCTACTCAAATTCTTCAGAGTGCAATGTGTCAAAGCCAAACTGTGATGATTAAACCATCTGTAAAATAGAGGAAGAAGAAAATGTATTAGTTTCGCAGTCTAAATAGATATCGACGACAACTAAAATATACCAATATACATTATGATAAAGTTGAAACTTTGTGAAATTACATTATCACAGTAAAATTTTAGTTTCTCCATTTTCATTGCTTATATAGTCAATGAAATTTTATTATCGTTGCTTTTTATGCAATTAACAAGATATCCATGTTGAAAAAATTTCAAGAAATAAAAATCGGATTTCAAGACCAAGATTTGTAATGGAAATATTTTTCATGCTTTGTGAAAATGTTTTCTCACATTAATATGTTTGTCTTTTTTTAATATTATTACAATGCTCATAAAAAATTCATTATCATGACAAAGCTCAATTCATATAACATGATAAATAAAATAATTATTAACATAATGAAATAGACATATGATGATGCTCAAATTTCATAATTATATAATAATAATAATATAATAAGATTGTTCTAGGAGAAATAAATGATAAGCAAAGCGTAGTTTTATTGATTGATAAGGAGGCCTTTATATAGACATTACATCAAGTATCCCGAACAATCAGGAATTCTCTATCTACTAAAGATACTACATATCTAGTCTAATTAGGTCAAGACATACATCGGAGGTTATAGAATTAACCTTCCTTGAACACTCCCCCTTGTGTCGCGTACCTAATGTGACACGGTGCATAACATGTTGCCTCGCTAAAACCTTACCAAGTAATACAAAAACCACTTGGGTAAAATAAAAAGCTTGGTCGAAGGGAAAAAAGCACAACGCACCAACTAGAATTGAAGATTACATGTGAGGTAGACTCCCCCTGATGTCTACAAGACAACTCCCCCTGATTGGTAAGTCAATCTCGAAGTTTAGATTAGTGGCATATACAAACACTCCTCACAAGTTTCAAAAGTAGGAGTGACCAATAATCTAGTCATTGAATATGGCCACATTATCCTTGTATTAGACCAGCTACACTTCGCTTTACTTGGTCTTGAAAAACAGATTCACGTGTAGCATGATCTTCGTGTAGTTAAACAGTCATAACTCCTTCGATACAATAGGTATAAATAAAATGTAAAGAGTTATGGAAACTATACACCCATATATTTCTAGTGATATAAAGTACACAATGTGGTTCGTTCTGAGCTGATCACAAAGCTCTGTCGAAGGTGACGGATATGCAAATTACCGGACATATTCTTCCTACTTTGCCAAAACTGCCATAACTCACTCAATATGACAGGTATGATCAAATGGTTGGTGCCTCTAAAAAGTAGACACATAGACCTTTCCAAGATACTAATTTCAACATTTTTCAATAAGTTATCTGTCATGTAGGTCTCATGGAAGTCGACATACAGAACTAGGCAAATTATGGAATTGCCTTATGATGCGTCTTTCATGATGGGATCGAATGAGCTTAAACCTTTCATACTTGAAAGAAAGTATCACCATATACCATGGCATTGTGTGGGCGCATCTAGCCATTACCTTGGCTTTATAAGTTTATAGCGAATAAAATGTCGAGTCGAATATATTATAACAAGTACATGATTGCGCACATGGTACTTAGATGAAGAGTTTCATCTCCCAAGACTTCTCCTCATATGGACATAACAAGTCTTCTCAAGACATCGACTAATCATGGGATACATATAGACTTTGGTTTAACGTCTTTTAGATAGCCACAAGCCGATATGACTCTATTACGAGAGCATATGTCATCGTAGTCGATTCCAGGGCGTTTGTGAGAGACCTTGTGCCATAAGGTGAGCCTACACTACCAGAAAAAGGCTTTTCCCGACGAAATAAAAAAAAACGGCCGACGACTAAAAATTTTCGTCGGTAATTCCATAGAATAGCCGACGATTTTATTTTTCGTCGGTAGAAAAACAAAATCGTCGGCCATAGTTTGGGAATAGCCGACGATCCTTTTTTTCGTTGGTATAAACAAAAATCGTCGGCTATATTCAGATTTCAGTCGACGATTTTGATTTTCGTCGGCCTTTCTCTGAAACATTAGCCGACGAAAACTTTTGAAATGTTGGCCGACGAAATTGTCATTTTCTTCGGCTATAAGTCTATATATTTTCAGATCTAGACAGTAGCTGCTCATTTAAAAAAAACGAAAAAAAAAACGGGAGAAAGAGTGAAAAATCTGTGGGTATTGTTGAAATCCGTCCTCTCTTACATTGTGGAGCTATATATAGGTACATATAAGTGTATATATGTTGATTTTGAGTTTTAGTTGAGTTGATTTTGAGTTTTAGTGATTTTGATTTAGTAAGTGATTTTTTGTTTTGTTGTTGTTTTAGTGTTAGAATGTATGTATATATGTTGATTTTGAGTTATAGTTGAGTTGATTTTAAGTTAGAGTTTAATTATGTGTTTTAATTTGATGTTATTTTAATTAGTGTTAAAATATATATGTATATGTGTGTGTGTGCATGTGTGTGTGGAGTTTAATTATATATATATATATATATATATATGTTAATTAATGGTTGTTGATAGTGTAATTAACTTAAATAATGGTTGATATATAGTGTAACTTAAATAATGGTTGTTAATGGTATATATATATATGAGTTGATGTTGATAATAATATATATTGTAATGTAATTAATTATTAAGGATTTATATATATATATACATATATATATGTATGTGTTAATTAATTTCTTATTAATTAAAGTTATATATATATATATATATATTATTTTCAGGCTATATATGGATCCGGATAAGAGTTGGATCTCGCTTCCAAGGCATGACCGACGATACACTACAGGAGTTGTGAATTTTTTGCAGTTCGTCGAGGAAAATGCAAACGGGAATGAATACCATTATTGCCCGTGCAATAAATGTAGGTGTCGCAGTGATATGTGTCGATTTCCGATTAGGACAGTATGGGAGCACCTAAAGAGTAATGGGTTTTGGCCGAAGTACACACGTTGGATATATCACGGTGAACCATTATTAGATGGATCGCATGATCATGGGCAGTTTTTTTAGGCGGGCAGTAGTAGTACATCCAACGATCCAACAATGGCATTCGTCAACGACGTGTTTTCTTTTGAAAGCGGTGTACGTGGGGAACAATATATGCATGACCCGGTGCAGCCCTTCCCACATGTCAACACTGCTGCCTTTGACAAGTACAACAAACTGATTGCATTGCAACAAACCCCTGTGTCTTCAAGTTCTGAGAAGACAGTTCTTGAAAGTGTGATGGAAGTAATGAGGATTAAAGTCGAGACAAAATCGACTATCAGGCAAGTGGATGAATATCTACAGTACACTTCTTCATTGTTGGAGGAGGGTCATCGTAATCCTACCAATCACCGTAAGGTCCGAAGTATCCTCAAAGATCTAGGGTTTTCCTACATTAAGATCCATGCATGCGCATTTGACTGCGTTCTCTTCTAGGGTAAAGATGCAGAAGGGAATGACCTTGCTATCCTTGACGCATGTCCGATATGTCATTCTGACCGATATAAGTTGACCGGAGCACGCAATAGGAAACCAGTGAAAGGGCTTCGGTATTTTCCGTTGAGAGATAGGCTTGAGCGGTTGTACATGTCAAAAACCACCGTAAAAGTTATGAAATGGCACGGTGAGCGGGAATTGGGAGGCTCAGATATCATGACACACATCTCTGACGGAGCGGCTTGGAAGCATATAAACAATGAGTTTCCTCTTTTTGCGTCAGATGTCAGAAACGTCAGGCTCGGGCTCTCAACCGACGGGTTCAACCCTTTCGGCACTATGAGTCTTTCATACAGTATATGGCCGGTGGTTTTGGTACCTTACAACCTTCCTCCGTGGATGTGCATGAAGAAGGAATATAATATGTTGACGTTGTTGATTCCGGGGCCTGGTTACCCAGGGAAATGTCTCGATGTGTATATGAGACCATTGATTGAAGAGCTTAAGGTATTGTGGGACGTTGGTCATCCCACTTTTGACAAGTACAAGGAGGAGACGTTCCAGATGCATGCCATGGTTATTGGTACCATCAGTGATTTTCCTGCTTATGGGATGTTGTCGGGCAGCGTTGTTAGGGGATACAAGGCTTGTCCAGAGTGCCTCAACGATTATGGGAGCACCCCTCATTGCAACAAGATATGCAGAATGGGTCATCGTGTGTTCCTTCCGGCGGATCACCACTGGCGTTACAAGTCCGTCGCATTTGATGGAACCGAAGAACACGGTGGTCCTTCCAGAAGATGGACGGAAAGAGAAATTTTAGCAGTGCTTAATGAGTACGATTTTGGGCCCCTCAGCAATCATCCCGATATTGTAGCGCAAATACCTGAAAGACCTAAGGAGTACAAATTCTGGACACATAAGAGCATATTGTGGGAACTCCCGTACTGGTGTGAGTTGTTGATCCGTCACTTCCTAGACGTTATGCACATAGAAAAAAAATATTTCTGAAAGTGTGGTGGGCACAACGCTGAACTTGGAGGGGAAGACGAAAGACGGTCCTAAGGCTCGCACTGATATGCAAAACATGAATATCAGAAAACAACTATGGTTGAAACAAGGGAAGAGAAAAATGCCTCAAACTCCTTACACCGTCAAGCATGAGCATAAATCAGAAATTTTCCATTAGATAAGTCGGGCCAAGTATCCTTCAGGCTTTGCTGGAAATATAGCCAAGTGTGTGAACAGACAATTCAACAATCTTTACGGGTTAAAAAGTCATGACAATCATATGCTGCTACAACGTCTCTTCCCTGTTTTCATTCGACCGTTCCTTCTCCGTCACGTTGTGGAGCCGTTAGTAGCGTTGGCAAGATTTTTCCAGAAGGTATGCACACGGGAAGTGAGAAAATCTGACCTCCGGAAAATGCAACAAGACATCGTTCATATCATGTGTAAATTTGAGATGATATTTCCTCCAAATTTTTTCGACATCATGCCTCACCTCATGATCCATCTTCCTCGGCAGTTGTTGCTTACCGGTCCTGTGCACTTCACTTGGTTGTATCCGATGGAAAGGTACGTATTTTACACCTGATGTTAATTTCCTCATCAATATATGTGATTTAGTATTAATGTATTATCATAACACTTTAAAAACTTGATTTATAGGCAACTTGGACAATACGGTGATTTTGTCCAAAACAGATCCGCACCTGAAGGATGTATAGTTGAAGCATATATTGCGCACGAGTGCGTCACCTACCTGAAGCTGTATTTAGGAGCGTTACAGGAAAGCATACCAGAAGATGTACCTTCACAGTTCAATCTTTCCATACTCTCCGACGATGTTGTACTCGGTGGAAAAATGCCAGTTTCCTACAAGTTGAAAGATTATGAGGTAGCCATTGCACATTGGTGGGTACTAATTAACTGTTTAGATCATTTTTGGAAGAACATGCATTTAAACTGTGAACAACTAGGAGGTGATCTCGATTACCACAACCGGACATTCGAAAAGTATTTCGGGCGCTGGGTACGTAACTTTAACATTATTCTATACGTATTTATATATTATTGTGTATAATTATTCATATTTATAGTTGATTCTGATGGTTGCAGATGGACCTTATTAAAAATGATAATCACCCAAATTGGTCGCACGAACTCAGACTTCTAGCGATGAAGCCGGTCTATTCAAAAGTTTATGCGACGTGCAAGGTGAATGGTGTGTTATTTCGATGTGAAGAGAGAGACGTCAGACTGAAAACACAAAATTCAGGGGTTATGACACATGGTGGGGATGATGGAGTTGATTATTACGGTGTTCTCCATTCAGTTGTGGAACTGCATTATGGGGAAGGCATGAAAGTGCACCTTTTCAAGTGTAGATGGTTTGACACACGGCCGCAGAGCATGAAAACCGATCAATACGGCATAACTTCTGTGAACACTAGTACATCATGGTATGAGGATGACCCGTTCGTTTTAGCCACATGGGTGAAACAAGTGTTTTATCTTGATGATCTCGCCAAGGGCGACCCGTGGAAAGTAGTCAACACTATCCACCATCGCAACATTTACCGAGCGTCTACACTTGGAGTGGCTGAAGTGAACGAGGAAGGTGGCACCGCGTATCAAGAGCCCAACTCAAACGGTATTCCTGACTCCTCTTTTATTCGCCTAGATACGCCGGTGCCAATTCGACGTGAAGAGCCACTGCTTGTTGATGTTGATCCAAATGAAGAAACTAACGAGGACTCTAGTGGTGAGGAAAGACATAGATTACCCCTATCGAGCAATTCAGAAACCGAAGAAGACTCATCCGATGATTCCGATTACAATCCGACGGATTAAGTAATTTAGATGATGTAATCCTTTCATTTGTAATCCACTAATTTCTAATGAACGGGCGTGGGGATGAGCCTCCCAGCTAGGGTGGGTTCCAAACCCCTTAAAAAAAAAATTGAAATATGTTGACTGCTGGGTTTCTGTTTTCTTTATGTTCAGTTTTGGTTATATATGAACAGGAAATAGGAATACGAGATGTGTAAACCTACTGATTTTTTTTACCTTTTTCATATAATAGCCGACGAAAATTTGTTATTTCGTCGGCTATACTCATAATAGCCGACGAAAAATTCATTATTTCGTCCGCTATAACTATATTAAAAAATACATATTTTATTTTAGATAGAAAACGACAAAAGAATAGCCGACGAGTACTTGTCTCTCGTCGGCTATGATTTAAAAAAAAAATTACCATATTCCATTTTCTATCACTAACGATAAACCATTGCTTCATCCTTCAAATGCAAAAATGTTGTGAAATAAGATATGACTGAAATAATGAAATACATCTACGGTTGAAAAATGACAAGATTCCGATAAAATCTGAGTGTTGAAAGATGCGGTCAAAGGTTTTATTCCTTCGTTTCCCTAATAGTAGCGTTACCTTCGTTAAATATTTTGAGGAAAATTTTTATACGATTAGTTGTATCTCATCGATTTGAAACTATTATCTGTTGAAGGTCAGGCCAAAAAACGTCATTTAGACAGTCCAATTACCATTTCTAAGTGTTTAGAGGTTTGACTCACCCGGTTGACCTTTCCAATCGAGCTTTTAACATTGTCAGATGTAGTTGGTTTTTTTTTTCCATACATGTATTTAATCTTAACGGTGATATCTGACGGTTGGAATAGATTTTCTAAACTTTTAGATTCAAAATCAGAACATATGCACTAATGTTCCTTAACTTGTTTACTAAGTGTTTAAGTGAATGTATAGTTTCAAATAGTTATTATACGTAGACTCTTCAAATGTAAAAATGTTGTGAAATAAGATATGACCGAAATAATGAAATACGTCTATGGTTGAAAAATGACAAGATTCCGATAAAATCTGTGTGCCGAATGTTGCGGTTAACTGTTTTTTACTTTCGTTTTCCTATGGGTAGCCTGACGTTCGTTAAATCAATTTTGTAAAATTTTTATATGATTAGTTGCGTCTCATTGATTTGAAACTATTATCTGTTGAAGGTCAGGCAAAAAAACGTCATTTAGACAGTTCAATTACCATTTCTAAGCGTTTAGAGGTTTGACTCACCCGGTTGACCGTTCCGATCGAGCCTTTAACGTTGTCAGATGTAGTTGGTTTTTTTTCCATACATGTATTTAATCTTAACGGTGATATCTGACGGTTGGAATAGATTTTCTAAACTTTTAGATTCAAAATCAGAACATATGTACTAATGTTCCTTAACTTGTTTACTAAGTGTTTAAGTGAATGTATAGTTTCAAATAGTTACTATACGTAGACTCTTCAAATGCAAAAATGTTTTGAAATAAGATATGACCGAAATAATGAACGACGTCTATGGTTGAAAAATGACAAGATTCCGATAAAATCTGTGTGCCGAATGTTGCGGTTAACTGTTTTTTACTTTCGTTTTCCTATGGGTAGCCTGACGTTCGTTAAATCAATTTTGTAAAATTTTTATATGATTAGTTGCGTCTCATTGATTTAAAACTATTATCTGTTGAAGGTCAGGCAAAAGACCGTCGGTTAACTAGACTAATTTCCGTTTTTAAGCGTTTAGATGTTTGACTTAGTGGTTTAACCAATAGTTTAGCCGACGAAAATTATATTTCGTCGGCTAAACTCTTACGATCCCGCGCCTTTTTATTGTCCGCCGTTGGATGGCTCAGATCCGACGGCTGTTGATCTTCTAAAGTATAGCCGATGACATTCAAAGAATAGCCGACGAAATCTTTTTTGTTCGTTGGCTATTCTTTCTGCTATAAATCAGAAAGTCGCGACCCCTCCGACTTTTTTCTCTCCTCCTCCTCTTCCTTCCTCAAATCGGCCGCTCTCCTCCTCCTCCTCAAATCGGCGCCGCCGTGACCGTTCCTCCTCCTCCGGCCTCAAATCGGCCGGCCTCCTCCTCGTCCGGCCTCCTCCTCCTCCGATCCGTTAGTTTTTTTTTTTTTTGCAATTTATTTTAATTATATAATTTAGGTAAATAATTTATATATTTAAGTGTGTGTTAAATTAGAATTTCTATTGGTTATATATATAAATTTGTAGATTAATTATATATATAAATTTATAGATTAATTATATAAATTGTTATATATTTATTAATATATACACATATTTGTATATATATATATATATGTTAATGTATATTTTAATTGTTATATATAAATTGTTAAATTAATTATATATATAAATTGGTAGCCTAATTATATAACTAGTTATATTTATGTTAATATATAAATGGTTATTTGTATGTATATATATGTTAATGATGAAATATAGTTATATTTGTATATAAATAGTTATATTTATGTTAATAGTTAGTATTATTTAAAATTAGTTAATATTTAAATATTAATTTGTTAGTATGTTTTAAAATATGTTAGTATTATTGGTTATTATATTAATTAGAATTTGTTATTTAATGTAATATAATTTAATATTAATTAATGTATTAATGCCTCAAGCTGCAGATGGCCCATGCATTTAGACAGTTATTCGGAGGCCGTCGTTCCAGATCTAGGGGTTCTGGAAGTTCTGACGGATCCGGAGACTCCGAGAGGACTCTTAGCCAGCCTGAGAAGACCACCAGCCAGCCTCAGAGGATCGATTCATCCCAGCCGCGGAGGAGTGTGAGCAGCCGGCACCAGACCCTTTTATCGGCGGGGCGCCCGTCGAGCAGTTCACGTCCCCCTCTCCGGCCAGATCCTCCGAGGTCGAGTAGGCTGCTATTTGAGGACGAGATAGCTCTAGATGTTCATCAGGTCTGTATGCCTGAGGTTCATCGGGAGCCGATGACGAGTCCAGCGCCGTCTGCTGCTGACTCGACTGAGGGGCCTACTCTCCCAAATCAACTCTACCTCCCGTACAACATTCCTACGATACCCGAGGTCGACGAGCGTGGTGTGCCCATATGGCCTGATATGCCTCAGTACGTGAGTATTGCGGAGACATACCATCATGAGCCATTTGAGAGACCTGAGCTCCTGATTTCGGCGAGAAGAAAAGGAAAGTCGACAGACGGGTCATCGAGTTCAGGTAACATTTGATTTTATTAATTAAATGTTTTATTAAAATTAACGAACTAATATTTAATTTTATTAACCAATCGTCGTTTATGTCATAGGGACAGCCGCTAGCAGTTCAAGCAGGAATACGAGAGATGTCATATGTTTTGATACGCTCAGGAGAACTGTTGAGAGCAGGGAGAGGATCCAGATCAACGAACCCCCTAATCAGGAGGTTCAGGGGAAAAAACGCCGTGATTACGCGGGTTGCGTGGGGGCACTAATTAGGGATAGAGTCCCTATGTTGTGGACACGGTGGGCTGATGTGCCGGAAGAGATCAAGAGGGAGGTCAACAACGCGGCGTCGGTGAGTAATTTAAAAAACTTAATTTCTTTATAGTAATATTTAATAATTTTCGGTATTGTTATTATTTTAAAACTAATAAAATATTATCTTTCAGGCATACTTCAAGATTGCCGAACACAAGCAGGCTTGGGCGTATGCGATGCAGAACTCGAGGTACGTTGGGAATTCCTCATCTTATAATTTGAAATATTTTATGATATTAATAATATTTCTAATGCACTTTTGTTTTTTCCGTAGGTTCAAAGAGTGGAAGAACGAGCTCCGTACCCACTTTACCGAATACGACAAACATGGTCGTATGGGTACTCCAAGAGAGTTCATGTTCAGGGAGTACGAGTGGCGTTGGTTGAAGACAGTAGACTTCAACAACCCAGTTATGCAGGTAAATACTAAACTTAACTATAAATGTTTATTTTGTTAATATTTTAATTATTAGTTTAATTATTTTATAATTATTACACTAATATTTTTTGATGTATTTTTCTAATATTTTATTATTTGTTTGAAGGAACGGTCTCGGATAAACTCTGCGAACCGCCGCCGTAACACAACCCCCCATCATGGTGGTTCTAGGCAATTTTCACAATATCAGGAGGAGGCGCTTAGAGATCATCCTGATAGCAACCCGTACGTAGAGACGTTCAAGAAGGCTTATCCACTAGCGACAGAACAGCTTGTAAGTCGTTGATTACGATTTTAAAATTTTAATTATTAATTTTACTTAATTATATATTTGTTAGAATATTAATTTTTTTTTTCCCGTTCAATTAGGAGAGGGTGAACCGGGCCGAAGAAGAAGTGTTGTAGGAAGTAGTTCGGGAGACACAACTGAACATTTCAGAGGCAGATCTGCAAGAAGCCCTGAGCCAGGTCGACCGATCGAATGTCCAAACTGCAGCGCGGATATTCGACGCAGCCTTCCCACAACGGTCAAACGACTACTACTGCCGGGGTTTGGGAAGTTCTGGAATAGGGGTCCTGAAGACCACTAAGGGAGCTCAAAAGAAGGGAGGCGGGGACAGCCAACAGATGAGGGGGGAAATGCAGAGATTGGCAGAAGAAAATGCAAGATTGGCGGCCCAGTTCCAGAGATCACAGGAGCAACAACGCAGATCACAGGAGCAACAACGCAGAACACAGCAGTATCATTTCGAAATGTCCAGTTGGCATGCTGAATGCGAGAGAATTCGGCGACACAACTACGCCGGCTAACAAAACTGGTGGTATGCTATGTTCGCGGCACAACAACAAGACCTTGAACCCCCGCCCCCGTTTGAGCCGTTAGATGAACCTCCAATGCCTCAACCTCCCGAGTTCATTCAGCAGGATGACGAGCATGATGGACAGCAGTATGCTGGGGATGACGTGGTGGACTTTAGTGCTTTAGGTGATGATTAGAGTTATATTTTATGTATATTGGAACAAATTAAATAATAAGTCATTTAGATGTGTTTCTTATTGGTGTAATTGCATGGATTGTCATTGTGAATCGCAAATAAGCTGCCATCACTACACAAGAGCAAGTAACACAAAAACAATAAATCAATTTGCAAAGAGTAAAATATGGGAAAGATATGAATAATGTGTAAAATACAAGAATTAATTTCAGTTTACCTACTTGAACTTTGGTTGAATCATCACTTCAGTCCCTATACTTTTGATTTCATCAACTACACCCATATACTTTCTAAATTAATCAACTAATACTAATTTTGTAAATTCCGTATAAACGATTTATCAATACCAAAGGCTTTTTGGTATATTTTCCCTACATTAATGCACCGTTACCATATTACGATTATAAATAAAGCTAAACAAATCACATAATCAAGTTGAACAATAGAAAATAAACAAAAACAAATAATATATGGTAAAACAAAAAGAAATCACCATATATGATTTGTTTTCTATTGTTCAACTTGATTATATGAATTGTTTAGCCTAGTTTATATTCGTAATATGGTAACGGTGCATTAATGTAGGAAAATGGTACCAAAAAGCCTTTGGTATTGATAGATTGTTTGGACGAAATTACAAAATTGGTATCAGTTGATTAATTTAGGGAAGTACAAGGGTGTAGTTGATGAAATCAAAAGTACAGGGACTGAAATGATGATTGAGCCCAAGTTCAACTAGGTAAACTGAAATTATTTCAAAATACAATCCTAAATTATAATCTTCAGGTAGCCAAGTGACTTCCCAAAGTGCAGACTGTTCTTTGTAACTCTGATTTATACACTGAGCAGGTTTTATTGCCGCATCAATCTGAATGCCCAACAAATCAGATGATCCATGAGCAGTTGAGTACATGAGGTAACCCAAAGATATAAACTGTAAGAAACTTGGTAACCTTACATTTCCGTAAGGCACAATTTTCAAAGATGACATAGTTTACATTGAACTGATTATCAGCTTTAAAAGAATGTAAAAATATGACACTTAAATGGAAACCAACTGTATAGTCATCAAAAGTTTACTGCTATTACTGGGTGATCATCTGACCAAATGCAAACCAAGGATCCTTATCAAAATTAGATGAAGGACGCGACCCTTGTAGATAATTTCTTGTAAGCTTCAATTCCTCCATTGTATGCACTGAGAATCCACAAAATAAGTTTCATTCATAAGACATCTTTCAAGAAAAACACTAAGCCTGTAATAAGTCAATCTTTAAGGATATTTAGATGCAATGCAAAACAGAAATATTACTAGCATTGACTAAGAATCTCACAGATGGTCCACTAGGAGATTTTGTTATCCACATATAAACGTCCACCACATTCAATATCAAATGTCAGATACCTACAAATCAACAACCATAAACATAATCATATGCATTCAAACTCCCCAAGATGAAATGATGGACCTATAAATATGGAAGCATAGACAACAAGTAATATGGATCGTATCGACTTGGCACCAACCTTCAAATTTGTATTGAGATATACCAAACCTAATAGCAAGTTTATTTGAAAAGAAAACTGTGAGATGTTTTCCCAAGTATAAGTACTGGTCTGAAGATTCTGTCCTAGAGAACTGCAAAATAGAATGAAAAAGTGTTCACTCTGAATTGAATTCATTCAGCTCAAGTATATATGATAGTCCAAAATGTCTTCTCTATGTGAAAAACATTCTTAGTTACAAAGACCACATCTCATATATAATGGGCATTGTTGACAGTAGGCATAGAGAGGCTATCCAGACTCCCAGACCCGCAGCCAGGACTCCTGGACCCGGCCCATGGCCCAGGACCGTAGCACAGACACCTGGTCCCGCGTCCGGGCAGGTCTTACTTGTGGCCGGCTCCCGAAAACCGGGGATAGCAGCTCCCCAAACAGGGGCTGAAACAATCCAGCAAAATGAGCAGAAGGGGGGCCAGTCCCACATCGAAGGGTGAGGCCAGCCCTCATGCCCGCCAACCTATATATGAGTCTCAACTACCCTCATTAATAGGTAATCAATACTTCAACTATTCATTCCCGCTTAAGTTACCAGTTTATTCCAACTATACTGACTTAGGCATCGGAGCGGAATAGACCGGCCCCGCCCGTTATTCCCTTAGTTAGCAGGGTTTGCAAATAGGAATCACACCAAGATCCACCGGTATTGGTGGGAGCCTAAGCTCGTACGCAATAATAAACCCTGCAATCGTTAGTAGTATAGACATAAGTAGGGATCGTTCTAGCCGGGGATTAAGGGTACCTGAAACATGAGAATGTTAACACAAATATTCACAAACATATATGCACACAATTGTCACACTTATATACATATATACATATTCACACGAAATCAAGGGGGATTGAGATAGGATCGGCAGCAAAGCTGCCTCTAAATTCCTAGACATGAAAATAAACCTAAACTACTATATACAAGTGATCATCATCTCTCACAAAACATTTAGCACCAAAGACTCTTTAACATATAAACTCACATACAAGAAAGTAAGGAACAAGTACCAACATGCTTAAGTTCAAAATTAGTTCCAACTACAACTTAGTTGTAAGACCTCTCAAGTTTTAAGACCGAACTTTTGGTTATGGGCCCTAAAGTTATGTTAATCCTTTTGAGACTTAACAATTGTGCGCAATGGTCTGAATTGGAGACAAGCAAAATAAATAAGGTTGTCAATCATCTTATTTTAACATGCAAGTATCTAAAGTATTAAACCCTAAGTGAGCAACACAAATCAGAGCGACCTTTTGAGTATGGCAACGTTCGTAATTACTCTAGCTGATTAAACCTAGCACCTAGATCAATGTTCAAGACAACACTAAGTACCGATTTTCATGCCCAATCCTTAGATACTAACCAATTTCGAACCTAAAACATGCATCTATACCACTGTCCTAATTATCTAACACATGAATTTACAAGTTACATATTACAAATTAGCATGCAAAATTCATTGTTCTTGTCGAAACCTAAACATAAATCTAAGCATCGATTCAAACAAGTCTCTAACATACAATTTATAAAACCAAAATTGATTCATACATAGACATATAAACCAACACCAAACATACATGAGTGTTTCATAGACAAAACTAAACATAACTAAACAAAAATTACTAAACCGAAAGAGGGGAGTGGATCACACTTTGAGACACCTTGAGAGCTTCAAGTCGTGTGGATACGGCGATGTGTGGAGGCTGGGGTGAGGCTGCACGGCAGTAGGTTGTGTCGGCAATAGGTTATGGAGGTAGAAAATCCAAGGTTCGGCAAAGCAGAAACTTGGTTGAGGTGAGGTGAAGGTGGTTTTCGGTTAAGGTTTTTGTCTAGGATCTTTGGGGAATTTTGGTAGAGTTTAAGCCTTGTGTTTATGCTTGAGATGAGATGATTTTTCTGTAGGAAAACATTGCTATATATAGAGGCAAATTCGGCAGAAACCCTAGGTAGAAAACCTAGTCCAAATCGGCAAAGGCAATCCTTGTGCAACAAGGTTTTGGTTCCTTCCTTTCTTGGTTCTATTAGAAAACTTCTTTTTCTGATTTTCTTCCTTGGATTGGGCTGCATATCTTCATGAACTTCTTATATAGGCTTGACAACTCCATTTGGTGAGCTTGGTCCATGGAAAAATGCCCCAAACCCGCAAGAACACAAGACCGGCAGCAACTCGGCTGGAATGACCTTGCTCCAGTAAATCCGACATATCTCCCTTCTTGGAGCTCCAATTGATGCGATTTCAAGTCTCAGATAAACTAGACACATAAAGCCATCTCCCCATAAAAAGGCTCGATCAAATTCCTTGTAAGTCGTCGGAAATGATTTTTCGAAGTTGGGACAAAGTCCCAGGAAAATCCTGGAAGTCCCTGGATTGGTTTGCTCGGACTGCTGTTTTACAGACATCCTTTGGGTGACTTCCCGAAACTCCGATTGATCTGAAATTTTAACACAATATTCCTCAGTATATGAATAATAATCACACCAAATTTCATTAAATCCGGACAAGGATAGATCACACTTTTGCTCATCTCAAAATCACGAAAAAGACACATTTTTCACTATTTTCCAGATTTCTCATACTTAGTCATTTTTCGGACTCTTAACCATTTTTCTGCCAAACTCTACCAAATTAACACTAAACTATATTAAGACTCAATCTTAGATAAATAAGGGTTAAACAAAGCATAAACGAGGGCATAAACATATAATATCGTCGCACATTGTGCTCCTATCAACTACCCCACACTTATCATTTGCTAGTCCCTTAGCAAACTAAATTAAACTAAACTCTAAACAAACTATTGCCCCTAACAATTTGTCTCAGGCTCGTATGTACACATAGCTTTCAAGTTAATGCATGAGAATGGTAAGCACGAAAATTCCAAGCTTCATGAACATGTGACATCAATATGAACATATAAGATCAAAAAGGTAAGCATGTAAACATGTTAAACTAATTCAAATCACCTCACAAGGCATACTCTCTTCTTTTCTCTCGAAACATGGTTATTCATTCAATAGTATATGCGAGTGGAAGATAATGAATTACAAAGAGTGACTTGCATATATCAAAGAAACGAAAGCACTTTGTGAATTTTCAAGGAAAAACCTCATATGACAACTATATGCACCAATGAACCAAAACCATATGCTTACTCTTGAGAAAATCTCCACAAATCAAATTTTAACCATCTTAAGAATCATGAAAAAGATCAATCAAAAGGGTTGTAATGGGGCTAGGCTAAGAGGTATTTGATATTTGGATAAGGAGGCTCAAAACGTCACCGTGGCCTTTGGCAAAGCTCAAATCTCCTTATGTCTTCTCGCCAAGGGTCAAATTTCATCTTGTTGGACCCATACTTCATTCTTTACTTCTCCAAAACATAGTGAATATGAACAAAGGTCAAAATATAACAATAGTAGACCTTCACATATAAACAAAACTCCAAATTCACAACACTTTTCAAGACTAGACTTAGTAATTTTCTTTTGAAACCGTGCCTACATTTTTTCTTTTATTTCGGACTTGAGTTTTCTTTTTCTTCTTTTCTGTCCGATTTCAATTTTTCTTCTTTTGTTTTCTCATAGGCACGGCTCACATACAATTTTTCATATACTTTTCTAGCTAAGTCTACCCCACACTTGTTATTCTTCGTCACTTCACACGAAAACTCCTTCGAAAATCAAGCTTTGCAGACACACAATTGTCAAGACATCACTATACTAAGCTCATGGAAAGTGTTTAAGGGTGATGAAAGAAAAGGCTAATCGTAGGCTCAAAGGGGTTTACTAAGGTGTCCCACGACGGGCACAAATAGGCACATGCTTTATTTGGCAATGGTGGTAAACCTAAATGATCTTTATTCAATCATATTCAAAATCAAAGTATTTTATGATATAAACGTTTCGAAAATCAACAAGAGTAAGTTCTAGCATACTAGAGTTCATTAAAAAGCTATGACACATAGTCATCGAATAGTCAAAGAATTATGAGGTTTCATGCTTCCTACGAATCTATTGAATTTTATCTTTTTATCGCTCAAGAAGAAAGAAAATTGGCTTTAAAGCTCACATAGGTTATTATGGAAACAGACTAGCTAAAACATGCATGCTTCGTTAATCAACAAGTCCTACATGCTCCTACCAATGCACATAATCCATGAAACTCACAATCTTAATTGTATGCATAACCATCATCTATGTATGCAAAGAGGAGAAAAACATCATTGACATATTAGGGGCATCCTAAGACTCGAAATAAATTAAACACTCTCTTTTTGTATTACAATTTTCTGAATTTTCTTTTTCTAAACTAAACACACAAAAAACATAAACGGATACGTTATCCCACCCCACACTTAGAAAATTATATTGTCCTCAATGTAAGCACAAATCTATATCAACAAATTTCCTAAGCATGCAATAGTCTAACATATACCAACGTATCATCACAAATCAAAGAAAAAGAGAAGGGTTAAGAAATTTCAAACTCTCGGTGATGGCTCCTTCACTTTTCTTTGATCGAATTGGGTTGCCTCCCAAGTAGCGCTTTGTGTTTATAGTCCATAGCCTAGACTTCTCACCATGTGTGTTGTGTGTTCATCATGCCATGTGCAGCTCCGCAGTTGGGGCAGCAGCCCCTCTCGGCAGTAGGATTTTCTTGGTAGGCAAGCTTCTCTCGGCAGACGTGTCTGCTTCTCTTGAGGCCTGATTTTGGGTGTGTTCCACTATCCTAATGCAAAAATGTTCTGAATAAATGTTGTAGTGGACACACAGAGCTTTCCAACGGTATAAAATTCACCTCAATCGGACCAGTGGAAGTACTCTTTGTTTGGCCATTAATCGGACCTATTGATCTGCCCAGTTTACTGCTTCGCCAGATTGACCTTCGTGCACTGAAATTGAAACTGGGAGCAGCTCGAAACTCCAAATCTACTTCTGTAAAATCCTACGGAAACTAGACTCAGAGACCTTTCCAACGGTATATGGCTCACTTTCCCAGGTTTTGTGAGCTGCAAACGGCAGCCATTCAAAATTGACACACTGCACTGCCGGAATTCTGCTCTGGGCAGAACTTGGTATTTCCTGCACTTTTTCTTTTCAATTCAATCTGCACATGCACAAGACACTTCAAAACGAACAAAACCAAAAATAAATATAAGAAGAAAAAGTTGAGTTAGAAAAGAATGAGTTAGAAAATCATAGTTAATATGTTAAAGTTAGTAAAGGTTAGCAACAATTACAAGTTAGAATCAAGTTACGAGTTAAAGTTACCATCGAAAATTTTCTACAATACATACATGAATTAGCAAAGTTAGAGAAGATTTATACAAAACTGAAAATAAAGCTATACGAAATTTGCACAAACATACAAAGTTAACATTCAAATATAACAAGATTTTATAATCCCCGGCAACGGCGCCAAAAATTGATGAGTCGCCGAAGCGAGCATCAAGCAATCCTTGTGCAAAGGCAATCCTTGTGCAACAAGGTTTTGGTTCCTTCCTTTCTTGGTTCTATTAGAAAACTTCTTTTTCTGATTTTCTTCCTTAGATTGGGCTGCATATCTTCATGAACTTCTTGTGTAGGCTTGACAACTCCATTTGGTGAGCTTGGTCCATGGTAAAATGCCCCAAACCCGCAAGAACACAAGACCGGCAGCAACTCGGCTGGAATGACCTTGCTCCAGTAAATCCGACATATCTCCCTTCTTGGAGCTCCAATTGATGCGATTCGAAGTCTTAGATAAACTAGACACATAAAGCCATCTCCCCATAAAAGGGCTCGATCAAATTCCTTGTAAGTCGTCGGGAATGATTTTTCGAAGTTGGGACAAAGTCCCAGGAAAATCCTGGAAGTCCATGGATTGGTTTGCTCGGACTGCTGTTTTACAGACATCCTTTGGGTGACTTCCCGAACTCCGATTGATCTGAAGTTTTAACACAACATTCCTCAGTATATGAATAATAATCACACCAAATTTCATTAAATTCGGACAAGGATAGATCGCACTTTTGCTCATCTCAAAATCACGAAAAAGACACATTTTTCACTATTTTTCCAGATTTCTCATACTTAGTCATTTTTCGGATTCTTAACCATTTTTCCGCCAAACTCTACCAAATTAACACTAAACTATATTAAGACTCAATCTTAGATAAATAAGGGTTAAACAAAGCATAAACGAGGGCATAAACATATAATATCGTCGCACATTGTGCTCCTATCAGATATCTGTGAGTCTATGGATTCAGACAGAAACAATTGGCGTCGTCTGTGGGAAGAGTTCAAAAAGTTTGTGTTGTTGTACTAGAGGGAACGGAATCGATCAGCCTACGGGTCACAACAAATACATATGTCTAGAAGAACAGGAGAAAAGAGGGAAGGAAATCCAGAGGACCGGTGGGTTCTGGAGCCGGTGCTAGTCCAAATCTCGGGGGCGGGGCAGGGGCAGCCCGCTGGTAGCTGCAGTGAGAATGCTGCTACCAACCGTAAT
The DNA here is from genome assembly GCA_963682095.1 of Potentilla sterilis. NCBI lineage: Eukaryota > Viridiplantae > Streptophyta > Magnoliopsida > Rosales > Rosaceae > Potentilla > Potentilla sterilis. The sequence continues at coordinate 28,946,465 of OY821755.1, read as the reverse complement.
CCGGACGGTACGTCCGGTGAACGCGACGGAGATCTACGCGGGAAGGGCCAGGCGGACGATCGCCAAGTCTTGGGCCTGGAGCCCGCACCGACGTCCCTCACGGCCCCAAGCAGAGGGGAAGATCGGCTGCCCAGCAGCGACAGCCCGGACGATGTCTCCAGTCTCGGCCAGTACGATATGGTGGGAGAGATAGAAAAGATGCGAGCGGAAGTCACCCGCTTGCGGGAAGAGAGCGACCGGGACAGGGCAGAAGCCACCGCCAGGTATCAAGACATGAAAGCGGTTAATGCCCCACTGGTGGCTGCCTTGGAAGAGGCCAGCAGCGCAATGCCGCTCTGGCGCAACACACAAAAGAGCCTCCCCGCCAGGAAGTGGGCCAGTCATTGAGAGGGGAGAGGGACACTGGCGTGGCGGGAGACGTGCTCCCGGCGGACACGATGCCACCAAAGATCGTCCCAGCCCCTCGGAGGGACAGCGGCTCGTTCGAGAAAGATACCATCAGCTCGACCGCACGGGCACTGCATATACTATCTGACTCGGTGTCAGATATGAAGGCCCAGATGGAGGCCAATGACAGAAAGGCTGCGAGACCGCCGGAGAGCGCACGATTCAACGAGCGGGCCGGACCCTTCTCACTCCGGGTTCTGGACTCCGGAAGATCTGGCACCCAAAAGTCGCTAAAGCTGACATACTCCGGGGCCGGCTGCCCATACCAACACCTGGACAGCTTCCGGTCTCAAACGTGTGCTAAGGGCTACTCCGACGTCGTTTCCTGCAACATATTCCAGGAGACCCTGTCCGGAGAGGCGCTCAGCTGGTTTTACGAACTACCGGCGAACTCTATAGAGGCATTCGAGCAACTAGTCGATAGATTCGTGCGCCGGTTCATATTAAGGGTCGAAGGGGCCCGGACCTCGACGGTCCTCTTTAACTGCAAGCAGGCGGACGGCGAAGGGCTGAGAGCTTTTGTTGACCGATGGCAAACGGCCACCGCTGGGGTCAGGGACTTGGACAAAGGGATCGCCGAATCAGCTTTCAAGCAAGGTCTCCGGCCCGGAAAGTTCTCGTACGCTGTGCGGGTGGAGATCCCGTAGGCTTCTGACGAACCGATGTCGATGGCTATCAGGCACGCCCAAGCAGACCACGAAACTTACGGGAGCCGTCAACACAAGAGAAGGCAGGAAGAGCCCGAACCCGCCCGACAGGAAGCCAGAAACTGGCAACAGGGCCGGGACCGAGGAGCCTCGACCGACAAAAGACCAAGAGGTTGGGGGAACCAGCAGCGCCGAAGGGACTATGTCGACATTCCCCAACGAGCAGGGAACCTCCCATCCTACCAGCAGCAAACCTGCCCCCTAGCGGTCATGCCAATAGGACGACAAGAGGTATTCTCTACTTTGACCTCCTCCTACGAGGATATCCTGTATGAGAACGGGAACAACATCCCCCCTCCACAAAAAAGAAAGCACCCAAAGGGGAACCTGACCAGGGCACAGACCGGTAAATACTGCTCCTACCATGATGAAGCCACACACCACACAAACGATTGCATTGCCTTGAAAACAACGATTGAGGGCCTAGTCCGCCGCGACAACTTGCAGCGGTATCAAGGGTAACCCGGACAGTGGGGACCGCGTGGAATCGGGACGTCTATCCCGCGACACCAATGCTCATACGACCGGTCGAAATCTTAAAACCGTATAGAAGCTCAGCGGTCCAACAACTTGTCAGCTTGAGTAAGATGCTAGTTTCTTCTTTCCTAAACACAACTAGCTAGACATTCCAACTAGTTCGACATGTGTAATTTCAGCAGTTGTCTATTCTAACTTTGTTTTCAACTAAGTACAAAGGGCAATCCATGGATAGCCAAGTCAGGCAAATTGAAAAAGGAACAACACAAGCTCAGGCAAAATGTCAATTCATTATAACTCAGGGCAGCGTGTACAAAAAAAAAAAAAAAAAGTTTAAAGCAAAAAGGGAGGGCGGGAATGTACAAAGTCTGGAGCCTGCTATGGCACTTCCGCCTGCTCCCCCTCTTCAGTAGGAGCTCCTTCAGCAGCGGCGTCTTCATCGGCCGGCTCGGTGTCACCCTCCTGAACCTCTTCTTCATCCGCCTGCGGCGGCGGGGGCAGCTTTGAGACGTCAAGATAGCTCTTACTCTTCCAGTCGTCATAAGCATCGGCTATCCCCGCCTCCCGGGCCAATTCCAACACGTCAAGAAACTCATCACTTTCTTGATACTTCTTAACCGCCCGCTGGTAAACCTCCGGGTCATTCTCATTGACCGGCCCGCCGGCAAAAGCGGAGCCCGTTGCCACCTGCCGCTGGAGCTCCTCGACCTGGGCCTCCAACTCGGCCCTCTCCTCCTCCAGGCCCTTCTTCTCCTCTTTAAGAGCCTTGACCTAGGCCTCCAGCTTGCCCATCTGCTTCCTGGCCCTCTCTTCCAATAGGGTTTTCTCCCGTTGGAGCTTGGACTTCTCTGCCTCCAGGAGCTCCCGGGCGCTTGTCAACTCCTCCACCTGCTTCTTCAGCTCCGGTAGCTCTTCACTTGCATCCGACTGATACAAGTGGTACAGCAGCTACAGTTTAACATGCACCAGTTAGAAAGCAACAGATCACGAAATAATGTTGAGCGGATACCGGTGGCAAACTATCCTTACTTGGAGGGCCATTTCATTGGTTTTTAGCCGGTGCTCATTCGGCCGCCCTCTCGGAGCCCCAATCTTCTCCAGCTCCATTCCCTTCACATCCATGAGTAGGCTCCGGGCGAAAGAGCCGTCCGACCAACTCTGCTTCGGGCCCGGCCCCGCAGCAGGAGTTTTCTCCACCCCCGATGCTTCTGTGCCGGCAGCAGCAGAGCTAGTGGCCGCAGGAACATCGCCGTGGGCGGTAGTGGTGCCACCACGCGTCAGCTTCAGCCGCTTGGCCAAATGATAGGAGCACAATGTGCGACGATATTACATGTTTATGCCATCGTTTATGCTTTGTTTAACCCTTATTTGTCTAAGATTGAGTCGTAATGTAGTTAGTGTCAATTTGGTAGAGTTTTGGTGAAAAATGATTAAGAATCCGAAAAATGACTAAGTTTGAGAAATCTGGAAAATAGTGTAAAATATGTCTTTTTCGTGATTTTGAGATGAGCAAAAGTATGATCTATCCTTATCCGAATTCTATGAAATTTTATGTGCTTAATATTCATATGCTGAAGAATGTTGTGTTAAAATTTCAGATCAATCGGAGTTCGGGAAGTCACCCAAAAGTTGGCTGCAAAACGGCAGTCCGAGCATTCCAATCCAGGGACTTCCAGGATTTTCCTGGGACTTTGATCCAACTTCGAAAAATCATTCCCGTCGACTCACAAGGATTTTGATCGAACTGTTTTATGGGGAGATGGCCATATGTGTCTAGTTTACTGAGACTTGGAATCGCATCAATCGGAGCTCCACGGAGGGAGATAAGCCGGAATTACTGCAACAAGGTCAAATCTGCCGATTCCAGGAACCTACTGCCCCCTTTTTGTGTTTTCTGTTTTTGATGGACCAAATGGTGTACAAATGCATATGTGAAGATGGTCCAAGCTTTATGAAGGGAAGAGGACGACACTTGGCCATGGCATTGAAGAAAAACATGAAGAAATAAAGTCTCCTAGTCACACTAGGAGAAGCTGCCGATTAGAGGCAGATTGTGTGCTTGATGTTGCTGCCGGCAATTGAAGCATTTTTGGTGGATCAAGACCTATCAATTGAAGTCCAAATGCTATGCAAGAAGTCCATGAAGATGTGAAGCCCAAGTCTTGAAGAAAAATCAGAAAAAGAAAACCTAATTAGACTTTGAAAAGGAAGGTTTCAATTCCTTAATCCACTTGGTTTTCTGACTTCCTTGAGCATCTAGGGCAGCCGGCACCCCTCTCCTATATAAAGGCCAACGAATTTCAGAATAAAATCATCTCATCTCAAGCATAATACACTAGCCTAAAGCTCTACCAAGTCCTTTCAAACACCAACACATAAATACCTAGCCGAACCATCACCACCATAACCATATAGCCGAACCCTTCCACCTTTGTTTCTGCCGATTTCTGTTCTTGCCGAGCACCAAGGAGCAGCAGCCGAGCCACCTTGTCACCTTTGAGGAATCTTCAAGGTTCTTAAAGTGTGATCCATTCCCCTATGGCTTTTGTATTTAGTTTTGTTTGGTTGTCTTGTAAGAACTTGTTTCGTTTCTTGGTTTTTGCTAAACTTTTGTATGAACCAACTTTGTTGAAGTTTATGTAATTTGTTTTTGCAATTTTAACTTGTGTGTTTTGTATGCATTGATAATTAGGGCAGTGGTGTTTTGCATGTTTAGACTATAAATTGGTTAGAACTAAGGTTAGGGCAAATAAACCGACACACTAGTTATGATTAGCATGTAATTCTAAGTGCTAGGTTTCATGTGATAGAGTAACACGGATAAGTCATACGCTGGAGTAGTTTGTTTTGTGTTGCTCACCTAGGTCTAATAAACCTTAGAACTTGCAAGTTAAATAAGAAGAATGACAACCTTACTTGTTTGCTTGTCTTCGATTAAGACTCATATGCTTAAATGTTAAAACGCGTAAAACCGGATTAGCATCATCTTAGAAGTCATACGCTGGAGTAGTTTCTAAGAATTTAAGAAGTCTAACAATTGGAAAACTGCTGGAGGCTCTAATTGTGTCGAAACTAATTTTGGTCTTGAACATGTTAAATACTTGTGTCTTACCTTCTTGTGTGCAAATCTACTTGTTAAAGAGTCTTTTGTGTGAACTGTTTTGTGTGAGAGATGATGATCACTTGTAAATATTAGACCTAGGATTTATTTTCTGTTTTGTTGCCGTGTGTCGTCTAGGGCAGCCTAGTGCTACCGATCCTATCTCAATCCCCCTTGATTTCATGTGAATATGTATATATGTATATAAGTGTGACAATTGTGTGCATATGTATTTGTGAATATTTGTGTTAACATTCTCATGTTTCAGGTACCCTTAATCCCCGGCTAGAACGATCCCTACTTATTCTATACTACTAACGATTGTAGGGTTATTATTGCTTGATGCTCGCTTCGGCGACTCGTCAATTTTTGGCGCCGTTGCCGGGGATTATAAAAGCTTGTTATATTTGAATGTTAACTTTGTATATTTGTGTAGATTCCTTATAGCTTTATTTTCGGTTTTGTATAAATCTTCTCTAACTTTGCTAATTCATGTATGTATTGTAGAAAATTTTCGATGCTAACTTTAACTTGTAACTTGATTCTAACTTGTAATTGTTGCTAACCTTTACTAACTTTAACATATTAACTCTGATTTTCTAACTCATTCTTTTCTAACTCAACTTTTTCTTCTTATATTTATTTTTGGTTTAGTTCGTTTTGAAGTGTCTTGTGCGTGTGTAGATTGAATTGAAAAGAAAAAAAGTGCAGGAAATACCAAGTTCTGCCCAAAGCAGAATTCCGGCAGTACTGTATGTCAATTTTGAATGGCTGCCGTTTTCAGCTCACAAAACCTGGGATGCTGAGCCATACACCGTTGGAAAGGTCTCTGAGTCTACTTTCTGTAGGATTTTACAGAAGTGGATTTGGAGCTACGAACCGTTCCCAGTTTCAATTTGAGTATAGCAAGGTCAATCTGGCGGAACAGAGAACTGGGCAGATCAATCGGTCCGATAAAAGGCTAAACAAAGCATACTTCTGATGGTCCGATTGAGGCGAATTTTATACCGTTGGAAAGCTCTGTGTGTCCACTACAACATTTATTCAGAACACTTTTGTATTAGGATAGTGGAACACACCCAAAATCAGGCCTCAAGAGAAGCAGACACGTCTGCCGAGAGAAGCTTGCCTGCCAAGAAAATCCTACTGCCGAGAGGGGCTGCTGCCCCAACTGCGGAGCTGCACATGGCATGATGAACACACACAACACATGGTGAAAAGTCTAGGCTATGGACTATAAACACAAAGCGCTACTTGGGAGGCAACCCAATTCGATCAAAGAAAAGTGAAGGAGCCATCACCGAGAGTTTGAAATTTCTTAACCCTTCTCTTTTTCTTTGGTTTGTGATGATATGTTGGAATATGTTAGTCTATTGCATGCTTAGGAAATTCGTTGATATAGTTATGTGCTTACATTGAGGACAATGTAATTTTCTAAGTGTGGGGTGGGATAACGTATTCCGTTTATGTTTTCGTGTGCTTAGCTTAGAAAAGAAAATTTAGAAAATGTTCCACAAAAATAGAGTGTTTAAATTGTTTGTTTCGAGTCTTAGGATGCCCTTAATATGTCAATGATGTTTTTTCTCCTCTTTGCATACATAGATGATAGTTGTGTATACAATTAAAATTGTGAGTTTCATGGATTTTGTGCATTGGTAGGAGCATGTAGGACTTGTTGATTAACGAAGCATGCATGTTTTAGCTAGTTTGTTTCCATAATAACCTATGTGAGCTTTAGAGCCAAATTGCTTTCTTCTTGAGTGATAAAAAGATAAAAATTCGATAAATTCGTAGGAAGCATGAAACCTTATAATTCTTTGATTATTCGATGACTATATGCAATAGCTTTTCATGGACTCTAGAAGTGCTAGAACTCGTTCTTGTGATTATTGAAACTTGATAGTCATGAAAATTGCCTTGATTTTGAAAAGGATTGAAAAACGTTATATTAGGATCACCACCATTGCCAAATAAAGCATGTGCCCTATTTGTGCCCGTCGTGGGACTCCTTAGAAAACCCCTTTGAGCCTACGTTGAGCCTTTTCTTTCATCACCCTTCTTAAAATTCCTATGCTTAGAATAGTTATATCTTGACCCTTGTCCTCGCGAGACTTGGCAAAAGTTTGAAATCGATTTAGAGGTTTGATGTAGAGTGATGTCATGAAACAAGTGTGGGGTGGACTTAGCTCGAAATTGTGTGAAAAATGTATATGCCGTGCCTAGCAAAAGTGAAAAATATGTAAACGGACAGAAAAGAAAAGAAAAGAAAAACATGAAGTCCGAAAGAAAAAGAAAAGAAGTTTAGGCACGGTTTTGATTGAAAATTGCTAAGTCCTATCCTTGAATAAATGTTGTGAGCTTGGAATTTCGTTCGTATTGGAAGGTCTAGCATTGTGAAAATTCGACCTTTGTCCATGTTTATGATGTTTTGGGAAGTAAAGAATGAAGGAAGGGTCCAACAAGATAATATCCGACCCACCCTTGGAGTGAAGCCATAAGGAGGATCAAGAATTGCCAAGTCTTGGTGACGTTTTTAAGCACCACTTATCCTAAATTTCCTTCCCTATAGCCAAGCCCCATATTTATTCCCCTATAACGTTTTCATGATTCTTAAGATGGCATACTTTGATTTGTGGAGATTTTCTCAAGAGTTGAGCATATGGTTTTGGTCCATTCGTGCATATAGTTATCATATGAGGTTTTTCCATAAAAATTCACAAAGTGCTTTCGTTTCCTTGATATATGCAAGTCACTCTTTGTAATTCATTATCTTTCGCTTGCATATACTTATGAGTGAACAACCATGCTTCGAGAGAAAAGAAGAGAGTATGCCTAGTGAGGTGATTTGAATTAGCTTTTAACATGTCTACATGCTTACTTTTGCTCCTATATGTTCATATTGATGTCGCATGTTCATGAAACTTGGAATTTTCGTGCTTAGCATTCTCATGCATTAACTTGAAAGCTATGTGTACATACGAGCCTGAGACAAATTGTTAGGGGCAATAGTTTGTTTAGAGTCTTAGTTTTATTTAGTTTGCTAAGGGACTAGCAAAGGATAAGTGTGGGGTAGTTGATAGGAGCACAATGTGCGACGATATTACATGTTTATGCCCTCGTTTATGCTTTGTTTAACCCTTATTTGTCTAAGATTGAGTCGTAATGTAGTTAGTGTCAATTTGGTAGAGTTTTGGTGAAAAATGATTAAGAATCCGAAAAATGACTAAGTTTGAGAAATCTGGAAAATAGTGTAAAATATGTCTTTTTCGTGATTTTGAGATGAGCAAAAGTATGATCTATCCTTATCCGAATTCTATGAAATTTTATGTGCTTAATATTCATATGCTGAAGAATGTTGTGTTAAAATTTCAGATCAATCGGAGTTCGGGAAGTCACCCAAAAGTTGGCTGCAAAACGGCAGTCCGAGCATTCCAATCCAGGGACTTCCAGGATTTTCCTGGGACTTTGATCCAACTTCGAAAAATCATTCCCGTCGACTCACAAGGATTTTGATCGAACTGTTTTATGGGGAGATGGCCATATGTGTCTAGTTTACTGAGACTTGGAATCGCATCAATCGGAGCTCCACGGAGGGAGATAAGCCGGAATTACTGCAACAAGGTCAAATCTGCCGATTCCAGGAACCTACTGCCCCCTTTTTGTGTTTTCTGTTTTTGATGGACCAAATGGTGTACAAATGCATATGTGAAGATGGTCCAAGCTTTATGAAGGGAAGAGGACGACACTTGGCCATGGCATTGAAGAAAAACATGAAGAAATAAAGTCTCCTAGTCACACTAGGAGAAGCTGCCGATTAGAGGCAGATTGTGTGCTTGATGTTGCTGCCGGCAATTGAAGCATTTTTGGTGGATCAAGACCTATCAATTGAAGTCCAAATGCTATGCAAGAAGTCCATGAAGATGTGAAGCCCAAGTCTTGAAGAAAAATCAGAAAAAGAAAACCTAATTAGACTTTGAAAAGGAAGGTTTCAATTCCTTAATCCACTTGGTTTTCTGACTTCCTTGAGCATCTAGGGCAGCCGGCACCCCTCTCCTATATAAAGGCCAACGAATTTCAGAATAAAATCATCTCATCTCAAGCATAATACACTAGCCTAAAGCTCTACCAAGTCCTTTCAAACACCAACACATAAATACCTAGCCGAACCATCACCACCATAACCATATAGCCGAACCCTTCCACCTTTGTTTCTGCCGATTTCTGTTCTTGCCGAGCACCAAGGAGCAGCAGCCGAGCCACCTTGTCACCTTTGAGGAATCTTCAAGGTTCTTAAAGTGTGATCCATTCCCCTATGGCTTTTGTATTTAGTTTTGTTTGGTTGTCTTGTAAGAACTTGTTTCGTTTCTTGGTTTTTGCTAAACTTTTGTATGAACCAACTTTGTTGAAGTTTATGTAATTTGTTTTTGCAATTTTAACTTGTGTGTTTTGTATGCATTGATAATTAGGGCAGTGGTGTTTTGCATGTTTAGACTATAAATTGGTTAGAACTAAGGTTAGGGCAAATAAACCGACACACTAGTTATGATTAGCATGTAATTCTAAGTGCTAGGTTTCATGTGATAGAGTAACACGGATAAGTCATACGCTGGAGTAGTTTGTTTTGTGTTGCTCACCTAGGTCTAATAAACCTTAGAACTTGCAAGTTAAATAAGAAGAATGACAACCTTACTTGTTTGCTTGTCTTCGATTAAGACTCATATGCTTAAATGTTAAAACGCGTAAAACCGGATTAGCATCATCTTAGAAGTCATACGCTGGAGTAGTTTCTAAGAATTTAAGAAGTCTAACAATTGGAAAACTGCTGGAGGCTCTAATTGTGTCGAAACTAATTTTGGTCTTGAACATGTTAAATACTTGTGTCTTACCTTCTTGTGTGCAAATCTACTTGTTAAAGAGTCTTTTGTGTGAACTGTTTTGTGTGAGAGATGATGATCACTTGTAAATATTAGACCTAGGATTTATTTTCTGTTTTGTTGCCGTGTGTCGTCTAGGGCAGCCTAGTGCTACCGATCCTATCTCAATCCCCCTTGATTTCATGTGAATATGTATATATGTATATAAGTGTGACAATTGTGTGCATATGTATTTGTGAATATTTGTGTTAACATTCTCATGTTTCAGGTACCCTTAATCCCCGGCTAGAACGATCCCTACTTATTCTATACTACTAACGATTGTAGGGTTATTATTGCTTGATGCTCGCTTCGGCGACTCGTCACCAAACTCTCACCAATCAACCGACCGGTGAAGGTAACAAGCGTAGAGGTGGGCATCTCCCGAGACCTCTTCCTCCTCTCACCCAGATCAACCTGTAAAGAAGAAGATCGGGCGGCAGACAGTGGGGACCTGGCGACAGTTGGCACCGGCCCCAGCCGGTGTGGAATCCTTGCAGTACCACCTGCGGGCTTGGACGACCCACCAACAGCCTTCCCCGATCCAGACTCCGTCTGGGGTCCCGAAGCGTGAGTCTTTACGCGCTTTAAGACGTAATCCTCGTCCGCAACGTCCAGCGAAACCGATTTATCATGTACGGTCAACTCCCCGGTTCTCCGATCGACCGTGGACCGCGCAGCAGCGTCCCCCTTTTCCTTCAGCTTCTAGACCAGATCCTGATTGTCCATCGACAGCGTTTCGTGGGCTTTAATTGCCGCCCGGGAAGATACACCTGCAGAACACAAGGCAAATAGACTAGTCAACACCAATTCGCTCAACGGGATCAGAGCTACAACCTACATTCAACCACCCACCGGTATTCCCCCCCAGATGGCATAGTTCCAGCACCTCCCGCCGGATAAAGTTGTAGGAACTCCACTCCAGGTCCGACCAGCACCCAAATACCCGGGCGATCTTATCTCTCTCCAGCTCCGATAACTGATACGACTGATCGCCGATCAGCTGAAAGGCACCGGGAACCCGGTAAGTCCTACTCCTCTTCTGCCAGCGCCTCCCCCCCCCCCCCCCCCCCCCGGCCATCACCACCTTCTTCCTCCAAGGGTAGTTGCCTCCACTGGTTCCCGGGAAGCTGTGCCGGTGATATCTTGATGGCACTAAGCAGGTACTGCACAAAGTCCGGCAGTGGGAGCGATAGCCCATGCCGAAATTGGTCCTCGTGAATGGCAACCCAACCTTCCTCCATGTTGCAGGCCGACTCTCCGGCATACAGAGGCCGCAGATCTACCTCTCCGGGAATATTCCACCTCGCCCGAAAAACAACAATCTCACCAGGACTTAACGAGCACTCCGGCTCATCATAGTTTATGGTTCTATCCCCGTCCACAAGTATGTGGCGCAGGGCCCCTCCTGGGCGGGCAGTGCCGAAGGACACTCCGTACGGAGTATCCTCCTGTCCCAGCAACCCGGACGTTTACGCCTCACCAGTCGAACGGGCACTGGCGTTCGGCCCAGAGGACGAGGAGGCAAGCCAGTCCTCCATCCTCCCTTTGTCGTCCCTCACCGGTCACCTGGTGGCCGATTTGGAGATCTCACTGGAGCTCTCAGAATCCATTTAACCTTAAAAAAAAAAAAAAAAAAAAAAAAAAAAAAAAAAAACCCTTTGGCCGATCAGAAACACAACCTAAAACGACCACCGAAGGGCAGTACGAAGCATATAGTGCCTCAGCACAGCCCACACTGACCACAAGGGTCCCATCCAAAGGGCTAATCTAGATACAATCAAGTGGCCATCGGATCCAACCACGAACAAAAAAAGGAGGAGGAGAAACAATTTCAAAGTCGCAAAGGACTGAGACTCACCGATTAGTATGCACGACGACGGAAACGCAACACCTGGAAAGCACCGAGCAATTGTGTTGAGCGAGGCTAAACAAGGGATCAGTTCTCAGCCAAAAGAAAAACACACAAAGCGGCAAGGGTTTATATGCAGGTCCAGTGCCCTTGAATTTCCCCCCCAAACTACTTAGTAGGGCAACTGAAATGCCCACAGATCCGGGCCATCCATCCCTGACCGTCTCCTAGTGGCACGTGTCCCAATATTGGTAACTTCCCAGGCCATCATAACTGATGGAACTAATGGAATACCCCTTTCAATACATGTCAGCCACTTGCCTCGCATGCGGAGGGTAGTTGAAAGAAGCAGGGGACATAATCGAACCGTCCCGCCTAGAGCCTACTCCACCTAACGCTGAAATACTCCCACAAATCGAGGTATCCCACCGGGAGAAGTCTTCCTCTAGCACAGGAAACCTCTTCCCGCAGGCTAAAAACCCTGCATCAATATTATTTACAGGCTACGATATTCCAACCGTAGTGCCTGCTCCAGTTCAAGGCTATCCTAAAGCCTACTCCACCTAACGCTGAAATACTCCCACAAATCGAGGTATCCCATCGGGAGAAGTTTTCCTCTAGCACATGAAACCTCTTCCCGCAGGCTAAAAACCCTGCATCAATATTATGTACAAGCTACGATATTCCAACCGTAGTGCCTGCTCCGGTTCAAGGCTATCCTAGCCGTCGGTCCATCCAGCTTCAACTATTGGATGCGGTATCACACCGGCCATAATTGCACTTGCTTATCGCTCTCCTACGGAATAACCGGTTTGTCGAACTGAGACATTCCTACGGACAGCCGTGTATGACCTAACGGATCCAATGTACCACCGAGCTTTATAAACCCGGAAGACTTGATCCTCTCATACAAGACAACTCTTCCCGCAGGCTAAAAGCCCTGCACATCCTATATGCCTGCAAGAACAAGAGGCTGTGAAACACATGGGGACGGCTGCCTAGGATCACTCCGGGCCACGCCACCCACCAGAACTCGGGAGACTTGATCCTCTAACACAGGACAACTCTTCCCGCAGGCTAAAAACCCTGCACATACATCCCACCTGCAGGAACAAATGCAGTGACGTGGGGACGGCTACCAAGGACTACTCCGGGCCACACCACCCACCGGGAGACTTGATCCTCTAACACAGGACAACTCTTCCCGCAGGCTAAAAACCCTGCACATACCTCATGCATGTACAGGCAAAGGGTATGAAACGATCGGGGATGTCTCCGGCACCAACACGGCACCAACTCTTCTCGCAGGCTAAAAACCTTGCACATCCAATATGCCTGCAAGAACAAGAGGTTGTGAAACACGTGGGGACGGCTGCCAAGGATCACTCCGGGCCACGCCACCCACCAGGAACTCCTATAACACAGGGCAAGTTTCCCACTGGTACTGGGTGACCTCTTCAAACTATTCAAGGCACTCACCCACTACTGTGGCTACCGTTCTTAACTTGGGGGACTCGATCATCCCATTCGCTATATTCACTGGGTTATCCCGGAATATAGCATGGCGGATTTCAACGTCACATCATCCCATTCGCTATATTCACTGGGTTATCCCGGAACATAGCATGACAACGTCACATCATCCTATTCGCTATATTCACCGGGTTTTCCCGGAACATAGCATGGCGGATTTCAACGCCACATTATCATCTCATGTACTACATCTTGTACCCATATGCAACTGTCAGTATCAACATCATAACCATGCACTCATCACATCATGCATCATCAAAACAGGTTTATTCGAACGCCCGGCCAAACCCAATCTTGGGGGGGCTAGGGCACTGGTGGGTAAGTGCCCCAGCGGGTCTATAAAGGAAGACAGATTTAAGTCCCATTCAAGATGGCACTTCACCGGGAACTTGGGGGACTTGTTGACAGTAGCCACAGAGAGGCTACTCAGGCCCCCAGACCCGCAGCCAGGACTCCTGGACCCAGCCCAGGGCCCGGGAGCGTAGCACGGACACCTGGTCCCGTGCCCGGGAACTGGAGCGTGACAGGTCTTACTTGTGGCCGAGGCCCGGGAACTGGGGATAGCAGCTCCCCAAACAGGGGCCGAAACAGTCCAGCAATATGAGTAGAAGGGGGGCCAGTCCCACATCGAAGGGTGAGGCCAGCCCTCATGCCTGATAGCTTATATATGAGTCCCAACTACCCTGATTATTAGGTAATCAATACTTCAACTATTCATTCCCGCTTAAGTTACTAGTTTATTCCAACTATACTGACTTAGGCATCAGAGTGGAATAGACCGGCCCCGCCCGGTATTCCCTTAGTTAGCAGGGTTTGCAGGCAGGAATCACACCGGTATCTGTGAGTCTACGGATTCAGATAGAAACAGGCATATATAAGACAAAGGATATGAAATACAAGACTAAAGCAAACCATAGAACATGTATTATCCAAAGTTTGTTTTATACTAAACCATACAGACTCTATAGCTAGGTATGATGTATAAATTGAAAGGCTAATGTCGAAGGGCCTAATGTCATTTTCAAGACTAAGCAAGCCATACAACTAAATAGACTGTGTAGGTGATTAATCCTATTAGCTGGAATCTTAATAGAATAAATTAATAAAAGGTTAATAGGAAAGAAAGAGGTTTAATTTCAGCCTTGTCTTTGCCTCTTATGATCATCACATGCAAATGAGATTAGAACACATTTTATTGAAGGAAAGAATCATCATAGTATCACCGAGATTGATACTAGTTAACAGTTTCCTATTAGATAGATACTAACTAATAGTTTCCTATTGTATTTAGGGTTGTAAACGTGCATAGAGTCCTCCTTTATAGGGTTTTGTAATAGCCTATATATATAGCTTGTAACTCAGCTTTATTCAATAAGAAAGAAAAAGCCTATATATATAGCTTGTAACTCAGCTTTATTCAATAGGGTTTTGTAATAACCTATATATAGTTTTCTTCATGGTACGAGAGACACCGATCCTAAACACCACACCACAATTCATCACAACATCCAATCTTCAATCCCAAATATGACCAAACCTGAACAGAAGGACGTCAAGTCCGATACTTCTGACTCAAGCACACATAATCCATGGGACAACACCAACCATGCTCTTCACTTGCACCATTCGGATCAACCGGGCGCTGTTCTTGTCACACAGGCCCTAATGGAGGACAACTTCACCGACTGGTTGCGATTCATGATCGACTCCCTGAAAATTAAAAATAAATTAGGTTTTGTCCTCGGGACTCAAATCAAACCTAGCATCAATGAGGAAGAACTGCAACAGTGAGAGCGCTGCGACACCCTTGTGAAAACATGGCTTGTTGCAGCAATGACCAAGCCAATTGCCAGCAGCGTTCGACACTGCAAGACCGCAAGAGACGTATGGGTTGATTTATCTGAAAGGTTCTTACAGACGAACACCGTCCAATTGTTCAATGTAGAGCATGCTATTCATGGCTGTGTTTAAGGTGCAGAGTCTGTAACAGGTTTCTATACAAGGCTGAAAGCTCTATGGGACGATAGAGATGCTCTTTGCAATCTATCACCTTGCACATGTGAGCTTACAGAGTATATACAAAACCAGAAGACAATGAAATTCCTCATGGGATTAAATGATAGCTATGATATCCTTCGTAGCAACATCATCGCAATTGATCTATTGTCGACCGCTAACAAAGCCTATTCTATGGCTTTACGACATGAGAAACAAGCAGCTGCTTCTTACAACAGCAAGCGGATCTCAGAGGGAGCCGCTTTCTCGGTTAAGCAAAATCACCGAGATGAAGGAGAGTCCAGTGAATGTAATATTCCTTCTCATGAGGGTGAAGTGAGATGCGAAAAGTATGGCAAGAAGCACCAAACCAAAAATTGTCGCTAGCACCTCAAGTGTACCTATTGCAAATGGAGAGGTCACACCATTGAGGATTGTCGCACAAGAAAGAGAGATGAGGATAAGATCAGCCGAAGCAACCATGTCTATTCAAATGGTTTATCCGAGTCAGACATCAGCTTTCCCTTCTCCACAGCAATGTGAGGCAAACTCGCCAAGTTGCTAAACCAACACACAGATTCGACAACCAACAATGTCAGTAACACTTCTCATCTTGAAGATCTATCAGGTAAAGCTTTTCAATCTCCCAACAACAATAGTGTTTGGATATTGGACAGTGGAGCTACTGACCATATCGTTTGTTATCCTAATCTCCTTACAAACAAATATCCTACACAAAATCGATTTGTTAAGTTACCTGATGGTACAAGGGCACAAGTCTCTCATATAGGGACAGTAGCCTTTTCTCCTAAATTCATATTACACAATGTCCTCTGTGTTCCCATATTTTATCTCAACTTGATCTCCATCACCAAACTTACCCATGATTCATTTAGCGTGACTATATTTCTCAAAGAGCTTTGTTTTATACAAGACCTTCGCTCCGGGGAGATGATTGGGACAGGGATTGAGAAGGAAGGATTGTACTGCCTCAACTAAGCTCATCAGATCAAATGTAACACGATTTCGGTCGATAGGCAGTCCTCAACGTGGCACCAGCGCCTTAGTCATCCCTCTACTCGAGTCTTTCCTTTATTTCTTTTCTTAGCAAATAAAACTTGCGATGCAAGTAATTGTTCAGTTTGTCCTTTAGCCAAACACACCAGAAACGCTTTTCCTTTGAGTTCCATTTCTAGGCACAAAGCTTTTGACTTGATTCATGTAGACATTTGGGGAGGTTATCATGAACCCTCAATTTTTGGGGCACAATATTTTTTAACTATCGTTGATGATTTTACTCGGTGCACATGGGTTTATTTGATGATAAAAAAATCGGAGGCTCGCCAACTCTTGATCAATTTTATTCACCTTGTCGAAAATCAGTTTGATACAACAGTCAAAATTGTTCGTAGTGATAATGGCCCCGAGTTTACACTCAAAATCTTTTATTCCTCCAAGGGCATTGTACATCAAACTAGATGCGTCATCACATCACAACAAAATGGTATTGCTGAACGCAAGCATCGACACTTGTTGAATATGGCTAGGGCTTTATTATTTCAGGCACATCTTCCTAAACTATTTTGGGGAGATGCAATCCTCACATCATGCTATTTGATCAATCGCACTCCTACGCCTGTCCTCAAAGGTCTTACCCCTTTTGAAAAATTATTTAACTTTGCACTGAAATATGATCATTTAAAGGTCTTTGGATGTCTCTGTTTTGCGTCAACCCATCCTTTTAAACCTTTCAAATTTGATGCTAGGGCTACTCGATGTATTTTTCTAGGTTATCCGACTGGTCAGAAAGGATATACACTTCTTGATCTTGATCTTGATCAAGAAAGGGTCATTGTCTCACAGGATGTCATGTTTTCCGAAAATCAATTTCCTTATGCCGATCCTACCTCTTCTCTTCCTTATCGACCAGTCACTCCTCAAAATTCGAGTCAAAAACTTAGTCAACCTAGGAGTCACAATCTGCCCCCATCCACTACAGTTTCTGATAATATGGGTAGTGATAGGACTCATACTTTGGGCGAAACACAAATACTCCCAGTTACTAGTCATTCGTCTAGAGAGTCTGCTCCAACACAGCATGCTGAGACTTCGGGTGATCTGAAATCCACAAGATCTTTAGGAGATGACTCACAGGCTCAACCTCCTATTGAAGATAGGGTTACCACCGTTCCTCCTCCTTTCTTATCAACACAAACAGCTTCCGCTCCTACACTCTCATCACCTTTGCATGCCCCTCCTCTAGACACTCAGCCTCCTACTCTGCCCCGCAAGTCTTCTCGTCCTACAAAAACTCCGGACTTTCTGCATGACTACCATGTTGAGGCATCTCTTCCTTCTCGCGACCTACCGGCATCTCCTACGGGCTCAGGTACTTCCCACTCCATTTCCCAAGTTCTTTCTTATAATCGATTGTCCCCTTCTCACAAAGCCTTCACTATTAATCTCATCCTACACAAGGAGCCTTCTACTTATGAACAGGCTATGAAACATCAGGTGTGGCGGGATGCCATGCGAAAAGAGATTGATGCACTTCAATAGAACCGTACTTGGAGCCTTGTCCCTCTTCCAGCACACAAACGTCCTATCAGATGTAAATGGGTTTACAAAATTAAACTCCATTCAGATGGTTCTGTCGAACGATACAAAGCCAAACTTGTTGCCATGGGATATAGTCAGCTTGAAGGCATTGATTATAAACAAACCTTTGCTCCTGTTGCCAAGTTCACCACAATACACTACCAGAAAAAAGGGTTTTCCCGACGAAAAAAAAAAAACGGCCGACGACTAAAAATTTTCGCCGGTAATTCTATAGAATGGCCGACGATTTTATTTTTCGTCGGTGGGAAAACAAAATCGTCGGCCATAGTGTAACCATAGCCGACGATACTGTTTTTTCGTTGGTATAAACAAAAATCATCGGCTATATTCATATTTCAGTCGACGATTTTGGATTTTCGTCGGCCTTTCTCTGAAACATTAGCCGACGAAAACTTTTGAAATTTTGGCCGACGAAATTGACATTTTCGTCGGCTATAAGTCTATATATTTTCAGATTTAGACAGCAACTGCTCATTTAAAAAAAAACGAAAAAACAAACGGGAGAAAGAGTGAAAAATTTGTGGGTATTGTTGAAATCCGTCCTCTCTTATATTGTGGAGCTATATATAGGTACGTATATGTGTATATATGTTGATTTTGAGTTTTAGTTGAGTTGATTTTGAGTTTTAGTGATTTTGAGTTAGTAAGTGATTTTTTGTTTTGTTGTTGTTTTAGTGTTAGAATGTATGTATATATGTTGATTTTGAGTTGTAGTTGAGTTGATTTTAAGTTAAGAGTTTAATTATGTGTTTTAATTTGATGTTATTTTAATTAGTGTTAAAATATATATATATATATATATATATATATATGTGTGTGTGTGTGTGTGTGTGTGTGTGTGTGCATGTGTGTGTGGAGTTTAATTATATATATATATATAGATGTTAATTAATGGTGGGTACTAATTAACTGTTTAGAAGTTCAGTTTTAGAAGAACATGCATCTAAACTGTGAACAAGTAGGAGGTGATCTCGATTACCACAACCGGACATTCGCAGAGTATTTCGGCCGCTGGGTACGTAACTTTAACATTATTCTATACGTATTTATATATTATTGTGTATAATTATTCATATTTATAGTTGATTCTGATGGTTGCAGATGGACCTTATTAAAAATGATAATCACACAAATGGTCGCACGAACTCCGACTTCTGGCGATGAAGCCGGTCTATTCAAAAGTTTATGCGACGTGCAAGGTGAATGGTGTGTTATTTCGATGTGAAGAGAGAGACGTCAGACTGAAAACACAAAATTCAGGGGTTATGGCACATGGTGGGGATGATGGAGTTGACTATTACGGTGTTCTCCATTCAGTTGTGGAACTGCATTATGGGGAAGGTATGAAAGTGCACCTTTTCAAGTGTAGATGGTTTGACACACGGCCGCAGAGCATGAAAACCGATCAATACGGCATAACTTCTGTGAACACTAGTACATCATGGTATGAGGACGACCCGTTCGTTTTAGCCACATGGGTGAAACAAGTGTTTTATCTTGATGATCTCGCCAAGGGGGACCCGTGGAAAGTAGTCAACACTATCCACCATCGCAACATTTACCGGGCTTCTACACTTGGAGTAGCTGAAGAGAACGAGGAAGGTGGCACCGCGTATCAAGAGCCCAACTCAAACGGTATTCCTGACTCCTCTTTTATTCGCCTAGACACGCCGGTGCCAATTCGACGTGAAGAGCCACTACTTGTTGATGTTGATCCAAATGAAGAAACTAACGAGGACTCTAGTGGTGAGGAAAGACATAGATTACCCCTATCGAGCAATTCAGAAACCGAAGAAGACTCATCCGATGATTCCGATTACAATACGCCGGATTAAGTAATTTAGATGATGTAATCCTTTCATTTGTAATCCACTAATTTCTGATGAACGGGCGTGGGGATGAGCCTCCCAGCTAGGCTGGGTTCCAAATCCTTTAAAAAAAAAAATTTGAAATATGTTGACTGCTGGGTTTCTGTTTTCTTGATGTTCAATTTTGGTCATATATGAACAGGAAATAGGAATACGAGAGGTGTAAACCTACTGATTTTTTTTACCTTTTTCATATAATGGCCGACGAAAAACATGTTATTTCTTCAGCTATACTAATAATAGCCGACGAAAAATTCATTATTTCGTCAGCTATAACTATTTTGGAAAATACATATTTTATTTTAGACAGAAAAAGACAAAAGAATAGCCGACGACTACGAGTCTGTCGTCGGCTATGATTTAAAAAAAAAATTACCATATTCCATTTTCTATCACTAACGATAAACTATTGCTTCATCCTTCAAATGCAAAAATGTTGTAAAATTAGATATGCCCGAAATAATGAAATACGTCTACGGTTTAAAAATGACAAGATTCTGATAAAATCTGAGTGGCGAAAGATGCGGTCAAAGGTTTTATTCCTTCGTTTCCCTAATGGTAGCGTTACCTTCGGTAAATATTTTGAGGAAAATTTTTATACGATTAGTTGCATCTCATCGATTTGAAACTATTATCTGTTGAAGGTCAGGCAAAAAAACGTCATTTAGACAGGCCAATTACCATTTCTAAGCTTTTAAAGGGTTGACTCACCCGGTTGACCGTCCCGATCGAGCCTTTAACGTTGTCAGATGTAGTTGGATTTTTTTTCATACATGTATTTAATCTTAACGGTGATATCTGACGGTTGGAATAGATTTTATAAACTTTTAGACTCAAAATCAGAACATATGCACTAATGTTCCTTAACTTATTTACTAAGTGTTTAAGTGAATGTATAGTTTCAAATAGTTACTATACGTAGACTCTTCAAATGCAAAAATGTTGTGAAATAAGAGATGACCGAAATAATGAAATACGTCTACGGTTGAAAAATGACAAAATTCCGATAAACTCTGTGTGCCGAATGTTGCAGTTAAATCAATTTTGTAAAATTTTTATACGGTTAGTTGCGTCTCATTGATTTGAAACTATTATCTGTTGAAGGTGAGGCCAGAAACCGTTGTTTAATTAGACTCATTTCCGTTTTTAAGCGTTTAGAGGTTTGACTTAGTGGTTTGACCTACAGTTTAGCCGACGAAAATTATATGTCGTCGGCTAAACTCTTGCGATCCGCGCCTTTTTATTGTCCGCCGTTGGATGGCTCAGATCCAACGGTTGTTGATTTTCCAAAGCATAGCCGACGAAATATTTTAAATCGTCGGCTATTCTCTGAGTTTAGCTGACGAAATATAATTTTCGTCGGCTAAACTCTTGCAATCCGCACATTTTTATTGTCCGCCGTTGGATGGCTCAGATCAGACGACTGCTGATCTTTCAAAGTATAGCCGACGATGTTCATAGAATAGCCGACGATATTCAAAGAATAGCCGACGAAATCTTTTAATTCGCCGGCTACTCTCTCTGCTATAAAAGCAGAAAGCCGCAGCAGCCCGACGTTTTCAACCCTAAATCCGCAAAAACTCCTCCTCCGCTCCTCAAATCGGCCGTGCGTCTCCTCCATTCCGATAACGTCGGCGTCGTCCTCCTCCTAGACACGCCGAAATCCGGCCTCCTCCTCCTCCTAGACATCCCGAAATCCGGCCTCCTCCTCCTCCGGCCACCTCCTCCTCCTTCCCCTCCTCCTCCTCCTCCGCCAAAACAGATCCGAAGGTTTTTTGGTTTTTTTTTTTTTCAATTTATTTTAATTTTATAATGTAGGTATATAATTTAGATATTTAAGTGTGTGTTAAATTGTTATATATATTGGTTATATGTATAAATTGTTAGATTAATTATATATATAAATTTGTAGATTAATTATGTAAAATTGTTATATATTTGTTAATATTGGTTATATATGTTAATGTATATTTTAATTGTTATATATATTTTTTATATGTATAAATTGTTAGATTAATTATATATATAAATTTGTAGATTAATTATATAAATTGTTATATATTTGTTAATATTGGTTATATGTTAATGTATATTTTAATTGTTATATATAAATTGGTAGCCTAATTATATAAATGGTTATATTTTTGTAAATATATAAATGGTTATTTGTATGTATATATATGTTAATAATGAAATATAGTTATATTTGTATATAAATGGTTATATTTAGGTTAATGGTTAGTATTATTTAAAATTAGTTAAAATTTAAATATTAATTTGTTAGTATGTTTTAAAATATGTTAGTATTATTGGTTATTATATTAATTAGAATTTGTTATTTAATGTAATATAATTTAATATTAATTAATGTATTAATGCCTCAAGCTCCAGATAGCCGATGCACTCAGACAGTTATTCGGAGGCCGTCGTTCTTCCAGATCTAGGGGTTCTGGAAGTTCTGCCGGTTCCGGAGACTCCGACAGGACCCTTAGCCAGCCTGAGAGGACCACCAGCCAGCCGCGGAGGACTGTGGATTCATCCCAGCCGCGGAGGAGTGTGAGTTCTCGGCACTAGACCCTTCTCCAGGCGGGGCGGCCGTCGAGCAGTTCACGTCCCCCTCTCGGGCCAGATGCTCCGAGGTCCAATAGGCAGCTATTTCTGAACGAGATAGCTCCAGACGTTCCTCAGGTCCGTATGCCTGAGGTTCATCGGGAGCCGATGACGAGTCCGGCGACGTCTGCTGCTGACTCGACAGAGGGGCTACTCTCCCAAATTAGCTCTACATCCCGTACAACATTCCTGCGATACCTGAGGTCGACTTTCGTGGTGTGCCCATATGGCCTGATATGCCTCAGTACGTGAGTGGTGCAGAGGCATACCATCAGCAGCCATTTGAGAGACCTGAGCTCCTGATTTCGGCGAGGAGAAAAGGAAAGTCGACAGACGGGTCATTGAGTTCAGGTAACATTTGATTTTATTAATTAAATGTTTTATTAAAATTAACGCACTAATATTTAATTTTATTAACCAATCGTCGTTTATGTGATAGGGACAGCCGCTAGCAGTTCAAGCAGGAACACGAGAGGTGTCATATGTTTTGACACGCTCAGGAGAACTGTTGAGAGCAGGGGGAGGATCCAGATCAACGAACCCCCTAATCAGGAGGTTCAGGGGAAAAAACGCCGCGATTACGCAGGTTGCTTGGGGGCACTGATTAGAGATAGAGTCCCTATGTTGTGGAGACGGTGGGCTGATGTGCCGGAAGAGATCAAGAGGGAGGTCAATAACGTGGCGTCGGTGAGTAATTTAAAAAATTTAATTTCTTTATCGTAATATTTAATAATTTTCGGTATTGTTATAATTGTAAAACTAATAAAATATTATCTTTCAGGCATACTTCGAGATTGCCGAACACAAGCAAGCTTGGGCGGACGCGATGCAGAACTCGAGGTATGTTGGGAATTCCTCATCTTATAATTTGAAATATTTTATGATATTAATAATATTTCTAATGCACTTTTGTTTTTTCCGTAGGTTCAAAGAGTGGAAGAACGAGCTCCGTACCCACTTTACCGAATACGACAACCGTGGTCGTATGGGTACTCAAGGAGAGTTCATGTTCAGGGAGTACGAGTGGCGTTGGTTGAAGACAGTGGACTTCAACAACCCACTTATGCAGGTAAATACTAAACTTAACTATAAATGTTTATTTTGTTAAAATTTTAATTATTAGTTTAATTATTTTATAATTATTACACTAATATTTTTTGATGCATTTTTCTAATATTTTATTATTTGTTTGAAGGAACGGTCTCGGATAAACTCTGCGAACCGCCGCCGTAACACAACCCCCCATCATGGTGGTTCTAGGCCATTTGCACAATATCAGGAGGAGGCGCTTAGAGATCATCCTGATAGCAACCCGTACGTGGAGACGTTCAAGAAGGTTTATCCACAAGTGATAGAACAGCTCGTAAGTCGTTGATTACGATTTTAAAATTTTAATTATTAATTTTACTTAATTATATATTTGTTAGAATATTAATATTTTTTTTCCGTTCAATTAGGAGAGGGTGAATCGGGCCGAAGAAGAAGTGTTGCAGGAAGTAGTTCTGGAGACACAACCGAACATTTCAGAGGCAGATCTGCAAGAAGCCCTGCGCCAGGTCGACCGATCGAATGTCCAAACGGCAGCGAGGATGTTCGACGCAGCCTTCCCAGACCGGTTAAACCAATACTACTACCGGGGTTTGGGAAGTTCTGGAATAGGGCTCCTGAAGACCATTAAGGGAGGTCAAAAGAAAGGAGGCGGGGACAGCCAACAGATGAGGGGGGAAGTGCAGAGATTGGCCGCAATATTGCCGGCCGAGTCCCAGAGATCACAGGAGCAACACCGCAGAACACAGTAGTATCATTTGGATATGTCCAGTTGGCATGCTGAATGCGAGAGAATTCGGCGACACAACTACGCCGGCCAACAAAACTGGTGGTATGATATGTTCGCGGCACAACAACAAGGCCTTGAACCCCCGCCCCCGTTTCAGCCGTTAGTTGAACCTCCAATGCCTCAACCTCCCGAGTTCGTTCAGCAGGATGACGAGCATGATGGAGAGCAGGATGATGGGGATGACGTGGTGGACTTTAGTGCTTTAGGTGATGATTAGGGTTATATTTTATGTATATTGGAACAAATTAAATAATAAGTCATTTAGACGTGTTTCTTGTTGGTGTAAATGCATGGATTGTCATTGTGAATTGCAGGTTGCTTGGAATGGTAATTTAGAAATTAATTTATTTTTTTTCCCCAAAATGTAAGAATAGCCGATGATATTGGCATTATTTCGTCGGCTATAAGTGCTATAGCCGACGATTTTGACCAAATTTCGTCGGCTATAATCGTTATAGCCGACGAAAATCACATTATTTCGTCGGCTATAACTAATTAATGCCTCTTAAAATATTAATATATTCTGACGAAATAACCGACGAAATAGATGAAATCGTCGTCTATATTTCAGAACAAATAGCCGACGAATTTCGTCGACTATAGTTTACGATATCGTCGGCCATACTCGAAAATATCTGACGAATTTTGTCGGATATTTTGCCAGGGTTTGGTCGACAAAATGAATTTTCGTCAGTAATATCGTCGGCCATACTCGAAAATAGCCGACGATTTCGTTATTTTCGTCGGCCATTCGTTTTACCGACGCCCTTTTACCGACGAATTATAGCCGACGAAAGTTTCGTCGGCAGAAGGAATAGCCGACGAAAATTTGGCATAGTAGACGAAATTTTTTTCGTCGGCTATTCTGTCCAATCTGGTAGAGATACGTCTTCTTCTCAACCTTGCTGCCCTCCGAAACTGGATATCCATCAGCTTGATGTCAACAATGCCTTCTTAAATGGTGATCTTGAAGAAGAAGTGTACATGAAACTTCCTCCCGGTTTTGGTCGAAAGGGGGAGCATCGAGTTTGCCGGTTACATAAAAGTTTGTATGGCCTCAAGCAAGCGTCGAGACAGTGGTTCATTAAACTATCTTTGGCACTTAGGGAAGCAGGATTCACACAAAGCTGGTCAGACTATTCATTGTTCGTCCGAAACCGAAATGGCAAGTTTACAGCACTCTTGGTTTATGTGGATGATGTAATATTAACTGGTAACAGTCTTGAAGAAATTACATCGATCAAAGAGTCACTCTCTCATGAGTTCAAGCTTAAGGACCTTGGCAATCTGAAATATTTCTTGGGCATTGAAGTAGCACGGTCAAGACAAGGCATAGCTCTATCACAAAGGAAGTACGCATTAGAGATACTTGAAGATGCGGGGTTTCTTGCTGCTAAACCATTTAGATTTCCCATAGATCAGAATTTGGCACTTACGCAAACAAGGGGAGAGTCGATATCTGATCTATCACAGTATAGAAGACTTTTTGGGAGGATGATTTATTTGACCATTACTAGACCGGACTTAACATATGCGGTACACATTTTGACTAAGTTCATGGACAAACCACGCCAACCTCACCTTGATGCAGCTTATCATGTATTGAGGTATGTGAAGAACACTCCAGGCTAAGGCATTCTCTTACCCTCTATAGGAAAGCTCGAGTTGACAGCTTTCTGTGACACTGATTGGGCACGCTGCAAGGATACGAGAAGGTCCGTAACAGGTTACTTTATTATGTTTGGACATGCACCTGTATCATGGAGAACGAAGAAGCAAACCACAGTTTCACGTTCTAGCGCCGAAGCCGAGTATCGATCCATGGCATCCATATGTTGTGAAGTTACCTGGCTTAGAAGCATATTAAAGTATTTGCACATTAAACAGGTACAGCCTACAAATCTATTCTGTGACAATCAAGCTGCTATCTACATAGCTGCTAATCCAGTTTTTCATGAGCGGACAAATCACATTGAAATAGATTGTCATGTTGTACGTGAGAAGATACAACGTGGAGTGATCAAAGCTGCACATATAAGCACTAAAGAGCAATCTGCAGATCTCTTCACGAAACCTTTGAGCTCGGTTCAGTTTGAGATTCTTCTCAACAAGCTAGGTGTAATCAACATACACACTAACTTGAGGGGGAGTATTGAAGGAAAGAATCATCATAGTATCACCGAGATTGATACTAGTTAACAGTTCCCTATTAGATAGATACTAACTAATAGTTTCCTATTGTATTTAGGGTTGTAAACGTGCATAGAGTCCTCCTGTATAGGATTTTGTAATAGCCTATATATATAGCTTGTAACTCAGCTTTATTCAATAAGAAAGAAAGCCTCATTTGGCCATAGTTTGCTTCACATTTGATTAACAAATATAGAAAAAGATAAGAGGAAGGTAAGGAAGAATCTTCATGACGCTCACATTGTCTCCTCTAAGAATCTCCAAGTGCCTAATAAGATTCTCAGTTGTTTTCTAACACATTTGAAACAAAATCAACTATCTGCAGAAGCCATGTGCAGATATTAACACCAAAAGATATGGTCTTACATAGTAAATTAACATAATCTCAAATCCGGTAACAGAAGCACCTCAAAAGATGCTATATATACATGTGGAAACTCACCATTCCATAGGAGAATCATCAGGAGCAAGATAGACACCTCTACCATAAGCCCTATCAATCTTTTCACACTGACCAAATCCATGTCCAATGATCTTCGAAACCTCGTCTTTCGAACTCGGCCCATACCAACCATACTTGACATTAGCATTGCCTCCACACTTGAAGCAAGAACAATAGTAAAATCTCAGGCATAGGAGGAGTAAATCAGAGGTAGCAGAAAAAGTAAAAGTCCTACCCAAACCCATGAAACCAAAAGAATTCAAGACCCCATAGAACCACAATAATTATAGGCATCCATGACAGCTAAATCACGAGCTGAATCCAGAAGAAGAAGAAAAAAAGATGGCACTAAATCACGAGCTCATGGACTTGGCAAAAAGACGACACCAAATCTAGGCCTTACGACGGTGAGGGGAGACGGGTTGGAGGGAGGAGGAGGAGGTGGAGTAGAAATCTGAGGAGGGCGGCCATGGAGAGCCTCAAATCGCAAGACGTCGATGCTTCTGGGCGGTCGACCATGGACTGAGGACGTCGGCCTTGAGAATTCAACAGTTGGGAAATTTGGGAGAGATAGAGAAAGGAGGAGGTAAGCGGAAGTTGAGAGTGAGCAATTGGGGTGGGGTGGGGTGGGGTGGGTTTGGAGTGAGGAGTGAGAGAGATGAAGAGCGAATCTACGAAAGGTTTTGCATCTTCGATAGGTTGTTGAGAATGAGCCTTAGCTGACCCATTAGGGTTTTTTCCCACTCTCAACTCAGATCCAACAGATGTAGTTGATTTTCGCTAAAGTTAAACATCTAATAACACACATACAATAAAAATAAATTTAGAACAAATGTAAACTCATACTTTGATATCTATCTAGACAAACTCTATAAAGGAAATAAAATTTAGAAAAATCAACCGTAAGATGTGATCGTTATAGTTAAATACGGGTAGAGTAGAAAAATCAACTCGTTTCGTGAACATTCGATGCTCGATCGAAACGGTCAACCATATTTTCACAAAACTTATCATACGAAAACGCTATTACATACCTTTATATGACTTTGTTTTGTCGACTCTTCTAAACATTAAACTCTCAAATAAATGAGACATAATCAGCCATGTAAAAATTTGGGAACGTTTACCTCCCGATACTATGGCTCCCCATTGAGAGAGATAAGTTTAAATAAAGTTGACCGCATGGATCGGAGCTCTAACTTTCACGGATTTAAGTTAATTTTTGACCATCACCGTATTTCATCATAACAATCAAATGTTATTTCATAAAATTTTTCAAAATTTGACTTCTTTTATATAGTTGTTTCGAAAAGATTTTGCATTTTGCACAAGGTTCATCTAGTATAAACTGCAATATTCCCATACAACAGAAAAAAAAAAAAAAAACCACTATTGTATGTTTGTTTGTGTAAAGCCAAAATAAAAGGAGGGAAATTTCCCACTTTGGCACATTTGAGGGTATGAATTTAAGTCATTGTTAACATTGGAGGCAAATTTCCAGCTTTGAGGGTGGTAGTATTTAAGTCATTGGAGCCAAAATGAATGTGGCACAAGGACAACTAAAACAAGTCATACAACAGAACTACAAAATTATGTTGTACAAGTATTTTTCATCTTATACTAGTGACACCTAGTGCAAGATTTGACATTATCATACAACACAAAACAAGAACTCTGTTGTCTGTTCATCTAGACCTTGCACAAATTTGAGTTTCAGTGTCGGATGGAGTTATGCCGCCAAGATTTTTAATCTACATACAAGCCATTGGAGCCACAATGAATGTGGGGGAATGACAAGTAAAACAAGTTACACAACAAAACTACAAAATTCTGTTGTACAAGTATTTGTCATCTTGCACTTGGTGACACCTAATGCAAGATGTGACATTATCACACAACACAAAACAAGAACTTTGTTGTATGTCCATCTAGACATTGCCCAAATTTGAGTTTCAATGTCGGAGGGAGTTCTGCTGCCAAGATTTTCATCCTACATACAAAAAAAAAAATGTGTTAGAGTTGTGTGACAAAATCTGGGAAATTTTTTTTCCGAGTATAGAAAATGTGTACCCTCATACAACACAAATTAATCACTTTAGGTTGTGTGAAACAGTTCAGTCACTCATACAATAAATTACTTCCAAATTGTTGTCTGATATGTGTTGTGTAGTGACATTTTTGTACTAGTGGACATAAACGAGATCGCATGTTAAGGTTTTTTATTTTTATTTTTTATTTTTTTATATAGCGGACTATAAGTGAAAGCTCATGTCTTATTCAAAGAACCCATCATTAAGCGCTTATGGTGGCGAAATATGGCACATAAAGAATGTGGACGATGAAGGGTATTGATCATTAACACGTATACGTTAAGAAGTTGCATTCCGTTGATAGGAGCACAATGTGCGACGATATTATATGCTTATGCCCTCGTTTATGCTTTGTTTAACCCTTATTTGTCTAAGATAGAGTCATAATGTAGTTAGTGTCAATTTTGGTAGAGTTTTGGTGAAATGTGGTTAAGAATCCGAAAAATGACTAAGTATGAGAAATCTGGAAAATAGTGTAAAATATGTCTTTTTCGCGATTTTGTGACGAGTACAAATATGATCTATCCTTGTCCGAATTCTACGAAATTTTGTGTGCTTAATATTCATATACTGAGGAATGTTGTGTTAAAATTTTAGATCAATCGGAGTTCGGGAAGCCACTCAAAAGTTGGCTGCAAAACGGCAGTCCGAGCATTTCAATCCAGGGGCTTCCAGGATTTTCCTGGGACTTTGACCTAACTTCGAAAAATCATTCCCGTCGACTCACAAGGAGTTTGATCAAACTGTTTTATGGGGAGATGGCCATATGTGTCTAGTTTATCTGAGACTTGGAATCGCATCCATCGGAGCTCCAAGGATGAAGATATGTCAGAATTACTGCAACAAGGTCAAATCTGCCGATTCCAGGAACCTACTGCCCCCTTTTTGTGTTTTCTGTTTTTAATGGACCAAATGGTGCACAAATGCATTTTTAAAGATGGTTCAAGCTTTATGAAGGGAAGAGGAAGACACCAAGCCATGACATTGATGAAGAAATCGAAGAAAGAACTTCTCCTAGTCAAACTAGGAGAAGCTGCCGAATGGGGCAGATTTCTGCCAAAGTGAAGGGCTGCCGGTTTGGAGCATTTTTCGATGGACCAAGACACACCAAGTGAAGTCCAAGATCATAAAAGAAGTCCATGAAGATGTGAAGCCCAAGCCTTGAAGAAAAATTCAGAAAAAGAAAACCTAATTGAACTATGAAAAGGAAGGTTTCAAACCTTATCCCACTAGGTTTTCTTTTTCCTTGTACAAGAAGAGCTGCCGGCAGCCACCCTAATTTTTCCCTATAAATACCCAACTTTTACACAGAAAAAAGGGGTCACATTCCAAAGCAAAAATCTAGCCAAAGCTCTGCCTAAATTTCCCTTGAGTCCTACACAAAAACCCTAGCCAAAACCACCTCCACCACACCAAAGTTTCCTGCCGAACCTTTGTTTCCTTGCTACCGATATCATCACTACCGAGCAGCAGTCCATCCGAACACCATTAACCACCGGATCCATACAAGTCGAAGTCTTCAAGGTTTCTAATGTGTGATCCACTCCCTACTCTTGGCTTTGTAATTTTTGTTGTAGTTATGTTAAACTTTGTCTATGAAGTTAGCATAAATTCTTGGTTTCAATTTTTATGTCTATGTATGAATTGGATTGAAATTTGGTTTTATGATTTGCATGTCAATTTATTTTCTTTATCTTTAAGTGATGTTTTAGATGTAAGAATATGGATTGCATGCTAAAGAGTAAGGAAAATACATGATGAACTAGTAATTAGGATTTTCGGCAAAAACATTGTTAAATTGATTTTAGGGTTTTCTTGACTTGTTCTTTAAATTGGTGCGCTTAAAGATTGGTAGTCTATGTAATTGCAATACTTAGATTATTAATCTCATTAGCCGAAAAATTAATATGGATTAGGTAATCAACTAGTTACTTAGTTTGTGTTGTTTTTCATGAGGGTTAGAGTAGTTTAAATGAACATGCTTGTTGAAGAGATGATTGACAACCTTACTCTATTGACTTGTTTCCAATTAAAAAGACTTTGTGTGTATTTACTAGCTAGTTCATGTGTCGACGCTGCGTGTCATGTAAACCGGTTAGTAACAAGATTAGGATTATACGCTGAGTTAATTCTAAGTACAAGAGAAGTCTAACAATTAGATGGCCGCTGCGGCTCTAGTTGGGTTGGAGTTAAGTTGAGTCTAGAACGCTTTAATACTTTGCCGTGAGTCTTACTTGCTTGTTTGCCATGTGTTTTGATTGCTTTTGTGTTAGTGCTTTGTGGAAGAATGTCGACCAAACTTGTAAATATTAGACTTAGGATTTATTTTCAGAATTTAATTTCGTTCCACCTAGTTCTAGGGCAGCTTAGCTGCCGAACCTTTTTACCCCCATATGTGACGATTTTGTGTATATATATGTATATATCTGTCTAACAATTTCATATCTCAGGTACCCTTAATCCCCGGCTTAGAACGATCCCTACTTATGTCTATACTACTAACGATTGCAGGGTTTATTATTGCATGCTCGCTTAGGCGACACGTCATTCCGTTACAAAATGTAACATGCATGTATGCTTCCTGAAGCTTTTCACTAAGTTTTGGGAAACTAAATGCCACCAAATTTTAACAGTAGGTAGGCACGTGTGTTAGGATTCCAACGCCGCCGGCCTCTCGCCAGAACTGGACGGAAACATACCGAACCGGTTGGAACAGTAGCCGGAGCTCAGTGAAAGTTTGTGTCGAGCGGTTCACCACCTTCCAGGTGTCCAAGGCTCTGAAATGTTATGAGCAGGTAGCCATGGATGTTAGGAATCGGTGGCCCAAATTTCACCTCAAGAACCGGCCTAAAAGTAGGTGAACCGGTCCGTCTAATGATGAGTCTGCGAGCTGGAAAACCGGAATTTCTAGGTTTTCTTCGACTTTTCAATCATTGTCAAGGTGCTTTCCGTAATCACCGATGTAGAACCATATCAATGACATGATTCTTTTTTTTTTTTTCAATGACCTTTTTCTCTTCTTTTTTTGTTTAGGACATGGGGGTTTCGAGGCGTAACCTCCCCCTCTTTTTCTGAACGTGTGACATGAATTTCGTCACTTGTCATTATAGGGCGTATTTTGCGGTCAATGTTTCTTTTGCTAAAAAGACCAAGAGGGAATGTATTGAATTTAGGTCGAGACCAAGATTATAGTAACTCAATTCAAGATTTATTGTGACAATTTCCGTCGCAAATTATGAGTTTGTCCATTTGTGATGACTCCCTTAGGATCATGACAAGCATCGACAATATTTTGTCAAAATCGTGATAAAATATCACGAAGAGTTGTGGTTCACAGTGATATCACAGCCACAAGCACAACTTTAGACGGTAACATCACAGTTACCCCTTAGTGATACGCCGGGGTGGGTGGGGCCCCTTTGTATCGTCCTGAAAAACACACAAGTTCCAACACACAAGTTCAAATAATTGAAATTACGAAAACGGGAACTTTTATAAAATCTTACTTGCTAGTTCGCCAAATGAACTGCGGAGAAATATAAATTGCGGTTGAGAACTCGAATCTGATCGTTGTGCAAATTTGAGATGCTCTTCCATGTATGTGCAACAAATTATTCTCGCAATTCCATCGCGATGCGTCGTGTAATAAATTTCATAGAAAAGAAAAAACATATGGTTAGTCATATTCACCATATACAAGGCAATAAAACTAATAAAGAAATAT
This sequence comes from Potentilla sterilis, assembly GCA_963682095.1. Lineage (NCBI taxonomy): Eukaryota > Viridiplantae > Streptophyta > Magnoliopsida > Rosales > Rosaceae > Potentilla > Potentilla sterilis. The sequence goes on along the minus strand of OY821755.1, from coordinate 28,914,061 downwards.
TACAGTAACAGTTTTAACCCGTAAGGTAAAAACTTTTTATCTGAGGTAAGTAGAATTACCGTTCTGCCCCTCTTCCCACTGAATCGGGTCGGATCGGACCCAAGGGGCCGGGTCCACTTCTTCGAGTCCGGGTCGGACCGGGTCTGGATCACTTGCAGTCGGGTCCGGTCGTCGAATTCGGGTCAAACTCGCGGGGGCGGCAACCCCAGGTCGCTGTTGAATTAGAGGGCAGCGCTACCTTGGGGCGTCATCGGAGGAAGCAGAGGCTTCCTCGAGGTGGCTGGAGAGTGATAGGAGCATTATATGCGACGCTCTTAATGTGTTTTACCCTCATTTATGCAATTGCTTAACCCTTATTATTATTTTATAGAGTCGTTTAATCGAGTTAGGAGTGTTTGGTAGAGTTTATAAATGAAATGAGCTTAATTGTCGAATAATACTGAATTTATGAAGAGTTTGATGCAAAGTGGGATTCCTTATTACATTAGGAATCCTAATCGGTTTAGGAGTCTACAATGGCTCGACGTTTCTCAAAACGTTGAAGGTTTTAAGAGTTTCAATAAAAGTAGAACTCCTTGTTGGATCAGGAAATCAAAATGGAATCAGGATTCTAACGCTAATAAATTTCGGCACATAATATTATTATTTTCCTAACATATAATTCTCTTATTTATTTTCAGGAAATTAAAAGAAGAGAAATTGGATTAAATGAAGAGCATGCCGTGCACACGAGAGGGAGAATTCGGATCAAAGAAGGAAAGCCTAATGCCGAATTACTCAAGGGAATTGTTGCCGAATTAAAAGAAGAATGCAAGGATGAATGTGGACTGAATTTTCTCTACATTCATTTAGGTTTCTTGTAGAATTACCCTAAAGTTATAAGGGAAGAATAATTCAGAATTTATCAAGGGAATTTCGGCATACAAAGGAAGGAAGAAGTCTTGCGTTGCAAAAAAAGAAAAGAGAATTCGGCACAAACTCTATGTGCCGAACCCTAGCTCCCCTTTGCTCTCTATATAAAGGGTATGGCTGCCTCTAAAGAAATCATCTCTTCCTCTCACAAATACAAGCCGAATCTCTACCAAAGTACCTCCACAAATCCTATACATAAATAATACAAGCCGAATCATCAACCATCTTCAAGTTCGCACCACCTTCTCAAGCCGAACACATCTCTTGCCGAAGTATCATCATGGTTCTTCTAAAGTGTGATTTGAACAACTCTCATGGCTTTATATATTTTCTGTATGGATTATGATTTCATGTTGTATGATTTGTTGGATTATAACTTTACGTTTGGATGTTTTATTATGAAGTTCCGAATTTTAATCAGGGTTTATGTAAGTTTGCCAAATTTCATTCAGGGTTTCTTATATGATTTCCGAATTTAATCAGGATTTCTTTGTGATGTTGTACATACTTATACATGTTGATTTCGTAATTTATTAAATTAGGGCAGTAGGTTTCGCATGTTTCTTTGATGTTATTTGATTAGTTTTCATGTGTTCGAGCACCACAAATTGTGTACTTAAGGGCTGACTTTGTGGCTTCTCCTTAGGTGCCGATTTCATCCGCCAGAATAATTTGGATTGCATCATATGCTGAGTTGTTGTGATTTAGATTGTTTAATTAGGGCTGTATAACCATGAAAGTTTAGATGTTAAAGCAAGGTGAGGTGACGCCATACTTGTTGCATGTCTCTAATTCAACTTATTGTGCTTATGTGTTCTTCATGTTTAAATTCTATGCTGAGTGTCTTTAAACTGATTAGCACTATGTTTAGGATTATACGCTGAGTTAATTCTAAATAATTAAGAAGTCTTAACGATTAGATGAACCACTGAGGGGTCTAATTAGAATTAGAATTAAATCTGTCTAAGTGCTATGTGAAATTTTATTGCCGTAATAATATAATTTTCGATTGTTACATGTGTAAGTGATTTCGTGTTATGTGTTTATGTGAAGAAGATGATCATGTGTAAATAATAGTTTTAGGTTTTAATTTCGTAAAAATCAGTAATTGTTAGATATAATTCCAAACCCCCCATATTGATATGTTATACTTTGTGTGATTAAATGCCCTTGATTTCCCCGGATAGAACGATCCCTACTTGTCAATACTTCACTCGACACAAGAAGGGTAATATATGTATGAGATTGTTTTGCAGGTACAAATGTGCTTGAGAATAAGTCCCATCAGAGAGGCGGTGGTGACAGAGGGCGCCATCGGTTCAGATTAGATTCCGACGCGGGACTGAATTGATGCACCAGGAACGACATCGATTTAGGGATGATGCTGGGCTGATGCAGCGACGACCCCAGGCTAGGATTCGGCCTGCAAGACTGCTGGCGTCCGTGGCGCTGAGGATCGACTCAAGACCGCGGCGGCGGCGCTTGTTCTAGCGGAGATCGGAAAGGGAGGAAGAGAGTTGGGTGCCCAGAGCAATTTCCTCGGTGCCCTGAGTTCTTCCTTGCTTTGCCGACAAAGCTTCGTCGGCATATTAAGATTGCTTTTCTCTTTCCGACGAAGAAGTTGTCGGGAAAAAGAGATTCTAAGGGGGAGGCCTTCTTTTCCGACAAAATGTTGCCGGCAGAAAAGAGAATTTAGGGTTTTTGGTTTTGTTTTAGGAACAAAACCTAGGGTTTCTGAATTTTTTTTCCAGGGCTATTAGACGAAGGCTAGAGGCACGTGCTGATAACGTGTTCTAGGAGAAATAAATGATAAGCAAAGCGTAGTTTTATTGATTGATAAGAAGACTTTTATATAGACATTACATCAAGTATCCCGAACAATCAGGGATTCCCTATTTACTAAAGATACTACATATCTAATCTAATTAGGTCAAGACACACATCGGAAGTTACGGAATTAACCTTCCTTGAACAAAGATGAATTTGAGCATTATATCATTAACGATTTAACGAAAACAACAACTTTAATTAGATCTTACTGTCAGTTTGCCAAATAAACTGCGTGTGAAGCGATTGATCGTTCTCTATTCCATATTGATCATCGCATCGTAATTAATATGTCACATGTAAAAAACAACAATTTTCATATAATTAGTCACTTTTAATTTTATATATTTCACATTTACCATAAAAATTATACAATTTCATATTTCCCATTAAAATTTGCAAAACAGTAAATGGTCACACAGTAAATATTAATCACTATGCTGTAATTTCAAATATTACCTTTGAATTTTACCAAAAGAGAAAAAAATCCTTTTTTTTTCGTAGAAGGCTATAGTGGTGCTCCGGTGGTGGGAGAGGCGCACGGCAAAGTTTGAAGGATGATTTTTCTTTGACTAAAAACTATAGGTTAGACAAAGTGCTAATAACATGTAAAAGTAAAATGTGAATTGGTCTACTTATTTCATTGATAATCCCCTTTATATAGGGTGATTATTACAATGGTAATTACAACGTACATAATGACAATTATGACTGATTGAGTCGTTACATCCTTTGATTAATAATATCCTAATTTTCTATCGTCAGTTACTTTGACGAAGGCACATACTGTGTTTTTCCTTCAACAGGGAGTGCAAATTTCACTCATTTTTTTTTTATCAAATTACATAAAACACACTTAATCCTAAAAGATTTAATTTAATAAAAAAACCTAAAATATTTAATTTAATAAAAAAACCTAAAAGATTATATTAGATTTCTTCTAAATCGTTATAACTCCTCTATTCATATTTCATTCATTTTCTTACGTTCTCATTCTTCTAAAAAAAAAATATATATATATTCTACCAATATCAGTAATAGAGTTTGAAAGCACTTGCTTGGAGCCTGACAATGAGGTAACTGCTTTTTATCGTAACCATATACGTAAAAATTAGCAAGTCCAATGTTAATTTCATTTTCTACATGTGTCCCGTGCTCATTCTTTGTTTTTGTTTTTTTTAATTTTTTTTTTTTGAAAAGAGCCCTTTCTTTGTTTCAAGGTCTGGTTTGGGAAGGGATTTAACGATGTGTTCTTGTATTTTTTGTTGGGATTGATATTTCAGTGTGATCAAACTTATTTTGTTAAGGAGGATTTTTTTTATAATTAAATTATGCTCATTGATATATTGTCAATGACCCATTTTGTGATATTTTTATTTGTACCAATAGTAGTTACACGATTGTAGAAAAAAAATATTGCATTACCTTTTCTTTGTAGAAACTAGCTACAAACACACCCGCCGGGTTTAGACAATTATTCTAGAATTATTGGGAAAATTGTTCTGATATTTTTTTCTTCCCTTTTTTTTTTCCTTCCTTCCTATTTTTTGTCTTTTTGATTTTCCAATACGTGAGTAGTTTTTGGAGATATGAGTGGGTAGTTACTAAAGATATGGGTGGTTATTATTTGAAAATTATTTCGTTTTTCTCTATCATATGCTATTTTGTAATTTGATTATTTTATCCCTATCTACTTTTTTAGTATTAATATTTTGTTAATGTTTCAGGGTTAAAATGGTACATTTTTTCTGTTTTGGTTAACAGAGCATGTTTCTTTAATAATACTATAGATTATAAAAATAAGGGAGCTTATATTCATACTTCTAAAAACGGTACTTGGACCTCCCTTTTTTTTCAAGTTAGTATTGACTTTGTCAAGCCATACATGTGAAATTATCGTTCTGTTATATTTTCAAATATATTTTGTAAAATATTTTTCACAAATGGGAAAGAGAAAATAGAGAATATATTTCAATATCCGTTCGATTTTTATTCTATTTAATTTTTTTTCCAATTTGATCTTGAGGAGGAACAAAAATAATATCTTCTAATTAAGGCTAAAATTCAATGGAGAGCCCTTTCAATTAATTGTATAGGTTGTCAATGGATTAGCACACCCATGATATTTGAGCAAATTCACGAGCAAACAAAGAAAAGTGATAAACTATGTAATCAACTCAAAAACCAAGATGTCTTCAACAAAGTTGAAAAAATAAAATATAGACTCAAATGATAATTTTTGTCTATTGAAAATAGATCGAGAGAAAAAATTAAAATTTCGGATCATTAGAGCAATAGATTTGCCTAATTTGGGATGAATTTTCAAAGTAAAATATAATTAATAAATGTTAAAAAATTGAAGCATGTTTAATTACCGATTTTGGAGGTGTGAAGTAAATATTCTATAAGAAAATTCTTTTAATTGATTTAATTAGATTTTTGGTATTTTGGAAAAATTAAGGAGGTGTAAATAACATTTTGGCTCTTGTAAAAAGTAAATTGGAGATCCATTAAGCGAGGAGGTCCAAGTGCCATTTTTAGAGGTATGAATAGAAACTCCCTAAAAATAAATTTGAAAAAAAAAATGGCAAATGGGTGAACAAATCAAGTTTAAAGTTAAAAAAAATAATATAGGGTGAACAAAGTAATATTGAAAGAGGTTATTTTAGGTATTAAAATGGGGTGAATAAAGTAAATCTAGAAAAAAAAAAGTAAAATTGGGGTGAACATAGTAAACTATGGGGTGGCAATAGCCGCACCTTTAAATTAATTACATCTTTTCACTTATCAGATCTACGCAATCTGAGTTTTGCATAGGTTATTCTATTTATTTTATATTGGACAAATTAGTGATCACTCCTTATACTTGTAGTGTCTCGACAGTTTAGTTCTTGTGTTTTCAATTTCAACTGATCACTCCTTTTGGTCTCAATTTTCTACCAATTTGTCATTTTCATCCAAAATGATTGTTTACCATTTTTCAATTTTCTCAAATGCCCTTCGGTTATTTTTCTTAATTTTTTATTTTCTCTTCTTCAAAACCAAAGCCAAGGGAAGCTCCAGAATATCTGGATTTATGATTGTCTGTCTTCAATCCAAAATTTTTACAATTGCAAACTGATTGCAATCGGAAAAAAAAAATGCAAATTGATTTGATACATACTGCTAACAAAATCAAATAACATCACCATAATCACGATGAAATAAAATTCTATCAAATTTTCATCATATCAATTTAAACCAAAATGAAATTAATTAAAATAAATTATCATCATCATCTTTAACATTAACAGCACTCTCGAAGCTTCCACGAATGAAACTATATAAATAACTACCATTTCATATAATTAAGCTTACAAACAACACTACTACACTAGGCTTTATTTATTTATTTATTTATTTTTGCCAATAAGACTCAAACTTAATTGGGCTACATAGCATTTCATGGAGGGTTGTGTATTCTTCGGTTTTGGTTTTGAAGAAAAAAGAAAAGAAAACAAGAAGAAAAATAATAAAACAACACCTAAGGGTATTTGAGGAAATTAGAAAATAGTTAACAACCATTTTAGACAGATTGGACCAATTGGTCGAAAATTGAGACTACGAGGAGTGACTAATTAAAATTAAAAGCACGAGGACTAAACTGTCGAGACTCTAAAAGTATAAGGAGTGATCAGTATTTTGTTCTTTTATTTTTGTCGTGTTTATTGGTTTTGATTTTCCAGCTTTCAGTTGGATTTAGATTTTTCTTAATAAAGAAAACTTTTACGTTAATTTTTAACAAAGTAATTTCATGTCATTTTCCATATCACCTTGGTGTATGTTGACGTCAAATATGCAATTAATACCGTGAGTTAAAATTTGTGTAAAAAATTATGTTCCTTGAACGAGATCGTAAAATTATTAGACCATCACATTTCGACAAGGTGACTGTCGACCCTTGCAATACGATTACAAGCAGGTAACTCATAGTTTAAAAAGTATGATAACCTAGGAGGTAAAAGCTTTCTATGTTTGCAAACAGTGTTTTTGTTGCATATAGAAAAATGTTAATTCACCGATACTCTATCAAGAAATTTTTCTTTAAAAAACTACAAGTATATGCGACATGAGTCTCATTGATCGATGTTTCCTCATTAATTACTCATCATCCACAAGAGTATGTGGGGACATTAATTTCTCATCATCCACAAGAGTCCAGGATTATGAGGAACGCTATTGAAATAACGTAAATTAGGGATCCCCAAGTCTAGGAAATGCCCGTATCAGCTCCAATGTCGAGGTAAAGTCAACCTTTGACAATAATCTTAAAGCACAAAAATCAAAGGTCTTGCTCTGCAAATGCTAGCCGTCGTCATTCTGCACTTGCTTCTTTATGAAAGTGATCAAAGTAGCGATTCAGGACGCAGGTGACACAACTTAGTGTGGAGCTTTCGAATCATGAAGTCAAGTTTTCAATCTCAGGAGCAAGAGAAGACTAAAGCATCGAAACTCATGGTATTTCTTGATTTTTTTACGCATGTTGCTTTTGTGAGGCACTCTTGTTCGACAACATAGAGTCCGTGTAATTTCAGGAATTTACTGATTTTATTAATTTTTCTGTGCCAACATATATAAATTCAAAACTCTTTACAAAATCGAAATACTCAAAACGAACAAAATGACATAATTGAAGACGTGTTCTAGGAGAAAAGGAATAAATGTAAAGCGTAGTTTTATTGATTGATAGCCTTTATATAGGCATTACATCAAGTATCCCGAATAATCATGGATTTCCTATCAACTAAGGTAACTACTAATCTAGTCTAATTAGGTCAAGACACACATAGGAAGTTACGGAATTATCCTTCCTTGAACACTCCCCCTTGTGTCGCGTACCTAATGTGACACGGTGCATAACATGTTGCCTCACTAAAACCTTGCCAAGCAAAACAAAAACTACTTGGGTAAAATAAATGCTTGGTCGAAGAAAAAAGAGCACAACACACCAACTACAATTGAAGATTACATGTGAGGTAGACTCCCCCTGATGTCTACAAGACAACTCCCCCTGATTGGTAACCCAATCTCGGAGTTAAGATTAATAGCGTATGCAAACGCTCCTCACAAGCTTCAAAAGTAGGCGTGCCCAATAATCGATTCATTGAGTATGGCCACATTATCCTTGTGTTAGACCAGCTACACTTAGCTTTACTTGGTCTAAAGGAAGAAGGTTGTTTAACAACTCAAAACTAGAGTTCGCGTTGAAAATCAGATTCACGCTCAGCATGACCTTCGTGTACTTAAATAGTCATAACTCCTTCGATACAATAGGTATGAACAAACCGTAGAGAGTTCTGGAAACTAGACACCCATATATTTCCAGTGATATAAAGTACACAATGTGGTTCATCCGGAGCTAATCACAAAGCTCTGTCGAAGGTGACTGATTTGCAAATTACCGGACAGATTCTTCCTACTTTGCTAAAATAGCCATAACTCACTAAATATGATAGTCATGATCGAATGGTTGGTGTCCCTGGAAAATAGACACATAAGCCTTTCCAACGATACCAATTTCACCATTTTTGAATGAGTGAGCTGTTTTGTAGGTCTCGTGGAAGTTGACGTACAGAACCAGATAGATTCTAGAATTGCCTTTTGATGTGTCTTTCATGATGGGATTGAATGAGCCCAAACCTTTCACACTTGAAAGAAAGTACCGCCATATACCATGGCATTGCGTGGACGCGTCTAACCATTACCTTGACTTTATAAGTTTATAGCGAATGAGATGTTGTGTCGAGTATATTATGATAAGTACATGATTGCGCACATGGTACTTAGATTGAGAGTTTCATCTCCCAAGACTTCTCGTCATATGGACTTAAAAAGTCTTCATAAGACATCGACTGATCATGGGATACATATAGGCTTTGGTTTAACATCCTTTAGATAGCCATAAGTCGATAGATGAATAAGTTCATCACTAACGGTTCTAACTCTCAGTACCAAGTATTCCCAAGATCTTTTCATTCTTAACGTCAGATTAGTGATACTTCAATCACAATTCATCCGAAGTTTACAGGCAAATAGGCATGATTCTTTACATCCCATCTCCAATCAAGTAGTCACTGAATCATGGTTTTTACTTACTTGACTTAGGTGAAAACTAATCCGTTCAGGATATTTATGTATATCTCTTTACTTAGTCCCAATAGAGATGATACATGCTGCATGTTCAGTTTTTCGGAACTACCTAACTGACAAGGTAGTAGAGTGTAGGCCAATTCACAATGTTAGTATTTGCTTCAACAAAGTGAGTGTGTTCGATATCTAACTCATAAACCACGTTCTCATGTACACTAGTGTAATTCGCAATTGTAGAGATCTCTATATATATCGTCTTTGCATTGAGGGGTCCCCCAATGATAAGTATAATCCAGAAAATACATGAGACGAATGAGTTGTCATTGATCGAAGGATCAAGTTGTGCCATACTCGCATTCAGCGAGTGTATATCGAACTAAGTGTCCTCTCTACACTTCTTGTGAGAGTCACGGCCTAGTGACACCATCTACTACTATTGTGGAGTCACCATGTCACCATATATGGGTGACAATGTGTCAATTTATCCGGACATCAATCCTTACAGGCATGTTTGATATTTGAGCACTATTTCGATCTTTTCGCTCTTTGCAGCATGTATATCAAATCTCGTCACTTTGGTTTATGGGACATTGGGAACATGTTGAGGCATAGTGGAGACAAACCACGGCAATGCCAAGTCGTTATACTTGAACAAACTTGTTCTTCTCTCCCCCTAACGACGAGGAGATTGGCTCATCAAAAAGTGACATATACGAGATCACCTGTTAAGGTTTTCATATAGCGGACTATAGGTGGAAGCTTATGTCTTATTTAAAGATAAATACCCATCATTAAGCGCTTGTGGTGGCGCAATATGGCACATAAAGTATGTGAATGGTTCAAAGTATTGATCGTTAACACTTATAGGTTAACAAGATGCATTCCGTTATAAAATGTAACATGCATGTATGCTTCCAGAAACGTTTCACTAAGTTCCGAGACACCAAATGATACCAAATTTTAACATTAGGTAGGCACGTGTGTTAGGATTCCAACTCCGCCGGCCTCATTGCCGGAACCTGTCGGAACAGTTTCCGGAGGTCAGTGAACGTGTGTGTCGAGTGGTTCACCACCTTCCAGTTGTCCAATGGCTCTGAAATATTATCACGTAGCCATTGATGTTAGGAATCAGTGAGTCAAATTTCATCTCAAGAACCGGCATAAAAGTAGGTAAACCGGTCCGTCCAATGATGAGTTCGCGAGCTGGAAAACCGGAATTTCTAGGTTTTCTTCAACTTTTCAATCATTGTCAAGGTGCTTCATAACATCTAAGTGTTATGGCTTGAGTTTAACCAATAGATGGATTACCAAAATATCATTGTGTCTCAAAAAATTGAACCATGATAGGGCATTAAGGCTATCAGCTTATGTATCATTATCTTTAGCGTAGGAGGGCGTTACTCCAAAACTTTGCTAAATATTAGGCTTTCAAATATTGAGCATAGCTAATGAAGGATCATAAGAGGGGGTCATATGCACTTTTAAATGCATAAATAGTGATTCCATTGACTTGGAGGAAGACTTGGGTGACGTTAATGTCATCTTTAATCCCAATAGTTTCTTTGCTCAAAAGAAAGGATGTCCATGTAACGTTCATATATGGATCTTCAAAACATGGCCAAAATTTCGGACGATGTTCATTAGAGTCTATATGAGTCGCCGATTCAAAGAATCCGAATCATAGTATACGTGAAATACATTCACAATATTGCCTCTTAAGTTGTGCGCATTCATTAGACGCGATACATAAGAAATCTTTTCAATTTTCACAATGAGTTTAAGGTGATAAATGTTGACACGAATATCTATAAGTAATAAGCAAGGTTCGATTGCTTCTTTATGCATAGAAAGCATATGTGACTTTGAATCATAATGCCATAAGACATGGAAACTTTGAGCATGAGAATGCTCTATGATTAAATGTGATGATCTAGTCATCATAGTCACAGTAGATTTATAAACACAAAATCCATGAAGAATAGCCATGCACTCAGTGTCTCTATTAAGACTAGAGTAATTTAAAGAACATACTTGTTTAATACGAAGAGTGACGCCTTACATGTTATCTTGTTTCCAACTAAAAAAACTTGTGTTTAATTGCTTTTTATGATTGTTTTCATCTATAGGAGTTCTCCATTATGGCTTGTATAACTTTAGAATTAAATCTATAGGATGATTTTGAAGTACTTGAGAAAGTCTTAATCGATTAGTAATGCCTATAGAGAGCTAATTAGGTTGGAACTGAGTCGAGTCTAGAACATTTTAATATTGCTGCCGTGATTCTTGTTTGCTTGATTGTTATGTGCTAAGTTTTGTGTGAAAGATGTCGACCAACTTGTATATAGTAGAATTAGGATTTAGATTTCGTGTCTAGGTTATAGGGCAGCTTGCTGCCGAAACTCTTTCTATCCCCCTTTGTTTTGTTTCAACGTTTCATTACTTGTAAATATGTGAATATGTGTTTCTAACCTTTTTCATGTCAGGTACCCTTAATCTCCGGCTAGAACGATCCCTACTTATTTCTATACTACTAACGATTGTAGGGTTATTATTGAAGTGCCGCTTCGGCGACTCGTTAATTTTTGGCGCCGTTGCCGGGGATTATAAAAGTTTGATATATTTATATGTTATTTTGTAAATTTCATGTGTTGTAAATATTTTGTTGGAAGTTTTGTTGTAAAGTAGAAATATTCTTCGGCATGTAGAGTTTTAATTTCTGAAAATTATATGATGTTGTCGAATGTGCTTTGATGTAATAACTTAGTTAAATTGCTAGGAGGCTTAGAAGTTTATTTGTGTTGAGTTTGCTTTGAGTTTTGAGGGGAAGAGGAATAGGTAAGGTCACTTTTGTTGATATTAGCTTTAACCCTTCATGTTATCTTTCGAGGTCTCATGAGGTTGATGGCAGCTTTTATTGACACTTGTGGTACTGTCAACACGAAGTTCTTAACTGAGTAAGGGGCAAAAAGTTCGCCTATTAGTGTGTGTTGTCCCGACTTAGACTCAAAGGTTTGTCAAATTAGATCTCAGTGGCCCACATACTGTTTTCTCTTCTCTTTTGAAGAGGGGCGATAGGGACTTGTCCTCCGTGGTTACCAACAAATAAGTCTTGCCTTGAGCTATTTTCGGATGACACGCCTAGCCTTCTGAAACCACGGAACTTTGTATCTAGACGATAGAACCTAGGCCGCATGTCCACCGAGCTTCAAAACTTAGAGTGAATTCGGCATGAGTGAGCCTTGAGGCTTGAAACAAAACGTTTTATGTGGTTCGAACTCTCGAGGTATATCGGATAAAGCATGATACTACTGAGCATGATACTACTGGGGGTTGTACTAGTCCATTGTACCGTTATCTCCTCTGCTCCACGTACTTTGAGAGTTTGAACAAACTTAAAAGCAATTAGACTTAGAAATTTCGACATCACCATAAAATTTCGTTTACTTGTTCTCTTCTTGCCGTGCATAGTTCTTCTTGCCGTGTGTTTATAGTTTGTAAATGTTTGAAATTTGTTTGAAATTGCCAACGCCGTGGCTTGTATTGATCTTGTATATTCTTGCTTTTTATTTTATCTTCAATGATTCTAACTTGCTTCTCGTTGAACTACTCAGGATAATGCATGTCCGAACCTAATCTTTGGACAAGAGATAATCGAGGACGCTTGCAACGAATCAACGAAGAACTCACGCTCGCCATAGCAACACCGTTACCCCCAACCGAACCATCACACAGCTTGGCATCATCACCATCACCACCTTCTAGCCCTAGTTCGGCCTCTCTAGTTACTTCATCGTGTGACCTTAACATAGAGCTAGGGACCCGAATTTGAGACCTTTGCCGAGCCTCCCTTGCAAGATTTCGTTTTCAACTTTCCCGAGCCACCAATCATGACTTCGATCCGTGCTCAAAATGGTCATGTCACCGGAGGAGGAACCGCACCCGCGAACATCACTTTCCCTCCATGTGCAACCGGCAAGAGTAGAGAGTTTGAATTGAAGAGTGGATTTCTCCACCAATTGAGGCCGTATCACGGCTTGGCGGGAGAGGATCCGAATAAGCATCTTCAGTGGTTCAATTTTACCATCGAAAGTATGTGCCCTACAAGTGCCGACATTCAACACTTCAAGATGAAGGTTTTTCTGTTTTCACTTGAGGATCAAGCCAAGGAGTGGCTATTTGAGGTGCCAACCGGTCGTATCACATCGTGGGAGGTGATGGTGAATGAGTTTCTACTCAAGTATTATCCGGCATCTCGTATCACTGATTTGAGGAAGCAAATCACAAGCATTCGGTAAGGAGGAGATGAGACGTTTTCTGACTACTACAAGAGGTATAAAACTCTCATTGCTTCGTGTCCATCTCGTGGCATTAGAGAGGGACTACTTCTTCAGTATTTCTATGAGGGCTTGCGTCTCATGGAGAGGGTGTTCCTAGATTCGGCGGCTCAAGGTTCTTTCCTTGAGCTTGATCCTACACTGGCTAAGAATTTGTTGGAGATTCGAGCATTGAATAGTCAACAATTTCGCATGTCGCGAGACAGTGCCTTGAAACACAAAGTGAATGAGACTACATCAAGTTCGGCATTGGAGAATAAGGTACACAAGCTCACAGATATGGTAGCAAGTCTCATACGAGGGAAGATAGCACAACTGTGTGGAGTTTGTGCCGAGAATCATGAAACCGACCAATGCCCTCAAGTTGGATCGAATGAGGGGTATGAGGATGTCAACGCCGTTGGATTTCAAGGAGGACAAAGGTTCGGCAATTTCAATCCGAGATTCAACGATCATCCGAACTTTAGATGGTCAAACAATGACAACGTCCAAAGACCACGTAATGCAGGTCCATACCAACCAAGAGCACCATATGTGCCGAGAGCACCTTTTCAGCCGAACCAAGGAGCTTTTGTGCCAAACCAACAAGCACCGAATCAGGCCATGCAACCGAACCAATCTCAAGCCGTGCCGTTCCAAGCTCAAGCCGCACCAAGAAACCCCAACTACAAGGCATTAATTCAATCTCTTTCGAAGCATGCGAGAAAGCCTTCAATCGGTTGAAGGAAGCTTTGTGTTTGGCCCCTATCCTTGCCTTGCCTAATTGGGTGGAACCATTCGAGCTCATGTGCGACACCTCGGACTATGCATTGGGAGCTGTACTCGGCCAAAGGGTAGAGAAGAAGCTGAATACCATCTATTATGCCTCGAGGACTCTCAACGATGCTCAACTCAACTACTCAATAACCGAGAAAGAACTCTTAGAGGTAATTTTCGCTTTAGAAAAGTTTAGATCATATCTACTAAACTCTAAAGTTATTGTGTATAGTGATCATGCCGCTTTGAGATATCTCATGACAAAGAAGGATGCGAAGCCAAGACTCATTCGATGGATTCTCTTACTTTAAGATTTCGACATAGAGATCAAAGACAAGAAAGGAAGCGAGAATGTTGTAGCCGATCATTTGAGCCGAATTGTGAAAGCAGAAGGCGAGCTACAACTTCTTGAGACATTCCCGGATGAGCAACTATTTCGACTTGATGCGACACAAGAACCTTGGTATGCCGACATTGCAAATTACCTTGCAATTCGGCAATTCCCAAAGGGCATGCCGAGCCACCTCAAGAACTAGATCAAAAAGCAAGCTCGGCACTACTTATGGGATAAGCTGTACTTATGGAAGCAATGTAGTGACCAAGTTATTCGACGGTGTGTACCCGAAGAAGAGCATCGCTCCATCCTTGCCTTTTGTCATGGTGAAGCGTGTGGAGGACACTTTGGACCAAAGAGAACGGCTTTGAAGGTACTAAGTTGTGGATTCTATTGGCCCACGCTATTCAAAGATGCATATACAACATGCATAACATGTGATCGGTGCCAAAGAACGGGAAACATAGGTAATCGAGATCAAATGCCTTTAACCCACCTATTGTTGTTGTTGAAATTTTCGATGTTTGGGGCATAGATTTCATGGGACCGTTCCCTTCAAGCAAAGACTTCCTCTACTTCTTGCTAGCAGTTGATTATGTGTCTAAGTGGATAGAAGCAAAGGCTACACGCACCAATGATTCAAAAGTGGTTGCCGAATTTCTCAAGACAAATATCTTCTCACGTTTTCGAGTTCCAAGAGTCTTGATAAGCGATGGAGGTTCCCACTTTTGCAACTGCACTATTAAAGCTTTGTTGTAGAAGTATGGAGTCACACACAAGGTATCTACACTGTATCATCCCCAAACAAGTGGTATGGCCGAGGTAAGCAATCGTGCGATAAAGCAAATATTGGAGAAATTTGTAGGTCCAACAAGAAAGGATTGGAGTGATCAACTTGATGATGCTTTATGGGCCTATCAGACAGTGTACAAAACGCCAATAGGTATGTCACCCTTTCGGCTAGTCTATGGAAAAGCTTGTCACTAATTACCCATGGAGCTAGAGCACAAAGCATGGTGGGCTGTTTAATCCTTAAACATGGAGTTAGATTCGGCCGGCCTTCATAGGAAGCTTCAACTCAACGAACTTGAAGAAATACGCAATGAAGCTTATGATGCCTCATGGATATACAAGGAGAAGACTCGAGCCTACCATGACAACATGATTCGAGGAAAGAAGTTTGAAGTTGGACAAAAAGTGCTTTTATTCAATACACGACTTCGACTTTTTCCGGGTAAGCTACGCTCACTCAAGTTTTTTCCCATTGAGCCATTGAAATTCATAATAAAGACACGGGTGGAACCTTCAAAGTAAATGGCTATCGACTCAAGCCTTACTATGAGTCTTTCGATGAGATACACGAGGAGATATTTATCCAAGATACATCGCAAGAGAGAGAGCATGTCGCTGCCGAGCATAGCACTTCCGAGTCGCACACTACCGATATGGCAGTCCCTACCGCATCGCAGCCCTGCACGCATGCTGCTAACGCTGCCGATATTACCACCAATGCACTGTAGCCTTACAGTCCTGCCGACACTGACGCTGCCGATACGCAAGGCCTGCCGATGGAACCTATGCACGCTGCCGATAGCGAGGATGATGCTGCTCACAACGCTGCCGAGCAGCATACACATGCTGCCGATACTGATGCCGGACCTGCCACTGTCGATAGCACTACTGAGAGGCAGCCTACTGCCTTGCCTACTGCTGATAGCACCAACAACGCTACCGATACGGACAAACTTTTCCAAAGGCACCTTTGTGCCATTTTGGCTGCCGAGATCCATTATTTTGAACAACGATGAACACAATACACATGGTGAAAAGTCTAGGCTAAGGACTTTAAATACTTAGGCACTAATGGGGAGGTAACCCCATACGACCAAGAAAAATGAAGGAGCCATCACCGCAAGTTTGAACTTTCTTAACCCTTCTCTTTTTCATTGGTTTGTGATGATATGTTGGAATTTGTTAGCTTGTCGTATGCTTAGGAATTACATGCTATAGTTTTATGCTTACATTGAGGACAATGTAGTTTTCTAAGTGTGGAGTGGGATACCGTATTCCCTTTATGTTTTAGTGTGCCAAGAAAAATTTCCGAAAATTGTTCTACAAAAATAGAGTGTTTATTTAAAATTTCGAGTCTTAGAATGCCCCTAAAGTAGTCAATGATGTTTTTCTCCTCTTTGCATACATAGATGATAGTTGTGCATATTTAAAATTGTGAGTTTCATGGATAATGTGCATTGGTAGGAGCATGTAGAACTTGTTGATTAATAAAGCATGCATGTTTTAGCTAATTTATTTCCATAATAACCTATGTGAGATTTAGAGCCAAATTGCTTTCTTCATGAGTGTAAAAATTGAAAAATTTCGAGTTCGATCCCCGTCTTTAAACCTCATATGCTTTACATATTCAACGATTATGTGTCATAGATTTTTAATGAACTCTAGAATGCTAAAACTTACTCTTGTTGATTTTCAAAACGATTTTCATCATAAAATACCTTGATTTTGAAAATGATTGTAAAAGATATTTTAGGTTTACCACCATAGCCAAATAAAGCATGTGCCCTATTTGAGCCCATCGTGGGACACCTTAGTAAACCCCCTTGAGCCGATGTTTAGCCTTTTCTTTCATCACCCTTAAACACTTTCCATGAGCTTAGTATATTTATGCCTTTACCTTGTTTTTCTTCAAGAGTGCTAAAATTAAAAATTTTCGAGCATGCTTGTAAACCTCATTATTCTTTGCATATTCAACGATTATATGTCATAGTTTTTTTAATAAACCTCATCCTACAACTTCATCCGTCGGGAGGTGCTGGAACTGTGTAGCCTGGGGGTGGAATCCCGGTGGGTGGTGGAATGTGGAGTGGTTGTACCTATTCCTGTTGAATTAATTGGTGTTTTGTCTAACCCATTTTCTTGGTGTTCTGTAGGTGTATCTGCCCGGACGGCCATTAAAGCCCACGAAAAGCTGTCGATGGATAGCCGAGATCTTGTCTCCAAACTAAACGGTTATCCTGTAAACCGGCGAGTTGACCATACACGATGAACCCGTGGCCCTGGATGTTGCGGACGAGGAATACGTCTTAAAACGCATAAAAACTCCTGCAGCGGGACGCCTGGGGGGATCTGGATCGGGGACGACCCCCGGTGGGCCTCCCAAGCCCCTGAGTGGTGCTGGAACGATTCCCCGACGATTGGGACCAGTGCCTACTGTCGCCCGGTCCCCCGGTCCCCGTTGTCTGCCGCCTGATCTTCTTCCTTACAGGTTGATTTGGGGGAAAAGAGGAGGAGGACTTAGGAGATGCCGGCCTCCGCGCTTGTTACGTTCACCTGCCGGTCGACTAGTGAGAGCTTGGCCAAGCGGCTGAAGCTGACGAGTGGTGGCACCACTGCTGCCCAAGGCAAGGTTCATGCGACCTCTAGCTCTACTGCTGCCGGCACATGAGCATCGGGGGTGGAGAAGACTCCTGCTGCGGGGCTGGAACTGGAGCATGGCTGCCCGAATGAGCCTTTCATCCGGAGCCTGCTCATGGATGTGAGGGGCATGGAGCTGGATAAGACTGGGGCTCCGAGAGGGCGGCCGGAAGGGCACTAGCTGAAAACCAAGGAGATAGCCCTCCAGGTAAGGATAGTTTGCCACTGGTATGCGTTCAACATTATTTTGTGCTTTGTTGCTTTCTAACCGGTGCCTGTCAAACTGTAGCTGTTGTACCACTTGTAGCAGTCAGATGCAAATGAATAGCTACAGGAGTTGAAGAAGTTGACAAGCGCCCGGGACCTCCTGGAGGTGGAGAAATCCAAGCTCCAATGGGAGAAGGCTCGGTTGGATGAGAGGTCCAGGAAGCAAGTGGCCAAGCTGGAGGCCCTGGTCAAGGCTCTTGAAGAGGAGAAGAAGAGTCTGGAGGAGGAGAGAGCAGAGCTCCAGCGGGAGGTGGCGACGCTATCCGCTTCTGCCGACGGGGCGGTCGATGAGAATGACCCGGAGCTGTACCGGCGGGCTGTCAAGAAGTATCAGGAAAGCGATGAGTTTCTTGATCTGCTGGAACGGGCCCGGGAGGCGGGGATAGCTGATGCCTTTGACGACTGGAAGGCTTAGGGCTATCTTGACACCTCAAAGTTACCGGAGCTGCAGGCAGATGCGGAAGAGGAGTTGGAGGGAGAGATCGAGCCGGCCGGTGAGGGGGCAGCGGGTGGACCAGCGAATGAAGGAGAGGTTGCTGAAGAGGAGGATCGGGCGGGAGTGCCGTAGTAGGCTCCATACTTTGTACAATTCCCTTCTATTTTTTCTCTTTTTTTTTTCTTTTTTTTTTATTAATTTTTTTTGTTTGCCCTCCCACCGGGTTGCTTGTCGGTGGCGTAGTTACCCTGTAAACATTGCCCTAAGTTTGAATGAATGGACATTTTTCCTAAGCCTGTGTTATGTCTGTTTCAATTTGCTCTTTGACTTGGCTACCAACGATTTGCCCTTTGTACTTAGTTGGAAATAAAGTTGGAATAGACTTCTGAAATTACACCGGTCGAACCTGTTGGAATGCCTAGCTAATTGTGTTGGAAAAATTAGCATTTTATTCTCGGGCTGGTGAGTGGTTGGACCGCTGAGCTTCTCTACGGGTTTTAACCTGGGGAGGCGCGGGGTTAGCCTTGGTGGGGCGGGATAGAAATCCCTGTCCCGCGCAATTCCTACATGTCGGGTTCATCTTGATACCGCTGCAAGTCGCCGCGGCGGACTAGTCCTTCAACTGTTGTTTTCAAGGCAAGGCACTCGTTTGTCCGGTGTGTGACTTCATCGTGGTAGGAGCAGTATTTACCGGTCTACGCTATGGTCAGGTTCCCCTTTAGGTGCTTTCTTTTTGGCGGCGGAGGGATGTTGTTCCAGTTCTCATACAGGATATCCTCATAAGAAGAGGTTAAGGTGGAGAATACCTCTTGTCGGCCTGCGGGCATGACTGCCAGGGGGCGAGTTTGCTGGTAGGACGAGGGCTTTCCACCTCGTTACGGGGTGTCAAAATTGTCCGTCCGGCGCTGTTGGTTCCCCCAACTCCTAGGCCTTTGGTCGGATGAAGCTCCTCGGTCCTGGCCTTGCTCCTAGTTTCTGACTGCCTGCCGGGCAGGCCCCTGCTCCTCCTGCCTTCTCTTGTGCTGACGACTCCCGTACGTTTCGTGGTCTGCCTGGGCGTGTCTAATAGCCATTGCCATCAGTTCATCGTAACCCTGCGGGACCTCCACCCGCATAGCGTACGAGAACTTTCCGGGCCTGAGACCTTGCTTGAAAGCTGATTCAGCAATCCCCTTATCCAGGTTCTTGACCCCGGCAATGGCTGTTTGCTAACGGTTAACGAAGGCTCTCAGCTCTTCACCGTCGGCTTGCTTGCAGTTAAAGAGAACTGTCGAGGTCCGGGCCCCTTCGACCCTTAAGATGAACCTGCCTACGAATCTGTCGGCCAGCTGCTCGAATGCCTCTATAGAGTTCACCGGTAACTAGTAAAACCAGCTAAGGGCCTCCCCGGACAGGGTCTCTTGGAATATATTACAGCAGACGGCGTCGGAGTAACTCTTAGCACACGTTTGGGATCGGAATTTGTCCAGGTGTTGGTATGGACAACCGGCCCCAGAGTACGTCAGCTTTAGTGACTTTTGGGTGCCTGATTTTCTGGATTCCAGAACCCGGGGTGAGAAGGGTCTGGCTCGCTCATTGAACCACGCGCTCTCCGGCGGTCTCGCTGCCTTCCTTTCTTTGGCCTACATCTGGGCCTTCATATCTGACACTAAGTCAAATAGTATTTGGAATGCTCGTGCGGTCGGGCTTATGGTATCACCCTCGAATGAACCACTTGCCCCGCGATTTCCCGGGACGATCTCCGGTGGCGCTGTGTTTGTCGGGAACTCCTCTCCCGCCACGTCGGCGCCTCTCTCTCCCCCTGATGATTGTCCCACCTCAGAGTGGCATTGTGCAGCAGTCCCCTTTCCAAGGCAACCACCAATGTGGCATTCACCGCTTCCATGTCTTGATACCGGGTATTGGCTTCTGCCCTGTCCCGGTCACTCTCTGCTCGCAAGCGGTTGACTTCCGCTCTTATCTCTTCTATCTCTCCCGCAATATCGTACTGGTCGGGACTGGAAACATCGCCCTGGCTGTTGCTGGCGGCCAGCCTATCTTCCTCTCTGCTTGGGGCACCGGGGGACGGTGGTGCGGGTTCCAGGTCCCAGACTTGGTGGGATTCCTCCGGGCCTTTCCCGTGCGCATTGTGGTCGTACTCGCCGACCGTACCGCCCGGATCACGGTTGGTGGCAGCGTTCTGGCTGCAGCCGCCAACGGACTGCTCCTACCTCGCTCCCGGGATTTTGACCAGTACTGGCTCCAGAACCTGTCGATCCTCCTCTGGACTTCTTTCCCTCCTTTCTGCACTTACAGACATAGTTGCTGCGTCACCTTTTTTTTTTTTTTTTGCGATCCGTTGGCTGACCGATTCCCTTCCTACTGGTGGGACAACACATCGACTTTTTGAAAATCTTCCCACAGACGGCGCAAATTGTTTCTGTCATAATCCGTAGACTCACAGAGACTGATGGATCTTGGTGTGATTCATTCCTACAAATCCTGCTAACTAAGGGAATACCGGGCGGGGCCGGTCTATTCCGCTCCGATGCCTAAGTCAGTATAGTTGGGATAAACCGATAACTTAAGCGGGAATGAGTAGTTGAAGTATTGATTACCTATTAATGAGGGTAGTTGGGACTCATATATAGGTTGTCGGGTGTGAGGACTGGCCTTACCCTTCGATGTGGGACTGGCCCCCTTCTGCACATATTACTAGGCTATTTCGGCCCCTGTTTGGGGAGCTGTCGTCCCTGGTTTCCGGGCCCCGATCACAAGTAAGACCTCCCCGGGCGCGGGACCAGGTGTCCATGCTCTGCTCCCGGGCCTTGGGCCGGATCCAGGATGCTTGGTTGCGGGTTTGGGGGCCTGGGTAGCCTCTCTATGGCTACTGTCAACACACACTTTAATTAACCCATTTAAATTTGGTTTCAAAAGGGTTTTTAACCCATTTTTCCAACAATTCTCCACATGAATAAAATTAGCCACCAAAGACTCGATAGAATTGGTGATAGATTTCTATGGTCGAAACCTGCATAGGATATGTAGGTTTTACCCTTTGAACCTTCCCTTATGAAAGTATGATTACGTTACTAACTAAATAGTAGAAACGATGTCCTTGAACTATTCATTATTTTGTGTAACTGATAGCATACCTCACACAAGAGTCTTCCTGGTACATTCAAGTTCACATTATTGTGCCCGTTTTGGCCCTGGATACACGTCTGGTTCTGCAAGTAGTTTGATAAGAGTTATGTCTTAAATAACTCTCCTAGAAGCGGCCCCACTTCTCTCTTGCATAGGTGATCTCTTATATAAGAGTAACCCGCATTACTCCGCTCGGTTTTTCCGACGCATAAGAATCATTAAAAGCTTGGCTTAACCTAACTCTTACGGGTATCACTGTTTTTCATCATAGGAATGGATTTGGATACTCCCCACAGTGATCCAATTTCATCTCCACAATTTAGTTTTGCCATTTGAATCTAGCTCTTGGGATCTCCAGTCTACTAGGTTGGGTATCCACTGTAAAGATTTTATTTTCCAATGGGCTTTAATCCCATTCCCCTCGATGATTTATCAACCAGCTCTCTATTTAACCCTTTGGTTAGCGGATCCGCAATATTATCCTTAGACCTCACATAGTCTATAGAGGTAACTCCAGTAGAGAGTAGTTGTTTGATGATGTTATGTCTTCGACGAATGTGTCTAGACTTACCATTGTACATCTTACTCTTTGCCCTGTCAATCGCAGATTGACTATCACAATGTATGCAAATTACAGGCACAGGTCTTGTCCATCTAGGAATATCCTCTATGAATTGGTGTAGCCATTCTGCTTCCTCCCCACATTTGTCTAGTGCAACAAATTCAGATTCCATCGTGAATCTGGTTATGATCGTTTGCTTTGAGGACTTCCAGGACACCGCTGCACCTCCTAGGGTGAATACATACCCACTAGTAGACCTTCAGTCTTTCATGTCAGAAATCTAGTTTGCATCACTGAATCCTTCTATAACAGTTGGGTATGTTGTGTAGTGCAGCCCATAGGTACTAGTATACCTCAAGTACTTTAGTACTCTTGCAATTGCTTGCCAATGCATAGCTCCAGGATTACTCGTATACCTGCTTAGCTTACTCACTGCATAAGCTATATCCGGTCTTGTACAACTTATTAAGTACATTAGACTTCCAATGACTTTCGAATATTCTAATTGAGAAACACTTTCTCCTTTATTCTTTGACAGATGCAGAGTCATGTCTACTTGAGTTCTGGCAAATCCAGATCCTTCCTTGTCAAAATTTCTCCAGGATATTGTCCACATAATGTGTTTGATCCAGTACGAGTCCTTCTGATGTTCTTGTGATTTTTATCTCTAAGATCACATCAGCAAGTCTCATATCCTTCATGTCAAATCTGGAGTTTAACATGTCTTTAGTGGATTTGATCATTTTTATCATTGCTCCCGACGATAAGCATATCATCCACATATAGGCACAAAATGACATATTCGTTTTCCGTATCCTTGACGTATACGCACTTATCACATTCATTAATTTTGAAACCATTGGTGATCATGGCGTTGTCAAATTTTTCATGTCATTGCTTCGGTGCTTGTTTTAAGCCATATAATGACTTTACCAATTTGCACACTTTCCTGTCTTGTCCAGGAGCCGAAAAACCCTCAGGTTGTTCCATGTAAATTTCTTCATCTACATCTCCATTCAGAAATGCCGTGTTCACATCCATTTGATGTACTTCAAGATTGCGCAAAGCTGCAATTGCAAGTACCATCCAGATAGACGTTATTCTCGTTACAGGAGAATAGGTGTCAAAATAATCTACACTTTCCTTTTGCCTATAACCTCTAATTACAAGTCTTGCCTTGTACTTGTCTATTGATCCATCTGCTTTCAACTTTCTTTTGAAAATCCACTTGGACGTCAAAGGTTTATAACCAGATGGTAGATCCACAAGTTCCCAAGTGTGATTGTGCAAGATGGAGTCAATCTCACTTTTGATTGCATCTTTCCACATATGACTATCAGTAGAGCTTACTGCCTTTTTAAACATATGCGGTTCACCTTCAACCACATAAGTAAAAAAATCGGAACTAAATGATTTTTCTATCCTTGCCCTTTTACTTCGTCTAGGTTCAACTTCAACCTCAGACTCCGACTCAGATTCAGTTTGTCGATCCTGATCGTTGTCAGTAACAGCTTGACTGTCTTCACGTGTCCGTTTAGAAGAATTAGATTCAACTATGGACTTGCGTGGAAATAAATTTTCAAAAAATGATGCATTTCTCGATTCCATTATCGTGTCCTTATGAATATCAGGAATTTTTGATTCATGCACGAGAAACCGATAAGCCGAACTGTTATGTGCATATCCAATAAAAATGCAATCAACTGTTTTAGGCTCATTATTTACCCTTTTGGGTTTAGGAATTTTCACCTTAGCTAAACATCCTCATACTCGCAAGTATTTATAGGATGACTTTCTTCCTTTCCATAATTCGTATGGAGTTTTCTCCTCTCTTTTTTTAGGCACCTTATTTAAAAGGTAATTAGCCGTGAGAATTGCATCTCCCCACATGTTGGGGGGCATCCCAGAACTGAGTAGCATCGCATTCATCATATCCTTCAAGGTACGATTTTTCTGTTCTGCTACACCATTTGATTGTGGTGAGTAAGATGCAGTTCTTTGATGTATAATCCCATGTTGAGCACAAATATCAGTAAATGGCGATTCATACTCACCACTACGGTCACTTCTCAGTACCTTTATTTTCTTGTTGAGTTGATTCTCAACCTCATTCTTATAGAGCACAAATTTCTCTATAGTCTCATCTTTGCTTTTTAGCAAGTACACATAACAGTACTTCGTACTATCATCAATAAAGGTGATAAAATACTTATTACCGCCTCTTGATTGTGTTGATTTCAAATCACACACATCTGAATGAATCAGATCAAGGGGTTCATTATTCCTTTCAACATTTTGGAATGATGATCTTGTTAAAATTGCCTCTACACAAGTTTCACACTTATGTTTTGTGTCAATTTGGAATTTTGGTAAGTGGTCCATGTTAATTAATTTCCACAAGGTGTCGTAATTAACATGTCCTAATCTACCATGCCACAAATTGGAAGACTCAAGCATATAGGTGGAAGATGAAGCTTCATTCATTTTCTTGACTATAGTCATTACGTTCATTTTTATCATCTCACCGGTTACATAACCCTTACCCACAAACATTCCATTCTTTGACAACACAAGCTTGTCAGATTCTATCACTATGCGGAACCCATGAGTGTTCAGCAGTGCACCAGAAATCAGATTCTTCTGGATCTCTGGAACATACAGAACATTATTTAGAGTCAGCTCCTTCCCAGAGGTCATCTTCAGAGTCACGTTCCCTTTCCCCTTGATGACAGAGGTGGCGGAATTCCCCATGTACAAAATCTCCCCTTCCTCAGATGGTTCGAAGGTGGAGAACATCTTCTTGTCAGCACATACATATTTGTTGGCTCTAGTGTCCATCAACCATTCCTTGGGGTTTGAATCCACTATGTTCAGCTCAGATATCATAGCACAGAGATTCATCTCAGCAACATCTTAAGTGACATCATCATCAATCAACATCTTGAGATTCATCTCAAGCTTGTGCTTCAGGTAGTTCTTGAAGTCTTTCCAAGCAGGTGGTCGCTTCTCAATAGCAAATTGTACTTGAAAGCTCTCACCAAGCACCATCCCTTCAACATGAATCTCATGCAGGATCAGCTGGATTTCTGAGAATTGACTCATCACAGTTTTAGAATCCACCATCTTATAATCAAGGAAGCGGCCCACGATAAATTTCTTGGCACCGACATCCTCTGTTTTATACTATTTTTCAAGGGATTCCCATAGCTCCTTGGTCATTCCCATATTAATGTACAAATTGTACAACCAGTCAGCCAGACCGTTCATGATATAGTTCATGCACAAATAGTCAAAATTATTCCATGCATTCACAGTAGCAATCTTGGTTGATCATCTTGGTCACCTTCGTTGAATTCAGGAGCATTCTCAGTCAGGAACTTAGCCAGGCCAAGAGTGGTCAGATAGAACATCATCTTTTGTTGCCACCTCTTGAAGTGCAACCCGTTAAACTTCTCAGGCTTCTCCCCGTGGGAGACTGAGTCGGGCACAACCGTGGCAGGTGATTGCATGGTTGGCATTTGAACTAGTCCCTTACCAGCATTCGTAGCATCCGAATTTTCTCCGTTAGTCATGTTTTCTTAAACTGAAACACACACACAAGTGTAAGAATATTGAAACTCAAAGGTAACGAGTATTCACAAATTATATAAGCAATATCAATATAGTTGTCTTGAGATTGTAAAATATATTGATATGATATTGCATATATAAATGGAGATAAATATTAACTTGAATTTAGAAATTAAAATTTCAGAAATAAACAAGAAGGTATGAAGATAAATTCAACCAATACCGAGTTTCAAGATGGATTAGGAAAAGTCGAATTGTGTGTGTCACATACTCTCTTTAAGACAACTACGCCGCCTCTACGGGTGCAAAAGGTCTGTTGCCGCTCGTTTCCCAGGATACAACGACTAACAAATTCCTGAACCTGCACTACTACAGGAAAGTCTGCAAACTGGAGAGAGTACCATTTTTCTATCACCAGAAAAGGAACAGAAGAGCAGAAGAGAGAAAGCTTTTGAGAGAAGAAGAGCTGATTGTTGTTGGTTTGTTTGGACTAGGAATAAGAGGCCCTTTTTATAGTGTGAGGGTATAGAGAATATCCTGTAAATTCAGTAGAGCCTCATCAAGTAACCCTTTATAGTGTGAGGGTTTAGGCCATGGCTATTAAAATCAGTAAGGAATATCAACCCTTTATGCGGGCACACACAAATTTTTTGTGCTTCAGCCCGAAATTTGCACCCCTGTGCGCGTGAGAGTGTATAGTTTGCGTTTACACAACTATACCTCATAGGAAGAGAATTCTATATAAAAACTCTTACCATTTCCCTTTTTTCAATGTGGGACAAACTTTGTTTTCCCATTTCAAATACAGTAGCCAACTTTGGATGACATTTTTTCATTCATCCAAAAACCAAATTAGACATATGAACATATAATCTTGTAGTTCTCATTATGAAGAATACAAATCCAAGTTCATCTTTCATTAATTATAAGTCTAACATACTTTAATTAACCAATTTAAATTTGATTTCAAAAGGGTTTTTAACCCATTTTTCCAACAGTTCTAAGGCCAAAATGGCATATGTTCTGGACCAAGGCTGAGTTGGGCAAAAACATGTAAAGGCTTTGTTATTGTTCATTTGAATACATACTTCTACAAGTCATTTTCATTTTTGGACTAATTCCTGCGGTTGGAGATGAAACCGGCTTTGCATACTCACTACCTTCCAAACTGCCTATTTGTTCTGTTTAGCATACAGTTGCCATTTGTTCTTAGATTACATCGAGCTCCATTGTTCCAAATTTCACTTCATTGTCATTTTGTGTCCCCAACACATCTTGCTTGTCACTAACTTTGTATCTTATATATCTAATTAATCATAACAAATTCCACCCTGAAGCTGAACCAGAATCAATGGCAACCCAGGAAGAAGGTCCAAGGCTCTCTGATCTTCAGCTAGCCTGTACGGATTTGAGAACTCTACTCAAAGCCTCTGCCATGATGGATAAGAATTTGAAAAGGTTGGACAAGAAGTTTGATGTCATTGACGAAACACTAACTTCAGCTTCAAGAAGAGTAGCTCCATTGCAATCCTTGTCCATGGCCACCAAAGCCTTAGAAACCAAGATCAATCGAGCTGTCACTCCGGCGCTAGCTCTTCTCGACAACTTCAAGCAATTAGAGTCTATACAGAACATGCTTCTCGATTTTTCGTCCAAGTTATCAAACGAGAAGAGCATAAACAAAAGGCTCAAGACGCTCATCAAGTACGTGGACTGTGTGGATCAACTCAAGGCGGCGATAAGCTCCATATGTGAGGAGGGCGAGCCGGTGATCCAAAGGCTTCAGGAGGTGGTGGAATTTTTAAGCCGAACAAAGGCGACTGATCAGTACAGAACTCATCGATTGAGGGAAACTTTGATCACTTTGAAGGCTTTGTATGAGACAGAGGTGGATGCTATGAGATTTGAAGGGTTACTTGATGAGGCTCTACTGAATTTACAGGATGAGTATGAGAGTCTGTTGCAGCATATCAAACATCAAAATATAGTGGATCAATCTCAAGCTACATATAAGGGTAATGAAGGTGATGATCAGATGGTGATCATAGGTTCCAATTTGGGAACTGAGTTGGAGATTGAAATTCTTGGACGAATTTCACAAACGCTAGCGGGAGAAGATTGTTTGGATATATGCATCGATATTTATGTTAAGGTAACATTCATATCCATATTATTAGCACAATTATTTTTGACACCATTTCATTAACTAGCACTTCTCTTATGATAAATTTCAAGGCCTCTTTCTACTAAAAAAGTAGCTAAAAACAAAATGATTAGGATTAACTCACATAGCATGTCACTCACAAGAAGTTATCATGTGACTCGTATGACTAGATATTGTGACAGGGCTGTTGTATACTTATGTTATTTTTTCTTAATTGAATATGATTCTCTCCAAGTATAGTCATCAATGAATATTATCAAAAGATCGATCATAGTGTAGGTTCAAATTATTGTAAATTGATAAGCTAGCTATTTATGACTCAAATAGTTGGATTCCCCCAATTAAATATTTTATGGTTATGCATGTTGATCAACAGGTGAGATACAGAAGAGTGGCCAAAGCGCTTATGCGGTTAAACCCAGAGTACTTAAGAACTCACACTCCAGAAGAAATAGATGAAATGACTTGGGAAAATTTAGAGACGGCAATAACCCTTTGGGTCCAACACTTCGAACTCGCAGTGAAAGCGGTTCTTGTATCAGAGAAGATATTATGCGAACAAGTACTGGGAGGCATAATGGATGGGCTGATCTGGCCAGAATGCTTTGTAAAAATCGCTGACAAAATCATGGCGGTGTTCTTCAGATTTGGTGAGGGCGTAGCCCGGAGCAGTAAAGAGCCACAAAAATTGTTCAAGTTGCTAGACATGTTCGAGTCCTTGGAGAAACTGAAGCCTGCATTCTCTCTAGTCTTTGATAGTGAAGCAGGAACTGACATTTGTACTCGATTCAGAGAACTCGAGAAGCTTATAATTCACGCTTCGAGTAAGGTGTTTTGGGAGTTTGGGCTTCAAATTGAAGGAAACTCAGATGGAGTACCACCCCCACAAGATGGGTCAGTCCCCAAAATAGTAAGATACGCTGTGAATTACTTGAAGTACTTAGCAACAGAGGATTACTCTGTTCCTATGGCTAGAGTCCTGAGAACAGAGAAAATTTGGAAAGATGGAATATTATCCAGACCTGAATCCGACGAGAATCTTCTTGGCAATGCTGTTTCCAATATCATGGAAGCTCTGCAGAGGAATGTAGAAGCTAAACGATCGTGTTATCGGGTCGATAAGTTGGCCCTGCCCCATGTTTTTGCAATGAACACATACTGGTACATTTACATGAGGACCAAAAACACTGAGCTAGGGAAGCTCTTGGGTGACCAATACATGAAGAATAACTACAAAGTAATAGCAGAGGAATCAGCTTATATGTACCAGAAGATAGTGTGGGTTCCTCTGGTTAGGATTTTGGAGAAAGATTCAGATTTGGAGCTCGAGAGCAAGGAAGCGATGGTGGGAT
Source organism: Potentilla sterilis (assembly GCA_963682095.1). Classification (NCBI taxonomy): domain Eukaryota; kingdom Viridiplantae; phylum Streptophyta; class Magnoliopsida; order Rosales; family Rosaceae; genus Potentilla; species Potentilla sterilis. The sequence goes on along the minus strand of OY821755.1, from coordinate 28,884,863 downwards.
TGATCAGGGCGAAAATGGAGGCATTTATTAAGGGGTTAGATGATGTGTCGAAGAGGCACAAAGGGTATTATAGTATTCCTGACGCGGATTTGAAAGAGCAGATTAGATTGGCGACGGTGAAGCTTGTGGTTCCAGCGTACAGTAAGTTCTTAGACGCGTTCTCGGTTTTGTTGTCGGGGAAGTCGTCGTATTTGAGCCCTGAGTCAATTCAAGAGTTGTTGTGTCAAATATTTGAGGGTGGTGAGGTGAAGCTTAAGAGGCGTGGGTCTAGGGATCGGACGACGGGAGGAAGCTCGGCGGTGGACAGTGGGGTTAAGGACTTTCGACATACCAAGTCTAATACTAGTGAAATGTGAGGGTGATCAGCGGATCGTATCTCTTGGTTTGAAGTTTTTGAATTCTTGAAGTGATGTGATTGTTATTCCTTGTCCTGCCAAATGATAGCGTTTGTATATTAATTGGAAATCATACTTGTGTAATTTGGTTCAACACTCCAACTAATGTCAGTGCTTAAAATGAAGGCCTATGTCAGATCTATTTTTTCAAAGGGCTAACATTTGTTTAGTCCCTATAGTTTTGGTCGGTCGTCTATTCAGTTCTTAAAGTTTAAGTTTCGTCTAAATAGTCTTTAAAGTTCTAATTTTTAATCTGAAAAGTGCATTCCGTCAATTCCTCCGTTAAAGACCCTTCAAAAAATTGTAAAATAACCAAAATACTCATAAAATAATATTCTATTTGATTTTCTTTAATTATTTAAAATAAATTTAGCATTTTTATTTTAAGTTAAATTAATCCGGTGTAGACATAAAGAAATAAATGAAAAGAGATTTTGGTGAGTAAAGACATTCACTTCTCCTTAAAATAAAATGAAAACATTAAAGAAAGAAAATATTGAAGAAAATAAAAAGGAAAAATTGATACAAGGGTATTTTGATAATTTTGACATTTTTTTAAAGGTCTTTAACTGACACCTTATCATACTAACAGAAGAATTGACGGAATGAACTTTTTAGATTAAAAATTGAAACTTTAAGAATTATTTAGGGCTAACATTTATTTAGTCCTTGTAATTTAAGTCGGTCGTCTATTTAGTCCTTAATGTTTAAAATTAATCTATATAGTCCTTGAACTCACAATTTCTCTCTCAAACGGTACATCCGTCAAATTTCTCTGTTTCCTTGTTGATGTGGCCGTTAAGAAGTGCCAACTCAGACTCCAAGTCACACACAAATTTTTGCTCAATTGTCTAAAACGACCCTAGTCTCTATTTCACGCAGTTTTACCCATATTCCTAAAATTCGAAACCTAGAAAACGCATCACTCTGTCTTTCGTCTCTAAAATCAGAAATCCCCCAAAACCCAAAACTTGTAATGCATGTCCAACACCCATTGATAGTAGTCTGATGGCATGAGCCTCAGTCCTAATTTGATGTTAGTTACGCCGTAATCCGATATCTGACGACGTCGAGAAGAAGGTGAGCAGCCCAGATAAATATGACGTCTTAATTCAAACTCAATAAGGCAGACAACAATGGTGGTGAAGGGCATCGAGGTTTGGGTTCCTGGAGAAGAAAGAGGTCAACAAGAAGATATCACTGAGTAGAATATTTTTCTCTTTTTTAAATGGGAGTTTTGGAATTTAGGGTTTCTGGGTTTCTCAAGTAAGATTGTTGGGTATACATTTCTATTTTTGAAGATGGTAGATTTAAAGGATTTTGTTGCGGTTTTTGGTGGGTTCGATTTCTAGGTTTTGCAAAAAGCTGATATTGGTTTTAATAAGTGTCTGTGTTGAGTTTTCAATGGTAATGTTGTGGTGTGGTCTAGTAAAGAATATATAGGTTTAAAGAATACATTGTTTAATCTCACATGTATTGTGGACAGACTATCTGCAAATGCATTGTTAATTTGGATGGTTCTTATTTTGGTTTGTACCTCTTTATGGAGGCAAAAGCAATGGTTGCAGAGTCTTTATTACAGTATTGTAATTGTATTCATTGTAATCCTGCTATTTAGTTTTGCTATTTGGTGGGGTTCTGGAAATGCAGGAAAATAAGGAGAGGAACTTGTTTGATGGGAATTGTCGAAAAAACAAAACTAGTTTGATGGGGAGACTATAAATTTCTTATTCATATTTAAAGTTAATCAATTAACATAATAAAGATGGTTGATATCTTTAATCAATGGTATGAAAAACGTTCTGAACCACTTTACTTTTTATTAGTTTTACTCCAAGTAAAGGATGGTTGATATCTTTAATAAAGATGGTTGATATCTTTAATCAATGGTTATATTATAGTTGTTTTATTTTTCTTGGACAATATAATATATAGCTTTAATTGTGAGGGTTAAATTTAGTTTATTAATCATTAATCAATTAACATAACTGATGCTAGCTAGTTATTAACTCTTTTATTAACAGTTAGCAAACTTACCAATGCATTTTACTTGTCTTTGCATATTTTCCAAAAGATGAAGATGACATATACATGTATGACGACGACTTCGTTTTTAGTCAACCAAGTAAAGGAATAGTGATAAAAGAGCACGAGGACTATGTGCCTACTCAGTGTAGCATTGCTTGCGCAGCGAATCTGAAGGACAAAGAGAAACATAAGCTGTTTGAGGTACCGAAACCAGTTAAGAAGGCTAAACAATTTGGTTTCCAAGGTTCAAGTGGTACATGCAAATCATAAATTGAGCAAGGTTTAAGTGGTGTTGGTTCAGTTGGTGTTAGTTCAATTGGTGTTGGTGATATGCAAGAAATTGATAATTTGGATTTTCTTCAGTCAATTGGTGATCCTGATTATGAGGCTCTACTAGATGATGATGAAGTTGACATATATGGATGTGATGATGATGATCATCTTGTTGATGAAATGCAGCAAGAAGAAGAGCAATGCAGAAGGTTACTTCTTCAAGGGATTGTCGGACAAAGAAGCCAAAATGTGCAACATGAGGGTGACTTTGTAGACAACGAGGATATGTTTGGTGGAGTTGATTAAGATGAAGAGCCACCTGATTATATTATAAACTCTGATGGTAAGAAGGAAGAAGAAGGGTTGTACTTCAATCCTAAAACGGATATGGTGAGGCCTGTATTCAAGTTGGGAATGATGTTTGGAAATGTGCAGATATTAAGGGATGCTCTTAGGGAGATGGCAGTACAAGGAGGGTGGGAGTACCAATATGAGAAGAATGACAAGGGAAGGTTGAAGGCTATATGCAAAACAGATAATTGCCCATGCCATTTTATCTATCTGCTTCTAAAATGCAACATGAGAGTACTTTAAAGATCTACCATTGGATCCCTAAACACAAATGCACAAGGACTTTTAACAATAGCATGGTAAGCATGAAAATGTTAGTGAGAAAGTTCAAGGACAGGATTGCACTTAACCCTGATTGGAAACCAGGTAATAGATTAGACCCCTACTAATTAAGTCATGCATTTTATGTTTATATCTTTCTTCTATTTTTTATTATTATTAGAATCACCATTTTCACAGTTGGAAAGTAATTGTTATACTCTTTGCTATTGTAGATTCACTTGCCACGACAATGTCATCTGAGACTAGAGCTACAGTTACAACACAAATGGCCAAAAATAAGCTAAAGGCTGCCACAGATTGTATTTCAACTTTCAATGGTGGTGATGAAGCTGAGGTTGACAATTATGACAAAAGCAAGAATGTTGTCAACCTAAGGTTGAGAACATGTAGTTGCAGGAGATGGGATTTGACTGGAATCCCATGCAAGCATGCGGTTTCAGCCATTTATGAAAAGAGGCATGACCCAGATGATTATGTTGCTGAGTGCTATTCGAAGAAGACATATATAACTATCTACAACAATTTCATTAGCCCGGTAACCAGCATGGACATGTGGTCAAGGTGTGAAGATTCACCAATCTTACCTCCATCATATTCAAGGCAGCCTGGTAGACCCAAGACAAAAAGGGTTAAGGATTTATCTGAAAGGACACAACCTGCTCAAGGTAAGCTAGGAAGGCAGCAAAAATCCCTCACTTGTAGCAATTGTAGGCAAGTAGGGCATAATGTGAAAACATGCAAAAGACATTTGCCTCCAAAGGAGAATAAGAAGAGGAAGGCCAACAATGAAGGAGATCAAGGTTCTGATCAGGTATATAAGCCCATTAATTTGTTTGTTATGTTTTTTCCTATTGTGTTAGAGTTTACTTACTGTTTTGTTATTTGTTGCAGGCCAAGAAAGGCAAGGCTGCTCCTATGACAATAAATGAATTGAGGGCAAAAGCAAGAGAAAGAGCTGAGTATCAAAAGGTAAATTTCATGTCTCTAAAGTTAACACGACCTAACATGAATTTATATTATTTATTAGACATTAATGTGTTGTGCATTCTATTTTTGTTAGAAAAAATATGCTACTGCCAAAGCTGCAAAAATGGCAGCAAATAGGTATGTGTCTTCCACATTAAGGCCGACACAAGTTCGAGCTATACCTACAAGCTCAATCCCGGCCCGGACCATGCATCCAAGTACCAAACCGACAATGTCAAGACCAGCCCAAAGTGCAGCAGTCCAAACTTCAAGCAATAAGACTACAGCTGCAACCTTATCCAGAACATCACAGAGGATCAGAAATAGGTCAGCTGATGGACATGAAAAGTAGTTCTAAATTCATCTTAATTAGCATAAGGAGCAATATTATATATATCCTATTTTGTGCAACTTAGTGCTGTGTAACTTAGTTGCTAGCTCTAATCTTTTGTTAGGATGATTAGAGCTAAATTTCAAATGTATGATATTAGTTTGTGATGGATGTAATACTCCTATGGTGGTTTTTGTTAAGATACAGCTAGCTAATTAATGTAGGTTTGCCTATAATCAATAACATTGTTCTTATTCTGGAGATCCTCTTATTCTCATATACTGGAGGTGTGGTTACTAATGAATTGTGATTTTGGTTGTTCGAATTTGTTGATTAGTTCAGTTTCAAGTTCATATCAAGTTATTTTCATTTTTCGAAACTGTTGATGTTGCTAATATTATACATAAGGGGAGATAGAGATATAAGCTGTTTGTACATGGTTTATCTTTCTTTGCACATGTTATGTGTGTAAGGATTTTTGATTTAGCTTGGCGGGATTCTTTGAGGAAGAAAGGGGGAAATGAAAGGAGGGTATTTTGGACAGTTCAACACAAATTTGTGGGTGATCTGGCGCCGAGTTGGCACTTCTTAACGGCCACATAGTAAGGGTCACAGATAAAATTGACGGTTGTACTATTTGAGAGAGAAATTGTGAGTTCAAGGACTATATAGATTAATTTGAAACTTTAAAGAGTGAATGGATGACCGACTTAAAGTACAGGGACTAAACAAACGTTTGTCCAATTATTTAAATGAAACTGAAACTTCATGGACTGAATAGATGACCGACCAGAAATATAGGGACTTGTTGACAGTAGCCGCAGAGAGGCTACAGCAGGCCCACAGACCCGCATCAAGCGCACCAGGGCCCGGCCCAAGGGTCGGGACCGGATCACCAGCACCCGGCCTCGGGGCCTAGCACTCTATCCTGCCTCCAGAGACCCATGGGCCGGGGGCGCCAGCCTGCCTAAGAGGGCACCAGAAGGTATAAACAGAAGGGAACCAGTCCCACATCGAAGAGTAAGGCCAGCCCTTACCCCCAACCACCTATATATGGGCCCCAACTACCCTATTTATGAGGTAACTTGTCTCTCTCCCTGCTTACATACGTGCCTTGGTTATATATATTCCAACTATACTAACTTAGGCATCGGAGAGGTGAAGGCCGGCCCGCCCGGTATTCTCCTTAGTAAGCAGGATTGCAGGAGATCGAGTTGGATTCATCAAGTATCTACTAGACCCCCGAGTTTAGGCAGAAACAGGACTAAACAATACTTTTGCTCTTTTTCAAAATATATCTTTGCATTTTCTTGTCATTTATGTCACGTTAATAACTAGAATATTTGTGTAACAATTTTATTTTTATGTCGCATAAATCCTTGTCTTTTCTCGTGTTGATTGACCTTCCTTAGTTTTCATTGTACATAGTGAATGTTGAGGCATGAGAAATTAATCTTATTTTAGGTTTTCACTTTGATTGTAGGGTTCCACCTCAAGTGTTATAGTAATAGTTATAATGATTAATTAATTAGTATAGAGGTCATTTAAAAGAGACGTTGTTGCTGCCAAACATGGGATAGCTTGTGTTACACTAGGTAGATATATATATCAAGTCTCTGCTGATCTCTCATAGCAAACGCCCCTAACTCCCTAAGAAACATTTTTTCTTTCTTTTTTGAAACTAAAGGATAACTTCATTGACCTTATAGTTATTGCCATACGACCAAATATTGCTAGATCAAACAAGAGCAAAAACTCTCATACAAGTTATGAGGGCAAGCTCATTATTAAACTATACTTATAAACGGAAAGGAAATCCAAAATTATGTATAAAAATTAAAAATAAAAGGACAATCCAAAACTACAACAAAAAAAAGCCAAAAAATAATTAAAAACCCTACTCTAAACGACAGTAGACCAAATCATCTATCTTGTCATATAAAAAAACCATCTATCTTGTCAAGTTTGACGTTTAAGACCCAACGGTGTACGTTTCCACTTAGCAGACTAGTGAATAGCTTTGGTATAGCGACTATATAGACTAGAGATGTCACTCACTCAAAAAGCTCAAAATAGAACGAACCCATGAAAGAAATGAAATATACAAGGGAAGTGACATAGCCGGTAGAAGACTATCAATTAATAAACCCTGTAAAACATTATCATTAGAATAAAACAAGTAGGGTATCGTTCACAACGGGGGAAACAAAGCCAGGGTCAGACAAACGTATCAAAGAATCAAAGGATTTTGGTTTTAAGATTTGGATATAGATTTTTGCAGTAACTTTAAAAACAAAAAGCATCTAACTAATATGTAAAAGTGATCGACAAATCAACACACATCAATTAGCTAAGGCACTAAGCAACCTGCAAACAAGAATTAGTTTATGATAAGAGCATAATGTGCGACGTTATTAATGTGTATTATCCCTTATTTATGCTTTGTTATGTCTATTTAGAGTAAGATTGAGTCATAATTTAGTTTAGTGTCATGTTGGTAGAGTTTTGGAGAAATGTGCTTAATAATCAGAAAAATGACTAAGTTTAGAAATCTGGAAATAAAGTAAAATATGTCTTTTTCGTGATTTTGAGGCTCGTGCTAAACTGATCTATCCTTTTCCAAATTTGATGAAATTTTGTATGCATATATTTGGAAAGCTAAAGTTTATTGTGTCAAAATTGCAGATCAATCGGAGTTCGGGAAGTCACCCAAATGAAGGCTGCAACTTGGCAGTTTGAGCAAACCAATCCAGGAACTACCAGGATTTTCCTGAGACTGTGTCCTGACTTCCGGAATTTCTGTGGGACACATCACTTGGAACCAGAGAACGTGCCATACGCCGTTGGAAAGCTCTACGAGTCTAGTTTCTTTGGGACTTGGAATCGCATCAATCGGAGCTCTGAGGAGAAAGTTATGCCGGATTTACTGGAATAAGGTCATTCTGCCGGGAAAACAATAACTTTCCTGGTTGCATCAGGATAACTCTCCATTGGATTTTTGGAAGCATGGATCAGATATTATGGACCTAAAGACTTATTGGACATGTCCATGCTATTCAAATGAGGCTGATTGAAGTCCAAGTTCAGAATTGAAGATTAAAATCGCATAGCCTTGCCGAGCAAGAGAAGGAGTACAAGTCCAATTCGGCTTTGGTCTCTAATTGCTGCCGAACTCTTTCTTGCTGTGCCTCTACATATAGCTAGGATTTTATTCAGAAAATTATCTCATCTCTCCCACTTTTTACTAGCCGAAACTCTGTCCAACTAGCACCACAAATCCCATACACTTTTACAAGCCGAATCCCACCATTCATCATCACCACCGAATCCTCTTTGCCGATTCCTCTACAAGGTTTCTTTTAAAGTGTGATTCACTCATCTCTCATGGCTTGTAATTTTCTGTATAATTACTTAACTTTTTCTATGAAGTTTGGGTGTTTCCTCTCTGATGAAACAAGGCCTATAGCTTGCATCATTGAGAGCATTCTGCAGTGTGCTCTAGACTTCAGGTCTTGTCTTACTGGGGGAGTATGGAATGCTGGAACAGGCCAAGAGAATCTAATTTCAAGACTCTCTGGAATCAATATATCCCAGGTGATTCTCATATCATTAAAGTTGTAAAGAAATGTGGACAGGGATATATATAAGGTTACTTACCAAGAATCAATTCTAGTTGAGCTAGCATTGTCATATATAGTAAAAATGATGGAGAAGACTATTGATATCGAAAATTAATTCGGCTGATTAAGTACTATTGATATCGAAAATTAAATTCATTATGTTGCTCCAGTGGTCCATGTAGGGGTCAGGCAGGTTTATGTTGATTAAGCATGGAGTAGAGATATAAAGTCTACAAGCATACCGGAGAGAGAAAGGTGAGGAGGTACCTGCAACGAAGCTTGATCGGTCGAAGGGTGACCGGAAAAGCTGCTGCACGCCACGCCCAGCCACCCACTGCAAAACCAACTTCGAGGCCGTCAGTGTGAGCACAGAGCGGCGCAGACGACCGGACAGAGGAGGCCCCAAGCTCCGGCTTCGCCTGGGAAGGCTGCTGCTGCGACGTCGACGATGGCAGCGGCTTGCAGGAGTCGCAACGTCGCGTGCGGAGGCTGGCTCGACCCAAGCTTCGACCCAAACGGAAGAGGGGAGAGAGACGAAGAGATTGATGGGTGGCACGCAACCTGAGGAGGCCGGAAGACTGCGAACGGAGGAGAGGAAGGCCGGCGTCGAGAGAGGGAGAGGGAAGATGAACAGTATCTCGGGCGGCTGTTCAACACTTCAACTTCCTGTTCTGAAAATTTTTTTTTAGGGTTTCTGAAAAGGAAAACTTTCCTTTTATACCCCATTCCTTTTTTTTTTAATTAAAACGACGTCGTTTTGAATTCGGGTCAGTTTGGGTCAGTTCGGTTTGGTTCGGGTTGAGCCAGACTGAAACCGAAACCCAACCCGAACTACTTCGGTTCGGTTCGGTTTTTTTCGGTTTTCGGTTTTTTCGGTTTCGGTTCGGTTTCGGGCTCGGTTTTTTTCGGTTTTCGGGTCCGCGTGTCCACCCCTATGAGACATAGTGGGAGAGAACCACGTCAATTCCTGGCGTTCATTAGGGACGGATGCGTTCTCATCTACCCCTAACAGCGGGAAGGATGTCTCATCAAAGTGACAATCTGCAAATCTTGCATTAAACAGATCACCTGTCAAAGACTCTAGATAGCGGACAATTGTTGGTGCTTCATACCCAACATAGATTGCTAATCGTCGTTGTGGACCCATTTTGATACGTAGTGGAGGCGTAATTGGCACATATACGGCACAACCAAAGGTGCGTAGGTGTGAAATGTCAGGCTCATAACCAGTAACCAGCTGGTGCGCACTGAATGGTTGACTATTTGTGGGTCGTAGACAAATAAGCATAGCTGCATGTAATATTGCATATCCCCATACCGATACCGACAAATTTGTGGCCATTATAAGAGACCGAGCAACAAGATTTAGTCTCTTTATGGCGCATCCTTGGAATATTCTGTTTCTTATCATTAGCAAAAGAAGGTCTTGCTTGTAATTTTGCTAGTAAACAAGCTTTGCAAAACGAACGATGTGCATTAGATATGTGAAGTAGGGAGGGGTGGCCGAGCCTCTCCTTGGAGCCGAGAGGTGGCCGGCAACGACACCATGGCCGAGCCAAGGCCGAGACCAATGGTCTCGGTATCATCTTGAGTTTGTCTAGTTTTCTGATTTTCTTTATGCTTCGTTGATCTGAAAAAACGGATGACCGTGGGAGCATTTCAGAATACGAATCATCAGATCACGACCTGGATGACCAAGTCTATCATGCCAAATCTTGAAAGCATCCGAATCGTAGAGAACTGCTGCATTGGATTCAATTGCTCGAATGGTTGTAAAGTACATGTCGTTCCGAATGCGCTTACACTTCTCCACGACGTGAGTACGCATATTCTAAGTGGAGGTAATCAACAGATATTCAGTTCCATCTTCAACATAGGTATTGAGGTGATAGTCGTTGTCACGCACATTCTTAAAACCAAGCAAGGTTCAGGGCGCCTTAGGCGCATACAAGGCGTCAGCTACTCGAATTTCGGTGCCGTTAGGCAATAAAAACTGTGCGACACCACGACCCTTAACTATAGGTCATGTTTCGGTCATCATAGACAATGACAAACCATATGGCATAAAATCCATAAACAATTGCCTATTCCGTAGAATAGTGTGAGTCGTTGCATAATCCAACAAACACTCGATCTCGCCTTGATACATCTACAAAAGAATGTAAACTGAATCAGTCGTCTATACGAGGCATGGCGAACACTCTTATAATATATTTATAAAAATTAGAGTAAGGGATTGTGATCGAGTCGCGATCCCTTAAAGAGTGTAGTGAGGCAATATATCATCACAAAACGAGGTGCATTAAGGCCAATGAGGTAGCCAAGGCATCCATAGAACTTTCAAAATTGAAGAAACCGGGTCGACCACTGAGAACCAGCATTCAAAGAGTGTGGAGAATGTCTACATAGCCGTATAAAGTGACCGAGGCTGTGTAGCCATGGCCTAAGCCAAGCTGAGGCCGAAGCAAGGCAAGAGACGAGGGTCGGTCAGGCTTTAGGCAATTTGATGCTAAGGTTGAGCTAATTCCGAAGCATGTCGAGTCCGAAGACAAGGCGTTGCCGAGCCTAGTAGCATTAATTGCATTCTTGGGGCCAAAGTAGTATCCAAGCCGAAGCCGAGACACGTACCGAAGCCAAGTTGAAGCAAAGTCGGTGCTAAGTCAAGGTCGAGACCAATATATAGTAAAGGTTGATACAACGACTATAGGCCAAAGACGTGCAAGTATCAAGGTAAGCCGAGATATATGCATGGGCCAAGGGAGTTGAATAGGCTATATATGGTGGGTTCGAAGCCTGGCTTGTTGCCGAGGATGAGTTGAGACCGAAGTCAGGACGTTTTCGAGGCTAAAAAAATTAGGCTAGGTTTGGTATTGGGCCGGTAGCGTAATTGTGGGTCGGTTGCACAGGGGTGCAAGGCTGTCGAGGCGGGCTGAATGGCTGCCAAGACATGCTGCGTGACTGCTGAGAGGTTGCCGAGGCATGCTGCCTAGTTGCCGAGGCTGTCGAGAGCCAAGGCCAAGCATGCTTACGCGATTCGCGTGATATCCTCGTTTTGTTTTTGTGATTTTGTTTTTGATATGAGTTAACATTACCAATTTCCTGGTGAACTCAAAGTAATTATGCCATAGAAAATTTGACTTATTGAACTATTTATGCATTCATAAGGAATGTAATATTCTCATATCATTCATAGAATAAGAGAAATTTTATTGATGGACAACTCAAAAGTACATCAAGGATGTTCTAGAAAAACAACTGATAAATCAATGAAAACATGACTAAAAATAAGCCAAAATAATAATGTAATCAAACTTGAACATGAACATCTGACCTAACAAGCCAAAGGCTTAGTCATAATCTAGAGTTTCAACTTCCTTTGTTCTACGCCTTTCATTAGGCTAGAAGTCATCAACGCTGAGATGAGTATCATAATCATCATTGTCTTCCTCAAAGTCTCCAACATAGTTCGACTCTTGAGCCATGTATTGTTTGTGTTTCTTGTAGGCATCTTGAATATCCCTACTAGCTTTGCAATCCCTCTGAATATGATGTCGAAAGCTGAGTTTGAAGCTGGAGCATGGCTACCACGCTTGGAGCCGGAACCGGATCGGTTCCTTCCCCTAGGTGCGGCGGCGGCACCACCGTCTCTTTTCCATGAAAGGTTGCGGCTAGGGCCGCCTCCTCTTCCTCCTCGTGGTGCTTTTTGCCCACGTGGTGACGGTGCTTGACGTTCACGAAGCTGGTTCCTTTTATTCTGAACTTTACCACGGACCTGATGAAATTCCAGAATAAATTTCGGATCTCTAGGCCTCTTGTTGGTAGTTAGGATCAACTCTTAGTACCACTCTTTCTTAGGAGCACATTCATCAGATCACTGAAAGTTTTGATGGTGGCCTTTTCTAGAAGATCACGGTACTATTGCGACAACATAGACGCAGATTCTGGAAAAGTGGTGAACGTCTTCTCCATCATGTCGAGATCAGTTTTCTCGACGCCACATAAGCTCAGATCAGACTGTAAATTTAGCATAGTCTGATGATATTCTTGGACTGTTTCAAAGTCCAATAAGCTAATTTGCTCCCAATCTGACAATAAGTCAGGAAGTTGTGCATCATGCACATTGTCGAAGCGATCTTTTAGTACGTCCCATAGCTCTTTGGGAGCTGTTTTCTTTAAGTACTGCTTCTTGAGAGTTGGATGGATATGGCTCCTGTTCAGGAGAAGCCTGCAGATTTTCATCAGCTGGAGGCTGGATGGTATTCTCAACATCAGAGACCCACTTTTGTATTCGTTGCCTTGGACATTCAAGATATCAAATTCTGGACGCTGGGTGTCAGACATCTACAAACACAAATAAGGAGACATTAGTATCGATCAAAACGAATACTAAACAAGTTTGATTAACTTACAACAGTGCCAAGATGTATTATGGTCACAAAAATCGATGCAAAACGTGACTGAAAAGTCACAATCGATATCTTCCCTTTAATTTTCTTTTACGAAAACGTTGTGGTTCACAGTGACATCACAGCCACAAACACAACGGTGGTCGGTAACATCTCAATTACCCCTTAAAATAGTGGTACCAGGGGAGTCAATTCCTCATGTACCGTCCCGAGAAACGTAAGAATTGGGATAATGTAGCAGGGACACGAAAAGGTCCCGGATTGCAAGACAAAAATCCCAGAAACGAAATTACAGAAAGTGGGAACTTTAATGTAAAATTACCTCTTCAAGTGGAGCTTCTTCAAAGGAGACTTGATCTCTCGTGAGGAAGCTTGTTCTTCTCGATTCCTCTTGATTTCTTCAAAATAAAGATGAAGGCCTTGAAGGACGCTTGATCGGCTTTCGAGGAATCTTCATCTTAGGGGGATGCGTACAAAGGGATGCACACAAGAACACGAACCGAGATGGAGGACAGCGGCCTAGAGGGGCTGCCTGGAGCAGGCAGGAGGCCGACGGTAGTGCAAGTGCTGCCTAGAAGGGTCGGTAGTCGAGGGAAGGACGGCAACCGACGCTAGGGTTAGGGTTTCGGGATTGTTGACAGTAGCCGCAGAGAGGCTACAGCAAGCCCACAGACCCGCGGCAAGCGCACCAGGGCCCGGCCTTAGGGTCGGGACCGGATCACCAGCACCCGGCCTCGGGGCCTGGCACTCTATCCTGCCTCCAGGAGCCCAGGGGCCGGGAGCGCCAGCCTGCCTAAGAGGGCTTCAGAAAGTATAAGCAAAAGGGAATCAGTCCCACATCGAAGAGTAAGGCCAGTCCTTACCCCCAACCACCTATATATGGGCCCCAACTACCTTCTTTATGAGGTAGCTCGTCTCTCTCCCCCCTTACATACGTGCCTTGGTTATATACATTCCAACTATACTAACTTAGGCATCGGAGAGGTGAAGGCCGGCCCGCCCGGTATTCTCCTTAGTGAGCAGGATTGCAGGAGACAGTTGGATTCATCAAGTATCTACTAGACCCCCGGGTTTAGGCAGAAACAATTGGCGCCGTCTGTGGGAAGCTTGAACGAAAAGTCGTGTAAGCAACACCGTTGAGAAGGAGATCGGGGATGAATCAAGAAAAAGGAACTACCGAGGAAGGAAACCCTGCAGTAGTGCAGGCGCTCGCCTCCACCCCAGCCGTTGAAAGGGAGCCGCGCCTCGACCGAAGCGACGGTCAGGAGGTAGGAAGCTACGGGGGACCATCCGGCGTGCCGGATCCCCATCGCAACAACTCGCAAGGCAAAGGCCTGGCAGAGGAAGAAGACAGCCCAGAGCGGCGGGGCTTCGCCTTGACGTTCTCGGATGATTCGAGCGATCGATACGAGAGCCCGGAGAGCCCGGGCCGGAACCCCACGTACAGCCCCGGCCATAGCGGTATGGCAGAAGAACTTCGGGCGATGGTCGCAGAGGTCAGCCGTCTGAAAGAGGAAAGCGACAGGGACAGAGCTAAGTCCAATGCTCGGTACGAGGAGATGGAGGTGGTGAATACTGCCCTGGTGGCCGCCCTGGAGAGGGGGCAGCAACGTAGCGGCGCTATGGCCGAGGCACAGGCGGCAATCCCGCCGGTCCCACCTCAGCACACCGATGGAAGGCAATCTTCGGGCGGTCGGTCCGGTGACCCTGTGCAGCAGAAGTCGCCATCAGGCGCCATCCCGCCAAAGAGCGCGACGACCTCCCGCCAGCCCGACGCCTCGTCAGTAGATGAAGCTGAGACGCCAACCGCGCGAGCACTGCAGGTGCTGGCCGACACCGTGTCAAGCTTGAAGGCCCAGATGGAGGCTAACGAGAGAAGGGCTGCGCGGCCAATGGAGGGCGCTCGGTTTAATGAATGTATGGGCCCCTTTTCGCACCGGGTCATAGAGTCGGGAAGATCTGGCAACCAGAAGTCCCTCAAGCTCACCTACTCAGGATCCGGCTGCCCATACCAGCATCTGGACAGCTTCCGGTCCCAAACCTGCGCCAAGGGATACTCCGATGCAGTTTGCTGTAACATCTTCCAAGAGACCCTGTCCGGAGAAGCACTCAGCTGGTTTTACGAGCTTCCGGCAAACTCGATTGAAGCGTTCGAGCAGTTGGCCGACCGGTTTGTGGGACGCTTTATCCTCCGAGTCGAGGGAGCCCGGACGTCGACCATCCTCTTCAATTGCAGGCAAGCCCCCGGAGAGGAGCTGAGAACCTTTGTCAACCGCTGGCAGACGGCTACGGCCGGAGTTCGGAACCTGGACAAGGGCATCGCCGAGATGGCATTTAAGCAAGGGCTCCGAGCGGGCAAATTTTCCTACGCCGTCCGGGTAGAACTCCCGCAGGGGTACGACGAGTTGATGGCTATGGCCATCCGACATGCTCAGGCCGATCATGAGACCTATGGGCACCACCTGCTGAAGAGGTGATGAGGAGCTGGAAGACCATCCCCGGGAAGAGAACCCCCCACCCGCCCAGGAAGCCAAGCCCAATCAGCGGACCGATAACTGCACCGCTAGGCCCAGCCGAAACACCAATAACAGAAACTGGCCACAGCGGCAGCAGAGGTCCTATTCTGATAAGCCTCAGAATGAGCACAAGCCAGCGCCGTTCCGCCAAGAGCGCCCCCTGGCAATCATGCCAGCACCACCGGTCAACCAAGAAGTCTTCACCGCTCTCACCACTTCCTACAAGGATATCCTACTTGAGAACGGGAGTGTCATTCCTCCACCGCCCCCGAGAAGGTTCCCAAAGGGGAAACTTACAACGGCGCAGACGGGCAAGTACTGCTCCTACCATGATGAGGCTACTCATCGAACGAGCAAGTGCCACGCCCTCAGGCAAGCGGTGCAGGTTTTGATTGATAACGGCCAGCTCCAGCGGTACGTGGGGAAAAGGAACAGACCCGGACCGGGAGAATGACCAGTCTTGGTAAAACCCGCTAGTCTGAGCGGTTAGTTTGGCATAGTTCACGGTCTAACCGTTGTAAAAACAAGTATATATGCAAACTACTTTTGAGAAAATTTCACCGGCTCTGCCAGTTCCATTATATTCATATTCAGGCAAGTATACAAGCAGTAACCGATCCGGAAACATTACAAGGGATGGGGCAAGAAAATCCTAAGGACCTACGACTGCGCCTTCGGCAGGCAATCCGCCAGCCTCTCCTGCGGTACCCTCGTCGTCGACATCAGTTCCGGTATGGTCTTCAGCCCGGGCAGACTCGGCACCAGTGGTAAAAGAATCCAAGTGCGAGCGAATCACTTCACCCGGCTCCTCCTCCACCGCCTCCTGGTGGATGTCCGACTACTCATGGATATCTCCCTCAGCAGCAGTCGACATCAGAGAAGTGTCCAACCATCCCTTCCCCGCCCATTCGGTGTACGCATCCGAGATGCCTTCCTCCCTGGCCTTCACCAGAAACTCCAGGAACTGATCGCTCTCGCGGTATTTGAGAGCGACCCGCTCGAAGAGTTCCGGGTCATCTTCCCCGGCCGGAGCAGCAGAGCCTGCGTACAGAGCAGCAGCTCCCACTTGGAGCTCGTCCACCTTGGACTCCAGTGCGGCCCTCTCCTCCTCCAGGAACCGATTCTGCTCTTTCAGCTCGGCCCTCTCCTTATCCAGGATCCGGTTCTGCTCCTCCAGCCTCTTGGCCCTCTCCTCCGATCTGGCCTTCTCCCGGGCCAAGCGAGACTTCTCCACCTCCAGGCGCTGCCGGGACTCGGATAGAGCAGTTATCTGTCTCTGCAGCTCCGACAGCCCCTCGCTCGCGTCCGGTTCGTACAGACTGTACAGCAACTGCGCAACACCGAAGAGTTGGTCAAACAGCAAAGCAAGGCAAGGTTAGTCAAGCAGTATAGTGGTACCGTGCGGTACTTACCCGGAGGATGGATTCCTTGCATTTTGGACGGTTCCCGCCCGCCAGGACTCCAGCAACCCCGGGCCTATCCAGACCAAGCCCGGCCAGGTCCGCCGCCACCTGCTGCGCGATTGCACCACTCGGGCTTCCCCTTGATGCATCCGCAGGCGCTGGACTACTCTGCCGAGCAGCACCAGCGGCATTCTCCCCGGCAGCGATGGTCTGCGCGCCGCTGGTATTCCTGAACCGTTTCGCCAGATTCTCCCGTACCGACTCGCCGGTCAGCGTCACCAGCGCGGAGGAAGGAACGTCTCCAGCCTTCCGTTTTTCTCCCCGGCCCTCCGGAGAAGAAGATCGTGCGCTTGCGGGGGGAGCGCGAGCCACGTGCGTCGCAGCCACCGGGCGGTTGGGAATCCTGTTTGCTCCACCGGGAATCTTTAAGGCCCCCCCGGTGCTCTTGCCCTTCCCAGGCGCCAGCAGGCCTGTAGAGTGATGGGTCTTCACCCGCTTCAGGACATAGGCGTCCTCGTCAACATCCATGGCCCTCCGCTCCGCATGGGTCACAAGCCGGCCGGACCCGTCCTCCACTGACGTCCGCGAAACGATCTCGGCTTTCTCCATCAACTGGTTGAGGAGATCTTCCCCGTCCATGGAGAGAGTGGTTTCGGGCTTGATAGTCGCCCGAGAGGATGCACCTGCAAGGAAAGCAAACGGTTAGTATATTGCAGAAGTTAACACAAAGTATCACCGCTCAAGCGCTTCCTACGCACCGGGACCCCGCCCAAGCTGGCAGTATTCCAGCACTTCTCGCCGGATGAAGTTGTACGAACTCCGTTCCAGATCGTCCCAGCACCCGGTTATGGTCGAGATCCTCTCGCGCTCCAGGTCCGATAGTTCATACAACTGGTCACCAATGGGTTGGAAGGCGCCAGGAACACAGTACATTCTATTCCTCGCCTGCCACTTCCCGCCCACCATCACCACTTTCTTCCTCCAGCTGTTGTCCACCCATGAAGGCACATTGGTGACGATTGGTGGAGGCTTCCGGCTGTTGAAGGACAGGCAACCACGGGACCCCTGCTTCCGGGAGTACGACAGCCTGTACAGGGCCCGGAACTCGTTCACCGTGGGAATGTTCATCCCAGAGAACTCGTACAAGCAGCCCAGGCTCAGCAGTCGTCTCCACTGGAGCCCAGGAAGCTGAGCGGGTGACACCTGCAGCGCACTGAGCATGTACTGCACGTAGTCTGGCAGCGGGAACGACAGTCCATGCCGGAACTGGTCCGGATGTGCAGCAACCCAACCTTTTTCCGGGTTGCAGGCTGACTCTCCAGGGTTCAAGGGCCGCAGCAGAATAGTATCTGGGATATCCCACGCTTCCCGCAATTCCTCAATCTCTTCCGGGGTCATGCTCTCCTCCGGTTCATCGCACACCACAGCGTGCTTCCCTTTCCCCATGGTGTAGCTCGCAACCGGAGCATCTGCAAATCGCACCCCGTGCGGTATTTCGGTCTCAGAAGATTCAGCCCCGGAAGACGAAGCCGAGGACGGAGTAGAAACCCTGCTCCCGGAGCAGTCAGCAACTTCGGTCTCCGGAGATTCCGAATTCAGCCAGTCGTCCAGCCTCTGCGCATCATCCATGAGGGGACCTCTGACAGCCGTTTCGGAAACCCGGTCAGAACCTGAAGACGTCACTTTAACCTAGGGGAAGAACACAAAACCCTAGCGCTTGTCAGCAACAGGGTACAACAACGCCTTCTGCGCCCTCTCCCCAAGCTCGCCGCAAAGCAGTTCCGTCAACGGCAGAGATCCCTCCCCCCCAAAGGCAAAACAACAAAGCAGAGAAGAATAACGATGGGGCAAAGAAATCAAACTTACCGATTAGTATGCTCAACCGAGGACAATCGGCCCGCGGAAAGCAGCGCGCAATGGTAGGGAGCGGTCAAAGAAAACAGATCTCGTGAGGCAAGAAAGGCTCAGAGTGCTCGCCGGATTTCTCCTTTTATCTCAGTCTCTCTAAAGTAAGAAGCAACAACAGAAAGAAGAGTAGAAGAGGCCTTTTTATAGAGGGGACCAATACCCTAGGCAATCGAAATCCCTCCAAAACAAGTAATCGGAGCAACTCAAAAGCCTGCGAATCCAGGCCCTCCATCTCAAGACCGCCCCGCACTGGCACGTGTCCCAGCGTTGGTAACCTCTCCACGCCATCATAAACTGACGGGATTGATGGACTTCCTCCTTAAATGCATGTCAGCCATTTGTCCCACACACTGACGGCAGGAAGGTAGGAACGGGAATCAAGGAGTCAGGCCCTCCCACTTCCCCAGATTCCACGCTTGCACCACAATCTTCGCTGCATTTCTCGAAGACCTCTCTTGCGGTTATGATCATCCAACCGCTTGGAGAGCACCCATCCGGGTATGAAGCCTCGACTCAATATGGCTGGACGCCCGGTCGAGTTCCGCCCGGCACCATGGCAGTTCGCGGTTATGATCATTCAACCGGCTGCATGGCTTCTTCATCGCATATTACTGGAGACCTCGTCCGGATATGGCATGGCGTCCGGACAACGGTCGAGGTCTGTCCAGTCGCATCTCTTTTGGGGGGAACTCGTCTCGATATGGCAGGACGCCCGGTCGAGTTCCGCCCACCGGTTTCGACGCATTCAACCGGCTCCAGAACACATCCCAAGAATAGGATCCACCCGGCACCATGGCACTTCACTGGGGGACTCGTCCGGAGATGGCATGACGTCCGCCAACGGTCGAGTTCCGCCCAGTACCATGGCTGACCCCGGTCATGAGAGCATTCGACCGGCTTGGGCTTTATACACCCGGGTGAGTTTACATCTAACCCATGTACGCTTGTCCAGCAGGATAAAAACCCTGCATCGCACTAGCTGCGGCAACAGGGGGACGCATGGCGAGCTTTGTCACCTCAATGCCGCCCCCCTACCAGGAACATAATGCACCTGGCCCATGGCACTTCACTGGGGGACTCGTCCTGAGATGGCATGATGTCCGCCAACGGTCGAGTTCCGCCCAATACCATGGCTAACACCGGTCGAAAGTATTCGACCGGCGGGCTTTATACACCCGGGCGAGTCTGCATCTAACCCATGCACGCTTGTCCAGCAGGATAAAAACCCTGCATCGCATTGAAAGGCGATCAAACATGGGGCTACATGGCGAGCTTTGTCACCTCAATGCCACCCCCTTACCTCAACGCTTATTCAATATAAGCTGAGAAGAACTAGCAAGTGTTCACCGGTGCTTCAAACAGGCCGCAACACCAGGGTAATCTCCTTGCAGCCTAGCAATAGGAAACGATAGCCCGGTAGAGGCTCAGTGAATCCCGTTTTGGCAGATAGCCCGGTAGAGGCTCAGTGAATCCTGTTTCGCCAGCTAGCCCGGTAGAGGCTCAGTGAATCCCGTTTCGGCAAATCGGCCAGTTGAAGCCTAGTGAAGCTCCGCTTCGTACCGATAGGGCAAAGTGCCCGGCCGAAATTCCGTGCACATTCCATGCATGGCGGATTTCAACGCCTCATTATCATCCCGTGCATAAATCTCTTGCATGGCGGATTTCAACGCCTCATTATCATTCCATGCACACGTCTGTTGCATGGCATCATGGCATCATGACATCATCATTATCATCTTGGCTCCATGCTCATAACACCACACTTAGTCATATTGCTGCTTATATTGCAAGTGTGCTTATAAACTATTGCTTCCCATCGGTAACAGGTACTCACCTCGGTCACGCCCAATCTTTAACGCGGACTTGGGGGACTGGGCACCGGTAGATTGGTAACCCCGCGGGTCTGCGGGACAAGAGCAAGACAGATTTAAGTCCCCATTCAAGATTGCACTTGACCGGGAACTTGGGGGACTTGTTGACAGTAGCCGCAGAGAGGCTACAGCAGGCCCACAGACCCGCGGCAAGCGCACCAGGGCCCGGCCTTAGGGTCGGGACCGGATCACCAGCACCCAGCCTCGGGGCCTAGCACTCTATCCTGCCTCCAGGAGCCCAGGGGCCGGGAGCGCCAGCCTGCCTAAGAGGGCTTCAGAAAGTATAAGCAAAAGGGAATCAGTCCCACATCGAAGAGTAAGGCCAGTCCTTACCCCCAACCACCTATATATGGGCCCCAACTACCTTCTTTATGAGGTAACTCGTCTCTCTCCCCGCTTAGATACGTGCCTTGGTTATATACATTCCAACTATACTAACTTAGGCATCGGAGAGGTGAAGGCCGGCCCGCCCGGTATTCTCCTTAGTGAGCAGGATTGCAGGAGACAGTTGGATTCATCAAGTATCTACTAGACCCACGGGTTTAGGCAGAAACAGGGATTTTTCGGGCTAGGTTTTTTTTTTCTTTTAGGGCTATTAGACGAAGGCTAGAGCCACGTGCTTGATAACGTGTTCTAGGAGAAAAGAACAATATGCAAAGCGTAGTTTTATTGGTTGATAAGGAGACCTTTATATAGACATTACATCAAGTATCCCGAATAATTAGGGATTCCCTAACTACTAAAAATCCTAGAAATCTAGTCTAATTAGGTCAAGACACACCACGGAAGTTACAAAATTAACCTTCCTTGAATAAGTTATGTTCGATCTTCATCGCATCACCACATATGAATACTAGAAATCTAGTCTAATTAGGTCAAGACAAATATGAATACAATTCAACTCAAGCGCCAACAAATATTTTACCTTTTTTAAATCTTTTTCATTTAGCGGTTTATCATTTGTTGGTCGGTCGGACAAGTTTGTTACCAGAAAACCTAATAATAAAAATAACTAACTACACAAAAGTACATGACAATAATTTAATTAACAAATAGGTCACCTACCATATTTTTTATACATATTAAGACTAAATTTTATAAATCAAGACAATGTATTGTCAAGCTGCCACTTGTCACTAAAAATTTATTATTATGCCCTTCTTAGTATTCACACTTGCATTCAGTCTTAATTGTTGTTATTGCAGAATTTAAAAGCTGCTATTACTAATTTAAAGGCTGTTACTATGGATAGAGAAGCTAACTGCTACTGTGGATAGAGAAACTAGCTGCTACTGTCGATAGAGAAACTAGATGCTACTGTCGATAGAGAAACTAATTGCTACTGTGTCGACTGTGAAGTTAGATGTCGTCTTAAATATTGTTGTTATTGTCAACTTTGAGGCAAACGGCTACTGGCAACCCTGCTATCTTGCTATTGAGGCTCGTGGTGGTTGAAATTAGAAATTTTAAAGTTTCTCAAAATATATGCAACACTATACTCAAATGAAACCCCATGATATGAAGAACAATTTTGTAGTTTGAATCTTCTCCAAATTGTCGACGGTTTGGCCGAAAAATTTGAAATTGCCGGAAATAACTCAAAAAAGGGGAGAGAGAAATTTGTCGGTCAGTGGAGTGGCAGTATGGTATTTGGCGAAATCAGTGGCATTTTAGGCATTTCAGCCTCAATTATTCAATCAGTTTTGGGTCCACTCGCCAGACTTATGTCATTTTTTGTTTAAAAATTATTGGAAGTGAGTTATTTGTGTTTGTAAATTTGGTCGAGTGCTACTATGTAATTTACTACTAGCCTTCCTACCCGCGCGATGCGCGTGCGGAAGGGCCGCGCTCGCGCGTGCGTATATTATTGTTTTTCCTATTATGCTTTGTGTGTGTCAATGTTGCTTAGTACTCAAACTGATTATGGTGAGTAAATTACTATTAAGTTAATAGCTGTTACGCCTTGCGTGTGCTTATATAGTTTTTCCTGATTTGCTTTGTGTGTGTCAATGTCGCTTAATAAACTGATTATGGTGAGTAGAAAATGTTGAGTTTGTAGTTGTTGCGGCTTGCACATGCATATATTGTTTTTCGTGTTTTACTTTGTGTGTGTCAATGTTGCGTAATAATCAAATTAATTATGGTGAGGAAATTACTGTTAAGTTGGCAGCTGTTGCGGAAGGGTTCAAGTTTGCAGATTCGCATACACGTGCAACTATATTTGACTATGTAATAGAATTTGCATTAATTTGACAGGAATATTCACAACACGTACAAATTCAATATATTTTAAAATAAGCCTCGAGGCTGTTTGTCCCTTCTACACATGCAAATTCTATTATATACGCGCACGCAAAAGGACCGCGCTCACGCGTATGAATTAATAAAACGCCATAAAACATAAAAATAAGAGTTCGTCATTAAAAACATGAAGTAAAGCTCCCAAATAGGAAAAGTTTGAAACCAAATAAAATTTGGTCCCAGTCTTTCTTCCAAATTATGAATGACATATATATGGTTCCAAATTATGCACATTAGTCTTATTTACCAAGTCGTAAAACAAACATGAGAAGATTTAATTGACATCGAATTTGCAACAATGACAGAGAATAAGTCCATGGCTTCTATCACACTTAAGTTGTAGTGATCTTGCATCTTGCATGTACTCAAACTACAACTCATGCCTATATTCTCAAATTTACTATCGCAACCAAAAGCTCCAACTCTCACTTCTAATCCCTTTGTCTCCCCCTTTCCTCTTTCTTTTCTTTTGATGAGTCGCACTCCCCTCCCCTCTCTTTTTTTCTTCCTTTTCCCCTCCCCTTTCATTTCTTTCTTCTTCTTTGTTTCTTTTCTTTTCCTTCCTTCGTATCTCTCCCTTCTTCGCGTGCGGAAGGGCCGTGCTCATGCGTGTGCATGATTATTTTCATATTCCCTCAAGTCAATTATTATACCTTCGTAAGCTTCGTTTTTATTTAAATTAGCATACATGTTCATTGGTAAGTTATTGACCAAGAATATATACTCATATTCAAAATGTAGAGAGATTTACTTTTAAGTTGAGTTATTTTATTTTCCACCCTTTTATGCAAACCTAAAGGTAATTGGGTATAACTACTTTGATCAGTTGATGACCAAGTAGTGAACACCACTGTTCAAATTTGTCTCTCTGTCATCAAAATTATAATTGGTAGTGCACTCATACGCGCGTGTGGAAATGCCAAACTCACATGTGTGAATTATCGCTTTCGAATTTTAGAGACATTCATTGGATCATACATTCCTCACACTTGAGGTGCAATCTTGCATCTACTCAAATTTTCAATCACAGCTCATACTACTTGTTCTAGTTTTCTACAAAAAAACAACAAAGTATTGCTATTTAAGTGAAGATACTCGGTGAAAAATATTAAAAGAAACAATACTAAAATTTGAATGGTTCACAACTAAATAATCTGCAAAGCATACCACATTCATATATACTGCATAGATTCATATCTGAAGAGGTCATGGACTGTTTACAACTTTTATTTTGTTTCACATGTACTAAATATCTAAAGAGGCATCAAGACCCATGGCAACAACTCCCCAACACAAATACAAAACTTCACTCCATTTGAACCCACGTCTTTGGATCAACCAAAGCCAAATTCAACCCAAAATGCTTGCATGACCAAACATATATAAGTCATAACATTAAGTCATCTCTCACAACTCTTCAAATCTATAGCAGCACTAAGAGCATCTTTAACAGACTCTCAATTTTGACTCCTTAGCTATTTTAGAGAATCCATTTAGTTTTTATCAAAATTAGGAGTTGTACCAAACTCGTAAGTGGCTAGCCATTTTAACTCTTAACTATCTCGCTCCTAAATATAGAGAGCGAGATGAGACTCTCTATAATTTAATACATTCTTTTTAGATGATTCTATGTAATATATAACTGTATTTAAGGTAATTTTTTTTAAAAATTTAATTAAAATGTAAGTTCAAAATAGTTAAAATAGAGAGAACTCATACAGACATATTTTTAAACTGGCTAGCCAAAATGATGTTTTAATTATTTTAGCTAAAATTTGACAAAAAAATGGCTAGCATTGCTAAAGTTGCTCTAACCTCTAATCTTAAAGATCACTCTTCCCCTTCTCATAAGTAGCCAAAACCTGAACCGACCAAAGCCCATGGCTGCTTAGAATTTTTTTCTTTTTCTGGGAGGCTCAAATCTTCTTGGCAGTAACTCCACTGAATTTAGCTTCATAATCCTCAATAGCAGAACTGGAATCAATAAAATAGCAGCTAATTAAGTCTTTTGTTGTTGTTTAGGAGTTGGGGGAGGCCAGCTCAAGATACCATATCTGTCAAAATCATTAATAGCTTCAAAAATTGACACACAGAGAGCAAAGAGTCTAATCTTCTTATGGGGTTTGAGAAAGAAAAAAAGAAAATCAAATTTAAGAAAACAAAATGATGAGGAATTCTGAGATCATAAACTATATTTCTTCAAAATTAATAATACAACTAACCACAGTTCTAGTTTAATTTGCACAATTCGACAACTTATCTAAAAAACCAAACTAAAAGAGAGCATTTACTCACCTGGTTTGAACCCCTAATATAAATTTGATATCAAAACAAATATACTTCTTGATAACCCAATACCATGTCCAATCTTTTGTACCCTCTAGTGATTAATTCTACATGCCCCATGAGTCAATCCTATTAAACTTGGTAAATGAAAATTGGAAGGCATTGAGCAAGTATAACAGTAGTGACAACATTAAAAGGCCCAACAGCATGTATCAAAGCAACTGAGACAAAAAAAATTGTGGGTTGAAAGACATTGATACTCAACTGATTATAAAGGAAGCCCACTACATAGTTTGCTGCAGCATAATGGAATAGATATGTAGGGTAAAACACACGAATGAGAACCCCAATAATTACAAATGCGATGAAAAGGTATCTAAAATCAAATTGCAAGGCGCTCAACTTGAGAGCGGTGGAAATCCGAGGACCTTAAGTCCCAACAATTGGGATCCTCTATAAGTGGAAATAAATGATTGGATTGAACATTAAGTTAGTTTCAAAGACCAAAAACACCATAATCATATTACCAAAACACAGGATATTACTATCTCCACACCTAAAATCAACATGTAACTATGGTACCTCAATCTTCAAATTAACCCATACCTTGGCTCTATGTTATCAGCTTACCTTGATGAATTAGGATCATTGAATTGAAAAACTACATGAAAAGCTGAAATTCTCCGTATCTAAATTAATCAATGATATCTTCATGTATAAACTGTACGACTAATCCAAATTCCATTTGAGCAAAACAAAAACAAAAAACAAAAACGATCAAATTCCCCTTGGACCTAAAGTGAAAGAGAGAAGAGTATCAATACTTGACTAAATATAGCAAACTAATTATAGAA
The DNA here is from genome assembly GCA_963682095.1 of Potentilla sterilis. Lineage (NCBI taxonomy): Eukaryota > Viridiplantae > Streptophyta > Magnoliopsida > Rosales > Rosaceae > Potentilla > Potentilla sterilis. The sequence continues at coordinate 28,859,072 of OY821755.1, read as the reverse complement.
TGAGTGATTCCCTAATCATAATCGTAGACTGAATGTAAGATAACTACATCCATACCTGAAACTAAAATTTATCGAACAACCGAAAACTGAAAGTTTTTACTGATGATTCCAGGAGCGAACTTAGTTGTCCTGCACCAAAACAAAACCCGAAAAAATGAAAATAAATCATGGCGCTTCAACAAAGAAACTACGAATTGGTTGCAGAGTATGGATATCACCATTCCTATTATTCAGCTACAGCTTTGCCCAAAAAATTAAATGACTAATAAACTGACTAAAACCCACGAGGACAGTAAATTAAATTTACCAAAAACCTAATACGTTTATGTGATTTAGTTGAGTATCGTAACTGGAGGACTCCGGTTTTGTTTGTTTTCTTTTTCTTCATTGATCATTCATCTTATCCCCTTTTGTATGCAGTAAATCGTGGTGAGTCCATCTCCCGATAACTCCCCTACGTTGTATTCAGAACGTGGATTGTTGGTGAAGAAATTAAGACTGATATGAAGAAGAATGTTTTCTGTATTCCAGTCTGATTTACAGGATTACAAGCCTACCTCTATTTAAACAAAGAGAGAAAACAAGCTAAAACCAACTATGCAGTGTAAGAACCACCAGTCCCTAACAACCTTCCATGAAAAGTGGATCTGAACAATTCTAAACTGTAGAGATTGAACAAAAGCTGAGAAACAGTTTTGACCAGGAAACATGGAAGAGAGAAATAAGAGAAGAGATGTGTGACACAAGTAAGCTATCTCAATACTCCCCCTCAAGCTGGATCGAAGGAATTCCTCGAGCCAAGCTTGAACAGCAGATGCTCAAACTGAACGGAAGCAAGAATCTTAGTGAACACATCTGCAAGTTGATCACAAGATCTTGTGTACACAGTCTCAATGAGCTTTGATTGCACTTGATTTCGAATGAAATGGCAATCAACTTCTATATGTTTTGTGCGCTCATGAAACACTGGATTGGCTGTAATGTGCATGGCAGCTTGGTTGTCGCAATGCAGAGGAATTGGAGATGAATGCTTGATGCCTAAATCTTGGAGAAGAGCTTTAAGCCAAATAAGTTCACAAGCAATGGATGCCATTGCTCGATATTCTACCTCAGCACTGCTTCTAGCCACCACTGACTGCTTCTTACTCTTCCAAGTAACGAGATTGCCTCCTACAAAAGTACAATAGCCTGTTGTGGATTTCCTATCAAGAGCATTGCCTGCCCAGTCGGAATCAGAGTAGCTTTCAATCTTGAAGTGATTATTTTTGCACATCAAAATTCCACGACTTATGGTGCCTTTCAAGTAGCGCAATATTCGCTTGACAATGCTGAGATGATAAACAGTTGGACAGTGCATGAATTGACTAATTAAGCTGACTGAATATGTGAGGTCAGGTCTGGTGATGGTAAGATAAATCAACTTACCGACTAGTTTCTGATAATCGCTGGGATCAGTGAGAGTTGTACTTGGTGAATCCAACTGCAACTTGCTGTGCAATGGAGTACGAGCAGGTTTACATGCAGTCATGTTCGCTTCATCAAGAAGATCAATGATGTATTTGCGTTGATGTAGAAACAGACCTTGAGTTGAGAGATCCATCTCTATCCCCAAGCAATACTTTAGGGAACCAAGATCCTTGATGGCAAAAGCTTTATGTACGTAGAGAAGCCTTTAGATTCTGAATCTCTTCTGTGTTGCTGCCAACAATGATAAGATCATCTACATAAACTAACACCACCAATTTTCCAGCTTGACTGTCTCTAACAAACAAAGAAGAATCTGAATGGCTTCTTGTAAAACCTAATGCTACAAGAACTGAACTCAATTTCGAGTACCAAGCACGAGGAGATTGCTTCAATCCATACAAGGCCTTGTGAAGCTTGCAAACCATGCCAGCTTCATGTTCACGAGGATGTCCTGGAGGTAGTTTCATGTATACATTCTCCTCTAAATCACCATGCAAAAACGCATTTTTGACATCCATTTGACACAAAGTCCAACCATGATTCATTGCAACCGAGAGTAGGACTCTAACTGTATTCATCTTTGCTACAGGAGCAAACGTTTCTTTATAATCAACACCAAACGTTTGAGTAAAGCCACGAGCAACTAACCTTGCTTTGTGTCTTTCAAGAGTGCCATCTGAATGATATTTGAGTTTATAGATCCATCTAGCTCCAACTAGTTTCTGTCTTTTAGGAAGAGGGACAATACTCCACGTCTTGTTCTCATCAAGTGCTTTCAATTCATCTTTCATGGCTTGTTGCCATGCTACTGATCTGTTGGCTTCTGCATAAGTACGAGGCTCATATTCTGTGAAAATCTTGTTGAGAAAGGCACTGTGAGCATGCTGAGTGTCACTCAGTCCAAGCTCAATGGGATACCGTGAAGAATAAGTTACATAGTCTTGCAGCTTTGGAGGAGGATTCCGATCCCGTGGAGGATTCCTTCGAGGTAGAGATGGGACTTGTTAAACTGACTCAGGCTCTACTTCCTGGTCACTGGTTTCTGCACATGGCTGCTCAGTGTCACTAATGTGAATGACTTCATCATGAGTTGGAGTTGATGTGGTTGAACTGGGAGTTGGAAGAACCTCAGTCATAGGAAAAACTTTAGTTAGACACTCCCCCTGAAGATCACCACCTATGCACTAATAAAAAGACTCAGTCTCATGAAACACAACATCTCTGGACACAACAATTTTTCGTGTCAAGGGATTGTAACATTTATATCCCTTTTGTGTAGAGGAATAACCAAGAAACATGCACTTGATTGATCTGGGATCCAGCTTGTCTCGTTTATCAGCTTGAATATGCACAAAGCATGTGCATCTAAATGTTCGAAGATGAGAAATGTCAATTTTCCTACCCTTGAGTAGCTCAAATGGTGATTTAAAATCCAGCACACTACTTGGCAGCCTATTGATAAGGTACGCAGCTGATTGAACACCCTGAGACCAAAATCTCTTTGGAACATGGGATTGCAGCATAAGAGCTCTTGCTTTTTCCAGTAAATCTCTATTTTTGCGCTCAGCTATCCCATTTTGTTGTGGAGTTCCCACACAGCTCGTTTGATGTATGATGCCATGATCACTAAGATATTGTCTCATGATTTTAGAAGTGTATTCGGTCCCATTATCAGACCTTAGAGTGCCCAATTTTGAAGAAAAATTATTTATGATCAGATTATGAAAGTCTTGGAAACATTTAAACACTTCACTTTTGAGTTTGAGTAGATAAATAAATGTAGATCGAGTGAAATCATCAATGAAAGTAACATAAAATCGATAACCATCAAAAGAGTCGATAGAGGCTGGACCCCATACATCAAAATGCACTAGTTCAAAAGGCTTAGTTGATCTTGAGTGTGAGAGTTTAAAAGGAAGCCTAGTCTGCTTGGATAAATGGCAGATCTCACACTCATGAGCAACTTTACAAAAATTTGGAAAAAGCCTAGATAAAACAGGAAAAGAAGGGTGTGCAAGACGTTTGTGCCACAGCTCTTGTTGAGAAGCATTGTTGGAGTTGAGCAGAAAACACTTTGAAAGACTTGAGTTGGTGGAAATGAAGTAAAGACCATTTAGGAAGAAACCTTCACCAATCTTCATATTTGTGACTCGATCCTGAAAAATGATGTTGTCAGCAGAGAAAATAGCAAGACAATGCAGAATTCGAGTCAATTTTCCAACAGAAAGCAATTTAAAAGGGAAAGAAGGCACAAACAACGCAGAAGACTCAATGAAGTGTGAGAAAGTTTTAATTTTGCCTTTTCCAGAGATGGGAACATTACTGCCATTAGCAATAGAGACATGAGAGTTGATTTTTGATTTTTCAAAATGAGAAAGATCTTTGAAATTATTGGTAATATGCTCGGAAGCACTAGAGTCTACAATCCAAAACTCTCCAGTTTTACTCAAATCAATAGTTGTTGAGAGAGCGCAAATGATACCTGGAATCTCATCAGTAGAAGCAAAGCTTGTTTCTTCAAGGAAGCCTGCAAATTTCCCAAGTAGAGCAGTTGAGTTTCCTCCTTCATTAGTCTTCAGACTTCCCTTTTTGCTTTGAAGAAAATTTGCAAACTCATTTATGAGTGTAACAGGATTGGAGGTGAAATTTCTCATTTCTTCTGATGTGGTGCTCAAATTTACTCTAGGATTGGATGAGTAAGAGTTTCTGCGAGTTCTTTGATCATCATTCCATTTTGGCTTCAGATCAGGGTGAAGGATCCAGCAGGTTTCTTTCTTGTGCCCTACGCCAGTTCTTCCAATGCTCTCACAATGAGTGCATTTTAAGTCTGGCCTCCTTCCTTTGTAGGTTCGAGAGCTGGACGATCCACCATTTGTTACAAAAGCTCTTGCATCAGACACTTCAGAGATGATGTCAACTTTCATCACTTTCATTCTTACCTCTTCTCTATGTATGGTGTTACACACAGTAGAGAGAGAAGGCAACTCAGAGTTCATTAGCAAATGACTTTTTAGGTCCTCATAGTCTGATCCTATGCTAGCAAGAACTTGAAACACTTTATCCTCATCAACCCTTTTTTAGTAAGATATTTGGATCCACAGTATGAGGTCTATACATGTCGAGTTCATTCCACTTCGCTTTTAAAATTCCAAGATGTTGAATAAAGGAATTGTTACCTTGCTGTAGAGCAGCCACATCTTTCTTTAGTTCAAAGACTCGTGCAGCATTGTTGAGGCTCTCATACATGTCCTTAACTGCTTCCCATAGATGATAAGAGGACTCGGAGTAGCCAAAAATCTCTGCAATCTTGGGATTCATGGAGTTTAAGAGCCATGACATCACCAACTGGTCTTTACTCAGCCAGCTCTCATACTCTAGATCATCAACATCTCCAGTTTTGTTGATTTTGATGAAACTCAACTTAGATCTTCCTCCAAGAGCTAAAGTGATGGCCCTTGACCATGGTAGGTAATTGAATTCATTCAAAGGTACAGATGTAAGACTTTGGTTTGGGTTACCATCCATGGTTTCTGATCTTGTTGGTACTAGATCAGTAGAAGTCGCAGATTCTTCTGCTTTGATGACTATAGGATTGTCACCATCTATGGGATCATTTGGAGCCATTATGAGGAGTTGTGAAGGAATGAAAAAGAACGAGGTAGACAGAAGCAGGTCCTATGAGGATCACTGCTCTGATACCATGAAAAAATTAAGATTGATATGAAGAAGAATGTTTTCTGTATTCCAATCTGATTTACACGATTACAAGTCTACCTCTATTTAAACAAAGAGAGAAAACAAGCTAAAACCAACTATGCAGTGTAAGAACCACCTGTCCCTAACAACCTTCCATGAAAAGTGGATCTGAACAACTCTAAACTGTAGAGATTGAACAAAAGCTGAGAAACAGCTTTGACCAGGAAACATGGAAGAGAGAAATAAGAGAAGAGATGTGTGACACAAGTAAGCTATCTCAATAGTTGGTTAAGGTGAGATTGTATAACTCCCCACAATCTGGAATTGTTTTCGTCCTCTTTCTTTCTGTGTTGAGAACTGGCTGCATCTCTTTTCTTTCTGGAGATTCTGAGCGCTGAGTAGCATATTAGTTCATTTCCTTTCCTTGCATTGCATAGGATCAGATCATCAGAATACTAAAGTAAACAGCCAAAACCTTTAAATCTGAATCAGTAGAATTAATAAAAAAAGAAATTAAAAAAGCTTCAATAAACAGAACAATCTGATGAGAAAAAATTGTGCAATTGGAAAACCAATTAGTTCAATTGAGAAGTACAAAGAGTTACCCCGAACCATAACTACTCGGACACCAACAAGTTTCAAAGAAAAAAAAAAAGTTGAAAAGAAGATCAATTAGTCAGGAAACTTCGAGAAAATTTCCTGACTGATCTCGAAAGTTACCCAAACTGCGTCTACAGTTGAATTCTATTTTCATCCTTTTGGAATCCAGCCTTTTGAACTCTTCTAACAATTGTTTTCAAATTTAAGACGCTCGAGGGAAAAAGAGTAATTAGAAGTTGGATTAATACCCGTCTCGTTTCACTGTAATACTCAAAACTAAAATGAATCGATCATGCCTCTACCATTAAGACTAATTGATTCAAACGTGACTAACTTCAAACCAGAAGAAAGAACTGAAATAAAAACAACGCACCTAACAAACTAAAAATTCAAAACTGGCTGCCAAACAATAATATACCAAAATGAAGGGGTCAGTGCCAAAATCCATACCTGGTCTTTCTCGGCTGCCATTGCTGTTCTCCGGTGACGCTGCAGCCTTAATATACCACCAATAATATTAAGTAGTACTTTCATAGTTATTCAAAACAACTTTTGCGTTCTAACTCCGATTACCACCAATAATATACCGATGAGTTCGTAACGACAATCTCTTCGACTACCCCGAAGAATATTTTCTAAATTATTTATCCCGAAAAATAAATTTCTAGCTCTTTAACTCGTAACACGGGAAAATACTCGCAGTAACCACAGCTACTAAAGATAATTTAATTATACTAAAGGTCGGGGTGTTACACCTATAGGAGCTCCGCCTCATTACCAAGCACGACTCCGACGTCGGCGCCATTCCCTACTTCGCCGTGACTCTCTTCGACTCCTCCCCCGACTTCCAAGACAACGCCGCCGCCACGCTCCTCAACATCTGTAGGGCCGGTGGCGAAGACAGAGACGGAGATGAGGCGACGAGGAGTGTTAGGAGATGAGGAGTCGGAGGTCGGAGGTGGGCTGGTGGGCAGTGCCGTGGTGGACTCAGGAGGAGACAGAGGTTGCAGTCGCAGACTCGCAGTCACAGTTGAGGTGGGAGGAGATTGAAGTCTAAAGTTTGAAGAGACTGAAGTTTGGAGTAGAGCTGGTCTGATAGGGCCAGGGTGATGGGCTATTGGGCATTGTTCAGTAACTTCGGGCCGAGTCGGATTTTGGGTAAAAAAAAATAAAAATAAAGCCCGAGTTCGGCTCGTTTTTCAGAATTTCGGGCCGGTCCTTAAAATTGTTCGGCTTGGCTCGACTCGTTTTGGGCTTTTTTTTCTTCAGGTTTTCGGGCTGGGCTTTCGGGCCCAAATGCCCAGTCTTAGTTTGGGTGGTAACATTGCAGAAGCCCCTCTTAGGGTGCGTTTGGTTGCTTATAAGTATAAATCAGTTTTATGTTTGGTAACACAACATGACAGTAGCTTTTTGAAAAAATAGGGGTAATTTTTAATAGAAAATGAGAAGCTGCTTCCACCCAAAATGGGATTGCTGTGCTGTGAGCAGAATTGCTTTTGAATTTGCTATGAGCAGAATTGCTTTTGAATTTGCTGTGAGCAGAATTGTTTTTGAATCTGCTGTGAGTGGAATCAGCTGAGGTGTTTGGTAAACTGTTTTTAAAAGTGCTGTGAGAACCAAAAAGCAATTTCGTGTGTTTGGTGAGTTATAAGTAAAAATTGTTTTGAATGGTATAATGACAAAAATAGACATTGTTATAAATTGATATTAAAATAAATAATTGTTTCTTTTGTATATAATTATAAAGTTAAGCCACAATATTACATAAGATTTTTTAACACTATAGTAAATGATTGATTATTATTTAATTAGATTAGTATATCATAATCTAAGAAAAAACAAATATTACCATTTGTTACAAATATAACTGATTCCTGCAAAAGCATCTCTTACCCTGTTTCTCCAAAATCCACTTTTAAGAGAATCAATTCTTTTAAAATCAGTTTTATGGGTTGTTACCAAACACTTAAAATTAGGCCCAGAATCACTTTTGACCCTAAAACCAGCTTGAGAATCAATCCCAAACTGGGCCTATACTTATAATTTTTACTTAAAAACCCAACTGCACCAAAGACCACACAAGTATTCCTTCCTCGCCCTCAATTCATATTCCAACATAACAAATTAGTACCAGTACTACTAGATTGCAAAGGAAGAAAGTCCTTTCCTTTTCTCCTCAGCTTGTATTCCTCTCCTTTCCCTCTTTTCTCTCTGCCCCCAAATATTCAAAACCCTAATTCGCTCCAACACCAAATCGCTGTTGTACATCTCAATTGGAATGATCTGAGAGAATCGTGACAATGTCGGATGACATGCTCATCCATTTCTCCTCCAACTCGTCGAACCAGTCGGACCAGTCTCTGCCCACCAAGATTGCCAAGCTCGAGGCTCGCATGGTGGGCAAGGCCTCCTCTGCTCCTCCTTCTGCTCAGCCTGCTTGGCCCTCCCTCTCCTCTGCCCCCAAATTCGTCGCCGCCGACCCTTCCACTTCCAGTGATTCCGATGATGACGTAAGCCCCCCTTTCTCTCATTTTCACTATGCTGCACAGTGTTAATTATTTAATTGATTGGGAATGAAATTGACCAATGAAATTATAAGAGTTTGGCTGTTGGTGTTCGCAATGCACTTCTATTTTTCATTGATTTTCGTATACAACAAGGAAATTCACTGTTTAAGTCATCAATTGACTACATGCATGATCATTGATATTCAGGACTAAATTCCGAAACCACTTTAGGATTTCTTGTTGCAATTTGTGTGACCTATCTATAACTATGAAAGTACTACTTAATATGTTGCTTTTTAGAAGAATCGTGGAGTGTGACCTGCTATTGAAATTCTCTTTCCTTAATTGGTTGGACTGTCTGCTTCTGTTGAATTGTACTGGATTCATCATCTTACGACTTTTTTTTAATAGAAGAATTGTGAAGTTTTTAAAACAAGTTCTAGAGAACAATAGTAATTTATCAGCGGAAAGAAGTTAAAATTATCCTGTTTTGAATTCAATCAATTATATCTCATTAAATTTTGATTTTAGAATCTAAATATACTTTATCCGCAGTAAGTATAATTAGAGTGTTGTTCGGGGTTTATTATTTATCTGGTTCTGGTTTATATTCATATGACAGAATGGAGGGGAGTTTCTAATACAAGCCAATACTCAGAAGCGCCAGAAAATTCAAGAAGATGGTGCATCAACAACTGTCTTTGAACATGTTGAGGTAGGTTCTTGTTTGCATTGAACTTAATATTATCTTTGGATCTGCTGGGTTTTGATCTGACTACTGCAGCCCACTCTTTATAGTTGCGATATGTGCATTAGTTTGTAGGCTTCAAATTCTATTACTCCTTTCAATTAGTATTGTGGCGGTAAGAATCTTGACATTTTATAGGAAAAATATTTTAGATCTATTGTTCACTTATTCACTAAAGCACTCACTTAGTTAAATAAATAACATACAGAAAAATATGCAGGCATTAGCTGATGTGAGGCAAGTGGTTGTAGATACCAAGGTAAATTCTGATGTAAATAGAAAAAAGCATGGTCGTGGTAGGGCCAATTCTGTCTCAGGTCGGGGTCGCAATTCAAAAGTTCAGGATCAGACAAGATTATTAATTTCTCCTACAACAGTTTCTCTCCCAAATGGTGAGCTTGAGAACTCATACAAGAAGGTATGAATCATGAACATTGGTTTTGAGCTGTTACAATTTCCATTCTTGTAGCGGTTACCATATCTGCAGCATCATCAGGCCCGTTACTTTCAGTTGTCATAGATAATTGGTGTAATTGCCAGATTATCTTTATCATAATAAGCTTGTCACGTATAATTTTATCTGTACCAAAATTCGTATCTTTGTTGGAATATGTTAGAGGAGAATGTTTTTGGGGGCCTATTCATGTTTATGTCTGCAGAACACAAAATTTAGTGGATTGCTAAATTCAACTTAATCACACTTGCAGGATAGCAGGTCTAAAGATCAGATTCGGAATGACAACAGCTCTTCTTTAGATGTACGATTTGTAGCTTACTTTATTTTTTATTTTTTTATATTTTTTTTGATAATAGAAAATTGGTTTTGCTACTGTTTAAGCATCTCCATTAAGAAACTTTGCTACCGCAAGTTCTCATTGCCCTACTGATAGAGGAAGTGTTATTCTATAGTGTTTGTGATAGAGGACGTAAAAGCTGTTCTTAATTCCTAATTGCTGTACTGTTTTTTAAACGTAGGAGGAGGTTGCAAATTTACGTGCAACAGTTGCTGCACTAGAGGAGGACTTGCGTAAATCACGAGAAGAGGCCTCTGATCATCAGAATCTTTTCCGCCAATTAGAGAAGGTAATAATTAACTACTGAAGAGTCAAAAACAATCTAATGTAATGTAGCGTTGCTCCTTTGCTTTGTTGAAGTATGGACAGCTGTTCATCTCTGAAACTTTTTCTTGGTAATAACTCCTTGATATGTGCAGGAATTAAAAGAACTAAAAGATTATGAACAGAAAATGAAGCCTAAGGTTTGCTTTTTATTTTTTTAAAATTTTTTTAGAGAGTTTATATTACGTCAGTCTTTTGCAATTAATGACTACAGGCCCAAATATATGCTAGTCTTTTCCTGATTCCATTTTTGTCATTTTCTCACTACATTTTGTATTATGTTATTTCCATGTCAGCTGAATTTTTTTTTTTATTCAGTGGAGGGTCTTTTTCTGTAGGCAGCACTGGAGCAGTCATCCCTTTCTTAAATGGCATTTGTTCTTATTAAAGGCCTATGTTTATTTTTAATAAGTGAGAAATGGATTACACCTCCAGTGCTGCCCACACTTGTGCCTCACTTGTACTATTGTCATTTAAGGATAGTTACTTATTAGTGTGATCCAAGCTTTATCATGTTTAAGATTGGTTTACACAGGATACTACGCTGTAATTGCCTAAGATTGGTTTAACACATTTATAGAATTGCTATTCTTTGTAATAATTATGAGCTGTTCGGCCACAAATGATTGTTCTCTGTATTGATTTTTTGTCTATGATTTATATATTAGCAGGTTCTTACAACTCTCGGTTTTCTCTTATGCAGAGAACAAAAGTAATCTCCGATCTGCTGATATCTGTTTCCAAGGCAGAGAGGCAGGAAGCAAGGTTGAAAGTACGACAGGATTCCTTGAGACTTGGTAATGTGGGTGTAATCAGGTACTGTATCAGTTGCTTTAAGCTTCTATATTTGTTATGTCAAAGGAAGTCTAGTGCATAGGAGGATTTCCTTATGCTTCTGGTTGAATGTTCTCATGGGATCTCCTTACCTAGTCATTCCATTTTGTTTTTCCACAACATACTAATTATTTTCTTGCTCCTTGCAGAGCTGGGACTGTAATATCTGAGACATGGGAAGATGGGCAAGCCTTGAAGGATCTCAATGTTCATCTTGTATGTTCTTGTCAGACATTCATTACATTTTTTCTTTAGGAGCCATTAATTTTTCTTCTATGAGCCATTGATTTTTATGTTCAGACAGAGTGCACTTTTCTTCTTATGATTATATGAGCCACTTATGTAGATAGTAGTGCATGAACTGCGATACAACTAAAAAAGTAAAAAATTAGTGAAGATATTGAGAATATTTAAGTCATCAAAATCTATCCTGGGAGAAGTTGGGATTCCAGACTAAAATTGAGCTTTAAATCGTCTTGGATCTTTATGAGTCTGTTGAATACACATTCTTTCTTAGATTTCCGAGAATTGTTAGCTGATGCTGTTCTTGTTGCTCTTTGTTTAAGGAATATCTTATCAAGGTAATCGTATTTGCTTTAGTAGATATGCTCTTCAAGCACTTGCCTTGACCTCCTCTTTCTCTTCTGCCCACCTCAGTTGCACATATCTTGGGCTTTAAGATGTCAATTATTGGCTTGGTTCTCGTTGGTGTACACATTGTTCAATTTTTATGTCTCATTCCTATTTTACGTAGTGCAAATTGTGATTCCCCAAGAATCGTCTAAGTCTCAGCAGTGTAATTATGCATTATGTTTATGGAATCTCGTCTGTTTCTCTTTTTCGTCTTTTCTCTTCTTTATTGAAATGTAAAGTCTTTTTAAAAGAGAGAAAGGTTTTGGATTCTGGCTAAATCAAGTCATGCTTCCTGCTATAGGTTGGGTTGGGATTTCGTTCTAGTAGTGTGTGTATGGTTGTATTATTATGATCGATGAACCTCTTTTTAGTTTATATCTGACAAATGGATTTTGTTAGTTCAGACATCTGAACAACATGATATAGTTTTCTCCTTCGTTGTAACGTAGATGTTATAAGTCCTTTTGTAAGGGTGACTGGATGGTTACGTATCATACAAAATTTGCTTACTTTCAACTCCTTCAGATGATTTTAGAATGGGCCGATTATGTTGTATCCATTAAAAATAATCTACATTTGTTTTTAGTTTAATAATGCATGTCAAGCAAATATTGAATTAGATTTAGAAGTCTTTCTAGACTGTGAAATGTAGGTTGGATAGTTAATTCTTATTCCTGGGCATTCATTACTGATTTGAAGAATGTGTCTCTCCTGAAAATCACATGCACCAATTCTTTTATTAGTTCTCAGAATATCTCCTGCACATGTGTGTATATTGTAGCCATGGAGTTACTGGACAGTGCTGCCCTTATCCAGTTTTTGAGTTTTGAGTTTCGAATTTTCTTTTATGTGTTTATTATTTAAATAATTAATAAGCTTTGCATTTTGTTTCTATAGATCCATCCTAATATATACCTCCATTTGCTAACATTGCTGAAAATCATTTTGTAGAAACAATTATTAGAAACTAAGGAGGCTGTTGAGAGGCAGAGAAAGTCATTGAAAAAACGCCAAGCTGGTATGTGTCTTCTGCCCTTGTTTTCCTATTGCCTTTCCTGGTTTGGTTTCTCTCAAAAATTTAGACTCTGACACAATGATATCATATGGTCTGTTTTATCGACTGCTTTTTTCTTTTACACGTTGGTAGTGTCCCCTGCTATGTGCATGCCTATACACTGATCTAAACATAATGGCATGCTGATACTTTTTATTTCTCTCTCTCCCCCCCTTTGATGGCACAAAAGTTTAGCATTTTAAGCAACGAATGAAGTTTTGCATAAGTCATTTTCTCAAGATAACTACTAATAGAACGTTTTGTTTCCTGAAGATAAGAGTGATGTGGTTGATTCTGAAACTGGAGTACAAGACGAATCTCTAATCCAGGATGAGATCTATAAATCCCGTCTAGCTAGCATCAAACGAGTAAGTTCAGCTGATTTTGGCTTAATTCATTTTGGTTGGAGCCATACTAAACAATCTCTTGCCTCTGTATTTTTATTGTTATATGTAGGAGGAGGAAGTACTACTTCGTGAAAGGGACCGTTATGAACTGGAAAAGGGAAGGCTTATACGTGAAATGAAACGCATACGTGATGAGGATGGTTCCCGTTTTAACAATTTTCAGATCCTCAACCACAGATATGCGCTCTTAAATCTTCTTGGCAAAGGAGGATTCAGTGAAGTTTACAAGGTCAGAATTTGTAATTTTGGTTTTATAGCAGGAAATAGTTCCAAAATTTCTAGTAAAGATTTTATATTGGATCAAAAGTCTAGGTAATTCATTTGCCAATATTGGCAATTGTAAAGATATATCTTTTTGCAGTGATTTGAAGTTAGATATTTCCAGCAGGCATTTGACTTGGTAGAGCACAGATACGTTGCATGTAAACTTCATGGTTTAAATGCTCAGTGGAGTGAAGAGAAGAAGCAGAGCTACATAAGGCACGCAATTCGGGAATACAATATTCACAAAACCTTGGTGCATCATCACATTGTCCGGCTGTGGGACATTTTTGAGATTGATCAGAATACATTCTGCACCATCTTAGAGTACTGTAGTGGTATGTGCTCTCTCTATACTGGTTTGAAACGGTTAATTAGTATATTAAAAGAGAAACATATACAAAATTAACAATAGTATAGCATTATTGTCTCATCTTTATTTATCCTATTGTTATTACTGATATTTCCATTTTTGTTTTCTCCTCAGGGAAAGATCTTGATGCTGTCCTTAAAGCAACTCCTGTATTGCCTGAGAGGGAAGCTAGGATCATTATCTTTCAGATATTTCAAGGTCTTATTTACTTGAACAAGAGGACACAGAAGATTATACATTATGATTTGAAGCCTGGAAATGTTCTATTTGACGAACTTGGTGTAGCGAAGGTGACTGATTTTGGTCTCAGCAAGATTGTGGAAGATGATGTTGGATCTCAGGGTATGGAACTTACATCCCAGGGTGCTGGGACTTATTGGTGAGTGATACAGCATAAGTAGTTTTGCTTCTGCAGAATTCTTCCTTTTTTCTTTTCCCTTTTTTAAGGGCACATAATTACTTAGGCATTTGGTATGCGTTGCATTTAAATCCTTCTTGAAAATCAGTTTCTCAATAAAATTCTGTTTCCTAACACGAAAAACTTTGCTACCACATAGTTATGTAGCTGTTGATTGACTTTAAGTATCAATGTGTATCCTTCTCAGTCTAGTTGTGCCATTAGTTGCCCCGTTAATTTTAAAAAAGCTTTTGACTTTGACAATCTTTGATGTTATGTGTGTGAGCTTTCATGCTAAAGCTAGTGGGTTTCATCTTCTTCTGCTCCTTGACATGCTTTTATATAATTAGTTAAGTAGCAGTCCTTTTATTGTTGTTTTGTTATCTGTAGGTATCTACCTCCAGAATGCTTTGAGCTCAGCCGGACGCCTCTGATCTCATCAAAGGTTGGTTGCTTTTCGGAATTGTTTATTTCTTTCAGAGCACGTACATCTATTCTCTTTAGGCTACCGATAAAATTGGTATCCCCAGAGTTTTCTCACATGAAAACTTAGCAGAAATCAAACCGTTTTGCCTTAACATTTTCCTTCGCAACCTGGGTACACTCACGTTTGAACGTGGTTTCTGTTGGTATGCAGGTTGATGTTTGGTCAGCTGGTATACTATTATACCAAATGTTATTTGGCAGACGTCCATTTGGGCATGACCAGTCCCAGGAACGAATACTGCGGGAAGACACAATCATCAAAGCACGGAAAGTTGAATTTCCTTCTCGACCATCCATATCAAATGAGGCAAAGGTTAGTTATGCTCCTAGTTGGTGCGAGTGCGACATGTTCAATAGTTTATCCTTGGGAATGATCTTACATAGTGCTCATGCAAAAATATTAAAAAAAAAAAAAACAAAACAAAAAAATCAGAATCATCGTGGTGTTGCTCCATGCCTGGTAAGCTTTGATTTAGGACGTGGGTTGTTTTTAAATATGAACATGAGTACTGAAACAATTCACTGCAAATGAAATGAACAGTTACAAATCACGTGTAAGAAGATGTACATTAATTTGTTGGTCAGTAGCCAAAGTGAACCCTATTTCACTGCCAAAAAGTCAACAGTCTACGTGGAAAAGTTTTAGTATTTCATGCCTTTTTCCTTCAAAATGAGGAGTGTGTGGAGGAGGTTAGGAAAGATGAAACAGAGTGCAGCTATGGAAAATGGAATGGATCAGTGCAGGATTCAGTTGTAAATCTCATAACATGGGTGGCATGGATATATACATCACCTCCACAATATTTTTTTTTTGTTCCTGTTAAAAAGTGGTCTACCCTTTAGGTTTTGTTGAAATGAAAGTCTTTTACCGTTGGATACAGCATATTTTGGAAAGACCTCCCTCCAATTGCTTAGTCTTAAGTACTCATTATTTTTCATATTTCTGTTTGCAGGAATTTATTCGACGGTGTCTCACATATAATCAAGTTGAGAGGCCAGATGTATTGGCAATTGCTCAAGATCCCTTTCTGACATACTCAAAAAAGTAAAGAAGACCCAAGGGCTGGGTGCAAGAGAATTTTGTTTGTTTACCTGCAACAGCCACCATAAATTTGTACAGCTTGTAAAGGTTTTTGCTTATTGTAACTTTAAGTCGTATCTCACCTCTTAAAATAGGCTGGTCTGAGGGTCTTGGCTTTGTGACCCCATTTCTGGGAAGAGGTTGTAGGTGCAGTTAGAAAAGGAGCAACATATTTTGTCTAATCTTTCCCAGCCTGACCCTTCTGGGATTGTTGTCGATCATATCTTGGGATTGTTGGGTCTTATGTTTTGGGATGTCATAGTAAAAGAATATGAAAGGCTTTCCAGCTTTACTTGTTCAAGATTGACCTATCGTGTGGCCTGCAAGTAGTTTTCTTAGATTTAAATCTTTAACTTGAGTCTTGAATGAGGTTTCTAAAATTAGAACACATACAAGTTATCCAACCAATGATTTAGAAGTCTTCATGAGTTTTTATTTTAAAGAACTCGGCTAAAATACATGTCGTAACAGCCTTACTCAGTTACTCTGAATTGAATGGTCTTTAGTGTTATATCAATCGGCTCATTGTCCTCTTGTGCTTGACAGACTTGAGATAGACAGAGACAGAGACAGAGAGGCCACATATATGTTATCCCCGGTTGTAGACCAGAAGTTGCTCCTCCTATGATGGCATTATCTTTCTCTTCCACTTCTGCAATTACATGTTCAAAGCTTTATGACAATTCAGGCCTAAGCTCTAACAAACGTCACCCAAACGCTGTCAATATTAAGTGTGAATCGACGGAGTCAGAGTTGTCTGCAAATGCAAAGAAATCCAAGCTTGCAGTTGGGTCTCCTGTTATAGTGGTCGAGGCGCCGAGAATGATAAAAACTGCAGCATCAGTTCCATGCCTCAGGGTTAACTCTGGCTTAGTCAAGCCCGGTGATGTTGGAAGGTATCAAGTTAATATTCATGTTTGTAGTTCTTATCCATGGTGTTTTGTTCATTGTATATGTTGCATTGTTAACTAGTATCCAGTAATGTGTAACTTGGTGCAGAATTGTGTCAAGAAAGCCTATGGACGTATGGGCAGTACGTCTTTCGATTGGCACTTACCTTATAGATGGGAAGTACTTCAAGCCCTTAGAGCTTGATCCCAATAATTCAGCTTCGACATGATAGAGTTGTTCTCATTCTTAGTGATGATTACACAGTTCTAATGTAAGAATGAGTTCCAAGCTTAGTACCCAAAATATATTTTGGGTAGCAAGCTAGCTTTTCTGATATTCTGAGTTATACAGCAAACGCCCTTGGAATGTATGAATGTGTATCTTATTAACCTTGTCCGAGAAGAAATCATAAGGAATTTCGAAGGGGAATAGTAACGCATGTGTGGTTGATTAAAATGCCCCTTCAAAATGCCCCCTTTTTCCGCCAATTTGGTAGAGGCTATGAGCACTTGTGCACTTGTTAGGGTATCATTCCTTTCTTGTCATCGCTCCAAAATCATATCATAATATAGCCTAGAAAGAGCTGGTCAATATTTGTTTTCGGTAGGCTTGCCATGTAGTTTAATGCATTGCTATTGTCGGTGAGGTTTGAATCCATGTGCACTAAATACCAAAACTCCCATTTTACTCATTGTTTTTTTTTTTAATTAAATCTCGATAAATAAATATTTGATAAATTAATAATTTCAATTAAATAATAATTTTTTCTGATTATGAGTTGGGACCAATGTGTATTATTAAAAACTTCGTTAAATACATAAGATAATAATTTTGTTAGAGTCTCTTTAGGTCCCGGTGAATATATAAAGTAATAATTAATAAAATAATTATTAAAAATATCACAAAAAATACTAATAATAGATGAAATACATTAAAAAATTGGTAAATAAAATTTATCGTATAAATTAAGGAAACCTTAATAATTTATTATTTCTTATTTTAGTTATTTCCCAAAGTATCATTTTATAGTCTTTTGTTTTTTCCTTATAGGTGAACCAAATTGAACTTCAATCTTAATTATCTACATAAACATGTATTTTTTTTTTCTCAATTTTGTAACAAGTTACCATTTTTAAATATTTATATTATTACATATACGCATCTCATTGTACCTAAATTGGAAAGTAAATAAATTTAATAAGATCAAGAATCTAGATATAGAAATAGACAACAGTCAAGCTGCATTAAGTATTATAATTCAACTAGAAATAACAACAAAACTCTTTAAAAAATGCTCTCATATTTTCTCTCTTCCTCAAGCCGTCGTCTAGGGTTTCCTCTAGGGTTGGCCATGATTTCTCACCGGATCGGATCCGAGTTTTTCAGAGGAGGCGGTTCTGCTCGTTCTCTAGCATGTAGGGAGCTTTGCTTTCTTGTTCTTGCGGGTCTTGGAGCTTATCTCTTTGGTTTAGAGTTGGTTGCTTTTGGCGGAGGCTGCGGCGGATGGGGGGTTGACTCTAGATGGCGACGAGAATTGCTTTTCTATCAGTGGTGGCTCTTCGGTGGTTATATATTTAAAATTAATAATTCAATAATTTTAATTATTTAAAAAATAAATTTTAATTTATTAAGTATTAAAGAGTCTAAGAAATGCGACTCCGGTGACCATAAATATTACATCACTATTGTTTATACAAGTTGTAAAATATCAGACAATGTAAATGTTCACTCATAACTCCCTACACGCTAAAAAAGCAAAGCTAAAAAGTAGGATCACGTCTAATCGGTACAGCTATCAGTCGCCGTCTCAACTTTGCTAATCCTCACTTGCATAACTAACTACTACACTATGGATTGGTGCACCGGGTTGTAAACAACAAACCCGGTAAGCTTTTAAAACTCGTATGAGTAAACTTAATTGCAATAACACACGCAACACACGCATATAGTTTCTCAGATAAACCAACACTTAACACTCAGAGCACACCCGCACAAAACACAAGGTAAATCTCAGTCTTTCCTGCAAAGAACCATAGTTCAGGAAAGTACCTATTTCATGCAATCAAAATCACAACAAGTCAACAACTCCCGCATATAGTGTAGTTCAGGAGAACACTTTAAAATTAGATCTCCCTCAATATAGTTTAGTTCAGGGTATCACGTTTAAATTAGACCATTACAAGAGACAAATGAGAAATTCCACAACTTTGATTAAAGCCAAGAAATCGCCATCTCAAGCTTAAAAAAACAACTTACATCTTTTTATTTTCTTTATTAAAATTCACGTTCTTTACTCATAAGAGTACGCATTAACTGGTGACCAATCATATTTTACCACATTAAATTTTATAAATAATTTCATATATTAGAACAATCATCACGATAGAATGAGGACAACATAAATTCTCCTCATGGAACATATATTCATGGGTTCGGCAACACTAAGTCATCCCTCATGCAATACTTGACAGACAAACTAGAGCTCTACTAATCGTCCCCACTCACCCGGCCAAGGCGTGGTTCCCGATATAACTGTCAACACTACTAAGACACAAGTTCTCAAATCTAACAAAAGAACTTCACACAGTATAATCATTTAATCACCTGCTACATTGAAATCACTCGAAAGTAATTCTCCAACAATATTGAATCTATTTTCATAAACGTACACACCATTATTGCATCAACAATATATAAAGTTCACACAACTTCATATATCTATACAAGAATATTCGCTCATGAATAACCCACTAACATTATCCATAAATAGTCCATATTCACGAGAAAATCTTAAAATCATTTTATATTTAAAACCTCATTTTACTTACCCATGGACCATAGACGAACAAGTCCATATGATTTAAAAGCAAAACGTATTGGCATAGAAATATTATCATAATTTAGTGATAAATGGAACTATTTTAACAACACAATTTAAACTCGGATCACATGAGGTTTACTCACCTCAACTCCCACTGCATCTTCTCATACGACAAATATGAGCATGCGCAGTCCCCTTCAATCACCTAAGTGCCAAAATCTCAACTTGATAACAATCAGAGACAAAATAACTTCAACTCTAACCAAACACTCGGAACTCAATCGGAGGACTTGTCACTCAAGACAACTCTTTCTACGAGACCTTCTAAGGTCACCAGAACATATTGACGATCGATTTGTAACCATTATACAAATGATCCACTAGTCAGATTCCCGATAATCGAAAACCGAGCAAACTGGAGCTGCAAAAACCCTAACATGCTCAAACGATTACGTAAATCTACAAATAATATGTCCAAACGTTGGTATTGACGAGAAGTTACATGGCATGTTACTGCAACATCTATGGTTACTTGATCTCAATAGGTGCCGAAAGCTTGTTACCTTTCCAACTAAGGTGACATCTGAAGTTGCATGGCATGCACAATCACTTCCCAAGCTGAGGGAATTTGATGTGGGAAGATGCAGTTTATCAAAATGTGATTTCCTTGTGAATTTTGATTGTGTTTCCACATTGGAAAAAATTGATCTATCCAAAAACAACTTTGATAGACTTCCGGAGCACATTACAAAATTTGACAAGTTGCGAAATCTTGTCCTGTGTGGTTGCAAGAGTCTTCAGGAAATTCTAGAACTTCCTCCAAACATAGAGTCGTTAGATGTGAGTGATTGTGTTTCACTGGAAAGGTTTTCAAAACTGTCAAACATTTTGGAAGGTAAAGAGTCACAAATGATTGGTTGGACTAACTTTTCAAATTGTTGGAGGCTTTGTTACAGTCTAGCTCAGGTGGCAAAGAAGAAAAATGTTATAGCAAATGATCCTATTCTTCTCTTCTCTGATAATGTTCTCTCTTCACAGCAATCTCCATTCAAGGTTGTATTTCCAGGAAGTGAAGTTCCAAAGTGGTTCAGCTGTCGTAAGGATTTGGAGGAGGAGCTTCATGAATGTGAATTTTCTATTGAGATTCTTCCAAATTTCAAATGGGGGAACAAAGGATTGGCCCTCTGTGCTGCTTTTGAAATTAAACATAACAATTCTGGTAATTGCTTTCTCATAGCAAGGATTCACATAAATGGAAACTTGATAAGCCATCATGATGTTTATTTCAATCCAATACAGTCAGCTTAGGTGTGGCTTTAGTATATTCCCTTTCTTACATTGATGTCGCAGCTGAAAACGAGTTGGTTGCCACCTTATATGTGCCGAGTTACTTTTGCTCATAGCAGAACTATCTCTGGCTGCTCTAAAAGGTTTGGGGATGTAATTTCAGTTCAGGTTTACGATTGTTCGTCGAACTTGAAAAGCTGTGGACCTCACCTAGTAATGCCACAAGATGAAGAAGTGTATATCTAAGGAGTCACTGGTCTATGGAGATACCAATAGAAGGTTCAGGGAAGTAGATGAAGGAAATCAAGACTTGGAAGATGACTTCTTTAGCTCTGAAGATGACCAAGACTTGGAACATGACTACTTATTCTCTCAAGATAACTGCTTCTCTGAATATGATGAAGATCAGTGGCAGGAATCAGCAAATCGTCATTGGCAATATTGCATTCAAGAAGCAACCAAATACTTGATCTCAATAAATCTAAGAACGATTCTTGCACATTCTCTGCAGGGGTTCGCAATCTTTTATTTATTCATCATCTGTGTATGGAAGCTTCTTTCTAACTGAGATTCTCAATCCTGTGTACTGTGTAGAATTCATTCATAAGTATCTCTGTGGTTTTGGGGTTAGTTAAATATTGCTGTTTTTGCAATAGGATTTTGGTTTGCAAAATGCCATATATCTCTAGCTGTGGGGAGCTAAAAATAAGCCTTATGAGTTATGACTGACTATAAGTTTAGCCTTCGAAAATCATCATTTGCATGAATAGTAAGTTTTAGTTTTGACAATCTCCAACTCTTGGGACTTTAAATTCTATGTTTTTTAATATTATTTTTCATTATCTTTCATGAAAAATATAATATTTTAAAATTCTGCATAGTAAATTGGTCCAAGTTGTGAGCTTGTACCAGATATATGAACTGCCACAATTCACTGAAGCACAAATGAAGGTAAGCGAAGAACGTGTGTCATAAACTAGTTTTCGATTTTGCTCTGTCAGTTTTAGGCATTTCCATTGAAGCAAGCCAGGCGTTCACAAAACTACCTGACTTTAAACCGCCCATTTCTGTAATCAATCTTTTCGACCCAGTTAGTTGAAAGTCTAGATATTGTTAAGCACATTCCCTAATGACCTGGGAATGCAACTTTCAACTATTGACGAGGAACGTAATAAATCATTCCCACAAAAGATGGTCAAAAACATCTAAAAGTTAAGACTCAGAACCCGTCCCTAAACTCCAACTACAGATGTGAGGCACTGAGCTGCCTGGCCTTTCTTGTTGGTTTCACGTATGCTTAAGAGGTAATGACAAAAAATTGGTAACTGATTCATTTATAAACCAAAAACTGTTTTGATCAAATGGTTCTCAGATTAATAGTACACAAATGCAATCCGCTCTAAGGACATGAGTTCAATACGTCTCTATTTGGATCCAAGTGCAAATGACAATTTTGGCCGGGATTTGTTCTTACCCAACAGCTTCATTTGGTTAGACCGTTGTTCCTCCTCCTCTTGTTTCTTCCTTCGCATGGCCTCTTCTTTTTGTCTCTGGAGCTCTTCTAGCTCTCTGTACCGCTCCTCCTCCCTCCTCTGCTGCTCCAAAGCTTCTTTTCTTTGAGCTTCTTCTACCCTTCTCCTGTTCTCTTCAAGCATCCCTTCTAGCTCTTCTTTCTCTTTCTGAGCTTGTTCCTGTAAACCAAAAAGCTATGTAACATTCCCATGGAAGTCATCAGTAGACACCACAGACGTAAAAGACACACCACAGCCCAAATGAAAAAAAAATATATATATATTGCCAGTTCTCATTTTTCATGATCTTATAGACACACCACAGTACATTATTTTCTAGTTTTTCCCTTGCTGTAACTAAGCGTTGAACATCATTAGAACGCAAAAAAATCATCCTTTCCCACACTATGAAGGCAATGATGAATTTAACCATCACAAGGGAGACAGTACGTCATGATCAGACAATACTGTGTCTTTGTACCAAGAAAGAAAGGGATGACACATGTTAGCATAGTCATTTACCTCCTTCTGTCTAGCTTCAATGATAGCTGCTTCCTTTTCCTTCTGAAGTTGAGCTGCAACTTCATGTATAAGCTTCTTTCGTCCCTCCTCCATTCGCGTCTCTATCTCTACTTTAATCTCCTCAGAATTCAAGCTCTCCTCAACTTTCAGCAGAATTGCTTCTTCCACTCTTTTTGAGGTCTCTTCTTCTATGAGCTTCAATTCCGCTTCATGTTGCCGCCTGAGTAAAGGATAAATTGTCAAGCAATAAAGTGGCCTATCAGGAAGGGAACTGCTTCTTTTTCAGTTCTGAATGTTTTGAATCCAGACTTCAATGGAATATAACCACCAATCACCGTATTCTACTTTTTCCCCTCCCGCCCCCTCCCTCTCTCGCTCTCGTGATTTTCTGAGTACAATCAAACTAACCTTCATGAGGACAATGCCACTACATTATGCTTAAGCTATTAAGGCATACCTCTAGCGTATTCTGATCCAAACAAACGAGTTCAAAACTGGTGAATAGTAGATAAAGGATGCACCCAATTTGATCATCAAATATAACAAGCTGAACTATAGCAGTATCATCCTTCAGAAAAGCCTGTAGAGGAGAATGTCAAGTAACCTGCTGCATTTTTTATACTAATCATTGAAATGCTTCAAATTTGAACTGAATTTATTAGACATCAAAAGACTATTGCAAAAGTTTAGTGCTGCTTGAGTATCATAAGCACCAAAGCAATGATGACACGATTTCACCCATCTACAAGATAGAATCCGTTGTTCAGCACCTTTTCTTTTTATTTATTTTTATCCTATTTTGGTATTGCAGGAACCTCAATACTAATGAAGAACTATTGCAACATGGAAGCCAACTCAAGCCGAAAGGTATGGAATTGGCATTCTAGTAAATCTTGCAATTAAATTAGAGGTTAACCTGGATCAAGGAACTTGCAACCAGCACTCTACTCAACCTAGCTATTGCCTGGGTAAGTTTCTAGGGTTATGCCACAAGAGGTAAGTCTCTGTATTAGGTATTCCGCTTACATATCTCCACATCATTTGGGTCTTCCCAAATTGTAATAATGCAGCAAATTAACTGATTAGTGTGCTACCACATTGCTCCATAAATGAAACTTGTGCACAAATATCAGAGTGTCTACTGACGCACAATTCTAAACAATCAATGTATAACCCATGGTTGGTGAAACAGAGAAAATATCAGTTGTGCAACATATCAACTCTCAAAAATTTAGACAAGAGAACACACCATAATATAGTTTAAATGCATCTTTTCTTAATGAACCACCAAATTTGCTATAGATCTTATCATAGCAATTTTACATCCTTATCAAACCAAACAGCCTCAACCTAACTGTAACACCAATCTCCTTTATGGGGAGTATCATTGTGCTCAACCCACCCAAGATACTCCTAAAGAAGCTTGACAACAACTTTTACTCCGATATTTTTTTTTTTTTTTGCACAGAATTTGTAGGAAACAAGAATACATTCAGAGATGAGACAGAATGAAGAAAAAGAAGATGAGACATCCAAAAGCTACAGAAGTGTACTGAGGAAGACAACAATAACATTATTCTCAACTTCTGAAGATACTGAAGCTCATAAAATAGGAACTATCCCCCCTAGCACAGGAAACTGAAGCCATAAAAAATATATATATATATATATATATATATATATATATATTCCTGAAATGATTTAGTTCCTCCCCCTGGCCTTCTAAAAAATTCTTCTGTTTTCTAGCATATAATTGACGCAAATAATTTCCCTCACAGCATATCTTCCTCGCCACCACTGCTCCTTATTTCACCCAAAAATTTGTGCCTTTCACACAGCCCCACAAGTGATTAGAGTATGCAAGCTCTTCTACACGCGCACACACACACACACACATATTTTGAAACGGCTATTTATATTTTCTTTTGTGGAAAAGAAACAAGTAACTTTTAAGAATATATAGAATACACAGCAGTGGACAAGAATTCCATATAGAAAATAAAACAATAAGCTTCACCCAAACAAAGCTAAGAACACGAGGAATTTGCCTATAACAAGTAAAACTTAAATCCTAGAGAAATTAGTGTGCTGCCACCTTCTAGTCCCTCACAATTGGAGTTTCCAAATTCAGCAGAACCGCCCAACAATCTTGTCGAAAGGGACAACATAAAATTGGGTGAATACATACTTAAAAACGACTTTAGATTTGTATATAACCTAACAATTGTACATCTGGAATCAGCTGCATACATTTAAATCATTGAGTTCTGAAATCGAACATATAATTAAAGTCAGTGATCCCTGTAACAAACTTATGTCTTCCAACTCCTGTAGGAGATGGAAAGATGTTTAGAAAATGACCAATTCTATCACAGTATTATTACATTTATCTACTTTCACTAATACACCTTTCGCTGTCCAAGTATGGGTTAACTAAGTCCCATGACTCCTATCATGTACATTCCCTTTCAAAATCAATGGTTAAAGATTTCACTGCTACTGCTGACACAAGATTTCCCAAAACCGTAATCTAACTTAGAACATTGGTAGCAAAAATTACGCCAAAAAGTAACTAAAACAAACCTATGTTTTAGCTAGATTACATATTACACAAACAAGCTCTAGACTTAGATGTATTACTTTAAATGCCAGTTCTGCATCACATTGCATAACAATTATTAAAGCCTAGAGCTACATGTTACTTTATAGAAAATAAATATTTATTTCACGAAACAAGTTAGTTGATGAAAAAATGACAGCAAGGACTAACAAACAGGCTCCAGCATTCATTTTTCTTTAAATTGGATTGCAAGCCAAAGCATCCAGAATAAAATGTAGATATTTCGTTCAACTGTTGCAGGTTTAGATTTTTGGTTTCCATCAAGTTAGTAATGCTGACATTCTTAGAATTAAAAACACCTTATGTGCAAATTAAACTTTCAAAAACCATCCTAATTTTCATTGTCAAATTTTGTTAGTATCTACAACATGAATTTGATGAGGGACAAACATCTACCACAAAGTCGGGTCTCTAGCGTAGACTAAATCCAACTACGAATTCAAGCTTCTTCTCCTACACTTGATACATATGTAATCTAATACCACATTTTCAAATGAATTATTCAGTAGAAATCAATATGCATAACTTACAATAGAGCAATTAACAATGTCAAAGTAAGCCTCCACATAACTTCAGGAATTATTAAACTATGTCTCCTCTGAAAATGATACTGTCAAAAGGTTATGTGAAATCTTTATATGGAAAAACAGAATGATGTCAATAAATTGATATACCTTTTCTTCTCTTCTTCACCTTCCTTTCTTAATTTTTCACTCGCATTTTTCTTCTCCAATAATCCAGGACTTGAAGTAGGAGATTTGCGAATAGGAGACAATGAAGAGCTTCTACTTCTTTGCCTCTTATAACGCTTTGAAATTGGAGATCGACTTTTACGACGTCTTGGAGTTGGAGACCGGCTTTTACGACGTCTTGGAGTTGGGGAGCGACTTTTACGACGTCTTGGAGTTGGAGAGCGGCTTTTACGACATCTTGGAGTTGGAGAACGACTTTTGCGTCTGTATAGTAACAAATTATGTTATTGAGCAACAGCCCTTGAAGTTGCATTTGAGTACAAATAACTAATACCTATCAATCCAGTCCAGCATGCAGCACAAAATATTAGAAACATGTACAGTTACCTCATACATTGTTAAGAATAACCATTGTGTGCTCCATCTTTTATCACATGGAGAAGCAAATGTCACAATCGAGCAACAAAAGGACACCCAATGGCGCCCATCACCTGCTCACTTCCCATAGGACGGGAAGAAACTGAGTTCTCTTATAAGTCCTATGAATTGCATGCAACTTTATATCGCTCTGACAACACTAAATTTTACTCCGTACCAGACATTATTCAATAATTTAGAAAGAATCATCAAAAGGGATTTTGCAAAAGGTAATAGTCATCAAAACTGATTTAGTGATAAGGTTATGTCCATCAATGTTATATCCAAACGGAGCCATCCATCAGATTTAAAGACCACATCAGCAGTTCTTTGACATTAGCATGACAGCGACCAAGCCTAAAGTGTACAAAACCACAGAGGTAGTTGAAGAAGAAAACTCAGAACAGCAAATTGTGAAAAGCATACCAATGTAGGCAACGGAACTACCAATTCCTGTCCACTTGAAGGTGTAAAACAAAAGAGACAGATATTAGTGCAATGGCATGCAGAATCTTAATTCAATGTAATATCCCGCATCAAGCTGCGACCACAACCTCTAACCAAGAAGGTATCAGGTGCGAGCGGTTTGAGTAAATTAAAGAAGAAACACTTCAATATTTTCCGATGGAACAACTCGCTAATTAGATTGTCCATTACAATATATCTAGCAAGTTACAAACACCATTATCAACTCGATACTTTCAAAATGAATTACCATAAGACCATTATGTCAATCCAATCCAATCCAATCGAAAGCACAGGAGCTCGGAGAGAATGAGTTATAAGCACTATAACAAGGATAAGGAAAGCAGGAAGTAGTAACGGGATCACCTGCTATGAGAATATGAGGAGGAATACGGCGAGCGGCTTCGGTCTCTTTGGCTTCTCTTGCTATACCTATGCCCCACTGGAGACGGCGAACGCCTCCTCCTATAAGACGGCGATCGTGATTTTGACCGTGCCAAATCACGAGGCATCTGTCTGACTACAAACACTTCTCAGTTGGCCCTATAAACACAAACATTATATAACCATTAGCATCAATTTTTCAAAGCTAACAATACGGAATTAGGGTTTTCAAAGGTTTAGCACATATGATTTTGATTTTCAGAGAGAAAAGGACGGAGAACTATCATCTAGCAAAAGTCGAATCGTATAGAATTGTAGACGTTGAGAGGGGGCGAACCTGAGAGATTAAGATCGGTCAAGTTGGGTTGACCCACTGCTTCTTCTTGTGAGAGAATAAGACCAAGGTTGATGGCAGAGCTCGCGCACGGGAAGGGAAGGGAAGGGAAGGGAACTATATATAAAAGGGATGGGTGGCTGGCTCAAGAGCTAGTACTTGTTTTTATTTGAGTGTATTTTTAACTCTACCAAAGTACCAAACAGTAAATTAAAATATATTTACGGAAAATTACCTTCTTTTTTTTATAGTCCAAATGGAAATTTATCTTTCCCGTTTGATAAGTCTGATGATTCGACATATCTACAATTACACAGCTCTCGTCTCTTGGGCACGTTTTGGCACGCCCCACTATACATCTCATAAGAATGTTAATTTTTTTTTGGATCCCTCGGCTTCTAAGCCAAGATGATTTCTTCAAAGACAACATAATCTATGACTTATGACTCACTGAATATTCATCTACACTTCTAGATGCATAAACTTTAGATTTAAACGTGCAATAGTTTTGATAGATTCATGAATCTTATAAGTCAAATATTTGGATATCACATCTAGAAGAACGTTAATTGTTTTATAAGTTAGATTTTGGACATCACATCTATAACTTCACTTGACCTCTCAGTTGTGTACTATTATGCCCCGTAATACATCTAAGAAGAACGTTAATCGTTTTAATCTCACCGCTATCTAAGCGATGCAGCGGAAAATTGGACCAAGCTCTGTTTAGTCTAGGAATACCTGGAACTAGGTAACTCACTCAAATCTGTTGATTCTAAGAATACAAGACTGTGAGCCAAAGTAATGAAAAACTGTTTATAGTCTTCAAATCTCCCTCTGATTACAATGAGCAGTCATATATATAGGCTTAAAATATAGGGCTTTTTATAATTTATGGCTTTTGAAGGTCTAAAATTAGAAAAAATGCATGAACTTTGGCCTGTTCATAAAAAAGGACACTGTTTAATAAATAACCATAAAACATCACACAATTATGAAATATGCCACTATAACCGAATTAGAACTGATCCGTTACTGAAAACGGAGTGGGTAGAATATCGCATTGGGTGGTTACACAGCACCACTACTATTCCCACTGACTGAACTTCCTCACTCTACTACTAATACATTTCTCCTTCTCTGCCAAACATTCTCTTCGATTCCTTCTCTCCTTATACATCTTCGAATCAACATCGTCTCCTTCTATCCTCATACGTCTCCTTCTCTCCGAATCAATCTACACCGTCACTGCTGCTTATCCACCGTCGAGTTGCTTCTCCACCGTTGCGTCGCTTCTCCACCGTTGCTTCTCCACCTCGCCGTACCGGAGGTCCGATCTAGTTACAGGTAACAAACATAGAAAACCTTTCACATACTTTTTTGTCCGGTTTTTAAAAAAAATCGATGAGATCTGAATTTTTGAAGTTTGAAATCAAAATTGAGCAAATAGATAATCGAATTGGTGATATTGTACCCGAAATTTAAACATGTCTTTCAAATCTGAGATGATTTACACTGAGTAGATTGATTGAGTATGAGAAATCTGAAGAAGGGGCTGAGAAATCTGAGATGTTTACGCTAAGTTGATTAGATGATACCTTGGAAGATGATTTTAGGTTTGATACATATATACAGTGTTTGTAGATGTTATAGAACATTTTGTTCAAGAATAAAATGGATGGAACTATCAAAGTAACTATTATGTAAGTGCTCTTATTTTGAATTTTACTTGAGCGCTAAAAATTATGAGTGTTTGTGTGTGTGTGAATGAATGAAACTGTGTTATCTGCATGAAACTATAATAGTAACTATTCTAGTAACTATCAAACTGTTTGATAACTTTTTTCCCTCACATATGCAGAAAATGGCACCAAAAGTGAGAAACAATCGAGAAAAAGAGATCAATAGCAGTGAAGATGATGTACAACACGAGATATGTTCAAAGCAACGGAATGATGAACATATAGAAAAAATGATTAGAAAACTAAAACAGCACAAGGTAACTATCTATCATTGTAACCAAATTTTTTTCTTTCTGTAACTGTTAGTGTAACTATTAAGCAGTTGGTAATGCAAATGTTAGTGTATAAATCATCTAACTATGAATTTATGGAAGCACAGAAGAAGAAAGCAGAACATGTAGACGATAAGGTAGTGGCAGCTGGCAAAAGAAAAAGAAAACAAGCTAATGAAAGCGATGATGATAAAGATGCTGCTGATGCAAGAAAAAGAAAGCAAGCACGACAATCAATAAGTAACTATCATAGTAACTGTGTTTCTTCTCAGTAAATATCTTAGTAACTGTGTTATAATTGAAAAAACTGTCATAGTAACTCTGCTTATCAAATGTACAGATAAGGGAAGAAAGAGCAAGTAAAGCTAAGAAAAGAAAACGACAACAAGAGGATTAGAGTGATGATGATAATGAAAATGAAGATGATACATCTAGTACTGTTGGTGAATCTGAGTATGAAATTGATGAAGATGAAGATGATGATAAAGATTCAAAGAAGCTTACTGTGATAAAAAAACAAGAAGGAGAAGAACATTAACTACAAAGTCATGTAAGTAACTATCAAAGTAACTAGTAACTGTCATAGTAACTATCACTGTAACTATAAATTATCATAGCAACTATCGAAATAACTAGTAACTATCATAGCAACTATCACATAAGCTAGAAACTATGATGCGACCATATTACGAGCACAATTGTACCTGCAAAATAATCTCATACATATATTACCCTTCTTGTGTCGAGTGTAGTATTGACAAGTAAGGATCGTTCTGGCCGGGAAATCAAGGGCATTTAATCGCACAAAGCATCACATATTAATATGGGGGGTTTGAGAATTGTATCTAATCAACTACTAAATGTAATGAAAATAAAACCTAAAACTATTATTTACACATGATCATCTTCTTCACATAAACACATAACACGAAATCACTTTACACATGTATTAATCGAAATAAAAGATTCAAGGCAGCAATATTTCACATAGTACTTAGCCAAATTTAATTCCAATTCTAATTAGAGCCATCAGCGGTTCATCTAATCATTAAGAGTTCTTTATTATTTAGAATTAACTCAGCGTATAATTCTAAACATAGTGCTAATCAGTTTAAAGACACTCAGCGTAGAAATTAAACATGAAGAACAATAAGCCGAATTAGAGACATGCAACAAGTATGGCGTCACCTAACCTTGCTTTAACATGTAAATTTTCATGGTTATAACAGCCCTATTAAACAATCTAAATCACAACAACTCAGCGTATGATGCAATCCATATTATTTTGGTGGATAAAATCGGTACCTAAGGAGAAGCCACAAAGTTAGCCCTTAAGTACACGATTTGTGATGCACGAACTTATGAAAATTAATCAAATAACATCAAGAACAAATATGAAAAACTACTGCCCTAAACCAATAATTTACGAAATCACATGTATAAATTAGTATGAAATCACATAGAAACCCTGAATGAAATTTGGAACTCATATACAAACCCTGATCATGAAATTTTGGAAATAGTATACAAACCCTGATTAATATTCAGAAATCCATAACAACACATACAAACCAAAAGTTATAATCCAACACACCATACAACATGATATTGTAATTCATACAGAAAATTAAAGAAACCATGAGTTGTTCGAATCACACTTTAAAAGAACCTTGAAGATGCTTCGGCAAGAGATGATTCGAAGATGAGGACTTGCGATTTGGAAAGGTGGTGATGGTTCGGCAACAATAATTTATGTATAGGATTTGTGGAGATACTTTAGTAGAGTTTTGGCAAAGAATTTTAGGTCAGGAAGAGATACGTTTTCCTATGCATACCGAACTATTTATATGGGAGAGGGAAGAGCTAGGGTTTCGGCTAAAAGGTGGTAGAGTTCGGCAAAGAGTTTGTGCCAAACCGGACCCCTTCTCTTTTTCTTCAAGTGCAAGTCTTCTTTTCTTCTTTAATTCCAACCGAATATCCCTTAGATAATTGCCGAACTAATTCTTCCCTTCTTTCTTGTTTAATTCGGCATAAATCCTAAATGAATGTAGAGAAGATTCAGTCCACATTCATCCTTTCATTCTTCATTTAATTCGGCATCAAACTTTCCTTCTTTGATCCGAATTCTTCATCTCATGTGCACGGCATGCTTTTCATTTAATCCAATTTCTCTTCTTTTAATTTCCTGAAAATGAATAAGAGAAATATATGTTAGGAAAATAATAATAATACATATATGTTCAATAATAAGAGAAATAATAATAATAATAATGCCGAAATTTATTAGAAATAGACTCCTGATTCCATTTAGATTTCCTGGTTCAATAAGGAGTTCTACTTTCATTGAAACTCTTAAAACCTTTGACGTTTTGAGAAATGTCGAGCCATTGTAGACTCCTAAACCGATTAGGATTGCTGATGTAACAAAGATTCCTACTTTGAATCAAACTCTTCATAGATTCAGCATAATTCGACATTTAAGCTCATTTCATTTATAAACTCTACCAAAGACTCCGACTCGATTAAACGACACTATAAAACAATAAGAAGGGTTAAGCAATTGCATAAATGAGGGTAAAACACATTAAGAACGTCGCATATTATACTCATATCAACTACCCCACACTTAGCTTTTGCTAGTCCCTTAGCAAAACAAAATAAAAGACTCTACAAAAAACTACTGCCCCTAAATGATTGTCTCAGGATCTTTTAAATACATAGCTTTCAAGTTTTAAGCATTCAAGTGTAAGCGCAATAATCCCAAGTGTCAAAGACATGTTTCATGGCATGAATAAGTAAGAAGTGAGAAAATAAGCATGTAAACATGTCAAGTTAATTCAATCCTCCTCACTAGGCATACTCTTTTTTTTTCACTCATGATATGGCAATATTCACTCAAAGTATATGCAAGAGAATAGATTGTAAGGCAACAAATAACTTGCATATTTCATCAAATCAAAGCACTTTTGTGAATAATATTGTCAAAATAAACTTCACATAATAATTATGTGCACAAATAAACCAAAACCATAAGCTCGACTCTTGAGATAATCTCCACATACAAAGTTCACCTATTATAAGAATCATGAGAAAGATCTTTAAAGAGAATAATATGGGGCTCGGTATAAGGTATTCTCACTTAGAATCGTGGTGATAAAATGTCACCAAGACTTAGCAAACCTCAATACTCCTTATGACTTCACTCCAAGGCCAAGTTTCAACTTGTTGGGCCATTCTTCATTCTTTTCTTCCCAAACATAATGAAAATGGACAAATGTCAAATATAACAATGATAGACCTTCAAAATAGAAACAAACTCCAAATTCACAATTTTTAATAGGACTTTATCCATGCATTTTTCTTTCCTTGCCGAAACTTTCTTTCTTTTCTTCAGAAACGTATTTTTCTTTGTATTTTTGTCCGAATCATTTTCTTTTATTTTCTTTCGGCAAACACATATTTTTCATGCAATTGGATAAGTCCACCCCACACTTGTTTCACAACATCACTCCCAGTTATAATTCCATCAAAATTAAGCTTTACCAAGTCTTGAGAACAAAGGTAAAGATATAGTTATTCTAAGCAAATGAATGTATATGGGTAATGAAAGAAAGGCTCAATGTAAGCTCAAAAGGGGTTAAAACTAAGAAGTCCCACGACGGGCGCAAATTAGGTACATGCTTTATTTGGCTTTGGTGGTAATCCTAATAAGATCTTCTCAATCACATTCAAAATCAAGGCATAGTAATGAATAATAGTCTCAAAAATCATCAAGAGCAAGTTCTAGCATTCTAGAGTTCATTAAACCTATGACACATAGTCATTGAGTATTCAACGAATGATGAAGTTTAGTATAAATTTCTACCATTTATATTATCAATAACGCACAAGAAGAAGGTATTAGGCACAAAATCTCACATAGGATATTATGGAAACAATTCAACTCAAACATGCATGCTTTATTGTATGTCAATTATAATCTCACATGTTCATACCAATCACAATATCCATGAAACTCACAATTAATTCTTATGATTATGCTAAACAATCATCTATGCATTCAAAGATATAATCATCATCGACTCTTTTAAGGTCATTTATGACTCGATCTTAGCTAAAAACAAACGAAATTTTTTAATTTTTCTGTACTTTTCTTTTTCTGACTTGAAACGAACTAAAATAAATATTTTAGTTCTTAGAATCATTAGTTCTTGTGGCTTTCGCCTCCACCCACTTTGAGACATAATCAACAGCCAACAAGATATAAAGAAAGCCTTTGGATGAAGGAAAAGGTCCCATAAAATCTATACCCCATAAATCAAAATTTTCAGCCTCTATAATAGGAGAAAGGGGCATTTGATCTTTTGGACCAATATTACCTATTCTTTGGCATCTGTCACACGTCTTACACATGGTAAACGCATCTTTAAATATTGTAGGCCAAAAGAATCCACAATCCAATACCTTAAGGGCTGTCTTCTTAGGTCCAAAATGACCTCCACACGCCTCATTGTGACAAAAAGCTAGGATCGGCCTATGCTCTTCTTGTGGGACACATCTTCGAATGATCTGATCACTACAATGCTTCCAAAGGTATGGATCATCCCAAATGTAGTATCATGCTATCTTTTTGATCCTTGTCTTGGCTGCATTCGAAACTGTACTAGGAAAAGTCACTAAATAATTCACAATATCAGCATACCAAGGTTCATGTGTCTCTATTCGAAAAAGCTGCACATCTGGGAAGGATGATGTGAGCCTAAGCTTGCACACAATAATAACCCTACAATCGTTAGTAGTATAGAATAAGTAGGGATCGTTCTAGCCGGGGATTAAGGGTACCTGAAACATGAGAATGTTAACACAAATATTCACAAATATATATGCACACAATTGTCACACTTATATACATATATACATATTCACACGAAATTATGGGGGATAAAAGGCTCAGCAACAAAGCTGCCTTTAAATTCCTAGACATGAAATTAAAGTCCTAATTTACTATATACAAGTGATCATCATCTCTCACAAAACATTTAGCACAAAGGACTCTTTAACATGTAGATTAATATGCAAGAAGATAAGGAACAAATATGAATGTTGTTTCGACCTAACCAATTTCGATCCCAATTAGAGCCTACGAGGTCATCTAATCGTTGATTACTAGAGTCTTAAGATTAACTACGAGTATAATCCTAAGGTATGTGTTAACCGATTTTACTGGGCCAACAATTAAGCACATGAATCACAAATCGAAGACATGCAAACAAGCAAGGTTGTCAATCATCTTATTTAACATGCAAGTTCTAAGGGTTTTAAACTCTTTGCGAAAACACAAACCAAGACAACTACGAGTATGAATTATTCATGCTTTCAAGTTTGATGAAACCTAACACCTAGATTTACATGCAAACAACAAATGCTTAAGCACAACTAATGTTTCGGTTTATAAGGCATACTCCTTAGATTACTAATCGAATTAAGTTCTCAAACAACATCGCATACCTATTGTCCTAGTTATCAAACATAAAAGTCTACAAGTCACATATCATAAATTAACATGCGAAGCATACAATTTACAAAACCAAAATTGATTCATACATAGACATACAAATCATCACCAAAAATTCATGAGTGTTTCATAGACAAAACTTAAACATAACTAGACAAAAATACTAAACCGAAATAGGGAGTGGATCACACTTTGAGACACCTTGAGAGCTTCACTTGGTGTGGATCCGGCGATGTATGGAAGATGGAATGAGGCTGCACGGGTCTAGGGTGGCTCGGCAGGGTAGTTTTCCAAGTTTCGGCAGAAACTTGGATGGTGGTGGTGGTGGTTTTCGGTTTAGGGTTTTTGTCTAGGATCTTGGGTGAATTTTGGTAGAGTTTCGGCCTTGTGTTTAGCTAGAGATGAGATAGTTTTTCTGTGGGAAAACATGGCTATATATAGAGGCAAATTCGGCAGAAACCCTAGGTAGAAAACCTAGTCCAAATCGGCAAAGGCAATCCTTGTGCAACAAGGTTTTGGTTCCTTCCTTTCTTGGTTCTATTAGGAAACTTCTTTTTCTGATTTTCTTCCTTGGATTGGGCTGCATATCTTCATGAACTTCTTGTGTAGGCTTGACAACTCCATTTGGTGAGCTTGGTCCATGGAAAAATGCCCCAAACCCGCAAGAACACAAGACCGGCAGCAACTCGGCTGGAATGACCTTGCCCCAGTAAATCCGACATATCTCCCTTCTCGGAGATCCAATTGATGCGATTCCAAGTCTCAGATAAACTAGACACATATAGCCATCTCCCCATAAAATATCTCGATCAAATTCCTTGTGAATCGTCGGGAATGATTTTTCGAAGTTGGATCAAAGTCCCAGGAAAATTCTGGAAGCCCCTGGATTGGTGTGCTCGGACTGCCGTTTTGCAGCCAACTTTTGGGTGACTTCCCGAACTCCAATTGATCTGAAATTTTAACACAACATTCCTCAGAATATGAATATTAAGCACACCAAATTTCATAGAATTTGGACAAGGATAGATCATATTTGTACTCGTCACAAAATCGCGAAAAAGACATATTTTGCACTATTTTCCAGATTTCTCATACTTAGTCATTTTTCGGATTCTAAAGCATATTTGATTAAAACTCTACCGAATCAACACTAAACTATATTATGACTCTATCTTAGACAAATAAGAGTTAAACAAAGCATAAACGAGGGCATAAGCATGTAATATCGTCCCACATTGTGCTCCTATCAACTACCCCACACTTATCCTTTGCTAGTCCCTTAGCAAACTAAATTAAACTAGACTCTAAACAAACTATTGCCCCTAACAATTTGTCTCAGGCTCGTATGTACACATAGCTTTCAAGTTAATGCATGAGAATGCTAAGCATGAAAATTCCAAGTTTCATGGACATGTAACATCAATATGAACATATAAGGGCAAAAAGGGTAAGCATGTAAGCATGTTAAAGCTAATCCAATCCTCCTCACTAGGCATACTCTCTTCTTTTCTCTCGAAGCATGGTTATTCACACATAAGTATATGCAAGTGAAAGATAATGAATTACGAAGAGTAACTTGCATATGTCGTGAAAATCGAAAGCACTTTGTGAATTTCAAAGAAGAACCTCATTTAACAACTATGTGCACCAATGAACCAAAACCATATGCTTACTCTTGAGATAATCTCCACAAATCAAATTTAACCATCTTAAGAATCATGAAAAAGATCAATAAAAGGGGTTGTAATGGGGCAAGGCTAAGAGGTATTCGATATTTGAATAAGGAGGCTCAAAACGTCACCGTGCACTTTAGCAAAGCTCAAATCTCCTTATGTCTTCTCACCAAGGGTCGAATTTCTTCTTTGTTGGACCCTTCCTTCATTCTTTACTTCCCCACAACATAGTGAATATGAACAAAGGTCAAAATATAACAATGCTAGACCTTCTCATGAATACATACTCCAAATTCACAATAATTAGACTTAGCCAAATTTTCTTTTGAAACCGTGCCTACACTTTTTCTTTTATTTCGGACTTGAATTTTCTTTTTCTTCTTTTCTGTCCGATTTCAATTTTTTTCTTTTGTTTTCTCATAGGCACGGCTCACATACAATTTTTCACAATTTTTTAGCTAAGTCTACCCCACACTTGTTCTTCTTCATCACTTCACGCAAAAACTCCTTCAAAAATCAAGCTTTGCCGACACACAATGGTCAAGACATCACTATACTAAGTTCATGGAAAGTGTTTAAGGGTGATGAAAGAAAAGGCTAATCGTAGGCTCAAAGGGGGTTTACTAAGGTGTCCCACGACGGGCTCCAATAGGGCACATGCTTTATTTGGCAATGGTGGTAAACCTAGATGAACTTTATTCAATCACATTCAAAATCAAGGTATTTTATGATACAAACGTTTCGAAAATCAACAAGAGTAAGTTCTAGTATACTAGAGTTCATTAAAAAGCTATGGCACATAGTCATCGAATATGCAAAGAATTATGAGGTTTCATACTTCCTACGAATCTATTGAATTTTATCTTTTATCACTCAAGAAGAAAGCAAATTTGCTCTAAAGCTCACATAGGTTATTATGGAAACAAACTAGCTAAAACATGCATGCTTCGTTAATCAACAAGTCCTACATGCTCCTACCAATGCACAAAATCCATGAAACTCACAATTTTAATTGTATGCATAACCATCATCTATGTATGCAAAGAGGAGAAAAACATCATTGACATATTAGGGGCATCCTAAGACTCGAAACAAACAAATTAAACACTCTATTTTTGTGGAACAATTTTCTGAATTTTTCTTTTCTAAACTAAGCACACAAAAACATAAACGGAATACGTTATCCCACCCCACACTTAGAAAAGTACATTGTCCTCAATGTAAGAACAAATCTATATCAACGAATTTGCTAAGCATGCAATAGTCTAACATATACCAACATATCATCACAAATCAAAGAAAAAGAGAAGGGTTAAGAAATTTCAAACTCTCGGTGATGGCTCCTTCATTTTTCTTTGATCGACTTGGGTTGCCTCCCAAGTAGCGCTTTGTGTTTATAGTCCATTGCTTAGACTTTTCACCTCGTGTTTTGTGTATTAATTGTGCCATGTGCAGCTCCGCAGTTGGGGCAGCAGCAGCCTCTCGGCAGTAGGATTTTCTTGGCAGGCAAGCTTCTCTCGGCCCAATAATGCAAGCATAAATTCCTTGATGAGCAACATACCACCTGGACCTTTACCTCTTATCGCCCAAATTTGAGTACGTTCCAATGACCAAATGCAAAAGTGCTCTAAATCAATATTATAGCAGACACACAGAGCTTTCCAGAGATGTAAAGTTTTCCTCAATCCGATCAACAAAAGTACTCCATATTTGGCCTTTTATCGGCCCTGTCTGCACAGCTTTCTGCTTTTCTGGACTGACCTTGCTGCAATCAAACTGAAGCTGGGAACAGCATACTACTCCGAATCCACTTCTGTAAAATCCTATAGAAAGTAGACTCACAGATCTTTCTTTGCATATATCACACGCCTTCTCAGGTGTTGTGAGCTAAAAATGACAGCCATCCAAAGTAGAAGAGCTGCACTGCCGGAACTCTGTTTAGGGTACAGTTTGGTGTTTGAGTTTCCTCACTTTTTCTCTCCAATTTGACCATGTTCCATGGATTCTTCTTGAGTTGGTTCGCCTTCAATGGTGTGTCTTCCTTGACCGGCCGGACCAAGGCTTACACGAAATTGATAACACAAGGCACCGAAAACTGCTTCGCCTTCAATGGTGTGTCCTTAGTAACTTGGGTGCAGCAAATTTCGGCAGGGGCAGGGGCAGGAGCATCGTGCAGGGGCAGCAGGAGCAGCAGCTTGCGCGCAGGGTATTTGGAAGTGTGAGGCTGCAACTTGGCTATGGCATGAGCAGGGGCAATGTGCTTGGCAGGATGGTTTAGGTGTATGCTGGCCTCAGCATGCAGGGTTGGCTGCAGGACAGAGGCAGGGGCAGGGTCTTCGGCAGATGTGTCTGCTTCTCTTGAGGCCTGATTATGGGTGTGCTCCATTGTCCGAATGCAAACGTGTTCTAAATAAAAGTTGTAGTGCACACACAGAGCTTTTCAATGGTATAAAGTTTGTCCCAATCGGACCAGCAGAGGTACTCTTTCTTTGGCCTTGTATCGGACCGAGTGATCTGCCCAGTTCTCTGTTCTGCCAGATTGACCTTTGTGCACTCAAATTGAAACTGGGAGCAGCTCGAGACTCCAAATCCACTTCTGTAAAATCCTAAGGAAAGTAGACCCATAGATCTTTCCAACGGCGTATGGCTCACTTTCCCAAGTTTTGTGAGCTGCAAACCGCAGCCTTCCAAAGTTGATGCACTGCAATGCCCGAATTCTGCTTTGGGCAGAACTTGGAATTTCCTGCACTTTTCTTTCAAGTTCGACTGCACACACACAAAACACATCAAATCGAACAAAAACAATAAACTAAAACGCAAGAATATACAAGCCATGGCATTAGCAAATACAAACAATTTTCAATCAATAGCACACATATACAACAAAAATTTCCAGCAACATATATACACAACAATCACACATATCAAGATTTTATAATCCCCGGCAACGGCGCCAAAAATTGATGTGAGCCTAAGCTTGCACACAATAATAACCCTACAATCGTTAGTAGTATAGAATAAGTAGGGATCGTTCTAGCCGGGGATTAAGGGTACCTGAAACATGAGAATGTTAACACAAATATTCACAAATATATATGCACACAATTGTCACACTTATATACATATATACATATTCACACGAAATTATGGGGGATAAAAGGCTCGGCAACAAAGCTGCCTTTAAATTCCTAGACATGAAATTAAAGTCCTAATTTACTATATACAAGTGATCATCATCTCTCACAAAACATTTAGCACAAAGGACTCTTTAACATGTAGATTAATATGCAAGAAGATAAGGAACAAATATGAATGTTGTTTCGACCTAACCAATTTCGATCCCAATTAGAGCCTACGAGGTCATCTAATCGTTGATTACTAGAGTCTTAAGATTAACTACGAGTATAATCCTAAGGTATGTGTTAACCGATTTTACTGGGCCAACAATTAAGCACATGAATCACAAATCGAAGACATGCAAACAAGCAAGGTTGTCAATCATCTTATTTAACATGCAAGTTCTAAGGGTTTTAAACTCTTTGCGAAAACACAAACCAAGACAACTACGAGTATGAATTATTCATGCTTTCAAGTTTGATGAAACCTAACACCTAGATTTACATGCAAACAACAAATGCTTAAGCACAACTAATGTTTCGGTTTATAAGGCATACTCCTTAGATTACTAATCGAATTAAGTTCTCAAACAACATCGCATACCTATTGTCCTAGTTATCAAACATAAAAGTCTACAAGTCACATATCATAAATTAACATGCGAAGCATACAATTTACAAAACCAAAATTGATTCATACATAGACATACAAATCATCACCAAAAATTCATGAGTGTTTCATAGACAAAACTTAAACATAACTAGACAAAAATACTAAACCGAAATAGGGAGTGGATCACACTTTGAGACACCTTGAGAGCTTCACTTGGTGTGGATCCGGCGATGTATGGAAGATGGAATGAGGCTGCACGGGTCTAGGGTGGCTCGGCAGGGTAGTTTTCCAAGTTTCGGCAGAAACTTGGATGGTGGTGGTGGTGGTTTTCGGTTTAGGGTTTTTGTCTAGGATCTTGGGTGAATTTTGGTAGAGTTTCGGCCTTGTGTTTAGCTTGAGATGAGATAGTTTTTCTGTGGGAAAACATGGCTATATATAGAGGCAAATTCGGCAGAAACCCTAGGTAGAAAACCTAGTCCAAATCGGCAAAGGCAATCCTTGTGCAACAAGGTTTTGGTTCCTTCCTTTCTTGGTTCTATTAAGAAACTTCTTTTTCTGATTTTCTTCCTTGGATTGGGCTGCATATCTTCATGAACTTCTTGTGTAGGCTTGACAACTCCATTTGGTGAGCTTGGTCCATGGAAAAATGCCCCAAACCCGCAAGAACACAAGACCGGCAGCAACTCGGCTGGAATGACCTTGCCCCAGTAAATCCGACATATCTCCCTTCTCGGAGATCCAATTGATGCGATTCTAAGTCTCAGATAAACTAGACACATATAGCCATCTCCCCATAAAATATCTCGATCAAATTCCTTGTGAATCGTCGGGAATGATTTTTCGAAGTTGGATCAAAGTCCCAGGAAAATTCTGGAAGCCCCTGGATTGGTGTGCTCGGACTGCCGTTTTGCAGCCAACTTTTGGGTGACTTCCCGAACTCCAATTGATCTGAAATTTTAACACAACATTCCTCAGAATATGAATATTAAGCACACCAAATTTCATAGAATTTGGACAAGGATAGATCATATTTGTACTCGTCACAAAATCGCGAAAAAGACATATTTTGCACTATTTTCCAGATTTCTCATACTTAGTCATTTTTCGGATTCTAAAGCATATTTGATTAAAACTCTACCGAATCAACACTAAACTATATTATGACTCTATCTTAGACAAATAAGAGTTAAACAAAGCATAAACGAGGGCATAAGCATGTAATATCGTCCCATATTGTGCTCCTATCAAATGACTCTCTCAATGGGAGTGTGTCCTCCTCTTGCACAATTCTGCTTAAGTGATCCACCACAACGTTCTCACTTCCCTTTTTGTCCTTGATTTCGATGTCAAACTCTTGTAATAAGAGGATCCATCGAATCAAGCCTGGTTTGGCATCTTTTTTCTTCATCAAGTACCTAAGAGCTG
This sequence comes from Potentilla sterilis, assembly GCA_963682095.1. Taxonomy (NCBI): domain Eukaryota; kingdom Viridiplantae; phylum Streptophyta; class Magnoliopsida; order Rosales; family Rosaceae; genus Potentilla; species Potentilla sterilis. Next base: position 28,817,110 of record OY821755.1, on the reverse strand, counting down.
CATGATCTGAATAAATTGTCACTTTAGAATTCAAAAGATAAGATCAAAACTTTTCTAAAGCAAATATGACAGCCAAAAGCTATTTTTCTGTGGTGGAGTAATTCATTTGAGCATCATTCAAAGTCCTAGAGGCATAATAAATTGCATTCGGCCTCTTCTCATTTCGTTGCCCCAAAACTGCTCCAACAATATAGTCTGATGCGTCACACATAAGCTCAAATGGCAAACTCCAATTTGGTGGCGCCATGATAGGTGCCGAAATCAGCAATTCTTTGAGCTTGCCGAATGCTTCTTCACATTCCTTGCTCCACACGAATAACACATCTTTCTGCAAAAGAGAACACAAGGGTTTCGCCACCAAAGAGAAATCTTTGATGAACCTCCTATAAAAACCTGCATGGCCAAGAAAAGAACAAATCTCTCTCATAGTTTTGGGGGAGGGTAAGTGCTGCATAACATCAATCTTGGCCTTATCAACCTCTATTGCCTTAGTAGATATTATGTGTCCCAAAACTATCCCTTGATTAACCATGAAATAACATTTCTCCCAATTTAGTACAAGGTTAGTTTCTACACATCTTTCCAAGATTAATTCCAAATTTTCTAAACATGCATCAAAGTCTTGTCCATAAACAGAAAAATCGTCCATAAAGACCTCAATGATACTTTCAATGTAATCTGAGAAAATGGAATACATACAACGTTGAAATGTACCTGGTGCGTTGCATAAACCAAAAGACATGCGTCGATAGGCAAACATACCAAAGGGGCACGTAAACGTTGTCTTCTCTTGGTCATCCAGGTGAATGCAAATCTGATTGTACCCGCTATACCCATCCAAAAAGCAATAGAACTCGTGTCTAGCTAATCTTTCCAATATTTGGTCCATGAAGGGCAAAGGCATGTGATCCTTGGGTGTAGTAGCATTCAATTTTCGATAATCAATGCACATCCTATGTCCTGTGACCAATCTTTGTGGCACGAGTTCATCCTTGTCATTCTTCACAACTGTGACTCCACTCTTTTTGGGTACAACTTGAACGGGTGAGATCCATTGGCTATCCGAGATCGGATATATTACGCCACAATCAAGTAATTTGATTACCTCGTCCTTGACAATCTTCATCATAGGGGGGTGTAAACGTCTCTGACCCTCCCTAGTAGGCTTGGCTCCTTCTTCATGCAAGATCCTATGCACGCATGTAGTAGGGCTTATACCCTTGTTATAACCTACATAAGGGGCTGCCTCAATTTCGGCAACCACTTGTTCAATACACGGCTCAAGTTCGAGCCATGCTTCTTCTGAAATTCGCTCCCTTTGTTTGTCAATTCCTGCCCCTTATTCAATAGCTAGTTGCTATTGATCCAAAGTTTCTGATAAAACCTGTGCAATAGAATCAACAACATCAACAGCATAGCACAGTTTGAGATCAGAAACTGGATACCTCATTGCTTCAAACACATTGAAGCTTATCAGTTCACCATCAAATTCCATGGTGAGATTGCCTTCAGCAACATCGATCTTAGTTCTTGCCTTTCTCATAAATGGTCGCCCCAACAAAAGTTGAGTAGAATTTAGGGGCGACTCTTCCATATGAAGCACATAGAAATCTGTAGGAAATATCAGATTATTTACCTGCACAAAAACATCCTCAACATATCCCTCAGGATATTTGTTAGACCTGTCAGCAAGTTGAATAATCACATTGTCTTTTTTCAAAGGTCCTAAACCTAGGGACTCATACACATTGTAGGGCATCACATTAATTGACGCCCCTAGATCTAGCATTACATTTGAAAAATGTGATTGTCCAACAACACATGGAACGGTGAAACTGCCTGTGTCTTTCATTTTTAGAGGGAGCTTGCGTTGGATAACAGCTGAAACTGTCTCGCTCATCTTCACAACTTGCTCCTCACGTGTATGTCTTCTTGTTGTACATAGCTCTTTTAAGAACTTGGCATACTTGGGTATCTGCTTGATGCATTCTAGTAAGGGTATGTTCACTTCCACCTTGCGAAAGATGTCAAACACTTCCTCATCTGATTTGTCCTTTTTGGACTTGTTGAACCTTGAGGGAAAAGGTAAACATGAAGATGTGTTAGTTTTAACTAAACCACTAAGATTGGAATCGTTTACCTTGGGTACTTCCTTGTTGGAAGTTGCCAGATCTTTTTCTAGATCCCTTTTCTTCATCACTTCGAGCTCTTCTTTGCTCACATCATGTTCGGCCTTTTGTAGCCGTGCGCATCAACTTCGTCCTCCTCAATTATTTCGGCCCCTCCTTTCTTCTTTTGTGCTTTAGGGATTGGTCCCTCCAACACTCTAATCCTCCTTGTGGTTATTGCTTGAGCTTGCTCTTTCTTGGGGTTTTTGATCACATTGGAGGGTAACCTCCCTTGCTCATTAAACTGCCCCATAAAGTCTACAACCTGCCCCATTTGATTCTTGAGCTCGGTTATGTCCTTTGCATTGGTTTGCTGTCCCACCAACAAAGCTTGTGTAGAGGCATTCAATTGGCTTTGCCCCATTGCTAGAGACTTCAGTATCTCATCAAATTTAGGTGTAGTGGGCACACCTTGATTGTGTGGGACGAATGGAGGCCTCTGATAAGGTACGACTGCCCTTGGTTGAAAAGGTGCGGCATTTGGTTGAGCATTTGGCTTGAGCACATTGTCATTGTTGCTCCATCTGAAGTTAGGGTGATCACGATACCTTGGGTTGAAATTCTGAAATCCTCCTCCTTGGTATCCCAAGGCATTGACCTCCTCTATGCTTTCCCCTCCTATTTGAGGGCATTGATCTGTCAGATGACCATTTGAACACACCCCACACACTTGAGCACGTTGAGACTTCACAAGTTGTGCCATCATGTTGGCAAGCTTCTCAACCTTTTCTTCTAGAGCCGGATTGGCCCTTGTCTCATTCACTTGCTTAGCACGAATTGGAGTTTGAAATTGTTGATTTTTCAAAGCTCTAGTGTCCAAAAGTGCCTTAGCCTCCACGTTACCCTTCTCTAAGAAAGATCCTCCAGCTGCTGAATCGAGAAACTCCTTATCATAGTCACGCATTCCTTCATAAAAATATTGAAGGAGAAGACCCTCACGAATACCATGAGCTGGACAAGAGGCAATGAGACTCTTGAACCTATTATAGTAATCACAAAATGGCTCGTCTTGAGCTTGTCGAATTTCTATGATCTGACTCCTCAGTTGAGTCACTCTTGATGCTGGAAAGTACTTGAGAACGAACTCATGTACCATGGTGTTCCACGAGGTGATCTTTCCTGATGGTACGGCAAACAACCAACTTCTTGCTTTAAGGTCTAGTGAAAATGGAAAGGCTCTCATCTTCACTAGTTGTAAATTTGCTCCTCTTGGACACATGGACTCACATGTGAATTGAAAATGTTGCAAGTGAGAATTAGGATCTTCACCCGCTAGTCCATGGAATTTCGACAATTCACTCATGAAACCACCACGAATCTCAAAATCTTCAGATTTGCCGGCTGTTATGGGCCTTACGGCTGTTACGGCCGGATAAGCAATTCACTCATGAACTCAGCGTATAATTCTAAACATAGTGCTAATCAGTATAAAGACACTCAGCGTAGAAATTAAAGATGAAGAACACATAAGCACAATAAGCTGAATTAGAGGCATGCAACAAGTATGGCGTCACCTCACCTTGCTTTAACATGTAAATTTTCATGGTTATAACAGTCCTATTAAACAATCTAAATCACAACAACTTAGCGTATGATGCAATAATCCATATTATTTTGGTGGATAAAATCGGTACCTAAGGAGAAGCCACAAAGTCAGCCCTTAAGTACACGATTTGTGATGCACGAACTCATGAAAATTAATCAAATAACATCAAGAACAAATATGAAAACCTACTGCCTTAAACCAATAATTTACGAAATCACATGTATAAATTAGTATGAAATCACATAGAAACCCTGAATGAAATTCGGAACTCATATACAAACCCTGAATGAAATTTCGGAAATAGTATACAAACCCTGATTAATATTCAGAAATCCATAACAACACATACAAACCAAAAGTTATAATCCAACAAACCATACAACATGATATTGTAATTCATACAAAAAATTAAAGAAACCATGAGTTGTTCGAATCACACTTTAAAAGAACCTTGAAGATGCTTCGGCAAGAGATGATTCGAAGATGAGGACTTGCGATTTGGAAAGGTGGTGATGGTTCGGCAACAATAATTTCTGTATAGGATTTGTGGAGATACTTTGGTAGAGTTTCGGCAAAGAATTTTGTGTGAGGAAGAGATACGCTTTCCTATGCATACCGAACTATTTATATGGGAGAGGGAAGAGCTAGGGTTTCGGCTAAAAGGTGGTAGAGTTCGGCAAAGAGTTTGTGCCGAACCCCTACTCTTTTTCTTCAAGTGCAAGTCTTCTTTTCTTCTTTAATTCCAACCGAATATCCCTTAGATAATTGCCGAACTAATTCTTCCCTTCTTTCTTGTTTAATTCGGCATAAATCCTAAATGAATGTAGAGAAGATTCAGTCCACATTCATCCTTTCATTCTTCATTTAATTCGGCATCAAGCTTTCCTTCTTTGATCCCAATTCTTCCTCTCATGTGCACGGCATGCTTTTCATTTAATCTAATTTATCTTCTTTTAATTTCCTGAAAATGAATAAGAGAAATATATGTTAGGAAAATAATAATAATACATATATGTTCAATAATAAGAGAAATAATAATAATAATAATAATAATAATAATAATAATAATGCCGAAATTTATTAGAAATAGACTCCTGATTCTATTTAGATTTCCTGGTTCAACAAGGAGTTCTACTTTCATTGAAACTCTTAAAACCATTGTAGACTCCTAAACCGATTAGGATTCCTGATGTAACAAAGATTCCTACTTTGAATCAAACTCTTCATAGATTCAGCAGAATTCGACATTTAAGCTCATTTCATTTATAAACTCTACCAAAGACTCCGACTCGATTAAACGACTCTATAAAACAATAATAAGGGTTAAGCAATTGCATAAATGATGGTAAAACACATTAAGAACGTCGCATATTATGCTCCTATCAAACTAGTAACTAACTATGATAGTTATCTCACCTAACTATTAACTATCGTAGTAACTATAAAAAAACTAGTAACTATTATAGTAACTATCAAATTTGCTTGTAACTATCATAGAAACTATCAAAAGGGAACTAGTAACTAACATTGTAACTATCAAAAGTAACTAGTAAATATAATAATAACTATTATTCAACTGTGATAGTAATTGTGATTTAAAATGAGAAGAAATAGAAGAAACAGGTGTAGACCGTACAATTCAGAAGCACCATACCTAATTTTAAAGAATACGGGTGCCAAATACCTCAAGCAGTAGTAGAGCTGATTGAGAGCACTTCGTTTGCAAAGCTGTTTCAAGCACTCCACTAGAACCATGTTTACGGTTCAAAGTCAAACAACTAGGTGGAGATGGTTCTGGAAGCTTACGATCATGTAAGAGATGAGTTTCAGTTTGCTGGGATGAGGTTCCTAATCAAATCATCAGATGTTTCAAAAATTCTGGGGCTGAACCGTACAAGAACCTACATTGAGAGAAAAGCGACGCCCATTTCTGATTTTGTGATGAGGTTTTTCGGACAAGCGAAGGAAGTAAGTAAAAAGACAGTGAATAAAGCCAGTGCAGCAGAATTGAACAAGAATCCTCAATCTGATGAGGAAAGACGGAGCAGAGATGAGAATATAGCAAGGCTGATAATCATCGACATTCTAATCAAGCTTCTCTTTCCAAATGCAAAAGGAACCGTCCATATAGACATGATAAGAGCTGTGGAGGATTTATGTGAGACTTCTAGCTACGCCTGGGCAAAAGAAGTCAAAATCTTCCTGAAAAGATGTCTGAGTAAATACAAGAAATCAGACAGTGCATCGAAGAATACAGGAGGAAGTATTTATGTCATTCTGGTAAGTGTGCGAGTTTTGTCTTCATTTATTAATTTTTTTTTTGTAATGTTTCATTTTGCTGATTATAAACTAACATTCATTTTGTAAAAACAACATTAGCTGTGCATGAAAACAAAAATGGTGCAGTCGATTCCAGAAAGGGAGGATGAACATCATCTGATAAGAAAATGGGACCTCGAGCAGTTGAAGAAAAAAATGTGGAAGTATCAGCTCAAAGACTTGTCGGTAAGTATCATCTTAATAACTACCTTTGTAAACTATCATATTAGTATCTATCTGACTAACTATGTTATTAACTATCTAAGTAACTATCATTTGAGTAACTATAAATTTTAGTAACTATATTTGTAATTATCATCTGAGTAGTAACTATCTTATTAACTATCATTTGAGTAACTATCATATGAGTAGTAACTATCTTAGTAACTATCTTAGTAACTATCATCTGAGTAACTATCATCTGTGTAGTAACTATCTTAGTAACTATAATTTGAGTAACTATCATTTGAGTAGTAACTATCTTAGTAACTATAATCTGAGTAACTATCATCTGAGTAACAATCATCTTAGTAAAGTAACTATAATCTGAGAAACTATCATCTGAGTAACTATCATGTTAGTAACTATGTTAGTAACTATCTTAGTATCTATCATTTTAGTAACTGTGTTAGAAATTATAGATATATGTTAACTGTGTCAGTAATTGTTCTTTTATTTTTTTTTTCAGAAACATTTTGCAAACTGCAACGAAGACCTGGAGGGGAGCAACAGTGATGATGATGATGAAGCTCAACAGAATTAAGATGAACCTCAACAGAACGAGCAGACTGATAGGGACCAAAAGCAACCTCCAATGCTGAGCGAGGAATTTTCAAAACAGCTCAGATTAAAGCAGAAGAAGATAGAAGATCTAGAGAGACAGTTAAAGGAAAGAGAGAGCAGATTGGCGCAGCTGTCAGAACAATTAGAAGCTGCAGAACTGGAAATTGTGGTGCTGAAGCAGACTACAACAGCACAAAACATGGAAAATGAGAAATTAAAGGCTAACTTGGACAACCAGCAGAAAATTGTGGCCGCGCTAACTCAATTCTCCAACACAATGGAGATGACACCATAAGAACCACAATCAGATGACCTGGAAAACTTGGCAAATGAAGCCGAAAAAGAAGGTCAGAAAGCTCAAGTGGAGGAAACTAGTCAAGAAAATGAAGAAGAAAAAGAGCTTGAAGCAGATCAACTGGACGCTTTGAGAATACTGGAGGAAGAAATAGAAAGAAATCGTCAGTTGGCTGAACAAAAAGCACAGAAAGAAGAGGCTGAAAAGAAAAGAAGAGAGGAAGAAAAAAGCAAAGGTAATTAGAATTTGTTTCAGATTCCAGATAGTAATTCTTTTGGTAACTAAATTAGTAACTACTAACTGTCAGTGGGTTTTTTCAGTAACTGTAGAACTCACTATCTAAGTAACTATATTTATAACAATTTTAGTAACTATCTTAGTAACTATCATCTTAGTAGCTATCATCTGACAAACTATTTATTAACTATCATCTTAGTAACTATCAACTAAGTATCTATCTTACTAACTATCTGTGTAACTACCTTACTAAATATCATTTCAGTAACTATCTGTTTAAGTATTTTAGTAATTATCTGACTAACTATCATGTGATTAACTATCTGTGTGACTATATTAGTAACTATCTGAGTAACTATCAACTGAACTGAGTAACTATCAACTGAACTGAGTAACTATCATCTGATTTTTTTTATCATCTGAGTATCTGTATTAGTAACTATAACAGTAACAGTTATCTTATAGAATTTTCCTATCGCGCAGTTGACAAGCAAGAAACTTTTAACATATCATCGAAAAATCCCAGACGAGGCAAGATGGTCACCAAAGACACCAGTGACAAAATTGCCTTCTTTCAATATCTTGCCGGGGATCATATCTCCATGGGGAGCTTATAGCACTCCCGCTCAATCACCGCAGCAACCAGTACAAATCTCAGCAGCAAATATGAGCACACCACCAGTAACACCAGCACCACAGCCCATTTCACCGACTCTCAGAGACATGATAACGGAACCTCACAACTTCCAAATCATTGAATCACCGGTTCCCATGCCTATTTTCAATCAATCTGAAGCAAAAAAGAAGAAAAAAGTGCATTTCAAGTCGAACAAAAATGTGACAGAATTTCCTATTGATGAAATGCACTCTGGAAGTACAGCAGCATCCCTGGGAATGTATTCATACGTTGTCCGAATAAAAAACAGGAAGAGGATTTCGAAAAAGGACAACATATACTGGTGGAACGATGTCAAAGCTGAACGCGAAATCAGAAGAAAAAGGCATGAAGAGAACAGAAAAAAGCTCGAAGAAGAAATGCGCAAAAAGAAAGAGGAAAGTGTGAGAAAGGTGGGGCAAACAGAACATATTGAATCTATATCTATTACTATGTTATTTGATGACGTAGCTGCGCTGACAGAGGAGGGTGAACCAATATACATAATTGGTGATTCAGAGGAACCTTCTCAACCCAGCCAAAGAGAGGTACTGGACTAGGATGAACACAGAGTGTACAGAGATTACATGGACAACAACACAAAGCTCAGGCTGCAAGAATACTAGAACAAGGCACCGAGCGGGTAACCATAAAATTGATTTATCCTAATATCTATCATGCTATCTGTTTTGGTATCTGAATTAGTAACTGTGTTTCCTACTATCTGTCCTGGTATCTGTCTGGGTACCTATCTTAGTAACTATCAACTAAGTACCTATATTTCTGACTATCTTAATAACTAAACTTAGTAATTATCTTAGTAACTATTTTAGTAACTATCAACTAAGTATCTATCTTTCTGACTAACTATCTTACTAACTATCAACTTAGTAAACTATCTTAATAATTATCAACTATCTATCTTTCTTTCTTTCTGACTAACTATCTAAGTATCTATCTTTCTGACTAACTTTCTAACTATCTGTGTAACTACCTTAGTAACTACCATATGAGTATCATCTGAGTAACTATCATCTTAGTAACTATCTTAGTACCTATTATCTGAGTATAACTATCATCTTAGTAACTATCTTAGTAAATATCATCTGAGTGTAACTATCATCTGATTTACTATTATGTGTGCAGAGTGTTTTTCTGGGAGGGAAAAGAAGTCGGAACGGAAATTTCAAAATATGAAATAGAACAAGTGGTGTTTGGAATTGAAGTGGCAAACAATATGATAGATGCATTTGCGGCTCTATTACATGGAGAAATGATTGACAAGGACAATGCAGATGCACCTAGAATTGAAATTATGCAGACTCACTCTAACTCATTATAGAGACAACGCTCTATACTAGGACTCAACTCCCTACCCCTTACATACCCAGAGATATACCAATACGAGCAAGCATGATGGTGAACCGCTGCAGTCGGACCATCTCTCGAAGGTACCAATTACCACCAAATATGTAACCCTACGCTCTGATACCAACTGTCACGCCCCGAAATTTCGAATAATAAAAATCTGAAATTCGTAAACGTGATTAATCACAAATAAACTCAAATACTTAAAAGTTATCTTACAAACAACTAAGTATTACAACAGAGTTGAAATACATGGCTCTCAACCAACAAAATTACATCTGTAAAAAAAACATAGATGCAAATTGAGTCTCACGCTAGCACTCTCTAACCCAAAAAAATAGATAAATACAAGCTAGACCTTGGATTGCACCTACAAGCAACACAACTCAGATGCCGCCTCTTGGCTGCTGGTCCTCACCTGCAGGTCTAACCCCTACACCATCAATTGGTGCACTGGGTTGTAAACAACAAACTCGGTAAGCTTTCAAAGCTCGTGTGAGTAAAACAGACAAGTTTAAGATATGTAAATCAAATTATTACATGGAAATCACAATTCCACGACATCACAACTCGTGAATCAAAATTCACATCAAACAATCAACAAAGAATAAACCCAAGGCATGATGACTACTGTCATCCCCCTCCAAAACTCACACAGGCAAACAGACTAGAGCTCTAACTGATCGTAACCAATCACCCGGCCAAAGGCTTGGTATCGCGATATATGTGCCATAACGATCCCCCATCAAACACAGGGTGGACCCTAATTGCCACACATGAGAAATCCCCATCAAACACAGGAAGATCTCTCATTGGCCGTTGGTTTTCGTACCAACTCATTCACATATCTCACAACACACATTTACACAATGATGATAATTTCATAACATAATAAATCCACCCAAATGCATTCACAATATATATTTTACGTAAATATATATATATATATATATATATATATATATACACGTAGACATTCACTCAGGAATAGTTTACTAATACCAACTATAATCATTGATCGTAAAACCCTTTGAAAATTATTTTTATATTAAAATCATTTTACTTACCAATGAACCGTAGTCGATCAAGTTCATTCAATTTAAAACAAATATTTATTTTATAAAACAATTTCACATTTAATGATCCATTACTATAAATTAACTCGTATAAAATACGCACACAGTGAGGTTTACTCACCTTTAATACTCCCGCTGCGTCTTCGATCTCACCAAGGTGAGACGCTCACGCTCCGTTAAACCCCTAATCGAACACAAATCGAAACTTAGTAATTAACTCAAATCCTACAAATTACTTGTTCACACGCTCGTAAAGACAAGTACATGATTACAGAGCACACAAGTGCTCCTAAAACAATCGAGTGTGTCACCTCGGACCACCCCAAGCTGCTGCCCCCACACACCAATGCATAGAGGTATTACTGAATACCTCCCTCATTAATCACATTAGACATATATAAACATATATCTCCCATGATCATACATTAGACATACATAAACATATATCTTCCATGATCACTAGCCTCATCCTTCATCCCTACCAGCCCCTGCCGATCCAACCTCAAGCAGATAACATAGTCATCACGCTAAGGAGGACCAGCACCACCACCATTGACCATCATCTGCCAGTCGAACCTTAAACGTGGCAGCCCGTGCAGTAGCACATAGCCAACACGCCAAGGAGGACCGGCATGCCCTGCAACCAACAACCCTCTTCACACTTCACCCCAACTCACCACCCAAGCAACCAACACAAACACCAGAGTTAGGTGAGTCGATAAATACATGAAACAAAGTCCGGACGTGACCGGAAAGCAACCAGAAGCCGCTGCAGCTCCACCTTCAACTCAGCCGTTGCAACTCCGGTTCGCAGCTTCCAACACCCTCCAAGCTCGACACTAACGTGCTCAGAGGAAGGAGGAGAGTCAGAAGATAGCTCCCTAGAGCCCTAGTCGTCGCCCGGAGCTGCTGCTGCTCCGCCGCCCACTGTAGCAGTCGCTTGCGGGCTCCACCACGCAACGTACAGGCTCCCCCTCGGTGCAACTCTCGGCTAGAAATGGAGAGGAGGTCGAGACGAGCACTTCGGTGTGGCACGCGAGCTGAGGTGGTCGGACGGTGGAGAACGGTGGTTGGAAAGTTCAGCGTCGGGGGAGAAGAAGATGAACAGTAAACTGGGCAAATTTCTGATATTTTGGGAAAGTTTTACTTTCCTGAGATTTTTCCACTGTTTATAGTAACTTTCTAAATTTGGAAATAACTTCAACATGTCGTAACTTTTTCCTACCGTGTCCGTTTTACGCGTGCCGCGTGTCTACGAACTCGTATCGTCGAGCTCTACGACTTTCATGAAGGAAGCTTGTCGAAAATCGGGATGGATCAGAAAGTCAACTTTTAACCCCTAAAAAAAACAACGTTTTTCAAATCTTTTACTTCTCGGAATTACTTCCGACGTCACGCAACAACAATTAAAAGCATACGAAATATAAATCCTCAAAAGAACATCCTCCAAATAATTCACGATTAAATTACAAGAAATTAGTAATAAAAATCGGGTTATTACATTCTACCCTCCTTAAAGGAATTTCGCCCCGAAATTCAAGCACACTACTCTACAAACAACTGCGGGTATTTAGCCCTCATATCAGACTCTAACTCCCAAGATGCATCACCCTTATCATGGTGACTCCACAGCACCTTGACCAACTCTACCTCCTTCCTTCGTAGCTTCTTTGTTGACCTATCCAAGATACGAATAGGTTCAACAATGAATGTCGCGTTCTCATTCACTTTGATAGTGCCATGATCAATCACATGCGACTCATCCGGTACATACTCCCTCAACATGGAAACGTAAAAGACATTATGCACACCGGACATGCTAGGAGGTAAAGCAAGTCGATAAGCTAAATCCCCTACCTTCTCGAGAATCTCAAAAGGCCGAACATACCTTGGCGCTAGCTTTCCCTTCTTGCCAAATCTCACCACACCTTTCATTGGTGAGACCTTCAAGAACACATGATCACCAATCTCAAACTCCAACTGCCTTCTTTTCAAGTCAGCATAGCTCTTCTGCCTACTCTGAGCAGTTCAGATCCTATCTCGAATAATCAAGATCTTCTCTGTGGTCTCCTGAACAATCTCAGGACCCAAGAGCGCACTCTCACCAACCTCAGCCGAACAAACAAGAGATCTACACGGTCTCCCATAAAGAGCCTCATATGGCGCCATGCCAATACTAGAGTGGTAGCTGTTGTTGTAGGCGAATTCAATTAACTGCAGGTGGTCTTTCCAACTTCCTTTAAAGTCCAAGACACAGGCTCTCAGCATATCCTCCATCACCTGATTCACCCGCTCAGTCTGCCCATCAGTTTGAGGGTGGAATGCTGTACTCATATCCAATGTGGTCCCCATGGCCTTCTGAAAACTAGCCCAAAACTTGGAAGTGAAGCGAGCATCCCGATCCGATACAATGGATACCGGCACCCCGTGAAGTCTCACAATCTCCTTCACATACAATTTGCACAAAGCTTCCACCGAGTGCGTCATCGACACTGGGAGAAAGTGCGCCGACTTCGTCAATCTATCAACAATCACCCACACGACATCATGCCTCAACTTGGACTTAGGCAACCCAGTCACAAAGTCCATAGATATGTGCTCCCACTTCCACTCTGGAATAGATAGCGGCTTCAACATGCCCGCTGGTCTCTGATGCTCTGCCTTCACTTGCTGACAGATAAGACAGTTGGACACATACTCTGCCACATCTCTCTTCATCCCATTCCACCAGAACTGCCTACAAAGACCTTTATACATCTTCGTGCACCCAGGGTGTATTGTATATCGTGATCGATGTGCTACCCGGAGAATCTCCTCCTTGAGATCAGCAAAGTCCGGCACGCACAATCTTCCCCTGAATCTCAACCCACCATCAGATCTGACAAACCACTCAGACGGACACTCATCCATCAAATCAGCTACTAACTCAGCCAACCTTGCTCGAGAGAACTCATCATGTGCTTGACCCTGAATAATCTTGGAAACCAAGGTAGGCTGCACAGAAACACTACCAAGGAAGGTTTCCTGCTTTCCACCAGATGGCACAAGGTCAAACTCAGATGCAGTCTCAAGCATGAGCCACTCCTGGACCATGAGAGAAGCAACCGCACCTCTCGGTCTCCTACTCAAGGCATCCGCCACAACATTGGCCTTTCCCAGATGATACTCCAAGGTGAAGTCATAGTCCTTAAGAAGCTCCATCCATCTTCTCTGCCTCATGTTCAGCTCCTTCTGAGAGAATAAATACTTCAAACTCTTATGATCCGAGAAGAGTTGAAACTTCTCGCCATACAAGTAATGCCTCCAAATCTTCAAGGCAAAGACTACTGCAGCTAGCTCTAGGTCATGAGTTGGATAATTCCTCTCGTGAATCTTCAATTGCCTGGAGCCATAGGCAACAACACCATCCTGCTGCATCAACACACAACCCAAGCCTTGATAAGTGCATCACTATATACGACATACTCACCCCCACTTGTGGGAATAATTAACATTGGGGCCGTAGTCAATCTAGTCTTCAACTCATTGAATGCCTTCTCGCACTCATCTGTCCATACAAACTGGACATCCTTCTTGGTCAACCTGGTCAATGAAGAAGAGATACTAGAGAACCCCTCAATGAACCTCCGGTAATACCCAACCAAACCGAGAAAACTACGAACTTCCGTAGCCGTCTTTGGGCGACCCCAACTCATCACGGCCTCCACCTTGGAAGGATCCACCGAGACTCCATCCTTCGACACCACATGACCAAGGAACTTGACTTCCTCCTTCCAAAACTCACACTTCTCGAACTTGACATACAACTTAGCCTCTCTAAGAATCTGCAACACAATTCGCAAGTGCTCCTCATGCTCCTCCAAAGACCTAGAATAAATCAGGATATCATCCACAAACACCACCATAAACTTATCCAAGAACTGACTGAAAATACGGTTCATCAAGTCCATGAAAGCTGCAGGTGCATTGGTTAGTCCAAATGACATGACAACAAACTCATAGTGCCCATAACGAGTCCTAAAAGCGGTCTTAGGAATGTCCCGCTCTTTCACCCTCAACTGATGATAACCGGACCTCAAATCAATCTTAGAGAACACCACTGCTCCTCGAAGTTGATCAAACAAGTCATCGATACTAGGCAAATGATACTTGTTCTTGATGGTCACCTTATTCAGCTCCCGATAATCCACACAGAGCCTGGATGAACCATCCTTCTTTCTCACAAACAACACCGGAGCACCCCATGGAGAAGTGCTGGGCCTAATGAACCCTTGCTTGAGTAGCCCTTCAATCTGAACCTTCAACTCCTGGAGTTCATTCGGTCCCATATGATACGACATCTTCGACACTGGCGCGGTACCGGGTACCACATCAATGGCAAAATCAACTACCCTCCTCAGAGGTAACCCGGGTATCTCCTGGAACACATCAGCAAACTCTGAAACAACTGCAATATCTGTAATAGCTTCCTCACTGCTCACAGACTCGATATGTGCCATAATACCCTTCCGCATGGCATTATCAGACTTGAGGCATCGATAATGAAACTCCGGTTGCCTGGGAATACGAAATGACACTATCATGTTGAAGCAGTCAATCAATGCGTGATGCCGCCCCAACCAATCAACTCCCAAAATCACATCATCAGTGTGGTCTGGAAGCACAATCAAGGATGCAGAGAACTCTCTGCCTCCAATCACAACAAGACAAACTTCACATATCGTACCAAGCTCAAGAGATACACCCACGGGTGATAAGACACACAAAGACCCAACAAGAGGCGTGGGAACCAATCCTAGCACCTCTACTACAACACTAGATATAAAAGAATGAGATGATCCCGTATCAAACAATACTCTAGTAAGGTAATTTAAAACAGATAAATTATCTTCCACCCCTGTGCCTCGCTGGCCAATGACATACACTCTGCCCTGCCCTGCCGGGAATTGTCTCTGCTGGCTCGCCTGCCGCCCAGGCTGGGCTTGAGGGCACTCCTTAGCAAAGTGTCCAGGCTGCTTGCAGGTGAGGCATACAATAGATCTCGGCTTGCTGCACTCCCTCGAACCGTGGCCCAGATCGCCACAGTTGAAGCACCTCATGGTGGCTATCTGCCTAGTAGGTACGGCTCTGCTGGGTGCACCCGCCACCCTACCTGGAGTCTGCTGAGCGGTCCGCTGTCTCTTCCAAGGTCCCCCTCTGTGACCTGAATCACCACTCACTACAACTGCCTTCCCCTTCCCCTGTGGATCCCTAGAGGTTGCCAACTCACCCTGATACACCTAGGCATCCAACTCAACAGTCATGGCCTTCCTCGCGACCTGCTCTGTTGTGGGTAACTCCCAAGAAGCCACCATTCTTCTCAAGGAAGCCTTCAAACCCCGCTCAAACTTCTTGGCCAGACTCAGCTCATCCCAAGGCCTCACAAACCGATACAATCTGAAGAACTCGGACTATGTCAAGGAACTCCCTCTCCATCTGCTCAAGCACTGCGGACGGAAAGTATTTGTCCCAGAAGCGTCTCTCAAACTCCCCCCAAGTCATGGTGGTCACATCTACGGCCCGCTTCACGCCCTCCCACCATACCTGGGCCTCACCCTTGAGAAGGAAGGAACCTATCCTCGTCTTCTCCAGCTCTGTACAAATAACCATCTCAAAACAGCTTTCCAAACTCCTGATCCACTGATTAGCTGCCATATGGTCTGTACCTCCTAGAAAGGGCTCCGCCTTCAGCTTCAGAACCTCCTTCAACAATACGGATGCGCGAATTGCATCCGCCACATCCACAAAAACTGGAACAGGCTGCCCAACCAATGGCACCTCCTGCTCCTCCTCCTCATAAAACTCCTCGATAGGGTGGGCTCTGCCTCTACCCCGTCTGGCCCTACCTCGGCCCCTAGCTCTACCTCCACGTTGATCCATCCAGCGAAGCAAGGCAAGACTTGATTAATACTTGCATAAACTTAAACCGAAGTGTAAGTTAGACATGACATGCATTAATCAAGGCCATAAAGCTAACCGGAAGCACAAGGATCACTCTAACTCATTATAGAGACAACGCTCTATACTAGGACTCAACTCCCTACCCCTTACATACCCAGTGATATACCAATACGAGCAAGCATGATGGTGAACCGCTGCAGTCGGACCATCACTCGAAGGTACCAATTACCACCAAATATGTAACCCTACGCTCTGATACCAACTGTCACGCCCCGAAATTTCGAATAATAAAATTCTGAAATTCGTAAACGTGATTAATCACAAATAAACTCAAATACTTAAAAGTTATCTTACAAACAACTAAGTATTACAACCGCGCGAGTTGAAATGCATGGCTCTCAACCAACAAAATTACATCTGTAAAAAAAACATAGATGCAAATTGAGTCTCACGCTAGCACTCTCTAACCCAAAAAAATAGATAAATACAAGCTAGACCTTGGATCGCACCTACAAGCAGCACAACTCAGATGCCGCCTCCTGGCTGCTGGTCCTCACCTGCAGGTCTAACCCCTACACCATCAATTGGTGCACCGGGTTGTAAACAACAAACCCGGTAAGCTTTCAAAGCTCGTGTGGGTAAAACAGACAAGTTTAAGATATGTAAATCAAATTATTACATGGAAATCACAATTCCACAACATCACAACTCGTGAATCAAAATTCACATCAAACAATCAACAAAGAATAAACCCAAGGCATGATGACTACTGTCATCCCCTCCAAAACTCACACAGGCAGACAGACTAGAGCTCTAACTGATCGTAACCAATCACCCGGCCAAATACTTGGTATCCCGATATATGTGCCATAACGATCCCCCATCAAACACAGAGTGGACCCTAATTGCCACACACGAGAAATCCCCATCAAACACAGGAAGATCTCTCATTGGCCGTTGGTTTTCGTACCAACTCATTCACATATCTCACAACACACATTTAAACAATGATGATAATTTCATAACATAATAAATCCACCCAAATGCATTCACAATATATATTTCACGTAAATATATATATATATATATATATATATATATATGTAGACATTCACTCAGGAATAGTCCACTAATACCAACTATAGTCATTGATCGTAAAACCCTTTGAAAATTATTTTTATATTAAAATCATTTTACTTACCAATGAACCGTAGTCGATCAAGTTCATTCAATTTAAAACAAATATTTTTTTTATAAAACAATTTCACATTTAACGATCCATTACTATAAATTAACTCGTATAAAATACGAACACAGTGAGGTTTACTCACCTTTAATACTCCCGCTGCATCTTACGCTCCGTTAAACCCCTAATCGAACACAAATCGAAACTTAGTAATTAACTCAAATCCTACAAATTACTTGTTCACACGCTCGTAAAGACAAGTACATGATTACAGAGCACACAAGTGCTCCTAAAACAATCGAGTGTGTCGCCTCGGACCACCCCAAGCTGCTGCCCCCACACACCAATGCATAGAGGTATTACTAAATACCTCCCTCATTAATCACATTAGACATATATAAACATATATCTCCCATGATCACACATTAGAAATACATAAACATATATCTCCCATGATCACACATTAGAAATACATAAACATATATCTCCCATGATCACTAGCCTCATCCTTCATCCCTACCAGCCCCTGCCGATCCAACCTCAAGCAGATAACATAGTCATCACGCTAAGGAGGACCAGCACCACCACCATTGACCATCCTCTGCCAGCCGAACCTCAAACGTGGCAGCCCGTGCAGTAGCACATAGCCAACACACCAAGGAGGACCGGCATGCCCTGCAATGAACAACCCTCTTCACACTTCACCCCAACTCACCACCCAAGCAACCAACACAAAGACCAGAGTTAGGTGAGTGGATAAATACCTGAAACAAAGTCCGGACGTGACCAGAAAGCAACCAGAAGCTGCTACAGCTCCACCTTCAACTCAGCCACTGCAACTCCGGTTCGCAGCTTCCAACACCCTCCAAGCTCGACACTAACGTGCTCAGAGGAAGGAGGAGAGTCAGAAGATAGCTCCCTCGAGCCCTAGTCGTCGCCCGAAGCTGCTGCTGCTCCGCTGCCCACTGTAGCAGTCGCTTGCGAGCTCCACCACGCCACGTACAGGCTCCCCCTTGGTGCAACTCTCGGCTAGAAATGGAGAGGAGGTCGAGACGAGCACTTCGGTGTGGCACGCGAGCTGAGGTGGCCGAACGGTGGAGAACGGTGGCTGGAAAGTTCAGCATCGGGGGAGAAGAAGATGAACAGTAAACTGGGCAAATTTCTGATATTTTGGGACAGTTTGACTTTCCTGAGATTTTTCCACTATTTATAGTAACTTTCTAAATTTGGAAATAACTTCAACATGTCGTAACTTTTTCATACGCTGTCTGTTTTACGCGTGCCGCTTGTCTACGAACTCGTATCGTTGAGCTCTACGACTTTAATGAAGGAAGATTGTTGAAAATCGAGACGGATCAGAAAGTCAACTTTTAACCCCTAAAAAAACAACGTTTTTCAAATCTTTTACTTCTCGGAATTACTTCCGACGTCACGCAACAACAATTAAAAGCATACGAAATAAAAATCCTCAAAAGAACATCCTCCAATTAATTCACGATTAAATTACAAGAAATTATTAATAAAAATCGGGTTATTGCAAAGGATCTCGCCAAGTGATGGTGAAAGGGGATCCTTATGGAAATTATCAGATAGGGTCTCGCCAAGTGATGGTGAAAGGGATCCTTATGATAATTAAATCGGGAACCAAGCCTTTGGCCGGGTGATTGGTTACGATCAGTTAGAGCTCTAGTCTGTCCGCGTTGGTGTGAGTTGATGGGGAATGACAGTGGTCATTGCGTCCGAGTTGTGTTATTGTGGTGTGATTGAGTGTGGTGGTTATTTTGGATTTGTGCTTATTATTTGTGAGTTAAATTACCTTATTCAGTTTCTATTTGTTTACTCACACGATCTTTTAAAGCTTACCGGGTTCGTTGTTTACAACCCGGTGCACCAACCAATGGTGTAGGGGTTAGACCTGCAGGGGTTGACCAACAGCCAGAAGAAGGCGTCTGAGTTGAGTAGTTAGGAGGTGGGGTCTTTTGTCTAGCTGGGTTTTATTTGTTATTGAGTGTTAGCTTGAGACTCTATTTTACATTCCTGTTTTATTGATGAAATAATTTGAGTATTTGGTGCCACGCAGTGAACTCTGTCGTAATACTTAGTTATTTGTATAATAACTTTTAAGTATTTGGGTGTAATTGTGATTAATCACGCTTACGAATTCGGATTTTTGTTATTTGAAATTCGGGGCGTGACAGTTTGACTGCAGCGGTTCACCATCATGCTTGCTGGTATTGGTATATCACTGGGTATGTAGGGGGTAGGAGTTAAGTCCTAGTATAGAGCGTTGTCTCTATAATGAGTTAGAGTGATCCTTGCGCTTCCGGTTAGCTTTATGGCCTTGATTAATGCATGCCGTGCCTAACTTACACTTCGGTTTAAGTTCATACAAATATTAATCAAGTGTTTGCCATGTTTCTTAGGATGGATCATCAGCGAGAGGCCGAGGTAGGGCCAGACGGGGTAGAGGCAGAGACTGCCCAGTTGAGAACTTTTATGAGGAGGAGGAGGTGGCATTGCCATTGGTTGAGCCGCATGTTGTAACAGCCCGGCACGCGCCGTAGAGATATTGTCCGCTTTGGGAATCACCCCGCACGGTTTTGCTTCGGGAGCTGTCTGCCTGCTAGCTTCCCAGTAGGTCACCCATCCTGGGATTGCTACGAGACGAGCAAGCTTAACTTCGGAGTTCCCATCCCCTCCGAAGCCATTGAGCCCCCAAAACGCGTCTCTACATATTGTGCTAACCCTGCACATATAAGCATCGCATCCACTCTCCCTCGGGCGATGTGGGATTTGTGACCAACCTACCTGCTAGCTTCCCTAGCCAGGTCAAGTCAGGTCCACACAATCCACCCTAAGGCCGGGTCATCTCAATCCACCCCCCTTAGGGTCCGACGTCCGCGTCGGCACACTTCCGGCCGAGGACATGCTTTGATACCATTTGTAACAGCCCGACACGCGCCGTAGAGATATTGTCCGCTTTGGGAATCACTCCGCACGGTTTTGCTTCGGGAACTGTCTGCCTGCTAGCTTCCCAGTAGGTCACCCATCCTGGGATTGCTACGAGGCGAGCAAGCTTAACTTCGGAGTTCCCATCCCCTCCGAAGCCATTGAGCCCCCAAAACGCGTCTCTACATATTGTGCTAACCCTGCACATATAAGCATCGCATCCACTATCCCTCGGGCGATGTGAGATTTGTGACCTACCTACCTGCTAGCTTCCCTAGCCAGGTCAAGTCAGGTCCACACAATCCACCCTAAGACCGGGTCATCTCACATGTTCCTCCTGTGATTCTACCTGATGACGGCCGCGTGCTGAGGTTGATCAGAGAGATTGGAAGGGTGGGGGCACCCATGTTCCATGGAGGACTAGATCACCTGGTGGCCGATCATTGGATTCAGGAAATGGAGAAGCATTTTGATCTGATTGTTTGCTCCGAGATCGAGAAGAGGAAGATAGCCACATTCTTCCTCAAGGATGATGCATTAGACTGGTGGAGGAGTACCCAGCGGGTGAGAGACGTGACTGCTCTCACGTTGGGGGGGTTTTGTAGAACTCTTCAGGGAGAAGTATTTTCCGGCCACATTGAGTGAACAGTTGGAGCTTGAGTTCGTTTATTTGACACAATGGGTGATGGATGTTAGAGAGTATGAGACCCGGTTCTCGCAGCTGTATCGGTTTGTCAGGCCGATGGATGAGGTGTCGCTAGCTCAGAAATTCCTTCGAGGGTTGAGACATGAGTTCAGAACGACCATAGATGCTCTTTGCCTTTCTTCTAAGGCAAGGATGTACGAGAGTGCAGTACGCTTAGAGCAGGAGGCTAACCTTCACACTAGTGAGGTTGCTCTGAGAGATCCCCAAGGGAAGGGGAAGGTTGTAGCAGAGGACAGTAGTCCAGGTCACTTAGAGGGACCATGGAAGAAGCAACGAACTGCTCATCAGGCTCCAGTTAGGGTGGCAGGTGCACCCATCAGAGCCATACCTATTAGATAGGCAGGACTGTTGAGATGCTTCAACTGTGGCGAGCTGGGCCACATCTCCAGGGAGTGCGGGAAGCCGAAGCCTAAACTATGCTACACATGTCAACAACCCGGACACATTTCTAGAGAGTGTCCTCGGAACCAGCCTGGAGGGCAGTTGAACCAGCAGAGACAGTTGCCGGCAGGACAAGTCAGAGTGTTTGCTATTGGCCAGCGAGGCCTAGGGGTAGAATGTATTTTATCTGTCTTAATTTACCTTGCTAAAGTATTGTTTGTTACGTGTGCGTTCATTTCATTCTTATCTAGTTCTGTGGTAGAGGTGTTAGGATTAGTCCCTACACCTCTTGTTGAATCTTTGTGTGTCATAACACCTTTGGGTGTTTCTTTTGAGCTTGGATTGATTTGTGAAATCTTGAGTCGTTGATGTTTACGCCTTTCTTACTTTTTAAGTGTCCAGCCATGTAGTATTCTCACTCAAGTCCTTGCTGATTTGATGTGAAGACAGTTGAGTTTGTGGTTGGCAGTGGAGTTTGAGGTTGGCGACCCTGTTGGTGGTCCCACCCATGTCTGGTGTGTTTAGTTTCGAGGAAGGGAAAGGTCAGCATTGCTATGTGTTGGACCTTATCTTAGAAAAGTTAGCAGAGTTGGATGTCGTTTTGTCTAACTCGTTTGTTTGCTAGTGTCCTTTCGTATTTCCGGATGACCAGAGTTTCGTTATCGCTGCCTCAAGTCAGGTATTGCTGATGCATTCAGGAGATACCAAGGTACCTCCGAAGAGATTAGTAGATTTTGTCATTGATGTGGTACCCGGTACCGTGCCAGTGTCGAAGACGCTGTATCGGATTGGACCAAATGAACTCTAGGAGTTGAAGGTTCGGTTTGAGGGGCATTTGAGAATCGTACTGCAAATTCTTAATTAAGCTAAGCTGTATGCCAAGTTCGAGGAGTGTGAGTTATGGAAAGAGCAGATCAAGTTTCTTAGTCACGTAGTTTCGAAGGATGGAGTCTCGGTAGACCCTTTCAAGGTTGGGACTCTTTATGGGAGACCTAGTAGATCTCCTGGTTGTTGGGCTGAAGTCGGCGAGAGTGGGTTCTTGGGTCCTGAGTTTGTTCAGGAAACCACGAAGAAAATCTCAATTATTCGAGATAGGATTCGAACTGCTCAGAGTAGGCAGAAGAGCTACGTTGATTGAAGAGAAGGCAGGTGGAGTTCGAGATTGGTGATCATGTATTCTTGAAAGTCTCACCTATGAAGGGTGTGGTGAGATTTGGCAAGAAGGGAAAGCTGGCGCCAAGGTTTGTTGGGCCTTTTGAGATCCTCGAGAAGGTAGGAGAGTTATTCTATCGATTTGCCTTAGCTCCTAGCATGTCCGGAATGTTTATGTCTTTCAAGTTTCGATGTTGAGGAAGTATGTACCAGATGAGTCGCATGTGATCGATCATGGCATTATTTAAGTGAAGGAGAATGCGACATTTATTGTTGAACCTATTCGTAATCAGGATAGATCAACGAAGAAGCTTCGAAGGAAAGAGGTACAGTTGGTCAAGGTGTTGTGGAGCCACCACGACGAGGGTGATGCATCATGGGAATTAGAGTCAGATATGAGAACTACTTACCCACAGCTGTTTGCAGAGTCGTGTGCTTGAATTTCGGGGCGAAATTCATTTAAGGAGGGTAGAATGTAATAACCCGATTTTATTCGGGTTTATTATATAAATTTCTCATAATTATTGGAAGGATGATTTAAGAGAGTTGGAATGTGGTACGCTTTTATTTAATGGTTACGCGACATCAGAAGTGTTTCCGAAAATTAAATTCGAAAAACGTTCAAGTTTAATGGGTCAAAAGTTGACTTTTTGATCCGTTTTGAATCTTGAAAGGTTTCCTTCACAAAGTTGTAGAGCGCAACGATACGAGTTCGTGGACACGTGGCACGCGTGAAACGGACATCGTATGAAGAAGTTACGACATATTGAAGTTATTTCCTTTTTTGGAAATTAACTATAAAACGTCGATTTTTGGGAAAATGTCAGAATTTCCATTTTGATCAGATTGGTTTTTACTGTACCAAATTACTGTGCAAAGTTACTGTTCACTCTCTCTCTCCCCGATCCGACGTTCTCCTCCGCAGATCTCCGCCGTCCGGCCACCGCCGCCCACGCGCCACCCAGCGATCGACGCAGCTCGGCCTCCTCTTCCTTTCGAGCTAAGGCGTAGCCCAGGCGGAGCACCGTGCGGACGCGGCAAGGCTGGGAAGATCTACCGTCGTGTGCGACGGTGCAGCAGGGGACGTCCCACCTCAAGCCACCCCTCGCTCGACTCGTCTACACCAGGCGCTCCTCTCTGTGCTGGTGGTTTCCGCCGATTCAAGCCCGATCGATTGGATTGAAAACCGATATCCACTGACCCGTTTCCACTATTCGACCCGGTTCAAACCCGACCCAACCCTGAATTGACCCGGCCTGGCCCACGTTGACCGACCCGACTTACCGTTGACCAGTTGTTGACCGTTGACTTTTGACCGAAAGTTGACCCAACTCGGAAACTGTAGCGATTTGATCCGACTCGACCCTAAACGGATATTTTCCATTTCTGGTGAATTAAGGTGAGTAAACCTCACTGTATTCGTATTAAATACGAGTTTATTACGAGTTAATTATAGTATATGGATCGTTATATGCAAAATGGTTTTATGGAAATGATATTTGTTTTAAATTGAATGAACTTGATCGACTACGGTTCATTGGTAAGTAAATGATTTTATTATAAAAAAGGATTTTAAAAGTATTTTACGATCAATGAACTATAGTTTGTATTAGTGGGCAGTTCCTGAGTGAATGCCTGCGTATATATATATATTTACGTGATATATATATTTTGATTGATGTGGAAGTGAATTCATGTGGATGTGTGATTTATATGTATATATTGAGGGTGTGTTTTGGGTTTATGTGAGTTGTGCAATGTGTGATTGAGTTGGTACGGAGACCAACTGTCAATGTGAGATCTCGCCAAGTGATGGTGAAAGGGATCATACATGTGTGCGGAAAGGATCTCGCCAAGTGATGGTGAAAGGGGATCCTTATGGAAATTATCAGATAGGGTCTCGCCAAGTGATGGTGAAAGGGATCCTTATGATAATTAAATCGGGAACCAAGCCTTTGGCCGGGTGATTGGTTACGATCAGTTAGAGCTCTAGTCTGTCCGCGTTGGTGTGAGTTGATGGGGAATGACAGTGGTCATTGCGTCCGAGTTGTGTTATTGTGGTGTGATTGAGTGTGGTGGTTATTTTGGATTTGTGCTTATTATTTGTGAGTTAAATTACCTTATTCAGTTTCTATTTGTTTACTCACACGATCTTTTAAAGCTTACCGGGTTCGTTGTTTACAACCCGGTGCACCAACCAATGGTGTAGGGGTTAGACCTGCAGGGGTTGACCAACAGCCAGAAGAAGGCGTCTGAGTTGAGTAGTTAGGAGGTGGGGTCTTTTGTCTAGCTGGGTTTTATTTGTTATTGAGTGTTAGCTTG
This sequence comes from Potentilla sterilis, assembly GCA_963682095.1. Classification (NCBI taxonomy): domain Eukaryota; kingdom Viridiplantae; phylum Streptophyta; class Magnoliopsida; order Rosales; family Rosaceae; genus Potentilla; species Potentilla sterilis. The sequence goes on along the minus strand of OY821755.1, from coordinate 28,792,027 downwards.
AGACTCTATTTTACATTCCTGTTTTATTGATGAAATAATTTGAGTATTTGGTGCCACGCAGTGAACTCTGTCGTAATACTTAGTTATTTGTATAATAACTTTTAAGTATTTGAGTGTAATTGTGATTACTCACGCTTACGAATTTGGATTTTTGTTATTTGAAATTCGGGGCATGACAGTATCATTGTGTTTCAAATTGATCCATGATAAGGCATTAAAGCCATCATCCTATGTATTATTGTCTTTAGCGTAGGAGGGCGTTACTCCAATACTTTACTAAAGATTAGGCTTCCAAATAATGAACATAACTAATGAAGGATCATAAGGGGGATCATATGCACTTTTAAATGTATAACTCGTGCTTCCATTGACTTGGAGGAAGACTTGGGTGACGTTAATGTCAACTTTAAGTGATGGAGCTATAATACGAGCACAATCTGTACCTGCAAAACAACTTCATACACATATTACCCTCTTGTGTCATCGTTAGTATAGGACAAGTAGGGATCGTTCAATCCGGGGAAATCAGGGCGTTCAATCACATAAAGCATTACAAAATCATATGGGGGAGTTGGAGAATTTGATTCTATATTCTACACGAAATTAAATCCTAAATTATATATTTACATGTGATTAACATCTTTCACACAATACACATCACACAAAACTCACATGCACATAACAAACCGATCAAACAACAATACGGCAGCAACTTTATTGAATCCGATTTCATGCAATTTAGTTCCAATTATAACTAGAGCCCTTCGTGGTTCATCTAATCATTCAAAACTCCTCAATTATTTAGAATTAGCTTCGTGCATAACCCTAAACATAGTGCTAATCAGTTTAAAGACACTTCGGGTAGAAATTAAACCAAGAAACACATAAGCACAATGAGTTGAATTGGAAACATGCAACAAGTATGGCGTCACCTCACCTTGCTTCAACATGCATATTTTCTGAATTACTCTATCCCTTAGAACCAATACAAGATAAATCAACTTCGTGTATAACTTACCTCATATTTGTGGTTCGGTAACATAAAGAATTAAACCCAAGATCAGCCTAGCTAAAGCTTCACTTAACCCTAAAACTTGTTGTGCATACGAATTCAGAAAATAAACCAAATAAAATCATCAAATCATCAAACAAAGTTACTGCCCTATTATCATACAATCAATTCGTCATATACATGTTCATCAATTAAACAAAAAGAAAACCAAAACACATAACAGAATTTCGGAAATCCAATGTAAAATTAATAAAACCAAATAACAAACCACAAATCCTTACAAACTTCATAGACAAAGTTAAGTAATTATACAGAAAATTACAAGCCATGAGAGTTGAGTGAATCACACTTTAAAAGAAACCTTGTAGAGGAATCGGCAAAGAGGATTCGGTGGTGATGATATGCGATCGGTGGTGGTGATGAATGGTGGAATTCGGCTTGTAAAAGTGTATGGGATTTGTGGTGCTAACTGGACAGAGTTTCGGCTAGTAAAAAGTGAGAGAGAAGAGATATTTTCTGTGTGAAAATCGTCAAATATATAGAGGCCAAAGGGTGGCTGCAACTAGGGTTCACAAAACCTAGTTTTTCTCAAACTTATCCTGCTGGCAGATTTGACCTTCGAGTGTAGATTATAGAATATCTTTCTCTAGAAAACAGATATTGAGGTGATTCAAGTTGGGTTGGAAACTAGACTCCCATAGCTTTCTATCCATATAAGGCTTGAATTCAGATTCATTGTGAGCTGTCTGGGAGAGTCCGTGGAAGTTGGATGACGTGCACAGGAATTCTGCCGAATTTGATCAGGATTTGTTGCGATTTTCTTCCTCTATTTTCTGCCGAAAATTCCCAAGATAATGGCTGAATAATTGAGCAATATCTCTTTAGGTTTTCCATGAATTAATTCAGCCAAAAATCTTGCACAAAAGATGGAATTCAGTCCACATTCGTAAGCCAAATCCATGTAGAACTCGGTTTAGGTTTTCTTCTTTCAGCAGACTTGACCTTCGTGCATTCAAACCGGCATAACTTTTTGCTCAGGAAATATTTTGCTGCGATTCCAAGTCCCAGAGAAACTAGACTCGTAGAGCTTTCCAAGGCGTATGGCTCATTCTCTGGTTCCAAGCGATGTGTACCACACAAATTCCGGAAATCAGGACACAGTCCCAGGAAAATCCTGGTAGTCCCTGGATTGGTTTGCTCAAACTGCCAAGTTGCAGCCTTCATTTGGGTGACTTCCCGAACTCCGATTGATCTGAAATTTTGATACAATACACTTTAGCTTGCCAATTAAATGCACACCAAATTTCATCAAATTTGGAAAAGGATAAATCAGTTTAGCACGAGACTCAAAATCACGAAAATGACATATTTTACTTTATTTCCAGATTTCTATACTTAGTCTTTTTTCTGACAATTAAGCACATTTTCTCCAAAACTCTACCAAAGGGACACTAAACTAAAATATGACTCTATCTTACAATAATAAGGGTTAAGCATTGGATAAATGGGGGTAAAAACATATTAAGAACGTCGCATTTTATGCTCCTATCATTAAGCCTTGTGCATTGCTCATAACGCTACCAAATATTCTTTTGGTCATCTTTGATCCAAATAGCTTCTTTGCTCAAAAGAAATGATGTCCATGTAACTTTCATTTCATATATGGATAATCAAAACATGTCCAAAATTCCAGAAGATGTATATTAGAGTCTATATGAGTCGCCGATTCAAAGAATCCGAATCATAATATACGTGAAATACATTCACAATATTGACTCTTAAGTTGTGCGCATCTATTAGAAGCGATACATAAGAAATCTTTTCAATTTCCACAATGAGTTTCAAGGTGATAAACGTTGGCACGAATATGTTTAAGTAGTGAGCAAGGTTCGATTGCTTCTTTATACATAGAAAGCATATGTGACTTTGAATCATAATGCCATAAGACATGGAAACTTTGAGCAAGATAATACTCTATGATTATATGTGATGATCTAGTCATCATAGTCAAAATGGATTTATAAGCATAAAATCCATTAAGATGAGCTATGCACTCAATGTCTCTATGATAAATTCATATAGAAGAGTGTAGAGACAAGTTTTATGCCAAGTCATATAAACCGGAATATATACTCAATTCATATAGAGTGTGTTACATGACGTATAACATCACGAGATAAAGCATAGACATGCTTAAAAAAATGTAGCAAATACATCCGTTATTGCTCAAAACTAGAGCCGGAAAACAACAAAATAAGTCAGCATCGATACTATATAGACATAAATGTCTAAAAACCGAGTATCAAGGACCGGGGCCGAAGCCAAGGCAAGGCTGAGGCCGGAGCCAAGGACATGCCGAGGTCGAGGCCGAGCTAGAATGGAAGCCAAGCCGAAGCAAGGCAGAAAAGGGGCCGGGGTCAAGCATAGGCGGGTGGAAGACTGCCTAGGCCGAGGCCGAGGCAATGCACGGGAGATCCGAGGCTGAGCAAGTGCCAAGGCATGCCGAGGCTGAAGCCAAGGCGTGTCGAGGCAAAGGCAAAGGCAAAGGCCTATGAGGCCAAGGCTTGTATGCTGGAGTCGAGGCCATGCCGGTTACCGAGCTCGTGCAAAGGGCCAAGGGCTGCCTTCGGCCGAAGCCAAGACGTGTCGGGGCGAATGCAGGGGCTTATAGGGCCTAGAGGGGCTGCGGGCCGAGCCATGTGCAGACCACTGCCGGGACCGAGGCCGGGGCAGGGCTAGGTGGGCCGAGTTCAAGCCAAGGTCCGGAGACCGAGGCTACTGCAGTGTTTGGTTGTGGTAGGGCGGAGCTGTTAGCTGAGCCATGTGCAAGCCATGTCAAGGTCAAAACCGAGGTCAGGCATGACGAGCTATGGCGTGCGCAAATGTGCCTAAGCCGAGGCCGGGCAATGTGCATGCATCCGCGCATGTGCTGTAAGCTTCCCGAGACAAGCTGTAGCCATGCTAAGGCTGCTACAGGCATGCCGAGGTGATGCCGAGTGTAGGGTCGAGGCCGAGCAAGCAGGAGGCGTGATGTCGGGTTCTATTAGTGTGCAGATGAGCAAGCGTGCCTTTTTTCTTTCTCACGAGCATAGGCTCGGTTATCTTTGTGATTTCGAGTTAACATCACCAATTAGAATGGTGAACTCATATCAACATGCCATGTAAATGTGTAATGCGATACATTACATTCACATATAGCTATTTAGGAAATCGAACCATGTATGCATCATAAAATTCTCATCCGTTCATTTACTTGAACAATATGGGAGACTTTAAGATTAAATGCCAACGGTTACATCGACGTCTTGACCATAAAAAATGTAACGACTAAGTAGCATTAGTCACACATGTGAGGTCTATGCCTTCACAAAAGAAACGGATTTGTAGTCAATTCGACTGTGAAATCGAAGTCATATACTTCATATTGATCGCAAATTATCTTTTGCTTTTAAAATCCGTAATCATGAGGGTAACACTCTCATCTTCTTCCGTATATCTCTTGTATACATTGACCATATGATTGCATTATTTACAATTAGTGAACCAATGTAGAACCATATCAATGACATGATTCTTTTTTTTTTTCAAAGGCCCTCTTAATCTATTTTTTTCTTCTTTATGACATGGGGGTTTCGAGGCGTAGCCTCTCCCTCTTTTTCTGAACGTGTGACATGAATTTCGTCACTTTTATTTTCATCGTCATTTTATGGCGCATTTTGCGACCAATTTTTCTTTTTCTCAAAAGAACAAGAGGGAATGTACTGAATTTAGGTTGAGACCAAGATTATGGTAACTCAATTCAATATTTATTGTGACAATTTCCGTCACATATGGATGTTACAGCGACAATTTCCATCGCACATCCTGAGTTTGTCCCTTTTTATATAATGTGACTCCCTCAGGACCGTTACAATCATCAATAATATCTTGTCGGAATCGTGACACAATAGTCACAAGGAGTTGTTGTTCACAGTTACATCACAGCCACAAGCACAATTTTGGACAGTAACATCACAGTTACCCTTAAATATTGTGGGTGGGGCCCCTTTGTATCGTCTCGAGAAGCAGAAGAATCTGGATGATGTACCATGGAATTTGAAAGTCTTGGAAAAAAAAAAAAACACAAAAGTCCCAACAATTGAAATTGCAGAAAGCAGGAACTTTAAGAAAAGCTTACTTGCTAGTTCACTAAATGAACTGTGTTTAATATAAATTGCTCTTGAGGACTCGGTTCTGATCCTTGTGCAAATTTGAAATGCTCTTCCATGGTACGTGCAACGAAATAATTCTCGCAATTCCATCGCGATGCGTCGTGCAATAAATTTCATGGAAAAGAAAAATATATTGTTTGTCATATTCACCATATATATATAGCATAAAACTAATATAAGAATCACTGCAGTAACTGTTTTAACCCGTAGGGTAAAACTTTTTAACTGAAGAGGCATATTTACCGTTTTGCCTGGGTCGGATAAAAAAAATCCGGGTTGAGCAGAACCGGGTCGGGCTGTCACTGAGTCAAAGTCCGGCGACGGAGCAAGCGAATTCGGGTTTGGCGAAGCGTCTGTATTCGGAGAACTCGAAGTCGTCCTCTGGGGATCAATGTAAAAACCCATCCCAGAATTTCCCCCAGAATTTTCGAAACAGGTCTGAAAAAGAATCCCACTTAACCAAAATAATAAAAAAAAAAATCGCTTTGCTCCCAAACCACAACCACCCACCCTCTGGAAACAAGGAATAGCATTCCGTATAAAATAACAAAATTTCAAGCAAAAAAAAACTATCCACGGCAACGGCGGTTAACGGCGGTCAATATTGCCACCGCCACCAATTGTCACTAAAATTTAATAGAAGCTTCGATTCGACAATTCAAACAGCTTTCCTCTCTACAACAAACCCCAATCTCAAGCCTAAAGGGGGTTAATTAACGAAAACCCTCAATTCGGCCCTATTCACCAAAAACCCGAGAAATTTCACATTTCAATTCCTCGTTACCTTAATCAAATTGAGCCAAAACCTTCCATGGAATTGTTTGTACGGGAGGAGGCCTTCTTTTCCCGACTGAAATTGGGCCAAGAGGTGGCCGGAGGAGAGAGATCAAGTTCGACACAGTCGAACCTTTCAGCCTTAGCACGCCTAAACGGCGGCGATTCACCTTGAATCACCACCGTAGACTGAAAGAGGGAGGAGAGACGAGCCGAAAGGCACTGGTGGCGCACCGAACGGTAGCAGGACGGCGACGCGGCGACGGAATCTCTGATTAGGCAGTGGGGAGCTCGGGGTCGGGGAGAGAGAAAGGAAAAGATGAAAGAATTTTTTTCATTTTCCGCCGCCCCCCCCCCCCCCCCCCCCCCAATTGCCCTTTCCATTTCCCTTTTTACACTAAAAATGAAATTATTGTTTTTACGTCGCAACTTTTGCATTTTGACTCCGAAAAATATTTCCAAATTACCGACGAACTCGTATTGTCGAACTCTACGACATTGAAACCACAATAGATAATTCCTGATTATCGAGAAAGATTCTGATAATTTCCAAACAAAAATACGTTCGTCGATAACTAGTATAAAACTCCATAATTCAGTAAAATTGAGTTCGGGATGTGACAATCAAAGCGTCATATGGGGCTTGGCAGGTTTGCAGCGCCAATAGAGAGAGGGACGTCGACGTAGGAGATCACTGGTGGCCTCAGGGCACAACCGAGGGTTGGGGCTTGCCGACTTCGAGGAAGAGTGAGGCAAGACAGAGCCTCGTCGGCTCTGGGTCGGGCAGCAAACGACCGATCCAATCTGAAAAGCTTGACCCAGAGGGTTGGGTGCCTAGAGAAAATTTCTAGGTGCCCAAAGCAGAAAACGAAAAAAGTTTCTTTGCCGACAATTTCTTTGTCGGCAGAAGAAAATTTTATGCCGTTTGGGATTTTTAGGGTTCTTGGCTTATTTGCTCAGACACTTTAGAACAAATGCATGCTAACGTGTTTTAGGAGAAAAAAGTAGATGCAAATCGATATTTTATTCATGGATAATGAGCCGTTTATATAGGCATTACATCAAGTATCCCGAAGAATTTGGGATTCCCAATCAACTAAAGATTCTACTAATCTAGTATAATTAAGTCAAGACACCACAGAAATTACGGAATTAACCTTCTTTGAACATTATTATTATTATTATTATTATTATTATTATTATTATTATTAGATGTCAAACTTTACATTGATCGAAAGTAAATAACTACATGAACAAGATCCACCGTCATGGACTACATAAAAACTGAACCATGCAAGACAACCTAAGCTAAACCTAGCTATTGTTTATTGTTAAAAAACCCTAAAGTAAATCTCATCAAGTAATCAAGACCGATTAAACAAAACTAACTTATTCCAAAGCACCCCGGAACGGCCCTATACAGAGTGAGTTTCCCCAAGTGGAGAAACAGAAGTACCCAAACCAAGTTCCTCTCCACAACAACAACATCAGATGATTCACCAAGAGTCAATTTCTTACACACGCTAAAGTACATCTTCCAAACTTTTATAAGGCCCAAATCAGACATATCAAGCTTCCATAAACGAATATCTGGTTATCCTTCAATCCCAAAGCCCTACCCAACTAACATTTCTTAGCCGGTGACACTTTTAGCAAGCCCCACTCATGTGGAAGTGCCTTCTCCAAAGAAAAAAGAGTGCATGTGGAATGACCTCAAAAGACTGATTAACATCTTTGGCTCGTTTAAAATCAATAACCATAATAGCTCCACGTTTGGCACCCGAGAACTTCCACAATAGCAGGCAGTGTAACATTTGGAGTACGAAACTGAGCCAACTAGGAAGCAAGCTCTGATGTTGAGACACTGGAAATGGAAAACTGAAAAGTTGATGGCATGGCCTATAATGGGTTCAAACCACTCCCACTATGTTGTTATGCGATGCAACCTGCCCAACACCATGCCTCACAGAGCCAAGGTTCAGAACTTCAGAAAAATAGGGTTAGGGTTTGGAGTACTGGCAACATCGACACACAGTCTACGCCTCCCTTACAATTGTCAATGTAAATCCAACCATGACCAGTACAACTAGTGTTGGATCTAACACCATCGAATAAGTCACATGTGATTGTATGTTTGTCATTCTTTAACAAATTGTTGAATTTCCCACCTTAATAATTTTAAATTTAGGGAAAACAAAAAAGATTCAAAACAGATTAAACTTTTTGAGAATCCAATGAACCAATTTGTGTAGTCATGTGACTCATGAATGTAGTAATATGATTGCTCTAGATTCTGAACCCAATGTAATCTTTATTTTGTTAATGAAGTTATCTTACTTAAAAAAATTAAAAACTAATGGGTCACTGTTACAAATGAATAAGTATAGTTAGTTGTGATAATATCATAATATATATAGGAAATAAAGTTAAACATTGATAAATAACTTGTTCACATTAATCTTTAAACTTATATAATGGTTGTTGTTTAGCGTTCTTTCTGAAATAGTAAAATGGAATCGGTTTATTCATTTCATTAGAGAATCCCTTTATATAGGGTGACGATTACAATGGTAATAACAATTACAATTATGATAATAATCACTGATTGAAACGTTACATCTGATTAATCACTTATTTTCTAATTCACTATCGTCATTACTTTGACGAAGGCACACTAATGGTATTTTTCTTTAACACTCCCCCTTGTGCCAAGTCAAACGCAAAATGGTGCATAGATCGTTGCTTCATTAAAAGCCTTGCCAAGTAACAAAACCCAGTGTGACAAAATAAAACTTGGTGGAAGGGAAAAAGAGCACAACACACCTTTGACCTTTAAGGATGACGTGTGTGTATTAGACTCCCCCTGAAGTCTATATCTTCCCCTGATCCTTACATCAATCAAGGAAGCTTTGAAAACTTTCGCATTCCTATATTTTTCACATGTTCCTCAAATATTGCTTTGGGTAATGATTTGGTAAACAAATCTGCCATATTCTCCTCAGACCTTACTTGATTCACTTGAATCTTGAGAAGAGCTTGTTGTTGCTGATTACAGAAAAACTTTGGCGATATGTGTTTTGTGTTATCACCCTTGATATAACCTAGGTTCATCTGTTCGATGTAAGTTGCATTATCTTCATAAATGCAAGTAGGCTCTTCAGTGGTAGAACTAAAACCACTAGTCCCTCGAATATGTATAATGATGGACTTTAACCATATACAATCATGAACCGCCTCATGTAGAGCAATGATCTCAGAGTGGTTCGAGGAGGTAGCCACAAGGTTTTACTTGGTTGATCTCCAAGATATCGTCGTGTTCCCAATAGTAAATACATAATTAGTTTGAGAACGACCTTTATGTGGGTCAGAGAGGTACCCAGCATCAGCAAACCCAACCAAAACATTATTTGGGGTTTCTATGTAGGGGGTGGTACTTTCTCTATCTACATTTTCTTTAGGGGTTGCATTTTCATTTGTGGTCCCTCTTGTCTTTATGTAGAGAAAGAATAGACCCAAGTCAATGGTTTCTTTTAGGTATCGAAATATGTTCTTAATACCATTCCAATGACGCTGCGTTGGCGCTAAGCTAAATCTGGCTAACAAGTTCACTGAGAATGCAATATTTGGTCGAGTACATTGAGCTAGATACAATAATGCGCCTATTGTACTTAAGTAGGGAATTCCAAATCCCAATAGCTCTTCGTCATCTTCCTTTGGGCAAAATGGATCTTTTTTTATATCCAAACTTCGACCGATCATGAGAGTGCTAACATGATGCGCTTTGTCCATGTTAAATCGCCTGAACATCTTTTGGACATACGCAGACTGGTGGATAAGTATTCCACAAGCTCGGTGTTCTAGTTCAAGACCTAGACAAAACTGAGTTTTCCCAAGATCTTTCATCTCAAATTCGGATTTCAAGTAGCTCGCGGTTTCTCTTATTTCATTAAGAGTACCTATTATGTTCATATCATCGACATATACAGCTACAATTGCAAATTCGGAACTTTTTTTCTTTATGAATACGGAGGGGCATAGTTCATCATTCTTATATCCCTTCCCAATCAAGTAGTCACTTAGACAGGTATACCACATCCTACCGGATTGTTTCAATCCGTAAAGTGAGCGTTTCAATCTGATTGCAAACGCACTCCGTGGTTTAGAGTCACTTAACTTGGGCAATGGAAGGCCATCAGACACTTTCATATATATCTCGGAATAAGATCCTTATAGAGATATGCTGTAACCACATCCATGAGCTGCATTTCCAATCCTTCAGAAACTACCAAGCTAACTAAGTAGCGGAACGTTATAACGTCCATTACGGGAGAATATGTCTCCTCATAGTCAATAACAGGGCGTCATGAGAAACCTTGCGCCACAAGGCGAGCCTTGTATCTTAGGACTTCATTCTTCTCGTTAAGCTTTCTGACAAAAACTCATTTATGTCCTACAGGCTTTACACTTGGTGGGGTTAGCACTACCGGACCAAATACCTATCTCTTTGCCAGAGAATCTAGATATGCCTGGATTGCTTCTTTCCATTGAGGCCAATCTGCTCTTTGTTGACATTCTGCAATAGAGCGTGGTTCGATATCATCGTGCTCTATGATTTCTTGAGCAACAGTGTATGCAAATACATCATCAATGTACATGGAAGATCTTTCCATCAACTCGTATGCATCCTCATAATCCATTGAGATTTCTTTGTTCTCTGGAATCATTTCAAACATCGGAGCATCCTCCAATATTGATTCATGGACATAATTATAGTCATAGACAATCTCATGGGAGGGATTCTCTACATTGATGATTAATGGATCGGGTTGTCCCTTACTCACCCTCTTTTTTCTTGGGTGAGTGTCAGTCGAACCATGTGGCCTTCCCCTCTTCCTTTGGGTAGCCACGGCCTCAACCACACCTCCACTAAGTGTGGTAGCAATGCCTCTATCTGCGGCGTTGTGCCCCTTTTTGGGGACATCTAACCTTGCAGCCACATTTGCAGCTGGTATATGTGATCTTGTCACTTTAGCAATATCAGAAAACGCATCAGGCATCGAATCAAATACGTTCTGAAGATTGATTATTCTTTTAACTTCACTTTTACATTGTGAACTGCGGAGATCAAAATGAGACTAAGTGGGGACAGACCACGACAATTCCTGTCGTTCGCTTAGAAAATCTTTTTTCTTATCTCCCCCTAACGACGGGAAGACTGTCTCATCAAAGTGACAATCAGCCAATCTAGCGGTAAAAAGATCGTCTGTCAAAGGTTCCAAATAGCGGATAATGGTTGGGGATTCGTATCCAACATAAATACCTAATCGTCTCTGAGGACCCATTTTAGTGCGATGTGGGGGCGCAATAGGCACATGTACTGCGCAACCAAATATGCGTAAGTGTGAAATATTAGACTCATATCCAGTGACCAGCTGGTACGCAGAAATTGGTTGGCTAGCAGTGGGTCTAAAACGAATAAGTAAAGCTGCGTGCAATATTGCATAACCCCAAGCAGATATAGGCATGTTGGTGCGCATAACCAGTGCCCTAGCCACCATTTGTAGCCTTTTGATGGTGGCCTCTGCGAGACCATTTTGTGTATGCACAAGGGGTACAGGATGCTCTACATCGATCCCAATTGACATGCAATAATCATTAAATACTTTTGATGTGAACTCTCCAACGTTGTAAAGTCTTATAGACTTGATAGGGTGATCAGGGTGGTGAGCCCTAAACGTATAATCTGTGCGAGGAGTTTTGCAAATGTAGCTTTTCTTGTGGATAATAATGCGACATGTGACTAGCGTGTCGAAGCAACTACCAGAACCATAAAGTACTTGAATGACCCGTATTCTGGATGGATAGGTCCACATATATCACCTTGTATCCTTTGTAAGAATGGAATATTTTGTTTCATATCTTTAGTATAGGAAGGTCTCGATCATGATTTTGCTATAGAGCAGGCTTTGCAAAACGAGTGATGTGCCTTTGAAATAGTCAATGAGGCAGAGGGACTGATAGGAGCACAAAGTGCTACGTTCTTAATATGTTTATGCCTACATTTATACATTGTTTAGGACTTATTTACTTAAGATAGAGTCATAATATAGAGTCATGAGTATTTGGTAGAGTTTTAATGAAATCGTGCTTAAAAGTAGGAAGTTTACAGAAATTTAACTAAGTGCTAAAAATCGTAGTCTTTAAATGTTTTGTTGTATCTGTAAAGCTTCCATGTTGCGTTTAATGGAATTTTCTTCTCTTATGAGCAGTATATACATTGATGATTGAGCAATGGAAAGAGTTAGAGTAATCAGAGCTAAAGAAGCTGCCGAGAATTGCTATGCAAGATCGGATCCAGTAAGACCCAGGAATTTCCTGGGCACATCACTTGACTTCCAGAATTTCCCCAGAATAGCTCACTTGGAACTAGATGGCGTGCCATATATGAGTGAAAAGATCTCTGAGTCTAGTTTCCACAGAACTTAGGATCGCATTAATAGCTATTTTTTGGAAGAAGTTATGCTCAATTAAAGACACAAAGGTGAATCTGCCGAGAAGAAACCAAGTTTCGGACACAAAGTTAAGCAGTCCATGCTGATAGGCTGCAGTACCAGCCTCGCCGATTTGCAGTCTGTGCCGCTGCGCAGCACTGGCAGCTTGACACCCACGCTGTTGCACAACCTGACTTGCAGCCTGCCGAGACGCGCGAGCATTGACACTCGTGCTCCGAGCCGTATCTGACACATGCCCAGCCGTGTCCAACATTGGCCCAGACATATCCCAGGCGTATCCACCAAGGTTTGGCCTATGACATCATGTATCAAATACGTGTTCGACACGGACACTCATGCTGTCGAGGATCAATGATGCTGACATTTGCGCTGCTACGCTGCAACCAAGCCGTATATGCCGAGGCTCACTTGCGTGCCAGCCTTGCGCGTGTCCTGCTGATGCTACCGAGAAGCTGTCGATGTATCCGATACTGACAGAAACGCTGCCGATCGCCTGCATCTCTGCCGAGGAAGCTTCCGAGAGACCGCAAGATGGCTGCAAGTGTTCCGGCCGAATCCTAGAGCACCAAGGAAGACAAAGACACGTCTAAAACGTGTGAAGCATGTGTGAAGAAACCCTAGGCCGGTCAAACAAGGGAACCCTAGTTCAAGAAGGGAAGAGAAAAGCCTAAACCATATCGGATTAGGAGTCCTTATTGCATGAAGATTTCTATCCCGTTTTGAACAAGGAAAAGTCCCAAACTACACAGCCCTTTTTCCTATATATAGAGGCCGGCACCATGAAGAAAACTGGTCACATCCTAGCACAAAACACAAAGCCATAAGCTCTACCAAAGTTCCCCAAAGATCCTACATAGAATAGTTAGCCGAAACACATCTCCACCACCACCAAAAACTTCCCAACCGTACCTAATCCATCATCATCGGATCAACACGACTTGAAGCATCAAAGGTGTTTGAAAAGTTTGATCTACTCCCTACTTTCGGTGTAACAATTTACTCTTTGTAGTTATGTTTAGTTTTGTCTATGAAACTTGCATGTATTTTTGGTTTCGAATTGTATGTCTATGTATGTTTCGAATTGGAATTTGGTTTTATAAATTACATGTTGAAAACGTATTTGATTCGTTGCTTAGGTTTAGGTTTAACTTTCAGATTGATTAAGTCTTTGCATGTTAACTTTGGAGTATAAACTTGTAAGAATTTGTACACTAGATAATTAGGACAGTAGGTAATGTATGCATGCTTAAGACTTAAAATCGGTTAGAACTAAGGTGAGAACATAAACACCAATCACTAGTTATGTCTTAGAATGTAATCTAAGTGTTAGGTTTCACATGATAGAGTTCGGTTGAGTCATGCTAGTAAGTAGATTTAAATCAACTCGCCTCGATCTAATAACCTTAGAATTTGCAAGATAAATAAGATGATTGACAACCTTACTTGTTTGCTTGTTTTCGATTTAGACTCTTGTGCTTAATTGTTGAAACGTTTAAAACTGGATTAGCATAAACTTTAGGATCGATTGCGAATAGCATGATCTTAAAATATTAGAAGTCTCACAGTTAGTTAAATGGGCGTTTAGCATCTAATTGTAGTCGAAACTGATTAAGTCTATGTTGTGTTTATTACTTGTTCCTTACCTTCTTGTGTGTGAATCTTATTTGTTAAAAGAATTGTGCCGAATGCTTTTGTGTGAAAGATGTCGACTAACTTGTATATATTAGTTTTAGGACTTAAATTTCGTGTCTAGATAGAGGGCAAGTCTGCCGAACCTCATCTAAATCCCCCATGATTTCGTTTCATTATTTGTGTATAATTGTGAATATGTGTTTCTAACCTTTTTACATGTCAGGTACCCTTAATCCCCGGATAGAACGATCCCTACTTACAATATACTACTAACGTCTTTTGTAGGGTATTATTTGCGCGTGTTTCGTAACCCAGGTTATGGCACCCGTCAGGGACATAGCGCATCTGGTGCTTTAGAAGGTAATGGTTGTGTTGAAGCAACACTACGACCGGCAGTTTGCATTGTGTCGGATTTTCGTCCCATTTTATTTTTTCCTCGGAAGAAGGGATGTCTCCGTGTGAGGTCTTTAAAACACGAGCCATCATGTCGCGACCAGGGTGTCCTAGTCGGTCATGCCAAAGCCTGTATGAGTCAGTATCCCAAATTTCTTTGTTGGTGACAGCATAAGATTCAATAATCCGGATGGTAGTGAGATATAATCCATTTTATTGATGCATTAGTTTTTCTAAAATGCGTTTCCTAGCCCCTTTATTACTTGTGATGATCCCTCCAACATAGTCACAGATGTGTTAAAAGGAATTAATTCAACAAATAATTGTCGATTCCTTAAGATAGTGTGAGTAGTCCCACTATCAGCTAAGCACTCTATTTCTCCTTGATACATTCCTACAATTAAATTGGATGAGATTATTAAATAAAGTTGAAAAATATATCTCATATTCTTTAGAGTATTTCAATTGAGGTAGAATGATATGCTTGTCATTCTAATTTTATTTTTCTTTTATCTGCTAGATGTATTGCTTTACATCGTAATAGTGCTATTTTCGAACCATGTATATATAGGGAATAAAATTGAATAAAATTCAATACTTTAGAATAAAATCCGAAATTTATTAATAAGCCAACGATAATCAAATCAAAGTCTTGGACATCAAAATCCAATTCAACAAACCATTATTCAAATAAATTTTAAGACCAAAATAATAGTCTAATTAAAATTAGGCATGCCGCTTTCATCACGTTCTTGGAAAGGTAAATAAATAAATAAATAAAGTAGATCAATCATCAAAGTCTGGAACATCCATAGACTAAGCAGGGTTCATGTTGTCATTGAAGTCTGCAATTGTGAGGTTGACATCAGTGTCATCACCTCCGTCTTACATATAGTGAGCCTCTTGTTCTCTAGACTCCCTATACCTCTTGTAATTGGCTGCTACTTTGTGCTTGCCTGACAGTTCTTATACCAATGCTCAGTAGCTCCACACATATAGCAAGGTTCATTTCCAATTCTCTCCCTTTTGACTGGAGAGTTCTTGGGGGTTTTTTTGCACCTTGGCCCTAGCACCTGATAGGAGCACAATGTGCGACGATATTAATATGCTTATGCCCTCATTTATGCTTCGTTTAACCCTTATTATTGTAAGATAGAGTCATATTTTAGTTTAGTGTCCCTTTGGTAGAGTTTTGGAGAAAATGTGCTTAATTGTCAAAAAAACGACTAAGTAAAGAAATCTGAGGCAAAAGTGCAAAATATATATGTCTTTTTCGTGATTTTGAGCCTCGTGCTAAACTGATCTATCATTTTCCAAATTTGATAAAATTTGTTGTGAATTTAATTGAGAAGCTAAAGTGTATTGTGTCAAAATTTCAGATCAATTGGAGTTCGGGAGGTCACCCAAACGATGGCTGCAACTTGGCAGTTTGAGCAAAGATCACCAGGGACTACCAGGATTTTCCTGGGACTGTGTCCTGACTTCCGGAATTTCTGTGGGACACATCACCAGAGAACGTGCCATACGCCGTTGGAAAGCTCTACGAGTCTAGTTTCTCTGGGACTTGGAATCGCATCAATCAGAGCTCTGAAGAAAAAGGTATGCCGGTTTGAATGCACAAAGGTCAAGTCTGCCGAAAGATGAAAACCTAAACCGAGTTCTACATAGATTTGGCTTACGAATGTGGACTGAATTCCATCCTTTGTGCAATATTTTTGGCTGAATTAATTCATGGAAAACCTAAAGAGATATTGCTCAATTATTCAGTCATTATCCTGGGAATTTTCGGCAGAAAATAGAGGAAGAAAATCGCAACAAATCCTGATCAAATTCGGCAGAATTCCTGTGCACGTAATCCAACTTTCACGGACTCTCCCGGACAGCTCACAATGAATCAGAGTTCGAACCTTATATGGATAGAAAGCTACAGGAGTCTAGTTTCCAACCCAACTGGAATCACCTGAATATCTATTTTCTAGAGAAAGATATTCTATAATCTTCACTCGAAGGTCAAATCTGCCAGCAGGATAAGTTTGAGAAAAACTAGGTTTTGTGAACCCTAGTTGCAGCCACCCTTTGGCCTCTATATATTGGACGATTTTTACACAGAAAAAGGAACTTCTTCTCTCTCACTTTTCACTAGCCAAAACTCTGTCCAACTAGCACCACAAATCTCATACACTTTTACAAGCCGAATCCACCATAGTTCATCACCACCACCGATCGCATATCATCACCACTGAATCCTCTTTGCCGATTCCTCTACAAGGTTTCTTTTAAAGTGTGATTCACTCATCTCTCATGACTTGTAATTTTCTGAATAATTACTTAACTTTGTCTATGAAGTTTGTAAGGATTTGTGGTTTGGTATTCGGTTTTATTAATTTTACATTGGATTTCTGAAATTCTGTTATGTGTTTTAGTTTTCTTTTTGTTTAATTGATGAACATGTATATGACGAATTGATTGTATGGTAATAGGGCAGTAACTTTGTTGTATGATTTGATGATTTTGTTTGGTTTATTTTCTGAATTCGTATGCACAACAAGTTTTAGGGTTAAGAAAAGCTTTAGCTAGGCTGATCTTGGGTTTAATTCTTTATGTTGCCGAATCAATTTATGAAATAATTTATACACGAAGTTAAGTTATTTTGTATTGATATTAAGGGTAGAGTAATTCAGAAAATATGCATGTTGAAGCAAGGTGAGGTGACGCCATACTTGTTGCATGTTTCCAATTTAACTCATTGTGCTTATGTGTTTCTTGGTTTAATTTCTACACGAAGTGTCTTTAAACTGATTAGCACTATGTTTAGGGTTATGCACGAAGCTAATTCTGAATAATTAAGGAGTTTTGAATGATTAGATGAACCACGAAGGGCTCTAGTTATAATTGGAACTAAATTGCATGAAATCAGATTCAATAAAGTTGCTGCTGTATTATTGTCTTTGATCGGTTTGTTATGTGCATGTGAGTTTTTTGTGTGATGTGTATTGTGTGAAAGATGTTGATCACATGTAAATATATAATTTAGGATTTAATTTCTTAAAAATCAGTAGAATATAGAATCAAATTTCAAATCCCCAATATGATTTTGTAATACTTTATGTGATTGAACGCCCTTGATTTCCCCGGACTGAACGATCCCTACTTGTCCTATACTAACGATGACACAAGAGGGTAATATTTGTATGAAGTTATTTTGCAGGTACAATGTGCTTGGATAATAGCTCCATCAGCACCACCATGACCACTAGGACCAACACCACCTTCTTTGTGACATACATTAGGAGGACCTCCACGGCCCATCCCACGGCCTATACCACGACCCATAGGTGCCTTTCCACGTGGTACATTGTGCCCACGTGGGTATGGCTCAGCACGTCCAACCCTCTTTTCTTTGGGGTTTTTTCCACCTTTTATCTTGCCATAGTTAACCTCATGAATTTACTTTGTCCCAACGGGCCTGACATTATTCTTCATAAGAACTTGATCATGCCGCTTAGTCACTTGCAGCATGTTGATCAATTTGTTGAAGGTTGTGATATTTTTCTTGTCCTACTCCAGCCTATACTGGTTCGCTAGTATAAGTGCTAAAGTAGGAAAAGTGGAAAGAGTCTTCTGGATCATATCATCTTCTGTGAGTTCTTTTCTACAGAAACTGAGACGTGCTTTAAAGCGTAACATGTCCTTGTTGAATTCATTAACCCTTTTGTAATCAAGCAAGCATATTTCATTCCACTGAGCAGTCAGTTCTGGGAGTAAAGTGTCATGAATGTTCCCAAAACGTCTCTTTAGGGCATCACACAGTTCTTTGGGTGTTTTCAACTGAAGGTACTCCCAGCGTAAGCTAGAGTCAATATGTCGCCTCAGAAACATTAGGGCGTTTGCTTTGACTTTCGCAGACGGTTCTTCATCCTTAGGGTCGGTGGAGGGTTTGATAGTGAAAGTATAGTCCTTTGTAATAAAGACAGATTCCACATCTGAAACCCAACGGTGGTACTCAATTCCTTCTGAGTCTAGTATTTCAAATTCGGGTCGAGTTGGATCAACCATCTACATAAACTAGAGTGAAGAATATATTAATTATGTAGTCGTAAGACATCCACGATAATTACTTTCTAAGAATTTGAATTAGATTTTGAGACCATAATTCATTGTGGTCACACATTTTTCGATGCTTTGTGAAAATACTTTATCACACGTTAAATTTGTACTGATTTTATAACCCACATGAAGTTTCTTTATCATATGGCATTACACTGAAATATAAAATATGTGAAATAGAATAATCATTCAATATTAACAAAATATAGATAGCATGCTTGATAATTAATTAAAAAAAAATATAGCACACATTATTCGCATATAAAAAACGATATCACATTAATTTCAAAATAACGTATAAATAACAAATATTGCCTACATAAAATTTAATGCTTAAAAGTAGGAATATATATGTATTTATGTAGGCAGTAAAAATTAACAAGTAAAATCAAGGAATCAAATAAACAATCATATTTCACATTTACAATTAATTTCAATAAACAGTATCAATGAAACAGTAATTATTATTATAATTTTTTTTTTACACTACGGTAGGTGTAGAAAAACTAACCTTAATTTACCAGAAATAGTAACTATCCGTTTCCTATTTCGCGGGTCGGATCGAGCAAAAACTGGGTTGAACGGAGCGGGTCGGGCAGAAAATCCGGGTCGAGCGAAACGTCGACTGATCGGGGTGGTTCGGCGTCGGCGATGATAGATTCGAGACGAGCGGTACTAGGTAAGGCGACGTTGGGACCAGAGATTACTGAGTGGGTCGTTGGTCTAGGGTCAAGAGCTCTAGGCTTCGGGTCGAGGTTGGAACCGACGTCGGCGATGATATGGGAAGGGATCGGAGCGACAGCAGCAGTGTGAGGTCTGGAAATCCGGCTGGTGTGCGCGCCGATGTAGGCCTAGCGAGGCTGGGATCGGGCGGTTGCAGGCTTACTACTGTGGCGGGAGAAAAAGAAAAACAAATCTAGGGTGTGATGTTTTTTTTTTTTTTTTTTCCGTGTTGTTTTTTTTTCTTTGGCTAAAAAACTCTAGATTAGGCATCGTGCTGATAACGTGAAATAGTAAAATGGAATCGGTCTACTCATTTCATTAGAGAATCCATTTATATAGGGTGACGATTACAATGGTAATAACAATTACAATTATGATAATAATCAATGATTGAAACGTTACATCTGATTGATCACTAATTTTCTAATTCACTATCGTCATTACTTTGACGAAGGCACACTAATCGTATTTTCCTTTAACACTTTCTAATATATATCAGTATCGGCTAAATACAAACATTTAAAATTTGTTATCAACATACATCGATTATAAAACAATCATCTAATCATATCTTCTCACAAAAAAAAAAAAAAAAAAAACTACTAAAGACAATTTTTCTACACTTACCATTGGTTTCATAGGAGGAAGAAACCAAAAACTTGGTAGGCGACGAGTAATATCATCTTGCACAACAATACTAGCTTTTTGGACATCTTTGATTTTCTCCGTGCAAATGCTTTTTGTAAGTAACTGTTAACAACATAATGTGTCGCACGTGAATCCCAATGATTTGTTTAAAATAAAAATAAAAACTCTAAAATAAGATTAAAATATTTAAAAAAAATATTTAAAAATTTAAATAAAGCCATAAATTATCAGTCCGTTTTCATTAATATGACAGGTTTGCTCACGCTAGGAAAACTAAACCAATTTTTCTTTAGACAAACTACTGATAGGTACCTAAAAATAATTTGTTTTACAAATAGGTCACTTACCATTTTTCCTATACAAATTAGGACTAAATTTTACAAATAAGAACATTATGCCCTTATTTTATGTTTTCTTAGGTTTTCTTTCAAGTTTTCTTTATTTTACATTTCGACGAAGCGTGGTGGGCCTATAAATTTGTTTATTTAGCATATTACAAATATATAATCAACTCTCTATACTCGAATGTAAGCAGTTAATTTAGTCATTAATTATTTCCTCTCAGCGATTAAATTATTTATCAAATATTAGAGAAACTGAAAAAGAATTAGAAGAAAAGAGAGAAGAATTGAAAAAATTAATAATGCTTAGAGAAATGCTTAATAGAAATAGGGGAGATTATTGGGATTTAGTGTTTAGAGGAACAAAAACTATCTATATTCTAGAGGCACAGATTGCATATCTTAAGCAAATATATCGTTGGCAACAAAAACCACTTGACATTTTGAGCAGAGGTTAGATCCGCCCTAGTTGGTATCAGGGCCTGTTTTGCTCAAAAAACAGGTACAAGAAAAGACTTATGCCACAAAGTTGGCTTCTCTTGGCTAATAAATGAGTGTCAAAACTCAAGAATTATCAAACCTTTTGCATTGAGAAAGAGTGACAAGTGGAAATTGTGTTTTCACACAAGAGACATCCAAGAAAATCAATACTTCATTGAATACGATTGTAGAGTTCTAAACACACTATACGACGAGCATATTTATCGCCAGAAAGAGATAGGAGTAGAAGAACTTGATCCTTCCAGACCAAGCGTAATTGAATTTCTAGATCATTTATCTAGAGATAAAACTTCTGAGAAAGTAACAGAACAACTTGAGAGATTTAATCTTAGAATTAATCAACTCAGAGAAATACAAGCAAGGTTATCTTGCTAATAACATTCATCAACAAGCAGCTGAATTGAGGGAAACTCAAGAAAATTTGAGAAAACTTTTAGAAACTCTTATCTCCAGGATATGATGAAGCAAAAAGTAGAACTAAAAGTAAAACAGGAAGACGTAAAGGCTTTAACCCTTTATCTTCCTACATAAAAACTTGCTGAAAATGTAGAAACAATAATACATCAGCAAAATTATAGCAATACCTATCTCCAAAAGATAGGAAAAGACATAGAAGAACAATTTCAAGAGATAAATGCAAGAATTTCAAATCTACAAAAGAGTGCAGATAAAATGAAATAAATTACTAATGTTGAAAGAATCAACGAAAAAACACTAGCACAGACTGCAGCTAGCAAGATTATCATACCTTCACCAAAGGTAGAAAGTGGTTTCAAATTTCATGAACCTAAATTACTCGTATGGAAAGAACCCAAAACTCCCAAAAGGGATATAAAGATGCTGAGTAGAATACTCAGTAAAAGACATGTTGTACTCATACAGCTCATAAATGCTCAAAAATTTGAGTATAATGAAATTGAATCTAGCGTGAGAAACATCCGCACCTAGATTTAGATTCAATGAGATCTACAAGAAAGGATCTTTTATCTTGGATTCTCATAGATTCTAGATATTAGAATTAACAATCCCAACAACCGGTGGTGAAACGGATATCAGGTTAATCACTCCAAAAGAAGTGAGTGAAGCTTTCCAGAAAAAATATTCCTACATGCATATTGGTGCAGTTCAAGTATCAATAATACTCTTAGCAAGAGATGGGATAGATTGTTCAGTCCTGTGCATCTTACAAGATGACAGAATAACAGATTTCAAGAAGAGTCTGTTAGGGAGAGTTGAAGCCTCACTGTGCAACCAGGTTGCATATTTTAATGTCTTCACAAACTTCACCACTCATCTGAGTGACGTAGCCCATTGTTTGAGATTGAGAATTAAAATAGATGCGATTTCCATGAAGAAACGCATGATGGAACTAGTTATTGATTATAGGATTTATTACAAGTTTATGAGTTCCAACGTGACACCAAACACTAGGTTCCTAAATAGCCCTGGCATCACTACATTTGTCCTCACCAATCCGAAAAATAATTCTCAGCAAAAACATGTCACCAAATGGTATGAAGCAACATTCCCAAGGGAATGAATTTTAGCACCTCCTGAGAGACAAATACAGAGCTTGAATGCATCTATTTATGAAGACATTGGAGGAAAAATATGTCTTCAGATTCATAGGCATTCATTTGCTAATTATGAATAAATAAGCACTTTAGGATCATTTCCTGAAGAGTCTTTTGAAGAAGATTCAAAAAGGCCTATAAGAATGCTTAAGATAGAGGGATTAATAGAGCTGTGTGCACAAGCAGAGACTTGTGATTCCATAGAAGGATTAGAAGAAATCATGAAGAAAATTTCTTTAATCCAAACCGGAAGAAATAAAAGAAAAATACTACCGTATCAGGCTGCCAAAGAAGAACCAGGTGAATCGTCCATGAATGTAGAAATAAGTAATAGCCAATCGATACCCCAAGAAGGGCATACTATCATCCAAAACATCACAAATAATCCTACTAAGATCATTAGAGAAGAAAAGATCAAACTTCCTAAAGGGCAAGTGCCTACAGGGAAGAGTGGAGAGCGGAGCTCTCAGAAATATATTCCTACATAACCAAAATGGGGACAAGCAGTCTCTGAAAGAGGTGTCTATCTAGATCTAGATAGAGTAGGAGACAAAAGAAAAGTCATAGACGACTGGGTCACAAGATTGAAGCTGACCCAAGCGTTAATTATGTCCAAATACGCCTATGAGGATGCTCATGCATACTATGAGTCGACCTTAACTGGAATAGTCCAGAAATGGTACAGTTCCTTTAAGAGAAGCTCTAAATGGGCTGATTGGGCCGCCAAGGTAGCTCAGACTAATAATCTATTGGATTTTTCTATTCCCATATATGCACAATTTTGTGAAGATATAATAGGGCATAGTGAGCAGTCTAAAGAAAGAGCTAGAGCAAATATTCAAAAACTGAGTATCTGCAACATGAGATACTTTGAAGAATATACAAATGAATTCCAGAATTATTTATGCACGATCGGAGATTTAGAAAATGATGATCTTGTCAGAACATACTACAAAAAGTTACCAAAACCCTGGAATAATGTAGTAGTACAGTCTCTTGAAGAAAACCCCCTCCAGTATTTTACTGTTAGAGGAATAGCGGAAAGAGTGAGAGATCTCTTAACAAACCAATGCACGGAGAATCAAAAATCAAGAACTGCCAAAAAACAACTCAGAGAAGTTGAGAACATGTGTCCAAAAATAATGGATACTCCAACGCAGTGGGGATGCCATCTCTACACTGATCGGAAGAACAACAGCAAGTTCAGAAACAAAAAATACAACCGCAATTTTACTTCTAAAAAGAAGTATAAGTTGAGAAAGAGTTTTGAACGAAACAAAGAAAAAACATCTCCTAGAAAGAGATTTTTTAAGAAAAAAACAACCAAGGCAGAATTCTTCGAGAGAAACAAAACCCTGCAGATGTTGGCTTTTTAAAGCCGGATGACATTATGCGAACGAATGTCCTAAAAGAGAACAAAATATCTTCTAAAGCTCTCATAGCAGAATATGATGAAGCTATAGATTACGCAAACCTAAAAGGTTTCGAAGTAGCCTATTCTGATGAAGAGAATGAATCGATATATTCTCTTGAGTATTCATCAGAAAGCGATACAGAAAGCACTTCAGACAGTTCTGATGAAGAATATGAATATCGTCCCATATTCATATTAAAAATCCAAAATTAGAAACAAGAAAAAATTGATAGCATCAATGTGTTTCAACCAAAGCTAGGAACCTTCACCTGTGACTATTGTAACTGCTACGATAATAATACAGTACCCATGATGCACTAAAAAAGAAACATATCATCGAGAATGTTTCATAGCAGAACTAAGAAGGAAAACAAAAGAAAATGATGCACATACATTGGTAGACCAAGAATATCATATGCTCCATGATCAAAACTAAAAGCAAAATCTCAAGGATAACCTCAAGAAAATGTAGTTAGTAACTTCATTAAGCCAGAAAACAGTAGAAGAATCAGAAAATGATTCTCCTCAGAAAAATGAAAGGAATATCAATACTTTCATAGAAATTACTAAGAGTACAATCAAACCAGTAAAACAAGTTCAGACGAGTATATACAGCAACTACCTCACTGTTGGCCTAAAATTTCTCAATTATAAAAAGTATCATCTACATGCATTTGTAGATACCGGTTCATGATACAGTTTAGCAAAAATATATGCTATTCCTGAAGAACACTGGGAAAAGTCTGAAAAAAGTGTTACTGGAATTGGGATGGGAGATAACGAAATGTTTATGAATCATTTTGCTAGAAATGTCCGAGTTTCATTAGGAGGAGGAACCTTTATCTTCCAAAGACTCTGGCAATGTAAAGCTCAAGGTGCTGATGTGCTAATAGGAAATGACTTTCTACTTCAACAAAAAATAGTGCAAACCTTCGAAATGATAGGGTTTGAAAAGAACAACAAGATCTACTGGGAATCTAGACTTCTTGATGCTGTTAGTATTGCAAGTAAAGGATTCACAGAACAATATCAGAAGTCGCAAGCAAAGCATGGTGATCATAAACCACCTTTTAAACCGGTTGTACAACCAGTTTTGACATTAAAAGAGTACCAAGAAATCATACCAAACGAACCAATGAGTTCAGAAAACTCAGAATCAGAGGTAGAACCTCAATATTCAGAGAGCTCAGATGGTGAAGAAGAGTTCATCAAAGAACACAATCTAAAAATATATGCTAACAAGATAGAACAAAAGAAAGTTCCAAATCTTGTTGAAATAGAAAACATACTGAAACCTATAATCAGTGAGGATCCCCAGCTATACTGGGAAAGAGACCCGGTATATTGTTAGCTAAAAATGCATGATGCGAATGCAATATGTCATGTCAAAGTCATTCCTCATTACAAGGATGAAGATAGGAAATAAATGGAAAGTCAGATTCAAGAGTTGCTTGAAAAAAGACTAAGTAGACCCTCAGATAGCCCTCATCACGCTCCAGCATTCTTGGTTAGAAACCAAGCAGAGCAATTAACAGGAAAAACAAGAATGGTAATAGATTACAGGGATGTCAATAAGAAAACAGTCAAATATGGCTATTAAATTGCACAAGTAAGAGTTCTCATCAACAGATAGAAAGGAGTCAAAATCTTCTCAAAGTTTTATGCAAAGTCAGGCTTTTGGCAAGTTAGGATGCACCCTGATTTCATTGCCTTAACAGCCTTTGGAACTCCTCAAGGACACTACGAATGGCTGGTAATGTCATTTGGACTTAAACAAGCACCATCTATTTTTCAAAGAAAGATAGATAACATTTTTAAGCCATACTCAGACTTATGTATAGCTTACATTGATGACATTCTTGTCTTCTCTAAAACTATGAATGAGCATCTGAGACATCTAGAGAAAATTTGCAAGCTTGTATTCCAGAAGGGGATCATCCTTGGACAAAAGAATATTCATCTCATAAAAGGAGAAATAGACTTTCTTGGCATACATGTCAAAGATGGAGAAATTCGTCTTCAAGAACATATTGTGAAGAAAATTAGCCAGTTCCCTGACAATATCCCAGATGCAAAATCTCTTAAGGGATTTTTTGGAGTTGTTAACTTTGCGAGAGATTTTATTCCTCAGGTGAGTGGACTCATTGCTCTTCTCTCTCCGAAGACTTCAAAAAGGAAATGGTCCTTTACAACGGATGATAGAAACACCGTTAAGAAAATTAAAGAACTCATAAAGCACCTCCCTCGTTTACAGCTACCAGAAGAAGGAGACTTGATCGTTTTGCATACTGATGCAAACGATTATTACTGGGCAGGAGTAGTTTTGGCGGTCACGCCAGATACAAATCAAGAAAAGATTTGTAAGTTCTTGTCGGGAAAATTCAATCCTGCAGAATTAAATTACTCCACATGAAATAAAGAAGTACTAGCCTTGATAAAATCCATTAAGGGTGGTGCAGAAGTCTTTTTGGGAAATAAGTTTCTAGTTAGAACTGATAACAAAAGAGTGAAAAACTTCAAAAATTATATATTGACAGATGCACACTACCAGATACGGAAGAATAGCCGACGAAAAAATTTTCGTCGGCCATTTTTTTTTTTCGTCGGCTATACCCTCTGCCGACGAAAATTTCGTCGGCCATAAGTCGTCGGTAATACGCCGTCGGTAATACCAATGGCCGACGAAAAAAAAAATTTCGTCGGCTATAGTTAAGTATGGCCGACGAGTCAAAAAATTCGTCGGGCAAAGGTGGGTGAAATAGCCGACGACTTTCGTCGGGTATTTTTGAGTATGGCCGACGAAATCCATTAAGTATGGCCGACGATTTACTAAAATTTCGTCGGCTATGGTGTTTTAACTATACCCGACGATTTACCAAAATTTCGTCGGCTATGATGTTTTAACTATAGCCGACGATTTACTAAAATTTCGTCGGCTATGCTGTTTTAACTATAGCCGACGATTTCATAACATTTCGTCGGCTATGGTGTTTTAACTATAGCCGACGATTTAATAAAAGTTCGTCGGCTATGGTATTTTAACTATAGCCGACGATTTAATAAAATTTCGTCGGCTATTTCCTCGAAATATATTACTATTTTTATAGGTATTAATTACTTATAGCCGACGAAATAAGGCACTTTTCGTCGGCTATACAAGTTATAGCCGACGAAAATTGGTAAAATTCGTCGGCTATACTTGTTATAGCCGACGAAATAATGCAAAAATCGTCGGCTATTCTTGCATTTGGAAAAAAAAATTAAATTATTTTCTAAATTACCATTCCAAGCAAGCTGCAAATCACAAAAACAATTCATGCATTTGTACCAACAAGAAACACGTCTAAACACCATTTTTATTAAATTCGTTCCAATATACATAAAATATAATCCTAATTATCCCCTAAACTACTAAAGTCTAGGATATCATCTACAGCATCAGGCGCATCATCCTGCTGACCGAACTCGGGAGGGTGAGGCATTGGAGGCTCCACTAACTGCTGAAACGGGAGCGGGGGTGGACGGCCTTCTTGTTGTGCCGCGAACATCTCATAAATCCACTGTTGCTGGCCGTCGTTGTTGTATTGCCGAATTCTGGCGCACTCAGCATTCCAACGGACCATATCCAACTGATACTGCTGGGACTGATATTGTCTGCGGCGCAGCTCCTCTACTGTCTGGGACGAGGTCGCCAATTCTGCGGCCAATCGCTGCACTTCTCCCCTCATATGTTGGGTCTGGCCGCCTCCCTTCTTTTGACCTCCCTTAGTGGTCTTCAGGAACCCTTGTCCAGAACCTCCTAAACCCCGGCAGTAGTACTCGTTGGACTGGTGTGGGAAGGCTGCGTTGAACATCCTCGCCGCCGTTTGGATATTGGTGCGGTCGACCTGGCGCACGGCTTCCTCCAAATCTGCCTCTGAGATGTCCGGTTGTGTCTCCCGAACTATTTGCTGGAGCACCTCTTGTTCGGCCTGGGTCACCCGCTCCTAATTGGACGGGGAAAAAAAATTAATATTCTAACAAATGGATAGTTAAGTAAAATTAATAATTTAAATTTTAAAATCATAATGAACGACTTACGAGATCGTCTGTCGCTTGTGGATAAGCGATCTTGAACGTCTCCACGTAGGGGTTGCAATCAGGATGATCTCTTAGCGCCTCCTCCTGATATTGTGCAAACGGCTTTGAACCGCCGTGATGGAGGATTGTGTTACGGCGGCGGTTCTCCGAGTTTATCCGAGACCGTTCCTTCAAACAAATAATAAAATATTAGAAAAATGCATCAAAAAATATAACTGAAATAATTATAAAATATTTAAACTAATAATTAAAATTTTAATAAAATAAACATTTATAATGAAGTTTAATATTTACCATCATAGCCGGGTTGTCGAAGACTACGGTCCTCAACCAACGCCACTCGTACTCCCTGAACATGAACTCTCTGGGAGTACCCATACGACCACGGTTGCCGTACTCGTTATAGTGGGAACGGAGCTCGTTCTTCCACTCTTTGAACCTACGAAGAAAACAAAAGTGCATTAGAAATATTATTAATATCATAAAATATTTCTAATTATCAAATAAGACATTCCCAACGTACCTCGAGCTCTGTTGGGAGTCTGCCCAACCCCGCTTGTGTTCCGCAACCACAAAGTATGTCTGAAAGATAATATTTTATTAGTTTTATAATTATAAAAATACCGAAAATTTTTAAATATTACGATAACTAAATTAAATTTTTTTATTTACTCACCGACGCGGCGTTGTTCAACTCCATCTTGATTTCTTCGGGCACATCAGCCCACCGAGCCCACAACATAGGGACTCTGTCCCTAATGAGTGCACCCACGCAACCCGAGTAGTCGCGTTTCTTTTTCGCCCCAACCTCCTGATCAGGAGCTTCGTCAATCTGGATCCTCCCGCTCCGTTCAACCGTTCTCCTGAGCGTCTCAAAACTGATGACACCTCTGGTATTCCTCTGGGTTGAACTGCTAGCGCCTGTCCATATCACATAAACGACGATTGGTTAATAAAATTAAATATTAGTGCGTTAATTTTAATAAAATATTTAATTAATAAAATCGAATGTTACCTGAACCCGATGATTCGGTTGCCGTCGACTTTCCTTTTCTCCTCGCCGAAATCAGGAGGTCAGGGCTCTCCCATGGCTGCTGCTGGTATGCCTCCGCAGCACTCACGAACTGAGGCATATCAGGCCACTGGGGCCGACCCTGATAGTCGACCTCGGGTATCGCAGGAATGTTGTATGGGAGGAAGAGCTGGTTTGGGAGAGTAGGCCCCTCAGTCGAGTCACCAGCAGACTGAGTCGGACTCGGCATCGGCATCGGCTCCCGATGAACCTCAGGCATACGAACCTGAGGAACGTCGGCAGCTATCTCCTCGTGAAACAGCTGCCGACTAAACCTCGGCGCCACAGAGGGACCGACATTCGGAAGTGAAGTGCTCGACGGCCGCCCCGCCTGGAGAAGGGTCTGGTGCCGAGCACTCACACTCCGCCGCGGCTGGGCTGCATCCACACTCCTCCGCGGCTGGCTGGTGGTCCTCTCAGGCTGGCTAGCCGTCCTCTCGGAGTCTGGGGAACCCGCGGCATTTCCAGAACCGGCGGCATTTCCAGAACCTCTAGATCTAGAACGACGACCTCCGAACAACTGCCTAAATGCATCGGCCATCTAAAGCCAGACGCATTAATACATTAATTAATATTAAATTATATTATATTAAATAACAAATTCTAATTAATATAATACCCAATAATACTAACATATTTTAATATTTACCGATTTATATAATAACCAATTTATACATATAAATTATACAATTACACCTAAATTATATACAATTAAAATAAATTTTACAAAAATTACCTAAATTAACATAAAAACCTAAAAACTACATACATTAACATAAAAACCTAAATTATAACTAAATTAACATAAATACATAAATTATACCTAAATTAACATAAATACATAAATTCTACCTAAATTAACATAAATACATAAATTATAACTAAATTAACATAAATACATAAATTATATCTAAATTAATATAAAAACATAAATTATACCTAAATTAACATAAATACATAAATTAACATAAATACATAAATTATACACAAATTAACATATAAATACATAAATTATACCTAAATTAACATAAATACATAAATTAACATAAATACATAAATTATACACAAATTAACATATAAATACATAAATTATACCTAAATTAACAATTATATCTAAATTAACAATTATATATAATTTATTAACCATAATTTAATTTATTAATAATTAAATAACAAAAAAAAAAAAAAAAAAAAGGGGGCCGGCCGGTACCGAATCGGGGAGGAGGAGGAGGGGGAGGCGGCCGGAACAGAGAGGAGGAGGAGGAGGGTCGGCCGGGGCTGCCGGAACAGGGAGGAGGAGGAGGAGGAGGGGCGGCGGATCGAACCAAGGAGGAGGAGGAGGAGTCGCCGGGCTGCCGAACCAAGGAGGAGGAGGAGGAGGCGCCGGGCTGCCGGAATAGGGAGGAGGATCGACGGATGAAGGAGGGCCGGATTCGAGGAGGATAGGGAAAATCGGGCAAATGGAGGCTAGGGTTCGGCTGCATTTTACTTATACCCGATAGTATAGCCGACGAAATCGCTTTATTTCGTCGGCCATGATATAGTATAGCCGACGAAATAAAGCAATTTCGTCGGCCATGATATAGTATAGCCGACGAATACAGTGATTTCGTCGGGCATACTATGTCATAGCCGACGAAATGATTTTTCGTCGGCCATGGTATGGCATAGCCGACGAAATTACATAATTCGTCGGCTATAGTCTTCGTCCCTCAGAATCCGTCCGATCTCCCCCATCCAACGGTGGATAATGGGAAGGCGCGGATCACCAGACTTTAGCCGACGAAATATAACTTCGTCGGCTATACTTTTGGTCAAACTACAAAGTCAAACCTCTAAACGCTGTAAAACGGAAATTGGGCCGTCTAAATGACGTTTTTTGGCCTGACCTTCAACAGAGAATAGTTTCAGATCGATGCGACGCATCTAATCGTATAAAAATTTCCCCCAAAATATTTACCGACCGTCAGGCTACCCATAGGAAAACGGGAGTGAAAAACAGCAAACCGCAACATTCGGGACACAGATTTTGTCGGAATCTTCCCATTTTTCAACCGTAGCCGTATTTCAATATTTCGGTCATGTCTTATTTCACGACACATTTGCATTTGAAGGGTCTACGTATAGTAGGTATTTGAAACTGTACATTCAATTAAACACTTAGTAAACAAGTTAAGGAACATTAGTGCATATATTCCGATTTTGAATCTCAAAGTTTGGAAAATCTATTCCAACCGTCAGATATCACCGTTAAGGTTAAATACATGTATGAAAAAAAATCCAACTACATCTGACAAAGTTGAAGGCTCGATCGGGACGGTCAAACCGCAAAGTCAAACCTCTAAACGCTTTAAAACGGAAATTGGGCCGTCTAAATGACGTTTTTTTGCCTGACCTTCAACAGAGAATAGTTTCAGATCGATGCGACGCATCTAATCGTATAAAAATTTCCCCCAAAATATTTACCGACCGTCAGGCTACCCATAGGAAAACGGGAGTGAAAAACAGCAAACCGCAACATTCGGGACACAGATTTTGTCGGAATCTTCCCATTTTTCAACCGTAGCCGTATTTCAATATTTCGGTCATGTCTTATTTCACGACACATTTGCATTTGAAGGGTCTACGTATAGTAGGTATTTGAAACTATACATTCAATTAAACACTTAGTAAACAAGTTAAGGAACATTAGTGCATATATTCCGATTTTGAATCGCAAAGTTTGGAAAATCTATTTCAACCGTCAGATATCACCGTTAAGATGAAATACATGTATGAAAAAAAATCCAAGGTTATCGGACAACGTTAAAGGCTCGATCGGGTCGGTCAAACTGCAAAATCAAACCTCTAAACGCTGTAAAACGGAAATTGGGCCGTCTAAATGACGTTTTTTGGCCTGACCTTCAACAGAGAATAGTTTCAGATCGATGCGACGCATCTAATCATATAAAAATTTCCCCCAAAATATTTACCGCCCGTCAGGCTACCCATAGGAAAACGGGAGTAAAAAATAGCAAACCGCAACATTCGGCACACAGATTTTGTCGGAATCTTCCCATTTTTCAACCGTAGCCGTATTTCAATATTTCGGTCATGTCTTATTTCACGACACATTTGCATGTGAAGGGTCTACGTATAGTTTGTCGATAGTGATAGAAAATGGAAACAGCTCTGTTTTTGTTTTTTTTTTAATCATAGCCGACGAAATCAAACCTAGTATTCGTCGGCTATTGTTTTGTCGTTTTCTGTTAAAAAATTATGGCCGACGAAATATATAATGTTCGTCGGCCATTGTTCGTAATATTATTATTTTTTTAAAAACTTATGGCCGACGAAATAGTTAGTTTTCGTCGGCCATTGTTCGTAAAATATTTTTTTTTAATAAATTATGACCGACGAAATAATTAGTTATCGTCGGCCATTGGTCGTAAAATATTTTTTTTTAATACATTATGGCCGACGAAATAATTAGTTTTCGTCGGCCATTAGTCGTAAAATATTTTTTTAATACATTATGGCCGACGAAATAATGCATTTTTCGTCGGCCATTCTCTGAAAAAAAAAACCTAAAAATCAGTGGTTTTACACCTCTCCTATTTCGATGTCCTGCTCACATATAACCAAAATTGAACATAAAAAATCAGAAACCCAACAGTCAACATATTTCAAATTTTTATTTAAGGGGTTTGGAACCCAGCCTAGCTGGGAGGCTCATCCCCACGCCCGGTCATTAGAAATGAGTTGATTACAAGTGAAAGAATTACATCATTTAAATTACTTAATCCGTCGGATTGTAATCGGAATCATCGGATGAGTCTTCTTCGGTTTCGGAATTGCTCGATAGGGGTAATCTATGTCTTTCCTCACCACTAGAGTCCTCGTTAGTTTCTTCAATTGGATCAACATCAACAAGCAGTGGCTCTTCACGTCGAATTCGCACCGGCGTGTCTAGACGAATAAAAGAGGAGTCAGGAATACCGTTTGAGTTGGGCTCTTGATACGCGGTGCCCCCTTCCTCGTTCTCTTCGGCCACTCTAAGTGTAGACGCCCGGTAAATGTTGCGATGGTGGATAGTGTTGACTACTTTCCACGGGTCACCCTTGGCGAGATCATCAAGATAAAACACTTGTTTCACCCATGTGGCTAAAACGAACGGGTCGTCCTCATACCATGATGTACTAGTGTTCACAGAACTTACGCCGTATTGATCGGTTTTCATGCTCTGCGGCCGTGTGTCAAACCATCTACACTTGAAAAGGTGCACTTTCATGCCTTCCCCGTAATGCAGTTCCACAACCGAATGGAGAACACCGTAATAGTCAACTCCACCATCCCCACCATGTGCCATAACCCCTGAATTTTGTGTTTTCAGTCTGAGGTCTCTCTCTTCACATCGAAATAACACACCATTCACCTTGCACGTCGCATAAACTTTTGAATAGACCGGCCTCCTCGCTAAAAGTCTGAGTTCGTGCGACCAATTTGGGTGATTATCATTTGCAATAAGGTCCATCTGCAACCATCAGAATCAACTATAAATATGAATAAATATACACAATAATATATGAACACGTATAAAATAGTGTTAAAGGTACGTACCCAGCGGCCGAAATACTCTGCGAATGTCTGGTTGTGGTAATCGCGATCACTTGCTACTCCTTCACAGCGTAGATGTATGTCCTTCCAAAACTGAACTTCTGGACAGTTGATTAGTACCCACCAATGTGCAATGGCTACCTCATAATCTTTCAACTTATAGGAAACTGGCATGTTTCCACCGAGTACAACATCGTCGGAGAGTATGGAAAGATTGAACTGTGAAGGTACATCTTCCGGTATGCTTTCCTGTAACGCTCCGAAATACAGCTTCATGTAGGTAACGCACTCGTGCGCAATATATGCTTCAGCTATACATCCTTCAGGTGCGGATCTGTTTTGGACAAAACCACCGTATTGTCCAAGTTGCCTATAAATCAAGTTTTTAAAGTGTTATGATAATACATTAACACTATATCACATATATTGATGAGGAAATTAACATAAGGTGTAAAATACGTACCTTTCCATCGGATACATCCAAGTGAAGTGCACAGGACCGGTAAGCAACAACTGCCGAGGAAGATGGATCATGAGGTGAGGCATGATGTCGAAAAAATTTGGAGGAAATATCATCTCAAATTTACACATGATATGAACGATGTCTTGTTGCATTTCCCGGAGGTCAGATTTTCTCACTTCCCGTGTGCATACCTTCTGGAAAAATCTTGCCAACGCTACTAACGGCTCCACAACGTGACGGGGAAGGAACGGTCGAATGAAAACAGGGAAGAGACGTTGTAGCAGGATATGATTGTCATGACTTTTCAACCCGTACAGATTGTTGCATTGTCTGTTGACACACTTGGCTATATTTCCAGCAAAGCCTGAAGGATACTTGGCCCGACTTATCCAATGCAAAATTTCTGATTTATGCTCAGGCTTGACGGTGTAAGGAGCTCGAGGCATTTTTCTCTTCCCTTGTTTCAACCATAGTGGTTTTCTGATATTCATGTTTTGCATATCAGTGCAAGCCTTAGGACCGTCTTTCGTCTTCCCCTCCAAGTTCAGCGTTGTGCCCACCACACTTTCAGAAACATTTTTTTCTATGTGCATAACGTCTAGGAAGTGTCGGATCAACAACTCACACCAGTACGGGAGTTCCCACAATATGCTCCTATGTGTCCAGAATTTGTACTCCTCAGGCCTTTCAGGTATTTCCGCTACAATATCGGGATGATTGCTGAGGGGCCCAAAATCGTACTCATTAAGTCTTGCTAAAATTTCTCTTCCTGTCCATCTTCTGGGAGCACGGCCGTGTTCTTCGGTTCCATCAAATGCGGCGGACTCGTAACGCCAGTGGTGATCCGCCGGAAGGAACACACGATGACCCATTCGGCATATCTTGTTGCAATGAGGGGTGCTCCCATAATCGGTGAGGCACTCTGGACAAGCCTTGTATCCCCTGACAACGCTGCCCGACAACATCCCATAAGCAGGAAAATCACTGATGGTACCAATAACCATGGCATGCATCTGGAACGTCTCCTGCTTGTACTTGTCAAAAGTGGGATGACCAACGTCCCACAATACCTTAAGCTCTTCAGTCAATGGTCTCATATACACATCGAGACATTTCCCTGGGTAACCAGGCCCCGGAATCAACAACGTCAACATATTATATTCCTTCTTCATGCACATCCACGGAGGAAGGTTGTAAGGTACCAAAACCACCGGCCATATACTGTATGAAAGACTCATGGTGCCGAAAGGGTTGAACCCGTCAGTTGAGAGCCCGAGCCTGACGTTTCTGACATCTGACGCAAAATAAGGAAACTCATTGTTTATATGCTTCCAAGCCGCTCCGTCAGAGATGTGTGTCATGATATCTGCGTCTCCCGCGTCCCGCTCACCGTGCCACCTCATAGCTTTTGCGGTGGTTGCTGACATGTACAACCGCTCAAGCCTATCTCTCAACGGAAAATACCGAAGCACTTTCACAGGTTTCCTATTGCCTGCTCCCGTCAACTTATATCGGTCAGACTGACATATCGGACATGCGTCAAGGCTAGCAAGGTCATTCCCTTCTGCATCTTTACCCCAGAAGAGAACGCAGTCAAATGCGCATGCATGGATCTTAATGTAGGAAAGCCCTAGATCTTTGAGGATACTTCGGACCTGACGGTGATTGGTAGGATTACGATGACCCTCCTCCAACAACGAAGAAGTGTACTGTAGATATTCATCTACTTGCCTGATAGTCGATTTTGTCTCGACTTTAATCCTCATTACCTCCATCACACTTTCAAGAACTGTCTTCTCAGAACTTGAACACACAGGGGTCTGTTGCAATGCAATCAGTTTGTTGTACTTGTCAAAGGCAGCAGTGTTGACAACTTGTGGGAACGGCTGCACCGGGTCCTGCATATATTGTTCCCCATGTACACCGCTTTCAAAAGGAAACACGTCGTTGACGAATGTCATTGTTGGATCGTTGGATGTACTACTACTGCCCGCCTCAAAATACTGCCCATGATCATGCGATCCATCTAATGATGGCTCACCGTGATATATCCAACGTGTGTACTTCGGCCAAAACCCATTGCTCTTTAGGTGCTCCCATACTGTCCTAATCGGAAATCGACACATATCACTGCGACACTTACATTTCTTGCACGGGCAATAATGGTACGGTCCTTTTGCATTTTCTTCGACGAACTGCATAAAATCCACAACTCCTGTAGTGTATCGTCGGTCATGCCTTGGAAGCGAAATCCAACTCTTATCTCGATCCATATATAGCCTGATAATAATATATATGTATAACTTTAATTAATAATAAATTAATTAACACATATATATTACAATATATATTATTATCAACATCAACTCATATATATATATACCATTAATTAACAACCATTATTTAAGTTCATTACACTATCAACAACCATTAATTAACATATTTATATATATTTTAACACTAATTAAAATAACATTATTAAATTAAAACACATAATTATACTCTAACTGAAAATCAACTCAACTACAACTCAAAATCAACATATATACATACATTCTAACACTAAAATACAACAACAAAACAAAAAATCACTTACTATATCAAAATCACTAAAACTCAAAATCAACATATATATATACACATATATATATATACATACCTATATATAGCTCCACAATGTAAGAGAGGACGGATTTCAATAATACCCACAGATTTTTCACTCTTTCTCCCGTTTTTTTTTGAAATGAGCAGCTTCTGTCCAGATCTGAAAATATAAAGACTTATAGCCGACGAAATTTCCCACTTCGTCGGCCATTCTTCCCAAAGTTATATAGCCGACGAAAACTTTAAATCGTCGGCCATTATAGAATTATAGCCGACGAATAACGCTATTTCGTCGGCCATGATATAGTAAAGCCGACGAAATAAAGCAATTTCGTCGGCCATAGGTTTATAGCCGACGAAAAACTTTAAATCGTCGGCCATTCTATGTGTATGGCCGACGAAATAATGAATCGTCGGCCATTCTATGTGTATGGCCGACGAAATTTTTTCTTTGGCCGACGATTTTTAATTTTTACCGACGAACTAATTAATTTTCGTCGGCCATAAATGTAATATTTATTTTAAAAAAACTTATGGCCGACGAAATAATTAATTTTCGTCGGCCATTATTATTATAGCCGACGAAATGATGCATTGTTCGTCGGCTATTCTATGAAAAAAATAAAAAAATAATGATGATGTTAGTGACACTTCGGGTAGCATAAGTTCTCTTTCTCGTGCTTCGATGAAAGGAAAACAGAATGCCAAGCTCTCTGGAGTTTTTATCAAAACAGAATGATGATCAGAAGATGATCCAGGCTACTAAAATGTTCAAACCGAAAGATCCTTTTTTCGCAGTTATCTTGTAACCATTCGACTTCATTAACTACTTAATCCTCACCAGATAACAGTTAATGAAGTTGAATGGTTGCAAGATAACTGCGAAAAAAGGATCTTTCGGTATGACTAATTTAGTAGCCTGGATGACCTTCTGATCATCATTCTGTTTTGATAAAAGCTCCAGAAACCGTCAGATATTCTGTTTTCCTTTTATCGAAGCACGAGAAAGAGGACTTATGCTACCCGAACTGTCACTAACATCATCATTATTTTTTTAACACTAATTAAAATAACATCAAAACCGATTACTCTTTAGGATTAAAATAACATCAAAACATATATTAAAACTCAAAATCAACTCATGCAACTAAAACCCAAAATCAACATATATACACATGTACGTACCTATATATAGCTTCACAATGTAAGAGAGGACGGATTTCAACAATATCTACTGATTTTTCACTCTTTCTCCCGTTTTTTGCAAATGAGCAGCTGCTGGCTAGATCTGAAAATATAAAGACTTATAGCCGACGAAATTGTAAAATTCGTCGGCCATACTCCAAAAGTTTTATAGCCGACGAAAATATTAATTCGTCGGCCATTATTGGAGTATAGCCGACGAAAAGAAAAATCGTCGGCCATTATTGGAGTATAGCCGACGAATTTTACTTTGTACCGACGAAATAAAAATCGTCGGCCATTCTATAGGAATGGCCGACGATTTTTTTTTTTTTACCGACGAAAAAAAATTTTCGTCGGCCATTCCTGGGAATAGCCGACGAAAAATCATTTCGTCGGCCGTTGTTTTTTTTTTTCGTTGGCACAACTTATTTTTCTGGTAGTGGCAGCTAATAGAAGAAGAATTCTTAGATGGCAAATGTTTTTAACTCAATATGAATATGATGTTGAAATGGTTGCAGGAGACAAGAATTATCTGTCTGACACTCTTACAAGAGAAATGGCGATGTTTGAAAGGAGTGGAGGTCGTTATCCAAGAAGTAGAAGACCACAGCCAGAACCTAAAGAAAGGAGAAGACCGGAGCCTGAAGAAAAAAAAAATCGATGCCTGAAGAAAGGGGATCGAAAACAGAAGAAAGAACTATGTGGTAAAGATACAAAAGTGGAGACAAAACTGTAGGACCTATACACGATGGACCAGGTTACCAATACATAGTGTCATATGCCACTGCAGAATCAAGCAAAGCTTCATAAAAAGTTCAGCCAGATCCAGCAGGTTGGAGAAATTATCGGGATGATAAATCCAAAACTTCCTCACAGGATGAAACTCAGTCAGTTAATTCAGAAGAAGAAAGAAAACTCATAAATGAGTTTTTACAGCATCCTAGAACAACGGTCATGAATAACCGATTTCAAAGAAAATCAGCAAGATCCCCTCAAACAGCAGACGTAAAAGCAAAATGAATACATGATAGGCTAGCACTCTGCAAGAGCAAACAACCGGTTGTAACCGGGATCAAGAAAATCTTCAACCATCCGATAAGAATTTATGAAAGGCCAGTATTCAGGATAAGCATAATTTTACAATTCAACCAAAAGGTTATTATGGATAACATCCTGACTGCCTCCCGTGAAAAGAATGAAGCACTTGTACTTCAATCTCTTGAAGTATTAACTGAAGAACTCTACAGTGACAATCAAGAAGTAAAGAAACAAGCTACTGAGAAAAAACCATACTGAGAAAAACCTTAAGATATCATATCTTGAGAATCCTGAAAGTGCAAAAATCTCTATGGCAGCCTTATCAGAGACTGAATGGTTCCGTTTTCATAATCTCCTAGGATATTTTGATAATAGGAAAGCACTACAGCCAACCTTATCAGTTATAGCAGGTCCATACTATGGAAGATATCTAGTTGATGTTCAAGCAGAGCATCCTCAGAAACACAAGCTTTGGTTGGTAGAAAATGGTTTTGTTCATAACATTTGGACAAAAACTAATGAGGACTTGAAAGGTGTGATGACCTGACCTGACCTAGCTAAGGAAGCTAGCAGGTAGGTAGGTCACGCATCCCACATTGCCCGGGAGAGAGTGGATGCTGTGCTTATATGTACAAGGTTAGCTCCATATATTAAGACGCGTTCTAGGGGGAAGTCCCTAGGAACAAATCTGTGCGACCTGTGGGGTGCCAGTTTGGCATGAGGCCCAGAGCGGACAATATCTAGCTGTGAGGGGGCGGGTGCTTGGAGGGCACTGGCAGCTACTCCAGGAGACGCATTTTGGGGGTGAAACCCCAAGAACAAATCTGTGAGGGTCATTGGGCCCAAAGCGTACAATATCTCAAGTGTGTGGACTGGGCTGTTACAAAAGGCCTTCCAGAAATAATCTATGAGGCAGTTAAGAATGTTAGACCGGAAGGATGCATTCTAAGGTTGAAGTTCATTTCAACTCCTCCGGAATGGACGACCGAAGAAGGTCGAGTGAGTTATATCTCTCTGTATCATTATGTCAGAATAATTCAAGGTCGTACATATAGAAATACTTCAGCATCAAGTAATGGCATGTCAAATCAGAGCATCCCTTGGATGAAAGCAATGACAATAACCAATATACAGAAATTGGTTCAGAAAGATCGATCAACTACTCTAATTGCCAGTAGAAAAAAAAATAATGGCTATTAGCTATGACCATCCCCTCTGAAAAATTGTGATTTCTACAAGGCCTTAGAAAGGCGAGAGATAGATGGCACATTGGCTACCACCACTTGGATAGAGAAATTGGAAAAGGAGCAAGAGCATAAAATTCCTTATGACTCAGATATGGAATCTGAAGATAATGGTGAATACACGGACTCGGGTGCCTCTTTCTGTGATGAGGAATTGCACAACCTTATCAACAAGATGAAGTACTGAGTGGATGTCGACGCATAGCGATAAACAACTTTATGTGAGATAAGAAATAAGTGGTTGCCGACGAAAACATACAAGTTTTCAGA
The DNA here is from genome assembly GCA_963682095.1 of Potentilla sterilis. Classification (NCBI taxonomy): domain Eukaryota; kingdom Viridiplantae; phylum Streptophyta; class Magnoliopsida; order Rosales; family Rosaceae; genus Potentilla; species Potentilla sterilis. The sequence goes on along the minus strand of OY821755.1, from coordinate 28,751,633 downwards.
AGAGGAAAATGTTAAAATCTTATCAGCAATAAGATTCCTCCTATCTCTAGTTTCATAGGAGAATTTAATTATAGTTTGGAGTCCGGCCCCTTAAAAGGGAAGGAAGTCCCCAAGAGAAGGTAGATTCGAGGAGAGAGCAAGCAGAACACATTTAGTATTGAAGTGAGAAATCTCAGAAATCCTTCTAGAGTAGTTCTTGTGAGTCAGTTGTGAGTATTTTTATAGTATAGTAAAGAATAAAAAGTGAATAGTGAGAGTGCATCTAGAGGCACTGTATCTTGCTAGTCATCTGGTGTGGTGTACTTTTATTTTCAAGTAAGTTTGTATTTTAATTTATGTCCAAATACATAAATTTCATTTCACTACTAGAAAAAAGGTTTTTCCCGACGAACTAAAAAAAACGGCCGACGACTAAAAATTTTCGTCTGTAATTCCATAGAATAGCCGAGGATTTTATTTTTCGTCGGTAGAAAAATAAAATCGTCTGCCATAGTTTGGGAATAGCCGACGATCCTTTTTTTTCGTTGGTATAAACAAAAATCGTCGGCTATATTCAGATTTCAGTCGACGATTTGGATTTTCGTCGGCCTTTCTGTGAAACATTAGCCGACGAAAACTTTTGAAATTTTGGCCGACGAAGTTGTCATTTTCGTCGGCTATAAGTCTATATATTTTCAAATCTAGACAGCAGCTGCTCATTTAAAAAAAAAAAAACGAAAAAAAACGGGAGAAAAAGTGAAAAATCTGTGGGTATTGTTGAAATCCGTCCTCTCTTACATTGTGGAGCTATATATAGGTACGTATATGCGTATATATGTTGATTTTGAGTTTTAGTTGAGTTGATTTTGAGTTTTAGTGATTTTGATTTAGTAAGTGATTTTTTGTTTTGTTGTTGTTTTAGTGTTAAAATGTATGTATATATGTTTATTTTGAGTTGTAGTTGAGTTGATTTTAAGTTAGAGTTTAATTATGTGTTTTAATTTGATGTTATTTTAATTAGTGTTAAAATATATATATATATATATATATATATATATATATATGTGTGTGTGTGTGTGCATGTGTGTGTGGAGTTTAATTATATATATATATATGTGTGTGTGTGTGTTAATTAATGGTTGTTGATAGTGTAATTAACTTAAATAATGGTTGTTAATGGTATATATATATATGAGTTGATGTTGATAATAATATATATTGTAATGTAATTAATTATTAAGGATTTATATATATATATATATATATATATATGTATGTGTTAATTAATTTCTTATTAATTAAAGTTATATATATATATATATATATATTATTTTCAGGCTATATATGGATCCGGATAAGAGTTGGATTTCGCTTCCAAGGCATGACCGACGATACACTACAGGAGTTGTGAATTTTTTGCAGTTCGTCGAGGAAAATACAAACGGGAATGAATACCATTATTGCCCGTGCAATAAATGTAGGTGTCGCAGTGATATGTGTCGATTTCCGATTAGGACATTATGGGAGCACCTAAAGAGTTAAGGGTTTTGGCCGAAGTACATACGTTGGATATATCACAGTGAGCCATCATTAGATGGATCGCATGATCATGGGCAGTTTTTTTAGGCGGGCAGTAGTAGCACATCCAACGATACAACAATGGCATTCGTCAACGACGTGTTTCCTTTTGAAAGCGGTGTTCGTGGGGAATAATAAATGCATGACCCGGTGCAGTCCTTTCCACAAGTTGTCAACATTGCTACCTTTGACAAGTACAACAAACTGATTGCATTGCAACAGACCATGTGTCTTCAAGTTCTGAGAAGACAGTTCTTGAAAGTGTGATGGAGGTAATGAGGATTAAAGTCGAGACAAAATCGACTATCAGGCAAGTAGATGATTATCTACAGTACACTTCTTCGTTGTTGGAGGATAGTCATCGTAATCCTACAAATCACCGTAAGGGCCGAAGTATCCTCAAAGATCTAGGGCTTTCCTACATTAAGATTCATGCATGCGCATTTGACTGCGTTCTCTTCTGGGGTAAAGATGCAGAAGGGAATGACCTTGCTAGCCTTGACGCATGTCCGATATGTCATTCTGACCGATATAAGTTGACGGGAGCAGGCAATAGAAAACCTGTGAAAGTGCTTCGGTATTTTCCGTTGAGAGATAGGCTTGAGCGGTTGTACATGTCAGAAACCACCGCAAAAGATATGAGACGGCACGGTGAGCAGGGACGCGGGAGACGCAGATATCATGACACACATCTCTGACGGAGCGGCTTGGAAGCATATAAACAATGAGTTTCCTCATTTTACGTCAGATGTCAGAAACGTCAGGCTCGGGCTCTCAACCGACGGGTTCAACCCTTTCGGCACCATGAGTCTTTCATACAGTATATGGCCGGTGGTTTTGGTACCTTACAACCTTCCTCCGTGGATGTGCATGAAGAAGGAATATAATATGTTGACGTTGTTGATTCCGGGGCCTGGTTACCCAGGGAAATGTCTCGATGTGTATATGAGACCATTGATTGAAGAGCTTAAGGTATTGTGGGACGTTGGTCATCCCACTTTTGACAAGTACAAGAAGGAGACGTTCCAGATGCATGTCATGGTTATTGGTACCATCAGTGATTTTTCTGCTTATGGGATGTTGTCAGGCAGCGTTGTTAGGGGATACAAGGCTTGTCCAGAGTGCCTCAACGATTATGGGAGCACCCCTCATTGCAACAAGATATGCAGAATGGGTCATCGTGTGTTCCTTCCGGCGGATCACCACTGGCGTTACGAGTTCGCCGCATTTGATGGAACCGAAGAACACGGTGGTCCTCCCAGAAGATGGACGAGAAGAGAAATATTAGCAGTGCTTAATAAGTACGATTTTGGGCCCCTCAGCAATCATCCCGATATTGTAGCGGAAATACCTGAAAGGCCTGAGGAGTACAAATTCTGGACACATAAGAGCATATTGTGGGAACTCCCGTACTGGTGTGAGTTGTTGATCCGTCACTTCCTAGACGTTATGCACATAGAAAAAAATGTTTCTGAAAGTGTGGTGGGCACAACGCTGAACTTGGAGGGGAAGACGAAAGACGGTCTTAAGGCTCGCACTGATCTGCAAAACATGAATATCAGAAAACAACTATGGTTGAAACAAGGGAAGAGAAAAATGCCTCAAGCTCCTTACACCGTCAAGCCTGAGCATAAATCAGAAATTTTCCATTGGATAAGTCAGGCCAAGTATCCTTTAGGCTTTGCTGGAAATGTAGCCAAGTGTGTGAACAGACAATTCAACAATCTTTACGGGTTGAAAAGTCATGACAATCATATCCTGCTACAACGTCTCTTCCCTGTTTTCATTCGACCGTTCCTTCCCCGTCACGTTGTGGAGCCGTTAGTAGCGTTGGCAAGATTTTTCCAGAAGATATGCACATGGGAAGTGAGAAAATCTGACCTCCGGGAAATGCAACAAGACATCGTTCATATCATGTGTAAATTTGAGATGATATTTCCCCCAAATGTTTTCGACATCATGCCTCACATCATGATCCATCTTCCTCGGCAGTTGTTGCTTACCGGTCCTGTGCACTTCACTTGGATGTATCCGATGGAAAGGTACGTATTTTACACCTTATGTTAATTTCCTCATCAATATATGTGATTTAGTATTAATGTATTATCATAACACTTTAAAAACTTGATTTATAGGCAACTTGGACAATACGGTGATTTTGTCCAAAACAGATCCGCACCTAAAGGATGTATAGCTGAAGCATATATTGCGCACGAGTGCGTCACCTACATGAAGCTATATTTAGGAGCGTTACAGGAAAGCATACCGGAAGATGTACCTTCACAGTTCAATCTTTCCATACTCTCCGACGATGTTGTACTCGGTGGAAAAATGTCAGTTTCCTACAAGTTGAAAGATTATGAGGTAGCCATTTTCAACCCTAAATCCGCAAAAACTCCTCCTCCGCTCCTCAAATCGGCCGCTCTCCTCCTCCAATCCGCCACTCTCGTCCTCGTCCTCCTCAAATCGGCGCCGTTCCATCCGGCCTCCTCCTCCATCCGGCCTCCTCCTCCGCCAAAACAGATCTGAAGGTCTTTTTTGGTTTTTTTTTTTCAATTTATTTTAATTTTATAATTTAGGTATATAATTTAGATATTTAAGTGTGTGTTAAATTGTTATATATATTGGTTATATGTATAAATTGTTAGATTAATTCTATATATAAATTTGTAGATTAATTATGTAAATTGTTATATATTTATTAATATTGGTTATATGTTAATGTATATTTTAATTGTTATATATAAATTGTTAAATTAATTATATATATAAATTGGTAGCCTAATTATATAAATGGTTATATTTATGTTAATATATAAATGGTTATTTGTATGTATATATATGTTAATGATGAAATATAGTTATATTTGTATATAAATGGTTATATTTATGTTAATGGTTAGTATTATTTAAAATTAGTTAAAATTTAAATATTAATTTGTTAGTATGTTTTAAAATATGTTAGTATTATTGGTTATTATATTAATTAGAATTGGTTATTTAATGTAATATAATTTAATATTAATTAATGTATTAATGCCTTAAGCTCCAGATGGCCGATGCATTCAAACAGTTATTCGGAGGCCGTCATTCTTCCAGATCTAGGGGTTCTGGAAGTTCTGCCGATTCCGGAGACTCCGAGAGGACCCTTAGCCAGCCTGAGAGGACCACCAGCCAGCCTCAGAGGATGGATTCATCCCAGCCGTGGAGGAGTATGAGTTCTTGGCACTAGACCCTTTTATCGGCGGGGCGGTCATCGAGCAGTTCACGTCCCCCTCTCCGGCCAGATCATCCGAGATCGAGTAGGCAGCTATTTGAGGACGAGATAGCTCCAGACGCTCATCAGGTCCGTATGCCTGAGGTTCATCGGGAGCCGATGACGAGTCCGGCGCCGTCTGCTGCTGACTCGACTGAGGGGCCTACTCTCCCAAATCAACTCTACCTCCCGTACAACATTCCTGCGATACCCGAGGTCGACGAGCGTGGTGTGCCCATATGGCCTGATATGCCTCAGTACGTGAGTGTTGCGGAGGCATACCATCATGAGCCATTTGAGAGACCTGAGCTCCTAATTTCAGCTAGGAGAAAAGGAAGGTCGACAGACGGGTCATCGAGTTCAGGTAACATTTGATTTTATTAATTAAATATTTTATTAAAATTAACGCACTAATATTTAATTTTATTAACTAATCGTCGTTTATGTGATAGGGACAGCCGCTAGCAGTTCAAGCAGGAATACGAGAGGTGTCATATGTTTTGATACACTCAGGAGAACTGTTGAGAGCAGGGGGAGGATCCAGATCAACGAACCCCCTAATCAGGAGGTTCAGGGGGAAAAAACGCCGTGATTACGCATGTTACGTGGGGGCACAAATTAGGGATAGAGTCCCTATGTTGTGGACACGGTGGGCTGATGTGCCGGAAGAGATCAAGAGGGAGGTCAACAACGCGGCGTCGGTGAGTAATTTAAAAAACTTAATTTCTTTATCGTAATATTTAATAATTTTCGGTATTGTTATAATTTTAAAACTAATAAAATATTATCTTTCAGGCATACTTCGAGATTGCCGAACACAAGCAGGCTTGGGCGTAAGCGATGCAGAACTCGAGGTACGTTGGGAATTCCTCATCTTATAATTTGAAATATTTTATGATATTAATAATATTTCTAATGCACTTTTGTTTTTTCCGTAGGTTCAAAGAGTGGAAGAACGAGCTCCGTACCCACTTTACCGAATACGACAAACATGGTCGTATGGGTACTCCAAGAGAGTTCATGTTCAGGGAGTACGAGTGGCGTTGGTTGAAGATCGACAGTAGACTTCAACAACCCACTTATGCAGGTAAATACTAAACTTAACTATACATGTTTATTTTGTTAATATTTTAATTATTAGTTTAATTATTTTATAATTATTAGACTAATATTTTTTTATGTATTTTTCTAATATTTCATTATTTGTTTGAAGGAACGGTCTCGGATAAACTCTGCGAACCGCCGCCGTAACACAACCCCCCATCATGGTGGTTCTAGGCCATTTTCACAATATCAGGAGGAGGCGCTTAGAGATCATCCTAATAGCAACCCGTACGTAGAGACGTTCAAGAAGGCTTATCCACAAGCGACAGAACAGCTTGTAAGTCGTTGATTACGATTATAAAATTTTAATTATTAATTTTACTTAATTATATATTTGTTAGAATATTAATTTTTTTTTTCCCGTTCAATTAGGAGAGGGTGAACCGGGCCGAAGAAGAAGTGTTGCAGGAAGTAGTACGGGAGACACAACCGAACATTTCAAAGGCAGATCTGCAAGAAGCCCTGAGCCAGGTTGACCGAGCGAATGTCCAAACTGCAGCGCAGATATTCGACGCAGCCTTCCCACAATGGTCAAACGACTACTACTGCCGGGGTTTGGGAAGTTCTGGAATAGGGGTCCTGAAGACCACTAAGGGAGCTCAAAAGAAGGGAGGCGGGGACAGCCAACAGATGAGGGGGGAAATGCAGAGATTGGCAGAAGAAAATGCAAGATTGGCGGCCGAGTTCCAGAGATCACAGGAACAACAACGCAGATCACAGGAGTAACAATGCAGAACACAGCAGTATCATTTCGAAATGTCCAGTTGGCATGCTGAATGCGAGAGAATTCGGCGACACAACTACGCCGGCCAACAAAACTGGTGGTATGCTATGTTCGCGGCACAACAACAAGGCCTTGAACACCCGCCCCCATTTGAGCCGTTAGATGAACCTCCAATGTCTCAACCTCCCGAGTTCGTTCAGCAGGATGACGAGCATGATGGACAGCAGGATGCTGGGGATGACGTGGTGGACTTTAGTGCTTTAGGTGATGATTAGGGTTATATTTTATGTATATTAGAACAAATTAAATAATAAGTCATTTAGACGTGTTTCTTGTTGGTGTAAATGCATGGATTGTCATTGTGAATTGCAGGTTGCTTGGAATGGTAATTTAGAAATTAATTTAATTTTTTTCCCCAAAATGTAAGAATAGCCGACGATATCGGCATTATTTCGTCGGCTATAACCGTTATAGCCGACGAAAATGACATTATTTCGTCGGCTATAATTAAATGCCTATTAAAATATTAATATATTCTGACAAAATAACTGACGAAATTGATGAAATCGTCGGCTATATTTCAGAACAAATAGCCGACGAATTTGGTCGGCTATAGTTTACGATATCGTCGGCCATACTCGTAAATATCCGACGAATTTCGTCGGATATTTTGCCAAGGTTTGGTCGACAAAATGAATTTTCGTCGGTGATAATTTTGGAATGGCCAACGATTTCGTTATTTTCGTCGACCATTCGTTTTACCGACGCCCTTTTACCGACAAAAGTTTCATCGATAGAAGGAATAACTGATTAAAATTTGGCATAGTAGACGAAATTTTTTTCATCGGCTATTCTCTCCGATCTGGTAGTGTTTGGTGTTCCCCCATATCCGTCAAAAATTTATTTTTCTGTTTTAAGAATATTTGAATAGTTGCTTTACTAGAACTTAAGAAACTCTCCATACTAAAACAGCGATTCCGCCAGAGTAGTAATCACTTAGACAGGAGGTCGTTAGGTGAAATTGGCATGTTGAATGCTAGCTTTTAGAATTGGTGAGTAATTAAGTTTTAGTAAATATCAAAAAAAAAATTATAAAAAAAAAATCACTGTTTTGTGTCTTTTTTTGTGAAAAGATATTTAGAAGTGAGTTATTTGCTATGCAGCACGGACACGAGTTCGAGTGTCCAATACGGACACGATTCGATACATGGACACGTCAAAATCAATTTTTAGTCGGACACGGACACGCGGTGGATACGTTAATTAAATAATATTATATATATATATATATATTAGAAATTGTAGCCCAAGCCCAGTGACCAAAGCCCAAAATTTCTAAAACCCAGGCCCAAACCCAAGTCTTTCTCCAATCTCTTCCCGACGACGACACTGTGTCCGATCCCAGCCTAGCGCAGCCAAAGCTTTGAGCCGCTTGCCCCGTGCCGCTCCAAATACGAAAGAAGAAGATGAGAGAGCAGAGCCCGTGCCGCTCCAAATTGATGCAGAGAAGAAGGTGAGAGAGCAGATCGATGCAGAGATCGATGCCGAGAGGACCGGATATGAGAAGCGGGAGAGGAGCGGAGGAGAGGACCGGATATGAGAAGAAGATGAGAGAGCAGAGGAGCCGAGGAGCGTAGTGGAGGAGAGGAGCGGAGGAGCAGAGGAGATGACCGGAGAAAATCGCGAGCCCTAACCGGCTAACCACCAAAACCGATTGTTAAAAGACCAAAATGCCCCCGTGTCCAACCCATTTGGCGTGTCCAATATTGAATCCGCGTGTCCGGCTGTTTTATGGCGAATTGACTCATATCCGTGTCCAGACCGTGTCGGACACGCGACACGCGCCTCCACAGGCATGTCCGTGCTACCTATGTTATTTGTATTTGTAAAATTAGTCGGGTACTATTGAGTAATTCACCCTTTTTCTTTTTCAATTTATTTTTTCTCTATAACTTTATAAAGCCTTAAGTTCCCATTAGGAGCAATTACTCTTCAAAAAAAAAAAATTAAGAAAAATATTAATAGCAATACAATAATGCTGTGTCAATGTACAAGCTAGCTAGCACTACCAGAAAAAATGGTTTTCCCGAAGAAAAAAAAAAAACGGCCGACGAATTAAAATTTTCGTCGGTATTTCTAAGGAATAGCCGACGATTTTATTTTTCGTCGGTGAAAAAAAAAATCGTCGGCCATAGTTTAACCATAGCCGACGAAACCGTTTTTTCGTTGGTATTTTCAAAAAATCGTCGGCTATATTCATATTTCAGTCGACGATTTGTATTTTCGTCGGCCTTTCTCCGAAACATTAGCCGACGAAAATTTTTGGAAGTATGGCCGACGAAGTTGACATTTTCGTCAGCTATAAGTCTATATATTTTCAGATCTGGGCAGCAGCTGCTCATTTCAAGAAAAAGGGGAAAAACGGGAGAAAGAGTGAAAAATCTGTGGGTATTGTTAAAATCCGTCCTCTCTTACATTGTGGAGCTATATATAGGTACGTACATGTGTATATATGTTGATTTTGAGTTTTTGTTGAGTTGATTTTGAGTTTTAGTGATTTTGATTTAGTAAGTGATTTTTTGTTTTGTTGTTGTTTTAGTGTTAGAATGTATGTATATATGTTGATTTTGAGTTTTAGTTGAGTTGATTTTGAGTTTTAGTGATTTTGATTTATTAAGTGATTTTTTGTTTAATTTGTTGTTGTTTTAGTGTTAGAATCTATGTATATATGTTGATTTTGAGTTTTAGTTTAATTATATATGTGTTTTAATTTGATGTTATTTTAATTAGTGTTAAAATATATATATATATATATATATATATATGTTAATTAATAGTTGTTGATATATAGTGTCATTAATTAACTTAAATAATGGTTGATATATAGTGTAACTTAAATAATGGTTGTTAATTAATGGTATATATATATGAGTTGATGTTGATAATAATATATATTGTAATGTAATTAATTATTAAGGATTTATATATATATATATATATATGTGTTAATTAATTTCTTATTAATTAAAGTTATACATATATATTATTATCAGGCTATATATGGATCTGGATAAGAGTTGGATTTCGCTTCCAAGGCATGACCGACGATACACTACAGGAGTTGTGAATTTTTTGCAGTTCGTCGAGAAAAATGCAAACGGGAATGATTACCATTATTGCCCGTGCAAGAAATGTAAGTGTCGCAGTGATATGTGTCGATTTCCGATTAGGACAGTATGGGAGCACCTAAAGAGTAATGGGTTTTGGCCGAAGTACAAACGTTGGATATATCACGGTGAGCCATCATTAGATGGATCGCATGATCATGGGCAGTATTTTTAGGCGGGCAGTAGTAGTACATCCAACGATCCAACAATGGCATTCGTCAACGACGTGTTTCCTTTTGAAAGCGGTGTACGTGGGGAACAATATATGCATGACCCGGTGCTGCCCTTCCCAGAAGTTGTCAACATTGCTGCCTTTGACAAGTACAACAAACTGATTGCATTGCAACAGACCCCTGTGTCTTCAAGTTCTGAGAAGACAGTTCTTCAAAGTGTGATGGAGGTAATGATGATTAAAGTCGAGACAAAATCGACTATCAGGCACGTGGATGAATATCTACAGTACACTTCTTCGTTGTTGGAGGAGGGTCATCGTAATCCTACCAATCACCGTAAGGTCTGAAGTATCCTCAAAGATCGAGGGCTTTCCTACATTAAGATCCATACATGCGCATTTGACTGCGTTCTCTTCTGGGGTAATTAAAGATGCAGAAGGGAATGACCTTGCTAGCCTTGACGCATGTCCGATATGTCAGTCTGACCGATATAAGTTGACGGGAGCAGGCAATAGGAAACCTGTGAAAGTGCTTCGGTATTTTCCGTTGAGAGATAGGCTTGAGCGGTTGTACATGTCAGAAACCACCACAAAAGCTATGAGATGGCACGGTGAGCGAGACGCGAGAGACGCAGATATCATGACACACATCTCTGACGGAGCGGCTTAGAAGCATATAAACAATGAGTTTCCTCATTTTGCGTCAGATGTCAGAAACGTCAGGCTCGGGCTCTCAACCGACGGGTTCAAACCTTTCGGCACCATGAGTCTTTCATACAGTATATGGCCGGTGGTTTTGGTACCTTACAACCTTCCTCCGTGGATGTGCATGAAGAAGGAATATAATATGTTGACGTTGTTGATTCCGGGGCCTGGTTACCCAGGAAAATGTCTCGATGTGTATATGAGACCATTGATTGAAGAGCTTAAGGTATTGTGGGACGTTGGTCATCCCACTTTTGACAAGTACAATGAGGAGACGTTCCAGATGCATGCCATGGTTAATGGTACCATCAGTGATTTTTCTGCTTATGGGATGTTGTCGGGCAGCGTTGTTAGGGGATACAAGGCTTGTCTAGAGTGCCTCAGCGATTATGGGAGCACCCCTCATTGCAACAAGATATGCAGAATGGGTCATCGTGTGTTCCTTCCGGCGGATCACCACTGGCGTTACGAGTCCGCCACATTTGATGGAACCGAAGAACACGGTGGTCCCCCCAGAAGATGGACGGGAAGAGAAATTTTAGCTGTGATTAATAAGTACGATTTTGGGCCCCTCAGCAATCATCCCGATATTGTAGCGGAAATACCTGAAAGGCCTGAGGAGTACAAATTCTGGACACATAAGAGAATATTGTGGGAACTCCCGTACTGGTGTGAGTTGCTGATCCGTAACTTCCTAGACGTTATGCACATAGAAAAAATTGTTTCTGAAAGTGTGGTGGGCACAACGCTGAACTTGGAGGGGAAGAGGAAAGACGGTCCTAAGGCTCGCACTGATCTTCAAAACATGAATATCAGAAAACAACTATGGTTGAAACAAGGGAAGAGAAAAATGCCTCAAGCTCCTTACACCGTCAAGCCTGAGCATAAATCAAAAATTTTCCATTGGATAAGTCGGGCCAAGTATCCTTCAGGCTTTGCTGGAAATATAGCCAAGTGTGTGAACAGACAATTCAACAATCTTTACGGGTTAAAAAGTCATGACAATCATATCCTGCTACAACGTCTCTTCCCTGTTTTCATTCGACCGTTCCTTCCCCGTCACATTGTGGAGCCGTTAGTAGCGTTGGCAAGATTTTTCCAGAAGGTATGCACACGGGAAGTGAGAAAATCTGACCTCCGGGAAATGCAACAAGACATCGTTCATATCATGTGTAAATTTGAGATGATATTTCCTCCAAATTTTTTCGACATCATGCCTCACCTCATGATCCATCTTCCTCGGCAGTGGTTGCTTACCGGTCCTGTGCACTTCACTTGGATGTATCCGATGGAAAGGTACGTATTTTACACCTTATGTTAATTTCCTCATCAATATATGTGATCTAGTATTAATGTATTATCATAACACTTTAAAAACTTGATTTATAGGCAACTTGGACAATACGGTGATTTTGTCCAAAACAGATCCGCACCTGAAAGATGTATAGCTGAAGCATATATTGCGCACGAGTGCGTCACCTACATGAAGCTGTATTTAGGAGCTTTACAGGAAAGCATACCGGAAGATGTACCTTCACAGTTCAATCTTTCCATACTCTCCGACGATGTTGTACTCGGTGGAAACATGCCAGTTTCCTACAAGTTGAAAGATTATGAGGTAGCCATTGCACATTGTTGGGTACTAATTAACTGTCCAGAAGTTCAATTTTGGAAGAACATGCATCTAAACTGTGACCAAGTAGGAGGTGATCTCGATTACCACAACCGGACATTCGCAGAGTATTTCGGCCGCTGGGTACGTAACTTTAACACTATTCTATACGTATTTGTATATTATTGTGTATAATTATTCATATTTATAGTTGATTCTGATTGTTGCAGATGGAGCTTATTAAAAATGATAATCACCCAAATTGGTCGCACGAACTCAGACTTCTGGCAATGAAGCCGGTCTATTCAAAAGTTTATGCGACGTGCAAGGTGAATGGTGTGTTATTTCGATGTGAAGAGAGAGACCTCAGACTGAAAACACAAAATTCAGGGGTTATGGCACATGGTGGGGATGATGGAGTTGACTATTACGGTGTTCTCCATTCAGTTGTGGAACTGCATTATAGGGAAGGCATGAAAGTGCACCTTTTCAAGTGTAGATGGTTTGACACACGGCCGCAGAGCATGAAAACCGATCAATACGGCATAACTTCTGTGAACACTAGTACATCATGGTATGAGGACGACCCGTTCGTTTTAGCCACATGGGTGAAACAAGTGTTTTATCTTGATGATCTCGCCAAGGGTGACCCGTGGAAAGTAGTCAACACTATCCACCATCGCAACATTTACCGGGCGTCTACACTTAGAGTGGCTGAAGAGAACGAGGAAGGGGGCACCGCGTATCAAGAGCCCAACTCAAACGGTATTCCTGACTCATCTTTTATTCGCCTAGACACGCCGGTGCGAATTCGACGTGAAGAGCCACTACTTGTTGATGTTGATCCAAATGAAGAAACTAACGAGGACTCTAGTGGTGAGGAACGACATAAATTACCCCTATCGAGTAATTCAGAAACCAAAGAAGACTCATCCGATGATTCCGATTACAATTCGACGGATTAAGTAATTTAGATGATGTAATCCTTTCATTTGTAATCCACTCTGTTCTAATGAACGGGCGTGGGGATGAGCCTCCCAGCATAGGCTGGGTTCCAAACCCCTTAAAAAAAATTTTAAATATGTTGACTGTTGGGTTTCTGTTTTTTTTTTTATGTTCAATTTTGGTTATATATGAACAGGACATAGGAATACGAGAGGTGCAACACCACTGATTTTTTTATTTTTTTCAAAGAATAGCCGACGAAAAATGCATTCTTTCGTCGGCTATACTAGTTATAGCCGACGAAAAATGCTTGATTTCGTCGGCCAAAACTATATTAAAAAATACATATTTTATTTTAGACAGAAAACGACAAAAGAATAGCCGACGAGTACTATGTTTGATTTCGTCGGCTATGATTTAAAAAAACAAAAAACAAAAAAAGACCACCTTCCATTTTCTATCACTATCGACAAACCATTGTTTCATCCTTCAAATGCAAATATGTCGTCAAATAAGATATGACCGAAATAATGAAATACGTCTACGGTTGAAAAATGACAAGATTCCGACAAAATCTGTGTGCCGAATGTTGCAGTTAACTGTGTTTTACTTCCGTTTTCCTATGGGTAGCCTGACGTTCGGTAAATATTTTGAGGAAAATTTTTATACGATTAGTTGCGTCTCATCGATTTGAAACTATTATCTGTTGAAGGTCAGGCCAAAAAACGTCATTTAGACAGGCCAATTACCATTTCTAAGCGTTTAAAGGGTTGACTCACCCGGTTGACCGTCCCGATCGAGCCTTTAACGTTGTCAGATGTAGTTGGAGTTTTTTTCATACATGTATTTAAACTTAACAGTGATATCTGACGGTTGGAATAGATTTTCCAAACTTTTACATTCAAAATCAGAACATATGCACTAATGTTCCTTAACTTGTTTACTAAGTGTTTAAGTGAATGTATAGTTTCAAATAGTTACTATACGTACACTCTTCAAATGCAAATATGTCGTCAAATAAGATATGACCGAAATAATGAAATACGTCTACGGTTGAAAAATGACACGATTCCGACAAAATCTGTGTGCCGAATGTTGCGGTTAACTGTTTTTTACTTCCGTTTTCCTATGGGTAGCCTGACGTTCGGTAAATATTTTGAGTAAAATTTTTAAACGATTAGTTGCGTCTCATCCATTTGAAACTATTATCTGTTGAAGGTCAGACCAGAAACCGTCGTCTAACTAGACTAATTTCCGTTTTAAAACGTTTAGAGGTCTGACTTCGTTGTTTGACCAAAAGTTTAGCCGACGAAAATTCTATGTCGTCGGCTAAACTCTTGCGATCCGCTTATTGTCCGTCGTTGGATGACTCAGATCCAACGGCTGCTGATTGTCCAAAGCATAGCCGACGAAATATTTGAATTCATCGGCTAAACTCTTGCGATCCGCGCCTTTTTATTGTCCGCCGTTGGATGGCGGAGATCAGACGACTACTGAGCGCCTAAAGTATAGCCGACGACATTCAAAGTATAGCCGACGAGTTCAAGCATTTCGTCGGCTATTGTTCAAAATAGCCGACGAAATCTTTTTTAATCGTCGTCTATTCTTTCGGGTATAAATCAGAAACTGTCGAACCCTAGCCGACTTTTTCCTCTCTTCCTCCTCCTCCTCCTGCTGCTACTCCAAACCGGCCCTCTCCCGTTCGTTTCCGCCGCGCCCTCCTCCTCCTCAAATCGGCTTTTCCTCTCTTCCTCCAATTCCGGCCTCCTCCTCCTCCGATCCTCCTCCTCCTCCTTCCTCTCCGCCTTCCCCTCCTCGTCCGACCTCCTTCCCCTCCTCCTCCGATCCGGTTTAATTTTTTTTTTTCAATTTAGTTTAATTTTATAAATTATTATATATTTAATTTTAATTATATAAATTGTTATATATTTGTTAATAAATTTAATTTTAACAAATTGTTATATATTTGTTATATATTTTATTTTAATTATATAAATTGTTATATAATAAATTATTATATATTTGTTAATAAATTTAATTGTTATATATTTGTTATAATTTAGGTATAGAAATTGTTATATATTTTATTTTAATTATATAAATTGTTATATATTTTTGTTAATATATAAATGGTTATTTGTATTTATATATATGTTAATAATGAAATATAGTTATATTTGTATATAAATAGTTATATTTAGGTTAATGGTTAGTATTATTTAAAATTAGTACAAATTTAAATAATAATTTGTTAGTATGTTTTGAAATATGTTAGTATTATTGGTTATTATATTAATTAGAATTTGTTATTTAATGTAATATAATTTAATATTAATTAATGTATTAATGTCTCAAGCTGCAGATGGCCGATGCATTCAGACAATTCTTCGGAGGCCGTCGTTCCAGATCTAAGGGTTCTGGAAGTTCCGCCGGTTCCGCAGAGTCTGACAGGACCCTTAGCCAGCCTGAGAGGACCACCACCCAGCCGCGGAGGAGTGTGGATTCATCCCAGCCGCGGAGGCCTGTGGATTCATCCCAGCCGCGGAGGCCTGTGGATTCATCCCAGCCGCAGAGAAGTGTGAGTTCTCGGCACCAGACCCTTCTCCAGGTGGGGCGGCCGTCGAGCAGTTCACGTCCCCCTGTCGGGCCAGATGCTCCGAGGTTCAGTAGGCAGCTATTTCAGGACGAGATAGCTGCAGACGTTCCTCAGGTCCGTATGCCTGAGGTTCATCGGGAGCCGATGACGAGTCCGACGACGTCTACTGCTGACTCGACTGAGGGGCCTACTCTCCCAAATCAGCTCTACCTCCCGTACAACATTCCTGCGATACCCGAGGTCGACTTTCGAGGTGTGCCCATATGGCCTGCTATGTCTCAGTACGTGAGTGCTGCGGAGGCATACCAGCAGCAGCCATTTGAGAACCCTGACCTCCTGATTTCGGCGAGGAGAAAAAGAAAGTCGACAGACGAGTCATCCAATTCAGGTAACATTTGATTTTATTAATTAAATGTTTTATTAAAATTAACGCACTAATATTTAATTTTATTAACCAATCGTCGTTTATGTGATAGGGACAGCCGCTAGCAGTTCAACGAGGAATACGAGAGGTGTCATATGTTTTGACACGCTCAGGAGAACTGTTGCGCTCCGGGGGAGGATCCAGATCAACGAACCTCCTAATCAGGAGGTTCAGGGGAAAAAACGCCGCGACTACACGGGTTGCGTGGGGGCACTGATTAGGGACAGAGTCCCTATGTTGTGGACACGGTGGGCTGATGTGCCCGAAGAGATCAAGAGGGAGGTGAACAACGCCGCGTCGGTGAGTAATTTAAAAAATTTAATTTATTTTACGTAATATTTAATAATTTTCGGTATGGTTATAATTGTAAAACTAATAAAATATTATCTTTCAGACATACTTCGAGATTGCAGAACATAAGCAGCATTGGGCGGACGCGATGCAGAACTTGAGGTACGTTGGGAATTCCTTATCTTATAATTTGAAATATTTTATGATATTAATAATATTTCTAATGCACTTTTGTTTTTTCCGTAGATTCAAAGAGTGGAAGAACGAGCTCCGTTCCCACTTTAACCAATACAACAACCGTGGTCGTATGGGTACTCCCAGAGAGTTCATGTTCAGGGAGTACGAGTGGCGTTGGTTGAAGACAGTAGACTTCAACAACCCACTTATGCAGGTAAATACTAAACTTAACTATAAATGTTTATTTTGTTAAAATTTTAATTATTAGTTTAATTATTTTATAATTATTACACTAATATTTTTTGATGCATTTTTCTAATATTTTATTATTTGTTTGAAACGGTCTCGGGTAAACTCTGCGAACCGCCGCCGTAACACAACCCCCCCATCATGGTGGTTCTAGGCCGTTTGCACAATATCAGGAGGAGGCGCTTAGAGATCATCCTGATAGCAACCCGTACGTGGAGACGTTCAAGATCGCTTATCCACAAGCGACAGAATAGCTCGTAAGTCGTTGATTACGATTTTAAAATTATAATTATTAATTTTACTTAATTATATATTTGTTAGAATATTAATTATTTTTTTTTTCCTGTTCAATTAGGAGAGGGTGAATCGGGCCGAAGAAGAGGTGTTCCAGCAAGTAGTTCGGGAGACACAACCGAACATTTCAGAGGCAGATCTGGAAGAAGCCCTGCGCCAGGTCGACCGATCGAATGTCCAAACGGCAGCGAGGATGTCAAAAGAAGGGAGGCGGGGACAACCAACAGATGAGGGGGGAAGTGCAGAGATTGGCCGCAAGATTGGCGGCCGAGGCCCAGAGATCACAGGAGCTACGCCGCAGAACACAGCAGTATCATTTGGATATGGCCAGTTGGCATGCTGAATGCGACAGAGTTCGGCAACACAACTACGCCGCCCAACAAAACTGGTGGTGTGATATGTTCGCGTCACAACAACAAGCCCTTGAACCCCCGCCCCCGTTTCAGCCTTTAGTTGAACCTCCAATGCCTCAACCTCCCGATGATGACGAGCATGATGGAGAGCAGGATGCTGGGGATGACGTGGTGGACTTTAGTGCTTGAGGTGATGATTAGGGTTATATTTTATGTATATTGGAACAAATTAAATAATAAGTCATTTAGACGTGTTTCTTGTTGGTGTAAATGCATGGATTGTTTTTGTGATTTGCAGGTTGCTTGGAATGGTAATTTAGAAATTAATTTAATTTTTTTTCCCCCAAATGTAAGAATATATAGCCGACGATATTGGCAGTATTTCGTCGACTATAAGCACTATAGCCAACGATTTTTACCAATTTTCGTCGGCTATAACTTTCATTACCGACGAAAATGACATTATTTCGTCGGCTATAACTAATTAATGCCTATTAAAATATTAATATATTCCGACGAAATAACCGACGAAATAGATGAAATCGTCGGCCATATTTCAGAACAAATAGCCGACGAATTTCGTCGGCTATAGTTTACGATATCGTCGGCCATGCTCGAGCATAGCCGACGAATTTCGTCGGATATTTTGCCTAGGTTTGGTCGACAAAATTAATTTTCGTCGGCACTATCGTAGGCCATACTCGAGAATAGCCCACGATTTCGTTATTTTCGTCGGCCATTGGTATTACCGACGCCGTTTTTCCGACGACGTATAGCCGACGAAAATTTCGTCAGCAGAAGGAATAGCCGACGAAAATTCGGCATAGTCGACGAAATTTTTTTCGTCGGCTATTCTCTCCGATCTGGTAGTGTAGACTTCTTGAGAGACAAAACCCTAGCCGCTTCTAAAGTGTAGGAAAAACCCTAAGTTTTCTCTTGAGAGGCAAACCCTAGTTCTTTCGACCAATGTTTTGATGGATTGCGTGAATGAGATGGTGGTGAGGCTGGCGCCATCTCTGGAATTAGTTGATGGCAAAAAAACCAGTGGATTTACGTCCAACGAAGGGAGACAAATGTGGGTTAGTTTCTCATGTTGGCTTACCTTGCTTTGGACCTAGATTGAATGACAACTTTCGTGTTTCAGCTTCACCAAATTTGGCACCACTAAAGTGTGTAGTGGGACTGAATTTGGTCTAAAGTGCATAGGGTAAAGGCACCGGTGAGTGTCGTGCTCTGCAACTCCGGCGTAAATCAACTTCTGATCCTGAGAACCCAAGAGAGGAAGACATGTTGTTGAATGAAGCGGTTAGCGGTGGACAATGGTAGCTGTCTTAGCCTTTGCCTAGTTTGTGACAGAGTGGATACACATCAAGAATACATAAGCAATGACACATTTGTGTAGGGTATCGAAAAGGTGTCGGTGGAACACTAAGAGACTGAGTTGAGTGAAGCTACGATTTGGAGAATTGGAGGGCGCAATGGAGAGATGATGATGCGGGATGGAGTTGTGCAAGCGGCAGGTCTAAAGAATAAGGATGTTGGCATGGTCGAGAATACACAGCAGGACGCAAAGTCGCAAAGAAACAAACTGTGGATGGTAGAGCATCTCTAGCAGTGATGTTAAACTTTTGGCTAAATTTGGCACAAACTAAATTTAGAACAACAATTTGCTCCAGCATCATTGCCAAATGAATAGACAAAGTTAACTTTTAGTTATTTTCTCTATCCTCAATTGACAAATTTGTCAATTCTTCCTAGCAACTCTTGAAGATTGCTAAAACTTAGGAAGTTGCTAAAATAATTGACAAATTTAACGTTTAGCAATGCTGCTGGATATGCTTTAACTTGTAAGGCTGAAACCGGCCGAGGACGACGTCGGAAATGTGAAGTGAGTGTAAGGACCTCGACTGAGTCTAGCTATAGGGAGGACAAATTTGGATAATGTCATTATGGGTTTAGTTGGTACCCCTATGCTGCAGGAGTACCAACGTAAGCAAAGGAATCGTCCCCGACGTTCAAAGAATAAGCCAAAGGACAAGAGTTTCGCTGATATTAAATCTCCCTCAAAGAAATCACCTTCAAAGAGATCAGGGCATCACCACAGAAGAAATGTAAGCATGTCAAGAAAACAGAGAAGTTGGTCAATGGATTTACTTGAGTTCACAATCCCAAGTGAGCTAGGAAAAGCTACTCCATCGAAGGGGGAAGCTTCTATCTCTGCCTAGTCTCGTTTGATTTGATGAATAAGGTCTAAGTTTCATTGTTTCTATAAGTAGTTCTACTTCTATAAACTTCAAAAAGTATTTGGCTCTAGCGTATTATAATGGCATGCTTGCCGTTTAGTGTCAAGTATGCGGTCTATTATATACTATTCTCTGCTCATATAAATCTGCGCCATATCTATAATATGAGCTCGTTGTGTTAACGAGTTATCAATGAATAGAAACAAGAAGATCGAGATACTATAGCTAGGAATATACTTCTTTGTGCGACTTACCTCATATGTGGTTGAGTAGTAATTCCAAAGCCAAAGGGGAAGAGAGGATCATAATGTTTGTCACCAACATTCATAGGGAGCTGGTCGACTCTCTTGAACCAAGTCCGAGCAAGCTTTCCAGTGAATCCATAATCCCCAAAAAGAACATCAGCAACTCCTTGGCCTTCAGTTCCAGGTAGCCATGCAGCCACAAGGGCATCCATAAGCGGAAGATAGGGCTCAATCACAAGAGGACGGCCAGAGACAATAATAACAACACACTTTACGTGACTGCAGATATTTTTAATGATGCTTGGACCTGGTTCTGGAATGGTTAAATTCGAATTATCCCCTTTCGACTCTGCGTAAGGAGGTTCACCAACAGCAACAATGGCATAGTCGAAGTTGCTTGACTTGACGAAATTGGTATCCGGATTTAAACTGTGGACAACTTCTGTTGTCCCATAAACTGTAGCTATGATGCCACCTAGAATGGTGGTTCCTGTTTTTAGAGATGGATTATTTAGTATGCTACTATACATTCTGATTTCTGTTTTTAGAAGAAGATGCATACCAACAGTGTTGTTATTTCCACTAACTCCTTGCCAAGTGATACTCCATCCTCCACATTGATATCCCAAATTGTTTGCATGAGGTCCAGCAACAAGGATCCTATTGGCCTTTTTAGGGAGTGGTAGGAAAGGTTCGTTTGTTTTTTTACCGTTCTTCAAAAGAACAAGTGACTTCCTTACTGCCTCCCTTGCCAGATCTCGATGAGCCTGTTACATATACATATGTATGTATGTAAGCTCAATCAAGAATTATAATAACTTTAGGATGACGATGAATACTACTTCAAAAGTACCTGGCATCCGAGCTGGCCAACATAGTTATAATCAGCCCAGGGGTTCTCAAACAGACCCATTACGAACTTGACCCTCAGTAT
The DNA here is from genome assembly GCA_963682095.1 of Potentilla sterilis. Classification (NCBI taxonomy): domain Eukaryota; kingdom Viridiplantae; phylum Streptophyta; class Magnoliopsida; order Rosales; family Rosaceae; genus Potentilla; species Potentilla sterilis. Next base: position 28,730,585 of record OY821755.1, on the reverse strand, counting down.
CCTACTCACTGCATCATCAATGCGGTGGTCGAGGATTAACTTTCTAGAGTGAAGTTCGAGTACAATATCATGGAACTCTGTATAGTTAAAGGGAAGCATGAACTGAAATCATCAAGAAACAGCTTGATTATCAAAATTGTGTGTTTCACTTTGATTATTTAGCCTTAAAATTTACATTGATAACATGCTGAAGATATATAGCAACAAACCATGTCAAGACCAGCTGTAACACTAGTAAGAACCGAGTGTGTGTAATTTGAATGGAATGGATAGGTAATTTTGTCAAGACCCTGCCAGTCGGAGATGACAAAACCCTGAAAGTGGAGAATATGCAGCAACATGTTAATAAGTAAGTTGTAATTCATTGGTTCTGGCATATCTTATGCAAGGTTGTATTTGATATATTAAAGCGTATCGTATCAATCGATGAAACAAATTTGACCATCGATCCCAGTTGGCAGTACTCTTCAGATTAAATTTTACAGAACTAGTTAGGTGCAAGCATACATACCTTGAAATTCAAGGTGTCCTTGAGATAATTGGTGACAAGGTCATAGTTAGCATGCATCTTCACTCCGTTCAAGCTAGAGTATGAAACCATGATACTGCATACACCTTTGTCAATAGAGTCAAAGTAACCAGGCATGTGGATCTTCAACAATTCACCCCAATCAATAACAGTGTTGTTCTCATTGATTCCCTTGACGGTGCCACCATCTCCCACAAAGTGCTTTGCACAGCCAGCTACCTTATCCCTACCGACAATAACCAAAGAGTAAATCTATCAGATATGAGAAAAAAGATCTGCTTTCGTAGCTTGAATATGGCTTTTGTTGATGAATCTCTATAATGAAATGACATTTACAAATTAATGCTTGCTGCTCTAAGCACAAATTCATTACATTCGTTTTTACTAGGCAACAATTAACACATGCATGGCATGGTAAGAAAATGTACAGCCAAACGGGCAAAGCAAAGTCTTTCAAGGTACTAGGACTTATATATTATAGCCTGATTCGAGAGATAGAGCTACGCAACAAACTCTTAGTAAAGCTAGGACCATCTATTACTAAGCTGGAGTAGTAAAATCCTTGTTCAACTTACTTTCCACCAATGTAAGGATGGCCTTTCTGTGAAGCTGGGACTTCGCCTTGCAATCCGACCACTAGTTCAGTCATTTTTCTTACAATCGTGGGATCCTCGCTAAAACTTTCGTAACACCTACCCCATCTTGGATCTCTGCAGACCTTTTGAATGAACACATTATGCATTTTAAGATGGAAAAGGAAACACATATGCTGCAAATTCTGTTTTCATCACAGGACATACGTACTGCAACTTCTCAAAACTTTGAAGTTAAAGAGAAGCATGCATACCGCAACGCATGGTGCAAATGCATATTGAATGCCGGTAGCTTTAACTTCAAGAGCAGTTGCCGCACCAATCCTTCTCATAAGATCTGGATCCCTACAAAAATGAAATTGAATTGGAAATACAAAAATCAAAGGAAATTTACGTGCAAGCAGATTTGTGTGTGTGTGTGAGATACAATTATCAAATCAATTCTCACTGTTATGCTCATCCTGAAGAGCTAGATTTCCATTCCAAAGAGTCATGACTTGCCTGGTAACTCCAAGTCCAACATTATGTGGGAACAATGTGGCCTTGTAGACATTATTGTGCCCATGAACAGCATCAATGCCATACATTATAGGGATCCCAAGCCGGCTTTGAAGTGACCAATTTTGAAACCTGTTGATCATCTCAATGTCTTGACTCGCAGTAACTCCAACTCTTGGCAAATTCTCTCCACCATTCAGTACACTGCCTATGTTGTGTTTCTTCATGACCTCCTCGGTGATACTACTACGGTCCAGCTGCACCATCTGAGCAATCTTCTCTTCCAGTGTCATTCGAGCCAAAAGGTCATTTATTCGAGACTGGATTGGTTGCTTAGGGTCTTTGTATGCCATGTATTTCTTTTTTAGTTTCCAGTGTTGTCCAGATAATTTTGCTCCTGCCATGGCCGCGCAGCAACATTGGCACACAAGTCCCAGTAACAAAACTAAGCAAGTTATCTTTTGCATCACTGGAGTTTATTCAAAACCTTGTTCTGCAAGTAAACTCTTTTGATATAGAGATTCCAACAGACAGCGTTTATTCGGAAATGTACAAACACCACCAATATGAACCAACCCAGAAACTGTCAACAAGGCTACTCAAGAAACTTAGAGAGTAAAATGATAGCAGAAGCAAAAATAGAAAGAGGAGTACTACATGTTCACAGTAGCTCATGAAATGGTTAGAAGCAGGAGCAATTTGCGGTTGCCCAAGCATTATATTTCATTGAGTACTAGTCCATCTGCGAAACATTCTCTGTTTGAAAAATAAGAAAAAAACACGTAGTCATGAGAGAATCCCTGTCAACAAGAAATTGCAGTGGACAAAGCCATTTCTCTCTCTTCCTACATGGGCTTGGCCATTGACAGAATTTTCGCCGGAGTTGACACATCTGTTAAACTCCGGCAACAATTTCGCAGATTAGACCAATAGGGTCCTAGTCTAACTGAGGGATATACTTTCTTCAGTACCCTCATGTATATAATACATTCATTTACAAATTTGAAGACAAATTTTGTTGTCATTGTGGTAAATAGAGTTATTATTTGAATAATTGTAGTTCTGTTAGTTGTAATTACTTCACCAACTACATATTAACAAGTTCATGAACAAATGGTTGTCAATATGGTAAATTGATTTAATTATATGTAAATATATAAAACATATGTTGTAAACTTGTAGTCAATGTTGTAGATATAGTGTAGAAAAAAGTATATTTTGTTCATATAGTTGTAAATTATAGTATACTTTAAGGTACTGTAGACGATCGTTGTTTTTCTTTATATTTTTTTTATTTTTTTATTTCTAAGAAATTCAATCTTTCTATTTTCAATTTTTTTTTCTTTAAAGTACTTTCTCAATTCAAATATGTGGGAACATAAAGTGTTAAACGTGACAAACTGACTGAACGAGGGCCTCAAATAATTGGCGGAAACGGCAGTCCTGAACTGCTGATCAATTAAATTTAATGTCCTTGAATATTGACCCAAGTATGATACAACATGCTCCTTGTGGAAATGGAATGTCAACTATGAAATGGCAGAGAGAAAGGAGCAGAGACTAAAAGCCTTCCAGGATTCTAGTAATTCTTGGTTGGCTTGGTAGTTAGACCAAATCCAAACGGAAATAGAGGGTCATAATGTGCATCACCCACATTCATCGGGAGCTGGTCTACTGATTTGAACCATGTACGTGCCAGCTTGCCGGTGAATCCATAGTCACCAAACAAAACGTCAGCAACACCCTGACCTTCAGTTCCTGGAAGCCAAGCTGCGACAAGTGCGTCAATTTTAGCAAGGTAGGGTTGGATCACAACGGGGCGGCCAGAGATAACAACCACAACACATTTCACTGCTCCACAAACATTGTTGATTGTGCTCAGTCCAGCAGCAGATATGGTCAGATTCAAGCTGTCACCAAATGTTTCAGCATATGGGGGTTCACCCACAACAACAACAGCATAGGAGAATTTATGGGACTTCACAAAGTTCGCATCAGGGTTCTCGTTGTAGACAACTTGAGTTGTACGATCAACTGTAGTTTTCACCGCATTGAGGATTGTGGTACCTGTTACAACATTGATAATGAGAAATATATTTTGGACGAAATTAAAGTGATCTTAGAGATTCTACATGTCACATGTGATAATGCATTGCAGGAAATTTTGTTTGCTAGATGGTACCTAAAAGCATTCCGCTGCACCATACTGACAGTGCGCGTTCAAGTAAAACTTTTGAGGTTTTATTTTTATTTTTGCAGTAAGATATGGCCAGTGTTCAGTTAGTTGATTAAAAAGATAATGAGTTCTTCAAGATTAGCTTTAACATACCAACTGTAAGATCATTGCCACCGAGCCCTTGCCATGTGATCGTCCAGCCTCCACACTGAAAGCCCAAGTTATCTGCATGACTTCCTGCTATTAGTATCTTCCCTGCTTTCTTGGATAGAGGAAGCAGTGGCTTCTTTGGAGATTTTCCTTTCTTTAGTAGAACAAGTGATTTTCTTACAGCTTCCCTTGCCAATTCTCTATGTTCCTGTGAAATTTATGTTAGATGGATTTGAATGAGCATGATGAAAATGATCAAAGTTATTCTATAATGGAAATTTGAAACATACAGACCTTGCTTCCTAGCTGATCAGCTAGGCTGAGATCAGCCAAGGGATTTTCAAAAAGGCCCATGACAAACTTAACCCTCAAAATTCTCTTCACAGCATCATCAATCCTGCTCATGGGGATGATATTATTCTGGACTTGATATGTCAGATCATCAATGAACTCAGTAAAGTTGAAGGGGACCATGATCTGTAACAATCCTAGATGTGTTAGCAATTGATAATAAGAACCTTTAGTGTCTCAGCTTGAGGTGGTATTATTATGTAGCCACTTGACAATAGCTTAAATAACACAACCAGAAGTTACATTTGAAGAAGACAATATAGAGATTACAGAAGTCCACACTAACCATGTCTATTCCAGCACTAACTCCTGCTTGAACTGAGTACGAATAGTTAGCCTTGGGTGGAGATGTAATCCTGTCGATGCCCTCCCAATCTGAAATGACAAAACCCTGGCAACAGAAGCAACGACAAACATGTTATGCCCCACACTGATAATAATCCGGCTAACTAGACTAGACCATGTAAGCAAAAAATCCACCCTGAAACGGAGCTTGTTCTTGAGATATCCTGCTACAAGGTCTTGATTAGCATGCATTTTTTTCCCATTCCAACTCGAGTAAGAGACCATAACTGTTGCAACACCCTTCAGGATGGAGTTGAGGTATGCGGGCATGTGAATACCAAGCAGCCCATTCCAATCAATCACAGTGTTGTTCTCATTGATGCCCCTGGTTGTGCCACCGTCTCCTACATAGTGCTTAGCACATGCTGCAACCTTTCCCCTAGAAATATGGTAAGTGAAAAGAGTTAACAACTATCCCCTTTCTTATGAGATTTAACTAAAGAAGACGAAGTCAAATTCTTGTCTACCGTCTCTTAAACAAAAAAGAAAAATCCTTGTCTACTGTTTTTTTCCCTTCCTAAAAGCAAGTAATGCCTACACACTACAGTTGTTATATCCATTTATTTATGTTTTATATCACCTAACTAACTGGGCCACCTCTAAGGCCTACTGTGTATATCATATGACGGATTTGTGAAGCTAAGAGTGTTGTTAATCAATGTAAGTCTAGACCACAATGTTTTAAACAGGGCCTACTATTCAGAGTACCCGCCCATGTGATTATTGTACTTAAAACAAAGACGGTTCTAGTCGGCAGAGGTTCTTGTCTGAAAGTACAGGGATTTCATAAGTTGAATAATAATTCATCCGATTAACCTAAACAAAGTGTCTAAAAGCAGCAAGGCAACTATTTACTAAAGTAAATCAAAGTTCTACTCAGATATCTTACTTTCCACCAACATAAGGAGCACCCTTTTGGAAATTGGGAGGCATATCCCCTTGCAAGCCAGGGATGATCTCAGTCATTGCTTGGACAATCTTATGATCCTCACTGTAGCTTTCGTAGCACCTACCCCATCTTGGATCCCTGCACACCTGCCAACAAAGGTAGGACATCGTTTTAGCTGAATCCTCACTCCATTTAAAGTTCAAAATCTGTAAAATGGGATTGTATAACACTGCTTAATTACCGCGATACACGGGGCAAAGGCATAAGGAATTCCTGTTGCCCTGACTTCAAGGGCAGTCGCCTCTCCGATTCTCTTGACAAGAGCAGGATCTCTGTAATGAAGAAAAAAAGCACGACAAGTCAAGCAAAGCTCCAATACCAAAACCATTTCATTACGCCAAAGTGTAAGAGACTTGCCTGGTGGCTCCCAAACCAACATTGTGAGGGAAAATGGTAGCATTATAGACATTGTTGTGGCCATGGACAGCATCAATCCCATAAATCATAGGAATCCCGAGACGTGTGGCTAGAGATCCCTTTTGGATTCCATTGACAAGATTGACCCATGTCTCAGCTGATGCTTTTGGAGCCGGCACACTCCCACCACCACTAAGCACACTTCCTGTAAAACCCAACAAAGTGAAAAACATTGATAAACAGATAACTAACTTTAGAATAGTGAAGTGGTTTTTACCTATGAAATACGTTGTCATGACATCGGGGGTAGCAACCTCGCGCTCGATCTGGACCATTTGGCCAATCTTCTCGGCCAGGGTCATCTGCCGCATGAGGTCTCTGATTCGAACATTCAATGGCTGTTTTGGGTCTTTGTATTTGGAGTACTTGGCTTCTGTTAGAGCTGACAAGCAGCACAAGAGTAGCAAACCCAGTATGGGTATGGAAAATGTTGCCATTTTGGAACAAGCTCAAGTGTTTTCTGGATTGAAATAAACAAGAAAGTAGAGAATGTAATAAGGGAGCAAGAAGAAAGAGTGAAGTGAGCTTAGAGAGAGTGAGGGTATGACTCTCCCCTTCTTTGGGCAGAGAATATGGGGAAGGAGGCGGGCTGCTACTTATAGAAAGAGAGGGCACCATTTATCCATGTGATGCGATTGTTCATGTGCATTGGATTGGATTAGGTACTAATTTAATATTGTATGAATCGCCAAACAATATCATACAATTTTAAACATCTCAACGGTATAAAAACTTTTTTTCTTTCTTCTTCTTTTGGGCAATAAAAAAGCTTGTTTACTTTTTCTTAATTGTAGAGCAGTTAAATTTCCGCTCTACTTTTCAGTTTGATATTTTTCTTCGTAGTGTTGGATATTTGAAAGAATTTTTAGCTCAAACCTTCTAATTTCCTCATCAAATGTGAAATGCTCTAACTGTACATTGTAACAAAATATCTAGCCATAATAGCTTCTTGAGTACATTGACGTTCTCAACTATTAGGCCACTTGCAATAGTTATTAGATTAACATTTTAAATTGTTGCAAGTAAAACCCTTCATTGTATGAACTGTGGAAGACAACCAAACCAAAATAAAATTGTATTTTGAACTTCCAGATGGGCTGAACTCAAAGATGCCAAGTTCACTGCAAAATGAGAATATACATTCTTTTCTTAAGAGTAATGAATTCAAAAACAATTGCTAGTGCAGATAAAAGGGATCTGGTATAGATCATGTAAAACTTAAGACGCATGGACACAGACACGAGTGTCCATTTTAGACACAGTACGATACGTGGACTCGTCATATGAAAAAAAAAAAATGGACACGGACACGCGAATTAAATATTATTTTTAATATATATATATATATATATATATATATCTAATTGTTTAAAAAAAATTGAAACAGCAGGAGACTCCATAAATATGATGAATACACATAAATTTGTTTATACAAGGTTTAAGTTATAACTAACTGCAACCCTTAGAGCATCAGCAGTGGAGACCTATATTTGGGGTCCTTATTTGAAATTTTGGTCCAAAAAAGTGGATTAGGCCTTGTAGTGGGTCAGAAAAAAAATACCCAAATTAGTCGAAGAGCCAAATGTTGGATCAAATTTGACCCAAAGTGTGAGCAAATTTGCTTTGGACTCAAAACAGGGACCCACCAAATGAGGCTGTTTTGCTGAACCCTATTGAGACAATGGCTATATTTCTGACTATGCCTAATAATCGTTTGCATGTTTAATTGGTTATTATTGAAATTAGATAATATCATTATATATTCGAATTCTATATTGAGTTTGTTGACAGTAGCCACAGAGGGGCTACATAGGCCCATAGACCCGCAGCCAGCACGTCCGGGGCCGGACTGAGGTCCGGAGCAGGATCACCAGCAACCGGACCCGAGGCCCAGCAGTCTACCTTGTGACCAGGGGCCCGGGGACCGAGGATGCCAGCCTGCCAAACGGGCCACCAGAGCTGCCCTTTTATGTACGAACAGAAGGAAACCAGTCTCACATCGAAGGGTAAGGACCAGACCCCACGCCCGACCACCTATATAAGGGCCTCAACTACCCTCTTTAATAGGTAACTGATCTCTCCAACTGCTTATCACTCTTGTTTAAGTTATCTATTCATCCCAACTGTACTAACTTAGGCATCAGAGAGGAGAAGACCGGCCCGCCCGGTATTCCCCTTAGTTAGCAGGTTCGCAGGAGGAGATCACATCTTGATTCATCAGTTTCCACTAGGCCTACGGGTTTGTGCAGAAACAATTGGCGCCGTCTGTGGGAAAGCTTGTATAAAAGTCACGTAGACATCACCAAATGGCAGAAAGCTCAGAAGCGGGGCAGGAAAGAAATACAACGGAGGGTCAGCGGGTCGCACCAGAGCAAGTGCTCATCTCCACCCCGGTCGCTGTACGGGAGCAGCGCAGCGACCAGGGCAACCAGGACGACGGCAGCTATGGGAGGCCGAGCAGCACGCCAGGGGCATACAACGATAGAGCGCGCGGGAAAGTCCCGGTGGAAGGCGACCAACCAACGCACCGGGGCTTTTCACTGACATTCTCGGACGATCCGAGCGACAAAGAGGAGAGTCTGCTCGGTGACTGCCACCGGGACACCACGTACAGCCCCGACCGGCACGATATGGCGAGGGAGATACGGGCGATGAGGGTAGAAGTCGGTCGCCTGCGCGCGGAGAGCGACCGAGATAGAGCAAAATCCAATGCTCGGTATGAGGAAATGGAGACGGTAAACGCTGCCCTGGAAAGAGGACAGCAGCGCAACGCCGCTATGGCAAGGGCACGTACACCCGCGCCAGGCCAACCTCAGCGCCTTGAGGCGGGACAGTCATCGAGAGGAAGGTCTAGCGACCGCAGGAGGGCGGAGTCCCCGGGCGGAGCGGTTTTGCCAATGAGCACGCCAGTACCCCCGCAGTCGCACGCTTCATTCGAGGATGAAGTCGTCACCCCGACCGCACGGGCATTACAGGTACTCACTCTGTGTCGGATCTAAAGGCCCAAATGGAGGCCAACGAGAGAAGGGCGGCGCAGCCGATGGAAGGCGCGCGATTCAACGAACGCATGGGCCCCTTCTCGCACCGGGTTCTGGAATCAGGGAGGTCTGGTAACCAGAAATCCCTAAAGCTCACGTACTCAGGATCCGGCTGCCCATACCAACATTTGGATAGTTTCCGGTCCCAAACATGCGCCAAGGGCTATTCCGATGTAGTGTGCTGCAACATATTCCAGGAAACCCTGTCTGGAGAGGCGCTCAGCTGGTTCTATGAGCTCCCGGCAAAATCCATCGAGGCGTTTGAACAACTGGCCGATCGGTTCGTAGGCCGCTTCATCCTCCGGGTCGAAGGAGCCCGGACATCGACCATCCTCTTCAACTGTAGACAGGCACATAGCGAGGAGCTAAGGACGTTTGTCAACCATTGGCAAATGGCGACGGCCGGGGTTCGGAACCTCGACAAGGGCATCGCCGAGATGGCGTTCAAACAGGGGCTTCGGCCAGGAAAATTTTCCTACGCCGTATGGGTGGAACTCCCGCAGGGGTATGACGAGCTAATGGCGATGGCCATCAGGCATGCTCAGGCGGATAATGAAACGTATGAGCAACACCTGTTGAAGAGAAAGCGGGAGGAGCACCCCCCGGCCAGCCGAGAAAACAAGGCCAGCCAGCGGAGCGAGAACCGAGGCGCCCAACCAAGCAGACCCGGCAGAAATTGGGGGAACCAATAGCAGCAGAAGCCCTATCATGACAAACCCCAGAGCGAGCACAAGCCGGCGCAATACCGGCAAGAACGCCCCCTGGCGATCATGCCAGCAGAACGTCAAGAGGTCTTCACCACTCTAACCTCTTCATACGAGGACATCTTGCACGAGAACGGGAACATCATTCCCCCACCGCCAAGGAGCAAGTACCCAAAAGGGAAACTCACCCAGGCGCGAACAGGCAAGTACTGCTCCTACCACGATGAAGCTACCCATCGGACGAACAATTGCTTCGCCGTCAAGATAGCGGTGGAGGGTTTGGTTAACAGCTGTCAGCTTCAGCGGTATATAGGAGAAAGGAGAGCAGATCCCGACCGGGAGCAGGGCCAGGGCTGGTAAGCACACCCGGACCCAGTGAAGGGTTAGGTGCTAGAAATTTCAAGCAGTTAGTTTGGCATATCAACGGTTCAACCAACGTAACATCATAAGATATGTATGCCAACTATTTTAAGAGAAATCCAAGGAATTCCACCGGTGCAAAAATGTATATCCAAAGGGTATAATACAAAAAAAACCGTTCCAACAGATTTACAAAAAAAAAAAGAGCAAAACAAAAATCTTAAGGAGCCGCGTCTCCCTCCTCAGCGGGCATCCCCCCAGCTTCCCCAGATGGAGCCACCACATCCTCTCTAACGGGTTCAGATGGTCGAAGCCCGCCTTCCCCTTCCGGCTGCTCCTCTCCCGCCAGCTGCCCATCAGCATCGTCGTGGGACCCCGCCTTCGACATTCGCGAGGTATCCAGGTACCCCTTCTCTTCCCACTCCACGTAGGCATCGGCGATATCCGACTCCCTAGCCTTTTCCAGGAGTTCAAGAAACTGATCACTATCGTGATATTTCTGGATAACCCGCTGGAAAAGCTCTGGGTCCTCTTCTCCGGCCGCAGCGGCAGCGGCGGCACGCACAGCGGCAGCTCCCACCTGGAGCTCATCCACTCTGGCCTCCAGCTCGGCCCTCTCCTCCTCAGCCCGATCCTTCTCCTCCTCGAGGCTCCGGACCTGGCCTTCTAGCTTGGCCACCTGTTTCTTGGCCCTCTCCTCCAGCCTAACCTTCTCCCACTCAAGTCTGGACTTCTCAACTTTCAGGCGCTCACGGGCTCCTGTCAGAGCGGCCACCTGTCTCTTCAACTCCGACAGCTCCTCACTCGGGTCCGGCTGGTACAGATTGTACAATAGCTACTAAACAACAGGGAGCCGATTAAGCAAACAACAAAAATAACGAAACCCGGCAGAAGTTATGAGCGGTGCCGTGGCACCAAGCAATTCTTACCCGGAGGACTAACTCCTTGCTCTTCTGGCAGTTCTCCCTCGACAAGGCTCCAGCGACCCCAGGCCTATCCAGACCAAGGCCAGCCACATCTGCCGCCAGACTCCGGACGAAGGGACTCTCCGGACCTCCCCTCTGTTCCTCCGCAGGAGCGGGGCTACTCTGCTGACCGGCAGAATTTGAGGCAGCAACGGCCTTGTCCCCAGCGGAACTCGTCGCACCGCTGGCCAACTTGAGCCGTTTCGCCAAGTTCTCACCAGACGACCGGCCAGTCAGCGTCACCAGTGCGGAGGGAGGAACGTCCATGATCCTCCGCCTCTTCTCACCCAGGTCGACCGGTGAAGAAGATTGTGCGCTGACGAGTCGCCGAAGCGAGCATCAAGCAATAATAAACCCTGCAATCGTTAGTAGTATAGGCATAAGTAGGGATCGTTCTAAGCCGGGGATTAAGGGTACCTGAAATATGAGAATGTTAGCACAATTTATTCACATATATATATATATATATATATATACATATTCACACGAGTTCAACATGGGGGATTTGATATGAGGTTCGGCAGCAAGGGCTGCCTCTATATCTAAGACACGAAAATAAACCTAAACTACTATATACAAGTGATCATCATCTCTCACACAAAACAGTTCACACAAAAGACTCTTTAACAAGTAGATTTGCACACAAGAAGGTAAGAGACAAGTATTTAACATGTTCAAGACCTAAATTAGTTTCGACACAACTAGAGCCTCCAACAGTTTTCCAATTGTTAGACTTCTTAATTTCTTAGAAACTACTCCAACGTATGACTTCTAAGGTGATGCTAATCCGGTTTTACACGTTTTAACATTTAAGCATATGAGTCTAAATCGAAGACAAGCAAATAAGTAAGGTTGTCAATCATCTTATTTAACTTGCAAGTTCTAAGGTTGTTAGACCTAGGTGAGCAACACAAAACAAACTACTTCAACGTATGACTTATCCGTGTTACTCTATCACATGAAACCTAGCACTTAGAATTACATGCTAACCATAACTAGTGTGTCGGTTTAAATGCCCTAACCTTAGTTCTAACCAATTTAAGTTTAAACATGTGAAATACCACTGCCCTAATTATCAATGCATACAAAAACACAAGTTAAAATTGCAAAAACAAATTACATAAACTTCAACAAATCGGTTCATACAAAAGTTTAGCAAAAACCAAGAAACGAAACAAGTTCTTACAAGACAACCAAACAAAACTAAATACAAAAGCCATAGGGTGAGTGGATCACACTTTTAGAACCTTTGAAGACTCCTCGAGATGTGACAAGATGATGCTTGCTGATCGGCAGAACCACAGATGTAGGAATCGGCAGAACAACAAGGTGAAGGGTACGGCAGTTTTGGTGGTGGTGGTGATGGGTTTTGGCTAAGTATTTAGGTGTTGGTGTTTTAGAGACTTGGTAGAGCTTTAGGCTAGTATTTTATGCTTGAGATGAGATGATTTTTCTGTAGGAAAACATGGCTATATATAGAGGCAAATTCGGCAGAAACCCTAGGTAGAAAACCTAGTTCAAATCGGCAAAGGCAATCCTTGTGCAACAAGGTTTTGGTTCCTTCCTTTCTTGGTTCTTCTAGGAAACTTCTTTTTCTGATTTTCTTCCTTGGATTGGGCTGCATATCTTCATGAACTTCTTGTGTAGGCTTGACAACTCTATTTGGTGAGCTTGGTCCATGGAAAAATGCCCCAAACCCGCAAGAACACAAGACCGGCAGCAACTCGGCTGGAATGACCTTGCTCCAGTAAATCAGACATATCTCCCTTCTCGGAGCTCCAATTGATGTGATTCCAAGTCTCAGATAAACTAGACACATATAGCCATCTCCCCATAAAATATCTCGATCAAATTCCTTGTGAATCGTCGGGAATGATTTTTCGAAGTTGGATCAAAGTCCCAGGATTGGTTTGCTCGGACTGCCGTTTTGCAGCCATCGTTTGGGTGACTTCTCGAACTCCGATTGATCTGAAATTTTAACACAACATTCCTCAGTATATGAATATTAGGCACACCAAATTTCATTGAATTCTGACAAGGATAGATCATATGTTTACTCATCTCAAAATTACGAAAAAGACATATTTTGCTCTATTTTCCAGATTTCTCATACTTAGTCATTTTTCGGACAATTAAGCACATTTTACCAAAACTCTACCAAAAATGACACTAACTATATTATGACTCTATCTTAGACAAATAAGAGTTAAACAAAGCATAAATGAGGGCATAAACATATAATATCATCGCACATTGTGCTCCTATCATGCGCCTGTCCGAGAGAACCTGGTGACAAGCGGGACCGATCTCGGTCGGTACGGAATCCCGTTCGTCCCACCAGGAACCTTTGGTGGTCCCCCAGTGGTCTTGCCCTTTTCGGGTCCCGCCTTGGACGCAGCAGGGTGAGTCTTCACACGCCTTAGGGTATAGTTGTCGTCCGCAATGTCCAAGGCCATCGGTTCGGCATGAACGGTAAGCCGGCCAGACTCCTCATCCACCGAGGTCCGTGAAACGGCCTCCCCTTTCTCCTTCATCCTCGAGACAAGGTCTTCACCGTCCATGGATAGTGTGTTACCGGGCTTGACGACCATCCGGGAAGATGCACCTGCAGAACAAATAAAGGATTAGTATCAACTCAGTCAGCGGGAACGTCACTACTAAAACCATGCTACACACCAGGATCCCGCCCGAGACAGCAGTACTCTAACACCTCCCGCCGTATGAAGTTGTAGGAGCTTCGCTCAAGATCGTTCCAGCACCCGAGTATCGTCATAATCCTATCCCGCTCCAACTCGGACAGTACGAACGATTGGTCACCAAGGGGCTGGAAGGCACCAGGAACCCGGTACATCCTCCTACTTTTCTGCCACTTCCCACCCGCCATCACCACCTTCTTCCTCCAGTTATTGTCCACCCAGGAAGGCAGGTGGGTGATGATAGGCTGGAAGTATCGGGCGCTAAAGGTCAGACAACCCCGACACCCTTTCTTCTTCGAGAAGGACAGTCTGTACAGTGCCTGGAACTCGTTCACCGTTGGCATGCTCATCCCGGACAGCTCATACAGACAACCAAGTCTCAGCAGCTGCCTCCACTGGTTCCCGGGAAGCTGCGCGGGAGACACTTGCAGAGTGCTAAGCATGTACTGCACGAAGTCTGGCAGCGGGAGGGAGAACCCGTGATGAAATTGGTCTCCGTGAACAGCAACCCAACCCGCCTCCGGGTTACAGGCCGATTCTCCGGGATTCAGCGGCCATAACGTCACCTCATCAAGGATATTCCACATCTCCCGGAAGGCGGCAATCTCTGTAGGGCTCATAGTACCCTCCGGTTCATCGCACGCTACAGCCTCTTTCCCACTCCCGATAGTGTAACTCACGGGCGTAGTACCAGGAAAGCGCACCCCGTGCAAGATGCCCTCACACTTCAGAGACCCTGAAGACGAGACCCCGCCCCGGGAGCAGGCAGCGGCTTCGGACTTCGGGGAATCTGAACCAAGCCAATCCTCCAACCTTTCCTCATCGTCCACCACAGGACACCTATCGGCCAGCTCGGAAGTCCCATCAGAGCTCGCAGAAGCCATTTAACCTAGGGGGAAGAAAACAAAACCCCACCGCTGGTCAGCAACAAGCTAGAACAGCGCCTTTTGCGGCTGCTCCCCAAGTTTGCCGCTGACGCCCCGCTCAAAACAACTCACAGTCGGCGACAGAGCCCCCCCCCCCCCGCCACAAAACACCAACCAAAAAGAAAAAAACACGAAGCAAAGAAGGCGAGACTTGTTGATTACTATGCACAACTGAGGAAAGTCAGTCCTACGAAAACACCGAGCAATGGTAGGCAAGAACCAGAACGCTTGAAGCATGGATAGCGTGAGGTACCTCCACAGAAATTTCGCCGGATTCCTCTCCCACCTTCTCTTCTTCTCTCTGGGCCAAGAGCAAAAACAGAAATAATGAAGACAAATGAGGCCTTTTTATAGACGGGTCTGATGCCCTAGGCACCCCTGTAATCCCCCCAAAATACTCAATCGGGGCAAGTCAAACGCCTGCGAATCCAGGCCCTCCATCTCAGATCGCTCTCTACTGACACGTGTCCCAGCATCGATAACCTACCCACGCCATCATAACTGATTGGACCGATGAGCTTCCTCCTTAAATGCATGTCAGCCACTTGTCCCGCCTACAAGCGGCAGGTCAGGGAGATAGGGGCGGGAACCGAGGCGTCAAGCCCCCCCACTTCCCCAAGAGCCACGTCATCCCACCGGTTAGGTAGCATTCAACCGGCTCCATGGCATCTCACCGGTTACGTAGCATTCAACCCGCTCCAAGGCATCCCACCGGTTTTGCCACTTTCCTTCACCCCTGTGGGCAAGGACAAGCTAGCCAGCAACAACTCAAGGCTTCAAACACATGGGCTTTATAAACCCGGGATAGTGTACCTCTAACACATGCAAACTCTTCCAGCAGGCTAAAAACCCTGCATCACACTGAACTGTGATAAATATGGGGATCCACGGGAGACTTGTTATCTCTACGCCACCCCACCGGGCTACTCCCCGGCCTGCCCCACCGTTGGCAGCAATTTTACCTTGGAAACTTGGGGGACTCGTTCCGACATGGAAGTCCACCAGTCGAGTCCTTACATTGTCATCCCATGCACTCGTCCGGGTTTCACCCCGCTCCATACTCATTGCATGGCGGATTTCAACGCCACATTGTCATCCCATGCACTCGTCCGGGTTTCACCCCGCTCCATACTCATTGCATGTCGGAGTTCAACGCCACATTGTCATCCCATGCACTCGTCCGGGTTTCACCCCGCTCCATACTCATTGCATGGCGGATTTCAACGCCACATCATCATCCCATGCACTCGTCCGGGTTTCACCCCGTTCCATATTCATGGCATGACGACACTTGAGCACAATACCATTAGTATTGCAAGTATACTCATAACTGTCACACGTCATCATTAATAGGTACTCACATCACCACGCCTTCTCTGCCCGAACGCCCGGTCACGTCCAATCTTCAATGCGGACTTGGGGGACTGGGCACCGTTGGGTCGGTAACCCTGCGGGTCTGCGGGACAGGAGCGAGACATATTAAGTCCCCATTCAAGATTGCACTTGACCGGGAACTTGGGGGACTTTTTGACAGTAGCCACAGAGGGGCTATATAGGCCCACAGACCCGCAACCAGCACGTCCGGGGCCGGACTGAGGCCTGGAGCAGGATCACCAGCACCCGGACCTGAGGCCCAGCAGTCTACCTTGTGACCAGGGGCCCGGGGACCGGGGATGCCAGCCTGCCGAACAAGCCACCAGAGCTGCCCTTTTATGTAAGAACGGGAGGAAACCAGTCCCACATCGAAGGGTAAGACCAGACCCCACGCCCGACCACCTATATAAGGGCCTCAACTACCCTCTTTAATAGGTAACTGATCTCTCCAACTGCTTATCACTCTTGCTTAAGTTATCTATTCATCCCAACTGTACTAACTTAGGCATCGGAGAGGAGAAGACCGGCCTGCCCGGTATTCCCCTTAGTTAGCAGGTTCGCAGGAGGAGATCACATCTTGATTCATCAGTTTCCACTAGGCCTACGGGTTTGTGCAGAAACAGAGTTGATATTCAAGTTTACTAACACATGTAATTCACGTTGATATTTGTTATTGTAATGAATACAAATTCTTGATTTTATGTTTCATGTCTGATGAATAAATTCTATTAGTTTAAACTAAGTTTATTAATCTTTTTTTTTAACTTAATTGGAAGGAATGGATACATGCCTAAAAATTAAATCAAACATAAATAAAAGACTCAAGTATGAATATGAGTAAAAAAAAAAATGTGTGATGAACCTACATATGAGTCTAAAAAATTGAATTAAAAATATAGGTCTAAAAATAAGTCATGTACCACTACACAGCACCCAAAAACATAAGTCTTGTTATACACTATTCAGATGGACTCAAATAACTATTCAGGCTTATTTGGACCCAAATTTGAGTCTAAAAAATAAGTCCCCATTGCTGATGCTCTTAGAGCATCAGCAGTGGGGACCTATATTTGGGTCCTTATTTGAAATTTGGGTTCAAAAAAGTGAGTTAGGCCTTGTAGTGGGTCAGAAAAAAAAATACCCAAATTAGTCGGAGAGTCAAATGTTAGATCAAATTTGACCCAAAGTGTAAGCAAATTTGCTTTAGACTTAAAACTGGGACCCACCAAATGAGGCTGTTTTGCTGAACCCTATTGAGACAACGGCTATATTTCTGACTATGCCTAATAATCTTTTGCATGTTCAATTGGTTATTATTGAAGTTGGATAATATCATTATATATTCAAATTCTATATTGAGTTGATATTCAAGTTTACTAACACATATAATTCACGTCGATATTTGTTATATTGTAATGAATAAATTTTTTTGATTTTATGTTTCATATCTGATGAATAAATTCTATTATTTTAAACTAAGTTTATTAATTTTTTTTTTAACTTAATTGGAATGAATGTATACATGCCTAAAAATTAAATCAAACATAAATAAAAGACTCAAGTATGAATATGAGTAAAAATAAATTGTGTTCTGAACCTACATATGAGTCTAAAAAAT
This sequence comes from Potentilla sterilis, assembly GCA_963682095.1. NCBI lineage: Eukaryota > Viridiplantae > Streptophyta > Magnoliopsida > Rosales > Rosaceae > Potentilla > Potentilla sterilis. The sequence goes on along the minus strand of OY821755.1, from coordinate 28,712,896 downwards.
TGAATTAAAAATATAGGTCTAAAAATAAGTCATGTACCACTACAGCACCCAAAAAAATAAGACTTGTTATACATTATTCAGATGGACTCAAATCACTATTCAGGCTTATTTGGACCCAAATTTGAGTCTAAAAAATAAGTCCCTACTGTTGATGCTCTTAAGGTACCAGGAGTTTACTCGCACCACCACCTCTTTCTCTTTCCTACCCACCTTCCTCCTCACCCTACAACTCAAAATTAATCAATGAACACACCCACCCACTCACCAATTCAATACATCAAAAGCATCCAATTTCAAAATACACACAATCCTCATCAAAACCAAAGAAACAAAGCGGAAAGACCCAAAACCTTATGAACTCAAACACCCATGTACGTCCTAGAAATGAAACCCAACAAAACCAGCAAACCCAGCAACTTAAATTGAATTCCATAACAGAATTCAATTCCTTGAGGTCGAAGAAGAGAGTAAGACAATTGAAGAATAGAGAAGAAAAAGAGTAGTGCAGAACGTGTTTGCTTAAGTCTGAGAAGACCAAAGGTTTTCAATTTCGAAATCATAGGGGCGTGTCCAATTGCGTGTCTGTGTAAGACACGAACGTGTCCAACCCGTATCTAAATAGAGTACGGACAAGCGTATTGAGCGGTGTCTGTATCCGTGTCCGTGTAAGACACTCAACACGCGACCAAAATGACGTGTTCATGCTTCTTAGGCTTATGTTGGTATTGAGTTTTGGGGAAAATAAGCACTTATAATTGTTGACAGTAGCCACAGAGGGGCTACAGCAGGCCCACAGGCCCACAGACCCGCAGCTAGTGTACCAGGGGCCGGCCAGAGGCCCGGGACCGGATTACCAGCACCCGGCCTCGGGGTCCAGCAGTCTATCCTGCTACCAGGGACCCGGGGACCGGGGGCGCCTGCCTGCCAAAGAGGTCACCAAAGCTGCCTTTTGGTATGCAAACAGAAGGAAACCAGTCCCACATCGAAGATTAAGGCCAGACCTCACTCCTGGCCACCTATATAAGGGCCTCAACTACCCTCATTAATAGGTAACTGATCCTTCCTACCGCTTATATACGTGCTTAAGTTATATCTATTCCAACTATACTAACTTAGGCATCGGAGAGGAGAAGTCTGTCCCGCCCGGTATTCCCCTTAGTAAGCAGGTTTACGGGAGATCACGCTTGGATTCATCTGTCTCTACCAGGCCCCAGGGTTTGTGCAGAAACAATTGGCGCCGTCTGTGGGAAGATTTGGACAAGAAACCACGTAAGCACTATCAATGGCAGAGAATTCGGAAGCAAGACAGGAAAGGAATACCACCGAGGAGCAGCGTGTTGCACCAGTGCAAACGCTTGTCTCCACCCAAGTCGTTATGCTGGACCAGCGCGGCGGCCAGGGCGATCAGGAAGGCGGGAGCTGTGGGAGGCCGACCGGCACGCCGGGGCCACACCACGACAGCTCGCGCGGGAAAGGCCCGGCGGAGGACGACAGGCCAGTGCACCGGGCCTTTTCTCTGACGTTCTCGGATGATCCGAGTGACCGAGAGGAGAGCCCGCACTGTAATAGTGATCAGGACACCACGTACAGCCCCAACCAGAGCAGTATGGCGGGGGAGATACGGGCGATGGCCGCAGAGGTCAGTCGCCTGTGTGAGGAGGGCGACCGGGATAGAGCCAAGTCCAACGCCCGGTATGAAGAAATGGAAGCGGTGAACGCTGCCCTGGTAGCCAGCCGCCCTGGAGAGAGGACAACAGCGCAATGACGCTATGGTCAGGGCACAGGCACCCTCGCCACTTCGATCTCAGTAGTTTGAAGCGGGGCAGTCATCGGGTGGTAGGCCCAGTAATCCCGGGCGAACAGATTCACCGGCCGACACGGCCCCGCCAAAGAGCACGCCGACGCCTCGCTAGCCCCACACTTCGTTCGAGGATGAAGCCGTGACCCCGACTGCACGGGCATTGCAGATGCTCGCCGACACTGTGTCAGATTTGAAGGCCCAAATGGAGGCCAACGAGAGAAGAGCGGCACGGCCGATGGAAGGCGCACGGTTCAATGAGCGCATGGGCCCTTTCTCGCACCGGGTTATGGAGTCGGGGAGGTCTGGTAACCAGAAGTCCCTCAAGCTCACCTACTCGGGGTCCGGCTGCCCGTACCAGCACCTGGATAGTTTTCGGTCCCAGACGTGCGCCAAGGGCTACTCTGATGCAGTATGCTGCAATATTTTCTAGGAAACTCTGTCTGGAGAGGCGCTCAGCTGGTTCTCTGAGCTTCCGGCAAATTCAATCGAGGCCTTCGAACAGTTGGCCGACCGGTTTGTAGGCCGCTTCATCCTCCGGGTCGAGGGAGCCCAGACATCGACCATCCTTTTTAACTGCATGCAAGCGCCCGGAGAGGAGCTGAGGACGTTCGTCAACCGTTGGCAGAAGGTATCGCCGAGATGGCGTTCAAGTAAGGGCTCCGGCCGGGAAAATTTTCCTACGCCGTACGGGTGGAACTCCCGCAGGGGTATGACGAGTTAATGGCAATGGCCATCCGGCACGCCCAGGCCGATCACGAGACGTACGGGCATCACCTGCTGAAGAGGAAGCGAGACAAGCAGCAGGAAGACCACCCCCGGGAGGAGCACCCCCCACCCCGCCAAGAAGACAAGACCAGCCAGCAGACCGAGAACCGAGCCGGCCTAGCAGAAATTGGGGGTAACGGCAGCAAAGGCCCTATCATGATAAACCCCAGGGCGAGCACAAGCCGGCGCAGTTCCGGCAAGAACGCCCCCTGGCAATCATGCCAGCACAACCGGCCGGTCAAGAGGTCTTCACCGCTCTAACCTCTTCATACGAGGACATTTTGCTCGAGAACGGAAGCATCATTCCCCCACCGCCCAGGAGAAAGTACCCGAAGGGGAAGCTTACCACGGCGCAAACGGGCAAGTACTGCTCCTATCATGATGAGACTGCTCATTGAACGAGCCAGTGCTGTGCTCTCAAGACAGCGGTGGAGGGTTTGATTAGTAACGGCCAGCTCCAACGGTATATAGGGGAAATGAGAGCAGATCCCGACCGGGAGCAAGACCGGGGCTGGTAGACTCGCCAAGCCTCCAAGCGGTTAGTTTGGCATATCACCGGTTCAACCGCTGTAACATCACAAGACATATGCAAGCTACTTTCAAGAAAAATTCCACCGGTTCCACCAATTCAAGTATATTCATAGTCAAGGGATAATACAAGCAGAAGCCGTTCCGGCAAGTTTACAAAAAAGAGCAAGGGCAAAATCCTAAGGAGCTACGCCTCCCCCCTCAGTGGGTAATCCGCCAGCCTCTCCGGATGAAGCAGCCGCGCCTTCAGCAATCTGAGGTCCACCCTCCTCTTCCGGTTGCTCTTCCGCCGACTGCTCATGGATATCCTCATCAGCGGCCTTCGGCATCCGGGAAGTATCCAGGTACCCCTTCTGCTCTCATTCCGTGCACGCGTCGGCGATGCCCGATTCCCTGGCCTTCTCCAGGAACCTAAGGAACTGATCGCTCTCATGGTATTTGAGAACAACCCGCTCGTAGAGTTCCGGGTCCTCTTTCCCGGCTGCAGCGGCAGAGGCGGTGCGCACAGCGGCAGCTCCCACCTGGAGCTCGTCCACCTTGGCCTCCAGTTCGGCCCTCTCCTCCTCAGCCAGCTCCTTCTCCTTCTCCAGGCTCCGGACCTGCTCCTCCAGCTTGGCCACCTGCTTCTTGGCCCTCTCCTCCAATCTGGCCTTCTCCCGCTCCAGCCGGGACTTCTCTGTTTCAAACTGCTCTCGGGCTTTCTGTCAGCTCGGCCACCTTCCTCTTTAGCTCCTCGCTCGAATCCGGCTGGTACAGATTGTACAGCAACTGCATAACAACAGAGAGCCAATTAAGCAAGCAACAAAGGAAATGAGTTACGAGCGGTGCAATGGCACCAGGCAATTCTTACCTGCAGGACCGACTCCTTGAACTTTTGGCGCTTCCCGCCCGCCAAGGCTCCGGTGACCCCAGGTCTATCCAGACCAAGGCCGGCCAAGTCTGCCGCCAGCTGCCGGGCGAGTGCACTCTCCGGGCTTCCCATCTGTGCCTCCGCAGGCACGGGGCTACTCTGCCGGGCAGCGGCAGCCTTTTCTCCAGCGGAACTCGGTGCACCGCTGGTTACCTTGAGCCGTTTGGCCAGATTCTCACCGGACGACCCGCCGGTCAGCGTCACCAGCGTGGAGGGAGGAACGTCCATGACCCTCCGCCTCTTCTCACCCTGGTCGTCCGGCGAAGAAGATTGTGCGCCTAATCGGGTGACCCGGGTGACGAGCGGGACTGACCCCGGCCGGTGCGGAATCCGGCTCACTCCACCGGGAATCTTTAGTGGCCCCCCGGTAGTCTTCCCCTTGTCGGGTCCCGCCTTGGGCGCAGCAGGGTGGCTCTTCGCACGCCTCAGGACATAGACGTCGTCCTCAACATCCATGGCCCTCGGTTCGGGATGAACCGTAAGCCGACCGGACTCCTCGTCCACCGAGGTCTGCGAAACGGCCTCGCCTTTCTCTTTCAGCCTCGCGAGAAGGTCTTCACCGTCCATGGATAGGGTGGTGTCGGGTTTGATGACCGCCCGGGAAGATGCACCTGCAGGACGAGCAAAGGTTAGTATTTAAAACAGTTAGCAAAAGTGTCACCGCTAGTACTTGCTACGCACCGGGATCTCGCCCGAGACAGCAATACTCCAACACTTCCCGCCGGATGAAGTTGTAAGAGCTCTGTTCGAGATCGTCCCAACATCCGAGTATGGTCGTGATCCTCTCCTGCTCCAACTCGGATAGCTAGAACGATTGATCCCCAGGGGGCTGGAAGGCACCAGGAACCCGGTACATCTTCCTCCTTTTCTGCCACTTCCCGCCTGCCATCACCACCTTCTTCCTCCAGCTGTTATCCACCCAAGAAGGCACATTGGTGATGATAGGTTGAAAGCACCGGGCACTGAAGGACAGACAACCCCGGGACCCTCGCTTCTTCGAGTATGATAACCTGTACAGTGCCCGGAATTCGTTTACCGTTGGCATACTCATCCCGGACAACTCGTACAGGCAGCCGAGGCTTAGCAGTCGCCTCCACTGGAGCCCTGGAAGCTGCGCGGGAGACACTTGCAATGCACTGAGCATGTACTGCACGAAGTCTGGCAGCGGGAGCGAAAACCCGTGGCGAAACTGGTCTAGATGCACGGCAACCCAACCTGCCTCCGGGTTACAGGCCGACTCTCCGGGATTCAGTGGCCGTAGCGCCACCTCATCCGGGATACTCCACGTCTCCCGGAACGCAGCAATCTCTCCGGGGTTCATGCTACCCTCCGGCTCATCGCACACCACGGCACATTTCCCTCTCCCGATGGTGTAGCTCACGGGCGGAGCACCAGCAAGTCGCACCCCGTGCGGTATTTCCTCAGATCCTGAGGACCCGGAAGATGAAGCCCCGCTCCGGGAGCGGTCAGCGGCTTCAGACACTGGGGATTCCGAACCGAGCCAGTCCTCCAGTCTCTCCTCATCGTTATGATTTTTCAACCGCCTCGAGAGCATTGTTCCAGGTATGAGCCATCCATCCGGTACCATGGCAGTTCACGGTTAGGTATCATTCAACCGGCTGCATGGCATCTTCACTGCAAATCACCGGTTATGATCTTTCAACCGGCTTGAAGACCTCTCACCGGTTATGATTTTTCAACCGCCTCGAGAGCATTGTTCCGGGTATGAGCCATCCATCCGGTACCATGGCAGTTCACGGTTAGGTATCATTCAACCGGCTGCATGGCATCTTCACTGCAAGTCACTGGTTATGATCTTTCAACCGGCTTGAAGACATCTCACCGGTTATGATTTTTTCAACCGCCTCGAGAGCATTGTTCCGGGTATGAGCCATCCATCCGGTACCATGGCAGTTCACGGTTAGGTATCATTCAACCGGCTGCATGGCATCTTCACTGCAAGTCACCCGTTATGATCTTTCAACCAGCTTGAACCGCCTCGAGAGCATTGTTCCGGGTATGAGCCATCCATCCGGTACCATGGCAGTTCACGGTTAGGTATCATTCAACCGGCTGCATGGCATCTTCACTGCAAGTCACTGGTTATGATCTTTCAACCGGCTTGAAGACATCTCACCGGTTATGATTTTTTCAACTGCCTCGAGAGCATTGTTTCAGGTATGAGCCATCCATCCGGTACCATGGCAGTTCACCGGTTAGGTATCATTCAACCGGCTGCATGGCATCTCACCGGTTAGGTAACATTCAACCGACTCGAGACCATCTCACCGGTTATGATCATCCAACCGGCTCGAGAGCATTTTTCCGGGTACGAGATCCACCCGGCCCCATGGCATCTCACTGGAGGACTCGTCTCGATATGGCAGAACGCCCGCTCGAGATCCACCCGGCTCCATGGCATGACCCCGGTTATGAGAACATTCGACCGGCATGGGCTTTATACACCCGGGTGAGTTTACATCTAATACATGTACTCTTGTCCAGCAGGATAAAAACCCTGCATCGCACTGAACTGCGATCAATGTGGGGCTCCACGGCGAGACTTGTCACCTCAACGCCACCCTATTACCTCAACGCTTATTCCAACACAAGATGAGAAGAACTAGCAAGTGTTGACCGGTGCCTCAACAGACCGCAACACCGGGGCCACCTCCCCGCAGCCTAGCAATATGGACTCGTCTCGATATGGCAGAACGTCCGGTCGAGGTCCCATACTCTCCGACTCGTCTCGATATGGCAGAACGCCCGGTCGAGGTCTAGTGCACAAGTTCACTTGGGGGACTCGTCTCGATATGGCAGAACGCCCGGTCGAGATCCCATGCTCTCCGGCTCACTCTGATATGGCAGAACGCGGGGTCCAGGTTCCATGCACAAATCTATTGCATGGTGGATTTCAACGCCCCATTATCATTCCATGCACACATCTATTGCATGGCATATTTCAACGCCCCATAATCATTCCATGCACACATCTATTGCATGGCGGATTTCAACGCCCCACTATCATCTCATGCACTCTCCGGGTTTCACCCCGCTCCATGCTCATAGCACTACAACACTTGAGCACAGTACTACTTATATTGCAAACATACTCATAAACTGTTGCACATCATCGGTAACAGGTACTCACCCCGGTCACGCCCAATCTTCAACGCGGACTTGGGGGACTGGGCACCGTTGGGTTGGTAACCCTACGGGTCTGCGGGACAAGGGCAAGACAGTTTAAGTCCCCATTCAAGATTGCACTTGACCGGGAACTTGGGGGACTTGTTGACAGTAGCCACAGAGGGGCTACAGCAGGCCCACAGACCCGCAGCTAGTGTACCAGGGGCCGGCCCGAGGCCCGGGACCGGATCACCAGCACCCGGCCTCGAGGTCCAGCAGTCTATCCTACTACCAGGGCCCGGGGACCGGGGGCGCCTGCCTGCCAAAGAGGTCACCAAAGCTGCCCTTTGGTATGCAAACAGAAGGAAACCAGTCCCACATCGAAGAGTAAGGCCAGACCTCACTCCTAGCCACCTATATAAGGGCCTCAACTACCCTCATTAATAGGTAACTGATCCTTCCTACCGCTTATATACGTGCTTAAGTTATATCTATTCCAACTATACTAACTTAGACATCGGAGAGGAAGACCGGCCCGCTCGGTATTCCCCTTAGTAAGCAGGTTTACGGGAGATCACGCTTGGATTCATCTGTCTCTACCAGGCCCCAGGGTTTGTGCAGAGACAATAATCATCATTGTACAAGGTGTTTATTTATAAAATTTAGTTGAAAAAATCACGATTTTAAAAAACATATCTGATGTTGCTTATTTATAACAGTTTTTCAATATTTGAGTATTTTCACCTCAATACCAAACTAAGCCTTAGTGTAAAACTAACTGAATACCATATTAGGAATTCATTGACCAAGAGATAAGATTGTGGCAATTGGGCAATGATAAAACGTGGGGAAGAAAGTGGTTTGCTTAAAACAAGAGATGAAATTGGCACGTATGACAATGCCATAAAGCCAAAGGTGGTGGACATCTTGATTCAAAATCAAATGCTAAGTTTGAATTAATCGGTGGTTCTAAAATTGTACCGTTGTAGACTTTGTTGTCTCAGTCTTATATTATGGTTTAATTAATTTTTTTTTTAATGATTTTATTAACCCACGCTTCTCAAAAGGCTAAAACCGTTATTAATTTTATACAATCTTCTCTATTAACTAAACAAATTCTCTTTATCGACCGGTCAATCCCAAATGTCATAAATATCTTTAATTTATTAAATTACTTACATACACATTTATTTAGACAGAGAATGAAAGAGTAAAAAAATAGAGCTCCGCTCAATTCAAAAGAAAAAGGTTTTAATTCTTCACCCGAACTTTTGCAATTTATAAATGCACAAGTCTTTCAAAATGATAACGTAATTTCACCATTTCCATGTAGTTGACCCTACAAGCTCCGAAGTCTCTTTTGTATAAACTACTCTGCTTATTTTGTTATCGTGGAGTATTATGTACTATTCTGTCTTCTCTATCCCATATTAGGGTCATATTTAAATATATAATGATATGAATCCTTCAGTTAAAGAAAAAAAGTTGAGGTCCTCCACATTTTCCACCTAAGATTTCCAAATACCAGTGTTGCTATCAGCTCCTGTCACTTTCAGTTTCGGCCTGAATCCATTCCAAGTAGCTCTCCACACTTTCTAGCCCACATAACTCCTTTACAACCGGCATGGTAGCAGGAACGGCCAACTGGAACATTGAAGCAGACCCATCTAGGCCTCCCCATTGAAGAAGCTGTTTTCTGGCTTCTCTGATGGCAGCTCTCGCAGCGCAGTGAACTGAAACCGCCAGAAGTAACGGAGGCTCACCAGAAGCTGCACAAAAACATATCATTGGACTTACCAGACATGTGGATGTAATGGGTATTTGTTTCATATATAAACAGAAAGTGTTGCAAATTCTTTGCACTTGAAGAAACAACATGAAGGGGCCGCTCTACAATACTGCACAATCGCAAATATCTGATTATTTTGTTCTAACCAAACCCAAAGAACAGCTGACTCACAGGACCCCTTTTGCCCTCTTCCCACTATGCAGAACCCTATGCTTCTAATGAATGATGAATCAATAAATAGCCTCTATAAATAACCTCCATCACAGGTTTAAATGTGAAGGACAATTTAGAGGTTTTTCACTGTGGAACAGGCATGTCAGTTTCTTCACCCATACATGCGTTCAAGTATTCGTATGCAATTTCTACTTATATCTGTTGTTCCAGATGCTACATTATACAGTATATTAACAAGAGAACTCTTAGCCAAATTCTGAATGACATTGACATACCTTTTGAAGACAGAACACGTTTGCTGTGTTGTCCACTATTTAGTACTTCAACGTTGAACTGCTTGGGTATAGTGTCTAAGGAAGGAATTTTATAAGTCCATGTACCATCAGAAACCACCAATCCATCAGAATTTTCAATGTATTCTTCAAGCATGAAAAACCCAATTCCTTGAACAAAAGCACCTTCGATCTGCAAGAACCGACATAAAGGAAAGAAACTCTTTTGCGTAAGACCACTCCCAGATCTGCCCATATGTTTCATCAGTCCTCACCTAGTTATGTCTTATGCATTCAACATATAGCTTGTAGAGTAAATAAGATCCAAGTCAAATAAAGAGCTCCTACTTTCAACTGATAAGTAGAGATTATTTTATTTTACGATTCAAACTGATTTTAGCCTTAAAGTTTGAGGGAGTAAACTGAATTTAATCCTTTATTTTATTATATTTTAGCTTTTCTTCTTCCATGGGTAAACAAATGATTAAGACCATGTTAACATAGGAACTTTATAAATCAGTATATAAGCTCAGTATCATGCTAACCTGTCCTAAATCCACAGCAGGGTTGAGACTCTGACCACAATCGTAGATAATATCTGATTGCAATATTCTGGTTTCTCCAGTCAGAAGATTTACCTCGACCTGTGACCAGATAGTTTCATTACTTTTACTTGAAAATTTCAGGAGATACTATATCATATTAATAGTAACCATATGATCTTTCAATGTTACTTGGAGAGCTGCACTGGAATATCAAGGCTGTACCTATGCACTGAGATTTGTTGGAACTCAAGCGCATAGCTACAAATAGAACCCACACACAAGAATATGAGGAAGCAATGAGAAACTTACAGAAAAACTTACCTCACTTACTGCAGCACCATAGTTAAGGTATTGCATCGAAGTAAAATCCGGGGCATAGAGAGAACTTGCTGATAAGTTCAAGGCTTGCAAGTATGCCTGCGATTTGAGATAACAATGAGAAAGACTGCACAGACAGCAATATCTTGTTTGCGATTATTCAAAGATAATGCTAGATAATGCTAGAGAAGGGCCTTTATTCTGTGGCTTTGAAAAACTACAAAGAGAAGCCACTCTAACATAGTAGTTATACAAAACTAAGAGAAGTATGTCCAAGGTTAAGAGCAAACTTAAAACTTCAGTAGATATTATCATTGAGATGGGAATGGAATCAGGCCTTTTTGCCTGATTTATAAGCTTGGTTCGAGATACAGAGGTAGTGGTTACGAACTGTTGGGACACTCAGGTGGCACATATAAAGGAGCTTGACTGATTGGATTTAGATCTTAGCCTTTCAGGTTAGTGCTGCGGGGATTCCACACAAATTTGTGAGAGGGTTAAAACACAACAAATATAAAATCATACGGAAATTTTTGGAATTAAGGCAATACAGAAATGATGTATGATCAACAGGACAACTCAGGGTGTGATCTGCTGTCGGAGTTCGCAAGGTTTTTACATTTAAAAGTAGATTTAAGTACTAGTTAACTAAACTTTAAACACATTACAAAAAAAAAAAAACAATATAATAAAAAATTGGAGGTACCTTATCAATAAGCATCTCCCATTTAATAGAACCCATTTTATCCTGCAATGCTTGCTTTAGGGGAGCTAGCCTCTCAACCAAAATATCACAGGATAACCTAACTGCCTGGCAACTTGACTCAGATGTAGTGCTTCCAGCAGTAAAACCTCCTTGAATTAAGCTCACTGTATCAGATTGTACCACCCTTACTTTATCCAAAAGATCACCACTATTATCACATTGAATGGAACCAAGAGCAAAAGCAGCCATCTGTTTAACTTTTGTCCAGAGACCCTGACCCAGTTCAATACCTCCAACTTCAACAACAACAGAACCATCACTTAGAATGCTCACTTTCCCTGGAGTTGGTCTCAATGAAACTTGATGTATTATAGGTACTCGAGAAATTCCTCTTTTCCGCCATTTATTGCACTTATTAAATTCTTCGACTAATTCAGTCCTTTGGTTAAAGCTTGAAGATATGGCCACCTTGTCCCATATTGAAGGTAAAGTATACTCTAGCGGTTCACCGGCACTGTCCTCATAAAATAAACCAAGGCTGCAATGTGTGTGAAGATTTTTATTTCTCACATGATCCACTTTCATGGAAAGGGTAGACGCTACATGTTCAATGACAGCTTCAGCAATAAATGACCCTTGCACCTCCCCAGGACCCCGCATAGCAGTCCTACTTGGATTGTTAGTTTTGCATACCTTTACATCAAAAGACAGGGCCCCCCAATCATACTTCTTCAGTGGACCCAGCATATTGAGTGGCATAATTGGACTTATATCCGTGGACATCCCTGCATCGATCAATATATCAAGTTGTAAGGCTGTAATCTTCCCATCAGACTTGAATCCCACACTGTAAATTATCTTCATGGGATGCCTTCCTCCAGCCATTATCATATCAGTCTTGCGATTGACATATGTCCTGACAGGGCGGTGTAACTTGTGTGCTGCAAGTGCACAAGCAGTTGCAACCTATTGTACAGGAAAGAACTTCAGTTTCCGTAAGGAATCATATCATCAAAGCATCAAAATATTCACATATGGATGAATAGTTAATTTGCATTCTAGTTAGCCTCTCCTCATTTTTGAGTCTCAATATCAGTAGAGTGCAATCACTAAATGCTCGCTCGCTAAAATAAGATTGGCAGTAAACCAATTGTAAAAAAAGATTGACAGGATATATACCAGAATGGACCAACTATTGTCTTTGGAATACACTATTTGTGTGTAAGGAAAAGCATATTTTGTAGAATATAAGTACCCTTCCCGAAAAAATCCCTTATTAATTTTCTTAAAACCTTAGCTGCATTGCTCGGAGAACAGGAAACAAGCAAAGACAAAGTAGTGATGGTGCTCGACAACCAAGCACCTGATAGGTGCTTTTCAGAAAGCACTACAAAGTGCTTCAAACACACGAAGCAGTATCACATATTATTGTGAAAGGCTACCAAAACGCTTTTAGCACTTTATGAGGCACTGAAAAACAGTCTTATTAATTTATAAATAATAAAAAGGAAAATAGATATTATTGCACCTAATACTCACAGGAATAGATTTTACGGCCTTTCCACCAAAACCGCCACCAACCCTTCTTGTAATTACACGGACATTACTTTCAGGAATGCCAAGACACTTTGCGATGACTGTGTGTGAAAACTGAGGACATTGACTTGAAGTGTAAACCAGTATGCAGTTGTCTTCATCTGGCACAGCAAGGGCAGTTTGTGTCTCCATGTAGAAATGATATTGTGAACCAAGTTTGATCTGAAAGCCAGGTTAGCATAGATTTGTAACCTGAGAATGATTCTACGAGGTATTGAAGAGCAGGTGAATATTTTTTACGTTTTTTCCGTTGCCCAATCAAAAACTTTTTAAAATAGATAGTAAAAAGAAATTGCATAATCAGAACTTGAATTAGAAGAGCAGGGAAATATTGAACAGGCCAGGAAAAAAGTATAGACATTGATAAAGTACCTCAGCAGATGTAATCTTGTGATCAGCTATAGCCATTCCTTTTGATATATCACCGACTTGCTTTGGGTATAAGTAAGGAGGGACCTCAAAAAAACTGGACCTCTTAACGGCCTCCTCTACAGAGAGGATAGGTGGCTCTATATTGTCCGTTTCATAATCAACATCAGCAATATTTGCCGCCAAATCTGCTAGTTTCTGTGTATCTGCAACCTGAAAATTTTGTTTGCTGAGTTGAATTAGACAGAGTCCTAACGAACAGGCAAAAAAAAAATTTGGAAGTGTATTAGACATCAGTATTGCTAGATCGTAATATATGAAACTTAAGACGTACCACAAAGGCAAGACGTTGACCAGCGCATTCAGTAATGTCATCAGCAAAAAGAGGTTCGGAACCAAACATTGTCTTAGATCCCACATTCTCCCCATTGTTGGGGATATCTTTAACAGATAAGACGGCAGAAACTCCATCTGGCTGTGGTTTTGTTTTAAAATTTATTCCCTTAATCCGTAGAAGAGGTTTTGTACTATAAATGAATGATCCATGCAAGCAATCTGTTGGTGACGGGATGTCATCTACATACACAGCCTCACCTACAAAACGTACTATACTTGTCAACATTGTGAACCAAAACCCCTAAGAAAAGAAATACATCTAATGGCAAAGATGTTGACTTAATCAAATCAAAACAAATCATGGAGCTGAAAACCCAGTTTTTCCTTAATTAATAATCAATATCTATAACAAAACAGGGGATAAGGATCAAACCAGGCTGATGCCAAAAGCTAGGACAGTATGATTCTTAACAAGGCGTGCTTCAACATTTCATCACGGATAAAAAATTCTCGAATATCAAATGTGGGGAGGGAGGGATAAAATGATCTAACTTGTAAGTTTATAGTTTAAATTCTTAACATGATTTATCCAGACGAAGAAAAGATAATTGAATATGTCACTTTGAATCCAATCAGTCACAAGTTTGGATTGCAAAAGAGTTTGAGAAATCTATCTAATTGGCAGGACGACAATGAGTGAACCATTTAGTGAGGGGATAACAGACTTCCAACTTCATTCTCATAAAAGTATCCAGGCCAGAATACGTTACATGATCATGATGCTAGCTTTAAAAAATAATAATAAATAAATAAATAACTTGCATGAACATGAACTAGACTTCCTTTATAATCAAGCAATTAAGCATAGAAGACTTGATCACTTTTGGTCTTACTTCAAGCCTCAAATGCGAGGAATCACTTTCAGAACCAAATAAACAGATCACCAATTCACCATTAGCAATGAAGAGACCAAAATTAGGATGCTAGTAACTAGACATCCTAACCAGCATGTGAGGAATACTAACCTGAAGCTTGGAGAGCAGCTCCCGATTTTGTAATTGGTTTGCCGACTGGATCATAGTCTGTGATTAAATTAAGTGCTTGTCTAGCTGATGATAGAACAGGTGGAATCTCACCATTGCATTGTTGGTTTTTATTCATATTAGAAGTAGGGAACAAAACATTCTTTACGAAACCATCAGAAATTTCAGTGTGACTGTTAATAAAGGGGGTAAAGAACTCAAAAAGAAAACCACTAGCCAAGCTTAACCTGTAAGCAGAACTCGTAGTGCCTTCTTCAGGAACCACAGTAGCTCGAACCAACTTAATAGCTTCATACAAAACACCAGCACTCAAGATTTTTCCGGTTAAAAAGTCCTCAACCTTTTTAGCTCTAATTGCATGTTTGGTCCCATAAGCACCAAAAGCCAGACAGCAGTGATGTACCATAAATGCACTAGTAGTTTCACTTGAAGAAATTTTGGCCAAGAAAGCAGCATTTAAATAAGGCAATGTATTTCCTAGTGGTCTGGGTGCAGCTCTATAGGTTTGAAATAGCAACACAGTTTCGGATCCCGAAGAAACTTCTTTAACTGCTTCCCAATTTGGGATTTGAACACTTAAAAGTACACTTTTGGGATCCAATGGTGCTCCTTTCAGAAAATCCTCCAATGTAATAATTTCAGCTCTAGAACCACTCATTATATTCACTGTTGAATCCACAGCAAGAAGTATCGTAGCAATATCTGAAGGAAAGTGCTTCCTTTGTGCCATCACTAAATTCCCTCCTATACTAGCTGTATTTCTGATAAACCCTGAAGCTATTTTATCCATATGCTTGGCAATTCGATCAAACACTACCTCGCTTCTCGACATATGTCCACCTTTGGTTTTCTCCTTTAAAGCTTCAATAAATTTACTGATGGTTACGGTTGCACCTACACTAAGCCCCATTGGATCCATCCTAATCACTGACAGCTCAGGAACAAAATTCATATCAATGTATCTATCATAACATGCTAACTCCTTGTAATACCCTGTCCCGGTGTTACCAACAACCAATCTCATACTCTCACCGGAATCATTTGCATCCACCAACCTCTGTAGCTCCTCAATACTAGCTGGACTGTACCAACCATATCTCTCGGAGTCCAAAACCGAAGAGGACCTGATTTCATCTTTTAAAAACTCAGGAAATGTACAGACCTCCCTCTCGCGATTATAAGCAGGCAAACTATTTATCATTGCCTCCTTACTCTCTCCCTTGCTCCAAAAAGAGTTAAACCCCAAATCCTCAATGTCAACACCACCCGAAAAGCTCTTGCAGGCGTCTGCAATGGGGCGGTATCCAGTGCAGCGGCAGAGATTGCCAGCAATGGCCTTCTCGGCTTCGGAAACAGTCATCTTGGAGAAGCCGGGAGGGGGCTCGGCCCGGTCAGTGGTCTTTTCAGCATTGACTAGAGCCGAAAAGAGTGAAACGCACATTCCCGGAGTACAGAAGCCGCACTGAGAAGCGTGGAAGCCGCTGATCCTCTGGTGAATCGAGTGGAAGCCATCTCTGCTGTTTCCAAGGCCTTCGGAGGTTGTGATGGAGCATTTGTTGACGCTGCACAGTAATGTGAGGCATGAGCTCACAGTGATATCCTCAACTTTGTCAAGAACCGGGTCGTACTTTGAGAGCAGTGCAACACAAGCACCACAACCACCTGCAGCAGTTACATCATTATAATCACATAGAGTTTCGATTTCCTCAATGAAAACCTAATTAGAGAGAGTAAAGAGAGAGAGGACCTTCGCCGCAGCCGAGCTTGACGCTCTTGAAGGGAGTGTGGGAGCGAAGAAACTCGAGGAGAGTGGTGGAGGGATCGACGGTGGGGAGCTCAAACCTGCGGCGATTGACGGCAACGACGAAGGTAGAGGCGGCCATTTCCGAGAGGCGGCACCGACTTTGAAATCCATGATGATCAGGACGACGAAGAGTACACATGGCTTCTTTAAAGTCTGTCTACACATGGCTTCTTCAAAGTCTGTCTTCTTCTTTTAAAAAAAAAAAAATTGTTCGTTTTCGGATCTCAAGATTCGTCTGGATAAATTGATAGAAAATGGCATCTGAGATCATCAGGTCAATCGATTCCATAATCAACGGGTAGGGGCTGTTTGGTTTCGCCTGCCGCGTTCTTTTCGAATATAAGTGTCCCTTCTATGGCAGTAATGACCAGTTTCCTGAGCTCTCTCCCTATATCTGTGTGGTCGACCAATTTTTTTTTTTTTTTTTGTGCAGATCAGGTACCTCAGGACAACTTGGGGAAGCATACATAAGACAATTATACAAATTTACAAAATCAGCTTATTATTTCTAGTAAAATCAACGTTGTGTTCAACGAAGGATAGTTCTGTAACTTTTTATGTGTGTCTTGACCTAATTAGACTAGATTAGTAGTTACCTTAGTTGATAGGGAATTCCTGATTGTTCGGGATACTTGATGTAATGCTTATATAAATGCTTCCTTATCAATCAATAAAACTACGCTTTGCATCTATTCATTTTCTCCTAGAACACGTTATCAGCACGTGGTTCTAACTTTTGTCTAATAGCCCTAAAAAAAAAATCTCAGAAACTCTAGGTTTTTCTTCCGCCGACAACCCCTTCGTCAAAAGAAAGAAAATTCACAGGGTACCAAGTTCCGCCGACAACCCCTTTGTCGAAAAAGCAAAGAAGGCCCCCAGAAACTCTTTTCCCGACAACCCTTTGTCGGTAAAAGACATGTTATCGAAATCTGTCGACAACAGCTTTGTCGGCAGAGGATGAAGATGCTCAAGGCACCCATAAATTTTCTCTGGGCACCCTTCGATGGTTCGACGACTTCCTCCCTCGTCGCCTCCCTACCGCGACGCAATCCAGAGACGACACCTGCCCGGTCGACGCCTCAGCCCGGCGTCGCTCCAATCCGGCGGCCCTCCTCGCCGCTGACGTCGCAGCCTCTGACGACGCCCTCTAATTCGGCAACAACCCATGCTTGCCCTACCCAATTCGAACGTCGCCGGCGCCATCTTCACCAAACCCGGATTCGTCTGGTCCGCCACCCGAACTTGACTCAGCGACGACCCGACCCGGTTCGGCTCAACAAAACGGTAAATAGTAGTTACCTCAGTTTAATTTTCTTTACCCTACGGGTTAAAATAGTTACTGCAATAATTCTCTTATTAGTTTTATTAATCTATATATGGTGAATATGACTAACCATATATTTCTCTTTTCTATGAAACTTATTGCGCGATGTAATTGCGAGGATTAGTTCGTTGCACGTACATGGAAGAGCATCTCAAATTTGTACAAGGATCAGAACCGAGTCCTCAAGCGCAATTTATATTTCTACGCAGTTCATTTGACGAACTAGTAAGTATGATTTAATAAAAGTTTCTGTTTTTCACAATTTCAATTATTTGAATTTGTATGTTGGAACTTGTGTGTTTTTCAGGACGATACAAAGGGCACCCACCCCAGTGTATCACAGTATTTAAGGGGTAACTGTGATGTTACCGTCCAAAGTTGTGCTTGTGGCTGTGATGTCACTGTGAACCACAACTCTTCGTGACTATTTTATCACGATTCCGACAGAATATTGTCGATGCTTGTGACAATCCTAAGGGAGTCACAAAGGGACAAACTCATGATGTGCGACGAAAATTGTCGCTGTAACATCGATATGTGACTGAAATTGTCACAACAAATATTGAATTGAGTTACCATAATCTTGGTCTCGACCTAATTTCAATACTTTCCCTCTTGAAAAAGAAAAATTGACCGCATAATGCGCCCTCAAATGAAATTGAAAATAAAAGTGACAAGACTTCATGTCACACGTTGAGAAAAAGAGGGGGAGGCTACGCCTCAAAACCCCCATGTCATAAAGAAAAAAAAGAGAAAAGGGTCATTGAAAAAAAAGAAGAATCATGTCATTGATATGGTTCTACATCGGTTCAATAATTGCAAATAATGCAATCATATGGTCAATGTATACAAGAGATACATGGAAGAAGATGAGAGTATATCCTCATGATTACGGATTTTTCGATTTCATAGTCAAAATGACTACAAATCCGTTTATTTTGTGAAGGCATAGACCTCACATGTCTAACTAATGCTACTTAGTCGATACACTCTTTATGGTCCAGACCTCGATGTAACCGTTGGTATTTTGATGCATACATGGTTCGATTCCCTAAAATGCTATATGTGAAAGCAATAAATCGCATTACACATTTACATGGCATGTTGATTTGAGTTCACCAATCTAATTGGTGATGTAAACTCTGAAAATCACTAAGATAAACGAGTCTATGCTCGTCAAGAAACAAATAGACATGTTTGCGTACATGCGTGGATGCATGCACATTGCCCGGCCTCGGCTTCGGCACTCTTGTGTACACCAAAGCTTGCCTTGCCTAGCCTCGGTTTCGGCCTTGGCTTGGCTTGCACGTCTCTTGGCCAACAACTCCACCACAACCACATGATGTCGCCGCCTCAGTCTCCAGACCTTGGCACGCGCACGGCCCGCCTAGCCACGCCCCGGTCTCGGCCTCGGCGTTGGCCTACACACGGCCCGGCTCGGCCCGCAGCCCTCTCGGCCCTATAAGCCCATGCACACGCCTTGGCTTCGGCCTCGGCCTCGTCAAGTCCTTGCTTTATGCCTCGGTAAGTCTTAGTTTCGGCCTCGGCTAGCCATCGGCAAACCGAATGACCTCGACTCCAATATCAAGTCTCAGCCCCATAAGCCTTTGCTTTTGCCTCGACACGCATTGGTTTCGGCCTTGGCGTGCCTTGACATTTGCTCGGCCTCGGCCCGCCCGTGCACTACCTCGGCTTCGGCCTTGGCTAGCTTAGCACGCGCCTATGCTTGACCCCGGCCCTCCCTTGCCTTGCTTCGGCTTGGCTTCCACTCTAGCTTGGCTTTGGCCTCGGATAGCTAGCTCATGGCCTCGGTCTTGGATACTTTGTTTAGACATTTATGTCTCTATAGTATCGATGTTGGCTCATTTGGTTGTTTTCCGGCTCTTTTTTTAGCGTTAACGGATGTATTTACTACACATTTCAGTATGCCTATGTTTTATCTTGTGATACTACACGCCATGTTACACACTCTATAGGAATTGAGTATATATTCCGGTTTATATGACTTGGCATAAAACTTTGTCTCTACACTCTTATGAATGTATCATAGAGACATTGAGTGTGTAGCTAATCTTTATCGAACCTTGCTCACCACTTAAAGATATTTGTGCCAACATTTATCACCTTGAAACTCATTGTGAAAATTGAAAAGATTTCTTATGTATCGCTTCTAATGAATGCGCACAACTTTTGAGTCAACATTGTGCATGTACTTCACGTGTATTATGATTCGGATTCTTTGAATCGGTGACTCATATAGGCTCCAATATACATCGTTCGAAATTTTGGACATGTTTTGATGATCTATATATGCAAGAAATTCATGGACATCGTTTCTTTTGAGCAAAGAAACTATTGGGATTAAAGATGACCAAAAGAATATTTGGTAGCGTCATGAGCAATGCTCAAGACTTAAAGCCGACATTAACGTCGCCCAAGTCTTCCTCCAAGTCAAGGGAAGCACTAGTTATGCACTTAATAGTGCATATGATCCCCCTTTATGACCCTTCATTAGCTATGCTCAACATATGGACACTTACTCTTTAGCACAGTTTTGGAGTAACGCCATCCTACGCTAAAGATAATGATACATAAGATGATAGCCTTAATGTCCTATCATGATTCAATTTTGAGACACAATGATACTTTGGTGATCTACCTAATGGTTAAAACTCAAGCCATAACACTTAGATGTTATGAAGCACCTGCACAATGATTGAAAAGTAGCAAAAACCTAAAATTTCCGGTTTTCTAGCTCGCGGACTAGTCATTGTGAGGACCTGTTCACCTACCTTTAGGCTGTTTCTTGGGGTGAAATTTGGTCCACTGATTCCTAACATTCATGGCTACCTGTTCATAGAATTTCAGAGCCATTGGACACTTGGAAGGTGGTGAACCACTCTACACAAACTTTCACTGACCTCGGAAAATTGTTCCAGCCGGTTCGGTATGTTTACGACCGGTTTCGGTGATGAGGCCAGCGGCGTTGGAATTCTAACACACGTGCCTACCTACTGTTAATATTTGGTGGCATTTGGTATCACGAAAATTAGTGAAACGTTTCAGGAAGCATACATGCATGTTACATTTTGTAACGAAATGCATCTTGTTAACGTATAAATGTTAACGATCAATACCCTTTACCGTCCACATACTTTATGTGCCATATTGCCCTACCACAAGCGCTCAATGATGGGTTATTTGATTATGAATAACGTCTTTAAATAAGACATAAGCTTCTACCTGTAGTCCGCTATATAGAAACTTTAACAGGCGATCTCGTATATGTCACTTTTTGATGAGCCAGTCTCCCCGTCGTTAGGGTGAGAGAACAATAAGTTTGTTCAAGTAGAACCACTTGGCATTGCCGTAGTTTGTCCCCACTGTGCCTCATCATGTTCCCAAAGTCCCATAAACCAAAGTGACGAGATTTGATATACATGCTGCAAAGAGCAAACTATTGGTCTTTGAAGGCAAAGATCGGAATAGTACTCTTGTTTCAAACATGTCTGTAAGGATTAATGTCTGGATAAATGGACACATTGTCACCCATAGATGGTGACATTGTGACTCCACAATAGTGGTGGATGGTGTCACTAGGCCGTGACTCTCACAAGAAGTGTAGAGAGGGCACTTAGTTCGATATACAGTCACTGAATGCGAGTATGGTACAACTTGATCCTTCGATCAATGACAACTCATTCGTCTCATGGATTTTCTGGATTATGGTCATCATTGGGGGACGCCTCAATGAGAAGCCAATCCATATAGAGATCTCTACAAATGCGAATTACACTAGTGTACATGAGAACGTGGTTTATGAGTTAGATATCGAACACACTTACTTCGTTGAAGCAAATACCAACGTTGTAAATTGGCCTATACGGAAAGATACGTGATCCAGTTTAAACAAAGAGATAAGTCCTTGGTCAGGTGATGCCGACACCGCAACTGTAAACCCTATCGATAATCTTTGATGGAAAGCATAGTGAGAAAAAGAGCCTAGACTCACCATGTGGCTCAAGGTCTCTTACAAACGCCCTGGAATCGACTACGATGACATATGCTCTCGTAATGGAGTCATATCACACTCCACTACCTTGTCAGTTAGGTAGTTCCGAAAAACTGAACATGCAGCTTATGGATCATCTCTATTGGGACTAAGTAAAGAGATGTACATAAATATCATGAACGGATCAGTTTTCACCCAAGTCTAGTGAGCAAAAACCTCGAAGTGTGTATGCTATCAGATTAGGATGTTCTCTATATGGGTTCAAATCTTCTGGTTGGATATTGTACAACGCGGTTGAGAGACTACTTGATTGGAGATGAAATATGAAGAATCATGCCTATTTGCGTGTAAACTACAGATGAATTGTGAATGAAGTATCACTAATCCGATGTTAAGAATGAAAAGATCTTGGGAATACATGGTCTCGAATGTGAGAACCATTAGTGATGAACTTATTCATCTATCGGCTTATGGCAATTTAAAGGACGTTAAACCAAAGCCTATATGGGATGATATGGGTGTCTGTTGACAGTAGCCACAAGAGGGGCTACATAAGCCCACAGACCCGCAGCCAGTGCATCTGGGGCCGGCCTGAGGCCCGGAGCAGGATCACCAGTACCCAGACCCGAGGACCAGCAGTCCACCTTGTGACCAGGGGCCCGGGGACCGGGGGCGCCAGCCTGCCAAAGAGGTCACCAGAGCTGCCCTTTTATGTGCGAACAGAAGGGAGCCAATCCCACATCGAAGAGTGAGACCAGACCTCACGCCCAGCCACCTATATAAGGGCCTCAACTACCCTCTTTAATAGGTAACTGATCTCTCCAACTGCTTATCATACGTGCTTTAAGTTATCTATTCATCCCAACTGTACTAACTTAGGCATCAGAGAGGAGAAGACCGGCCCGCCCAGTATTCCCCTTAGTGAGCAGGTTAAGCAGGAGGCGATCACATCTAGATTCTACCAGGCCTACGGGTTCGTGCAGAAACAATTGGCGCCGTCTGTGGGAAACTTTGCATAAAAGCCACGTAAGTATCACCAAAATGGCAGAAAGCTCAGAAGCGGGCCAGGAAAGAAATGTAACGGAGGGTCAGCGGGTTGCACCAGAGCAAGCGCTCATCTCCACCCCGGTCGCTGTACGGGAGCAGCGCAGCGACCAGGGCAACCAGGAAGACGGCAGCAGTGGGAGGCCAACCGGCACGCCGGGGGCACGCAACGATAGCATGCGTGGGAAAGGCCCGGTGGAAGGAGACCGACCAATACACCGGGGCTTCTCGCTAACATTCTCGGACGATCCGAGCGACAAAGAGGAGAGTCTGCTCGGTGACAGCGACCGAGACACCACGTACAGCCCCGACCGGCACAATATGGCGGGGCCGATACGGGCGATGAGGGCAGAAGTCGGTCGCCTGCGCGAGGAGGGAGACCGGGATAGAACAAAATCCAATGCCCGGTATGAGGAAATGGAGATGGTAAACGCTGCCCTGGTGGCTACCCTGGAAAGAGGACAGCAGCGCAACGCCGCCATGACAAGGGCAGTTACACCCGCGCCAGGCCGACCTCAGCGCTTGGAGGCAGGACAATCATCAGGAGGAAGGTCCAGCGACCACAGGAAGGCGGAGTCCCCGAGCGGTGTGGCTTTGCCGATGAGCACGCCGGCACCCCCGCAATCGCGCACTTCATTCGAGGATGAAGTCGTGACCTCGAACGCACGGGCATTACAGATACTCACCGACTCTGTGTCGGATCTAAAGGCCCAAATGGAGGCCAACGAGAGAAGGGCAGCGCGGCCGATGGAAGGCCCGCGATTCAACGAGCGCATGGGCCCTTTCTCTCACCGGGTTCTGGAATCAGGAAGGTCTGGTAACCAGAAATCCCTAAAGCTCACGTACTCAGGATCCGGCTGCCCATACCAACATTTGGATAGTTTCCGATCCCAAACGTGCGCCAAGGGCTATTCCGATGCAGTGTGCTGCAACATTTTCCAGGAAACCCTGTCTAGAGCGGCGCTCAGCTGGTTCTATGAGCTCCCGGCGAACTCCATCGAAGCGTTCGAGCAACTGGCCGTCCGGTTCGTAGGCCGCTTCATCCTCCGGGTCGAAGAAGCCCGGACATCAACCATCATCTTCAACTACATGCAGGCACCTGGCGAGGAGCTAAGGACGTTTGTCAACTGCTGGCAAACGGCGACGGCCGGGGTTCGGAACCTCGACAAGGGTATCGCTGAGATGGCGTTCAAACAAGGGCTCCGGCCGGGAAAATTTTCATACGCCGTACGGGTGGAACTCCCGCAGGGGTATGCCGAGCTGATTGCGATGGCCATCAGGCATGCTCAGGCCGATCATGAGACGTATGGGCATCACCTGCTGAAAAGAAAGCGGGACGAGCAGCGGGAGGAGCACCTCCGGGAGGAGCACCCCCCTCCCGGCCGAGAAAACAAGGCCGGCCAGCGGAGCGAGAACCGGGGTGCCCGACCGAGCAGACCCAGCAGAAATTGGGAGAACCAATAGCAGCAGAAGCCCTATCATGACAAACCCTAGGGCGAGCACAAGCCGGCGCAGTACCGGCAAGAACGCCCCCTGGCAATCATGCCAGCAGAACGTTAAGAGGTCTTCACCACCCTAACCTCTTCATACGAGGACATCTTGCACGAAAATGGGAACATCATTCCCCCACCGCCGAGGAGCAAGTACCCAAAGGGGAAACTTACCCAGGCGCGAACGGGTAAACACTGCTCCTATCACGATGTAGCTACCCACCAGACGAACAGTTGCTTCGCCCTCAAGACAGCGGTGGAGGGTTTGATTA
This sequence comes from Potentilla sterilis, assembly GCA_963682095.1. NCBI lineage: Eukaryota > Viridiplantae > Streptophyta > Magnoliopsida > Rosales > Rosaceae > Potentilla > Potentilla sterilis. The sequence goes on along the minus strand of OY821755.1, from coordinate 28,688,672 downwards.
ACAACGGTCAGCTCCAGTGGTACATAGGGGAAAGAAGAGCAGATTCCGACCGGGAGCAGGGCCAGGGCTGGTAAGCACGCCCGAACCTCCAAGCAGTTAGTTTGGCATATCAACCATTCAATCAACATAACATCATAAGATATGTATGCCAACTATTTTGAGAGAAATTCCACCGGTTCTACCGGTGCAAAAATATGTATATCTAAAGAGTAATACAAACAAAAACCGTTCCAGCGGATTTACAAAAAAAAAAAAAAAGCAAAGCAAAAAACTTCAAGGAGCCGTGCCTCCCCCCTCAGCGGGCATCCCACCAGCTTCTCCAGATAGAGCTGCCACATCCTCTCCAATAGGTTGAGGCCCGCCTTCTTCTGCCGGCTGCTCCTCTTCTACCGACTACTCGTGGGTATCTTCACCGGCCCCCGCCTTCGGCATATGAGAGATATCCAGGTACCCCTTCTCTTCCCACTCCCTAGCCTTTTCCAGGAGCTTAAGGAACTGATCACTGTCGTGATATTTGAGGACGACCCGCTGGTAAAGCTCTGGGTCCACTTCTCCGGCCGCAGCGGCAGCGGCGGCACGCACAGCGGCAGCTCCCACCTGGAGCTCATCCACTCTCTCCTCCAGTTCGGCCCTCTCCTCCTCGAGGCTCCGGACCTGCTCTTCTAGCCCGGCCACCTGTTTCTTGGCCCTCTCCTCCAGTCTGACCTTCTCCCGCTCGACCCTGGACTTCTCAACTTCCAGGCGCTCACGGGCTTCTGTCAGAGCAGCCACCTGCCTCTTCAGCTCCGGTAGCTCCTCGCTCGGGTCCGGATGGTACATATTGTACAATAGCTACAGAACAACAGGGAGCCAATTAAGCAAACAACAAAAGTAACGAGTTATGAGCGGTGTCATGGCACCAAGCAGTTCTTACCCGGAGAACCCACTCCTTGCTCTTCTGGCGGTTCTCCCCCGCCAAGGCTCCGGCGACCCCAGGCCTATCCAGACCAAGGCCAGCCACATCTGCCGCTAGCTTCCGGACGAAGGGACTCTCCAGACCTTCCCCCTGTTCCTCCGCAGGAGCGGGGCTACTCTGCTGACTGGCAGAGTTTGAGGCAGCAGCGGCCTTGTCCCCAGCGGAACTCGTCGCACCGCTGACCACCTTGAGCCGTTTCGCAAAGTTTTCACCTGACAAACGCCCGGTCAGCATCACCAGCGCAGAAGGAGGGACCGCCTCTTCTCCTCCTGGCCGTCCGGCGCCTGACCGGATGACCCTGGTGACGAGAGGGACCGATCCCGGCCGGTGCGGGATCCTGTTCGTCCCGCCAGGAACCTTTGGTGGCCCCCCGGTGGTCTTGCCCTTTCCGGGTCCCGCTTTGGGCGCAGCGGGGTGGCTCTTCACACGCCTCAGAATATAGGCGTCGTCCTCAACGTCCATGGCCCTCGGTTCAGCATGAACGGTCAGCCGACCAGACTCCTCATCCACCGAGGTCCGTGAAACGACCTCCCCTTTCTCCTTCAGCCTCGAGACAAGGTCCTCACCGTCCATGGATATTGTATTATCGGGCTTGACGACCGTCCGGGAAGATGCACCTGCAGAACAAGCAAAGAGTTAGTATCAACTCGGTCAGCAGAAATGCCACCGCTAAAACTCTGCTACGCACCGGGATCCCGCCCGAGACAGCAGTACTCCAACACTTTCCGCCGTATGAAGTTGTAGGAGCTTCGCTCAAGATCGTCCCAGCATCCGAGTATAGTCATAATCCTTTCCCGCTCCAACTCGGACAGTTCGAACGATTGATCGCCAAGGGGCTGGAAGGCACCAGGAACCCGGTACATCTTACTCCGCTTCTACTACTTCCCACCCGCCATCACCACCTTTTTCCTCCAGCTATTGTCCACCCAGGAAGGCAGATGGGTGATGATAGGCTGGAAATGTCAGGCGCAAAAGGTCAGACAACCTCGGGATCCTCTCTTCTTCGAGTAGGACACTTTGTATAGTGCCCGGAACTCGTTCACCGTTGGCATGCTCATCCTGGACAGCTCGTACAGGCAGCCGAGGCTCAGCAACTGCCTCCACTGGTTCCCGGGAAGCTGTGCGGGAGACACTTGCAGAGCGCTAAACGTATACTGCACGAAGTCCGGCAGCGGGAGGGAGAACCCATGGCGAAATTGGTCTCCGTGAACAGCAACCCAACCCGCCTCCGGGTTACAGGCCGATTCTCCGGGATTCAGCGGCCGTAACGCCACCTCATCGGGGATACTCCACGTCTCTCGGAAGGCGGCAATCTCTTCGGGGTTCATAGTATCCTCCGGTTCATCGCACGCCATGGCCCCTTTCCCACTCCCGATGGTGGAGCTCACGGGCGGAGTGCCAGGAAAGCGCACCCCATGCGGGATGCCCTTAGATCCCGAAGACCCGGAGGACGAGACCCCGCCCCGGGAGCGGTTAGCGGCTTCGGACTCCTGGGATTCCGAACCGAGCCAATCCTCCAATCTCTCCTCATCGTCCACCACGGGACGCCTGTCGGCCGATTCGGAAGCCCCATCAGAACTTGCAGAAGCCATTTAACCTAAGGGGAAGAAAACAAAACCCCACCGCTAGTCAGCAACAGGCTAGAACAGCGCCCTCTGCGGCTCCTCCCCAAGTTTGCCGCAGACACCCCGTTCACAACGACTCACAGTCGGCTACAGAGCACCCCCCCCCCCCCCCCCCCCCCCCCCCCCTCCCGCCGCAAAACACCAACAAAAGAGAAAACATGAAGCAAAGAAAGCAAGACTTACCAATTACTATGCACAACCGAGGAAAGTCCGTCCTACGAAAGCACCGAGCAATGGTAGGAAAAGACCCAGAACGCTTGGGGCACAGATATCGAGAGGCACCTCCACAGAGCTTTCGCCGGATTCCTCTCCAACCTTCTCTTCTTCTCTCTGAGCAAAGAGCAAAACAGAAGTAGTGATGGCAAAGGAGGCCTTTTTATAGACGGATCCGATGCCCTAGGTACCCCTGCAAATCCCCCCAAAACACGCAATCAGGACAGCTCAAACGCCTGCGAATCCAGGCCCTCCATCTCAGATCGCTCCCTACTGATACGTGTCCCAGCATCGGTAACCTTCCCACACCATCATAACCGATTAGACTGATGGGCTTCCTCCTTAAATGCATGTCAACCACTTGTCCCGCCTATAAGCGGCAGTTAAGGGAGATAGGAGCGGGATCTGAGGCGTCAAGCCCTCCCACTTCCCCAAGAGCCAAGGCTCATCACCGGTTAGGTATCATTCAACTGGCTCCAAGGCTCATCACCGGTTATGATCATTCAACCGGCTCCAAGGCTCATCACCGGTTAGGTATCATTCAACCGGCTCGAAGGCTCATCACCGGTTATGATCATTCAACCGGCTCCAAGGCTCATCACCGGTTAGGTATCATTCAACCGGCTCCAAGGCTCATCACCAGTTAGGTAACATTCAACCGGCTCCACGGCATCTCACCGGTTATAATCATTCAACCGGCTCCACGGCATCTCACCGGTTAGGTAACATTCAACCGGCTCCATGGCATCTCACTGGTTATGTAACATTCAACCGAATCCATGGCATCTCACCGGTTAGGTCACATTCAACCGGCTCTATGGCATCTCACCGGTTAGGTAACATTCAACCGGCTCCATGGCATGACACCGGTTATGAGAACATTCAACCGGCATGGGCTTTATACACCCGGGAGAGTTTACATCTAACACATGTAAACTTTTCCAGCAGGATAAAAACCCTGCATCGCACTGAACTGCGATCAATATGGGGATCCAAGGCGAGACTTGTCATCTCAACGCCTACCCACCAGGAAGATTGTTTCTCTAACACAGAACTCTCCCCGCAGGCATGTTGCTGGTGGGAGCCGAAACTCACACTAATTTAAAACCCTGCAAAATGTCATCATTAGTATGGATAAATAGGGTTCGATCAATCCGGGGAACTTGAAGGGTAATCGAGAATTAAAGTGTTAACAAGAACATAACAATGGGGGATTCGAAATTGGGATTAAATACTTACTGAAAATAAAAACCTAAATTATATATATACAAGTGATCAACAATTCCACACAAAGCATAGCACAAAGAACTCAAAATCATGCATGACACGAACCAAAGAACAAATAGGCAGCAAGCATACAATCGGCAATTCCTATGATTTAACCTAATTCCAATTTTAATTAGAGCCCTCAGCGGTCCATCTAATCGTTAAGACTTCACAAGTAATTAGAGTTAACTCAGCGTATCACCCTAATCATAATGCTAATCGGTTTAAAAACACTCAGCGTAGAAGTTAAACACGAAGAACATATAAGTACAAAAGCCAAATTGGAAACACATAAACAAGCAAGTCGTCACACATCTTGTTTAAACATGCAAATTTTCAGAATTATGGTAACCCTCTTAAGTGACTTAGACACAGCAACTCAGCGTATGATGCAATCTAAATTACTTTGGCAAGTGACATCGAGACCCTTGGAACTGTCATGACAAGGGCAGCCCGCACGTACATGATTTTTATGCATAGAATTCATGAAAATTAATCAAGCAAATCATAGAAACATAACCGAATATACCACTGCCCTATTCAAAGAATTCGGAAATCATACATGAAATTGTTTATACAAACATCACATAACTTCAATAGAAACCAAAATTATAACATTCATGCAAAACCAAAATTAAACCAAGTATTATTACAACAAAGATTTTAACAAGGCAGAAAATAATACAAGCCATAGGGATGAATCACAACTTTAAAAACCTTGGAAGATTCGGCAAGATGTGGTGGTGTGCACGGATGAAGGTAGGCTAGGGTTCTTGCGATTTTGTGGTGGGAGAATGGATGTGTTTCGGCTTGATGATTTTCTTCATTCACTTGAGAGAACTTGGGCAGAACTTTTGCTAGTATTTTCGTGCAGAATTTTGATGATCTTGAAGAGAGGCAGCCGGCCTCAACATATAGGGAACAAAGAAAAACCCTAGCCATTAAGGAATGGTGCAAAACCGGCAAGTAGAAGGACTTCTTTCCTTTTCTCGTTTTGGCTGATTTCTTTTCCTTTTTGCACAAAGGTTTCTTACCTATTTGATGTAAGAATAATGTCCCTTTCCTTGTAAGATTCAGCAATTAAGCCTTCCCTTTTGTAACTAGGACAAACCGGCCAAACCTTCCTTCTTCTTTTCTTCTTTTCTGAAATCGGCAGACTGACCTTTCGGCAATGATTCTAGCATAACTTTTTACTCAGGAAAGCTTTTGATGCGATTCCAAATCCTGAAGAAACTAAACTCAAAGGCCTTCCTCCCCATAAAAGGGTTTCCCTAAATTCGTTGTGGTTCGTCCGACAGAAATTCCGGAAGTTGACAGACAGGAATCTGCCCGATTCTGATCAGAGTTCTTTATGTTTCTTCACTTCTCTCCTGTTTCTTCTAGGCTTGCATCCGAGCTTTTCTTGCCTCTTAAGGTCTTCGTTTCCTCTTGCTTCAAGATTTCAATTGTGGAAATATTTTCTAAAAAGTCAAGAAAATAAATATGGTAAGTTTCGGCAAGAATAATCTTCCCTATTCAAAATAGGTTTCCTTGTTCAATCAGATTTCCTAATTCATTTTAGTTTCCTAGACAAGCTAGGTTTCCTAATCCGAATAGGTTTCCTAATCAAATGAAGTTTCCTAATTTCAATCTTCGTCGTTTTTAGAAACGACAAAGCATTTTTACTTTCCTGGTTCAATTAGGATTCCTAGTTTGACTAGGAATTGCCGAAACTTTTCTAATTCAATATCAATGCGTACAATTTCATATTATTTCTGCCAAAGACTCAAGACTCACTCAAATGACTCGATCTTACACAAATAAGGGTTAAGAAAAGCATAAATGGAGGTAAAAACATATTAAGAACGTCGCATAAAATGCTTCTATCAAATTACCCCACACTTAGCTTTTGCTAGTCCCTTAGCAAAATTAAATTAAAAACAAAACTACTACTGCCCCTAAAACAATTGTCTCAGAATCTTAAGAATGCATAGCTTTCAAGTTAAACATTCGAGAGTAAGCATACAAATTCCAAATTCCATAAACATGTATCACGGCATGAATAAGTGAGAAGCAAACATATAAGCATCAACATGTAAGGTTAATCCGATCCCCCTCACTAGGCATACTCTCTTCTTTTCATTTGATCAAGGCAATTCACTCAAAGTATATGCAAGAGAAAATATTGTAAGGCATTCAAATAGCTTGCATATTTCATGGAAAGAAAGCACTTTGTGAATAATTTTCTGGAAAAACCTCATGTAACAATTATGTGCACGAATGGACCAAAACCATATGCTTAACTCTTGAGAAAATCTCCACAAATCAAATTCACCTATCTTAAGAATCATGGACAACGTTTTAAAGGGAGAATAATGGGGCTCGGCTGCATAGGTGAGAATTCTTGGATAAGTGGTGCTTAAAGATATCACCAAAACTTGGCAAAGCTCAATTCTCCTTATGCCTTCCCTCCATGGGCCAAATATCATCTTGTTAGACCCAAACTTCATTCTTTTCTTTCCCAAAGCATTGTGAAAATGAACAAAGACCAAATATAACAATGATAGGTCTTCAAATAGATACAAACTCCAATTTCACAACATAGAACTTAGCAATTTTTCATTCAAAGCCGTGCCTAAAATTTTCTTTTGTTTTAGGCACGGCATACATATAATTCAGTATCATATTGCAGATAAGTTCACCCCACACTTGTTTCATAACATCACACCATGTTAAAATTTCTTCTCGGTTTCAAGCTTTTGCCAAGTTTCAATGATAAGGGAAAAGATGTAACTATACTAGGCAAAAGGGACATGTTTAAGGGTGATGAAAAGAAAAGCTCAATGTAGGCTCAAAGGGGTAAAAACTAAGGAGTCCCACGACGGGCACAAATTGGACACATGCTTATTTGGCATTGATGGTAATCCTAGTCAAAACGTTTCCAATCCTTTTCAGAATCAAGGCATGTTATGATTATACAGTTTCGAAGATCAACAAGAGCAAGTTCTAGCACTCTAGAGTCCATCAAATAGCTATAGCACATAATCATTGAATATGCAAAGAATAATGAGGTTTCATGCTTCAAATTTTTCTGCCGAATTCATCTTTTATCACACATGAAGAAAGCATTTAGGCACAAAAGCTCACATAGGTTGTTATGGAAACAAAACTAACCAAAACATGCATGCTTTTCCAATCAAAACATATCTCAAGTGTTCATACCGATCACATAATTCATGGAACTCACAATTCAATCATTAGGTATGTAAAACCATCATCTATGCATTCCAAGACATAATCATCCTAGACATTTTAGGGGCATCCTAAGACTCAAAACAAAACAAAACACACGATTCTTTTTGGAATTTTCTGCATTTTTCAATTTTTTTTTTTATGACTCGAAACAAACAAACTAAAAATAAACAAACTAAAAGCATGTGAAACATGTATCTCCACCCCACACTTAGAAATTTACATTGTCCTCAATGTAAACCAGAAAATAAGATTGTAATTTCTAAGCATACAATAGATTCCACAAATTTCACACATATACAATTCAACCATAAAAGTGTAGGGATTTAGAAAATGCAAACTCTCGTTGATGGCTCCTTCACTTTTCTGGTTGAAATGGGTTGCCTCCCATATAGCGCTTAGAATTTAAAGTCTTTTAGCCTAGACTCCAAGTGTGTTCATGACAAGGGTGGTGCGTCCTCAATTGGTGTTTCCTCAACCGTGCGTACCTCAAAAGGTTCAAAATAAGGTTTCAAGCGATGGCCATTCATCTTAAATGCTTTACCTGTATTATCACTTTGAATTTCAATGGCACCATGAGCAAACACGTTAGTAACAATAAATGGACCAACCCAACGAGATCTTAATTTTCCAGGAAAAAGCTTAAGACGAGAATGAAACAATAGGACTTTTTGTCCCACATGAAACGTTTTTCTCCGTATCATCTTGTCATGGTAAGCTTTTGTCTTCTCCTTGTAAATCCATGCAGCCTCATAAGCCTCGTTGCGGATTTCTTCAAGTTCATTAAGTTGCAACTTCCTATGGAGGCTGGCGGCATCAATGCTCATGTTGAAGGTCTTCACAGCCCACCAAGCTCGATGTTCAAGCTCCACGGGTAAGTGACATGCCTTCCCATATATGATCTGAAAAGGAGACATCCCAATAGGCGTCTTATAGGCAGTCCTATACGCCCACAATGCATCGTTGAGTCGATCACTCCAATCTTTCCTCGTAGGGCCAACGGTCTTCTCCAGAATGCTCTTGATCTCTCGATTTGAAACTTCCGCCATTCCACTTGTCTGAGGGTGGTAGGGTGTTGAAACCTTATGTGTGACGCCATATTTCTTGAGCAAAGCTTCTATGGTTCGGTTGCAAAAATGTGAGCCTCCATCACTTATCAGAACGCGAGGCACTCCAAACTTAGAAAAGATGTTAGTTCTCAAGAAATCTGCAACAACTTTAGAATCATTAGTTCGTGTGGCTTTCGCCTCCACCCATTTAGACACATAATCCACAGCTAATAAGATGTAAAGAAAGCCTCTAGAAGAAGGAAAAGGGCCCATGAAATCAATACCCCACAAATCAAAAATTTCAACCTCCGTGATGGGTGTGAGCGGCATTTGATCCCTCGGTCCGATATTCCCGGTTCTTTGGCACCTATCACATGACATACAATGCAAGTATGCATCCTTAAAGATCGATGGCCAATAGAAACCACATTCCAACACCTTCAAAGCTGTCCTACGCGGTCCAAAGTGTCCTCCACACGCCTCTTCATGACAAAATGCTAAGATGGACTTGTGCTCACTTTCCGGAATGCAACGACGAAGAACTTGATCGCTACAACTCTTCCATAGGTACGGTTCATCCCAAATGTAATGTCTTGCTTGCTTCTTCATCCGTACCTTGCTTACATGCGGTAATGTGCTAGGAAAAGTCCTAGCCACCAAGTAGTTAACCAAATCGGCATACCAAGGTTCTTTTGCTTCCACATGAAAGAGTTGTTCGTCCGGAAATGTCTCATGGAGGGGCAGCTCGTCCTCTCTTCTCACAATGCGACTCAAATGGTCGGCTACCACATTCTCGCTGCCCTTCTTGTCCTTGATCTCTACATCAAACTCTTGGAGCAAAAGGATCCATCGAATCAACCTTGGTTTTGCATCCTTCTTTGTCATGAGGTACCTTAAAGCTGCATGATCTGAATAAACAGTTACTTTAGAGTTCAAAAGATAAGAACGAAATTTCTCTAAAGCAAAAATCACAGCTAAAAGTTCTTTCTCAGTGGTGGAATAATTTTGTTGAGCATCATTAAGAGTGCGTGAGGCATAATAAATAGCACATGGCTTCTTCTCTGTCCTTTGGCCAAGTACGGCACTAACTGCATAATCAGATGCATCACACATTAGTTCAAAAGGCAAATTCCAATCTGGAGGAGACATAATTGGTGCCGTGATGAGTAGTTCCTTCAAACGCACAAAGGCAGCCTCACACTCCTCACTCCACATGAATGGAACATCCTTTTGCAAGAGGGAGCTCAATGGTTTCGATACTAAGGAGAAATCCTTAATGAAACGTCGATAAAAACCTGCATGGCCAAGAAACGAACGAACCTCTCTCACAGAAGTGGGAGAGGGTAAGTGTTGCACAATATCAACTTTAGCCTTATCTACTTCTATCCCTCTTGCCGAAACTATGTGCCCTAGAACTATACCTTGATTTACCATGAAATGACATTTTTCTCAATTTAGTACAAGGTTAGTTCCTACACATCTTTCCAATATCAACTCTAAGTTTCTCAAACATGCATCGAAATCTTTACCATAGACACTAAAATCATCCATAAAGACTTCGATAATATTTTCAATGAAATCTGAGAAAATAGAGTACATACAACGTTGAAACGTACCCGGTGCGTTGCATAACCCAAAATGCATGCGTCGATAGGCAAACGTACCAAAGGGACATGTGAACGTTGTCTTTTCTTGATCATCTGGATGTATGCAAATCTGGTTGTACCCACTATAACCATCGAGGAAGCAATAAAATTCATGACCAGCCAAACGCTCCAACATTTGATCCATAAAAGGCAAAGGCATGTGATCCTTCCTTGTGGTGGCATTTAGCTTCCTGTAATCGATGCACATCCTATGCTCAGTTATCACACGTTGTGGCACGAGCTCATTCCTCACATTTTCAATAACTGTAACGCCACTCTTCTTAGGCATAATTTGAACGGGTGAAATCCAACGACTATCCGAGATTGGATAGATAACTCCACAATCTAGCAACTTAATTACCTCGTCCTTCACCACTTTCATCATTGGGGGATGCAAACGTCGCTGCCCCTCTCTTGTTGGTTTTGCACCCTCTTCAAGTAAGATGCGATGAACACACTTCGTAGGGCTGATTCCCTTGATATCTGCCAAGGTCCAACCTATGGCAGTCTTGTGCTTCTTCAACACGGCTATCAACTTCTTCTCTTGTTGCTTGCTCAACTTTGACGATACAATCACCGGAAGAGTATCATCTTTTCCTAGAAACGCATACTTCAAATGTTCGGGGAGAGCTTTGAGCTCTAACATAGGGGCCTGCTCCACAGATGGTAACATTTTGTTAGTGGTAATGGGAATTGACAAAGGAGATCTATACCTTGCATAAGGGGCTGCCTCAATTTCGGCAATCACTTCAAGTAAAAATGGTTCGAGTTTAGCCTCTTTCTCATCTTGAATTCGTTCTCCCTCTTTGTCAAATCCCGCCCCTTGCTCAATAGCTAATTGCTATTGATCCATAGCCTCTGACAAAACCTGTGCATGAGAATTAACAACATCGATAGCAAAGCAAGGTTTTAAGTCAGAAACCGGATACTTCATGGCCTCAAAAACATTGAAGCTAATTACATCTCCCTCGAACTCCATCGTGAGGTTGTCTTTGGCCACGTCAATGATTGTACGGGCTGTCCTCATAAAGGGTCGGCCTAGCAACAATTGTGTGCTAGTCAATGGCGAGTCTTCCATCTCCAAAACATAAAAATCTGCGGGAAAAATAAGATGGTTAACCTGCACAAGCACATCCTCAATGTATCCCTCAGGATACTTGTTAGAACGATCGGCCAATTGGATAATCACATTGTCCTTTTTTAAAGGCCCTAAACCTAGAGAATTATAAACATTCAAAGGCATGACATTTATTGATGCCCCTAGGTCTAGCATAACACTATCAAACCGTGTGTTACCAATCACGCATAGAATGTTGAAACTTCCTGGATCCTTCATTTTTGGTGGTAATTTCCTTTGGATTACGGCTGATACCGTCTAGCTCATTTTTACCACTTGTGTCTCCCTTGTGTGCCTCCTAGTTGTGCAAAGCTCTTTCAAGAACTTAGCATATTTTGGAATCTGTTTGATGCACTCGAGCAAAGGGATATTCACTTCCACCTTTCGAAAGATATCCAGCACTTCCTCATCAACTTTATCTTCTTATTCTTTGCAAACCTAGAAGGGAATGGTAGACAAGAAGATTGATTAGTGTTAACTAAATCATTTGAGTTAGAATTTGCTACCTTTGGTGCCCCAGAGATCGGCACATTCTCTTTCTTGGAAGTTGCTGGATCATTTTCCAAGTCACGTTTCTTCATAGCATCAAGCTCGGCTTTGGTAAGAAGGCTAGGCTCGGCTTCTTCATCACTTGCTTCAAGCTCGGCATTTCTGACCTTGTTGGAGCCGAAGACCTCCTTCTCCTTTGCTGCCTTGGTGACCAGTGCCTCTGGCACCTTTCCACTTCGTGTAGTGATGGCTTGAGCTTGTTCCCTCCTAGGGTTTGGTATAGTTCATGCCGGCAGCTTTCCTTGTTCATTAAATTTCCCCATGAAATCCACAACTTGTCCCATTTGTGTCTTCAACTCGGCAATATCTTTGGAGTTTGTTTGCTGCCCCACCAACAAAGCTTGTGTGGCGGTGTTCAATTGAGCTTGCCCCATAGCTAAAGACTTCAACAATTCATCATAGTTAGGATTGGTTGTTGCAGCTTGAGGAGTAGGCATGAGAATGTTGCTTGGCATAGCATTCAGCATTGATGGAACAAAGGGTGCTTGAGGTCTTGCAAATTGTCCGGCCGGCCTTTGTTGAAATTGTCCTCCACTTGGCTGCATTTGTGTAGCATTTTGTTGTGGACGAAGCACATTATCATTGTTGGACCAACGGAAATTTGGATGATCACGGAAACCAGGATTGTAAGTGTTGGAGTAGGGGTTGTACTTTTGGCCTCCTTGATACCCTATAGCATTAACTTCCTCAATCCCTTCTTGCGAAGAAACTTGAGGACACAAATCGGTTGGATGCTCCTCGGTACATACACCACATACATATGCCTTCTTCACCTTCATCATATTTGCAAGCAACGAGGACAACTTGTCAACCTTCTCTTCAAGAGCTGAATTTGTTGAGGTTTCATGAACATGCCTCGAGGAGGTATCTCTTGATGCTCCAAATTGCTGATTGTTGAGAGCCCTAATCTCCAAGAGTGCCTTAGCTTCATTCGGCCCTATGTCTAGAAACGATCCACCGGCAGCCGAGTCAAGGAATTCTCTCTCCATTGTGCGCAACCCCTCATAAAAGTATTGTAAAAGAAGTCCTTCTCGAATGCCATGAGCTGGACACGAAGCGACGAGAGATTTAAACCTCTCATAGTACAGAAAGAATGTCTCATCCCCTCCTTGCTTGATGCTTGTGATCTGCTTCCTTAAGTCTGTAACTCTTGAGCTTGGAAAGTACTTGAGAATAAACTCATTCACCATAGTAGTCCATGAGGTGATTCGGCCGGGTGGAATTTCAAACAACCACTTCTTGGCTCGGTCTTCAAGGGAGAATGGGAAAGCCTTCATCTTCATATGTTGTAAATCAGCTCCTCTAGGGCACATGCTCTCACAAGTAAATTGAAACAATTGCAAATGTGAGTTTGGATCTTCACCCGAAAGTCCATGAAATTTCGGCAGTTGGTGGAGAAATCCACTCTTCAACTCAAAGTCACTTGCCTTGCCCTCTGCCACAGGTGGAAAGGTAATATTGGAAGGTGCCGAACCTCCCAATCCCTCTTGAACTTGTCCATTCATCTCTCGGATTGTTGCCATTTTTGGTGGGATAGGTACGTCAAGTAGCTTGAACTGAAAATCGGTTTGATGGTGTGGACTTGGAAACAATTCAAACTCCGGATCATCTACGTTTTCCTCTCTACTACTTGATGCTTCTATGTCAAATGATGGGCTCGGCTCAACTCTAGGAGGGCTTGTCAAAAGATTGAATGGGATTGGAATCGGTGATCTTGGATTTTCCTCTCGAGGTGAGCTCGGTGTAGGTACTTCAAAGTCTAACTTCTCCTGAATGTCTTGAAGTCGATGATCAATATGTTCTTTCCACGAACTGAAGCTGGACATTCATGATCTGTACACAACGATCAAATTATAAATACAAGTTCATAATATTAAATACAAGCCATATATTTACAAAATCAAAAGTATGTTAGAATTAGCAATAATTTCAAAATACAATATTACAAAAGATGGCGCGCCAAGAGATACAAGTATTGAAGCAAAAATTCCACACAATATCACACATATGCACACGAAAGTAATTAGGCAAAAATCAAAGGATGACGAGCTTAGCTTATTCTAATTGCTTTTATTCACACAACTTTAAAATTTGAGGTACGTGGAGCAGAGGAGATAACAGTGCAATGGACTAATACAGCCCAAGGTAGTATCATGCTTATTCCGATATACCTCAAAAATCAAAGACAAATTTTAGTTTTGAAGAAAATAGATTCACGTATGTTCAAGTTATCTTCTAGCGTCTAAAGTGAGGTGATGCTTCGGCACAAGCTGTTGTCTAGGTCGAGCGTATTTTACTTTTCAAAGGCGGTGTCGTTAAGATTCACGTAGGGCGAACCCCCTACAGGAACCAGGCAGGACTCGTTGTTGGACACCACGGAGGACAAGTCCCCTATCGACTCACTCACCGAGAATGAACATCAGTCTGTGGGCCTTGAGATCCAGTTAAACAAACCTGAGAACCATATCTATGAAAATAACTTGCCCCGTACTTTGTAAAATAAACTCGGGTCCCTAGCGGTCTACAAGTGTTGATCAAAACCGCCCTCAACCTCATAAAAACGCAAGCGCTAGTATGGAGGGTTTAGGTTAAGATCAACAAAAGAGGCTTCACCTACATGTTACACTTTAGAAACTATAATAAACTTAAGCATACATAAAACTATCAACTTTCTAAAAATTATCAAAGTTATTACAACATACATCCTCAAATAATTACAATCGACAACTATTAAAAACTGAAAAATAAAACCCTAATTACTATTACAAACCGTCTACAACTACGAATCAAAGTAAAGAAAAATTTAGACAAACCGAAATTTAACAAATATACAAATATACAAATATTAACACTTTAATAAACAATATTTCTCAAGATCCCCGGCAACGGCGCCAAAAATTGGTGGGAGCCGAAACTCACACTAATTTAAAACCCTGCAAAATGTCATCGTTAGTATAGATAAATAGGGTTCGATCAATCCGGGGAACTTGAAGGGTAATCGAGAATTAAAGTGTTAACAAGAACATAACAATGGGGGATTCGAAATTGGGATTAAATACTTACTGAAAATAAAAACCTAAATTATATATATACAAGTGATCAACAATTCCACACAAAGCATAGCACAAAGAACTCAAAATCATGCATGACACGAACCAAAGAACAAATAGGCAGCAAGCATACAATCGGCAATTCCTATGATTTAACCTAATTCCAATTTTAATTAGAGCCCTCAGCGGTCCATCTAATCGTTAAGACTTCACAAGTAATTAGAGTTAACTCAGCGTATCACCCTAATCATAATGCTAATCAGTTTAAAAACACTCAGCATAGAAGTTAAACACGAAGAACATATAAGCACAAAAGCCAAATTGGAAACACATAAACAAGCAAGTCGTCACACATCTTGTTTAAACATGCAAATTTTCAGAATTATGGTAACCCTCTTAAGTGACTTAGACACAGCAACTTAGCGTATGATGCAATCTAAATTACTTTGGCAAGTGAAATCGAGACCCTTGGAACTGCCATGACAAGGGCAGCCCGCACGTACACGATTTTTATGCATAGAATTCATGAAAATTAATCAAGCAAATCATAGAAACATAACCGAATATACCACTGCCCTATTCAAAGAATTCGGAAATCATACATGAAATTGTTTATACAAACATCACATAACTTCAATAGAAACCAAAATTATAACATTCATACAAAACCAAAATTAAACCAAGTATTATTACAACAAAGATTGTAACAAGGCATAAAATAATACAAGCCATAGGGATGAATCACAACTTTAAAAACCTTGGAAGATTCGGCAAGATGTGGTGGTGTGCACGGATGAAGGTAGGTTAGGGTTCTTGCGATTTTGTGGTGGGAGGATGGATGTGTTTCGGCTTGATGATTTTCTTCCTTCACTTGAGAGAACTTGGGCATAACTTTTGCTAGTATTTTCGTGCAGAATTTTGATGATCTTGAAGAGAGGCAGCCGGCCTCAACATATAGGGAACAAAGAAAAACCCTAGCCATTAAGGAATGGTGCAAAACCGGCAAGTAGAAGGACTTCTTTCCTTTTCTCGTTTTGGCTGATTTCTTTTCCTTTTTGCACAAAGGTTTCTTACCTATTTGATGTAAGAATAATGTCCCTTTCCTTGTAAGATTCAGCAATTAAGCCTTCCCTTTTGTAACTAGGACAAACCGGCCAAACCTTCCTTCTTCTTTTCTTCTTTTCTGAAATCGGCAGACTGACCTTTCGGCAATGTGTTAGGACCTCTTTACTAATTATATAAGCTTAGTACTTAAATGAGATGTTTATCTATTTTGGGCCCATATTTGTATGATTGGGTCGGGTTATTGCCTATACGGGGTTAGGGTTCTATGATGATAAATGGAGCTATATAAGGCAACTTATCACATTTGTAAGAGGATCCAAGAATATGAATATCATTTAGCTTATTTTTCTTTAGTTTCCTTTAAATTCATGTCTTCATTTCCTCTGTTGGGTTACGATCCCAACAACTAGTATCAAGAGCCGGTTTCGACGTGGAACCTGTAAACTCCCACCCTCCCACCTCCTGAAGATCCCACCCTACCATCGCCATGGAAAGGGGTTATCGATGGATTTGGGCGAATCTACTATTGGAACACTGAGACGAACACCACTCAGGTGGAGCGACCTTGGGTTCCATCCCCATATCCCTACCCATCATACTCTTCAGATCCATTTCCACCCTCACCTGTTACAGCCTCTCATTCCCAATACCCACACTTTAATCCCACATATGATAGACCTGCTCTTCCAGCTGCAGTAGTTCAAGACTGCCTCAGTCAACTTGCTGCTATTCAGCAAAGTATGGCCGACTATCACAACACTTGCCAGGCGGCTCTTCAGCAGATTCAGGAACGCTCAGCTCTGCTATTTGCTATGGGTAAGACAGTTGCGCTTATGGAGGAGATGCGTCCGGAAATTCCGACTTGCACATCGGAACCACCAGCCACTATTCCGGAGCAAGAGGTCGTCAGCCTCGCCTCAACGAAAGCCAACAACGACGACACCGTCGTTCCCGATGGCACTAATATCGGCGCCGCCCCAGCCCTCGGTCGTCAGCTCGACCCCGCACTCACCAGCCTCAATACTGTCCCATCTATTATAAACGTCCTCAGCGATGCCAACAACACTGACATTGAAGTTGACGTCGTCCAGACTGTGGATGCGAACGAGGACGACGAGCCCACTCAACTCTTATCGGGTGAGAACGAGCTCGATGCGCCCACTGAACTCTTAATGGATGCGCTCGTCGACAGCACCACCTATCACCAGTCCCCACCTGATCAGATTGGAGGTTATTCGATGATCTTGAGGACTCCAGCGTTAGATGTTAAAGCACCAATGGAGTGTCATCCATCATCTGAAGTTAGAACTGACGGAAGCTTGTCACCTGCTTACCATCTGGGCCTGTCTCCGGCCGGGTACTGCGGTGGTATTTCTGGCGGGTACTACAGTCACTATCCTGCCTACCCACCTCATACACTGTCCAATTTCACTCAACCAAACCCTTACTCACCACCGCAACACAACCATTCTGCACTCCTCATCAATGGCCACCTATTACCTCAGCAATTTCCTTACATTTCTCACACTCACGCACTGCCGTTGCAACCACCAGGTTGTTCACAACCCATCTATCCTATTGCTCAGCATCCTACTCACCACTCACCTCAACCTAACACCAATCTCTGGATCTACCCACTGGTTTCACCAATCTCTGCTCCTCCACTTACATCTTACCAACAACAGACAAGCCCTATTTCAGATTTAAAGCATGTTGAATCTGACCTTCATCTTGGTTCAATTTCAAGGGAACCTGACCGGGTACATGATTTGGAGGGCCCAATTCTGAATTTCGGCTACTCCTCTTTCGCACCAGAGCCTATGGACAAGCCTAAGGATAGTGGAAACCAACTGTCATCTAAACGAGGTTCCGGTGAACTTCCAGATGTTAAGCTGTGCGCGACGCGAGAATCCTTGAAGAAATCGATGGCCACCTTCATGTCAGAATTCAAGGAGGAGCTGCGGTTAATAAGGGATTCGTGGAAACTTCCAGCAAGTCAAGTTGATTCTGCACTGAAGAAGTTTGAGTCTCCGCCGCAGTCGTCAACCCCTGTACTTATTCCGGCTACCATTGAGGCTTCTTCGTTAGCTGCTCCCTCTTCTAATGGTAGTCTGGTAAGTTCTGTTAATACGGGGTTAACTATGTGCCAACATGAAGTTATACTTGGATGCACCAGTGAACCCGAGGCATCTGCTATTTCAACAATATTAACTGATGTGATTTCTACTGCTGTGGTATCTGGAAGCACTTGTGAGGATGATATTTCTATTTGTATGAGTGACAAATTGAATGATTATAGCAATAAGATGGATGCTAGCACTGAAAATAGGGAGTCTGAGATTCAAGGTACTGAAGGGATGAATAATGTAATGTGGAAGAAGAAAGCTCAATCACATTATTTCAAGCACTGTAGCTTGGTTAATGGATCATTTGTTGGGGACACAGTTCTTGGTTTTGAGGCTCATACTTCTATTGATGTTGGCAAAAAGCTATGGAAAGATAATATTGATACTGAGGATTGTTGCATACAAGTGTTCTACCCTGATATTAGTATATGGACTGCTGTGTTGTATCGATATTGCAAATTGGGTCAATTTGAGAAGGCAACAAGGGTACTGAATGATGTAATTAAGCGTTGTTTTGGGTCTACCATGATTATTGACAACGGATTATTGAATGGAAATGTTGGTAAAGAGGGATTGTTTGCTGGAGACGAGAATAAAAAAATGCAACTGGCTTCTAAAAGGGTGCTGGAGTTAATATTGGAGAAGTGGAAATCAAGAGCTACTGCTGGAACACAATATCATGCAAACTTAGTGCAATGGCTTATCCTTTGCTTGCGGCTTTGTCATTGTAAGACGAAGGAGATTTTACTCGTTTGCAAGGAAGCATTCGATGGTATGGGTGAAATGACTCAAACCTCATTGTCTCAGTGTTTGACTACTGTTGAGGACAAGTTGAACCAACGCGGCACCTCTGACATAATGGGTGGAGACCTTGAGCTATTAATGCTAGTTTTATTCACTGGTGTAATATCCTCCCTCATCTCTAATCCTTCCTATGAGCTTGTAAAAGGAGATCAGCAACTTCCATTCTTCTTACCTTATGTTATGGCCTTTGTTATGGGAGAATCATTTACAAGCAGGGAGTTGCTGCAACATGAGTATCAAATTGATCCATTACAGGTCAAGACTATCATTACAATTGTTCAATTGTATCTGAATAAAGGTGCAGAGATATGCAAGGAATCAAATATGATTACAGGGAGTGGATTTGAGTTTGAGAAATTGTGGAAAAGAGGAACTCATTCCAGTCTCAGTTTTGCAGACTATATAAGTTTGACTTCTTTACTTCAGAGGCAACATACTATGGAATTTCTTGTGGGGTACCTCACTTCAGTTTTCAAGTTTACAAGTTTTGGTGTCAAAGAAGATCATGTAAGCCACCATATTAGTGTTCCTGATCAATGTATGGAAGCTCTTAGATCAACAACAAATGATGAAGTTTGTGACTGTGGTGCTGTCCCCTTGTTCAACATTCTACCTTTGCTAATACAACCCACTTTGGAGTATCAAAAGAGGCATTTTTTGGTTAAGGTAATTGATAAAATGCTCTACAAATTGGTTGAATTGGGTCCTTATGTGCATAATATTCTGGTGGTAATTATAACCCCTTTGATTAATGAAGATTACTATGCACGTTTTGTGGGAAGAGAAATTATCTCCAAGCTTGGTACCTCTGCCATCACATTTTCTATCTTCCTTGAGAATCTAAATGCAGAAGTAATTGCTGGAATTATTTGGAACAAGCAAAATGTTGGTGATTACCTCACATGGATCTTCAGGTATGGGAAGTTCACTCAAAATCCCAACCATTATAATGTTCTGGGAGATTTTCAGAGGCATCTTTCTGATTACCTGTCAGAGCTTGTTGCAAGTACACTGAGCAACTTGGAGTCAAGTAAGTGTGTATCTAAAGAGGTTGACATTGATCTTTTGCCGCTGAATTCTGACATGATAGCTTCATCTTATTTCTCGAGTGGAAGCAGGACATGTGAGCTTATGTTGGGGGGTATATCTACAACTTTGGAAGATAATATATTTTGCTATTGTGATGGGATAATGATTTAGCTCCTCAGGCATTTGTCAAGCAATCAATCACATCGGTTTGTGAAGCCTCTAATATATTCATGCTTTGATGATCCACATTTGACCATGATTCTGTACTTGTGGGAGATTAAAGCCGGACACAAAAGCATGGGGTACTCACCATTTGAAGACTCTGATTATCCAACAATAACTGAGTTCATACACTGTGTCAGGACGAGGAATGGGTTTCTCCTTAAGTCTACTGATGGTCTCTTTTGCCTATCTCATTGAAGGCATGAGGACATGCCTTTATTTAAGGGGGGAGGGATGTTAGGACCTCTTTACTAATTATATAAGCTTAGTACTTAAATGAGATGTTTATCTATTTTGGGCCCATATTTGTATGATTGGGTCGGGTTATTGCCTATACGGGGTTAGGGTTCTATGATGATAGATGGAGCTATATAAGGCAACTTATCACATTTGTAAGAGGATGAATATCATTTAGCTTATTTTTCTTTAGTTTCCTTTAAATTCATGTCTTCATTTCCTCTGTTGGGTTACGATCCCAACACAATGATTCTAGCATAACTTTTTACTCAGGAAAGCTTTTGATGCGATTCCAAATCCTGAAGAAACTAGACTCAAAGGCCTTCCTCCCCATAAAAGGATTTCTCCAAATTCGTTGTGGTTCGTCCGCCAGAAATTCCGGAAGTTGACAGACAGGAATCTGCCCGATTCTGATCAGAGTTCTTTATGTTTCTTCACTTCTCTCCTGTTTCTTCTAGGCTTGCATCCGAGCTTTCCTTGCCTCTTAAGGTCTTCTTTTCCTCTTGCTTCAAGATTTCAATTGTGGAAATATTTTCTGAAAAGTCAAGAAAATAAATATGGTAAGTTTCGACAAGAATAATCTTCCCTATTCAAAATAGGTTTCCTTGTTCAATCCGATTTCCTAATTCATTTTAGTTTCCTAGACAAGCTAGGTTTCCTAATCCGAATAGGTTTCCTAATCAAATGAGGTTTCCTAATTTCAATCTTCGTCGTTTTTAGAAACGACAAAGCATTTTTACTTTCCTGGTTCAATTAGGATTCCTAGTTTGACTAGGAATTGCAGAAACTTTTCTAATTCAATATCAATGCGCACAATTTCATATTATTTCTGCCAAAGACTCAAGACTCACTCAAATGACTCGATCTTACACAAATAAGGGTTAAGAAAAGCATAAATGGAGGTAAAAACATATTAAGAACGTCGCATAAAATGCTCCTATCAGTTGCCCCACGCTTATTCCATCACAAGCTGGGCCGAGCCACCGGGCTACTCCCGGCCTGCCCCACTGTTGGCAGCAAATTCGCCTTGGGAACTTGGGGGACTCGTTCCGACATGGCAGTCCACCGGTCGAGTCCTCAAGGTCCACATTGTCATTCCATGCACTCGTCCGGGTTTCACCCCGCTCCATATCTATTGCATGGCGGATCTCAACGCCACATCATTCCATGCACTCGTCCGGGTTTCACCCCGCTCCATATCTATTGCATGGCAGATCTCAACGCCACATCATTCCATGCACTCGTCCAGGTTTCACCCCGTTCCATATCTATTGCATGGCGGATCTCAACGCTACATTGTCCTCCCATGCACTTATCCGGGTTTCACCCCGTTCCATACACATGGCACGACAACACTTGAGCACAATATCATCAATATTGCAGGCATACTCATAAACTGTCACACGTCATCATTAACAGGTACTCACATCACCACGCCTTCTCTACCCGAACACCCGGTCACGCCCAATCTTCAATACGGACTTGGGGGACTGGGCACCGTTGGGTTGGTAACCCTGCGGGTCTGCGGGACAGGAGCAAGACATATTAAGTCCCCATTCAAGATTGCACTTGACCGGAAACTTGGGGAACTTGTTGACAGTAGCCACAAGAGGGGCTACATAAGCCCACAGACCCGCAGCCAGTGCATCCGGGGCCGGCCTGAGGCCCGGAGCAGGATCACCAGCACCCGGACCCGAGGATCAGCAGTCCACCTTGTGACTAGGGGCCCGGGGACCGGGGGCGCTAGCCTGCCAAAGAGGTCACCAGAGCTGCCCTTTTATGTGCGAACAGAAGGGAGCCAATCCCACATCGAAGAGTGAGACCAGACCTCACGCCCAGCCACCTATGTAAGGGCCTCAACTACCCTCTTTAATAGGTAACTGATCTCTCCAACTGCTTATCATACGTGCTTGAAGTTATCTATTCATCCCAACTGTACTAACTTAGGCATCAGAGAGGAGAAGACCGGCCCGCCCGGTATTCCCCTTAGTGAGCAGGTTAAGCAGGAGGAGATCACATCTAGATTCTACCAGGCCTACGGGTTCATGCAGAAACAGTGTCTAATTTCCAGAACTCTTTACTATTCATTCATATCTATTGTATCGAAGGAGTTATAACTGTTTAAGTACACGAAGGTCATACTGCACGTGAATCTGATTTTCAACACAAACTCTAGTTTTGTGTTGTTAAGCAACCTTCTTCCTTGAGACTAAGTAAAGCTAAGGATAATGTGGCTGTATTCAATGACTCGATAACTGGCCACGCCTACTTTTGAAGCTTGTGAGGAGTGTTTGCATACGCCATGCATTAATCTTAACTCCGAGATTGGGTTACCAATTAGGGGGAGTTGTCTTGTAAACATCAGGGGGAGTCTACCTCACAGGTAATCTTCAATTGTAGTTGGTGCGTTGTGCTCTTTTCCCTTCGACCAAACTTTTTATTTTTACCCAAGTGGTTTTGGTTTACCCAAGTACACGGAGCAGGATCCCCAGCACCCAGACCCGAGACCCAGCAGTCTAACTTATGACTGGGGGCTCGGGAGCCGGGGACACCAGCTTGCCAAACAGGCCACCTTAGCTGCCCCTTTGCATACGAACAGAAGGGAACCAGTCCCACATCGAAGAGTAAGACCAGACCTCACAATCGACCACCTATATAAGGGCCTCAACTACCCTCATTAATAGGTAACTCAACTCTCCCACTACTTATCATTCCCGCTTAAGTTATCTATTTGCTCCAACGGTACTAACTTAGGCATCGGAGAGGAGAAGACCGGCGCGCCCGGTATTCTCCTTAGTTAGTAGGGTTCGCAGGAGGAAATCACATCAAGATCCACCGGTTTCTACCATGCCTACGGGTTTGTGCAGAAACAACTAGATTAGTAGTTACCTTAGTTGATAGGGAATCCCTGATTGTTCGGGATACTTGATGTAATGCCTATATAAAAGCCTCCTTATCAATCAATAAAACTACGCTTTGCATCTATTCCTTTTCTCCTATAACACTTTGCTTGATTTTCCTCTTTTTACTAACAAAGTATAAGCAAAAAAAAAAAAAGTCGGTATTGGCTAGTGTTGGTCAAAATGACTAAATTTTCATAATAATAAGCAAAAAAACGTTAGCGTGTTCTGCTAGGGTTCTCTCTACCAATCGTAGTCTGAGTTTAGGTTCTCGTTATCAGTGATTCCTCCAACACTACGGGATGAGGTTTACGTGAGATTGGTCGATGGGGAAGATGATATTCATGATGCTTTTCACTATCTTTGTCGTCGATTACTCTCCAAGAGGACGGTGGCTCTACCATCGTTGTCTACGGCACTCTCCAATGTTTGGGGTTTGTCAGAGAGGGTTTTGATTTGACAAGAGGAAAGAGGCATCTTTGTCTTCCAATTCTAGGAGGTGGGAGTGAAGAATCGAGTCTTAACTGGTGGACCTTGGTTCTACAACTGTTCCATGTTTCTGTTATCGGATTATGACAACATCTCTGCTTTTGCCGCAGAACCACTACATCTTATTGATTTTTGGGTGGTGGTACTCGGGATGCCAATTACAATGAGGAATCGGAAGGCGCTAACTCGGATTGGATGAGAACTGGGAGAATTTGGGTGCGGTGATCCAATTGTTGTGCACTGGAAGGTCATGGTTAAACGTGTTCGAGTGAAGATGGATATCCGTCGTGGTTAATGTTTTTAGTTATAGTCTAAATAATGAGTTTTGTAGCTTGTTGACAGTAGATATGGTGCACCGCCAAGCATATCCAACGACCTCGTACACCGGCCAACCGGCGCGATGGGTCCCGACTCCTGCATGTATCGGGTAGGCCGACACCTCGGCTGCGTCCCCATTGTGGAAGATCACCGGTGCCGCATCCAGAAGGCGTGCCCCTGGGCTCTGGAAGTAGCTTCGGGGGCAGGAAAAGTGGGTTTGTGTCCCACATCGAAAACTTGTAAAAGGAGGAAGTCTTCCTTAGTTATAAAAGGAAGGCTTCCCCCTAGATATCTGATCTCTTGGAATCCTTAGCATTCCACACTTGTAACACCCCGATGGCTTATTAGCCGATGGTAGTGAATTCTAAGTGGACGTAGCCATGCCCACCGTAGGTATGGTGAACCACTATAAATCCTTGTGTTATTATATCTTTATTGTGCTTCTGCTAGAGTCTCCGAATTCTGACAGAAACAATTGGCGCCGTCTGTGGGAAGAGTATGAAAAGTTTTGTTGCTCTACCAGCGGGTAGAGATCAATCAGTCCATTTTTTTCTTTTAATTAATCCATCGGCAGGAGCTTGGACTTATGGAGTAATACCCCGCTGACCTTGCTATTCAAACACCCTGCTGCCTGCTGGTCCAACTTACGCAAGCCCAGTCTCTCCAGTCAAAGTTGTTAGCCCGGTTAGCACAGATCTTCTCTGGGCACCCCGGATCCTCAATAATCAGAGATTCCCCTGCACCACCGCTTGTGCTCTCGCACCCCACGCCTCATTCCAACGGCGCCAGCGGGTTCGTCGGCTCGCCTCCGGGTCCGTCAGCTCACCTCTGCATTCACCGGGTACGAGTCACCAGGTTTCGAACCAACAGGCCAGCTTGGTAGCAACTCCAACTTTGTGATGCGTCCGGTGCCCCGCAGTCCCAGGGAGACGAAGATCGCTTAATGCTTCCGGAGTCCGGCATGCCGAAGTCGCCTCCCGGTGACCCTAGCCAAAGCACTGCACACTTCGAGCGCCCGACCCGGTGGTGTCGAGCTCAGTCCAGCAGTTCGCGATTCCTGCTGATGGAGAGAGAGAATATGGAGAAGCCCGCCAGAGATGGAATAGAGGATTGCTTAAGGTAACTGGTGGCTCTATCCGGGTCGGAACCCGATGAGCATGAGTACCGAACGCCAGGGGTTAGGCACCGGTCCAAGTGGCTCGTCATCTCCAGGCACTGGCCGGTGGGTGGTGCCGGTCGTCAGCCTATACCAGGTCCCGGTGATCTCCTCCCGTTGCTCTAGCTCCAGGTTGGACGGACTCCTCGACTCCGTCACCAATGTCAAACTCCTCCAGCGTCTCCTCTGCACCGCCCCCCCTCTACACCGCCCCCCCCCCCCCCCCCCCGTCACTCGCTCGCAGCCCCGAGCAGGCCTCCCAGCTCAGCACCTGAGGCTCCTTACCTCTCCGCCTGGCAGCAGCTTGGTGCGAGTCAGCTTCGATGGCTCCTCACCAGGTGCTAGTGGCTCCTCTCCTGTTGGGATGGTCTCCCTCTCCGGTTCGGGTCCTCGCCGTTGGGCCTCCCTCTCCGGTCGTCCTCCTCTCCAGGCATGAAACCAGTGGGAGGAAGAAAAAGAAACCAGAGAAGAGGAGAAAGAAAAGTAGAAAGAGAGGAAAAACCAAAGAGAGACCAGAAGAAAGAGGGAAAGAAAGAGAGCAAAAGGAAGAGAAAAAGAGCGGGAAAGAAAGAGAAGCCAGGAGAGAGAAACCCCGCCCAAAAAAAAAAATTTCAGTGGGTCAAAGCCATCAAATGGTCAACGGATGAAACACAGATTTTGCCTGCACACCCACCAATCTCCTTTGGGCACCCGATCATTTCCACAATTCAAACAGTGGCACTGCTCCGAGCAGCAAATCAACCTGCTCACTTCCATTAAAGCTATGTCTTTAACTCTCACAATTATACCTACTCGACTAGTATGCAAGTACTCTGTGCTCTACATTTATTTGGCAAGCATGTTAAGAATAGTTTTTCCGCTGCAATATAATCGTATAAGCATGCTGTACCATGCTAAACACATGGTTATTTTTGTACCGGCTAATGAATGTGCATGATTACCTACTACACCGGTAATTTTTAGCTTGTTGGTGCATAGCATATAGTCTTTCGTGTGTGACTGGCCGACTTATATCCTCTGGGATTTTTCCTCCGGGAAATGGTAAGCCAATAACAACGGCTGAGGCATTCCACCGGGTAAGCCAATAACAACTACGGCTGAGGCATTCCAACGGGTAAGCCAACACCAACGAAATACTATGCATGACATTTTCAAGCAATGCATGCCTTCATTCGATACATGATCATATATGTGTTCAATTAATGTCCGTAAGCATGGCATTCGTATCACCGGCCAGTCAACGTGTTCACAAGCATAGTATAACAACTATGTGCTTGTTGTAAGTAGCTTCATTTCTAATTAATTTTTTAATTTTTTTCTGAGGTACATATCAACCAACGGCAAATGCATTCCACCGGAAAACCTGGGGGACTCGGTATTCAAACGCCCGGTAATGAGTCCATCTTACTTGAGGAGCTGGGGGACTAGTGGGGGTGACGTCACTCGGTCGTCACCTACCCTTGACGGTAGATGATTTTAACTCCCCAAGTAAAATTGCCTCTTATTCGGGAACTTGTAGGACTTGTTGACAGTAGATATGGTACAGTAGATATGGTATACCGCCAAGCATATCCAACGACCTTATAGACCGGTCAACCGGCACGATGGGTCACGACTCCATCATGCATCGGGTAGGCCGACACCTCGGCTGCATCCCCATTGTAGAAGATCACCGGTGCCGCATCCGGAAGGCGTGCCCCCGGGCACCAGAAGTAGCTTCGGGGGTAGGAAAAGTGGGTTTGTGTCCCACATCGGAAACTTGTAAAAGGAAGAAGTCTTCCTTAGTTATAAAAGGAAGGCTTCCTCCTAGACATCTGATCTCTTGGAATCCTTAGCATTCCACACTTGTAACACCCCGATGACTTATTAGCCGATGGTAGTGAATTCTAAGTGGACGTAGCCATGCCCACCGTAGGCATGGTGCTTGTGTTATTATATCTTTATTGTGCTTCTGCTAGTGTCTCCGGATTCTGACAGAAACATAACTTGTATGGGAGGTTGTTCCTGCTTAACCTAGCAATAGTTGATCGTATGGCTCTTGCCACTGGAATAATATTATATTATTTTAAAATAATAATAATAATAATAATAATAATAATAATAATAATAATAATAATAATAATAAGTTGTCCGAATTTTAATTAAGTTGTTTTGTTCCTACTTACCTATTGTTTCTAGTAACATCTAAAATCATAATAAGCCACTGGTGTACACTTGAAAATGTACATGACAAATATTGTTTCTCAAATGTTATTGCTCTTAAACTTTCTTTCACTAATATAATTTTCTATCATTGTTGTCTTCATCACGGATCTATTGATTAAGGAGAAATATCGTCCTAACTTAGACAATATAGGTTCCAAAGGTCCCTCTCAAGAACACAATTGAGCAAAACAAAGTTATGAAACAAAATGAAATCATTGATGAAGCTAACGGCCTTGGCTAACAACGGCAAGGCACTAGCTAGCGTATTTCAAGTTAACGGTGTGTCGTTGAATTCTGGTTTTGTTAGTTTCAACAATGATGCTCACCAACCCCTCGATAGGTCTAATTACACTGTGAAACATTACGTGAAGGCGGTGGACTTTCTCATTATCATTTCTAATTTCATATCCACACGGTGTACTTCGGATTCAGATCCTCTCTTAACCTTTTCTTTCACCTTATCTTCCTGACCTTCCATCTAATGGCTCACAATCTCTTGTTCTTTTTTTCTACACTCGTACTTCTGTGTTTTGAGATTGTGAGCCATTAGATGGAATGTCAGGAAGGTAAGGTGAAAGAAAATGTGAGGAGAGGATCTATTAATTAAGCCAATTGGCTTATGCAACTGCCAAACAGTTTCTTCCTTTTTTTTACCTTTGATTAATTAAATTACTTAAAACAAAATCCATGATTATCAAACGAAAAGAGGAATAACGAAATAATAAAACATGAGTAAGATAAGACACAGAGCCCACAATTCTCCCACGATTTCAGCATATATGGATAGAAATTGAAACTGTTTTGCAGTGTCTCCTTCATGGGATATCTCACCAGAATTCTAGGTTTTCTTTTCATTCCAAAATCTGCCGCTCTACTCTTTAATCAATTCGAGAAGAAATCATCTGCAAGAAGGTATGCAGGCTGCAAGTAGTGCGATGGAGGTCAGGGCCGGCCTTTGGCCTGTGCCGGTCGTGCGGCGGCACAGGGCCGTCGATCGGCGGATGATCGAGCGCCAAAGCGACTCAAACAATCAAAAACCCTACAATCGTTAGTAGAATAGAATAAGTAGGGATCGTTCTAGCCGGGGATTAAGGGTACCTGAAACATGAGAATGTTAGATAAAAATATATACATATATACATATTCACACGTCACACATGGGGGTATTTTGAATGAGGTTCGGCAGCCAAAGGGCTGCCCTAAAACTAAGAACACAAAATTTAAAACCTAAAACTAATATGTACAAGTGATCATAATCTTTCACACCAAGTAGTTCACACAAAAGACTCTTTAACAAGTAGATTTGCATGCAAGAAGGTAAGAGACAAGCATTTAACATGTTTATGACCTAAATTGGTTTCGACACAACTAGAGCCTCCAGCAGTTTTCTAATTGTTAGACTTCTTAATTTCTTAGAATCAACTCCAGCGTATAATCCTAAGGTCATGCTAATCCGGTTTTACACGTTTTAACATTTAAGCATATGAGTCTAAATCGAAGACATGTAAACAAGCAATGTTGTCAATCATCTTATTTAACATGCAAGTAATCTAAGGCTTTTACCCTAAGTGAGCAACACAAATCAAGACTACTCCAGCATATGACTTATTCGTATTACTCGGTTAAATGAAACCTAACATCTAGATTTACATGCTTCAAGCCAATACTAATGTTTCGGTTTACCAATTTAAATCCTAAACATGTATCTAATACGACTTCCCTAAATACATATCACACAAATTAAAATTCAGAAAAACCATATATAACATACAAGAATCGGTTCATACATAGTTTCAAGAAAAACCAAGAATTGAAATAAATTCGTACAAAACAACCAAATTGAAACAAATACAAAAGCCATAGAGGAGATGGATCACACTTTTAGAACCTTGAAGACTCCACAATCGTGTGGTGGAAGGTGCGGCTGCTGCTTTGGGTATTCGGCAGAAACACAAGGTGAAGGGACGGATTTTGGATGGTGGTGATGGTAGGTTTTGGCTAAGTGTTTGAGGTTTGGTGCTTGTGAGATTTGGTAGAGTTTTTGGCTAGTACTTTATGCTTGAGATGAGATACTCTTCTTCTGAAAATTTCGTTGCTTTATGTAGAGAAAAGGGGTAGGGTTTGCCGGCCACACAAGGAAAACGATTTCCTTTTCCTAGTTGGCTTATGTTTCCTTGTGGGATAAATATTGGATTCTTGGACTTCTTTTTCTGAATTTTCTTCATATCATGGGCTGCATATCTTCATGGACTTCTTGTGTAGACTTGACAACTCCATTTGATGAACTTGATCCATGGAAAATACCCCAAAATGCCAAGAACACCGATCGGCAGCAATTACTCTTTTCCGGCAGCTTTTCCTAGCTTGACTAGGAAAACGTCTTTTCTTCATGATTTCCCTCCACGCCATTGCCCAATGTCTTCCTCAATCCTTTAATAAGCTTGGACAATCTTCAAATATGCAATGGCACGCCAAAATTTCCATCAAAAACTAAAACAAAGGAAACGAGGCAGACACTTGCTGGAACCGGCTGGAATGATATTGCTCCGGTAAATCCGGCATAACTCCCTCCTCGGAGCTCCGATTGATACGATTCTAAGTCTCAGAGAAACTAGACACGTAGAGCTATCTCCATATAAAAGGGCTTGATCAAATTCCTTGTGAAATGTCGGGAATGAATTTTTGAAGTTGGGACACAGTCTCAGGAAAATCCTGGAAGTCCCTAGATTGATTTGCTCGAACTGCTGTTTTGCAGCCATCTTTTGGGTGACTTCCCGAACTCCGATTGATCTGAATGTTTGACACAAAACCCATTAGCAAGCTAATAATATTTATACCAAATTTCAGCAAATTTGGAAAAGGATAGGTCACAGTTCTATTCATCTCACAATCACGAAAAAGACATATTTTTCACTATTTTCCAGAATTCTTAAACTTAGTCGTTTTTTCGACAATTAAGCTCATTTTTCCAAAACTCTATCAAAATGACACTAAACTATATTATGACTCAATCTTAGACAAATAAGGGTTAAACAAAGCATAAACGAGGGCAAATACATATTAATATCGTCGCACATTGTGCTCCTATCAGCGGAAGCCGCTAAAATTATTTTTATATAATATTAATTAAAAGTTAAGTTAAGTAAAAATACAGAAACATAAAACATAAGTGTTACACTAGCACAATTGGTTAGACTTGTAATTGATTATTTCTACAATTGTTTTAGGAGTTGTTTGGGTAGTGTAGGAGTTCAAACCCCAACATGGGCTTTTTTTTTTTTATAATTGATTATTTCTACGATTTTTTTAAAAATTGTTTTAAAATTATTTTAGAATTGTTTTGTTCTGCGTCTATAAAAGTAGCGTCTTCTTCTGCAGAGGTATCACCTGTATTCCTGTAACCTGATATCGTCCTTTGATCAAGAAATTCTTCTAAGTTGCACTTGGCTTTAAACAACTCCTTCTGCCATTCAATTTCTGACAAAACTTCAATTCCAAATTGATCAAAAATTTCAATTGTCAGAGGTAATCTTATTTGTTTTCAATCTTTGTTTTATTTTTTTCTATTGTCATAGATTAACTCTGTAATCGTTTGCAATTTTGTTTTAGTTTGTATTTTTGATATGATTTATCTTTCATTAATTGATCATATGAAATTATGAATTCACATATCATTGATCAAAATTGCAAACGATTACAAAGTTGATATATGACAATAGAAAAAAATTAAACAAAGATTGAAAGTAAATAAGATTACCTCTGACAATTGAAATTCTTTATTAAGTTTGGAAATTCATTACATTGGTTCCGTAACTAAATTGCTCTTTTTACAGGTTTCTTTATTATCCTTCTCATTGTTGGTTGTGGAACTAGTAGGCATTTCGGTTGTATGTTGGTAGTACGAGTTTGCAGGTTCCTCGCATTATATACTACAACTTTTTATTTTTTTTGCCTTAAGAACTTAAGAAATATGCTTAACATGAGATTTTTGCTCTCTCATTTTATTTTTTGGTTTTTACTTTAAGAGTTAGAACAATATGAATTTATTTTCTTCAAAATGCTATATGTATTGTTTGTTGACAAATTTTTTTACACATAATATATATGTACTAAGGCCGCCAAAAAAATTTGGCACAAGGCCGCCTATGACATAGGACCGGCCCTGATGGAGGTTCTTGATGGAACTATTATCCAAGCACAATCTGTACCTGCAAAACAACTTTCTATATTCTACACGAAATTAAATCCTAAATTACATATATACATATGATCGACATCTTTCACACAATACACATCACACAAAGACTCACATGCACATAACAAACCGATCAAACAACAATACAGCAGCAACTTTATTGAATCCGATTTCATGCAATTTAGTTCCAATTATAACTAGAGCCCTTCGTGGTTCATCTAATCATTCAAAACTCCTCAATTATTTAGAATTAGCTTCGTGCATAACCCTAAACATAGTGCTAATCAGTTTAAAGACACTTCGTGTAGAAATTAAACCAAGAAACACATAAGCACAATGAGTTGAATTGGAAACATGCAACAAGTATGGCGTCACCTCACCTTGCTTCAACATGCATATTTTCTGAATTACTCTATCCCTTAGAACCAATACAAGATAAATCAACTTCGTGTATAACTTACCTTATATTTGTGGTTCGGTAACATAAAGAATTAAACCCAAGATCAGCCTAGCTAAAGCTTTTCTTAACCCTAAAACTTGTTGTGCATACGAATTCAGAAAATAAACCAAATAAAATCATCAAACAAAGTTACTGCCCTATTATCATATAATCAATTCGTCATACACATGTTCATCAACTAGACAAAAAGAAAACCAAAACACATAACAGAATTTCGGAAATCCAATGTAGAATTAATAAAACCAAATAACAATTCACAAATCCTTACAAACTTCATAGACAAACTTAAGTAATTATACAGAAAATTACAAGCCATGAGAGTTGAGTGAATCACACTTTAAAAGAAACCTTGTAGAGGAATCGGCAAAGAGGATTCGGTGGTGGTGATGAATGGTGGAATTCGGCTTGTAAAAGTGTATGGGATTTGTAGTGCTAGTTGGACAGAGTTTCGGCTAGTGAAAAGTGAGAGAGAAGAAGATGATTTTTCTATGTAAAAATCGTCCAATATATAGAGGCAAAAGGGTGGCAGCAACTAGGGTTCACAAAACCTAGTTTTTCTCAAACTTATCCTGCTGGCAGATTTGACCTTCGAGTGAAGATTATGTAAGATCTTTCTCTAGAAAATAGATATTGAGGTGATTGCAGTTGGGTTGAAAACTAGACTCCCGTAGCTTTCTATCCATATAAGGCTCGAATTCAGATTCATTGTGAGCTGTCCGGGAGAGTCCGTGGAAGTTGGATGACGTGCACAGGAATTCTGCCGAATTTGATCAGGATTTGTTGCGATTTTCTTCCTCTATTTTCTGCCGAAAATTCCCAAGATCATGGCTGAATAATTGAGCAATATCTCTTTAGGTTTTCCATGAATTAATTCAGCCAAAAATCTTGCACAAAGGATGGAATTCAGTCCACATTCGTAAGCCAAATCCATGTAGAACTCGGTTTAGGTTTTCTTCTTTCGGCAGACTTGACCTTCGTGCATTCAAACCGGCATAACTTTTTGTTTAGGAAATATTTTGCTGCGATTCCAAGTCCCAGAGAAACTAGACTCGTAGAGCTTTCCAACGACGTATGGCTCGTTCTCTGGTTCCAAGCGATATGTCTCACAGAAATTCCGGAAGTCAGGACACAGTCCCAGGAAAATCCTGGTAGTTCCTGGATTGGTTTGCTCAAACTGCCAAGTTGCAGCCTTCATTTGGGTGACTTCCCGAATCCGATTGATCTGAAATTTTGACACAATACACTTTAGCTTGCCAATTAAATGCACACCAAATTTCATCAAATTTGGAAAAGGATAAATCAGTTTAGCACGAGCCTCAAAATCACGAAAAAGACATATTTTACTTTATTTCCAGATTTCTATACTTAGTCTTTTTTTCTGACAATTAAGCATATTTTCTCCAAAACTCTACTAAAGGGACACTAAACTAAAATATGACTCTATCTTACAATAATAAGGGTTAAGCATTGGATAAATGGGGGTAAAAACATATTAAGAACGTCGTATTTTATGCTCCTATCAGTTCTCCTCTAAGTGGCTACAATTATAATTTTTTTCGTCTCTTCACATGTAAATATTGTAATATAGCGCTCTGTACTTTCATCTCTTCCTTCACAGTTGTGTTCTAGAAATTTCCCCGTGTTTTGTAGGTATCTCATGATCGAAGGCAATACCACGTACTATAAGATGCAAATTGAATGCAAACAGCCACGATGTACGACGTCGTCATGGCAAGCTGCCTTCTTTGTTTGATGTATGAATACATGTAGTTAAGTGATATTATCATAAGGGTTTCTCTTATTCCGTCTATTTGGTTCTCTACAATTTTGCATTTTTATAAATTTTGTAATTTTGCGAATATTGATAAATGGGGTGTTCATATGTTATGCAATGGTACGATGATATAATTTTGTCATATTAAAATATAATTGAAAACAACCACGAGAAAAACCGCACGCGCGAAGGGTAGTATGTTTAAGTAAAATTGATATCCTGACTCTTTTTTTTTTTGTCAATATATACAGTATGTATGATTGTAAACTAGCATCATACATTGAGGATGGAAATCCTAATTAATGATTAAATTCCAACATTTCAAGTCCCATTTGAAAATGAGTTTGTATTCTATAGTTTAGCTGAAGATGATACTGTTACACTATGAACTTAATCACAATATATACTCATTTTAAATTGTATAATATATTTCATAGATTTGAACTTTGGTAGCTATCTATTGAAACTTCAGGATTAGAGGCCTTTGCTTGTGTTGATATGTCATGTGCCTGCTCTAATTTGACAACAATTTGCTCCATGGATGGTCTTTGTTGTCCAAGTGTTGTGCATGACAGAGCGAGTTGAAGTGTGAGATTGAAAGCTTCTTCTGAGTAGTCTCCATCAAGTTTGGGATCGGCGAAATCATTAATGCTGCCAGCTCTATTAAGACCTTTAGCCTAACAAAATGGAACATAAAAATGATCAATTATATTTGGAGCAGCTGACAATTAATTTAATTAAAGAAAACTCAAAAGGGGTGAATTGATTTCCAACCATTTTATTTAATGGCATTGGCGTGTTCAGATTCATATTGATAACCTTCTTTCCTGATAGGATTTGTAGAAGTACAATTCCAAAGCTGTAGACATCTCCAGAAGAATTTACATGATGGTTGCTCTGGTAGTCGGGATCAACATAACCAAAAGTTCCTCGCACTTCTGAACTCACATAGGTTTCACCCAGTTCAATGATTTTGGATAGTCCAAAGTCTGATAGCTTGGCTTCAAAATTGTCCCCAAGGAGAATGTTTGTTGGCTGCAAGAGATACACAAAACTCTTAAGATATGTACATAATCATATCAATTTTTCAATTTTTTTGTTCGTTTCTTGTCACGTTAATTAGTACTATATATCAAGCAATATAACTTAAGAGCCTTATTATGTACCTTGATGTCACGATGAACAATGCAACCTTCTGGATATGTATGAAGAAATAATAGACCTTGAGCGCTATCAATTGCAATCTCAAGCCTTTGGATCCAGGACAGACACTTATCTTTACCTATATATTATGTTCCATTCTCATATTTATTAGCATTAGCATATCAAAATACTTTTCTTCAAAAAATCTGAAACATTCGTTATGTAAAAGGTGTACCGAAAAGCCATTCTGAGAGGTTCCCATTTGGACAAAGCTCATATACAAGGAAACACTCATCTTCCTGTAAACAATGACCAAGCAAAGTAACAAGGTTGGGGTGTCTGATGTGTGATAAGCTTGTAAATTCTCTGGCAAAAGTCTCCACATTTTCATCATCGATAATGTGCTTAATTGCTACTTGTTGATTATTCGATAGTATGCCTCTATAAACCTTTCCTGTTATACCAAAAACGGGAAACGAAAATGGACCAAACTATATAATAGCTGCAATGGTTGACCTCATATCTAATTGCTTCACTATGTGTTTAACTCATATGCTTACCAGCAGTTCCTTCACCAAGAAAATGTGCTGGGCTTAGATTGTCTGTAGCATATAACACTTCCTTGATCGAAACTTTTGGACAACCAGACTCCTTTAAAATCACATCCTTAAATGCTGTTGTATAAATATAAATGAATTAAGTTCATCAATTTGCACACATGTGTTATACATATTGCTGCTTTCCATGGTTGCTAAATAAGAATTATAGTCTTACCTTCCATTTTTGGAGATGGAGTTGCCTTTTTGGCTAATTCTGATGGTTGAGTTGTTTTGGTACGTTTCTTGGAAAAAATGCATGCAACTGTTACTGTTGAAATGACAATACCAACTACAAGGCTTCCGATGATGATCAATAAGCCTAGTTTCATATTAAAATTGTACTTTGTTAGGGACAATAAACCAATGCAATACTTTTACTGTTAATGGAAGAAGTCTTACGTGTACTTATCTTTCTACCCTTTCCGTCTTGATCATCTGCAAAGAACAAAGAGAGAATTTACATTCAAATACATCAACATATATAATGTTGCTGACAGCTAAATTATTGGTAATAACATGTTTCCCCGCGCTACATACCATACATTTGTGCCTCAAGGCATTTATAAACAGTAAGGAGATGCTCTTTATCTTCAATTTTAGCACTTGTGTACGACACCAAGACTGCAAATCTGCAAACTTGTGTTTCAGCTCTAATTGACTCTGGATCGGAGGAGGACGGCGAGTTCAATGCTCTTATTTTTCCCCAACTTTTGGCACATGAACTACATTCATCAACACTCTGAATCTTACATTTCTCATCTAAACTTCTCAAGTTGTCTTCAAACTTATTGGTAACCTCACCGACAGAAAAGTCAGAGCAACCACCAGCACCCCTTGTTAACTGCTCAATTCCACATCCAAACACATTCTTCTGAAATTTTTGCATTTCATCAAGGCAATTTCGTTGCTCGATAGAGTCCAAAAATAGGACACCTGTTTGGTTTGCGTGCTGCCCCAATGCGTAAAGGTAGTCATCAAATACTGTTGTGCAGCAGCTATTGTGTAGAAACCCTCCCCAATCTCCATTTCCACAACTTGAATTGGATGGAACATCAAAATGAAGACTGCAGTTTGACGAAGGAGGCTGAGCTACTGCAATGCCGAGTATGGTGACGATGAAGATAATACAATATTGCTCCAGAAGCCCAGACATTGTGTAACAACTTCGCTGATACTATGTGAAGTCTGCCTCAGTTTTACATGAAATAAATCAGTAGAGAAACTTGTCTAGAAATTTTTACTAAACTGAAAAAAGACCTATGATCAGCATTACTAAATGGTTTGGATGATCTTGTAGAAAACGAATACATCAAAAGGTTTGGATGCATCTTTCAAATTGATGGAGATACCAATATTAAACCAACAAAATATTTGCTGCCGGCGAATCCAAAACTAAACTTTTAATTACTATTCAAGTTGATGGCGGGTATTTTAACAACAAGAGAGCCACTAGTCAAGTTTTGATTTATTCTATATTTTGGATCTTTGTTTACGTGATCTTCTAAAGCAAACAAGGTTTTTCTTAGGTGACGGCAATTATGAAAGTTAAAGATACTTGTTGCTGGGAAAACAAAAGTGCTTGCATGGTAATGATGTCAAGGCAAACTCAAGTTAATGCCAGCTTTAATGGTTTTGTATAACAAGTTAAAACATTTGCTGGTTGTGATTTGTAAATAATTTGTCCATTGTCATTTACGTTGTTTTTGGTGGATTATTGTCTATTTTAAGTGTTGTCTTTATCAAGTGGAACCCTTCCAAAATATTGGTGTCAATAACTAGGTTGGTACTTATCTAAATATCTAAATAAAATAAACTTTTCACTTTAACTACTCTCAATTGGTAAATTGGAAAATAAGAAAGATGAAAAAGAAGAATAAATGAATTGAAAAATATGAAGTTCCACCTTCAATCATGCTGGATTTTAACTGTGATAAATTTTCTAATTGACCTAAATATGCCTTAATTAATATCTTCTTAATAATTTCAAAACTTTGTATTAATCAAAGTAACCCGAGTTTGTTTGAGAAGTCTATAGATTTTGGAGCAAAACTATAAATCGTGTTTGATGAAGTTATAAATCAATTTATGGGAGATAAGTTTTAATACCCCAAAGTATCCATTTTTGATGCAAAAGAAACGAAAATGCCTTCATTATTATACGCCAGGCAAGTTATGATTGGTTACTGTACAACTAGATGAAACAATTAATTAGATAAGAATCGAATACAAAGGTTCAATTCTTTTTAGGTACAGTTACATGAGAATCGAATCAATTCTGTAATACAGTAAGCATGATACTATATTGAGAATCGCACAGAGAACAATGTAAACCTCAACTAAGGAAACATCAATGTGAAATTTTTAACTCATCCTATAAGAGAGAGATGTAAATCACTACGAAGGCTCTAGTATTTCTACTGTAGCACTTCATCTTTAAAGTAAATAAATATATTTTCAACGTCTATAGTTATTCAAAAACACTAGCATTTATTGATCTCAATCGGAATATGCAAAACAATGAGCAGGTAAGTCACACACAGAGTGCTATGTACGAGTAAATTATATATACTAAGCTTCAGTCTGATTCCATCATATAGGATACATCATCTTCATCCAACTTCTATTTTGATAGCTATATATATATATATATATATATATATATATATATATATATATATATACATATATTTGTCCACCATAACTCTTCAAATATGCTCAGAATTAAATTGAGTTGTTTCATCAAACATCTAACGCCGAAATTCTACAACTATTTCAAGATTGAGCAAGTCTTTAAATGTATTTCTAAAAATATGTCATGTACTGGCACAGACCCAGGGAGGGGCTAGGGTGTGCTGCAACCCCGGCCCCTCAATTTTTGGAGAAAAAATTAGCAGGTATATGCATGTGTATATATATCAGTAGTTAAGTAGCACCCTTGAAAAAATAAATTTAAGTCAACCTTACCTTAATTTCAATTAAACAAAAACAACAAGAAGCATTGGTTTATTATCAATTCATAATGGGTCCGGATCGGGGGACATCTTTTTTTACACAGATTTTGACACAAGTTTTCGGTCATTAGATTTTAAGATTTTCGACGGTCTAGATTAATTGTAGGTATGATGTCAACATTCACAAGGATGATGTGGCAATTGACATAACACTCCATATTTTGCATTACAAATTATAAGTACAAGAAAAGAAAAACAAAACAAAATCAAAATCAAACTGTTTTCAATAAAAGAAAAAATTAAATTAAAATCAGGAACAAGAATTACACCCGGTAGAACCTTCTCTAGGCCCTTTGCCTTCAACATATCAGAAAACGAATCATACGACTGGACATCCTTAACCTTGACAATCAGGCATCTGTTGAAGAGGATCAGTGATCCTGTTCCGATTCGAGTATAGTTACCAACTTTGCACCTTCCTTCGATTATCTTTAGGCTGTTTTTTATTTGTGTGAAGAAGGGCTCCTGAACATGGAGTTCAAAGTCCACAGACTTTAGAGTGTTTAGTAATTCTGAACCCTGTTTGGTGGTGATGGGTTTATGTAGGGCTAGTGTTAATTGCTTGTATAATGGATTTGGGGTTTGTTCCTGTGTTGAAATGGTGTCGATTTTCGGGTTGTTGAGGAGATGAGAGTAGAAGAAGTCAGTGGGCAGGGATAGGTCGATTTTGAGGGTACCCTTTATGTGAGATTCAAGGGTGATTTCTTTGATTCAAGGGTGACTCAAGATTCTACTTGGTGTAATTCTTGTTCTTGATTTTAATTTTGTGTTTTGTGTTTTCTTTTATTGAAAACATTTTGATTTTGATTTGTTTTTATTTTCTTGTATTTATAATTTGTAATGAAAAATATGGAGTGTCATGTCAATTGCCACATCATCTTTGTGAATGTTGACTTCATACCTATAATTAATCTAGACCATCGAAGATCTTAAAATCTAATAGCTGAAAACCTGTGTCAAAATCTGTGTAAAAAAGTATATCCCCAGATCTGGACCCATTGATAATAAACGACAAGTAGTAATTAGTGATCAAAGTGTGGTCATGTGCCGTATTCAGTGTTCTCTACTTCACAGTCTTTCAGGTCCTCAAAATCACCTACTCTCATTCTCCCAACCTTATTCAAGGTAATTTTTCTTTTAATGGCTGGAAAAAGAGGATTAGGCTTAGATTTGAGGGAGAATCCTTCTCAAAATGATACGAAATTTCTTTGATAAATTTTTAAGATTAATTTTCTTGTCAAGTATAAAGAAAATTTAGCCCCCCTCGATTTTTAATCATACTTCCGTGCCTGGTCATATACATAAATGATGTGCATAATGATGACGCACCAGTTTAATGACTATTTTCATTTCTTTATTTTCGTCGATCAAGACGCCATAGAGTTTTTCCCCTTACATATATTGTATAAAAGCCCTGAAAAAATGAAAGGAGAAATTGGGCTGAAATCATATCCTTCAAGCCTTGGAAAAATATTTTATCAAAAGAAGAACCCTATGATGTCTTGTTCGACGGAATTATATCTTAAGATAAGATATAGTTTGAAAGAATGTGATACTTCAAAGACGGAACACTGTGGTGTCCTCAACGAATAGTTTAGTGTATATGCCATCTTGTCACGGCCTTGCTAATGTTTATCTTCCGCCATCTCAAGCAAAACAAGCAAGGGTTAATCACATAAACAATATTTAGCATTCAAACATTTTATTCTTAGCCAAAAGGAAACAGATTCAACCTGCTATATATGAATGATGATCTGACTTTCATGATCACCATTGCTTCTTCATTAGCCATCTTATCTCAAGCTTAGTAGTCCTCAGTTTTATTAGGAACCCAGAAATGACTAGTGCCAGAAATTCAAGCAAAGGAGTCAAAATTTGCTGCCTTATCACTACTTTTTTCTTAGTAGTTTCCCTTATTGTCATGACGATATTGGCACTCACCATCTTCAAGCCTAAACAGCCCGAGATTAGTGTCCGACCCGTTGGTCTCGAAAATATTCAATACACGATTTTTCCAAATGTGACACTTAATATGACGATAAGCATGCTTGTCACAATAAACAATAGGAACTATGGAAGCTTTAGTTTCAAGAATTCCATGGCATATGTTACTTATCACGACACAGTTGTAGCCTTGGTTCCAATGGAGCATGCCTTTGTCCCTGCACGAGGGAAAATAAACATCTCCACCACGGTTGATCTTATGGGCGACAAGATGATTGCAAACCCACATTTCATGGAGGATATGACTAATGGGATATTCAATTTGATCTCCCCTGCTGATTTACATGGGAAAGTGACTGTGCTCAAGTTTTTGAAGTTTGGCGCTACGGCGTTTAGCACATGTGACATCTCATTTTCCATAAAAACAAAGCAAATTAATTCCAACTGCAAATCCAAACTCAAGATGTAATTCACTAGATCTTATCTTAGGATGTTCTTCTTTCAATATAGGCAAGTGTGAGTGTGAGTGTGTGACTGTGCTCGAGCGTAACTTATAGTACAAGTGCTTTATCGTGGAACAAAGAGATGAACTATTTGTCCGCTAAATCCAATGCCTCAATTGATTTCAAAAGGTTTACACTACGTAATAAACATTATTATAAGAAGAAAAAACACAATAAATTACAAACTAAATATCTATAATTTTGTTTATTCATATACATATAACATATCTCTCATTAACAGAAAATCAAATAAGCGATGACATGTACATATATTTTTTTTAATGGTTATACTTCCTTACTGTCGCTTAAACTCAATTAGTCGACGACTTCCACGAGCTGTCGGTTAATGTGTATGTAAAAATTTTGATTTTCTCACTTAATTAAGAACTAATTGAGCGAGAATATCAAGAGGTTTATTCTTCTTACAAGACAACTTGAAAGAGTAGTTTTAGATACACTCTCATAACCTCTTATTATACTATCCGCTAAATTTTTCATTTCAATATTAGACTAGATACACATTCCCAAGTACCTAAAATACATTTATGCTAAAAAACCATGAAATATCCTATTAATATAAGTGATAAGTGATATATACTGATTTTTATAAAAAAATTCAGGTATTTGTTAACATACTTTCTACTAATTTCCTCTATAAATTATTAAAATTTCAATTCAAAGGATCATTGCACTACCAGAAAAAAGACTTTTCCCGACGAAATAAAAAAGAACGGCCGACGAAATAAAATTTTCGTCGGCTATTCCCAAGAATGGCCGACGAATTTTTTTTTCGTCGGTAAAAAAAAAATTCGTCGTCCATTCCCCTAGAATGGCCGACGATTTTTTTTTTTCGTCGCTAAAAAAAAAATCGTCGGCTATTCTCCTAGAATGGCCGACGATTTGAATTTTCGTCGGCCTTTCTCTGAAACTTTAGCCGACGAAAATTTTTGGAAGTATGGCCGACGAGTACTAGGTTTGATTTCGTCGGCTATGACTAAAAAAAAAAAAAAAAAAAAAACAGCTTCCATTTTCTATCACTATCGACAAACCATTGCTTCGTCCTTCAAATGCAAATGTGTCGTGAAATAAGATATGACCGAAATAATGAAATACGTCTACGGTTGAAAAATGACAAGATTCCGACAAAATCTGTGTGCCAAATGTTGCGGTTAACTGTTTTTTACTTCCGTTTTCCTATGGGTAGCCTGACGGTCGGTAAATATTTTGAGGAAAATTTTTATACGATTAGTTGCGTCTCATCGATTTGAAACTATTATCTGTTGAAGGTCAGGCCAAAAAACGTCATTTAGACAGGCCAATTACCATTTCTAAGCGTTTAAAGGGTTGACTCACCCGGTTGACCGTCCCGATCGAGCCTTTAACGTTGTCAGATGTAGTTGAATTTTTTTTCATACATGTATTTAATCTAAACGGTGATATCTGACGGTTGGAATAGATTTTCCAAACTTTTAGATTCAAAATCGGAACATATGCACTAATGTTCCTTAACTTGTTTACTAAGTGTTTAAGTGAATGTATAGTTTCAAATAGTTACTATACGTACACTCTTCAAATGCAAATATGTCGTCAAATAAGATATGACCGAAATAATGAAATACGTCTACGGTTGAAAAATGACAAGATTCCGATAAAATCCGTGTGCTGAAATAATGAAATAAGTCAAAACCCGGTTTATTGTAGATTTGGCGTCCGGCGTCCGAATGATGATTGTGATACCATTCCGGAAAGGGAACGACGCCAGGAATCAAACACGTAGCTTTGCCACGACGTGTGGGCTTTTTCGGGCTTTCGAGTTCGTTTAGGGCCTCAAAACGGCAGTTTAGTATTTTTTCATAGAATAGCAAACGAAACATTGTATTTCGTCGGCTATTCTCTAAGTATAGCCGACGAAATACAATGTTTCGTCGGCTAAACTCTTGATCCGCGCATTTTTATTGTCCGCCGTTGGATGGCTCAGATCCGACGGCTGTTGATTTTCCAAAGTATAGCCGACGAAATATATTAAATCGTCGGCTATTCTCTAAGTATAGCCGACGAAATACAATGTTTCGTCGGCTAAACTCTTGATCCGCGCCTTTTTATTGTCCGCCGTTGGATGGCTCAGATCTGACGGCTGTTGATCTTCCAAAGTATAGCCGACGAAATCTTTTAAATCGTCGGCTATTCTCTAAGTATAGCCGACGAAATTTTTTATTTTCGTCGGCTATTCTCCTTCTAAATCTTTTAAATCTCTTCCTCCCACCTTTTTTCTCTCCTCCTTCCCCCCCCCCTCCTCCGGCCTCCTCCTCCTCCTCCTCCTCCTCCGGCCTCGTCCTCCTCCTCCTTCCCCTCCTCCTCCTCCTCCTCCTCCTCCTCCTCCGGCCTCGTCCTCCTCCTCCTTCCCCTCCTCCGGCCTCCTCCTCCTCCTCCTCCTTCCCCTCCTCCGGCCTCCTCCTCCTCCGGCCTCCTCCTTCCCCTCCTCCTCTTTCTCCTCCTCATCCGGCCTCCTCCTTCCCCTCCTCCTCCTCCTCCTCCTCCTTCCCCTCCTCCGGCCTCCTCCTCCTTCCCCTCCTCCATCCAAAGCATAATTTATTTATTTTTTCCCTAAAATTTAAGAATAGCCGACGAATTTTACCAATTTTCGTCGGCTATAAGTTGTATAGCCGACAAAAATTCTAGTATTTCGTCGGCTATAACTAATTAATGTCTATTAAAATATTAATATATTTCGAGGAAATAGCCGACGAAAGTTTAATAAATCGTCGGCTATAGTTAAAACACAATAGCCGACGAATTTCGTCGGCTATAGTTACTGAATTTCGTCGGCCATACTCGAAAATACCCGACGAAATTCGTCGGCAATTTCTCCCAGGTTTGGCCGACGAAAAATATTTTTGTCGGTAAATTCGTCGGCCATACTCTACTATAGCCGACGAATTTGATTT
Source organism: Potentilla sterilis (assembly GCA_963682095.1). Lineage (NCBI taxonomy): Eukaryota > Viridiplantae > Streptophyta > Magnoliopsida > Rosales > Rosaceae > Potentilla > Potentilla sterilis. The sequence continues at coordinate 28,644,846 of OY821755.1, read as the reverse complement.
TTTCGTCGGCCATTGTATTACCGACGGGGTTTTCCCGACAACTTATAGCCGACGAAAATTTCGTCGGTAGAGGGTATAGCCGACGAAAAATTGGCATAGCCGACGAAATTTTTTTCGTCGGCTATTCTCCCATATCTGGTAGTGTTGGTCAATTGATACTTAAATTGAGAACTGTTGTTACAATTCCAACATCAATCAATAGTCGGACAAAATAAAATTTTAAAATTATGATGTCTAGGTTTACAACTGTATTGCGCCATTTAGTTTTTTTTCTTAGTTTTTTTTTGTTTCTTATGATAATTGATATCTGTTTTGGTTATTTAACCTATCTATAGAATCTGATTTGAGATATAAACCAAGATGTGTGTGTGTATTAAGTGGTTTGTGGAGTGTACGAGTTGTTACTTAATGACTGTGACAAGGTGAACATACTCTTTAAAAATTAATTAGGCTAAGACTTATATGATTGTTAATTATTATTCACTTTTTTGTATTTTATTGTTGTTGGAAATGTTTAAGGTAGATTTGGGCGACGTAAAATCTCATCAAAGAATTTGGATGAGGTGAAATTCTCTAAGCAGATTTGTTGAGGAGAATTTTACCTTACTCAAGTCTAGATGATGTATAACCTCTTAGGACATCTCCAACAATCACTTTAAAACCCATACTCAAACCCAAAACCTATAAAAATCCATCTCCAACAATGAGAACTCATACCCAAATTTGGGTTCCTTCCCCAAACCCAACCCATTTCTAGAACCTTTTCAAGGAGGAAACCCATTTCTTCTTGGTGGGACCAAATTGGTTCAAGGACAAAAAAAACCATATTAAAATAAATTATATAATTAATTAAGTCTAACACATATTAAAATATATTATATAATTAATATCTATAGTTTATATAATTCATTTGTTATTAAATAATTATATAAAAAGATTAAAATTTGAGTATGGTATGGGTTTTGACAAAATAGTTGGAGATGAAATATGAGTTTGAATAGTAATGGGTTTGGGTGAGTCAAAAAATAAGTTTGAGTAGGGGTTTTGAGTAGGGTTGTTGGAGATGCTCTTATGATGGATTTGGGTTAAGTAAAAATTCCCTCAGGGTGAAGCTGTGTGTAAGAGATCTACTGAAGAAGAATATGATTAAGGAGCAATCCTTTCAAGGGGAATTTATGTTGAAAAACAAAACTCCCTCGAGGAAAATCTTGGTAAGAAGAAATCTCTTCGAGGTGAATTTAATTGATAAATTAAATATTGTACAAAATAATAATTTTTATGTTATAAACTAAATAATTACACTGGAATGCGTAAAGACAAAAGAGAATAACACAATATATGAGGAGGTAGAAGTATCTATTTATTCTCATTAGGCTCTTCTATATAGGAGTTGTTTCTGCACAAACCCTGGGGCCTGGTAGAGACAGATGAATCCTCGTATGATCTCATGTAAACCTGCTTACTAAGGGGAATACCGGGCGGGCCGGTCTTCTCCTCTCCGATGCCTAAGTTAGTATAGTTGGAATAGATATAACTTAAGCACGTATATAAGCGGTAGGAAGGATCAGTTACCTATTAATGAGGGTAGTTGAGGCCCTTATATAGGTGGCCAGGAGTGAGGTCTGGCTTTACTCTTCGATGTGGGACTGGTTCCCTTCTGTTTGCACACCAAATGGCAGCTCTGGTGACCTCTTTGGCAGGCAGGCGCCCCCGGTCCCCGGGCCCCCGGTAGCAGGATAGACTGCTGGACCCCGAGGCCGGGTGCTGGTGATCCGGTCCCGGGCCTCGGGCCGACCCCTGGTACACTAGCTGCGGGTCTGTGGGCCTGCTGTAGCCCCTCTGTGGCTACTGTCAACAGGAGTAAACTTAACTAATAAGTATTTACGTAGACAACCATATATATATATATATATATATAATGTTTATAACATTTTCACCTCAAATACCGAAATAATTTACGTCCAAAGTTACTCAGGACACCCATCCTATGTCCGATCAATTATTTACCGGTCATTTCGTCGGAAAATCTATTTATACGAATTTCTTCTCTTTTATCAAAGGTCAAACAGTAATAATATAAGTCAAACAGTAATTTTCAATTATCGAATTACAATTTACCTCTTTACTTTTATTTTTACTGTTTTACCATTTCACTTTAATCTTTTCACCATCTCTTCAGCTCCTCCGCCGCCGCCGGCAGCAGCAGCGCCACCACAGCCCCAAAAACACCACTGCAGACCCCCCAAATTATCACACTAACCTCACCACTGTCACAGGAACCTTTTCCCGTCGTCTCCACCACCAAAAACCTACGCAGGACACGACGACTGAATCTCCTCAACACAAAATTTCACCAAAATTCAACCAATTAAACATCAAACAACACATAATCGACTCCTTTCAACGCTCTGAGCATGATTTCAACTTCCAGTTTCACCAAAATCATTATTTCCGCCACCTCCTTGGAAAACACAAAAACGCTTGAATCTAAAATTCTCCTTACCTGGATCAAAGTGGATCAATTCCTTTCGTGGAAGTGCTATACAGGCCGATATCTTTGATTCCCGACCAGAATCAGGTCGATTAGTGGCCGGAGGAGGGAGTTTCGTTCATTCGGGGGAGGAACTTCTCACGCTTCGCATGGTCAAACGGCGGCGATTCGCCTTGAACCTTCACCGCAAACATGACGAGGAGGCCGAGAGGTGTCGAACGACACTGGTGGCGAGCCGAACGGTGGCCAGACGGCGGAGAGTCGAGGGCGACTTTGTGGTCGGTGCAGAGGGTCGGGGTCACGTCGGGGAGGAAGAGAGAGAAAGAGAAAGGAAAATGAGAAAGAAAAAGAAAAAGAAAAGGAATTTCTCGTTTTGGGAAATATTCCTCCCGGCTATTTATACTCATCCAAAAACAGAAAGTTACTGATTTTATATTGTAACTTTTTCATACGAACTTCAAATTAAATGTGCTACGTGTCCACGAACTCGTTTTAACGTCTTCTATCTCATCGTGAAATAAAATTCTCGGTCGGGTCAACTTATAAAAAAAAATCAACATTTGGGGGATTCTAGTTTGATGTGAACCTAAGCTCGCATGCAATAATAACCCTACAAAATATCGTTAGTAGTATGAGCAAGTAGGGATCGTTCTAAGCCGGGGATTAAGGGTACCTGAAATATGAGATTGTTAGATGAAAACACATATACAAATATACACAAACGGCACGTCAAAACGTCACATAGGGGGGGGGGGTGATATGGCGTCGGCAGCAAGGCTGCCCCTAACACTAAGAACACGAAATTAAACTCTAATTTACTATATACAAGTGATCATCATCTCTCACACAAAACAGTTCACATAAAAGACTCTTTAACAAGTAGACTTGTATGTGAGAAAGTAAGGGACAAGTTTGAAACGTATTAGACCTAGATTAGTTTCGACACAATTAGAGCCTCCAGATGTTTTCCAATTGTTAGATTACTTAAATTCTTAGAATCAACTCCAGCGTATAATCCTAAGGTGATGCTAATCCGGTTTTACGCGTTTTAACATTTAAGCACATGAATCTCTAATCGAAAACAAGCAAACAAGTAAGGTTGTCATTCTTCTTATTTAACTTGTAAGTTCTAAGGTTGTTAGACCTAGGTAAGAAACACAATTAAGACTATTCCAGCATATGACTTAACCATATTATTCTATCACATGAAACCTAGCACTTAGACTATGTTCTTTGACATAACTAGTGTTCGATTTTTCTGCCCTAACATTAGTTCTAACCAATTTTTAGTCTTTAACATGCTTCACAAACCACTGCCCTAATTATCAATGCATACAAAATCAACAAGTTAAAATTATAAAACTATATCAATAAACATGGAATCGGTTCATACAATAGTTTAGCAAAAACCAAGAATTGAAATAAGTTCTTACAACACAACCAAACATGAATAAATACAAGAGCCATAAGGGGAGTGGATCACACTTTTAGAACCTTGAAAGACTCTTCAAGACGTGACAATGGGATGCTTGCTGATCGGCAGAACCAAAGATGAAGGAATCGGCAGAACAACAAGGTGAGAGGTACGGCAGTTTGGTGGTGGTGGTGATGGGTTTTGGCTAAGTATTTGGGTGTTGGTGCTTGAGAGACTTGGTAGAGCTTTATGCTAGTATTTTATGCTTGAGATGAGATGATTTTCAGAATGACAAAGTGAGGCTATATATAGAGAAAAGGGTGCCGGCAGCCCTTGTTGTACAAGGCTATCACAAAACCTAGTAGAATAAGGTTTTGAAACCTTCCTTTCATAGTTCAATTAGGTTTTCTTTTTCTGAATTTTTCTTCAAGGCTTAGGCTTCACATCTTCATGGACTTCTTGTATAATCTTTGGACTTCATTTGATAGGTCTTGATCCACCGAAAATTTCCCCAAACCCGCCGGCATGCAGATCGGCAGCAAAGGCTTGCCTATCGGCAACATCTCCTGGCTTGACTAGGAGAGCCACTTTTCTTCATCTTTTTCTTCATTGCTTTAGTTTGGTGTCTTCTTCTTTCCTTCCTTAAGCTTGGACCATCTTCACATATGCATTTGTACACCATATGATACATCGAAACAGAAATCAAGGAAAAGAGGCAGAGACTTCTTGGAATCGGCTGGAATGACCTTGCTTCAGTAAGTCTGGTATAACTCCCTCCTCAGAGCTCCGATTGATGCGATTCCAAGTCTCAGAGAAACTAGACACGTAGAGCTTCCTCTATATAAAATGGCTTGATCAAATTCCTTGTGAAACGTCCGGAATAAATTTTTGAAGTTGGGACACAGTCCCAGGAAAATTCCTGGAAGTCCCTGGTGATCTTTGCTCGGACTGCCAAGTTGCAGCCATCTTTTGGGTGACTTCCCGAACTCCGATTGATCTGAATTTTTGATACAAGACCCAGTAGCAAGCCAATAACATGCGTACCAAATTTCAGAAAATTTGGAAAAGAATAAGTCAGTCAAACACAGCCCTCAAAATCACGAAAACAACATATTTTGCACTTTTTTTCTCAGATTTCTATACTTAGTCGTTTTTCTGACAATTAAGCACATTTTTCCAAAACTCATCCGAAATGACAATAAACTAAATTATGACTCTATCTTAGATAAATAAGGGTTAAACAAAGCATAAACGAGGGCGTAAACACATTAATATCGTCGCATATTGTGCTCCTATCATAGTTGGACCTCTAAAATTACTGTTTATACCTCCATTACTTATTACACCTCTTTTTTGCTTTTTAACTATCGAAAAATCTAAGTGTACCTCCTTTTTTTTTACCAAAATGTCATCTGACTATCTCTATCCCTACATTAGTCATCACTCTCGTAGACTCTGCACCACTGACCAAACTCTCTTTGTCTCTGAGATTGGCTACCCGAACATAGAGAAGATGAAGATTTAATGATTGACTTCGGTAAATTATTGAGATTCCAAATAATATGGTTCATATTGAGAAACAAACAATTCTTATTATCATTTGTTCTTACGAAAAGGTACTATAATTAACAATAGGGGCTCTTAATTGTATGATCAGTTGTAGTTGGGGAAATGAAAAAATCCGCGGGTTTCCAAAATTATTCTGTTCTGGTGTAGTATCCAGAACATATGTTTTGCAAACTTCCTTTACCTGCTTGCATCTTTGGGTTTTTGTTTTGCTTGGTCATGTCTAGAGATATCGAGCAATGGTCAAACATAAACCAAGTATACACAAGTTTTAGGAGAACTGCAATTTGTAAGGAAATCTACTTTGAAATTGAAACCAAGAAAAGAAGAGATAGTGTGAGGTAGAAAAAGTAATTTTTTTTTTCTCTGCTAATATTCATTTATGTCTTTAACTGTCATTTCATTCAAGTTGATAAAGTCAAATAAAAGTTAAAAAAACATGGAGATAAAATAGCAGTTTTAGAGGTGCAAATAGAACTCTCCTAAATTCTATGTATTAGTGACAGTCAACGGTCATGGTATTGCTAATACGTCTAAGTACTGTTATCACATTTAATATTTTAATTATTTTTTATTACTATTAATTTTTTGTGCCCTAGTCGGTTTGTATTCCTAGCTACGCCACTGTTGATGAGTCCATGAATATGTCATGAATGTTTGCCATTATAACCATCATAAAGAGCTGCAATAAATGTGTAATGAAAATCTTCCATCTGTGTACAATCATGACCTATTAAGTGGGTTTATGAATGCTGTTATAATGGCCGCCATAAAAGCTACTTGTTATCCAAGTACGTTTCCACTATAAAAAAGAGACTTTATTGTCAGGTAAGACATTTACAATTTCCTATATATTAAGCGTGCTATAGTCAGATTTATTACAAAAATGCCACCGATTACTGTTGCATTTGTTTTGGGCCGGGTTGGGCTTGCTGCGTTATGGGTTGGTTGGGTTGGGCCTGCTGCGTCTTGGTGGTGAGGCGTGTGCTCCTGCGTGTCTCTGTGATGTTTTCCCCATTTTCCACGAATACGGCACACGAGGTTGGGATCCTTTCTTTTCTTTTGTTCTGCGTTTTTTGGTCATCGACGCCATCGAACTGCTTTTCATATTTTGCTTCTCTTATCAGGAACAGAGTGTTGCTGATAATTGGTGGATCGGCCTGGTGAGTTTTGCATGTTGTTATCGGGTGTTGTTTCGTTCGATTTACGGTTTAATTGATGCCTTACTGTGTGTGGTTTTCTTCAATTCATGGTTTGATTGATTGTTTGGTTTACTCTCTCAGGTCTTGATGTTATTGACGGTTTTGAATTTTGTTGTCGGAATTGGTGAATTGAGTTTTGATTAGGAGAAGAAGGGAGAGCAGGTTGTTTGGACCTCAAATTCGTAAGCCTCCCGATCTTCTTTCTTCTTTTTCATTGTTTCTGTGTGCGCTGATCTTCTTCTCTTTATCTTATCAAATTTCTTCTTTTTCATTGTTTCTCCTTTCAAACGGGTTGGACCTGCTGCGTCCGTAGCAATTTTTTGCGGTTTTGCCGCTGGGTCTGTTGTTCCCACCTGTCTCTGCCTTGGGAATTTTTATTTCTTTCTCGCTACGTGTTCTATTGCTCGACTTCCACGTTACTTTCTATTTTGGGGTTTGATTATATTGGTGATTCAATTATATTATAATGAATTTTTTAGTATTACAATGATGATTAGCTGAGACAAGAAATAACTAAAACATGGTTATTAGACCTTTATATATTACAACATGAATTCATTAATTGGTTTGTAAACAAATCCCCTTTAAATCTGGGCTTCATTCATTCCCATTTAGATATTGGAAAATAAATTTTTCTTGTATTTTATATCTATGTAATTAAAAAATTTAGTGAACTGTAAATGTGTTCATTTTTGTTGCAGGTACTGATCTATCTGTTAAAACATCTGTGTTCCAGGTGTGTCTTTTTGTTGCAAGGTCAGTTTCTCTCTCTCCGCCTCTGTTTATATACATGTTTGTGTTATATGTATGTTCAAATATTGACTGTGTATAGGATCTATATGGTAGCTAAAATAGGTTGAAGATTTGCTTCAGTTTGGGTTGTGTTGTTTGATTGTTAGTTTTGAGTTTTCCAAATATGCCTATGGCTCTTTTTCATTTGTTGTTTTTATTTTGCAGCCTCACCAAAAGTCACAATACTCAGGTAACCAATTCCTTGCTAGAGTTTGTGATTATTAAAGAGTTGTTTGTTTAAATTTGGTTTCCCTGGGATAACGGTCGTTATGCATATCGATTGATTGAAGTTGATGTGAAATATAAATTAACGAGTCATATAGAAATCCAATTACATGTAGTCTAAAGTATGAGTTGTGTGAGTTATGGCTTTCGATTTCAGGTCTGGTCAGTTTGTTGTGAAATGTTCTAAATGTGGGAGAAACTATTGAAAGGAAAATTAATACACCGAATGAAAATTTTGCTTCAGTTATAGCAATTTTGCTTCATAACAGGTAAAGTAAATAATGTCATTATACGACTAGATTTTGGGCCTGTGTATGCTTCTAGCATTGACCAACATGTAAGTGTAGTGTGGTGGATTGTTTTAGGTTCTAGGCTTGCTGTCTGATTCTCATCTAACATTTGTTACAATTGACATTCTCTTTTATGCATTTTTCAGGTTATTGAGGAGAACCTGGGTGCCAAGAAATACTGAATGAAAATTAAAGTAGGTAGTGGGTTTTGGTCATCAGAATCATCTGGACCATTAAGGATGGAATTAAGAAAGAGTGACCATTGAAAATGTAAGAAGCTTTTTTTTTTTGGCCAATTGGGTATTGATTGGATCTGCTCAATTTCTGACGAATCTACGATGTAGTTATCGGGTTTTTACTTTAAAATTTCACTTTATATAAGTAATTGCTGTGTTGAGAATCTGGAAAAAAAAATTATTTGCTCAAATTGGGGGATTCCATTGAACGAGCAGATGTGTGTGAGACTTTAAGCTTCAGGCAAGCTTCTTATTTGGTTGATTGGTTTTAGTGCATGCAATTTTTTGTGGTGCATATGAAGATGAAAGCTAAATGACTGTTTAATATTATCTTGGATTAGAGACAAATTTGCTATCTTAATTTTATTTGGATTCTTTATAAGTTTGTTAAAAAATGATGGCAAATATTAAACAATTGTATTACCTCAAAAGGGATCATATTGAATTTCCTACTAAAATCGATGGTGTTAACACCGCACAAATACTCTACACATTCAGATTTGTGATCAATATCATATTGCAATAACATATTGCATGTGGGTTAATATTCATAGAATTGCAATAACATACTCATAGATGTGGGTTAAATTTCTTGGGATGATGAATATTTGTGTAAATATTCTATGGTTTGCAGTAATTTGCACTTCAAGGGGCCTCATAGTCCAAATTGATAATGAGGAGGTCAGTGGAGCCTGTCATTATGCATTAGAGAAATGGAAGAAAGAGTTTGCAGTATGCATATCATTAACTGGAATGCTACATATGAGTACTATAGAAGTTGAATGTAAAGCATGCATATTATCTCTCAATGGAATATCTACAGGTTTGATTTTGGTCTCTATCTGTCCAACTTCTGAAAACTACCTTGCTTTGTATGCATTACTTAATAATGGTAACGTATGTTAACTAATTTTATGTTATACTCTAAAATTAGTGCAGAGTAGAGTATTGCCAGATGCACTTGGCGATTTGGAGCTTTCATGGTTTTACGCGAAGGGTTTGGAACAGCTTGGGCACATTCTAGAAAATGTAGGCAGACATGTGAGTTTTACTGAGCATTTTATATCTTATCAAGTAGTGATTTTAATCTATACCTTTATCTTAATTTTAGTTTCTCATTCCATTGAATAGAGTGACTGTCTTCTAACTGTGAAAGTCCCTGAATTCTTTTTTGTTAATTGATGGGAACCAAAGCTATAGTAGTGGAGATGGAGATAAAAATACTATAAGTAATCGGTTTTCAATTCTATTGTCTATATTTTTGTTTTGTAGGCAGTAATCTGGGTTTACACTGATGGTGTTTTTAATGTCATTCACGCCACATCGTAATTGTTTGTTGAATTTTCTGATAGACAGTGAAGGTTCTGGGTCGCTTGATTTTCTGCATGAAATTTTGAAAGGTACTTTTGGTTCTGTAAAATGAAAATTGGGTTTATTTACTTGGTATCATATGGGTTTCTCTTTTTTTTTTTTTTTTTTTTTCTTTGAATAATTTTTCTTTTGATTGCAAAACTTTACACAAAAATCATGAAATCAGATCACCCTCCTACTGATCTCTATCTCCCATTTCTCTCTTAGGTTTGTAGGTCGATCAGACTTCACAACAATCAGGTAAAGGATTTGTTACTACGTTTTATGTATTACAATTCTCCTTTTCTTTGTTGTATATTTATATCTGTGTTTTGCAATTGGGAATTTGATAGGAGCACAATGTGCGACGATATTATATGCTTATGCCCTCGTTTATGCTTTGTTTAACCCTTATTTATCTAAGATAGAGTCATAATTTAGTTTAGTGTTGTTTTGGTGGAGTTTTGGAAATATGAGCTTAATGATCCGAAAAATGACTAAGTTTGAGAAATCTGGAAAATAGTGTAAAATATGTCTTTTTCGCGATTTTGAGATGAGTGAAAATGTGATCTATCCTTGTCCGAATTCTATGAAATTTGGCGTGCTTAATATTCATATACTGAGGAATGTTGTATTAAAATTTCAGATCAATCGGAGTTCGGGAAGTCACCCAAAAGATGGCTGCAAAACCGCAGTCCGAGCGTTTCAATCCAGGGACTTCCAGGATTTTCCTGGGACTGTGTCCCAACTTCGAAAAATCATTCCCGTCGAATCACGAGGATTTTGATCAAACTGTTTTATGGGGAGATGGCCATATGTGTCTAGTTTATCTGAGACTTGGAATCGCATCAATCGGAGTTCCGAGCGTGGAGATATGCCGGAATTACTGCAGCAAGGTCAAATCTGCCGATTCCAGGAACCTACTGCCCCCTTTTTGTGTTTTCTGTTTTTAACGCACCAAATGGTGTACAAAAGCATATGTGAAGATGGTTCAAGCTTAAAGAAGGTTAGAGGAAGACACCTGGCCATGGCATTGAAGAAAAGTACAAGAAAGAAGTTCTCCTAGTCACACTAGGAGAATCTGCCGAATAGAGGCAGATTGTGTGCTTGATGTTGCTGCCGGCAATTGGGGCATTTTTCGATGGACCAAGACATGTCAAATGAAGTCCAAGATCATACAAGAAGTCCATGAAGATGTGAAGCCCAAGCCTTGAAGAAAAATTCAGAAAAAGAAAACCTAATTGTACTATGAAAGGAAGGTTGCAAAACCTAATCCCATTAGGTTTTCTGAAATCTCTTTGCATAAGGACTGCCGGCAGCCTCTCTCCCTTTTTCCTCTATATATAGCCATCTCATATTCAGAAAAACTTATCTCATCTCTTGCAAAGCACTAGCCAAAACTCTACCAAATTTCCTACTCAAAGTTCTAAGCCGAAACCCTAGAAACACAAGTCCACCGATTCACCTATTCCATCACCATTCATCACCGATTCCCATACCTTACCACAGCCACTGCCGAATCTTCTCCACCACACCAAGACGAAGCTCTCCAAGGTTTCTAAAGTGTGATCCATCCCTATGCCTTGTGTTTTTATATTCGGTTTAGTCACATGTATTGTTATAAAAATACTTTGTTTTCGTTTGGTTTTGTATGATGAACATAGATTGATATGTATATTGAAGTTTATGTGATGATTTGTACGATTTTTAATGCATGGTTTTTGTATGTTTAGATAATTAGGGCAGTGGTATTAGAAGCATGTTTAGGATTTAAATTGGTTAGTAATCTAAGGGTGTGACTTAAAAACCGAAACATTAGTGTTGGCTGGAAGCATGTAAATCTAGATGTTAGGTTTCATCTAACCCGAGTTATAGCAAATAAAACTATATGCCTGACGGTTGTTTTGATTTGTTGTGCTCACGTAGGATATAACCTTAGCTAAAACTTGCATGTTAAATAAGATGATTGACAACCTTGCTTGTTTACATGTTTTCGATTTTAGACTCTTGCACTTAAATGTTAAAACGCGTAAAACCGGATTAGCATAAACTTTAGGATCGAAGGCGAATAGCATGATCTTAAAACATTAGATGTCTAACAATTGGTTAAAAGGCTAATCGCTCTAATTGTGGTCGAAACTAAGTTGAGTCTTGAACATGCTAGATACTTGTCCCTTACTTTCTTGCATATGAATCTTTGTGTTAAATTTTGTTTTGTGTTATGTGATGCGTGAGAGATGATGATCAAATTTGTATATAGTAGACCTAGGATTTTATTTTCTGTTTTTATGCCGAGCCTAGTATAGGGGCAGCAAAAGCTGCCGATCCATCCTATCCCCCATTGTGACGTTTTTGTGAATATGTAAATTTGTTTTGTGTCTAACAATTTCATATCTCAGGTACCCTTAATCCCCGGCTTAGAACGATCCCTACTTGCTCATACTACTAACGATATTTTGTAGGGTTTATCATTGCATGCGAGTTTCGGCTCACATCAATTTTTGGCGCCGTTGCCGGGGATTATAAAAGCTTGTTTTATGTTATTGTTGTGTATATAATGTTGCTGGAAATTTTTGTTGTGAATGTGTAAAGTATAAATTTTAAGTTTATTTTGGGATTTTGTAAAGTAGAAATATGCTTCGGCATGTAAAGTTTAAATTTCGGAAGTTGCATGATGTATATTGATGTATGTTGGTAATCACTTAGTTTAATTTCTAGGAAGTTGATAGTGTTGTGTATGTTTGAGTTTATTGTAGTTTCTAAAGTGTAACATGTAGGTGAAGCCTCTTTTGTTGATCATAACCAAAACCCTTCATGTGAATGGTGCTATGTCGGAGGCCGTTTCTATGTAGATTGGGAAACGCGGGATACTTCCCCCCCACGCATATAAGCGTTTCTTCGGTAATAGTATTACTTCTGTGAGGTTGAGGGCGGTTTTAATCAACACTTGAGACCGCTAGGGATCCGTGTTTGTTTTACAAAGTATGGGGAAGTTATTATCATAGATATGGTTCTCAGGTTTGTCTAACTGGATCTCAAAGCCCATAGACTGATGTTCATTCTCGGTGAGTGAGTCGATAGGGGGTTCGCCCTCCGTGGTGTCCAACAACGAGTCCTGCCTGGTTCCTGTAGGGGGTTCGCCCTCCGTGATTGTAATGACCTTTGAAACGTAAAATCTGCACGACCTAGTCGACAGCTTGTGCCGAAGCATCACCTCACTTTAGACGCTAGAAAATAACTTGACATATGTAGCCTATTTTCTTCAAAGATAAAACATGTTGTGTGGTTTAACTCTTGAGGTATATCGGACTAAGCATGATACTACCGGGGGCTGTATCAGTCCATTGCACCGTTATCTCCTCTGCTCCACGTACTTCGAGAGTTAGAACAAATTTTAAAAGAAATTAAACCTAGCGATTACATGATCATGGACGTTTTGAATTTTGCTCTCTTATTGCCGAACCATGCTTGTGCTTTGCCGTGTGTGTTGTATGCTTTGCCGAATGTGATTTTGTGTATCATTGTTTGAAAATTGTTTGTATTTGCTAATGCCATGGCTTGTATAGCTTTGTATATTCTTGCATTTATCTTTGTGTTTTGTTCGTTTTGATGTGTCTTGTGCGTGTGCAGATTGAATTGAAAAGAAAAAAAGTGCAGGAAATACCACCTTCTGCCCAAAACAGAAATCGGGCAGTGCAATCCGTCGACTTTGGATGGCTGCCGTTTTCAGCTCACAAAACTTGGGAAAGTGAGCCATACACCGTTGGAAAGGTCTCTGAGTCTACTTTCTGTAGGATTTTACAGAAGTTGATTTGGAGTCTCGAGCCGTTGCCAGTTTTAATTTGAGTGCAGCAAGGTCAATCTGGCGAAACAGAACACTGGGCAGATCAATAGGTCCGATTAAAGACCAAACAAAGAGTACTTCTGCTGGTCCGATTGAGGCAAATTTTATACCGGTGGAAAGCTCTGTGTGTCCACTACAACATTTATTTACAACACTTTTGCATTAGGATAGTGGAACACACCCAAATTCGAGCCTTAAGAGGAAGCGTTCCATCTACCAAAGCTTCTGCCGAGCTGCCTGCAGCCTGACGCCTTGCTTGCTGCCGCGCAGCCCTGCCGATATTCCTCCGTGCACATGCTTGCTCTTTCCCCCAGCAATGCAACCTTGCACCTTGTTGCCAATGCCGCACCAACTTCCTGCCTTGCTGCCGAGAGAAAGATGCCCCTACCGCAGCCTGCCGGTGCTGCTGCCCCTGCAGCCAGCCCTGCTGCCTGCCGATACCACCTGCCGAGAGGCATGACAAGCAGCCAGCCTGCAGCGTGCCAAGAACCAACATGCCGAACAGGAGCATGCAAGCATCCTGCCAAGCAGCACGCAGCCTGCACCGGCCGAGTAGGGCTGCCCCTGCCAGGAAGCTGCCGATACACCAGAAAACTTGCCGAGAAGTATTCCTATGAAATTTCTAGCTTGTCTAGCTGTGTCCTGGGTTTGCAATGAAGCTTCCAAAGTCCAAAAAGGCTGCAGGCATGTAGGGAATCAAAAGAAGAAAACCTAGTCCGAGGAGAGAAAGGAAAACCTAAACCTTTGAAGATTGGGAAAACCTGCCAAGAGGGCAGCCTTTGCCAAAGCTGCAGCCTTATGTCCTGCCCTTCCGAAAGTCACTGCCGAGAAGCAGTTTTCTGCCGAGAGAGTGAGTTGCTGCCCTTCTTTGCTGATAGCAACACTTTTGGCCACAATAAACACGTACAAAACACATGGTGAAGAGTCTAAGCAATGGACTATAAACACAAAGCGCTACTTGGGAGGCAACCCAAGTCGATTAAAGAAAAATGAAGGAGCCATCACCGAGAGTTTGAAATTTCTTAACCCTTCTCTTTTTCTTTGGTTTGTGATGATATGTTGGAATATGTTAGTCTATTGCATGCTTAGGAAATTCGTTGATATAGTTATGTGCTTACATTGAGGACAATGTAATTTTCTAAGTGTGGGGTGGGATAACGTATTCCGTTTATGTTTTCGTGTGCTTAGCTTAGAAAAGAAAATTTAGAAAATGTTCCACAAAAATAGAGTGTTTAAATTATTTGTTTCGAGTCTTAGGATGCCCCTAATATGTCAATGATGTTTTTTCTCCTCTTTGCATACATAGATGATAGTTGTGCATACAATTAAAATTGTGAGTTTCATGGATTTTGTGCATTGGTAGGAGCATGTAGGACTTGTTGATTAATGAAGCATGCATGTTTTAGCTAGTTTGTTTCCATAATAACCTATGTGAGCTTTAGAGCCAAATTGCTTTCTTCTTGAGTGATAAAAAGATAAAAATTCGATAAATTCGTAGGAAGCATGAAACCTCATAATTCTTTGATTATTCGATGACTATATGCAATAGCTTTTCATGGACTCTAGAAGTGCTAGAACTCGTTCTTGTGATTATTGAAACTTGATAGTCATGAAAATTGCCTTGATTTTGAAAAGGATTGAAAAACGTTATATTAGGATCACCACCATTGCCAAATAAAGCATGTGCCCTATTTGTGCCCGTCGTGGGACTCCTTAGAAAACCCCTTTGAGCCTACGTTGAGCCTTTTCTTTCATCACCCTTATTAAAATTCCTATGCTTAGAATAGTAATATCTTGACCCTTGTCCTCGCGAGACTTGGCAAAAGTTTGAAATCGATTTGGAGGTTTGATGTAGAGTGATGTCATGAAACAAGTGTGGGGTGGACTTAGCTCGAAATTGTGTGAAAAATGTATATGCCGTGCCTAGCAAAAGTGAAAAATATGTAAACGGACAGAAAAGAAAAGAAAAGAAAAACATGAAGTCCGAAAGAAAAAGAAAAGAAGTTTAGGCACGGTTTTGATTGAAAATTGCTAAGTCCTATCCTTGAATAAATGTTGTGAGCTTGGAATTTCGTTCGTATTGGAAGGTCTAGCATTGTGAGAATTCGACCTTTGTCCATGTTTATGATGTTTTGGGAAGTAAAGAATGAAGGAAGGGTCCAACAAGATAATATCCGACCCACCCTTGGAGTGAAGCCATAAGGAGGATCAAGAATTGCCAAGTCTTGGTGACGTTTTTAAGCACCACTTATCCTAAATTTCCTTCCCTATAGCCAAGCCCCATTTTTATTCCCCTATAACGTTTTCATGATTCTTAAGATGGCATACTTTGATTTGTGGAGATTTTCTCAAGAGTTGAGCATATGGTTTTGGTCCATTCGTGCATATAGTTATCATATGAGGTTTTTCCATAAAAATTCACAAAGTGCTTTCGTTTATTTGACATATGCAAGTTACTCTTCGTAATTCATTATCTTTCGCTTGCATATACTTATGAGTGAATACCATGCTTCGAGAGAAAAGAAGAGAGTATGCCTAGTGAGGAGGATTGAATTAGCTTTAACATGTCTACATGTTTACTTTTTGTTCTTATATGTTCATATTGATGTCACATGTTCATGAAACTTGGAATTTTCGTGCTTAACATTCTCAGGCATTAACTTGAAAGCTATGTGTACATACGAGCCTGAGACAAATTGTTAGGGGCAATAGTTTGTTTTGAGTCTTAGTTTTATTTAGTTTGCTAAGGGACTAGCAAAGGATAAGTGTGGGGTAGTTGATAGGAGCACAATGTGCGACGATATTATATGCTTATGCCCTCGTTTATGCTTTGTTTAACCCTTATTTATCTAAGATAGAGTCATAATTTAGTTTAGTGTTGTTTTGGTGGAGTTTTGGAAATATGAGCTTAATGATCCGAAAAATGACTAAGTTTGAGAAATCTGGAAAATAGTGTAAAATATGTCTTTTTCGCGATTTTGAGATGAGTGAAAATGTGATCTATCCTTGTCCGAATTCTATGAAATTTGGCGTGCTTAATATTCATATACTGAGGAATGTTGTATTAAAATTTCAGATCAATCGGAGTTCGGGAAGTCACCCAAAAGATGGCTGCAAAACCGCAGTCCGAGCGTTTCAATCCAGGGACTTCCAGGATTTTCCTGGGACTGTGTCCCAACTTCGAAAAATCATTCCCGTCGAATCACGAGGATTTTGATCAAACTGTTTTATGGGGAGATGGCCATATGTGTCTAGTTTATCTGAGACTTGGAATCGCATCAATCGGAGTTCCGAGCGTGGAGATATGCCGGAATTACTGCAGCAAGGTCAAATCTGCCGATTCCAGGAACCTACTGCCCCCTTTTTGTGTTTTCTGTTTTTAACGCACCAAATGGTGTACAAAAGCATATGTGAAGATGGTTCAAGCTTAAAGAAGGTTAGAGGAAGACACCTGGCCATGGCATTGAAGAAAAGTACAAGAAAGAAGTTCTCCTAGTCACACTAGGAGAATCTGCCGAATAGAGGCAGATTGTGTGCTTGATGTTGCTGCCGGCAATTGGGGCATTTTTCGATGGACCAAGACATGTCAAATGAAGTCCAAGATCATACAAGAAGTCCATGAAGATGTGAAGCCCAAGCCTTGAAGAAAAATTCAGAAAAAGAAAACCTAATTGTACTATGAAAGGAAGGTTGCAAAACCTAATCCCATTAGGTTTTCTGAAATCTCTTTGCATAAGGACTGCCGGCAGCCTCTCTCCCTTTTTCCTCTATATATAGCCATCTCATATTCAGAAAAACTTATCTCATCTCTTGCAAAGCACTAGCCAAAACTCTACCAAATTTCCTACTCAAAGTTCTAAGCCGAAACCCTAGAAACACAAGTCCACCGATTCACCTATTCCATCACCATTCATCACCGATTCCCATACCTTACCACAGCCACTGCCGAATCTTCTCCACCACACCAAGACGAAGCTCTCCAAGGTTTCTAAAGTGTGATCCATCCCTATGCCTTGTGTTTTTATATTCGGTTTAGTCACATGTATTGTTATAAAAATACTTTGTTTTCGTTTGGTTTTGTATGATGAACATAGATTGATATGTATATTGAAGTTTATGTGATGATTTGTACGATTTTTAATGCATGGTTTTTGTATGTTTAGATAATTAGGGCAGTGGTATTAGAAGCATGTTTAGGATTTAAATTGGTTAGTAATCTAAGGGTGTGACTTAAAAACCGAAACATTAGTGTTGGCTGGAAGCATGTAAATCTAGATGTTAGGTTTCATCTAACCCGAGTTATAGCAAATAAAACTATATGCCTGACGGTTGTTTTGATTTGTTGTGCTCACGTAGGGTATAACCTTAGCTAAAACTTGCATGTTAAATAAGATGATTGACAACCTTGCTTGTTTACATGTTTTCGATTTTAGACTCTTGCACTTAAATGTTAAAACGCGTAAAACCGGATTAGCATAAACTTTAGGATCGAAGGCGAATAGCATGATCTTAAAACATTAGATGTCTAACAATTGGTTAAAAGGCTAATCGCTCTAATTGTGGTCGAAACTAAGTTGAGTCTTGAACATGCTAGATACTTGTCCCTTACTTTCTTGCATATGAATCTTTGTGTTAAATTTTGTTTTGTGTTATGTGATGCGTGAGAGATGATGATCAAATTTGTATATAGTAGACCTAGGATTTTATTTTCTGTTTTTATGCCGAGCCTAGTATAGGGGCAGCAAAAGCTGCCGATCCATCCTATCCCCCATTGTGACGTTTTTGTGAATATGTAAATTTGTTTTGTGTCTAACAATTTCATATCTCAGGTACCCTTAATCCCCGGCTTAGAACGATCCCTACTTGCTCATACTACTAACGATATTTTGTAGGGTTTATCATTGCATGCGAGTTTCGGCTCACATCAGAATTTGGTGCATGTTAGACTTGGTTTTCCTGATTCTTCTACCTGTGTTCTGTTAGGGTTTGGAGGTACGAAGTATATAAGAAATTTGAGTTTGGTCTGCAGAGGATTTGTATGTTGTTCATTTCTCTTTGGCTGCAGAATATTCACAAGGTTGTTTATTTATCCCAGTTATATGAAGCCAGCCATACCTTTAATGTTTGATCAGCTTTACAGGGCATTAGCAGCTTCTAGGTATAGAGAGATAGAGGGCCTTTGGAATGTTGCCCAAAATGATCATGGTCATGAGTTTCAATATTTTGGCTATTGTTTATAAAACAACATTTATGTAGATGTATGTGGTAATATTAATGGTTGAATTCATTTTGCAGTTATGTCAATTGATTGTGTTCTGGCACAGGAGAATCAAAAGTTATATTAGGGAATAATAGTGCTTCAAAAGATTATATTTTATTATTTAATTATAATGATCTTTTAGTTGGTTATTGTACTTTTCTTTTTGGGTTTTTTGATTCACAAGTATGAAAACTACCTCCAATGAAAATTCATAATTTTGGGAGCAGAGTTGATCAATATATTCTGTTTTTGCAGGTTTCCTTTGAATTTGGTGGTCAGTGCGTTTTTGTGTGGATTATCTATCTTCAGTATTGAGTTTTGGTTAGCAGAGATGAGGTCATTAGCTGAATCGATATATATCATTGTTGCAGAAAGAGGCTGGGTTGGAGACTGATATTGTAGGGGACATGAAAAGCTCATATGTTTGTGGTACATGTAACAAGGAAAGACAATGGAGAAAGGGTTGCTTTGGGTAAGCAAAGGATGACCTTATTTTCAATGAAGACCAATCGATTTCAAATCAGTAGTAGGCTTTGTGGTAAAAGTATCCGTTTGATAATCTAGAGCCAATTTTTGTAGATTACAATTATATGTTCTATCTTTGGAAGTATGAACTGAATAAACTCTTCCATATGTTGCAGGTGATTAATGAACTTCCCCATCATTCCTTCTAGCAGCTTTGTTTTGTCGATGGAGGATGCCTCAGTACTAATACATGTAGTTTTCTTTCTAACTTTGTTTGTTATGTTTACGTCTGTTGTTTGTTGTTCAATAAAAAATTAAATATCGCATTGTTGTTCAGTTATAGTCGTTATCTTTGAATCTGACTATTATTTTATGAGAATCTGAATTGCTTATGATTCAGCTTGCAATTGGTGAGATTTTTATGGTAGTCCAGCTGTTGCATTGAAATTACTGGGATATGAAAGATTTCGGCAGGTGAGGTTCTTGCATAGTCTTTACTTCTTAACTTTGAAAAGTTGATTCCATGTTGTGAAAATAAGTAAGAGAATGAAGTACTGCATATAACAAATATTAGATGCTCTGATTGAGATAGAGAAGGTATTAAATTCATATCTTATAATATAAAAAAGATGATGTCTTCTGGCAATTACTGGATAAAAAGACAAAGAGATGGAGGAAAAGAACATGTACAACAATATGTCTTTCACTCTTTTGTTGCTCCCTTTACAAAAGGTATATTATTGAGCCAGTACTTTGTAATTGACGATGAAAAAATGACATTATATTTGGTGAGAATATTGTTTCTACAGTTAGATGAAAAGATAATTTATGGAAGCACATCAAACACATTAATACATGAAATGTAACAAAAAAATAAACGTAACACATAGTTGCTGCTCTATTTGTATAAATACATGATGAATTTAGTATTCAAAATAAAAACACATGAATATTCAATTGTTTATTATGTTGCCCCGTGAAAGGTTTGTACGTAGTTATAGTCCTACCATATGTCTTTTTTTTTTATCTGAGCTGTGAAATCCTTGGGTAGGCCCAACGCAAGTGGCTGAGGCTTCCAGGACACCTCACTGGCGATCCAGTATTGAGTGGGTCACTTAAAGTGATGCAAGTATGAATTTTTTTCAAACAGAACTTTAGATGTTTGCATAGTTCCTTATATTATTTGCATCAGTTACATTAGTTCAGTAACCTTAGGCCTTAGTCTCTACCTCATTTTTTTTTTCCTTTTTTTTGTTGTTATTTTTTGTTGTTGTATTCCTCTTTCTTTTAACGGTACAATGTGGACGTATATGTGTATATATTTAAAATTTGTAACTGAAAGTTGCAGCTGGCTTTATAGTCCTATTTCAAGATCACAGAGTGAGAGTTCCTCTGCTGACAAATTGAATAAAATTCTTTAATTTTAGATAATAAACCTGTCATCAAATTTTAGACAAAAGAATCATTGTTCATGTGTTATCATGGCCTCACTGCCTTACATGCATATAAATTTACTGGAATTCCTTTGCAACTATAATTTTTTACTTTTTTTTAAAAGAGCTAATTGAAGATAAATAAGTATTTAGTTCTATGATTAAAAATTTCCTTTGTACAAACCTAAGTAGTAATAATTTTAGCAAGACATGGTTTGAACATTATATCTTCAATTAGGCCTCTTAAAATATTTTCAGTTATATTGCAAATACATCCTCAATAGTTGCTCTACCCGCCACTAGATTAGAATCCCGCTCCCGCTGCAGCCCGCGAGCATAAAACCTAATTGAATACTGTATTCTAATTTTGTTAATGGGTTGTTGTCCTGGAACTCATGCTTTATATATAAATTGTGCAGATTTTTGGTACGAGAGGGAGATAGAGTACTGGGTTGAGTTATTCAACGACAAGTTTTCTACATTGTATTACACGATGCCACACATGAGTAATGAGATTTCCAAGGTACTATTTGAATCTATCTTCATTTGTTTCTAGAAGTTTTACTATTTTAAGAGTTAATTCTGTAATGTACCATTGAATTACAATCCGCAGTCTTAACAAGTTGCCGGTTTTTTCTTAAGCAAATTTACTTTTTCTGTTGGTTGTTGAGTTTAGAATATGTTATGGTACTTGCTATGTTCAATTAGAACTGTTTGATGGCATGGTCCCTGAAGAACTTGAAGATGACATAACTTATATGTTATTATTTGTCAACAGCAACAGTCTATCAGTTGTTGGAGTCACAAATATTAGCTTAGATTTGAGTTCAGTTAATTGAACAGATCCTCCTTTTTTAGAAATGGTTATTTCTGTGCTTTCTCAATGGATCTGACTTTGCATATTTTGATTTCATAATAGGTGATCAGAGAATGAGTTATAGATCACTTTTCACCTGTAAACTAGGACACAACATAAACCATAGGATTCTGTACCACCCCTAAACTTCATATCGAAAAACTTTAAGAATTTTAATGAAACTCATGATAATCTTTTGTGTACATGATAGTCTTGATAATCTTGCAATCTTGGTTTTGTGAACATGTCATTGTTGATCCCAACGTGCTAAAGTAAACAAACATGAAAGGGAGATAGATTATCATGTCATTTAATGAGTGAATGCCCTAAGATTTTATAACATTGAAAAGGCAAGAAAGCGACTTTAATGTTTTTTTTTCTTCCTTTCGTTAGGATTGACTTCTGTTAGTGAAACTCAGAGAATTATGTACCCTGACAGTGTCGGTGCATTGGCTAAATAAGGATATTGTTGACAGTAGCCACAGAGGGGCTACAACAGGCCCACAGACCCGCAGCTAGTGCACCAGGGGCCGGCCTGAGGCCCAGGACCGGATCACCAGCACCCGGCCTCAGGATCCAGCAGTCTATCTTGCCACCAGGGGCCCGGGGTCCGGGGGCTCCTGCCTGCCAAAGAGGTCACCAAAGCTGCCCTTTGGTGTGCAAACAGAAGGGAACCAGTCCCACATCGAAGGATAAGACCAGACCTCACTCCTGGCCACCTATATAAGGGTCCCAACTACACTCATTAATAGGTAACTGATCCTTCCTACCGCTTATATACGTGCTTAAGTTATATCTATTCCAACTATACTAACTTAAGCATCGGAGAGGAGAAGACCGGCCCGCCCGGTATTCCCCTTAGTAAGCAGGTTTACAGGAGATCACGTGAAGATTCATCTGTCTCTACAAGGCCTACGGGTTTATGCAGAAACAATTGGCGCCGTCTGTGGGAAGTTTGGACAAGAAACCACGTAAGCACTATCGATGGCAGATAATTCGGAAGCAAGGCAGGAAAGGAATACCGCCGAGGAGCAGCGTGTTGCACCAGTGCAAACGCTTGTCTCCACCCCGGTCGTTATGCGGGAGCAGCGCAGCGACCAGGGCGATCAGAATGGCGGGAGTTGTGGGAGGCCGGCCGGCACGCTGGGGCCAAACCACGACAGCTCGCGAGGTAAAGGCTCGGCAACTGAATACAGGCCTGTGCACCGGGGCTTTTCTCTGACGTTCTCGGATGATCCGAGTGACCGAGAGGAGAGCCCGCGTTGCGACAGTGACCGAGACACCACGTACAGCCCCGACCAGAGCAGTATGGCGGGAGAGATACGGGCAATGGCCGCAGAGGTCAGTCGTCTGCGTGAGGAGGGCGACCGGGATAGAGCCAAGTCCAACGCCCGGTATACAGAAATGGAGGCGGTAAACGCTACCCTGGTAGCCGCCCTGGAGAGAGGGCAACAACGCAGCGAAGCTATGACCAGGGCACAAGCACCCCCACCAACCGAGTATCGACGGTTTGAGGCGGGGCAGTCATCAGGCAGGAGGCTCAGTGATCCCGAGCGAGCGGAGTCACCGGCCAGCACGGCACCGCCCAAGAACTCGCAGACGCCCCCTCAGCCACACGCTTCGTTTGGGGATGAAGCCATGACCCCGACTGTACGGGCATTGCAGATGCTCGCCGAAACCGTGTCGGATTTGAAGGTCCAAATGGAGGCCAACGAGAGAAGAGCGGCACGGCCGATGGAAGGCGCACGGTTCAACGAACGCATGGGCCCCTTCTCGCACCGTGTTATGGAGTCGAGGAGGTCTGGTAACCAGAAGTCCCTCAAGCTCACCTATTCAGGGTCCGGCTGCCCGTTCCAGCACCTGGATAGTTTCCGGTCCCAGACATGCGCCAAGGGATACTCCGATGCAGTATGCTGTAATATTTTCCAGGAAACTCTGTCTGGAGAAGCGCTCAGCTGGTTCTATGAGCTTCCGGCAAATTCAATCGAGGCCTTCGAACAGTTGGCCGACCGGTTTGTAGGCCGCTTTATCCTCCGGGTCGAGGGAGCCCGCACATCGACCATCCTCTTCAACTGCATGCAAGCGCCCAGCGAGGAATTGAGGACTTTCGTCAACCGTTGGCAGACGGCGACGGCCGGGGTTCGGAACCTTGACAAAGGTATCGCCGAGATGGCGTTCAAGCAAGGGCTCCGACCGGGAAAATTTTCCTACGCCGTGCGGGTGGAACTCCCGTAGAGGTATGACGAGTTGATGGCAATGGCCATCCGGTACGCCCAGGCCGATCACGAGACGTACGGGCAGCACCTGCTGAAGAGGAAGCGGGAAGGGCAGCAGGAAGACCACCCCCGGGAAGAGCACCCCCCACCCCGCCAAGAAGACAAGACCAGCCAGCGGACCGAGAACCGATCAGCCCGACCGAGCCGGCCCAGCAGAAATTGGGGGCAACGGCAGCAAAGGCCCTATCATGATAAGCCCCAGGGCGAGCACAAGCCGACACAGATCTGCCAAGAACCCCCTCTGGCAATCATGCCAGCACAACCGGCCGGTCAAGAAGTCTTCACCGCTCTCACCTCTTCGTACGAGGACATTTTACTCGAGAATGGGAACATCATTCCCCCACCGCCCAGGAGAAAGTACCCGAAGGGGAAGCTTACCACAGCGCAAACGGGCAAGTATTGCTCCTATCATGATGAGGCTACTCATCGAACGAGCCAGTGCTGTGCTCTCAAGACAGCGGTGGAGGGTTTGATTAGTAACGGCCAGCTCCAACGGTATATAGGGGAAAGGAGAGCAGACCCCGACCGGGAGCAAGACCGGGGCTGGTAGGCTCGCCAAGCCACCAAGCGGTTAGTTTGGCATACTACCGGTTCAACCGCTGTAACACCACAAGATGTATATACAAACTACTTTCAAGAAAAATTCCACCGGCTCCATCAAATCAAGTATATTCATAGTCAAGGGATAATACAAGCAGAGGCCGTTCTGGCAAGTTTACAAAAAAGAGCGAGGGCAAAATCCTAAGGAGCTACGCCTCCCCCCTCAGCGGGCAATCCGCCAGCCTCTCCGGATGAAGCAGCCGCGCCTTCAGCAATCTGAGGTCCACCCTCCCCTTCCGGTTGCTCTTCCGCCGACTGCTCATGGATATCCGACTGCTCATGAATATCTTCATCAGCAGCCTTCGGCATCCGGGAAGTATCCAGGTACCCCCTGATTCCCTGGCCTTCTCCAGGAACTGAAGGAACTGATCGCTCTCATGGTATTTGAGAACAACCCTCTCGTACAGTTCCGGGTCCTCTTCCCCGGCCGCAGCGGCAGAGGCGGCGCCCACGGCGGCAGCTCCCACCTGGAGCTCGTCCACCCTAGCCTCCAGTTCGGCCTTCTCCTCCTCAGCCAGCTCCTTCTCCTTCTCTAGGCTCCGGACCCGCTCCTCCAGCTTGGCCACCTGCTTCTTGGCCCTCTCCTCCGATCTGGCCTTCTCCCGCTCCAGCCTGGACCTCTCTGCTTCCAGCCGCTCTCGGGCTGCCGTCAGCTCGGCCACCTGCTTCTTCAGCTCCTCGCTCGGATCGGGCTGGTACAGATTGTACAGCAGCTGCATAACAATAGAGCCAATTAAGCAAGCAACAAAAGAAATGAGTTTCGAGCGGTACAATGGCACCGGGCAATTCTTACCTGCAGGACCGACTCCTTGAAATTTTGGCGCTTCCCGCCCGCTAAGGCTCCGGTGACCTCAGCCCTGTCCAGACCAAGGCCGACCAAGGCCGGCCAAGTCTAGCGCCAGCTGCCGGGCGAGTGCACTCTCCGGGCTTCCCCTCCGCGCCTCTCCCCAGCGGAACTCGATGCACCGCTGGTTACCTTGAGCCGTTTGGCCAGATTCTCACCGGACGACCCACCGGTCAGCGTCACCACCGCGGAAGGAGGAACGTCCATGATCCTCCGCCTCTTCTCACCCTGGCCGTCAGGCGAAGAAGATTGCGCGCTTGATCGGGTCACCCGGGTGACGAGCGGGACTAACCCCGGCCGGTATGGAATCCGGCTCACTCCACCGGGAATCTTCAGTGGCCCCCCGGTAGTCTTGCCCTTACCGGGTCCCGCCTTGGGCGCAGCAGGATGGCTCTTCACACGCGCCAGGACGTAGCCCTCGTCCTCCACATCCATGGCCCGCGGTTCGGGATGAACCGTTAGCCGACCGGACTCCTCGTCCACGGAGGTCCGTGAAACGGCCTCGCCTTTCTCCTTCAACATCGCGAGAAGCTCTTCACCGTCCATGGATAGGGTGGTGTCGGGTTTGATGACCGCCCGGGAAGATGCACCTGCAGGACGAGCAAAGGTTAGTATTTAAAATAGCTAGCAAAAGTGTCACCGCTAGAACTTGCTACGCACCGGGATCTCGCCCGAGACAGCAATACTCCAACACTTCCCGCCGGATGAAGTTATAAGAGCTCCATTCGAGATCATCCCAACATCCAAGTATGGTCGTGATCCTCTCCTGCTCCAACTCGGAGAGCTCGAACGATTGATCCCCAAGGGGCTGGAAGGCACCAGGAACCCGGTACATCTTTCTCCTCTTCTGCCACTTCCCGCCCGCCATCACCACCTTCTTCCTCCAGTTGTTATCCACCCAAGAAGGCATATGGGTGATGATCGGTTGAAAGCACCGGGCATTGAAGGACAGGCAACCCCGGGACCCCCGCTTCTTCGAGTATGATAACCTGTATAGTGCCCGGAATTCGTTTACCGTTGGCATACTCATCCCAGACAACTCGTACAGGCAGCCGAGGCTCAGCAGTCGCCTCCACTGGAGCCCTGGAAGCTGCGCGGGAGATACTTGCAGTGCACTGAGCATGTACTGCACAAAGTTTGGAAGAGGGAGCGAAAACCCGTGGCGAAACTGGTCTAGATGCACCGCAACCCAACCTGCCTCCGGGTTACAGGCTGACTCTCCGGGATTCAGTGGCCGTAGTGCCACCTCGTCCGGGATACTCCACGTCTCCCGGAACGCAGCAATCTCTCCGGGGTTCATGCTACCCTCCGGCTCGTCACACACCACGGCACCCTTCCCTCTCCTGATGGTGTAGCTCACGGGCGGAGCACCAGCAAGGCGCACACCGTGCGGTATTCCCTCAGATCCTGAGGACCCGGAAGACGAAGCCCCGCTCCGGGAGCGGTTAGCGGCTTCAGACGCCAGGGATTCCGAACCGAGCCAGTCCTCCAGTCTCTCCTCATCGTCCACAACGGGACGCCTAACAGCCGATTCGGAAGCCCCATCAGAACTTGCAGAAGACATTTTTAACCTAAGGGGAAGAAAAAAAAAACAAAACCCTAGCGCTGGTCAGCAACAGGCTAGAACAGCGCTCTATGCGGCCCCTCTCCAAGTTTACCGCAGACGCTCCGCTTAAAACAACTTCCCCAGGCTCCACGGCTGCATGGCAGTTCACGGTTAGGTATCATTCAACCGGTTGCATGGCATCTCACCGGTTATGAGTTTTTCAACCGCTTCGAGAGCATTGTTCCGGGTATGAGCCATCCATCCAGTACCATGGCAGTTTACGGTTAGGTATCATTCAACCGGCTGCATGGCATCTCACCGGTTATGACTTCTTCAAAACGCTTCGAGAGCATTGTTCCGGGTATGAGCCATCCATCCGGTACCATGGCAGTTCACGGTTAGGTATCATTCAACCGGCTGCATGGCATCTCACCGGTTATGACTTCTTCAAACCGCTTCGAGAGCATTGTTCCGGGTATGAGCCATCCATCCGGCACCATGGCAGTTCACGGTTAGGTATCATTCAACCGGCTGCATAGCATCTCACCGGTTATGAGTTTTTCAACCGCTTCGAGAGCATTGTTCCGGGTATGAGTCATCTATCTGGTACCATGGCAGTTCACGGTTAGGTATCATTCAACCGGCTGCATGGCATCTCACCGGTTATGAGTTTTTCAACCGCTTCGAGAGCATTGTTCCGGGTATGAGCCATCCATCCGGTACCATGGCAGTTCACGGTTAGGTATCATTCAACCGGCTGCATGGCATCTTACCGGTTGTGACTTCTTCAAACCGCTTCGAGAGCATTGTTCCGGGTATGAGCCATCCATCCGGCACCATGGCAGTTCACGGTTAGGTATAATTCAACCGGCTACATGGCATCTCACCAGTTAGGTAACATTCAACCGACTCGAGACCATCTCACCGGTTATGATCATCCAACCGCCCCGAGAGCATTTTTCTGGGAACGAGATCCACCCGGCCCCATGGCATCTCACTGGGGGACTCGTCTCGATATGGCGGAACGCCCGGACGAGGCCCACCCGGCCCCATGGCACGACCCCGGTCATGAGAACATTCGACCGGCATGGGCTTTATACACCCGGGTGAGTTTACATCTAACACATGTACTCTTGTCCAGCAGGATAAAAACCCTGCATCGCACTGAACTGCGATCAATCTGGGGCTCTACGGCGAGACTTGTCACCTCAACGCCACCTCATTGCCTCAACGCTTATTCCAACACAAGCTGAGAAGAACTAGCAAGTGTTGACCGGCACCTCAGTAGACCGCAACACCGGGGCCACCGTCCCGCAGCCTAGCAATATGGACTCGTCGCGATATGGCAGAACGCCCGGTCGAGGTCCCATATTCTCCGACTCGTACCGATTTGGCAGAAAGCCCGGTCGAGGTCGCAGCCTAGCAATACCGACTCGTACCGATTTGGCAGAACTCCCGGTCGAGGTCGCAGCCTAGCAGTACCGACTTGTACCGATTTGGCAGAACGCCCGGTCGAGGTCGCAGCCTAGCAATATGGACTCGTCGCAATATGGCAGAACGCCCGGTCGAGGTCGCAGCCTAGCAATGTGGACTCGTCTCGATATGGCAGAACGTCCGGTCGAGATCCCACGCTCTCCGGCTCGCTCTGATATGGCAGAACGCGGGGTCTAGGTTCCATGCACACATCTATTGCATTGCGGATTTCAACGCCCCATACTCATTCCATGCACACATCTATTGCATGGCGGATTTCAACGCCCCACTATCATCTCCATGCTCATAGCACTACAACACTTGAGCACAGTACTACTTATATGACAAACATACTCACAAACTGTTGCATACCATCGGTAACAGGTACTCACCCCGATCACGCCCAATCTTCAACGCGGACTTGGGGGACTGGGCACCGTTGGGTTGGTAACCCTGCGGGTCTGCGGGACAAGGGCAAGACAGTTTAAGTCCCCATTCAAGATTGCACTTGACCGGGAACTTGGGGGACTTGTTGACAGTAGCCACAGAGGGGCTACAGCAGGCCCACAGACCCGCAGCTAGTGCACCAGGGGCTGGCCTGAGGCCCACGACCGGATCACCAGCACCTAGCCTCGGGATCCAGCAGTTTATCCTGCCACCAGGGGCCCGGGGTCCGGGGGCTCCTGCCTGCCAAAGAGGTCACCAAAGCTGCCCTTTGGTGTGCAAACAGAAGGGAACCAGTCCCACATCGAAGGATAAGGTCAGACCTCACTCCTGGCCACCTATATAAGGGCCCCAACTACCCTCATTAATAGGTAACTGATCCTTCCTACCGCTTATATACGTGCTTAAGTTATATCTATTCCAACTATACTAACTTAGGCATCGGAGAGGAGAAGACTGGCCCGCCCGGTATTCCCCTTAGTAAGCAGGTTTATAGGAGATCACGTGAAGATTCATCTGTCTCTACAAGGCCTACGGGTTTGTGCAGAAACAGATATCATCCAAAAGTTCTACATAGTTTTTGATTGAAGGAAAATAAATTTTTTTTAATGTACATTATTGCTTACTGATTATGAACTTCTTGGAAAACAAAAGTTAAAATGGAAAATTAAATTTTTAAATAGTTGGAATGATTATATAGTTCTTTTATATTCTCTAGAAGAAAAGCCTTCCTATGGCGTCTTTGGCACGGAAGGTTTCGAATGGATAACTCATGGCATTAAAATTAACACACAACCAAGGTGTCTGCTGGTGTGTGCTGACGTGCTAAGGTAATTTTACTATTTCAGCTCCTTTGATTGTGATAGTGCTGATAATATTTTCTGCTTACTGTGTAGACTGCAATTTGATTAGAAGTTGAGATCTGTGTGATTTGTAAGAAAATGTGGACAACTAGAAACACAAAGTTAGGGGCCTGTAAATGTTGAGCTATACAACTTGACTAGGGTTTATCTGTGTTCTTTTTCTTCCTTTAAGTCTTATTAATATCCAACAAGTTTCCTTCTATGCCTCAACATTTCTGCGACATAGTTTTGGTTTATGGTGTTCATTTTGATTGGTGCCAATGTGATAATGAATATTTGCATCTTCATCAGGTTACAAAAGCTATTGAATTTGGATCTCCAAGGTAAGCAGACTCATGTAGTGTCCATGGAGATGTAGTACTGGATAGAACCTTAGATGGCCACATGAGCCTTTCCACAGGCCATAAGATATTAGAAGGTAAAACTATCTTGGTAGATAAAACAACAAATAAAATAACAAAAATTAGTGATCAATCAATTTGATCAGTTCGATAAAATAAGTTTGCTAATTATCTTGATTGGTTCTATTTTAGCCACCTATATCACCACATGCAGAGTTTTTTAGCTCTTAAAGTTGAACGAAGGCTATGTTTGATGGATAGCAGAAGTACGCAGTGAAAACTGCAGAGCCGAAGTCATTATCACAGGTGAGCTACCCGCTGGGTGAGAAAAGACGCTCCCACCAAGTCTTTTTGTATCCTTAACTGGTTCTTTCTTTACATTTAAGAAAATCTTTGATTATTTTGAAATGATCTTTATTGAGTTGAAGCCTTTTCTGGGAAACCTATTTGAATAGCATAGATTACATGCTAAGCTTCTTTTAATCTCTAAAATTGATCAATTTGAAATTTTACCACGTCTTGCCTCTTTAGTTGTTCCAAATAGATCCTGAATATGAGAATCATGTTCATAAGATTGCAGAGTTGCACTTTGGCAGTCTCAACTGACCGAGATTGATCTTGAGCTGAAAGTAGGATTCGGCCAATTGATGTGGATTTGGCAGGATTTTTAGTAACTTTGTGGGATCTTCTTTGGTGAATTTGTCCCCCACAATATTTTAACCACCAAGGTGATCGAGCCTTCATTTCATTTACCATATGAGATAACTCAGTTCCTTTTATATGAGATATGATGAGCATAGAACACGAACTGAAATTCAAGCAGCTGCAAATGACTTCGAACAAGTTCAACAACATTTCAATGCCTGCTCTTTGATATGAGGAGGTAGGGAAGCAAGGCAAGACAGGCAAATTTGTATATGTGGAACTAGAATGTGCTAGCAGGAGCCTTTCAATTCCTGATCTTTGATATGAGGAGGTCGGGGTGAGAGGAATATAAAAATTATAATGAAAAGCAAAGCAAGAAGCTGCCCCTTATTCAAAATATAGTTGACAATTCTGATTGTTTACACATAGTTGAGTGGTTTTGGATATTATGAATTTAACCACATTCAAAGGCAGCACAATATGAAATAAAACAAAATTAATGAACCTTGATGGTTGTTTAGTAGATGGTTTTTTCCCTATTTGTTTTTTTTTTCCTTTCCTTTTCCTTCCTATTCTTTGTGCTCAGTGTTAATTTCTAATTTTTTTAGTAGATGGTTGTTTCAATTTATTAATGTGGTTCTGCTGTAATCAGAAACAACCTACAGCGATATACTTTTCATCTAATTATTTGTGCAAGTAACTTTCAATTACTATCTTGATGTTGATTCCATACACCATTTCATATTTTGATCTCTATAATATGTATTCTTTATATTTCATATACCATTTTCAATTAGTATCTTAACGCCTCTTCTTTGATGTTCATTTCATACCTCACTTATCAAC
The DNA here is from genome assembly GCA_963682095.1 of Potentilla sterilis. Lineage (NCBI taxonomy): Eukaryota > Viridiplantae > Streptophyta > Magnoliopsida > Rosales > Rosaceae > Potentilla > Potentilla sterilis. Next base: position 28,613,544 of record OY821755.1, on the reverse strand, counting down.
CAACACAATCAACATTAGCAAAGCATCAAAACGCTAGAAAATGCCGCCGCAGCGCACGGCTACTACACTAGAATGAAATGGTGTATAACAGATAACTTTATACAAAATTGTTGTCGCAAAATCCTCATTTATCATTTCTTTAACAGTTATTTTTAACATGTACATGAATAGTAGTCAGCCTTAATGTTTAATGCAAGCGATTTTGGCCAAAATGGAGCAATGTTTATAAAAAATTTGTATGCGGGCTCCCTGTGGAGATGTAAACTGTATATGTTATGGATCACAATGTAACCTCTACTGTATTATAAATCTCTACAACTTACATCCTACAGTAAACTACTCAGTTGTATTTCTCACGTCCTACAGTAACATGATCAACATGATTGATTAACATATAACAACATTTACAATCCATTAACAAATAATCGAGACAGTACAAAATAACGCAGCATCGCGCGGCCTCCAACCTAGTATACTATAATGCAAGCAAAGAAACACTGTTCACCTCATCGATTATTTCGACTTTTGTCCCTACTTCCATTTTAATTACGATTGTGCCACCAATCTGGATATGCTCTAGACTTGCATCGACTCAAACCATTATCACACCGTCACAGTCGCACCAAGTTCAATCCAGAGGTCTCCAGTCTCCCACCGCCGCCTTAATCTTCCTTCCATCTGCTACACGATACCTCCCACAGAGAGATGAAGAGGGGTACAATCAAAAAAAAGCGAGATGAAGAGGGAGTCACTACCAGATCGGACAGAATAGCCGACGAAAAAAATTTCGTCTACTATTCAAAATTTTCGTCGGGTATTCCTTCTACCGACGAAATTTTCGTCGGCCATTATTCGTCGATAAACCGGCGTCGGTAATAACGAAACCCGACGACAATAACGAAATCGTCGGCCATTTTCAAATATGCCCGACGAAATAACGAAATCGCCGGCCATTATCACCGAGAAAAATACATTTCGTCGACCAAACCTTGGCATAACGCCCGACGAAATTCGTCTGATATTTTCACATATGGCCGATGATATCGTAAAATATAGCCGACGATCTCTTCTCTTTCGTCGGTTATTTGTTCTGAAATATAGCCGATGAAATCTTCATGTCGTCGGCTATATTAATATTTTAAGAGGCATTAATTAGTTATAGCCGACGAAACCGTGACTATTTAACATAGACCACCGACGAAATTTGTTAAAAATCGTCGGCTATAGCAGTTATAGCCGACGAAATAATGTCAATATCGTCGGCTGTTCTTACATTTTGGGAAAAAAAATTAAATTAATTTCTAAATTACCATTCCAAGCAACCTGCAATTCACAATGACAATCCAACAAGAAACACGTTTTTCATTAATTATTTAATTTGTTCCATCCCTAAACCCTAATCCTGGCCACCATCCTGCTGTCCACCATGCTCGTCATCCTGCTGAATGAACTTGGGAGCTCTCGGCATTGGAGGTTCTAATAACGGCTCAAACGGGGGCGGGGGTTCAAGGCCTTGTTGTTGTGCCGCGAACATAGCATACCACCAGTTTTGTTGGTCGGCGTAGTTCTGTCGCCGAATTCTCTCGCATTCAGCATGCCAACGCTCTATTTTCATATGATACTGCTGTGTTCTGCGTTGTTGCTCCTGTGATCTGCGTTGTTGCTCTTGTGATCTCTGGAACTGGGCCGCCAATCTTGCATTTTCTTCTGCCAATCTCTGCATTTCCCCTTTCATCTGTTGGGTGTCCCCGCCTCCCCTCTTTTGAGCTCCCTTAGTGGTCTTCAGGACCCTTATTCCAGAACTTCCCAAACCCCGCCAATAGTAGTCGTTTGACCGTTTTGGGAAGGCTGCGTCGAATATCCTCGCTGCAGTTTGGACATTCGATCGGTCGACCTGGCTCAGGGCTTCTTGCAGATCTTCCTCTGAAATGTTCGGTTGTGTCTCCCGAACTACTTTCTGCAACACTTCTTCTTCGGCCCGGTTCACCCTCTCCTAATTGAACGGGAAAAAAAATATAATTAATATTCTAACAAATATATAATTAAGTAAAATTAATAATTAAAATTTTTAAATCGTAATCAACGACTTACAAGCTCTTCTGTCGCTAATGGATAAGCCTTCTTGAACGTCTCTACGTACGGGTTGCTTAACGGATGATCTCTAAGCGCCTCCTCCTGATATTGTGAAAATGGCCTAGAACCACCATGATGGGGGGTTGTGTTACGGCGACGGTTCGCAGAGTTTATCCGAGACCGTTCCTTCAAACAAATAATAAAATATTAGAAAAATGCATAAAAAAATATTAGTGTAATAATTATAAATAATTAAACTAATAATTAAAATATTAACAAAATAAACATTTATAGTTAAGTTTAGTATTTACCTGCATAAGTGGGTTGTTGAAGTCTACTGTCGATCTTCAACCAACGCCACTCGTACTCCCTGAACATGAACTCTCTTGGAGTACCCATACGACCATGTTTGTCGTATTCGGTAAAGTGGGTACGGAGCTCGTTCTTCCACTCTTTGAACCTACGGAAAAAACAAAAGTGCATTAGAAATATTATTAATATCATAAAATATTTCAAATTATAAGATGAGGAATTCCCAACGTACCTCGAGTTCTGCATCGCGTACGCCCAAGCCTGCTTGTGTTCAGCAATCTCGAAGTATGCCTGAAAGATAATATTTTATTAGTTTTAAAATTATAACAATACCGAAAATTATTAAATATTACGATAAAGAAATTAAGTTTTTTAAATTACTCACCGACGTCGCGTTGTTGACCTCCCTCTTGATCTCTTCCGGCACATCAGCCCACCGTGTCCACAACATACGGACTCTATCCCTAATTAGTGCCCCCACGCAACCCGCGTAATCGCGGCGTTTTTTCCCCTGAACCTCCTGATTAGGAGGTTCGTTGATCTGGATCATCCCCCTGCTCTCAACAGTTCTCCTGAGCGTATCAAAACATATGACACCTCTCGTATTCCTGCTTGAACTGCTAGCGGCTGTCCCTATCACATAAACGACGATTGGTTAATAAAATTAAATATTAGTGCGTTAATTTTAATAAAACATTTAATTAATAAAATCAAATGTTACCTGAACTCGATGACCCGTCTGTCGACTTTCCTTTTCTCCTCGCCGAAATCAGGAGTTCAAGTCTCTCAAATGGCTCATGATGGTATGCCTCCGCAACACTCACGTACTGAGGCATATCAGGCCATATGGGCACACCACGCTCGTCAACCTCGGGTATCGCAGCAATGTTGTACGGGAGGTAGAGTTGATTAGGGAGAGTAGGCCCCTCAGTAGAGTCAGCAGCAGACGGCGCAGGACTCTTCATCGGCTCCCGATGAAACTCAAGCATACAGACATGATGAACGTCTGGAGCTATGTCCTCCTCAAATAGCTGCGTACTACATCTCGTAGGATCTGGCCGGAGATGGGGACATGAACTGCTCGACGGCCGCCCCGCCGATAAAAGGGTTTGGTGCCGGTTGCTCACACTCCTCCGCGGCTGGGATGAATCGATCCTCTGAGGCTGGCTGGTGGTCCTCTTAGGCTGGCTAGGGGTCCTCTCGGAGTCTCCGGATCCGCCAGAACTTCCAGAACCCCTAGATCTGGAACGACGGCCTCCGAATAGTTGTCTAAATGCATCGGTCATCTGGAAACAAATAAATTAATACATTAATTAATATTAAATTATATTACATTAAATAACAAATTCTAATTAATATAATAACCAATAATACTAACTTATTTTAAAACATACTAACAAATTAATATTTATAATTTAACTAATTTTAAATAATACTGACCATTAACATAAATATAACCATTTATATACAAATATAACTATATTTCATCATTAACATATACATACAAATAACCATTTATATATTAACATAAATATAACCATTTATATAATTAGGCTACCAATTTATATATATAATTAATTTAACAATTTATATATAACAATTAAAATATACATTAACATATATATATATATATCTATATATACAAATATGTGTATATATTAACAAATATATAACAATTTATATAATTAATCTACAAATTTATATATATAATTAATCTAACAATTTATATATATAACCAATATATATAACAATTTAACACACACTTAAATATCTAAATTATATACCTAAATTATACAATTAAAATAAATTGCAAAAAAAAAAAAATTACCTTAGGACCGGAGGAGAAGGAGGAGGAGGAGGCCGGAGGAGGAGGGGAAGGAGGCCGGAGGAGGAGGAGGAGATGTTTTAGGGTTTAGGAGAGAAAAAGACGGGCTGCTGCGACTTTCAGCTTTTATAGCAGAGAGAATAGCCGACGATTTAAAAGATTTCGTCAGCTATTCTTTGAATGTCGTCGGCTATAATTTGGAAGATCAACAGCCGTCGGATCTGAGCCATCCAACGGCGGACAATAAAAAAGCGCAGATCGCAAGAGAATAGCCGACAATTTAAAAGATTTCATCAGCTATTCTTTGAATGTCGTCGGCTATACTTTGGAAGATCAACAGCCGTCGGATCTGAGCCATCTAACGGCGGACAATAAAAAGGCGCGGATCGCAAGAGTTTAACCAACAATTTAAAAGATTTCGTCGGCTATTCTTTGAATGTCATCGGCTATTCTTTGAATTTCATCGGCTATTCTTTGAATGTCGTCGGTCAAACCACTAAGTCAAACCTCTAAACGCTTAAAAACGGAAATTAGTCTAGTTAAACGACGGTTTCTGGCCTGACCTTCAACAGATAATAGTTTCAAATCAATGAGACGCAACTAATCATATAAAAAATTTAAAAAATTGATTTAACGAACGTCAGGCTACCCATAGGAAAACGAAAGTAAAAAACAGTTAACCGCAACATTCGGCACACAGATTTTATCAGAACCTTGTCATTTTTCAACCGTAGACGTATTTCATTATTTCGGTCATATCTTATTTCACAACATTTTTGCATTTGAAGAGTCTACGTATAGTAACTATTTGAAACTATAGATTCACTTAAACACTTAATAAACAAGTTAAGGAACATTAGTGCATATGTTCTGATTTTGAATCTAAAAGTTTAGAAAATCTATTCCAACCGTGAGATATCACCGTTAAGATTAAATACATGTATGGAAAAAAATCCAACTTCAGCTGACAACGTTAAAGGCTCTATCGGAACGGTCAACCGGGTAAGTCAAACCTCTAAACGCTTAGAAATGGTAATTGGACTGTCTAAATGACGTTTTTTGGCCTGACCTTCAACAGATAATAGTTTCAAATCAATGAGACGCAACTAATCATATAAAAATTTTATAAAATTGATTTAACGAACGTCAGGCTACCCATAGGAAAACGAAAGTAAAAAACAGTTAACCGCAACATTTGGCACACAGATTTTATCAGAACCTTGTCATTTTTCAATCGTAGACGTATTTCATTATTTCGGTCATATCTTATTTCACAACATTTTTGCATTTGAAGAGTTTACGTATAGTAACTATTTGAAACTATAGATTCACTTAAACACTTAGTAAACAAGTTAAGGAACATTAGTGCATATGTTCTGATTTTGAATCTAAAAATTTAGAAAATCTATTCCAACCGTGAGATATCACCGTTAAGATTAAATACATGTATGGAAAAAAATGCAACTTCAGCTGACAACATTAAATGCTCGATCGGAACGGTCAACCGGGTAAGTCAAACCTCTAAACGCTTAGAAATGGTAATTGGACTGTCTAAATGACGTTTTTTTGCCTGACCTTCAACACATAATAGTTTCAAATCAATGAGACGCAACTAATCATATAAAAATTTTATAAAATTGATTTAACGAACGTCAGGCTACCAATAGGAAAACGAAAATAAAAAACAGTTAACCGCAACATTCGGCACACAAATTTTATAAGAACCTTGTCATTTTTCAACCGTGGACGTATTTCATTATTTCGGTCATATCTTATTTCATAACATTTTTGCATTTGAAGAGTCTACGTATAGTAACTATTTGAAACTATACATTCACTCAAACACTTAGTAAACAAGTTAAGGAACATTAGTGCATATGTTCTGATTTTGAATCTAAAAGTTTAGAAAATCTATTCCAACCGTCAGATATCACCGTTAAAATTAAATACATGTATGGAAAAAAAATCCAACTTCAGCTGACAACGTTAAAGGCTCGATCGGAACGGTCAACCGGGTAAGTCAAACCTCTAAACGCTTAGAAATGATAATTGGACTGTCTAAATGACGTTTTTTGGCCTGACCTTCAACAGATAATAGTTTCAAATCGATGAGATGCAACTAATCGTATAAAAAAATTTCTCAAAATATTTACCGAAGGTAACGCTACCATTAGGGAAACGAAGGAATAAAACCTTTGACCGCATCTTTCGACACTCAGATTTTATCGGAATCTTGTCATTTTTCAACCGTAATCGTATTTTATCATTTTGGTCATATCTTATTTCACAACTTTTTTCTGTTTGAAGGAGGAAGCAATGGTTTATCGTTAGTGATAGAAAATGGAATCTGGTCTTTTTTTGTTTTTTTTTGTTTTAAATCATAGCCGAAGAGAGACATACTCGTCGGCTATTCTTTTGTCGTTTTTTGTCTAAAATAAAATATGTATTTTTCAATATAGTTATGGCCAACGAGAAAATGTCAATTTCGTCGGCCAACATTTCAAAAGTTTTCGTCGGCTAATGTTTCAGAGAAAGGCCGACGAAAATTCAAATCGTCGACTGAAATATGAATATAGCCGACGATTTTTGTTTACACCAACGAAAAAACAGTATCGTCGGCTATGGTTAAACTATGGCCGACGATTTTGTTTTTCCACTGACGAAAAATAAAATCCTCGGCTATTGGTTGGAATTACCGACGAAAATTTTAATTCGTCGGCCGTTTTTTTTCATTTCGTCGGCAAAAGCTTTTTTTCTGGTAGTGAGTGCATAGCAGTTTGGTTTTGATTTTGTTTTATGTTTCTATAGGTTTTGAACTGATTGGAGTTGTGAATTAGAAAGGATTTAGTTTATGATGGAGTCTGAGATGTCGTCATCGATTGGATTGGTTTGGAGTGATATAAGGTGACAGTAGGGCAATAGTGGGAGGGAGGGATTAAAGCCCTTCCCCCTTACTTTTCATCTGTGGTCACTCTCCGCCGCCTCTGTTTAAATACGAGGCTTTGGTTTACTGATATAAATCCAATTTTTGATTGGGTTTTCTTTTTGTTTCCCTTGATATTCAGCTCATATGTGCTGGAGTCTGAGACCTCAATGACTATTGGACCGGTTGCAAGTTAATTCCTCGCTTATTTGAGTTTAGTTTTTGGTCAGCTTTTCAGGTAAAGTTTTTGTATTTGAGATTTTTAAGACTTTCATTAATATATGTACTCTCATCAATTACTGGAATGCTGGAATTCAGATTTACCCCAACACTTTCTTTTTCATGGTTGTTTCCACAACAGCCGATTTCAGGTAAGCGCCGCCCTCGGTACTCCGTCGTTCGGCGCGCCACCGGTCGCGTTCGGACCGTCTCGGTTCTCTCGTCACGTCTATGGTGGTGGTTCATGGTGAATCGTCGCCGTTTAGGCGTACGAAGCCCAGGGAAATTTGATACAGTCGAACCGGAGCTCTCTCCTTCGAGGGGGGAAGGAAAGCCTCGGCCTGCACGTCAATTCCATGGAAGGAATCGAACCAGTTCGTAGCAAGTAAGGAGAATTTATTATTTGAAAGTTCTAGGATTTTTGGTGTAATCGGTGGAGGTGGCAGATATGGTGTTTTTGGAGAAATTGGAGGTTGGATACAAGTTTAGAATGATGTTTAGAGTCGATTAGGTGTAATTTGATGTTGAATTGGATGAATTTTAGTGAAATTTGGGGATTGGGGTGGTGCTGCCGCCTGTCACGGTGGCGACGGGGATGAGGTTCTGAAGTGGTGGCGATTGTTTTGGGATGAATTGGAGGTGTTTTTGGCCACTGTGGCAGAGCTACCGGCAGCGGGAGGTTGAAGAAGGGTAAAAATGTGAAAAATAAAACGGTAAAAGATAAATAGTAAACTGTAAAACTGTAATTCAGTAAATAGAAAATAATAAACAGTAAAACTAAAAGGTTAAATAGTAAAGTGAATAATAAATAGTAATTTGATTATACAATTACTGTTTGACCGTTAAATGTTTACGGTTGACTTTCCGTAAAAAGGTAAAAGCTGGTTAAAAGAGGTTTTCACGTCAAAACAATCAGTAAGTTTATTTGGTTGATTTCGGATTTAAGGTGAAAATTCCGGGTTGGGTCGTGACAGTGGTATCAGAGCGGGGATATGATTCGTTGGAGTTAAGGAATAGTTAATTAATAAATTCTTGGTGGCCAATACGTTGAAGGCTGTGGGTGTTTGACGATTGTGAGTAGAATTTGTATTTTAAATAAATACATACATAAATATTTTATTAAAATGAAGTTTATTTTCATTTTACGTTTCCGCAAGTGTGATATAAATTATTGAAGCCTGATAATTTCGATAATTTATAATACTTGTCGATTGGATATATTGGGAGAAGTGTGGTATGGATTTTTTTTTATTCACCATATCAGGGTTGTCATGAGCTAGCTAGCAGTCGCGTGGGACGCTACTTAGTAGCCCTGGGAGGTTCCGACCCTTAGCCTGAGAGGCTGGGTCTTCATGTTGCTAGCTAGCAGTAGCGTGAGACGCTACTTAGTAGCCCTGAGAGGTTTCGACCCTTAGTAAGCCTGGGATGGTATTATGAGAGGCTGGGTCGTCGCATTTGCTAGCTAGCAGTAGCGTGGGACGCTACCTTGTAGTCTTGCGAGGTTCCGACCCTTAGCCTGAAATGATGGGTCGTCATGTTGCTAGCTAGCAGTAGCATGGGACGCTACTTAGTAGCCCTGGGAGGTTCCGACCCTTAGCCTGGGAGGTTCCGACCCTTAGCCTGTGAGGCTTACTATTGCCTGGTGGTGCTAACTTTCCCCTGATTTATCCGATATGATTATATAGTCAATGAGATTGGTTATGATATTTGTTATTTGGTCTTCAGGAATATTGTCTTTATGAGACTTTCAGTTATTTAATAAATTTTCGAATTAGTAGGGCTGAATATTTTATTATGAAAATATTTGGGAGTGGGCCGATGGTGATTATATCGCTTGACTTAAATTGTTAATTATGTTAGCTTGCGAAACATATTTATTGTGACCAAAAGCATTTTATGATTTATTATATTCGTGAGGTTAATTTGAGAAGTTATGACCCCTGTCTTATTTCTAGTGCGTGGGTGATTGTGGTTTTTGAAGAGTAGTATAATGCAGGGGTTGATTTGATCTGTTGTATTATCCATGCAAACGTGTAGCATGAACATTGTAGCTTAAGATTTTTATGCTTTGTGACGGTGGTTCTGTTTTGGGGAGCAGATGGCTCCAGGTGTGGGTGGATTATTGTGAGAAGTGTTATTTTGAAATTTTCTGCAGGTAGGGTTGTCTATTTTTAAGGGAGGTTATGCCAAAAAATTTGTGTATAATATTCCCTTAAGGTGGAGCCCGCAGGGTTGATGGGAGTTTGTATTCAAGTTAGTGACTTGAGATCTTATTAAGGAATTGATTTGGGTGTCCATAGTAATTTTCTAAATGAAATTACTATGTGGTAAATTGGTCAAATGCGGTCAATCTTGGGTGACGAGAAAAATGTTAATTGGTCGATTTATTGAATATTGGTTGGTTGCCCTTATATGGTTTGGGGCTAACGATTCTTTTAATTCTAAATCCTTACAAGTTGTATTCCATGAAACTTATAAGCATGGGGCAGTGAGGCGTTTGTAACCCCGTCTTTATTCTAGCCGGTTACGCAAATTTCGAGAACGAAATTTTTATAAGGAGGGGAGATTGTAACGACCCGAACCTTGAATTATCCCTTAAAAGTTTTACTTTAATTTTGGCGTTTCAGAAATTTGTTTTACGATTCGGAGGTTTCAAAGGTTGACTTTTATAAGTTGACCCGATCAAGAATTTCATTTCTCGACGAGATAGAGGACGGTAAAACGAGTTTGTGGACACGTAGCAAGTTTAATTTGGAATTCGTATGAAAAAGTTATGACTTAAAATCGGTAATTTTCTGGTTTTGGTGGAATATAATTAGTCGGGGGCGGAAATTTCTAGAAACGGGGGAGTTTTCTAAAAATGGAAGGAATATTCTTTTTTCTTTTTCTTTTTCTGCCCCCCCCCCCCCCCCCTTCTCTCTCCCCAACTCGGCCGAGCTCCACCGACCTAAGCACCGCCCTCGGTTCTCAGCCGTCCGGCCACCGTTCGGCGCGCCACCGGTCGCGTTCGGACCGTCTTGGTTCTCTCGTCACATCTGCGGTGGTGGTTCAAGATAAATCGCCGCCGTTTAGGCGTACGAAGCCCAGGAAAATTTTACACAGTCGAACCGGAGCTCTCTCCTCCGGCCACCAATCGGCCCGATTCCGGGGGGGGGGGGGGAGGAAAGCCTCGGCTTGCACGTCAATTCCATGGAAGGAATCGAACCAGTTCGTAGCAGGTAAGGAGAATTTATGATTTAAAATTTCTAGGGTCTTTGGTGTAATCGGTGGAGGTGGCGGAGATGGTGTTTTTGGGGAAATTGGAGGTTGGATTCGAGTTCAGAACGATGTTTATAGTTGATTAGGTGTAATTTGTTGAATTGGATGAATTTTAGTGAAATTTGGGGATTGAGGTGGTGCTGCCGCCTTTCACGGTGGCTGCGTTGGTTTTTCGGCGGCTGAGGCGACGGGGATGAGGTTCTGAAGTGGTGGCGATCGTTTTGGGTTGATTTGGGATGAATTGGAGGTGTTTTTGGCTTCTGTGGCGGAGCTGCCGGCGGCGGCGGGAGGTTGAAGAATGGTAAAAATGTGAAAAGTAAAATGATAAAAGGTAAATAGTAAACTGTAAAACAGTAATTCAGTAAATAGAAAATAGTAAACACTAAAAGTAAAAAGGTTGTTTCTGTCAGAATCTGGAGACTCTTAATAAAATCACAATAAAGATAGATTGACACAAGGATTTATAGTGGTTCGCCATGCCATCGGCGGACATTACTACTTCCACTTAGAATGTACTACGATCGGCCAATAAGCCTGGTGGTGTTACAAGTGTGGAATGCCAAAGGGTCCAAGATCCTCAATTTTAAGGGGGAAGCCTTCCTTTTATAACTAAGGAAGACCCCCTCCTACACCATGTTTCCAATGTGGGATGGAGGTACATTATTCCTACTCACGAAGCTACTTGAGGAGCCCGGAGGCATGTCTTCCGGATGCGGCACCGGTGATCTTCCACAACGGAGCTGCAGCTGAGGTGTCAGGCTTCCCGATGCATGCCGGAGTCGGGAACCACCGCGCCAGTTACACGGTCTTCGAGGTCCTCAGATATGTTTGGCGGTGCACCATATATATCTCCAACAAGTCCCTCAAGTTCCCGAGTAAGAGGCAATCTTACTTGGGGAGTTAACATCATGTACCGTCAAGCGTAGGTGGTGACCGAGTGACGTCACCCCCACTAGTCCCCCAACTCCTCAAGTAAGATGGGCTCATTACCGGGCGTTCGAATGCCGAGTCCCCCAGGTTTCCCGGTGGACTGCCTTGAAGATGCCCCGTTTGATGATTTTTACCTTAGCAAAATGAACAATTAATCAGAAATGAAGTAATTTACAACAAGCGAAGAGTTGTTATAGTATGCTTGTGAACACGTTGACTGCCTGGTGATACGAATGCCATGCTTACGGACATTAATTGAACACATATATCATCATGTATCGAATGAAGACATGCATTGCTTGAAGATGTCATGCATAGTTTTTCGCTGGTGTTGGCTTGTCCGTTGGAATGCTTCGGCCTTAAGTTGTTACTGGCCTACCCGGTGGAATGCCTCAGCCGTAAGTTGTTACTGGCTTACCCAGTGGAATGCCTCAGCCGTTGTTATTGGCCTACACAGTGGAATGCCTCAGTCGTAAGTTGTTACTAGCTTACCCGGTGGAATGTCTCAGTCGTTGTTATTGGCGTACCATTTCCCAGAGGATATAACTCGGCCAGTCACACACTAAAGATTATATGCTATGCACCAACAAGCTAAAAATTACCCGTGGATCAGGTAATCATGCACATTCATTAACTGGTGATAGAAGCATAAAATGCGACGTTCTTAATATGTTTTTACCCCCATTCATCCAATGCTTAACCCTTATTGTTGTAAGATAGAGTCATGTAATTGAGTCTTGAGTTTTGGTTGAGTTTAATGTGAGAATGTGCTTCAATAGAAGAATTTGGACATAAATTATCAAAAGCCTATTTGAAAAGTCTCTGAGATGTTTTGTGGAATCTGTAAAACATAAACTTTGCTTTTGATAGTGTTTCTACACAAACCCGTAGGTCTGGTAGAGACAGGTGAATCTAGATGTCATCTCCTCCTGCAAACCTGCTCACTAAGGGGAATACCGGGCGGGCTGGTCTTCTCCTCTCCGATGCCTAAGTTAGTACAGTTGGGATGAATAGATAACTTAAGCACGTATGATAAGCAGTTGGAGAGATCAGTTACCTATTAAAGAGGGTAGTTGAGGCCCTTATATAGGTGGCCGGGCGTGAGGTCTTGTCTCATTCTTCGATGTGGGACTGGTTTCCTTCTACTTGTACACAAAATGGCAGTTCTGGTGACCTGTTCGGCAGGCTGGCGTCCCCGGCTCCCGGGCCCCTGGTCACAAGGTAGACTGCTGGGCCTCGGGTCCGGGCGCTGGTGATCCTGCTCCGGGCCTCAGTCCGGCCCCGGGCATGCTGGCTGCGGGTCTGTGGGCCTATGTAGCCTCTCTGTGGCTATTGTCAACAAGTCCCCCAAGTTCCCGGTCAAGTGCAATCTTGAATGGGGACTTAATATGTCTTGCTCCTATCCTGCAGACCCGCAGGGTTACCAGCCCAACGGTGCCCAGTCCCCCAAGTCCATATTGAAGATTGGGCGTGACCGGAAGTTCGGGTAGAGAAGGGGTGGTGATGTGAGTACCTGTTAATGATAACGTGTGACAGTTATGAGTATGCCTGCAATACTGATGATATTGTGCTCAAGTGTTGTCGTGCCATGAGTATGGAACGGGGTGAAACCCGGACAAGTGCATGGGAGGACAATGCGGCGTTGAAATCCGCCATGCAATAAATATGGAGCGGGGTGAAACCCGGACGAGTGCATGGGATGATGTGGCGTTGAAATCCGCCATGCAATAGATATGGAACGGGGTGAAACCCGGACGAGTGCATGGGATGATGTGGCGTTGAAATCTGCCATGCAATAGATATGGAGCGGGGTGAAACCCGGACGAGTGCATGGGATGATGTGGCGTTAAAATCCGCCATGCAATAGATATGGAGCGGGGTGAAACCCGGACGAGTGCATGGGATGATGTGGCGTTGAAATCCGCCATGCAATAGATATGGAGCTGGGTGAAACCCAGACGAGTGCATAGGATGATGTTGGCCGTGAGGACTCGACCGGTAGACTGCCATGTCGGAACGAGTCCCCCAAGTTCCCAAGGCGAAATTGCTGCCAACAGTGGGGCAGGCCGGGAGTAGCCCGGTGGCTCGGCCCAGCTTGTGTTGGAATAAGCGTGGGGCAACGTGCCTGTGGGGAGAGTTCTGTGTTAGAGAAACAATCTGCCCGGTGGGGAGGCGTTGAGATGACAAGTCTCGTCTTGGATCCCCATATTGATCACAGTTCAGTGCGATGCAGGGTTTTTATCCTGCTGGAAAAGTTTACATGTGTTAGATGTAAACTCTCCCGGGTGTATAAAGCCCATGCCGGTTGAATGTTCTCATAACCGGTGTCATGCCATGGAGCCGGTTGAATGTTACCTAACCGGTGAGATGCCATGGAGCCGGTTGAATGTTACCTAACCGGTGAGATGTCATGGATCCGGTTGAATGTTACCTAACCGGTGAGATTCCATGGAGCCGGTTGAATGATCATAACCGGTGAGATGCCATGGAGCCGGTTGAATGTTACCTAACCGGTGAGATGCCGTGGAGCCGGTTGAATGATACCTAACCGGTGATGAGCCTTGGAGCCGGTTGAATGATACCTAACCGGTGATGTGCCATGGAGCCGGTTGACTTATCAATAGGTAGTGTTGCTCCAATACCCAACCAAAGAGCTACTACAGTACCAATTAAAAAAACGGTTGTCGCTACGGGACGACGAAATGGATTTTGGAATTTATTAACATTTTCCAAAAAAGGTACTGTTAATAATCCCGCGGGTACTGAAACCATTAAAAGAACACCCAATAACTTATTTGGCACTGTACGAAGTATTTGAAATACGGGTAAGTATTATTTTATCTTGATACATTTGTAGGATGGAGAAGGTCAAACCTTATTGGACGGTCCAAAATTAGACCAATAGAATTCTGTCTGTTATAATTATTAGTTTTATATAATTGCGGTGATGTGCCATGGAGCCGGTTGAATGATACCTAACGGGTGATGAGCCTTGGCTCGTGGGGAAGTGGGGGGGCTTGATGCCTCGGTTCCCGCTCCTATCTCCCTTAACTGCCGCTTATAGGCGGGACAAGTGGCTGACATGCATTTAAGGAGGAAGCCCATCAGGCTAATCAGTTATAATGGCGTGGGAAGGTTACCGATGCTGGGACACGTGTCAGTAGGGAGCGATCTGAGATGAAGGGCCTGGATTCGCAGGCGTTTGAGTTGTCCTGATTGCGTGTTTTGGGGGGATTGTGGGGGTACCTAGGGCATCAGATCCGTCTATAAAAGGGCCTCCTTTGCCTTCATTACTTCTGTTTTACTCTTGGCCCAGAGAGAAGAAGAGAAGGTTGAAGAGGAATCCGGCGGAAGCTCTGTGGAGGTGCCTCGCGATATCCGTGCCCCAAGCGTTCTGGGTCTTTGCCTACCATTGCTCGGTGTTTTCGTAGGACAGACTTTCCTCGGTTGTGCATAGTAATTGGTAAGTCTTGCTTTCTTTGCCTGGTGTTTTTCTTTTTGGTTGGTGTTTTGTGGCCGGGGGGGGGGGGGGGGGGGGGGGGGAGGGTGAGTCGTTTTGAGCGGGGCGTCTGCGGCAAACTTGGGGGAGCAGCAGCAGAGGGTGCAGTTCTAGCTTATTGCTGACCAGCGGTGGGGTTTTGTTTTCTTCCCCTTAGGTTAAATGGCTTCTACAAGTTCTGATGGGGCTTTCGAATCGGCCGACAGGCGTCCCGTGGTGGACGATGAGGAGAGATTGGAGGATTGGCTCGGTTCGGAATCCCCAGAGTCCGAAGCCGCTGACCGCTCCCGGGGCAGGGTTTCGTCTTCCGGGTCTTCGGGATCTGAGGGCATCCCGCACGGGGTGCGCTTTCCTGGCACTCCGCCCGTGAGCTACACCATCAGGAGTGGGAAAGGGGCCGTGGTGTGCGATGAACCGGAGGGTACTATGAACCCCGAAGAGATTGCCGCCTTCTGGGAGACGTGGAGTATCCCCAATGAGGTGGCGTTACGGCTGCTTTATCCCGGAGAGTCGGCCTGTAACCCGGAGGCAGGTTGGGTTGCTGTTCATGGAGACCAATTTCGCCACGGGTTGTATACGCTTAGCGCTCTGCAAGTGTCTCCCGCGCAGCTTCCCGGGAACCAGTGGAGGCAGCTGCTGAGTCTCGGTTGTCTGTACGAGCTGTCCGGGATGAGCATGCCAACGGTGAACGAGTTCCAGGCGCTGTACATGGTGTCCTTCTCGAAGAAGAGAGGGTCCCTGGGTTGTCTGACCTTTAGCGCCCGACACTTTCAGCCTATCATCACCCATCTGCCTTCCTGGGTGGACAATAGCTGGAAGGTGTGATGGCGGGTGGGAAGTGGCAGAAAAGGAGCAAGATGTACCGGGTTCCTGGTGCCTTTCAGCCCCTTGGAGATCAATCGTTCGTACTGTCCGAGTTGGAGCGGGAAAGGATTACGACGATACTCGGGTGCTGGGACGATCTTGAGCGGAGCTCCTACAACTTCTTACGGCGCGAAGTGTTGGAGTACTGCTGTCTCCGGCGGGATCCCGGTGCGTAGCAGGGTTTTTAGCGGTGGCATTTCTGCTGACCGAGTTGATACTAACCCTTTGTTTGTCCTGCAGGTGCATCTTCCCGGACGGTCGTCAAGCCCGATAATACAATATCCATAATATCCATGGACGGTGAGGACCTTGTCTCGATGCTGAAGGAGAAAGGTGAGGCCGTTTCACGGACCTCGATGGATGAGGAGTCCGGTCGGCTGACCGTTCTTGCCGAGGTGAGGACCTTGGATGTTGAGGACGACGCCTATATCCTGAGGCGTGTGAAGAGCCACCCTGCTGCACCCAAAGCGGGACCCGGAAAGGGCAAGACCATTGGGGGGCCACCAAGGGTTCCTGGCGGGACGAATAGGATCCCGCACCGGCCGGGATCGGTCCCGCTCGTCACC
Source organism: Potentilla sterilis (assembly GCA_963682095.1). Taxonomy (NCBI): domain Eukaryota; kingdom Viridiplantae; phylum Streptophyta; class Magnoliopsida; order Rosales; family Rosaceae; genus Potentilla; species Potentilla sterilis. The sequence goes on along the minus strand of OY821755.1, from coordinate 28,597,075 downwards.
AGGGTCACCCGGTCAGGCGCACAATCTTCTTCACCGGACGGCCAGGGTGAGAAGAGGCGAAGGATCATGGACGTCCCTCCCTCTGCGCTGGTGACGCTGACCGGCTGGTCATCAGGTGAAAACTTAGCGAAACGGCTCAAGGTGGTCAGCAGTGCGATGAGTTCCGCTGGGGACAAGGCCGCTGCTGCCTCAAACTCTGCCGGTCAGCAGAGTAGCCCCGCTCCTGCGGAGGAACAGAGGGGAGGTCTGGAGAGTCCCTTCGTCCGGAAGCTGGCGGCAGACGTGGCTGGCCTTGGTCTGGATAGGCCTGGGGTCGCCGGAGCCTCGGCGGGGGAGAACCGCCAGAAGAGCAAGGAGTCGGTTCTCCGGGTAAGAACTGCTTGGTGCCATGGCACTGCTCATAACTCATTACTTTTGCTGTTTGCTTAATTGGCTCCCTGTTGTTCTGTAGCTATTGTACAATCTATACCAGCCGGACTCGAGTGAGGAGCTGCCGGAGCTGAAGAGGCAGGTGGCCGCTCTGACAGAAGCCCATGAGCGCTTGGAAGTTGAGAAGTCCAGGCTCCAGCGGGAGAAGGTCAGACTGGAGGAGAGGGCCAAGAAACAGGTGGCCGGGCTAGAAGAGCAGGTCCGGAGCCTCGAGGAGGAGAGGGCCGAATTGGAGGAGAGAGTGGATGAGCTCCAGGTGGGAGCTGCCACTCTGCGTGCCGCCGCTGCCGCTGCGGCTGAAGAAGAGGACCCAGAGCTTTTCCAGCGGGTTGTCCTCAAGTATCACGATAGTGATCAGTTCCTCAAGCTCTTGGAAAAGGCTAGGGAGTCGGGTATCGCCGACACCTACGTGTAGTGGGAAGAGAAAGGATACCTGGATACCTCTCGAATGCCGAAGGCGGGGGCCGATGACGATACCCATGAGCAGCCGGCAGAAGAGGAGCAGCTGGAAGGGGAAGACGGGCCTCAACCATTTGCACCTGCTGGGGAGGGTGCGGCGGCTCCATCTAGGGAAGCTGGTGGGATGCCCGCTGAGGGGGGAGGTGCGGCTCCTTGAAGATTTTTGCTTTGCTCTCTTTTTTGTAAATCCGCTGGAACGGTTTTTGTTTGTATTACTCTTTGGATATACATATTTTTTGCACCGGTGGAATTTCTCTCAAAATAGTTGGCATACATAATCTTATGATGTTACGTTGGTTGAACCGGTGATATGCCAAACTAACTGCTTGGAGGTTCGGACGTGCTTACCAGCCCTGGCCCTGCTCTCGGTCAGGATCTGCTCTCATTTCCCCTATATACCGCTGAAGATGACTGTTGTTAATCAAACCCTCCACCGCTGTCTTGAGGGCGAAGCAACTATTCGTCCGGTGGGTGGCTTCATCGTGATAGGAGCAGTACTTGCCTGTTCGCGCCTATGTAAGTTTCCTCTTTGAGTACTTGCTCCTCGGTGGTGGGGGAATGATGTTCCCATTCTCGTGCAAGATGTCCTCGTATGAAGAGGATAGAGTGATGAAGACCTCTTGACGTTCCGCTGGCATGATCGCCAGGAGGCGTTCTTGCCGGTACTGCGTCGGCTTGTGCTCGACCTGGGGTTTGTCATGATAGGGCTTCTGCTGCTGTTGGTTCCCCCAATTTCTGCTGGGTCTGCTCGGTCGGGCACCTCGGTTCTCGCTCCGCTGGCCGGCCTTGTTTTCTCAGCCTGGAGGGGGGTGCTCCTCCCGCTGCTCGTCCGGCTTTCTTTTCAACAGGTGCTGCCCATACGTTTCATGATCGGCCTGGGCATGTCTGATGGCCACTGCCTTTAGCTCGTCATACCCCTGCGGGAGTTCCACCCGTACGGCGTAGGAAAATTTTCCTGGCCGGAGCCCTTGTTTGAACGCCATCTCGGCGAAACCCTTGTCGAGGTTCCGAACCCCGGTCGTCGCCGTTTGCCAGCGGTTGACAAACATCCTTAGCTCCTCGCCAGGTGCCTGCATGCAGTTGAAGAGGATGGTTGATGTCCGGGCTCCTTCGACCCAGAGGATGAAGCGGCCTACGAACCGGTCGGCCAGTTGCTCGAACGCTTCGATGGAGTTTGCCGGGAGCTCATAGAACCAGCTGAGCGCTTCTCCAGACAGGGTTTCCTGGAAAATGTTGCAGCACACTGCATCGGAATAGCCCTTGGCGCACGTTTGGGACCGGAAACTATCCAAATGTTGGTATGGGCAGCCGGATCCTGAGTACGTGAGCTTTAGGGATTTCTAGTTACCAGACCTCCCTGATTCCAGAACCCGGTCTGAGAAAGGGCCCATGCGTTCGTTGAATCGCGCGCCTTCCATAGGCCGCGCCGCCCTTCCCTCGTTGGCCTCCATTTGGGCCTTTAGATCCGACAATGAGTCAGTGAGTATCTGTAGTGCCCGTGCGGTCGGTATCACGACTTCATCCTCGAATGAAGCGCGCGACTGCGGGGGTGCCGGCGTGCTCATTGGCAAAACCGCACCGCCCGGGGACTCCGCCCTCTTACGGTCGCTGGACCTTCCTCCCGATGACTGTCCTGCCTCAAGGCGCTGAGGTCGGCCTGGCGCGGGTGTAATTGCCCTTGTCATGGCGGCGTTGCGCTGCTGTCCTCTTTCCAGGGCAGCGTTTACTGTCTCCATTTCCTCATACCGGGCATTGGATTTTGCTCTATCCCGGTCACCCTCCGCGCACAGGCGACCGACTTCTGCCCTCATCGTCCGTATCTCCCCCGCCATATCGTGCCGGTCGGGGCTGTACGTGGTGTCTCGGTCGCTGTCGCTCGGATCATCCGAGAATGTCAGTGAGAAGCCCCGGTGTGTTGGTTGGTCTCCTTCCACCGGACCTTTCCCGCTCAAGCTATCGTTGTGTGCCCCCGGCGTGCCGGTCGGCCTCCCACTGCTGCCGTCTTCCTGGTTGCCCTGGTCGCTGCGCTGCTCCCGTACAGCGACCGGGGTGGAGATGAGCGCTTGCTCTGGTGCAACCCGCTGACCCTCCGTTGCATTTCTTTCCTGGCCCGCTTCTGAGCTTTCTGCCATTTGGTGATGCTTACGTGGCTTTTATACAAGTTTCCCACAGACGGCGCCAATTGTTTCTGCACAAACCCGTAGGCCTAGTAGAGACAGGTGAATCTAGATGTGATCTCCTCCTGCAAACCTGCTCACTAAGGGGAATACCGGGCGGGCCGGTCTTCTCCTCTCCGATGCCTAAGTTAGTACAGTTGGGATGAATAGATAACTTAAGCACGTATGATAAGCAGTTGGAGAGATCAGTTACCTATTAAAGAGGGTAGTTGAGGCCCTTATATAGGTGGCCGGGCGTGAGGTCTGGTCTCACTCTTCGATGTGGGACTGGTTTCCTTCTACTTGTACAAAAAAGGGCAGTTCTGGTGACCTGTTCGGCAGGCTGGCGTCCCCGGCTCCCGGGCCCCTAGTCACAAGGTAAACTGCTAGGCCTCGGGTCCGGGTGCTGGTGATCCTGCTCCGGGCCTCAGTCCGGCCCCAGGCATGCTGGCTGCGGGTCTGTGGGCCTGTGGGCCTGTGTAGCCCCTATGTGGCTACTGTCAACAGATAGATTTTTCTTCTCTCATATGCAGTTGACAAATAAAGGATTGAGCATGACAAGATTCACTGAAATCGGAGCAAAATAAGATGCAAAGAATCACAAGTTCAAATCGGATGCAAATCCAGAAACTTCAGCAGATTTCAGTGCACGTCACTCAACTTCCCAAATTTATTCCTGCCGATTCAAAAGGAATTTGAAGGTGAATTTTACATGCATGAAAGCTATGTGTGTCTAGTTTCATATGCAACTAGAATCGCAGCAAAAGCGTTCCGGATCAAAAAGTTATGCTGGTTGAATGCACGTAGGTCAGTACTGCCGAGAAAGAAAACCTTCTGTCCGATTTTAGTGTTTTCTGTTTTTCTACATTAAAAGCTTGTCCAAGACTATCATTGAGGAGCTACTGTACATAATGATGCATTAAGAAGTCATCCTAGCAAGGGCCAAGTCGAAGAACAAAGGAAAAGAAGTTCTCCCAAGTCAATTAGGAGAAGAATGGAATCGGCTAAAGAAGGTTTGTGCTTTCCCGGTCTATCTAGGGAAGCTTTCGGCTGCCTCTTGGATATTTTGTTCAACAAATATTGAGTCTAGTCCGTCAACAAGTCCATGATGCATTGATCCATGGAGAAATCGGCTGAATTAAAGAAGAAAAGAAAGAAGAAATCGGAATGGAAAAGAAGAATCTTAAACCGAGTTCTACTTGGATTTGGCTTACGAATGTGGACTGAATTCCATTCTTTTTGCAAGATAATTGGCTGAATTAATTCATGGAAAACCTAAGGATATATTGTTCAATTATTCAGCCATTATCTTGATGATTTTCGGCAGAAAATAGAGGAAGCAAAATTGCAACAAATCCTGATTAAATTCGGCAGAATTCCTGTCCACGTCATCCAACTTTCACGGACTCTCCTGGACAGCTCACTTTGAACCAGATAGTGAGCCTTAGATCGATGGAAAGCTACGGGAGTCTAGTTTCCAGCCCAACTAGAATCACCTCAATATCTATTTTCTAGAGAAAGATATTCCATAATCTTCACTCAAAGGTCAAATCTGGCAGCAGGATAAGTTTGAAAAAAACCAGGTTTTGTGAACCCTAGTTGCAGCCAACCTTTTGCCTCTATATATTGGACGATTTTTACACAGAAAATCATCTCTTCTCTCTCACTTTTCAAAGCCGAAATTCTGTCCATTTAGCACCACAATCCAAAGAAAATTCAAGCCAATTCCATAGTTCATCACCACTTCCGATCGCAAGTTTCATCTCCACCGAATCTCTCTTTGCCGATTCCTCTACAAGGTTTCTTTTAAAGTGTGATCCACTCATCTCTCATGGCTTGTAATTTTCTGTATAATTACTTAACTTTGTCTATGAAGTTTGTAAGGATTTGTGGTTTGTTATTTGGTTTTATTAATTTTACATTGGATTTCTGAAATTCTATTATGTGTTTTGGTTTTCTTTTTGTTTAATTGATAAACATGTATGTGACGAATTGATTGTATGGCAATAGGGCAGTACGTTTGTTGCATGATTTGATGATTTTATTTGGTTTATTTTCTGAATTTGTATGCACAACAAGTTATAGGGTTAAGGGTAGCTTTAGCTAGGCGATCCTTAGGTTTATTTCTTTATGTTGCCGAACCACAAATATGGGGTAAATTATACACGAAGTTAATTGATTTTGTATTGGTTCTAAGGGGTAGAGTAATTCAGAAAATATGCATGTTGAAGCAAGGTGAGGTGACGCCATACTTGTTGCATGTTTCCAATTCGACTCATTGTGCTTATGTGTTCTTTGGTTTAATTTCTACACGAAGTGTCTTTAAACTGATTAGCACTATGTTTAGGGTTATGCACGAAGCTAATTCTAAATAATTGAGGAGTTTTGAATGATTAGATGAACCACGAAGGACTCTAGTTATAATTAGAACTAAATTGCATGAAATCGGTGATAAATGTTTCTGTCATATTGTTGTTTCGTGATCGGTTTGTTATTTGACATGGGAGTTTTGTGTGATGTGTTTTGTTTGAAAGATGTTGATCACATGTAAATATATAATTTAGGATTTAATTTCGTAAAAATCAGTAGAATATAGAATCAAATTTCAAATCCCCAATATGATTTTGTAATGTTTTATGTGATTGAACGCCCTTGATTTCCCCGGATTGAACGATCCCTACTTGCTCTATACTAACGATGATACAAGAGGGTAATATTTGTATGAAGTTGTTTTGCAGGTACAATGTGCTTGGATAAATAGCTCCATCAATTTTTGGCGCCGTTGCCGGGGAAATTAAAAAGTTTTGATTCATGAAGTGTTACTTTGTAACTTTGTATCAATTTTTGGATGTGTATAATTTTTCCTTAGTTTTGAGATATGTATAATAGGATTTTCAGACTTGTAATAGTAAGTAGGAAATTTCGGTTTTCGGTTTTTGGTTTTTGATGAGTTTGCCGATTATGTGATGTAATATGTGTGTGATTGTTTGTAACACTTAAATAAATTTCTAGGAAGTTGATAGTTTTATGTATGCTTGAGTTTATTGTAGTTTCTAAAGTGTAATATGTAGGGAGAAGCCGCATTTGTTGGCCTTAGCCTTAACCCTTCATACGAATGATGCCATGTTGGGTATGTTTTTGTGTAGACTGGGAAACGTGGGAAAGGTCCCCCCCACGCATAAAGACGCTAACTTGGTATTATTTTTATGAGGTTGAGGGCGGCTTTGATCAACATTTGTAGACCGCTAGTGATCCGAGTTTGTTTTACAAAGTATGAGGCAAGTTATTTTCATTGATTGGTTCTCAGGTTTGTTTAACTGGATCTCAAGGCCCACAGACTGATGTTCATTCTCGGTGAGTGAGTCGATAGGGAGTTCGCTCTCCGTGGTTACCAACAACGAGTCCTGCCTGGTTCCTAAAGGGAGTTCGCTCTCCATGAATCTTAACGACACCGCCTCTGAAAAGTGGAACACGCTCGAACTAGTCGATAGCTTGGGCCGAAGCATCACCTCACTTTAGACGCTAGAAAATAACTTGACATATGTGATCTATTTTCTTCAACCCAATTTATCTTTAATTTTCGAGGTATATCGGAATAAGCATGATACTACCAGGGGCTGCATCAGTCCATTGCACTGTTATCTCCTCTGCTCCACGTACCTCAAATTTTAAAGTTGTGTGAATAAAAGTAATTAAACTCTAGGGTTCGGCAATCTCACATATCACATGATTCGAATACTTTGAAAAGATTAGGACCAATCCATTGTGTGATACATGTAAATTTTCGTGAAACCTTTTGTAAATTTCGTGTGAAAATTTTGTGATATACTTGAAATAATTTTTTTAGTGGTGTATTAAATTCGTGTAAATAAAAATTAATAAAAATAAAAAATTTGTTGAAACTCTAACCATACTTGCTAACTCTAATCCTAACTTTCTAACTTTTATACTTTTCTTGTATATATGTCTCATGTAATATGTTGTAACTACCCTCAATTTTCGTTGAGCCTTTGTCTTTGTTTATCTAACATTCTTGTAGAGTTTAATTGTTAGTTGCAAATCATAAGGAAGAGGTGAAGAATTATATTGTAAACAGTTGATTGAAGCTCTCATTGACTTGGGAAGGACGACAAATATTGCAAGAAATGAGACTCCATACTCTAAACTTTTGTTCATGATTTACAATTAAATTCTACTTAGCTAATTGTTGTATATTTATACACTAACTTCTAACTTTAGCTAATTCACTAACTCACTACTAACTTATTCTTTGAACTCTCATCTCCACTCTTCTAATTTTCTTTATCTTGATGTGATGCAGTTGAAGAGTGAAGTAGTCATACATCAATTTTTGATAACCATTGTAAGGAGGCACGAATTTGGAGGTGTACACTCCAAAAGGCGTCGCCCACAACTTGATTAAGAAGAGAAGAGTCTAGGCTAAAGGACTATAAACAATTAAGCGCTGCATGGGAGGCAACCCATTTCAACTGTAGCTGTGCAGGAGCCATCAATGAAAGTTTGAATTTCCAAATCCCTACACTCTTATGGTTGAATTGTATAAATGTGAAATTTGTGGAATATATCATATGCTTAGAAATTACAACATTATTTCTGGTTTACATTGAGGACAATGTAATTTTCTAAGTGTGGGGTAGTGGTACATGTTTCACATGTTTGAATTTGTTTTGAATCTTTTGTTTGAGTCATAAAAAGAAAAGAAAAATACAAAATCGGAAAAATCCAGAAAAAATAAAAAATTTGTTGCTTTTGTTTTTAGATTTTCATAGGTTTTTGATTTTGATTGAGTCTTAGGTGCCCCTTAATAAGTCTATGATGATTATATCTTTGAATGCATAGATGATGGTTTTGCATGATCATATGATTAAACTGTAAGTTTCATGGATATTATGATTGGTATGAATTTGTGAGATTTTGATTGATATATGAGAAGCATGCTTGTTTGAGTTGATTTTATTCCATAACATCATATATGAGTTTTAGAGCCTATACGCTTTCTTCATGAGTTATTATAAATGAGCAGAAATTTTTCAAATCTCATTGTTCTTTGCATAATCAATGACTATGTGCTATAGCTTTTTGATGGACTCTAGAATGCTAGAACTTGCTCTTGTTGAAATTTGAGACTATTACTCATAACTATGCCATGATTTTGAATATGATTGAAAAGATCTTGTTAGGATCACCACCAAAGCCAAATAAAACATGTGCCTAATTTGTGCCCGTCGTGGGACTCTTTAGTTTTAAACTCATTGAGCCTATATTTAGCCATTTTCTTTCATCACCATGATACACATTCCTTGAACTCAGAATAGTTTAACCCTTTCCCTTGTTATCAAGACTTGGTAAAGCTTAATTTTATTGTGGAATTGTACTTTGGAGTGATGATGTGAAGCAAGTGTGGGGTGAGCCAATCCAGAAATTATAAAAAGAAATATATGTGTTGCCGAAAGAAAATACAAAGAAAAAAAATCGGACAGAAAAAGAAAATAAAATTTCGATCAGAAATAAAGAATAAAAGATTTCGGCAAACAAAAGAAAAGAAAAGTTTGGATTGAGTTCTTGTTGTGAAATTGGAGATTGTTTGATAATCGAAGGTCTATTATTGTTATATTTGACCTTTGTCCTTGTTCACTATGTTTTGGGAAAGAAAAGAATGAAGTTTGGGTCCAGCATGATGAAATTTGGCCCTTTAATTGAAGTCATAAGGAGTATTGAGCTTTACTAAGTCTTGGTGACATTGTTATCACCACTATTCTAAATTTGAATTCCTTATGCCTAACCCCATTATCACCTCTATGATCTTTTCATGATTCTTAAGATTGGTAAACTTTGATTGTGGAGATTTTCTCAAGAGTAACCATATGGTTTTGGTCCATTCGTGCACATAATTGTTACATGAGATTTTCCAGAAAATACTATTCACAAAGTGCTTATATTTGATGAAATATGCAAGCTATTTGTTGCCTTACAATCTGTTCTCTTGCATATACCACTACCAGAAAAAAGATCATTACCGACGAAAAAAAAAAAACGGCCGACGACATACTTTTTTCGTCGGCTATTCCAAAGAATGGCCGACGATTTTTTATTTCGTCGCTAAAAATAATAAATCGTCGGCTATTCCCCAAGAATGGCCGACGATTTTTTCTTTCGTCCCTAAAAAATATTTTTCGTCGGCTATACCCCTAGAATGACCGACGATTTGGATTTTCGTCGGCCTTTCTCTAAAACATTAGCCGACGAAAACTTTTGAAAGTTTGGCCGACGAAATTGAAATTTTCGTCGGCTATAAGTCTTTATATTTTCAGATCTGGACAGAAGCTGCTCATTTAAAAAAAAAACGAAAAAAAACGGGAGAAAGAGTGAAAAATCTGTGGGTATTGTTGAAATCCGTCCTCTCTTACATTGTGGAGCTATATATAGGTGCGTATATGTGTATATATGTTGATTTTGAGTTTTAGTTGAGTTGATTTTGAGTTTTAGTGATTTTGATATAGTAAGTGATTTTTTGTTTTGTTGTTGTTTTAGTGTTAGAATGTATGTATATATGTTGATTTTGAGTTGTAGTTGAGTTGAATTTCAATTAGAGTTTAATTATGTGTTTTAATTTGATGTTATTTTAATTAGTGTTAAAATATATATATATATATATATATATATATATATATATATAAATATGTTAATTAATGGTTGTTGATAGTGTAATGAACTTAAATAATGGTTGTTAATTAATGGTATATATATATGAGTTGATGTTGATAATAATATATATTGTAATATATATGTGTTAATTAATTTCTTATTAATTAAAGTTATACATATATATTATTATCAGGCTATATATGGATCGAGATAAGAGTTGGATTTCGCTTCCAAGGCATGACCGACGATACACTACAGGAGTTGTGGATTTTTTACAGTTCGTCGAGGAAAATGCAAACGGGAATGAATACCATTATTGCCCGTGCAAGAAATGTAAGTGTCGCAGTGATATGTGTCGATTTCCGATTAGGACAGTATGGGAGCACCTAAAGAGTAATGGGTTTTGGCCGAAGTACAAACGTTGGATATATCACGGTGAGCCATCATTAGATGGATCGCATGATCATGGGCAGTTTTTTTAGGCGGGCAGTAGTAGTACATCCAACTTCCAACAATGGCATTCGTCAACGACGTGTTTCCTTTTGAAAGCGGTGTACGTGGGGAACAATATATGCATGACCCGGTGCAGCCGTTCCACAAGTTGTTAACACTGCTGCCTTTGACAAGTACAACAAACTGATTGCATTGCAACAGACCCCTGTGTCTTCAAGTTCTGAGAAGACAGTTCTTCAAAGTGTGATGGAGGTAATGAGGATTAAAGTCGAGACAAAATCGAGCATCAGGCAAGTGGATGAGTATCTACAGTACACTTCTTCGTTGTTGGAGGAGGATCATCGTAATCCTACCAATCACCGTAAGGTCCGAAGTATCCTCAAAGATCTAGGGTTTTCCTACATTAAGATCCATGCATGTGCATTTGACTGCGTTCTCTTCTGGGGTAAAGATGCAGAAGGGAATGACCTTGCTAGCCTTGACGCATGTCCGATATGTCAGTCTGACCGATATAAGTTGACGGGAGCAGGCAATAGGAAACCTGTGAAAGTGCTTCGGTATTTTCCGTTGAGAGATAGGCTTGAGCGGTTGTACATGTCAGAAACCACCGCAAAAGCTATGAGATGGCACGGTGAGCGGGACGCGGGAGACGCAGATATCATGACACACATCTCTGACGGAGCGGCTTGGAAGCATATAAACAATGAGTTTCCTCATTTTGTGTCAGATGTCAGAAACGTCAGGCTCGGGCTCTCAACTGACGGGTTCAACCCTTTCGGCACCATGAGTCTTTCATACAGTATATGGCCGGTGGTTTTGGTACCTTACAACCTTCCTCCGTGGATGTGCATGAAGAAGGAATATAATATGTTGACGCTGTTGATTCCGGGGCCTGGTTACCCAGGGAAATGTCTCGATGTGTATATGAGATCATTGATTGAAGAGCTTAAGGTATTGTGGGACGTTGGTCATCCCACTTTTGACAAGTACAAGAAGGAGACGTTCCAGATGCATGTCATGGTTATTGGTACCATCAGTGATTTTCCTGCTTATGGGATGTTGTCGGGCAGCGTTGTTAGGGGATCCAAGGCTTGTCCAGAGTGCCTCAGCGATTATGGGAGCACCCCTCATTGCAACAAGATATGCAGAATGGGTCATCGTGTGTTCCTTCCGGCGGATCACCACTGGCGTTACGAGTCCGCCGCATTTGATGGAACCGAAGAACACGGTGGTCCTCCCAGAAGATGGACGGGAAGAGAAATTTTAGCAGTGCTTAATGAGTACGATTTTGGGCCCCTCAGCAATCATCCCGATATTGTAGCGGAAATACCTGAAAGACCTGAGGAGTACAAATTCTGGACACATAAGAGCATATTGTGGGAACTCCCGTACTGGTGTGAGTTGCTGATCCGTCACTTCCTAGACGTTATGCACATAGAAAAAAATGTTTCTGAAAGTGTGGTGGGCACAACGCTGAACTTGGAGGGGAAGACGAAAGACGGTCCTAAGGCTCGCACTGATCTGCAAAACATGAATATCAGAAAACAACTATGGTTGAAACAAGGGAAGAGAAAAATGCCTCAAGCTCCTTACACCGTCAAGCCTGAGCATAAACCAGAAATTTTCCATTGGATAAGTCGGACCAAGTATCCTTCAGGCTTTGCTGGAAATATAGCCAAGTGTGTAAACAGACAATTCAACAATCTTTACGGGTAGAAAAGTCATGACAATCATATCCTGCTACAACATCTCTTCCCTGTTTTCATTCGACCGTTCCTTCCCCTTCACGTTGTGGAGCTGTTAGTAGCGTTGGCAAGATTTTTCCAGAAGGTATGCACACGGGAAGTGAGAAAATCTGACCTCCGGGAAATGCAACAAGACATCGTTCATATCATGTGTAAATTTGAGATGATATTTCCTCCAAATTTTTTCGACATCATGCCTCACCTCATGATCCATCTTCCTCGGCAGTTGTTGCTTACCGGTCCTGTGCACTTCACTTGGATGTATCCGATGGAAAGGTACGTATTTTACACCTTATGTTAATTTCCTCATCAATATATGTGATCTAGTATTAATGTATTATCATAACACTTTAAAAACTTGATTTATAGGCAACTTGGACAATACGGTGATTTTGTCCAAAACAGATCCGCACCTGAAAGATGTATAGCTGAAGCATATATTGCGCACGAGTGCGTCACCTACATGAAGCTGTATTTAGGAGCTTTACAGGAAAGCATACCGGAAGATGTACCTTCACAGTTCAATCTTTCCATACTCTCCGACGATGTTGTACTCGGTGGAAACATGCCAGTTTCCTACAAGTTGAAAGATTATGAGGTAGCCATTGCACATTGGTGGGTACTAATCAACTGTCCAGAAGTTCAGTTTTGGAAAAACATGCATCTAAACTGTGATGGAGTAGCAGGTGATCTCGATTACCACAACCGGACATTCGCAGAGTATTTCGGCCGCTGGGTACGTAACTTTAACACTATTCTATACGTGTTTATAAATTATTGTGTATAATTATTCATATTTATAGTTGATTCTGATGGTTGCAGATGGACCTTATTAAAAATGATAATCACCCAAATTGGTCGCACGAACTCAGACTTCTAGCGATGAGGCCGGTCTATTCAAAAGTTTATGCGACGTGCAAGGTGAATGGTGTGTTATTTCGATGTGAAGAGAGAGACCTCAGACTGAAAACACAAAATTCAGGGGTTATGGCACATGGTGGGGATGATGGAGTTGACTATTACGGTGTTCTCCATTCAGTTGTGGAACTGTATTATGGGGAAGGCATGAAAGTGCACCTTTTCAAGTGTAGATGGTTTGACACACGGCCGCAGAGCATGAAAACCGATCAATACGGCATAACTTCTGTGAACACTAGTACATCATGGTATAAGGACGACCCGTTCGTTTTAGCCACATGGGTGAAACAAGTGTTTTATCTTGATGATCTCGCTAAGGGGGACCCGTGGAAAGTAGTCAACACTATCCACCATCGCAACATTTACCGGGCGTCTACACTTAGAGTAGCTGAAGAGAACGAGGAAGGTGGCAGCGCGTATCAAGAGCCCAACTCAAACGGTATTCCTGACTCCTCTTTTATTCGCCTAGACACGCCGGTGCGAATTCGACGTGAAGAGCCACTGCTTGTTGATGTTGATCCAAATGAAGAAACTAACGAGGACTCTAGTGGTGAGGAAAGACATAGATTACCCATATCGAGCAATTCAGAAACCGAAGAAGACTCATCCGATGATTCCGATTACAATCCGACAGATTAAGTAATTTAGATGATGTAATCCTTTCATTTGTAATCCACTCATTTCTAATGAACGGGCGTGGGGATGAGCCTCCCAGCTAGGCTGGGTTCCAAACCCCGTAAAAAAAAAATTTGAAATATGTTGACTGTTGGGTTTCTGTTTTTTTATGTTCAATTTTGGTTATATATGAACAGGACATAGGAATACGAGAGGTGTAACACAACTGATTTTTTTATTTTTTTCAAAGAATAGCCGACGAAAAATGCATTATTTCGTCGGCTATACTAATTATAGCCGACGAAAAATGCGTGATTTCGTCGGGCAAAACTATATTGAAAAATACATATTTTATTTTAGACACAAAACGACAAAAGAATAGCCGACGAGTACTAGGTTTGATTTCGTCGGCTATGATAAAAAAAAAAAAAAAAAAAACAGACCCCCTTCCATTTTCTATCACTATCGACAACCCATTGCTTCATCCTTCAAATGCAAATGTGTCGTGAAATAAGATATGACCGAAATAATGAAATACGTGTACGGTTGAAAAATGACAAGATTCCGACAAAATTTGTGTGTCGAATGTTGCGGTTAACTGTTTTTTACTTCCGTTTTCATATGGGTAGCCTCACGTTCGGTAAATATTTTGAGGAAAATTTTTATACGATTAGTTGCGTCTCATCGATTTTAAACTATTATCTGTTGAAGGTCAGGCCAAAAAATGTCATTTACACAGGCCAATTTCCATTTCTAAGCGTTTAAAGGGTTGACTCACCCGGTTGACCGTCCCGATCGAGCCTTTAACGTTGTCAGATGTAGTTGGATTTTTTTTCATACATGTATTTAATCTTAACGGTGATATCTGACGGTTGGAATAGATTTTCCAAACTTTAGATTCAAAATCGGAACATATGCACTAATGTTCCTTAACTTGTTTACTAAGTGTTTAAGTGAATGTATAGTTTCAAATAGTTACTATACGTACACTCTTCAAATGCAAATGTGTCGTGAAATAAGATATGACCGCAATAATGAAATACGTCTACGGTTGAAAAATGACACGATTCTGACAAAATCTGCGTGCCGAATGTTGCGGTTAACTGTTTTTTACTCCCGTTTTCCTATGGGTAGCCTCACGGTCGGTAAATATTTTGAGAAAAATTTTTATACGATTAGTTGCGTCTCATCCATTTGAAACTATTATCTGTTGAAGGTCAGGCCAAAAAACTTTATTTACACAGCCCAATTTCCGTTTTAATTTATAGCGTTTAGAGGTTTGACTTCGTTGTTTGACCAAAGGTTTAGCCGACGAAATATTTGATTTCGTCGGCTAAACTCTTGCGATCCGCTTATTGTTCGCCGTTGGATGGCCCAGATCCAACGGCTGCTGATTGTCCAAAGCATAGCCGACGAAATATTTAAATTCGTCTGCTAAACTCTTGTGATCCGCGCCTTTTCATTGTCCGCCGTTGGATGTGGGAAATCGGACGGCTGCTGAGCGCCTAAAGTATAGCCGACGACATTCAAAGAATAGCCGACGACATTCAAAGTATAACCGACGATATTAAAGATTTCGTCGGCTATAGTAAAGAATAGCCGACGAAATCTTTTTTAATCGTCGGCTATTCTATCGAGTATAAGTCTGAAACTGCCGAACCCTAGCCTCCGTTTTCTCCTTTTTTCTGCTTTCTCCTCCGCAGCAATTCAGACAGAGCCGCACCGCTGCTCTCCTCCTCCTCCTCGTCAAATCGACGACGAATTCTTCTCCTCCTCCATCCGGCCGAATTCTCCGCCTCCTCCTCCGATCGAAACTCCTCCTCCTCCTCCTCCGATCCGATCCGGTAATTTTTTTTTTCCAATTTAATTTAATTTAATAAATTGTTATATATTTAATTTTAATTATATAAATTGTTATATAATAAATTGTTATATATTTGTTATATATTTAATTTTAATTATATAAATTGTTATATATTTGTTAATAAATTTAATTGTTATATATTTGTTATAATTTAGGTATATAAATGGTTATATATTTAATTTTAATTATATAAATTGTTAAATTAATTATGTATATAAATTGGTAGTCTAATTATATATATATATATATATATATATATGTTAATAAAGAAATATAGTTATATTTGTATATAAATAGTTATATTTTGGTTAATGGTTAGTATTATTTAAAATGGTCGCGGCTGCAGATGGCCGATCCATTCAGACAGTTCTTCGGAGGCCGTCGTTCCAGATCGAGAGGTTCTGGAAGTTCCGCCGGTCCCGCAGACTCCGACAGGACCCTTATCCAGCCTGAGATAACCACCAGCCAGCCGCGGAGAAGTGTGGATTCCTCCCAGCCGAGGAGGACTGTGGATTCATCCCAGCCGCGGAGGAGTGTGAGTTCTCGGCACCAGACCCTTCTCCAGGCGGGGCGGCCGTCGAGTAGTTCACTTCCGCTTGTCGGGCCAGATGCTTTGCGGTTCAGTCGGCAGCTATTTCAGGACGAGATAGCTGCAGACGTTCCTCAGGTTCGTATGCCTGAGGTTCATCGGGAGCCGATGACGAGTCCGACGACGTCTGCTGCTGACTCGACTGAGGGTCCTACTCTCCCAAACCAGCTCTACCTCCCGTACAACATTCCTGCGATACCGGAGGTCGACTATCGAGGTGTGCCCATATGGCCTGATATGCCTCAGTACGTGAGTGCTACGGAGACATACCAGCAGCAGCCATTTGAGAAACCTGACCTCCTGATTTCGGCGAAGACAAAAGGAAAATCGACAGACGAGTCATCAAGATCAGGTAACATTCGATTTTATTAATTAAATATTTTATTAAAATTAACGCACTAATATTTAATTTTATTAACCAATCGTCGTTTATGTGATAGGGACAGCCGCTAGCAGTTCACGAAGGAATACGAGAGGTGTCATATGTTTTGACACGCACAGGAGAACTGTTGATCTGAGGGGGAGGATCCAGATCAACGAACCTCCTAATCAGGAGGTTCAGGGGAAAAAAAACGCGACTACTCGGGTTGCGTGGGGGCACTGATTAGGGACAGAGTCCCTATGTTGTGGACCCGGTGGGCTGATGTGCCCGAAGAGATAAAGAGGGAGGTGAACAACGCCGCGTCGGTGAGTAATTTAAAAAATTTAATTTATTTATCGTAATATTTAATAATTTTCGGTATTGTTACAATTGTAAAACTAATAAAATATTATCTTTCAGACATTCTTCGAGATTGCCGAACACAAGCGGGATTGGGCGGACTCCGTGCAGAACTCGAGGTACTTTGGGAATTCCTCATCTTATAATTTGAAATATTTTATGATATTAATAATATTTCTGATGCACTTTTGTTTTTTTCGTAGGTTCAAAGAGTGAAAGAACGAGCTCCGTTCCCACTATAACGAATACGACAACCGTGGTCGTATGGGTACTCCCAGAGAGTTCATGTTCAGGGAGTACGAGTGGCGTTGGTTGAAGACAGTAGACTAATTCAACAACCCAGTTATGCAGGTAAATACTAAACTTCACTACAAATGTTTATTTTGTTAAAATTTTAATTATTAGTTTAATTATTTTATAATTATTACACTAATATTTTTTGATGCATTTTTCTAATATTTTATTATTTTTTTTGAAGCAACGTTCTCGGATAAACTCTGAGAACCGCCGCCGTAACACAACCCCCCATCATGCTGGTTCTAGGCCGTTTGCACAATATCAGGAGGAGCCGCTTAGAGATCATCCTGATAACAACCCGTACGTGGAGACGTTCAAGATCGCTTATCCACAAGCGACAGAACAGCTCGTAAGTCGTTCATTACGATTTTAAAATTTTAATTATTAATTTTACCTAATTATATATTTGTTAGAATATTAATTCTTTTTTTTCCCGTCCAATTAGGAGAGGGTTAACCGGGCCGAAGAAGAGGTGTTCCAGCAAGTAGTTCGAGAGACACAACCGAACATTTCAGAGGCAGATCTGGAAGAAGCCCTGCGCCAGGTCGACCGGTCCAATGTCCAAACGGCAGCGAGGATGTTCGACGCAGCCTTCCCAAACCGCTCAAACAACTACTACTGCCGGGGTTTGGGAAGTTCTGGACTAGGGCTCCTGAAGACCACTAAGGGAGGTCAAAAGAAGGGAGGCGGGGAGAGCCAACTGGTGAGGGGGGAAGTGCGGAGATTGGCAGAAGAAAATACCAGGTTGGCGGCCGAGTTCCAGAGATCACAGGAGGAACAACGCAGAACACAGCAGTATTATTTAGATCTGTCCAGTTAGCATGCTGAATGCGAGAGAATTCGGCAACACAACTACGCCGGCCAACAAAACTGGTGGTATGAGATGTTCGCCGCACAACAACAAAGCCTTGAATCCCCGCCCCCGTTTCAGCCGTTAGTTGAACCTCCAATGCCTCAACCTCCCGAGTTCGGTCAGCAGGATGACGAGCATGATGAAGAGCAGGATGCTGGGGATGACGTGGTGGACTTTAGTGGTTTAGGTGATGATTATGGTTATATTTTATGTATATTGGAACGAATTAAATAATAAGTCATTTAGACGTGTTTCTTGTTGGTGCAAATGCATGGACTGTCTTTGGGATTTGCAGGTTGCTTGGAATGCTAATTTAGAAAATAATTTAATTTTTTTTTCAGCAAATGTAAGAATAGCCGACGATTTTGGCATTATTTCGTCGGCTATAAGCACTATAGCCGATGATTTTTACCAATATTCGTCGGCTATAAGTCTTATAGCCGACGAAAATTACCTTATTTCGTCCGCTATAACTAATTAATTCCTATTAAAATATTAATATATTTCGACGAAATAACCGACGAAATAGATGAAATCGTCGGCTATAGTTCAGAACAAATAGGCGACGAATTTCGTCGGCTATAGTTTACGATATCATCGGCCATACTCGTAAATACCCGACGAATTTCGTCGGATATTTTGCCAAGGTTTGGTCGACGAAATGATGTTTCGTCGGTAAAGTCGTCGGCCATACTCGCATATAGCCGACGATTTCTTTTTGTTCGTCGGCCATTGGTATAGCCGACGGCGTTTTTCCGATGAATTATAGCCGACGAAATGGCAGAAGGTATAGCCGACGAAATTTCGGCATAGTCGACGAAAATTTTTTCGTCGGCTATGCCCTCGGATCTGGTAGTGTACCTTGAGTGAATATTGCCATAATCATGTGTGAAAAGAAGAGAGTATGCCTAGTGAGGAGGATTGGATCAACTTAACATGTTTACATGCTTATTTTTCTCACTTCTAATTTATTCATATCGTGATTACTATCTATGACGCTTGGAATTTTTGTGCTTACATTAGAATGCTTAACTTGAAAGCTATGTGTTTTAAAGATCCTGAGACAATCATTTAGGGGCAGTAGTAGTTTTAGTAGTCTTTTATTTTGTTTTGCTAAGGGACTAACAAAAGCTAAGTGCGGGGTAGTTGATAGGAGCATAAAATGCGACGTTCTTAATATGTTTTTACCCCCATTTATCCAATGCTTAACCCTTATTATTGTAAGATAGAGTCATGTAATTGAGTCTTGAGTTTTGGTTGAGTTTAATGTGAGAATGTGCGTCAATAGAAGAATTTGGACAGAAATTATCAAAAGCCTATTCGAAATGTCTCTGAGATGTTTTGTGGAATCTGTAAAACATAAACTTTGATTTTGATAGATTTTTCTTCTCTCATATGCAGTTGACAAATAAAGGATTGAGCATGACAAGATTCACTGAAATCGAAGCAAAATAAGATGCAAAGAATCACAAGTTCAAATCGGATGCAAATACAGAAACTTCAGCAGATTTCAGTGCACATCACTCAACTTCCCGATTTTATTCCCGCCGATTCACAAGGAGTTTGAAGGCGAATTTTTTTATAAATGAAAGCTCTGTGTATCTAGTTTCATATGCTACTGAAATCGCAGGAAACGCTTTCCGAATCAAAAAGTTATGCTGGTTGGAATGCACGGAGGTCAGTACTGCCGAGAAAGAAAACCTTCTGTCCGATTTTAGTGTTTTCTGTTTTTCTACATCAAAAGCTTGTCCAAGACTATCATTGAGGAGCTACTGTACATAATGATGCATTAAGAAGTCATCCTAGCAAGGGCCAAGTCGAAGAACAAAGGAAAAGAAGTTCTCCCAAGTCAATTAGGAGAAGAATGGAATCGGCTAAAGAAGGTTTGTGCTTTCCCGGTCTATCTAGGGAAGCTTTCGGCTGCCTCTTGGATATTTTGTTCAACAAATATTGAGTCCAGTCTGTCAACAAGTCCATGATGCATTGATCCATGGAGAAATCGGCTGAATTAAAGAAGAAAAGAAAGAAGAAATCGGAATGGAAAAGAAGAATCCTAAACCGAGTTCTACTTGGATTTGGCTTACAAATGTGGACTGAATTCCATTCTTTTTGCAAGATAATTGGCTGAATTAATTCATGGAAAACCTAAGGATATATTGTTCAATTATTCAGCCATTATCTTGATGATTTTCGGCAGAAAATAGAGGAAGCAAAATCGCAACAAAACTTGATTAAATTCGGCAGAATTCCTGTGCACGTCATCTAACTTCTACGGACTCTCCTGGACAGCTCACTTTGAACCTGATAGTGTGCCTTAGATGGATGAAAAGCTACGGGAGTCTAGTTTCCAACCCAACTAGAATCACCTCAATATCTATTTTCTAGAGAAAGATATTCCGTAATCATCACTCGAATGTCAAATCTGCCAGCAGGATAAGTTTAAGAAAAACTAGGTTTTGTGAACCCTAGTTGCAGCCAACCTTTTGCCTCTATATATTGGACGATTTTTACACAGAAAATCATCTCTTCTCTCTCACTTTTCAAAGCCGAAATTCTGTCCATTTAGCACCACAAATCCAAAGAAAATTCAAGCCAATTCCATAGTTCATCACCACTTCCGATCGCAAGTTTCATCTCCACCGAATCTCTCTTTGCCGATTCCTCTACAAGGTTTCTTTTAAAGTGTGATCCACTCATCTCTCATGGCTTGTAATTTTCTGTATAATTACTTAACTTTGTCTATGAAGTTTGTAAGGATTTGTGGTTTGTTATTTGGTTTTTTTTTTTGTACCGGGCTGCTTTCCTGGATGGAATAATTGGAAATGGGCTGATCGATCTCTACCCGTTGGTAGAGCAACACAACTTTTCGTACAGTTTCCCACAGACGGCGCCAATTGTTTTTGTCAGAATCTGGAGACTCTTAACAAAAGCCCAATAAAGATAGATCGACACAAGGATTTATAGTGGTTCGTCATGTCATCGGCGGGCATGACTCCGTCCACTTAGAATGTACTACGATCGGCCAATAAACCTAGTGGTGTTACAAGTGTGGAATGCCAAAGGGTCCAAGATCCTCAATTCTAAGGGGGAAGCCTTCCTTTTATAACTAAGGAAGGTCCCCTCCTACACCATGTTTCCAATGTAGGATGGAGGTACATTATTCCTACTCACGAAGCTACTTGAGGAGCCCGGAGGCATGTTTTCCGGATGGCACCGGTGATCTTCCACAACGGAGATGCAGTTGAGGTGTCAGGCTTCCCGATGCATGCCGAAGTCGGGACCCACCGCGCCGGTTGCACGGTCTACGAGGTCGCCAGATATGCTTGGCGGTGCACCATATAAATCTCCAACAAAGGTAAATAGTAAAGTGAATAACAAATAGTAATTTGATTATAGAATTACTATTTGACCGTCAAATGTTTACGGTTGACTTTCTGTAAAATGGTAAAATTTGATTAAAAGAGGTTTTCACGTCAAAACAATCAGTAAGTTTATTTGGTTGATTTCGGATTTAAGGTGAAAATTCCGGGCTGGCTCGTGACAGATCGTAGTATACCGTAGTTTGTAAAAAGCTCCGTCTATGGTATTTCAAACAATAATACTTTATCTATGGTATGTAAGGAAGATGTTAGAATGTATCGCAACTTTTTCTACTATTATTATGTCTCACTGTGAAAAACAATGTCTATGGTAATGTAAAACACCATCACTGTCTGTAAAACAATACCACTGTATCATTGTTATCATATCATACATGAGTTTCTACCCGCAGCAATGCGTGGACATTCTACCTCATCAGATCTAAGAGTGATTCTGACTTGGGCATCAAAGGGAATTTTGTGCCAGCAAACGATTGTCAAATTAGAGACCAAAAGAAGCTACTCAATCCCTTCATATCAGCGCCCGCTTAGTTAACATTATTTGGTGAGTCAAAATCAATGAAGGAATTTTTCGTCACCAACATTCTTTAGGTCTTAGTTTCTATATAGATAGATTGATTATATTGTCATGGTTATTCCCATCACATTCTAAATGTAAGTTCTATCCATATTAGAAGTTTTAGATTGTGAACTAACAGAAGGCATCGCCTAATTCTTTTTCTTATTTCAGGTTATAAAACAATAGATACAACAAGAGAAGCAGGATGGTATGATTCCATTTTTTGTATTTGATTTATATATATTCACGTTGTTTTATTAAGCATCAAGCTGATTGATGTAATTGAATATTACATTTTAGTTGTAAGTCATCCATTCTATCCCGACGACAAACTCATTTATACGCCCTGCTCACTTCTTCAAATCATCACAACAACAATACTTTTGCCCCAGGCACCGATCGAGTCAGCTCATCTTCGTCTCGTGCACAAGCTCTCAACTTGTGTTGGTCTCTTGAATAAATAGTTAATTTGAGGGATCCGGATCCTCTCCTAACCTTTTTTTTTTCAGTTTACCTTCCTGACCTTCATCTAATACACTACCAGATCCGAGGGCGTAGCCGACGAAAATTTTTTCGTCGACTATGCCAAAATTTCGTCGGCTATACCTTCTGCCGACGAAATTTTCGTCGGCTATAATTCGTCGGAAAAACGCCGTCGGCTATACCAATAGCCGACGAAAAAAAGGAAATCGTCGGCTATATGCGAGTATGGCCGACGACTTTACCGACGAAACATCATTTCGTCGACCAAACCCTGGCAAAATATCCGACGAAATTCGTCGGGTATTTTCAAGTATGGCCGACGATATCGTAAACAATAGCCGACGAAATTCGTCGGCTATTTGTTCTGAACAATAGCCGACGATTTCATCTATTTCGTCGGTTATTCTGTCGAAATATATTAATATTTTAATAGGCATTAATTAGTTATAGCCGACGAAATAAGGTAATTTTCGTCGGCTATAAGACTTATAGCCGACGAAAATTGGTAAAAATCGTCGGCTATAGTGCTTATAGCCGACGAAATAATGCCAAAATAGTCGACTATTCGTACATTTGGTGAAAAAAAAAATTAAATTATTTTCTAAATTACCATTCCAAGCAACCTGCAAATCACAAAAACAGTCCATGCATTTATACCAACATGAAACACGTCTAAATGACTTATTATTTAATTCGTTCCAATATACATAAAATATAACCCTAATCATCACCTAAACCACTAAAGTCTACGACGTCATCCCCAGCATCCTGCTCTCCATCATGCTCGTCATCCTGCTGACCGAACTCGGGAGGTTGAGGCATTGGAGGTTCAACTAACGGCTGAAACGGGGGCGGGGGTGGAAGGCTTTGTTGTTGTGCGGCGAACATCTCATACCACCAGTTTTGTTGGCCAGTGTAGTTAAGTCGCCGAATTCTCTCGCATTCAGCATTCCAACTGGACAGATCTAAATAATGCTGCTGTGTTCTGCGGTGTTGCTCCTGTGATCTCTGGAACTCGGCCGCCAACCTTGCATTTTCTTCGGCCAATCTCCGCACTTCCCCCCTCACATGTTGGCTCTCCCCGCCTCCCTTCTTTTGACCTCCCTTAGTGGTCTTCAGGAGCCCTAGTCCAGAACTTCCTAAACTCCGGCAGTAGTAGTTGTTTGAGCGGTTTGGGAAGGCTGCGTCGAACATCCTCGCTGTCGTTTGGACATTGGACCGGTCGACCTGGCGCAGGGCTTCTTCCAGATCTGCCTCTGAAATGTTCGGTTGTGTCTCCCGAACTACTTGCTGGAACACCTCTTCTTCGGCCCGGTTCACCCTCTCCTAATTGGACGGGAAAAAAAATTAATATTCTAACAAATATATAAATAAGTAAAATTAATAATTAAAATTTTAAAATTGTAATGAACGACTTACGAGCTGTTCTGTCGCTTGTGGATATGCGATCTTGAACGTCTCCACGTACGGGTTGCTATCAGGATGATCTCTAAGCGCCTCCTCCTGATATTGTGCAAACGGCCTAGAACCAGCATGATGGGGGGTTGTGTTCCGGCGGCGGTTCTCAGAGTTTATCCGAGAACGTTGCTTCAAACAAATAATAAAATGTTAGAAAAATGCATCAAAAAATATTAGTGTAATAATTATAAAATAATAAAACTGATAATTAAAATTTTAACAAAATAAACATTTGTAGTGAAGTTTAGTATTTACCTTCATAACTGGGTTGTTGAAGTCTACTGTCTTCAACCAATGCCACTCGTACTCCCTGAACATGAACTCCCTGGGAGTACCCATACGACCAAGGTTGTCGTATTCGTTATAGTGGGAACAGAGCTCGTTCTTCCACTCTTTGAACCTACGAAAAAAACAAAAGTACATTAGAAATATTATTATAATCATAAAATATTAATAATTATAAGATGAGGAATTCCCAACGTACCTCGAGTTCTGCACGCTGTCCGCCCAATCCCGCTTGTGTTCGGCAATCTCGAAGAATGTCTGAAAAATAATATTTTATTAGTTTTACAATTGTAATAATACCGAAAATTATTAAATAGTACGATAAATAAATTAAATTTTTTAAATTACTCACCAACGCGGCGTTGTCCACCTCCCTCTTTATCTCTTCGGGCACATCAGCCCACCGGGTCCACAACATAGGGACTCTGTCCCTAATCAGTGCCCCCACGCAACCCGAGTAGTCGCGTTTTTTTTTCCCCTGAACCTCCTGATTAGGAGGTTCGTTGATCTGGATCCTCCCCCGGAGCGCAACAGTTCTCCTGAGCGTGTCAAAACATATGACACCTCTCGTGTTCCTTGTTGAACTGCTAGCGGCTGTCCCTATCACAAAAACGACGATTGGTTAATAAAATTAAATATTAGTGCGTTAATTTTAATAAAACATTTAATTAATAAAATCGAATGTTACCTGAACTCGATGACCCGTCTGTCGACTTTCCTTTTCTCCTCGCCGAAATCAGGAGGTCAGGGTTCTCAAATGGCTGATGCTGGTATGCCTCCGCAGCACTCACGTACTGAGGCATATCAGGCCATATGGGCACACCACGATAGTCGACCTCCGGTATCGCAGGAATGTTGTACGGGGGGTACAGCTGGTTTGGGAGAGTAGGACAGTCAGTCGAGTCACCAGCAGACGTCGTCGGACTCGTCATCGGCTCCCGATGAACCTCAGGCATACGAACCTGAGGAACGTCTGCAGCTATCTCGTCCTGAAATAGCTGCCGACTGAACCTCGGAGCATCTGGCCCGACAGGCGGAAGTGAACTGCTCGACGGCCGCCCCGCTTGGAGAAGGGTCTGGTGCCGAGAACTCATACTCCTTCGCGGTTGCGATGAATCCACAGTTCTCCGCGGCTGGGAGGAATCCACACTCCTCCGCGGCTGGCTGGTGGTCCTCTCAGGCTGGCTAACGGTCCTGTCGGAGTCTGCGGAACCGGCGGAACTTCCAGAACCTCTCGATCTGGAACGATGGCCTCCGAAGAATTGTCTGAATGCATCGGCCATCTGCAGCCGCGGCCATTTTAAATAATACTAACCATTAACCTAAATATAACTATTTATATACAAATATAACTATATTTCTTTATTAACATATATATATATAATTAGACTACCAATTTATATATATAATTAATTTAACAATTTATATAACAATTTATATAATTAAAATTAAATATCTAACAATTTATATACCTAAATTATAACAAATATATAACAATTAAATTTATTAACAAATATATAACAATTTATATAATTAAAATTAAATAAATAACAAATATATAACAATTTATTATATAACAATTTCTATAATTAAAATAAAATATATAACAATTTGTTAAAATTAAATTTATTAACAAATATATAACAAATATATAACCATTTATATAATTACAATTAAATATATAATAATTTATTAAATTAAATTAAATTGAAAAAAAAAATACCGGATCGGATCGGAAGAGGAGGAGGAGGAGGAGGCCGGCGGCTTGAGGAGGAGGAGGAGGAGGAGAATTCGTCGTCGATTTGAGGAGGAGGAGGAGGAGAGGGGCGGTGCGGATCTGTCTGAGGCGCTGCGGATCGCAAAGCAGAAAAACGGAGGAGAAATGGGAAAAATACAGAAAACGGAGGCTAGGGTTCGGCAGTTTCAAACTTATACCTGATAGAATAGCCGACGATTAAAAAAGATTTCGTCGGCTATTCTCTACTATAGCCGACGAAACCTTTAATATCGTCGGCTATTCTTTGAATGTCGTCGGCTATACTTTAGGCGCTCAGCAGCCGTCTGATCTCCCCCATCCAACGGCGAACAATGAAAAGGCGCGGATCGCAAGAGTTTAGCCGACGAATACAAATATTTCGTCGGCTATACTTTGGAAAATCACAGCCGTTGGATCTGAGCCATCCAACGGCGGACAATAAGCGGATCGCAAGAGTTTAGCCGACGAAATATTTGAATTCGTCGGCTAAACCTTGGTCAAACTGCGAAGTCAAACCTCTAAACGCTTTAAAACGGAAATTGGCATGTGTAAATGACGTTTTTTGGCCTGACCTTCAACAGATAATAGTTTCAAATCGATGAGACGCAACTAATCGTATAAAAATTTTTCTCAAAATATTTACCGACCGTGAGGCTACCCATAGGAAAACGGGAGTAAAAAACAGTTAACCGCAACATTCGGCACGCAGATTTTGTCAGAATCGTGTCATTTTTCAACCGTAGACGTATTTCATTATTGCGGTCATATCTTATTTCACGACACATTTGGATTTGAAGAGTGTACGTATAGTAACTATTTGAAACTATACATTCACTTAAACACTTAGTAAACAAGTTGAGGAACATTAGTGCATATGTTCCGATTTTGAATCTAAAACTTTAGAAAATCTATTCCAACCGTCAGATATCACCGTTAAGATTAAATACATGTATGAAAAAAAATCCAACTACATCTGACAACGTTAAAGGCTCGATCGGGATGGTCAACCGGGTGAGTCAACCCTCTAAACGCTTAGAAATGGTAATTGGACTGTCTAAATGACGTTTTTGGCCTGACCTTCAACAGATAATAGTTTCAAATTGATGAGACGCAACTAATCGTATAAAAATTTTCCTCAAAATATTTACCGACCGTGAGGCTACCCATAGGAAAACGGGAGTAAAAAACAGTTAACCGCAACATTCGGCACGCAGATTTTGTCGGAATCGTGTCATTTTTCAACCGTAGACGTATTTCATTATTTCGGTCATATCTTATTTCATGATACATTTTCATTTGAAGAGTGTACGTATAGTAACTATTTGAAACTATACATTCACTTAAACACTTAGTAAACAAGTTAAGGAACATTAGTGCATAGGTTCCGATTTTGAATCTAAAACTTTGGAAAATCTATTCCAACCGTCAGATATTACTGTTAAGAATAAATACATGTATGAAAAAAAATCCAACTACATCTGACAACGTTAAAGGCTCGATCGGGATGGTCAACCGGGTGAGTCAACCCTCTAACCGCTTAGAAATGGTAATTGGACCGTCTAAATGACGTTTTTTTGCCTGACCTTCAACAGATAATAGTTTCAAATCGATGAGACGCAACTAATCGTATAAAAATTTTCCTCAAAATATTTACCGACCGTGAGGCTACCTATAGGAAAAAAAGAGTAAAAAACAGTTAACCGCAACATTCGGCAAGCAGATTTTGTCGGAATCGTGTCATTTTTTAACTGTAGACGTATTTCATTATTTCGGTCATATCTTATTTCACGACACATTTGCATTTGAAGGATGAAGCAATGGGTTGTCGATAGTGATAGAAAATGGAAGCTGGTCTGTTTATTTTTTTTTTTAAAGAATAGCCGACGAAATCAAACCTAGTACTTGTCGGCTATTCTTTTGTCGTTTTGTGTCTAAAATAAAATATGTATTTTTCAATATAGTTTGGCCGACGAAATCACACATTTTTCGTCGGCTATTATCAGTATAGCCGACGAAATAATGCCTTTTTCGTCGGCTATTCTATGAAAAAAATAAAAACACAGAAATTGATCATTAAAAATTGAACATTATATCCTATTCATATATAACCAAAATTGAACATTAAAAAAAAAGAAACCCAGTAGTCAACATATGACGTGAGCCGAAGCTCGCATGCAATAATAAACCCTGCAATCGTTAGTAGTATAGACATAAGTAGGGATCGTTCTAAGCCGGGGATTAAGGGGGTACCTGAAATATGGAATTGTTAGACAAATATATACACATATATATACAAAAACGTCACACATATGGGGGATAGGTAGTTCGGTAGTAAGGCTGCCACTAATGCTAGGCACGAAATAACTTGCTGAAAATAAATCCTAAGTCTAATATTTACAAGTTTGGTCGACATTCTTCCACAAAGCACTAACACGAAAACAATCAAAACACATAACAAACAAGCAAATAGGACTCACGGCAAGGTATTAAAGCGTTCTAGACTCAACTTAACTCCAACCCAATTAGCTCCTTATCGGTTTACCAATTAAGACTCTCTAGTACTTCAAGATTAACTTATCGTCTAACCCCAAACTTATACTAAACATATTTGAGAACACTTATCGTCGAAAACAAACATGCAAAGTAATTAGGCACAAGGTCTTTTTAGTTGGAAACAAGTTAATAAAGTAAGGTTGTCAATCATCTCATCAACAAGCATGTTCTTTAAATTACTCTAGCCCTCGTGAAAACAACACAAACAAAGTAACTCGTTGATTACTTAATCCATATTAATTTTCGGCTAATGAGATTAATAAACTACGTATTGCAATTACATAGCTACCAATCTTTAAGCACACGAATTTAAAGAACAAGTCAAGAAAACCCTAAAATCAATTCAACACATGTTTTGCCGATTATCCTACTTACTAATTCATTACATATTTTCCTTACTCTTTAGCATGCAATCCGTATTCTTACATCCAAACTCCAACTAAAGATAAAGAAAACAAATTGAACATGCAAATCATAAAACCAAATTTCAATCCAATTCATACATGCAAATCATAAAACCAAATTTCAATCCAATCCTCCTCACTAGGCATACTCTCTTCTTTTCTCTCGAAGCATGGTTATTCACACATAAGTATATGCAAGTGAAAGATAATGAATTACAAAGAGTGACTTGCATATATCAAAGAAACGAAAGCACTTTGTGAATTTTTATGGAAAAACCTCATGTAACAACTATGTGCACTAATGAACCAAAACCATATGCTTACTCTTGAGATAATCTCCACAATCAAATTTAACCATCTTAAGAATCATGAAAAATATCAATGAAAAGGGATGTAATGGGGCTTGGCTAAAAGGTATTCGAAATTTATGGGATAAGGAGGCTCAAAACGTCACTAAGGCCTTTAGCAAAGCTCAAATCTCCTTATGTCTTCTCACCAAGGGTCGAATTTCTTCTTGTTAGACCCATACTTCATTCTTTACTTCCCAAAACATAGTGAATATGAACAAAGGTCAAAATATAACAATAGTAGACCTTCACATATAAACAAAACTCCAAATTCACAATAATTAGACTTAGCCAATTTTCTTTTGAAACCGTGCCTACACTTTTTCTTTTATTTCGGACTTGAATTTTCTTTTCTGTCCGATTTCAATTTTTTTCTTCTTTTGTTTTCTCATAGGCACGGCTCACATACAATTTTTCACAATTTTTAGCTAAGTCTACCCCACACTTGTTCTTCTTCATCACTTCACACGAAAACTCCTTCGAAAATCAAGCTTTGCCGACACACAATGGTCAAGACATCACTATACTAAGCTCATGGAAAGTGTTTAAGGGTGATGAAAGAAAAGGCTAATCGTAGGCTCAAAGGGGTTTACTAAGGTGTCCCACGACGGGCACAAATATGGCACATGCTTTATTTGGCAATGGTGGTAAACCTAAAAGATCTTTTCAATCACTTTCAAAATCAAAGTATTTTATGATATAAACGTTTCGAAAATCAACAAGAGTAAGTTCTAGTATTCTATAGTTCATTAAATAGCTATGGCACATAATCATCGAATAATCAAAGAATTATGAGGTTCACATATTAGCATGCTCGAAATTTTCAATTTATCACTCATGAAGAAAGCAAGTTGGCTCTAAAGCTCACATAGGTTATTATGGAAACAAACTAGCTAAAACATGCATGTTTCGTTAATCAACAAGTCCTACATGCTCCTACCAATGCACAAAATCCATGAATCTCACAATTTTAATTGTATGCACAACTATCATCTATGTATGCAAAGAGGAGAAAAACATCATTGACATATTAGGGGCATCCTAAGACTCAAAGCAAACAATTTAAACACTCTATTTTTGTGGAACATTTTTCTGAATTTTTCTTTTCTAATCTAAGCACACGAAAACAAAAACGGAATATGTTATCCCACCCCACACTTAGAAAATTACATTGTCCTCAATGTAAGCATAGAATTATAGCAAGTAACTTCCTAATTAAGCATGCAATAGTCTAACACATTCCAACAAATCATCACAAACCAAAGAAAAAGAGAAGGGTTAAGAAATTTCAAACTCCCGGTGATGGCTCCTTCGTTTTTCTTTGATCGACTTGGGTTGCCTCCCAAGTAGCGCTTAAGGTTTATAGTCCGTAGCCTAGACTTCTCACCATGTGTGTTGTGTGTTCATCATGCCATGTGCAGCTCCGCAGTTGGGGCAGCAGCCCCTCTCGGCAGTAGGATTTTCTTGGCAGGCAAGCTTCTCTCGGCAGACGTGTCTGCTTCTCTTGAGGCCTGATTTTGGGTGTGTTCCACTATCCTAGTACAAACGTGTTCTGAATAAATGTTGTAGTGGACACACAGAGCTTTCCATCGGTATAAAATCCACCTCAATCGGACCAGTGGAAGTACTCCTTGTTGGGTCTTTAATCGGACCTATCGTGCTGCCCAGTTCTCTGTTCCACCAGATTGACCTTGCTGCCTTCAAATTGAAACTGGGAACGGTTCGAAACTCCAAATCTACTTCTGTAAAATTCTACGGAAAGTAGACTTCTAGATCTTTCCAACGGTGTATGGCTCAGCATCCCAGGTTTTGTGAGCTGAAAACGGCAGCCATTCAAAATTGACATACAGTACTGTCGGAATTCTGCTTTGGGCAGAACTTGGTATTTCCTGCACTTTTTTCTTTTCAATTCAATCTGCACACGCACAAGACACTTCAAAACGAACTAAACCAAAAATAAATATAAGAAGAAAAAGTTGAGTTAGAAAAGAATGAGTTAGAAAATCAGAGTTAATATGTTAAAGTTAGTAAAGGTTAGCAACAATTACAAGTTAGAATCAAGTTACAAGTTAAAGTTAGCATCGAAAATTTTCTACAATACATACATGAATTAGTAAAGTTAGAGAAGATTTATACAAAACCGAAAATAAAGCTATACGAAATTTGCACAAATATACAAAGTTAACATTCAAATATAACAAGATTTTATAATCCCCGGCAACGGCGCCAAAAATTGACGTGAGCCGAAGCTCGCATGCAATAATAAACCCTGCAATCGTTAGTAGTATAGACATAAGTAGGGATCGTTCTAAGCCGAGGATTAAGGGTACCTGAAATATGGAATTGTTAGACAAATATATACACATATATATATACAAAAACGTCACACATATGGGGGATAGGTAGTTCGGCAGTAAGGCTGCCACTAATGCTAGGCACGAAATAACTTGCTGAAAATAAATCCTAAGTCTAATATTTACAAGTTTGGTCGACATTCTTCCACAAAGCACTAATACGAAAACAATCAAAACACATAACAAACAAGCAAATAGGACTCACGGCAAGGTATTAAAGCGTTCTAGACTCAACTTAACTCCAACCCAATTAGCTCCTTATCGGTTTACCAATTAAGACTCTCTAGTACTTCAAGATTAACTTATCGTCTAACCCCAAATTTATACTAAACATATTTGAGAACACTTATCGTCGAAAACAAACATGCAAAGTAATTAGGCACAAGGTCTTTTTAGTTGGAAACAAGTTAATAAAGTAAGGTTGTCAATCATCTCATCAACAAGCATGTTCTTTAAATTACTCTAGCCCTCGTGAAAACAACACAAACAAAGTAACTCGTTGATTACTTAATCCATATTAATTTTCGGCTAATGAGATTAATAAACTACGTATTGCAATTACATAGCTACCAATCTTTAAGCACACGAATTTAAAGAACAAGTCAAGAAAACCCTAAAATCAATTCAACACATGTTTTGCCGATTATCCTACTTACTAATTCATTACATATTTTCCTTACTCTTTAGCATGCAATCCGTATTCTTACATCCAAACTCCAACTAAAGATAAAGAAAACAAATTGAACATGCAAATCATAAAACCAAATTTCAATCCAATTCATACATAGACATAAAAATTGAAACCAAGAATTCATGCTAACTTCATAGACAAAGTTTAACATAGCTACAACAAAAATTACATAACCAAGAGTAGGGAGTGGATCACACATTAGAAACCTTGGAGACTTCGTCGTGTATGGATCCGGTGGTTGGTGGTGTCGGATGAAGGCTGCTGCTCGGCAGTTGGAGGTGTCGGCAGCAAGGTACCAAGGTTTCGGCAGAAACTTTGGGTGTGGTGGAGGTGGTTTTGGCTAGGGTTTTTGTGTAGGATTCTTGGGAAATTTAGGTAGAGCTTTGGCTAGATTTTTACTTTAGAATGTGACAAGTTTTTCTGTAGGAAAACATGGCTTTATATAGAGGCAAATTCGGCAGAAACCCTAGGTAGAAAACCTAGTCCAAATCAGCAAAGGTAATCCTTGTGCAACAAGGTTTTGGTTCCTTCCTTTCTTGGTTCTTCTAGGAAACTTCTTTTTCTGATTTTTTCTTCAATGCCTTGGCTTGGTGTCATCCTCTAACCTTTCTTAAGCTTGGACCATCATCACATATGCATTTGTACACCATTTGGTCCATCAAAAACAGAAATCGCAAAAAGGAGGCAGTAGCTTCTTGAAATCGGCAGAAACAACCTTATTGTAGTTACTCCAGCATATCTCCATCCTCGGAGCTCCGATTGATGCGATTCCAAGTCTCAGATAAACTAGACACGTATGGCCATCTCCCCATAAAATATCTCGATCAAATTCCTTGTGAGTCATCGGGAATGAGTTTTCGAAGTTGGGACACAGTCCCAGGAAAATCCTGGAAGTCCCTGGATTGGTTTGCTCGAACTGCTGTTTTGCAGCCATCGTTTGGGTGACTTCCCGAACTCCGATTGATCTGAAATTTTAACACAACATTCCTCAGTATATGAATATTAAGTACACCAAATTTCATTGAATTCGGACAAGGATAGATCATATTTTTACTCATCTCAAAATCACGAAAAAGATATATTTTGCACTATTTTCCAGATTTCTTATACTTGGTCATTTTTCGGACAATTAAGCACATTTTACCAAAACTCTACCAAATCGACACTAAACTAAATTATGACTCAATCTTAGATAAATAAGGGAAAAACAAAGCATAAATGAGGGCATAAGCATATAATATCGTCGCACATTGTGCTCCTATCAACATATATATAACCAAAATTTAACCAAAATTTTTTTTTTAAGGGGTTTGGAACCCAGCCTACCTGGGAGGCTCATCCCCACCCCCGTTCATTAGAAATGAGTGGATTACAAATGAAAGGATTACATCATCTAAATTACTTAATCCGTCGGATTGTAATCGGAATCATCGGATGAGTCTTCTTCGGTTTCTGAATTGCTCGATAGGGGTAATCTATGTCTTTCCTCACCACTAGAGTCCTCGTTAGTTTCTCCATTTGGATCAACATCAACAAGCAGTGGCTCTTCACGTCGAATTCGCACCGACGTGTCTAGACTAATAAAAGAGGAGTCAGGAATACCGTTTGAGTTGGGCTCTTGATACGCGGTGCCACCTTCCTCATTCTCTTCAGCCACTCCAAGTGTAGACGCCCGGTAAATGCTGTGAT
The DNA here is from genome assembly GCA_963682095.1 of Potentilla sterilis. Classification (NCBI taxonomy): domain Eukaryota; kingdom Viridiplantae; phylum Streptophyta; class Magnoliopsida; order Rosales; family Rosaceae; genus Potentilla; species Potentilla sterilis. Next base: position 28,563,351 of record OY821755.1, on the reverse strand, counting down.
GGTGGATAGTGTTGACTACTTTCCACGGGTCCCCCTTGGTGAGATCATCAAAATAAAACACTTGTTTCACCCATGTGGCTAAAACGAACGGGTCGTCCTCATACCATGATGTACTAGTGTTCACAGAAGTTATGCCGTACTGATCGGTTTTCATGCTCTGCGGCCGTGTGTCAAACCATCTACACTTGAAAATGTGCACTTTCAAAATCAACATATATACATACATTCTAACACTAAAACAACAAAAAAACAAAAAATCACTTACTATATCAAAATCACTAAAACTCAAAATCAACTCAACTAAAACTCAAAATCAACATATATACACATATACGTACCTATATATAGCTCCACAATGTAAGAGAGGACGGATTTCAACAATATCCACAGATTTTTCACTCTTTCTCCCGTTTTTTTTCGTTTTTTTTTTAAATGAGCAGCTTCTGTCCAGATCTGAAAATATAAAGACGTATAGCCGACGAAAATTCCAATTTCGTCGGCCAAACTTTCTAAAGTTTTCGTCGGCTATACTTTAAGAGAAAGACCGACGAAAATCCATATCGTCGGCCATTTTAGAGTATAGCCGACGAAAAATATTTTTTAGTGACGAAAGAAAAAATCGTCGGCCATTCTTGTGGAATAGCCGACGATTTTTTATTTTTACCGACGAAAGAAAAAATCGTCGGTCATTCTTGGGAATAGCCGACGAAAATATTATGTCGTCGGCCGTTTTTTTTTGTTTCGTCGATAATACTGTTTTTTCTGGTAGTGATAGCTCACAATCTCTTTAGGCTTTTATTGCAAACTTCATCTAATGATGCAATATATTGTGAGCCATTAGATAAAGATCAGGAAGGAAGGTAAGGTGAAAAGAAAAGTTAGGAGATGATTCAAATCTTAATTTGAGATATAAAAAAAAATTTATAACTAAGAGCAAAAAGTAAAAGACCAAAACACCCCGAAGAAATATTGCATATAAATTGGTAAACCCGAACACACTGATAGCGGCACCCCAAGACCTAATTCTCCACAATACTCTGAATGGCCTGCACAATCGATTTCCGCTGCCTCGACGAAGGCTTCGGCGGGAAGACCTACAAGCGCAAGCGCAACCCCGAAGCCTTCGCCGACGAAGATGCCGCCATGGAAGTCGACGCCGCATATCCACCTCCGGCGAAGCGGTCCGCCTTATCGTCGTCGGACAACCCGGACAAGCCAGTCGCCTTCGGGAGGCCGAGCTACGACGGCGTGATCGCCGGGAAGGTGTCAGGGCGGAAGTGGAAGCAGCCGCGGAAGCAGAGGTCGTCGGCGGTGCAGGTGAGCCGGAAGGGGACGACGTTCGAGGAGAGGGAGAAGAACAAGTCGGTGAAGAAGGCGTACAAGGAGAGAATGGCGGAGCTGAAGGCGGAGATTAAGAAGAACAAGGAGGAGAAGAGGAGGAAGATGGAGGAGAGGGAGAAGAGGAAGAAGGAGAATATATTGAGGACTGGGACTAAGCTTCAGATTATTTCGAATCCCAAGACGATTCAGAGGATTGCGAAAACCAAGGAGAGGAAGAATCTCAAGCCTGTGCCGGAGGAGATGCTCAAGAGGAACAATAAGAAGAGCGGCCTTTTACTTACAAATCAGTAGTCAAGTCCTTTCACTTTTGTTTACTTGTTATCTTTCATTTTTCGCTTTTGTTTTGTTTTGTTCTTATGGTAGGAATGTGTTCAATTTTGATCCTTGCTTTCGGGACGAGAAGTTAGTGTGTTATCTGCTAATTAAATCGAGAATATATGCTACTCAGAGTTGCTGTGTTCAAATGTTTTTTGTTCCCAGATTTGCATTATGATAATGTGTTCATGTGACGCAGTAATTCTTAAAAATGTTCAGATCTTAAGAAATGGGACCAATGCATTATGTTTGACTTAGTGTTATCTGGATCTGAACTGTATGTCAGTAGTGAGAAATTAGAATTTTCTTTCAGACTTCATAGGAAGGGAGGAGGTCAGGTTGGGAAAATAAAGGGGGAATATGTTAGGATAGGATCAGCTACAAGAAGTTCCCTTGTCCATGTATGTAGCTTTAGAAATTGAGCAATGATTTCCAATACTGGGAAAGAAAATACATGAATATATGTAACGCAAGTTTATGAAGGATTTGTGCAGAGTTCTGTGATCAGTTATTGTTTATCTTCCCTACATGGTCAGGTAGTGAAGAACCAAGGGATGCAATTTGTATGCTTTATTGGGGTTGGTTAGTTAAAAAAGGATTATAGATGTTTGAATTCTATAAACCCAACGAAAAGTTGAAACTAATTGATGTGCATTCTATACATTATTTATGTTAATATATATATATATATAGAAAAATTCTGAGGTGCGGACGTCCGCACCGTATGGATTCGCCGGAAACGGCCGCCGCGGCAAGTCGACGACGGCGAGGATGGTGCCGGCCCGCTCATCTCCTCCCCGCGCTCCTATCTGTGTCGGCCAGAGCTCCAGCGCTGGCCCACGGCGGCCGGAATCTGGAAAATTCCTGTAAACTTCAAGTTAAGTTCAAGTTGCTGTCTAGAAACTTGAAAATTCCAGATTCCGGCCGCCGTGAGCCGGCGCTGGAGCTCTAGCCGGGAGGGAAGGAGTGAGGGGAGGGGAGGAGCGGGCCGGCACCATCTGCACCGTCATCGGCTTGCCGCGGCGACCGTTTCCGGTGAATCCACACCGTGCGGACGTCCACAGCAGAGACGGACTATATATATATATATGAGTTTGGGGATAAGCACCTGTGCAGCATGTCTGAATGTCTAATAGTTATCTGGGAACACCTGTGGAGTCGTGTATAGATTTTAGATTATTGCTTTAGAAAGCATTCTGCAATAAGAAGAGATCCCTGTCCCTCTTTAGAGAGAAGTGGCAGTTGCTAGAAATTGTCAACTCTAAACTTGATTCAGAAATTGTCAACTCTACACATACATCAGTGCTTTTGTATGATGTTGGGGAAAACCGATGTGAAGATGTTCAGCTCAACAAAGAGGACGTGAATCGTTGTAATTGCTAGCAGTGGGAACTTAAAACTTCTATTTAGCAAAACTTATTTCATTGTTGATAGATTCTGTTGATATATGGGAGTTGTTTGCTAGTATACTTCATTTCTGTTTCGTTTTGAAGTTTCTTACCGTTTAGACTTTGGGCAATGTGTATAGAATTAAATTAGAAGTCATTTTGTACTGAATTCAGACAAAAGTAAGAGGTTCTAGGCGTTTTTGGTAATGATCAAGTTTGGAAAGGTAAAAGAGTGAGGATAGGATCAACTATTTGGCTCTGGAGTTTCTTAACTCGGGATGAAACGTACAGAGTTCAGTTGCATTGGTAGAGAAACTGCAAATAAACTGTGCCGGTTTATTCAAAGCGTGTGTCATTCTTATTCTAGCATTCAGCATGACCCTTGTATCTCTGGAATAGATTCTCGTTTAGCTTCAAAGTGTCCCTTGTATCTCTGGAATAGGCTTTTACAATCTCCTCAAACTTGGCTTTCCTTTTCATCTAACCTTCTTGCACTCACCTTGTGTTTGCAGACTAGTGTGCGTCTGTTCTATCTTGAGCAGAAATATGAGCATCTGAAGAGAATCCATTCAAGTATATTACATTTTTGTGCAGACGCATTTGTACTCAGTTATTGGAACAATACTTCCCATCTTGAGTAGCTTAGAGGTCGCTGACATTCTAATTTTCTGTATAAAAATAAAACTATGAATGGAGGATTTCAAATTTAGAAGAAAATAAAACAAATTCGAAAGTTTATGAGTAAAGTGAAAATTTAACAGCAGCAGATTTAAAGAGTTAAGTTTGATACCGATTTTAACAAATTTGTTTTTGTTTACCCATGTTTCGCATTCTTTGATGGGACTCTGCGAGTAGAAGTCTAGTGTAACTTGTTGCTTCAGATCGACCTGTTATTAATATAGTTATCTGGTTCAGCAGTTGTTCTTTGGCCAAAATTTCTTCAGATCTGAATCATGTTCAAAGATATTAATCCATTGTGTATATGGATATTTGGTTTCTCTAATCTAATGTATGGGTGTTGTAGAACAACAGTATACGTCTCTACTTGTGTTGCTTGGTTTATGTTACAGACCTGTCCACAAACAATACCCTTGATGCACACACAGCTGGGTTGTCACTTCTAAGCTTCAAACGCTTGAAAGGGTTTCGAAACCTCAAATGCATTTGCCTCCACTCCACCTTAAAGTCGATGATTATGATAATATACAAGTATGTGTCATTTGGAAACTCCAAATTGATGTTATTAAAAGCGTTTGGGTATGTGTATCAGTGTATGTGTTCCCTAAACAGAAAAACAAACAGCTTTTGGGAGAAGACGCTGAGAAGCAATCAGAATGCTTGTTTTATGTTTGTAAGGGATTGAATCCGAGTCGTCAATTCGAATGTGTGCAAATACAGAACCAACAATGTTGAAACCACATGAATCATCAACTTCATGGTATTGTAACGCCCACTAATCCATGTAGTATAAAGCGCCCAAAGAGAGAAGGAAAAATCATATGAAGCAAAGGACAAGAAATATAAACTGGAAAACGTCTAGTGATTTTATAGAGCCAACTCAGCTAAGAAGAATATAAAACGTTAACATAATCTCAGTTTGCTAGATGGAGGTAGTGTTGAATCAATGAATCGAAGGCTTCCAAACTTATCAATCACACACATTCCACGTTGTGGATACAACTAGTTTCCCCACATAAGACATCATTGCCTTCATTGGTCGCCATCCTCTTCACTCATGAATCCAAAATTCTTTTCCATTACCAAGAGTCATTGAAGATTACAGTAATGTTTACTCCGAAAAAAAGTTATTAAAAACAAAAATATTATAGTAATGCAAAATAAGTTGAGTGAATGAATGCACAACCAATCATCGTTCACTTCATTCACTATCTCAAAATACTTCAGAGCCTCATGAAACCTTAAATTTTACAGGTAAGTCTCATTAGGATGCCGTAGCTCATTAGATCAGCACCAAGATATGTCTTCTTCGTAATACACTATGTATAAAATCATTTTGTACATATATTTACACTCATTACTATTATGCAAAACTGGCACACAAGAATAAAACAAAAATTTCCTACCTAGTACGGAACAAGATCAACAGAACTGGACAACAGTGCTACGCTACAGTCCCAAATTTCACACGGAAGCTGGATACTTCTTTTCTGTTGTTACACTCTTCAATCATGGTAATCAACTGTGGTGCTTCAAGCATATACAGATCCCAATTTGTCGGTAATGGCAAATATCATATCACAGGGCCTTGGACCATGGAAGCAGCATCTGCGTAATACTTGTTGTAGTTCAGGTATTCCCAGAAGTGAGAGAGTCCAAACTCACCATGTTTAGGTGATTTGAGGTAACAGAAGTGCAATTCTTTCATATTCTTGTCAAAAGTTTGCTTTATGGATATAACCTGCAAAATAGAAGCGCAAACAAATTATTAAAGAGTTATTTACCCATCATGACTCGAGTGTTTCTGAAAATCATACCGTACTTTCCCTGGTAGGCACAAGAAGATAAATAGTTGCAGGCAAGTAAAAACACCCTAAATGGTGCATTATACCATGTTGTGTACCATTCTAAACTGATTTCTGATAATGATGAGATCACCATCCTGAAGGAGATCGACAAGATCAATTTTATTTTATTAAATGGAACACAATTCCTGATCAGCGATTCACCGGAATCACTACAGCCGACCCCATACTCTATATACTATTGCTACAGAACCACTCTATACTGAAAATTAAGCAACGCCGCATCCCACAACCTCCACTTTATATCTCTACTCCATGCTTAATCAACATAAACCTGCCTGACCCCTACATGGACCACTGGAGCACCATTAATGAATTTAATTTTCGATATCAATAGTACTTAATCAACCGAACAACCTGACATGTCAAGTCACATTCTAATCTGACCTCCCTGGCCATTACTTTAATAAATGGGCTTCACACACCTAACTGGGTTTGGACTTGTAGCCATTTGCATTTTCTGAGAAGGAATCAGGCTAAAGGTTGTCACAATAGTGGTGATTTTTGGTGACTCATTCCTTTGAATTAAAGACATATTGATGTAAACTCAATGACTCAAGAGGTTTCCCTTTCTTAGAAACAGGCAAAAATTAAGTATGGAATGGGCTGGAATTATGAGATTCAAGGAATACTCCTCACAAACACAAGGTCGGCCAAATAGTATCGACACATGTTTGGCTATGATATAAATGAACTGCGATTGGCATTCTACGTTTCAGGGAAAGCTAAAAATGGATCTAACACCATTGCAAACCAAAGTATCCTAACATAGCAACACTGCAGCACTTTGTCTTCTCCATCATTTTTACTATATATGACAATGCTAGTTCAACTAGAATTGATTCTTGGTAAGTAACCTTATATATCCCTGCCCACATTTCTTTACAACTTTAATGATATGAGAATCACCTGGGATATATTGATTCCAGAAAGTCTTGAAATTAGATTCTCTTGGTCTGTTCCAGCATTCCATACTCCCCCAGTAAGACAAGACCTGAAGTCTAGAGCACACTGCAGAATGCTCTCAATGATGCAAGCTATAGGCCTTGTTTCATCGGAGAGGAAACATCTGCAAAGGTTCAATTTACATTTAATAGACAAACAAGGGGAACAATACCAAAAGAAACCGCAGATACTATGAACCAGCCTAACCAATAAGTCCAACCCATCGATTCATTCGTACTGAATTAGCTATATGGTACAGTCAGGCAGTGAATTCCAGTACAAAAGATATTATCCGGTCCTACTTTCATGAAAAACACAAGATACTACATGTTCATATACTACATAATTATGCGTAGAGGTATCATGTTCATATACTACATCTTTTATTAGTTCGTAACAGCACTAATGCGCGTCCTTTTAATATCCTATCCACACTTACACAACCACATCCCAAAATTTCACAGCTTTCATGGACTATTTTCCCGGCCAACAGGACTATGTAGCAATCACAACCTCTCCTGTTACCTTTCTTCTACATTGATTCAAGCAATATATAAGGTATTTACTATGAGTGAACAAAGTATTGAAACTTGTGTTATTAAGAACGTAAACATTTCAATTGACATGGATTGCATGTGAAAAGTGAGCAACACTATTACATGATGTCAGGGGACTTACATGTGAAGTGAATCTGAGAGATATGCCATGTGCACAGATTGAAGATCCATCATATCATTGACCTACATTTAAGACAGATTTTATAACCATGTGAAGTCATATGTCCGTAAAATTCTGTCTGAAAAAGCATAACAAAATCAATTAAAGTGACATTACAAATTACAGATGTCTTGTGACATTTCATCTTTCTGAAGATACCACACTAATTGAATAATTGTATATACTTAGTGAAGAATATAAATAAAAAAAGTTCATAACATTACCAGGGTGAAATATACAGTTCTATCCAACATAGAGTAATTAAATTAATTTCATATATGAATACCAGCCAAAATGATTCTTTGTTTAAATGTTTTTTTTTTTTTAACTTTGATCAGTTTAGAATAAAATATAGGAAAAAATTCACACACAGTACCTGAACTTAGGTGGTCAGGTCAGTTTGATACCTCAACTTTTTTTCGTACGATAAACATACTCCAACTTATTTATCCGTACCAAATGTGTACCCACGTCACTGTTTTGATGACGTGGCACCTCTGTTTTTGTATCAAACTGACCTGACCACCTAAGTTTAGGTATCAAACTGACCTGACCACCTAAGTTCAGGTATCAAACTGACCTGACCACCTAAGGCCACGTCATCAAAACAGTGACGTGGGTACACATTCGGTACGGATAAATAAGTTGGAGTATGTTTATCGTACGAAAAAAAGTTGAGGTATCAAACTGACCTGACCACCTAAGTTCAGGTACTGTGTGTGAAATTTTTCCTAAAATATATGGTCTTTAACCGTCTCGAAAGGAAAAGATGAAATAGCAAAACACTAGAAGACATTGTTATCCAACATGCATTTTTATTGATGTTCATAAGTTTACTTGCTATACTGCAACAATTTCATTTTCTTTATATTAACTCACAGTTGACTTGAAGGAGAAAATTTAATGTTCCTTCAACTTATATAATATCTATCTCTGCTGTCAAATGCAGAGTAGGAAAATATGAAACAACTTGTTTTAGATATTCATTGCATGCCCATTCAAAGAAACAAAATTATTCGATAAAATATGAAATCAAGACGTAAAATGAATTATGTCATTCACATTAACCTTTCGTAGAATAATTTGAACATCAGTTTCAGGTTCAAATTACGAATACATACTAGAACAAGGTAACAGGCTGCAAACCTTATGCTTAAGTGAGTATAGAAACCTGCACCATGATACATGTGATAGCTGTGACTCCACATATTGCTGTAATGTAGATACAAAGTGATTGACCTGATGCCTGGAGATGGATCAGAGAGACGGTGACTGAATACAATTTTCAATTAGTTATCTTCAAGCTAGTAGTTGATCAAATTAAAAACTCTTGTGAGGAAGTCAGACGGTTCAAAACATGGCAAGCGAAAATTTCTCTCTATTTATTTCATCAACCTTGGAAAGAAGTGTCAAATTCCCTGAAAATATGATATCAACTCTGGGTCATTTTATCATTTTTATCCCTTTCTCTTGTGCATTAACTTGGGTTCCCAAAAAAATTAGAAAAAATTACGACAGAAAAGCTTCTGTAAGGATCAGAAGCTTAACTGCACATGCCAAAGAAGGCAAAGCACAAAGAAGTCATTAGGAAACAACTTTCAAGCAACAAATAACATTGTTGAGACATTGGATGGAAGGACAGGAAACTATTTGATTATTAGCAAGAGGGTTAGGATTAAATGAGTTAAACTTTTCCCAGCTTCGTGGGTTCGGTTTCACTTTCAACGATTTTGCTTACTTGCTGGAAGTGGTGATTTTTTTTTTCTTATTATGAGTTTCGACCTTTGGTTATTTGGATTTATTGATGTGGAATGTTCATCCAATAGTCATACTTTATTTCTCCAATACATACAATATTTTTTCTCTCCAAAACCTAAGCAAATAAAAGACTGAATTTTACAAAGGTGCAAAACTAAATGACAGAGATGAATATGATATCTCTGTTTTTTTTTTTTGGTCGAACAATATGAAATCTCTAAAAATGCAAATGCAGATACGCTAGTTCAAATAACTACTATTAGAACAGCGAATGTGGAAAAGGAACAAATTTGCAAACTACCTCATTTTCACTATTGCATTAAAATGACTCACTTCCTTTTCATGTTCCTCAGAGTAGTTATTCCGACTAACCAAGTGGACCAGATCCTGCATCTTAAAAGAATATTTCAGTATTGTTTGTGTGACAAATAGGAAAAAGTCAGTCAAATATACTTCCATGATGCAAATGCAAAACCCAAATTTTCCCTGTTTGAAGGATTCATGCAGTCTTGAACTGAAGACCCAGAAAACTATATTAAAGGTATCTAAAAAGCAGTATACCAGAAAAGAAAATCCACACCTTCAATTGGCACCACACGTCAGTCAATGAAAACAGAGCAAGTTTCACTTGTATCAAGAAACTGAATATCTCGGCATATATTTTCAATGCATAAGGAGTCAAAACAATGCTGATGGGCCAATCCACCCGATATCCTAAACCAAGAAAGTTGAAGGAATGAACTCCTGCATCATTGACACAATAATTACATGAGATAATAGAGAGAGCTCAACACAAAAGCAAAGTTAGAGAGATAACAGAAGCATGCCAAGTAGATGTTAAAAGTAATGTGAGTGCAGGCACTAAAAGCTTGTTTGAACAACAATATATTAAGGTGCCAAAAGCTGATTAACGAAGGTATGTAATAATGTACCATTAGCAGATGCTGAAAAGGGCACTGCATCATGTCCTTTCAGGTACACAAATAACCTGTCTTTATTATGATCACGTTCACATGATGACCTCTGAACTGATGACTCAAGAAAACTTTGAATTTCAGAAAGTCTATGATCTGCCTGTGTAATACTCCATTTCTGTAGTCCAGAATAAATATGGAATCAGATGGGACTGAGGAATCATATAACAGTATTTCATAATGACAGGAAGCAATTATTACATGATGCCAAAGGGACATGATAAACAAATCTGCCCAGTCAGCTAATTCCATGAAGTGGTATCGTCGTAGAGCCAGCAAATGTTCTTGCAAATCAAATCCTTCTTCCAGCAACTTAATAGTTAACTTGCTTACATACTTATATCTAGCATGTTGAAGGATAACACCTCACTCCAATTCAAAATTTTGACAATAGGAAAAAGAATAGCATTCCCAGTCAATGACTCAATATCATACTGTGAACGAAAATATAGAATTTAAACATCTATCCTTCTTCATGTAATGACAAACTTTTAAGTTTTTATATTCAAATGGCTGACAATCATTAAAGGGTAGCAGTAGATTTTCTATTACAATGCTCAAAACCATAACATGAATTTTGGTGTAACATAAAAAATTGTTAGAGTAGATGTCTAAAGAGAATAGAGACACAAAAGAAGGATAGGCAGACTCATAACCTTCAAACGATTAATAAAATATAAAGCACCAATACAACAAACTGATGGTCTTAGAATTGGGTTTATGACTCAGATGTTTCTTCTAATATACTAATATATACAAAACAATGGCGGACACATAAGCTTCATTGAGAAAAGAACAGTGAACTTGGTAAAGACACCTTGAGGAAATCAATTAAATCCTATATGCAACAATGGTTGCAATGGCTACGGGTTACCAAACCATGTATAGAAAAGTTTATCCTCTGCATGAAACACAAACTCGACAACAACAAAAAAAAAGCATAAAGCATTTAAGGATACTGGAGCATGATTTCCTGGAGAAGGCATTTGTCAATAATAAAATCAAGTGGTATGTCAAAAAGGGCCGTCAAGCTTTCTCTGTTATCTTCAACTCTATTAACGACAGTGTCACTAAATCTACCAAGCAAACTCTCCCAACAACTACCACCAGAAACATTTTCTACGGTAGAACCTTCTTTGGTGAGGGCCCTTGAATCTAAAGATGGAAGCAAGTCAGATACAATTGTTCTTTCAATCAGAACATCATCGCCAGCAGAACATTTTTTCACATGGTGATCACTTCTAACACTGGTAGTAGAGGCACTAGAGTCCATGAGCCCTACAGGAAACACCTTACAAGGATCTTTTATGTGAGAGAAATCAAAGTAAGCCAAAGAATCCTCAAGGTCTGATTTGCAACTCTCTCCAGGCCCAGATGTTAGGTGAAGAAAATATTTTTTTGTCAACATTGGGTTCATGCTGAGAAATTTGTTATGGTAATTAACCTTCAACTGTCGCGATGCAAATGTATCAGTTGTATAACTGGCCTTCTGAGGTCCAACGTTGCCAAAGGCTTCTTCTATTGAAACATTACTATCCATGATTCTTTTTCTAAAATATGATGAACCTTCCTTTAAGGCTCCCATTATCCTTCCATTGACCTTTGAGGCAATGTCTGTCGGTCGTGACTTTAGACCTTCTTTGTACTCTAAATCCATGACAGACTGTTTCTCAAAATAATCTCTTTCCAGCCGGTCCTTATCACTGAGACGATCTGAAAATTGAACATTCAATATCTGACTACTAAATATTCTACTATTCTCGTCTATAAGACATGAATCTGCACATCCATTGGGAGTTTTCAAAGTGTCAACTGGTTCACTCATTGAGAAGCTTAAAGCAGATAAATACTTTTGTTCTTCCCCTACAATGTGATTAGGAAACTCGGTCATCTGCTCAAATGCGTTTTCCTCTTCAGATATAGTGGAGCTTGAACATTCAGATGACTCGTATGCATCTGCACATACACTGTCTCTTGAACTTAACTCATCCAAATCCAGATCATCAGCCACCCTGATAATTGAAGAAATTTAACCTTTTTGTTGGAAATACGATAAGATTTGGAGAAAATGAAAGAACTAGATGCAGGATAAATGAAGAAATATTGCCTAACCTAACCTCTTCAGATGTTACATGGTATAAATAACACAATACATGCAGATGTGCCACACACGTGCAGCCAGCACAGACATGCATGCAAGTGTCCTCACACAAATACAAATTCCCACAGAGGGGAGAGAGAGAGAGAGAGAGAGAGAGAGAGAGAGAGAGAGATTACACATTTAACTCCTTGTCATCATCTGTTGAAGGAGCAATAAAACAGTCATCCAATGGGGCTAAAACTGCGATGGTTGAACTCCTTCCACTATGATCCAAGAGAACAGGCAGTGTCTCCTGTGGAACTACCTACAAAATGAAAATTATGCATACCATCAAAAGAATTTTTTTTATAAAAAAAACAACAGGATGACAGACACAAGTACAGAAACAAAATCGTATGAAAAATGATAAGACATGAAGCATATGTCTCAAAAGAGGGATATCTTATAATGAACTCTGAAATTTCTAAATCCTTCAAGAGTATTCTTGTGACTAGTATGGACAAAAAAAAAAAGTTCGCTTCAAAAGACCAGTCATGTCTGCTTAAAAAACATGAATGTTTTTGCATTTTGCTTCATACATGCATACATACATAAGATCTGATATTTTATAACAGAAAATAGAGGTTGAACCTCAGAGTCTTAGGTTGCTGCAAACCACCACCATACCATTTCATACATATCAGCGTACCAATGTCTGGAAATTACATTATATTATTATTAGTCCCACCCATGACTCTATGCAAAGTGGCGTGATCATTATCAAAATTATCACAACAAGTATCACATTGTAACAACCTTAGTAATTCAGAGGAATGATCTAGGTAACTGTGAAAGGTACTAGCATATGGTACAGACTACAGATCTACAATAATAATGTAAATATGTTGGCCTTGAAACAGAAAATTTTGCCATTTGCACTGCATGCTTCAAACAAATAACCACAGATAAAAAAAATTAAAAAAAAAAAAAAAACTATATACAAGCAAGGAGACTTGCAATTGGTTATATGTGACAACGGTAGTAACTCAGAAAAAAAAAATCAAGGGAACTATAAAAGGTGGATATTAGGTACAGACGGACAATAATAGGTCTGCAACTAGAAATATTGACATTTGCAGATAAAAAAAAAGCATATACTATGAAAGGAGACTTGTAATTGCATTTCACTTTTCCTTAACATTGGAGAAAACACTAATTCAATCTGAAGAAACTAAACTATCAAAACAAAGTACCTGTTGAAATCTGAACTCTAATTCTGTCAAAAGATTCTGGAGTCTGTCTTGCATGTTTTTGTAGTAGCGTTCCCTTGAAACTAGCATGGCCTCTATATTTCCTTTGCTGAACGTCAATGGAGATGCATAAGATGGATAATTGCTTGAAAACCCATTCCAGCAAGGAAGAAAACTCTCATAAGTATGGTTTTTAGGGGCACTGAAAGTACACAATTGAAGCAATTTCACTAGAACTTGCAGCTGCTGGCCAGCTCTGAATAGTGGAATGAAGAATTCCTTCAAAAAACAAGGAACAGGAACTCCATCTCGTTCCTGAGATACGAATACCATCAGAATTTTAGGAAGATGACAATGCCTAATTGACTGAACACAGTATGTAATTCCCATGTTCCAAAAGTTACAAGATAATTAACATTACCCTAATAGTCGCCAATGGGAAGTCAATAGAGATACCGGCTTCAACATATGGATTAGGAGAGTGAACACATTCCACGAAAAACTCCTCATAAGGATCGCTAATCTCAGCTTTGAATATCCATGATCTTATAAATCCAAAGTATGGTTCACATGTACGAAGAAAAAGAAACTTTAGTACAGGACGATGAGGAGGATCAGCAACCTAAACAAACAAAAAATTATATAAATACGTCGGTGATAACACTAGCAAAATCGAATTTCTATGTTTGAAGCCAAATTTAAGTTCAGAAAAGATGCCACAACAACCAATGAGACAATTAAAACATGTGATAACAAAAAGGTGGAGTAAACAAAGTATCAAGCTAACCTGTAACTGAGTATACAGATATGTGAGTAAGTCACCCCCTCTGTAGAAATTACAAAACTCAGATTTGGCTTCGGCAAGCAACTCATCAAAAGAAGACACCGAGAAGCAATCACGAAACCGATACAAGTTGCACATGTTTGCAAGGGACTCGATCTGAGTCCTCAACTCCTGAGTGTGCAAATACAGCTCCAACAAAGTAAGTTCAGAATGCACCACACTGTTGAGACTCCCCACGTCAGAAAGCACCACGCCGCGCCTCAAACTCACAGAAGCATACAAGGTATCCAGAGCACACATGTAACCCTCCACAACCTTCCCCACCGCAACCGCAAAAGCCTGATTAACAAGGCTATACGGAGCGCACTGTTTTGCCTCATTTCTACTTTCGACATTGAAATTTGTAAAGTAATCCATAAATTTTCGGAGAAGAAAGACCAGGAAACCTGAGCAGCCTATGGAGTTGAGAATATTCCCCAAAGCATGAGTACTCGAAGACCTACTCCACAGACTCGGGACCTGATGGAAGGTCCGGTCCGCCGCGTCGGAGCGAAACGCAGCCGAAAGCTTCTGGACACTAACAAGCGACGCTTCAAGTCCTTGCAGTGCGTTCATCGCCAACCGCACCAGACTCGCCTCCTGAAATTCGTCAAATTAATGAGTTCCTGGATCGAATTGAAACCCTAGATTGAGAGAAAGAGGGACTTACGGAGACGGAGGAGGCGTGGCGGAGGGAGAGAGGCTTGAATGACGGGAGATGGTAATGGCCGCTTTCGGAAGGGATGGACTCCCATGTGGATGGAGGAAGCAAAGGATCTTCGAGCTTCAGATTGTGGATCAATGAGGATGCGAAATCTGTGTCCAGAGCCATCTCGAGTAGAGTGGAGTGGGGTAGAGAGAGTACCGAATCACCCCGCCCAAGTATTTATACAGGAAAATAGTTTTGAATTTTAAATATCGACCATGCGGTTCCTAAGTTTTGAAAAAAATGCATATATATTCTCCTGATGTAAAGAGATGACAATATTCCCATAAATTATATTTACCTTCATGTTTTTTACACTCCTTGAAATCTCTCGAGCTAAATATGGTTAACCACACTCGGAAATTTCATAAGAAAACACTTATTAATTTTCGAGAATTTTTCTTGTTCAATTTGAGATCCCAACATTAAAGTACATGCCGTCACCAGTTTGAGGATAATTTTAGATTAATTTTCAAACACTCAAGCTATTTTCTTAAAATTTTAAAATTTTACTGGAATTAAGTTCATTTCAGGTATTGAAAATGTCTTCGTAATCTTAGTCGTCCAATCAACTGAAGATTAAATCCAGACCACCCATTTTCTTTTAAATGAGGCGCGGGTCAACTCGAGGTCACACCCTCGTCCTTAACCTTAAACCCTCACTCTCTCTTCTCCAACTGCACCTCTGACATAGCTCTGCCATCCGGCCACACTAGGCCTGTAAAATGGGCAGGGTAAGGCAGGCCCGGCCTTAAGTTATGATGATTCACATACTACCCGGCCCAAAGCTTTTTTAGCCCTATGTGTTAAATGGGCAAGGCCCTATCACAGTATGTGAAGCCCAGGCGCGGTCTTTAGGCGGACAAAGTTCGGGTTTAGAAAGTCCGCCCATAACCCGCCTTACATTTGCCCCTTAATTTGTGAATAATGAAATGATTTTAACCTCCATTAAAAAATGTATGATTGAGTTAGAAGTTGATCCCATGTTCTTAGGAATATAAGAATATTACATTTGCCAATTGAACTAAAGGAATTTTTTTATTTTATTGATCAATAATAAATTAAGGGGAGTAAAATTTGCACTCCCCAAATTGTAAAGTTTAAACCACACTCCCAATCCATTTTTTAAATTTTTTTCTCATTCTTAAGACTATGTGTTTTCCCAATATTATCCTTGTACTATCTTTGGATTTAAGCCAGTTGACCCGTAGAGTTCCTTCTGCTATTTCCCACTGTTCTTGAGGTCTACTCCCGGCTTAAGAAATACAACTGCTTCCTAGAATAGGATACAATATAAGATTGCATTTGAAATCATATTAAATTGGATAAGGACGCTGTAACCTTACACTTCGTTTGTTATAATGGGAATGGAATATATCTTTTTCCTGGAAACCATTAATGATTTTGAATTGGAGGAATATTAGATTGTTTGGGGTTTTTTCAATGCCATCAATGAGAAGATCAATTGAATTGTATTTGGGGGAGGGTGCATCGCAAACTCATAAATGAATTCTACAGTAACATAATACAGTTTCGCATTGGTGGCTGGAGAAGAACACAGATGCAAGGAGAGGAAGAACACAGATGCAATGGAGGTCGGAGATGGCCAACTATTGCTTGGATGTTACTGGAAATTAACCGGGGATTCTCAAATTTCACGACCAAATAGGAACCACCAATTAATGAGAGAAGTAAGTAGAGACTAGTTCCTACATGGAGGAAGACAGAGAAGGGGCAAAGTAAGAAATATGTTCAAGTATATATATGCTATAAAGTATATATATGCAAGCAACTATTAATCTCAAGCACGTGTAAATAATGTGAAATATTTTCTTTTCTTCTCTTGCTTTCATTGTAAAAATACATGACATCTTCTATCCAGTCATAACAACACATGTCTGTTCCAAGATATCTTCATTTGTTGGGTCTACAATGACAAGAAGACAACACGAAAAACTAAAAAAAACGTGTGGAGGAGCGCAATCAACATCAAGAGAACTAATCTATATCGGCATTAATATAACTTAAAGTAGGGGTGGGTTCGGTACAATACCAATTCATTTTTGCCTCTACCATCTACCAACCAACTGTAATTGGTAATGAGAAAATTTGTACCATTACCAACCACCGAAGCCCATATACCAACTCTTCGGTATACCAATACTTTCGGTTGGTTCGGTTGGTAATGGGCCTCTACCAACATATAATATCGGCCCAATTAAGTCTAAGGCCTAGCCCAATACATAATTGTATTCATCTCTTTCTAAAAGCTGAAAGTTCATCAATCATCATACAAGAATAACAAGATACGTACAACAATGAGGTGGAACCATACAAATGCGATAACAATTAACAAAGTATTGTCCAACACCATAACATGAACAAATTAACAAATTAACAAATCGAGCTGGAGCTTGTGCCATTCCTTCCTGCCTCACAACCTTGATTGAAAGAATTTTCTGACATGAACCAAAATTGAGCTATATCAAAAGAAGAGCAAAGCTGCTACAGAGATGCAGTAGGAAGAAAAATAAAAGTAGGCACCATGATTCAGCTATCTCAAACATTTTCATCTATCTATAACATTTTCATCAACTCCTATCTCAAACATTTTCATCTATCTATAGATAGAACATCACGACAATGAACAGGTATTCCTACAATCCATCAGTACAAGTAGGCACCATGATTCAGCTACAAGAAAACTTACCTCCTGAACCTATATGACCAGCAATTACAATACTACACTCGCAGAAAGCAAGATTATGTGGTCTTTTAGCTCCCACTGCCACATATCACTATAAACACAGCCCATCCTCTCTGCACTCCCTTCCGCTTAATCGATACACATTGCAACTATGGCCCTCAAATCATCGTATACTACATATCACTATAAACACATCTCAACCTCTCTGCAACTCCCTTCTGCTTAATCGATACACATTGCAACTATGCCCTCAATTCATCCTATACAACAGCAATTGCTCTCACACTCATTAAAGCATAAATCACTCTATCCTCTAATCACTCCCCTAATTCACAATCAATTTTCTTTAATTTATTTTCAAAATTACCAATGCAAACAAACAATTATTGTAAAAAGCATAAGAGCTAAACACTTATCAAAATCTCAAAATGTAATAAAACAGTGAATTGCACAGTAAGAGTGTAAGACAAAGAATTAGGCTGCCAAATTAAGACAAAGCAATTCTACCAACAAGTATCCAATACAGCATTACAGAAATCTCAAGGAAAAAAAGATATTATGCATATTGACTGACCCTGCTCAACTCAACAGATCATCAGTTCATCACCACTCAACTTTCAAAATACTATTTGCTAAGTGCAAATTAGATTATGTATATAGTTCAACATTATGTATATAAATTCAGTAATAATATAAATTTTAAAAGCATAAAGCTGAAAGCTTACCCTGCTCAATTGCCTCCAACTCCAAGTAGATCTTTAAGTCATCTTCCGTAGTAGTATCGTACAAGCTAAAGTTTGGGGTTTCAGCCCTTAACCAATCTGCAGAGCAAACAAGAGCCTCGACTGTTCTCGGTGTCAATGAAGCTCTAAAAGGATCTACAACTCTTGACCCTAAACTGAAAGCATTCTCAGAAGCTACTGTTGAGCAAGGAACAGCAAGGATATCCTTTGCTAGTTTTGATAAAACTGGATATACAGATTCATTACCCTTCCACCACTTAGCAATGTCAAAATTTTTAGCAGTAAGGCTGACATACCTATCCGACAAATACTGATCAACTTCATTCCGAATGCATTGTGATTGTGCAGACATCCTCTCCCTTGCTATTTCCCTACTGATTTCATCAAGCCCTTCTAATTCATCCCCATCCAATCCCACCTCTTCTTCAGCAAACAGCTCAGCTTGATCGACTCCCACATCTCTTTTATATTCTTCATACATCCTCATCAATATTCTTTTCAAGTTCTCTTCTATCGTCTGAATTGTCGCGTAGCTTGCATTAACCTTTTTCAAACCTACCTTTGCCCACTGCAACTTGTATCTAGGGTCAAGGACATTCGCTATCATGATGATCTTGTTAATTGACTCGAAACTTCCCCAATACTTGTTGAACTTGGTCTTCATTGAAGTTGCAACCCTCCTCAAAACATCATCCTCCGAAAGCATAGCTTTGTCAATCTCAGTTTGCAGTGTGATCATTTCAACAAACAATAGGTTTGCAGTGACGCTCTTCCATGCACTAAGTTTCATGGTAGCTTCATAAAATTTTTTCAGAAAGATACAAAAGGCTTCTGCATTCCTCCAATCATCATAACACGGAGGTCCGACCCTTTTCTTTCCAGCTTTGTCTTTCTCTTCAAAATAACTCTTGAATGCAGAGTCCTCTTCAGCCATTCTGTTAAAAGTTGCCTCATAGATCAGTGCAGCTTCAAGCATAAGAAACGTGTTATTCCATCTTGTAATGACATCTAATGGAACATTGGCGTTTGCCTTGCATTGTTCCAAAATAGCAAACTCCCTGAACTTGTCAAGTCTTTGAGATGAAGATCTAACATACTTAGCACAATTCCATATGGCTGCAATTCCATCCTCTATCTCCTTTAGACCATCCTTCACTATCAAATTGACAATGTGGCATGCACATCGATTGTGCAGAAAGTCTCCATTGAACATCAAAGTTTTGTAAATTGCAAACCTTCTTTTCATGTAAGCCACAGCCACATCATTGGCACTAGCATTGTCCACAGTTATTGTAAACACTTTGTTGATCTCCCACTGCCTCAAACATTGCTCTATCGTCCTACCAATATCATCCCCTTTGTGACTAGTGATATTACAGAAATTAATAATCCTTTTGTGAAGCTTCCAATCGACATCCATAAAATGCACAGTCAAAACCATATAGTTTATGTTTTGAATTGATGTCCAAGTATCAGTAGTGATAGAAACCCTTGTCTGACTCTCCTTCAGTTGACTCAATAGAATAACCTTCTCCAAGTTGTACTTGTCTAGCACACCCTTTGCAACTTGCTTCCTGTCCATGGGTTTCCAATTAGGCTCTAACTCTTTACAGAAAGCCAGGAATCCTTCTTTCTCCACAAACCGAAACGGGAGTTCATCCTTGATTATCATTTCAATGCATCTATCATCACATCTCTTCTTATTATACTTGTGGTATCCACTGCCTCCACTAACATTACTCCCACTCAACTTTGATTGCTTCGGATCCCTGTTTTCATACATCGGGTGAGAAGTGCACTTCTTGGCATGGTTCCACATCGAGCTAGTCCCATTCTTTGATACCTCACACAACACTTTATCACTACAATGGTTACAGGTGCACCATTTTGGATCCAAGGTTTCTGTTCCTGGGAGCTTGCACCTCGTAAAATGATTCCAAAGAGGGCTTTTGTTCGCAGGTTCCTTCCTTTTCTTGCCAAAAAATTGTGTAGAAGTTGCTGGAGCACAAAATGCAGGTGATGGAGGTGCAGCTGGTGGTGAATGTTGCCCTGACACGGGTGCAATTGTCTCTGCATTTGCAACAGATCGACTTGATGAGGTCGAAACGCTGGCTTGACTCATACCCCTCGACGATTGATGATTGTACCTGAAACAGAATTGAGGATTAATGATTGAGGAAAGGATGTTAACAGAATTGCTCGCCACCCGCATTAACCAGGAGGACGTTAGAAACGGTAGCACATACATTCATACAGTAATGCCCAAAATATGTCCAATCGCTACATTCGAACAGCAAACAACAAATTCAGGGTCCAATCGCATCATCCTTATTGGCTGAATCTAAAATCAAACCTCAAAAACCACTTTACCTGGGACTTGACATGGAGAAGCCGAGAGAAGATAATGAATCACAACAGGTAGGAGAAGACTTGGATATGCAGTGGAGAAGACTTGGATGGCGTCTCCGACGCCGACGCGAACTTGGAGAAAACTTGGAGAAGGTGAGGTCGGCTGGTGGAGAAGGCGAGGTCAACTGGTCGGATGGCGGGAGGCGGACGGCGAACGGCGAGGCCGTGTTTGGCCGAGTGATCAAAGTAGGGGAGGGTCGGAGGGAGGCGGAGGAGGACTGACCGACTGAGAGTCTGAGACTGAATCGAATGGAATTGGAATGTTAGTCAGTTTTTAGGGTAGGGTTGAATTTGAGGGCTGAGATTGTGTTTCAACATATCAACGGCCAAGATTAAATAATAAATTAAAAATAAATAATTAAAAATAAAATAGTTGGTTGGTACGGTATTACCGAGTTTTTCCAAAAAATTTACCATTGCCGTACCAACTTTACGAAGTCGGTTCGGTATTACCGTACCAACATTTCGGTAACCAATATAGTTGGTAACCAATTTAGTTGGTTCGGCTGGTAGCAATTGGTACGGTTTTGTTTGGCTCATTTTTGCCAGCCCTAACTTAAAGAGTTCCAGAAACATATACCCCTAAGAGAAATCATAACATAAAATAAAAAGTTTCACCTCCACAATTACATCAAGGCTCATTACTAAAATCCCAAAAAAAAAAAAAAATATATATATATATGTATATTGTTCAAGGAATGATAATTTCGTAATTTCCGTATTGTGTCTTGACCTAATTAGACTAGATATGTAGTATTTTTAGTAGATAAGGAATCCCTGATTATTCGGGATACTTGATGTAATGTCTATATAAACACCTCCTTATCAATCAATAAAACTACACTTTGCTTATCTATTGTTTCTCCTACAACACGTTATCAGCACGTGGCTCTATCCTTCGTCTAATAGCCCTGGAAAAAAAAAAAATTCAGAAACCCTAGGGTTCCAATCTGCAGAAAAATCCAAAAACCCAAAATTCTCTTTTCTGCCGGCAACCCCTTTGTCGGCAAAGAAGACCCCATCAGAAATTCTCTTCAGGTCAAAAAGTACTTCTGGCGACAATTTGTTCGTCGGAAAAGAAGGCAAAATTCCCCAGAAATAATTTCTACCGACAACAACTTCGTCGACAAAGATGTCATCCCAGAAATTAGTTTTTACTGACAACTTCTTTGTCGGAAAAAGAAAAGTAATTTTTTTTGTCAATGACATAGTTGTCGGCAAACTATGGAGAAACTCAGGGCACCCAGAAAATTTCTCTGGGCACCCAACCCCACCTCCATCTCCTCCGATCAAGCTTCTCTGTCCTGATCTAGAGCAGCTAGCCTGGATTGACGCTCGTTGCGCCTCCCTGAATCCAGCATAATCCCCAAGTCGACGTCGCCATAGCCCAGCGTCGCCCGAATCTAGCCTCCCCTTTGTTTGCTGAGCCGACGAGACTCCGTTTTGCCTCACGCTTTCCGGAAGCCGGCAATCCCCAACCCTCGGTTGCACGCTGAGGCCACCAGTGATCCCCAGATGACGACATCGAGTCCTCCGGAAACAGACGCTTCACGACGACCCGACCCGGATTCGCTTGGTCCGCCGCCGGACCTTGACTTAGCGATGACCCGACCCGGTTCAGCTCAACTGGATCTTTTGATCCGACCCAGACAAAACAGTAAATAGTTTTTACTCCAGATAAAAAGTTTTTACCCTACGGGTTAAAACTGTTACTGCAGTATTTCTTAATTAGTTTTACTGTCTGTATATGGTGAATATGACTAACCATATGTTTTTTCTTTTTCATGAAATTAATTGCACGACGCATCGCAATGGAATTAGGAGAATAATTCGTTGCACGTACATGGAAAAACATCTCAAATTTGCACAAGAATCATAACTGAGTCCTCAAGCGCAATTCATATTACAACGCAGTTCACTTAGTGAACAAGCAAGTAAGATTTTCTTAAAGTTCCTGCTTTATGCAATTTCAATTGTTGGGACTTTTGTTTTTTCCGGGACTTTCAAACTCCCTGCTACATCATCCCGATTCTTCTGCTTCTCGAGACGATACAAAGGGGCCCCACCCATCCCGGCGTATCACTGAGGAGTAACTGTGATGTTACCGTCCAAAGTTGTGTTTGTGGCTGTGATGTCACTGTGAACCACAACTCTTCGTGACTATTTTATCACAATTCCGACAGAATATTGTCGATGCTTGTGACGATCCTAAGGGAGTCACAAAGGGACAAACTCATGATGTGCGACGGAAATTGTCGCTGTAACATCAATATGTGACGAAAATTGTCACAATAAATATTGAATTGAGTTACCATAATCTTGGTCTCGACCTAAATTCAATATCTTCCCTCTTGTTCTTTTGACAAAAAGAAAAATTGACCGCAAAATGCTCCCAGAAAAAGAGGGGGAGGCTACGCCTCGAAACCCCCATGTCATAAAGAAAGAAAAAAGGGCCATTGAAAAAAAAAACAGTCATGTCATTGATATGGTTCTACATCGGTTCACTAATTACAAATAATGCAATCATATGGTTAATGTATACAAGAGATATATGGAAGAAGATGAGAATATATCCTCATGACTACGGATTTTAAAAGCAAAAATAATTTGCGATAAACATGAAGCATATGACTTCAATTTCATAGTCAAAGTGACTACAAATCTATTTATTTTGTGAAGGCATAGACATCACATGTGTGACTAATGTTACTTAGTCGATACACTCTTTAAGGTCAAGACCTCGATGTAACCGTTAACATTTAATCTTAATTCTCTCATATTGTTCAAGTAAATGAACGGACGAGAATTTTATGATGCATACATGGTTCGATCCCCTAAATAGTTATATGTGAATACAGTCAATCGCATTACACATTTACATGGCGTGTTGATAAGAGTTCACTAATCTAATTGGTGATGTTAACTCGAAAATCACATAGATAAACGAGCCTATGCTCGTCAAGAAACAAATATACATGCTTGCGTACATGCGCGAATACATGGGCATTACCCGACCCTCTCGGCAAAATTGGCAGCCTCTAGGCAGCCATTAGGCACCCTCGCAGCCTGCATTGCAGCGCCCCGCAGCCTGCCCTGCAACCTGCTCAGCAACCTCGCAGTCCTACACTGCCCTGCAACCTGCTCCGCAGTCTGCCTCGCAGCCCCACTACTTGACAGCCCCTGCAATTGGCCCGCCTAGCCTCGCCCCGGCCTCGGCCCCGGCGTTGGCCCACAGCCCTCTCGTCCCCATAAGTCCATGCACTCACCCCGACATGTCTTGGCTTCGGCCTAGGCATGCCTCCGGCCCTTTGCATGGCATCGGCCTCGTCAGGTCCTTATTTTATGCCTCGGTATGCTTTAGCTTCGACCTCGGCTAGCCATCGGCAACTCGCATGACCTCGACTCCAACATCAAGCCTCGGCCCCATAAGCCTTTGTCTTTGCCTCGACATGCCTTGGTTTCGGCCTTGGCGTGCCTTGACACTTCTTCGGCCTCGGCTCGCCTGTGCACTTCCTCGGCTTCGGCCTTAGCAAGCATTGCACCCGCTTATACATCACCCCGGCCTCTCTCTTACCTTGCTTCGGCTTGGCTTCCACTCTAGCTTGGCTTCAGCCTCGGATAGCTATCTCATGGCATCGGTCCTTGATACATAGTTTTTAGACATTTATGTCTATATAGTATCGAAGTTGGCTTATTTGGTTGTTTTCCGGCTCTATTTTTTAGAGTTAACGGATGTATTTACTACGCAATTAAGCATGCCTATGTTTTATCTTGTGATACTACACGCCATATAAAAAGGGACAACCTCATGATGTGCGACGGAAATTGTCGCTGTAACATCGATATGTGACGGAAATTGTCACAACAAATATTGAATTGAGTTACCATAATTTTGGTCTCGACCTAAATTCAATACCTTCCCTCTTGTTCTTTTGAGAAAAAAGAAAAATTGACCGCAAAATGCGCCCTAAAATGACATTGAAAATAAAAGTGACGAAATTTATGTCACATGCTCAGAAAAATAGGGGGAGGCTACACCTCGAAACCCCCATGTCATAAGAAAAAAAAAAGGCCATTGAAAAGAAAAAGAATCATGTCATTGATATGGTTCTATATCGGTTCACTAATTACAAATAATGCAATTATATGGTCAATATATACAAGAGATACATGAAAGAAGATGAGAGTATGCCCTCATGATTATCACCTTGAAACTCATTGTGAAAATTGAAAAGTTTTCTTGTGTATCGCTTCTAATGAATGCGCACAACTTATGAGTTAATATTGTGAATATATTTCACATACACTATGATTCAGATTATTTGAATCGGCGACTCATATAAACTCATCGTCCGGAATTTTGGACATGTTTTGATGATCCATATGTGAAAATTATATGGACATCCTTTCTTTTGAGCAAAGAAGCTATTGGGATCAAAGATTACCAAAAGAATATTTGGTAGCGTCATGAGCAATGCTCAACGCTTAAAGATGACATTAACATCACCCAAGTCTTCCTCCAAGCCAATGCAAGCACTAGTTATGCATTTAAAAGTGCATATGATCCCCTTATGATCCTTCATTAGCTATGCTCATTATTTCAAAGCCTAATCTTTAGCAAAGTTTTGGAGTAACGCCCTCCTACGCTAAAGACAATGATACATAAGATGATGGCTTTGATGCTTTCTCATAGTTCAATTTGTGACTCAATGATACTATGGTGATATACCTAATGGTTAAACTCAAGCCATAATATTTAGATGTTATGAAGCACCTTGACAATGATTGACAAGTTGAGAAAAACCTAGAAATCCCGGTTTTCCAACTTGCGGACTTGTCATTGGACGGACCGGTTCACCTACTTTTAAGCAGGTTCTTGAGATGAAATTTGGGCTACCGATTCCTAACATCCATGGCTAACTGCTCATAAAATTTTAGAGCCATTGGAAACCTGGAAAGTGGTGAACCACTCGACATAAACGTTCACTGATCTCCAGAGACTGTTTTGACCGGTTCGGTATGTTTCCGGCCTGTTTCGGCGATGAGATCGGTTGCGTTGGAATCCTAACACACGTGCCTACCTACTGTTAAAATTTGGTAGCATTTGATGTCCTAGAACTTAGTGAAACGTTTCAGGAAGCATACATGCATGTTACATTTTGTAACATAATGCATCTTGTTAACGTATAAGTGTTAACAATCAATATCCTTTATCGTCCACATACTTTATGTGTCATATTACGCCACCACAAGCACTTAATTATGGGTTATTTGATTATGAATATTGTCTTTGTATAAGACATAAGCTTCCACCTATAGTCTGCTATATAGAAACCTTAACAAGCGATCGCATTTATGTCACTTTTGATGAGCCAGTCCTCCCGTCGTTAGGGGGAGATAAGAACAAATATGTTCAAGTAGAACGACTTGAAATTGCCATGGTTTATCCCCACTGTGCCTCATCATGTTCTCTAAGTCCCATAAATCAAAGTGACGAGATTTGATATACATGCTGCAAAGAGCAAACTATTGGTTTTTCAAGGAAAAGATCGAAATAGTGCTCAAATATCAAACATGCCTGTAAGGATTGATGTCCGGATAAATGGACATGTCGTCACCCATAGATGGTGGCATGGTGACTCCACAAAAGTGGTAGATGGTGTCACTAGGCCGTGACTCTCAAAAGAAGTGTAGAGAGAGCACTTAGTTCGATATACACTCGCCGAATGCGAGTTTGGCACAACTTGGTCCTTGGATCAATGACAACTCATTTGTCTCATGGATTTACTGGATTATGGTCATCATTGGGGGACGCCTCAATAAAAAGCCAATTCATATGGAGATCTCTACAAATGCGAATTACACTAGTGTACATGAGGACGTGGTTTATGAGTTAGATATCGAACATACTCACTTCGTTGAAGCAAATACCAAAGTTGTGAATTGGCCTACACGGAAAGATATGCGATCCAGTTTAAAAAAAGAGATAGGTCCTTGGACGGGTGATGCCGACACCGCAAGTGTAAACCCTATCGATAATATTTGATGGAAAGCGTAGTGAGAAAAAGAGCCTAGACTCACCTTATGGCGCAAGGTCTCTCACAAACGCCTTGAAATCGATTACGATGACATATGCTCTAGTAATGGAGTCATATTATACTCCACTACCTTGTCAGTTAGGTAGTTCCGAAAAACTGAATATGCAGCTTGTTGAAGGTAGCCACAGAGGGGCTACCCAGGCCCACAGAGCCGCAGCCGCACCACCCGAGCCCGGTCCATGGCCCGGGGCAGGATCGTTAACACCCAGACCCGGGGCCCAGCAGCCTACCTTATGGCCAGGGGTCCGGGAGTTGGGGGCGCCAGCCTGCTGAACAGACCACCAAAGCTGCCTCAATGTATGAACATAAGGGGATCAGTCCCACATCGAAGAGTGAGACCAGACCTCACGCTTGACAACCTATATAAGGGCCTCAACTACCCTCAGTAATAGGTAACCAACTCTCTAACTACTTATTGTTCCCGCTTAAGTTATCCATTTATCCCAACGGTACTAACTTAGGCATCAGATAGGAGAAGACCGGCCCGCTCGCCCGGTATTCCCCTTAGTTAGCAAGACTTGCAGGAATGAATCACACCAAGATCCACCAGTCTATTTCAGGCCTACGGGTTACAACAGAAACAATTGGCGCCGTATGTGGGAAGATTTTACGAAAATTTGTGTTGCTCTACCGGAGGGTAGAGCCCGATCGATTCTTCGGAAGGCGATTTAAAATCAAGTTCACGTTCCGGACACCATGGGTAGAAAGAAGTTGAAAGCTGGCGCGGGAAGGCCGGAAGAGGTACGTCGGGCCCAAGACCTTAGAGCTGAGGTTGATGCGAGCTCTGTCCCGGCTCTCGATAGGGACAGAACCCTCGATCACCGGGGCTCAGATAACACCGCGGGCCCCGACCAACTCAATGAGGAGGAAGAGATGAAAAAAATGATGGAAGAAATCGCGCGATTGCGAGAAGGGGGCGATCGGGACCGACTAAGGGCGGATGCTCGGTACCAAAAGTTGGAAGTGGTGAACATTGCGCTATTGGCGGCCTTGGAGAAGGGGCAACGGCAGAACACCTCCCGGGCAGCGGACAGCCTACAGGGAGGAGAAAGATTGCGCATTTGCCAACATCACTCTTTCCGGAAGCTCTGAGGAATTTTAGGCCGGCTGAGCCCCCGCACCGGACGAACTTAGCACCGGGCAAGCAGGACAGCTCGACGGCGAGGGCGCTTCAGACGCTCTCCACCTCGGTGTCAGATATAAAGGCCCGGATGGAGGCCAGCCAGAGAAAAGCAGCCAGGCCACCAGCAAGTGCGTGCTTTAACGAACGGACGGGACCTTTCTCCAGCCAAGTGCTGGAACCCGGAAGAGCGAACGTGGGGAAGCCGTTAAAACTAACGTACGCCGGAACGGGATGCCCTTTCCAGCACCTGGACAGCTTTAAGTCACAAACGGACGCTAAGGGCTATTCTGATGCCATGTGCTGCAATATGTTCTAAGAAACGCTCTCAGGAGAGGCGTTGGGCTGGTTCTATGAGCTGCCGATGAACTCGGTAGAATCGTTCGAACGGCTAGCGGATAAGTTTGTCAGCCGATTCATCCTTTGAGCCAAAGGGGCCCAAACATCAACGGTCTTCTTCTATTGCATGCAGATAGACCACGAACCACTACGCGCGTTCGTTAACCGATGGCAAATCGCCACGGCCAGGGTCTGAAACCTCGATAAAAGGATCGCAGAGATGGCGTTCAAGCAAGGGTTAAGACCCAGAGAATTTTCTTACGCCGTACGAGTAAAAGAGCCGCGGGGGTACGACGAGCATGAGACGTACGGGAATCGGCTGCCCAAGCGAAGGTCGGACGACCTGTTACCAACCCACCGGGAAAACAAGACCTGGCGGCAAGACCGGGGCCGTAAGCCTACGACCGTCGGGAAAGCCGGAGTATGGGGCGATCAGCGACCCCGCCGAAGTGGCAAAGGGATCTCATGGAAGGGTGGAAGATCCACGCCTCTGCGCGCGGCACAGCCCTTGGCAGTAGCACCAACGAAGCAGCAACAGAAGCCCCTGGCTATAATGCCTGCGCGGCGACAAGAGTGGACCCTGGCCATCATGCCAGCGGGAAGGCCCGAGGGCCCAACCACACTGACGTCCTCCTATGAAAACATCTTCAATAAAAACAAAGGGGTCATTCCCCCGCCGGAGGCAAGAGCGCACCCGAAGGGAAACATCACCCGGAAGCAATCCGAGAAGTATTGCTCCTACCATGACGAGGCAACCCACCGGACTAACGTCTGCCTAGCCCTGAAATCGGCAGTGGACGACCGAATCCGGGCAGGTAATCTGCAAAGGCGCCTGTTTTCCGGGTCGTCTCCTCCCTCCGAGCACGTCTGTGCCACTCCCGAGGTCCAAATCGGAAGAGGGCGGCGGCGGAGCTCAAGGTGCCGATTTCCTTAGAGGCGGTGTTTCATCTTCTTTCCGGCCGTAACTTCAAGTGTTGCAGGTACCATTCGAACCCTTGTACCTTGTTCTTCATGTTGGTGGCCTTGGTTGTAGGTTTGGGGGCAGTTTTGGTGGCGGCACGTGGGGTCCACGCGCAGCCGCTTATGGCGGCGTGTTTTGCAGTTTTGGGGGCAGTATGGTGTTCTAATGTGTAGTGCTCGTCGATACGAGCACGTGGACATATTATTTGCATGATTTGGTCGCCGTATGACCAAGTTACGTATTTTTGAATTATACTTTAAACGTTTATTAATTTTCATGCACGTCGGCCTAGAATTTTGGGCTTGATGTTCAACCCTAGGGTCGACTAAGTTGTCTAGGAGCTTTGAGAGGCTCCGAAGGAGGTTTGTTACGTGTTGGCAAGTCTCGGGATTAAGGGTTATGCGATCAGTGAGATTTAATAATTTAATTTATTTAAATTGGGTGCTAAGTCTCGATAATGTCGCTTAGGTGTTGACGGTGCGTGAGTATCTCACCTTGTGAGGTCGAAGACGCAGCGGAAATATTAAGGTGAATAAACCTCACAGTATTCGTATTAATACGAGTTAATTTATAGTAAATTGATTTAAATGTGAAATTATTTTATGAAAATGATATTTGTTTTAAATTGAATGAACTTAATCGACTACGGTTCATTGGTAAGTAAAATGATTTTAATATAAAAATAATTTTAAAGTGTTTTACGATCAATGACTATAGTTAGTATTAGTGGGCAGTTCCTGAGTGAATGCCTACGTATATATATATTTACGTGAAATATATTATGTGAGTATGCAATTGGATGGATTTTATTCGGTTATGAAATTATCATAATTGTGAATGTGAGAGTTGTGTGGTATGTGTGATTGGGTTGGTTTTGGAAACCAATGGCCAATGTAAGATCCTCCTGTGTGGTGAAAGGGATCTTGCATGTGTGGCGGATACGATCCCTCCTGTGTGGTGAAGAGGATTGTTTGGCAATTATATCGGGAACCAAGCCTTTGGCCGGGTGATTGGTTACGATCAGTTAGAGCTCTAGTCCGTGCCCTTGTGTGATTTGGAGGAGAATGACAGTGGTCATTTGCCCTGAGTTTTATTTTATTGATTGATTGTGCGTTGTTTTCTTGAGTCAAGATGGAATTATCCTGACATCATTTTGGGGTTGTCGGATTTATTTTATGCTTTCATTTATTTACATTTGCGTTAATTGTTTATGTGTGACTTCATGAACTAAGATTTATGCAAGAGTCACGATTTTAATTGTGTAAGATTTGTGTTTTCCTAAACTATGCTTTTATGCAGGAAAGTCAGAATCTTACCTTGTATTTCTTTTGTGCGCTTAATTTTATTATTTATGAACTTGTCTGTTTTACTCACACGAGCTTTGGAAGCTTACCGGGTTCGTTGTTTACAACCCGGTGCACCAATTGATGGTGTAGGGGTTAGACTTGCAGGTGAGGATCAACAGTCAGAGGGCGGCATCTGAGTCGCGCTGCTTGTAGGTGCGATCCAAGGTCTAGCTTGCATTTATTTTTGGGTTAGTAAGTGTTAGCGTGAGACTCTATCTGACATCTATGTTTTTGTTTCATGATGTAAATTGTTGAGTGCATTGAGCCACACACCGGAACTCTGTTATTATACTTGGTTATTGTAAAATAACTTTTAAGTATTTGAGTTTATTTATGATTTTTCACATTATCGAATTTGGATTTTTATTGTCTGAAATTCGGGGTGTGACAGCATATCCCAAGAAATTACCGTCCACCAGCTAAATACCCTGCCCGACATTCTCCCGGTAAGGCAGAAAAGGAGGTCCTTCAGCCCGGCGAAGTACGAGGCGATCAGAGAGGAAGTGCAAAAACTGAGAAGCATGGATTTCATCCGAGAGTTTCAGTTTCCCCGCTGGCTCGCCAACGTGGTTATGGTCCCAAAGAAGGGAACCGACCAGTGGCGTATGTGCGTTGACTTCACAAACCTAAACCGGGCGTGCCCGAAGGACAGCTTCTCGCTCCCCCGAATAGACCAGCTTATAGACTCGACCTCCGGTTTTAAACTACTAAGCTTCATGGATGCCTATGTCGGATACAACCAAATAAGGATGAGCCCGGACAATGAAGAGCACACCTCGTTCACAACTGACTGGGGGACCTACTGCTATAAGAGGATGCCGTACGGCCTAAAAAACGTCGGGGCCACGTACCAACGGGTGGTAAACCGCATGCTAGAACAAGAGAGGGGTAAAACGGTAGAAGTCTACGTGGATGACATGCTGGTCAAAAGCTTGACCGCAGGAGCCCACGTCCGAGACTTGACAGTAGTCATCGGTAAGATGCTCAAGTTTGGGATGCGTCTGAACCCAAATAAGTGCATTTTCGGGATTTCAGAGGGCCTATTCCTAGGCCATATCATTAGCCAGCAGGGAATAGAAGCTAACCCGCTGAAGGTTCAGGCGATCCTAGACATGGACACACCAGAGGAAAGAAACCAAGTCCAAACGCTGACCGGCCGATTAGCCGCATTGGCCAGGTTTATTTCCCGCCTGATGATAGGAGCATAAAATGCGATGTTCTTAATATGTTTTTATCCCCATTTATGCATTTCTTATCCCTTATTGTTGTAATATAGAGTCATTGAGTCATGTTAGAGTCGTTGGCAAGTGTTGGTGAATAAATTGAGCTAAAAATGCAGAAATGTCGATTTTTGAAGAGTTTTAGTTTGAGTACAACTCCTTGTTGGACTAGGATTCCTTATCTATCTAGGACTCTTACTCATGATAATTGTGCTACATCTTTTTATCTTCTTTTTGATTTATTTCATAATCATATTTTCAGGAATCAAAGAGAAGATATATGGAAGAAATTTGGAGGGAATTTTCGGCAAGAAATGAGATCCCTTGCCGTGTGGAATAAGAAATTGAAATCCAAATTGGATTTGGAAACTTTCCTAACCTAATAATCTTATCTATTACATATATGTCTTTTTAAGACATTATTTGTCTAGATTAGGACAAGTTTAATGCATGGATTAATTGTGTATTTCTTTTCTTTATTTTCAGATTCTTTTTGGAGATAAAGGAGGAGATATTATCTTTACATTAAGGGATAATTTTCGGAAGTATATGGAAAAGAAGATTACTTGTGCCGTGCAAGAAGGAAAAGATGGATAAAGACTTCAAGGCCGGCCAAGAGAAGATTTAAAAGAAGATTTAATTCTATTTCTTATAGAATTTCGGAAGGAAGAAAAGAAAGGAGGAGTCTTGGCGTGAAAGAAAAGAAGGATGAAACCAAATCGGTTTTGGTCTCCTTATGCCGTGCTTCAATTCAGAAATCCTAAAGGATTTAATTCCGATTTTGCTTGGTTTATATCTTGGATAATGCATGGATTAGAGATTAAATGGAGGAAGAATTTCGGCAGAATTAAAAGAGAGGAACACAAGGGACGAACTTGGACATAATCAAAGCCATATGCATTTGCTTGATGCCGAATCAAAGAAAGATTAAGTGAAGAAAATACAAAGAGATATTCGGCTGAATTAAGAGATAAAATTCGGTGGAATTGCATGAAGACTTGAAGACTTGTTGCCGAATCCATCACCTTGAGGGTTTCGGTTTGCTTGTACTTCATCCTTGCCGAACCCTAGCTCTCCTTTGTCTCTATAAATACCACACTTGGTATTCAGAAAATCATCATCTCTCCCTCCACAAAAAGCTGCCGAATCCCTGCCAAATTATTACCTCAAATTTCATACCAAGGAGCATAGCCGAATCCACCACCATCCCTCACAACAATTCGATCACCATCTCACCAATCCTTGCCGAATCTTAACCAAGGTTGTAATATGGATTGTATTTTATTGGTTTTTGTTTCTTTGTATTTAAACATAACTTTGTCTATGAAGTATGTTTTGGTTTTTGGTTTTAATTTCGGTATTGAATATCATATATGGGATCTTTGGATCTTTGTTATAATTGTTTGGATATTTTGTATGTGATTGCCGAATTATGCATGTGTTTAATTGAATATGGTATGTTGGACAGCAAGCTTTAGCATGTTTTCTTGATTTTAATTAGGTTTATTTCCTTAATTCGTGTGGAACCGAAGGAGATGTCTAGATGCATTCGCAGGCCATGAGTGTTATCTAGATATTGAATTCATATGCCGATTTAATACATGTTGATTCACACGCGTTGTTGGTTTTAATATGTATTAATCTAAGGGTTAGAGTAATTCTGGAAATTTACATGTCGATGTGAGATGAGTGACACCATACTTGCTAACATGTTTCAATTCGACAATATGTGCTTATGTGCTTTTTGTGTTTAATTTACATGCGTTGTGTTATTAAACCGATTAGTACCATGTTTAGGATTGCGCGCGTTTCAGATTCTAAATACTTGTGATGTCTTGAATAATTAGGATAAGCTGCGTTGGCCCTAATTAAATTGGAGCTTAATTAATCTTGAAATCGTTTTATGCTTGCTGCCCTATTACTTGTTTTAATTTTATTGCATGTGTAATGAGATTCGTGTTTGGTGATTGTGTGAAAGGTGATGATCAATTGTATATAATAATTTAGGTTTTAGAATTTGTAAAAATTCAGTAGGTAATTAATTAAAAATTTCGACAACCCCCTTTAATACAATGCTTTGTGTGATTGAAAACCCTTGATTTCTCCGGATAGAACGATCCCTACTTGTCAATACTACACTCGACACAAGAAGGGTATTATTTGTATGTAGTTGTTTTGCAGGTATTTTATGCTTGGATAACACCTCCATCACCTGACCGACAAGTGAACCCCCACTAGTACAAAAATGTCACTACACAACACATATCAGACAACAATTTGGAAGAAATTAGTTGTATGAATGACTGAACTGCTTCACACAACCTAAACTGATTAATTTGTGTTGTATGAGGGTACACATTTTCTATACTCTGAAAAACTTTTTCCTAGATTTTGTCACACAACTCTGACACATATTTTCTGTTGTATGTAGGATGAAAATCTTGGCGACAGAACTCCCTCCGACATTGAAACTCAAATTTGGGCAAGGTCTAGCTGGACATACAACAAAGTTCTTTTTTTGTGTTGTGTGATAATGTCACATCTTGCATTAGGTGTCACCAAGTGCAAGGTGGCAAATACTTGTACAACAGAATTTTGTAGTTTTGTTATATGAATTGTTTTGCTTGTCATTCCCCCACATTCATTTTGGCTCCAACGGCTTAAATTCTACCACCCTCAAAGCGGGAAATTTCCCTCCTTTTATTTTGGCTTTACACAAACAAACATACAACAATGGTTTTTTTTTTTCTATTGTATGAGAATATTGCAGTTTATACTAAATGAACCTAGTGCAAAATGAAAAATCTTTTCGAAACAACTATATAAAAGAAGTCGAATTTTGAAAAATACTATGAAATAGCATTTGATCGTTATGATGAAATAAGGTGATGGTAAAAAAATCACTTAAATCCGACAAACTTAGAGCCCCGATCGATGCGGTCAACCTTATTTAAACTTATCTCTCTCTATGGGGAGCCATATTATCGGGAGGTAAACGTTCCCAAATTTTTACATGGCTGATTACGTCTCATTTATTTGAGAGTTTAATGTTTGGCAGAGTCGACGAAACAAGGTCATCTAAAGGTACGTAATAGCGTTTTCGTGTAATAAGTTTTATGAAAATATGGTTGACCGTTTCGATTGAGCATCGAACGTTCACGAAACGAGTTGATTTTTCTACTCTACTCATATTTAACTATAACGATCACATCAAACGGTCAAAATTTTTATTTTGTGAATTTAACCATTATAATGACAACATGCTTACTAATACGGTATAACTTGATTAGTAGATTATACTCAAGTGTACAACTATTCGAAACAACTATATAAAAGAAGTCAAATTTTGAAAAATGCTATGAAATAATATTTTATCATTATGATGAAATACGGTGATGGTAAAAAAATTACTTAAATCCGACAAAAGTAGAACCCCGATCGATGCGGTCAACCTTATTTAAACTTATCTCTCTTTATGGGGAGCCAAAGTATCGGGAGGTAAACGTTCCCAAATTTTTACATGGCTGATTACGTCTCATTTATTTGAGATTTTAATGTTTGGAAGAGACGACGAAAAAAAGTCATCTAAAGGTACGTAATAGTTTTTTCGTGTGATAAGTTTTATGAAAATATGGTTGACCGTTTCGATCGAGCATCTAATGTTCACGAAATGAGTTTATTTTTCTACTCTGCTCATATTTAACTATAACGATCACATCAGACGGTCAAAATTTTCATTTTGTGAATTTAGCCATTATAATGACAACATGCTTACTAATGCGGTATAACTTGATTAGTAGATTATACTCAAGTGTACAAATTTTCGAAACAACTATATAAAAGAAGTCAAATTTTGAAAAATTCTATGAAATAGCATTTGATCGTTATGATGAAATAAAATGTTGGTAAAAAAATCACTTAAATCCGACAAAGTTAGAGTCCCGATCGATGCGGTCAACCTTATTTATACTTATCTCTCTCTATGAGAAGCCATAGTATCAGGAGGTAAATGTTCCCAAATTTTTACATGGCTGATTACGTCTCATTTATTTGAGAGTTTAATATTTGAAAGAATCGACGAAAACAAGTAATCTAAAGTACGTAATTGCGTTTTCGTGTGATTAGTTTTATTAACATATGGTTGACCGTTTCGATCGAGCATCGAACGTTCACAAAACGAGTTGATTTTTCTACTCTACTGATATTTAACTATAACGATCACATCGGACGATTAAAATTTTTATTTTGTGAATTTAGCCATTATAATGACAACATGCTTACTAATTATGTTGAAGCATCTACAAGGAAGCACCTAGTAGAATACCCAATGCAAAAAAAAGAAAATTGGTACAACAGTTTAAAAATCTCTAGTTGTATGAAAAAAAAATCTAATGCCATGCCAAACTTTCAAAATTTGAGGTTGGCGGCAACTTTCCATGTTTAAGCCAATATCTACACCATTTTTTATATTTTCTGTTGTTTCTTTAACTTATAAAATATTTACGACAAATTTGTGACACCTGATAGGAGCACAATGTGCGTCGTTCTTAATATGTTTTTACCCCCATTTATCCAATGCTTAACCCTTATTTTTGTAAGATAGAGTCATATTTTAGTTTAGTGTCCTTTTGGTAGAGTTTTGGAGAAAATGTGCTTAATTGTCAGAAAAATGACTAAGTAAAGAAATCTGAGCAAAAAGTGCAAAATATGTTGTTTTCGTGATATTGAGGCCTGTGCTAAACTGATCTATCCTTTTCCAAATTTGATGAAATTTGGTATGCATATAATTGGCAAGCTAAAGTGTATTGTGTCAAAATTTCAGATCAATCGGAGTTCGGGAAGTCACCCAAATGAAGGCTGCAACTTGGCAGTTTGAGCAAACCAATCCAGGGACTACCAGGATTTTCCTGGGACTGTGTCCTGACTTCCGGAATTTCTGTGGGATACATCGCTTGGAACCAGAGAACGAGCCATACGCCGTTGGAAAGCTCTACGAGTCTAGTTTCTCTGGGACTTGAAATCGCAGCAAAATATTTCCTGAGCAAAAAGTCATGCCGGTTTGAATGCACGAAGGTCAAGTCTGCCGAAAGAAGAAAACCTAAACCGAGTTCTACATGGATTTGGCTTACGAATGTGGACTGAATTCCATCCTTTGTGTAAGATTTTTGGCTGAATTAATTCATGAAAAACCTAAAGAGATATTGTTCAATTATTCAGCCATTATCTTGGGAATTTTCGGTAGAAAATAGAGGAAGAAAATCGCAACAAATCCTGATCAAATTCGGCAGAATTCCTGTGCACGTCATCCAACTTCCACGGACTCTCCCGGACAGCTCACAATGAATCTGAATTCGAGCCTTATATGGATAGAAAGCTACGGGAGTCTAGTTTCCAACCCAACTGGAATCACCTTAATATCTATTTTCTAGAGAAAGATATTCCATAATCTTCACTCGAAGGTCAAATCTGCCAGTAGGATAAGTTTGAGAAAAACTAGGTTTTGTAAACCCTAGCTGCCTCCCTTGCCTCTATAAATACCACATCTTAAATTCAGAAAATCATCTTCTCTTCCTCACATAAACTTGCCGAACCTCTGCCAAAATATCTCCATAAATCTTACCAAGAACAAGGCCGAATCATCTCCACCACCTTTCCACAAAACCTTTCCAATCATCATCACCAATCCTATTGCCGATTCCTTCAACAAGGTTGTCATTAAGATTGTAATATTTCAATGGCTTTGATTTCTTTGTATTTAAACATTATTTTGTCTATGAAATATGTTTGGATTCTGGTTTTATTTTCGGTATTGTTAATTATATATGGGATTTCCGAATCTTTGTAATAATTGTTTGGTTATTTCATGTTTGATTACCGATTTATGCATGTGATTTGATTAAATATGTATGATGGGCAGTAGGATTTTGAATTCTTTCTTGATTTAATTAGGTTTATTTCCTTAATTCGTGTGCAACCGAAGGAGATGTCTAGATGCATTCGAAAGGCCATGAGTGTTATCTAGGTATTGAATTCACTTGCCGATTTAATACATGTTGGATCATACGCATGTTATGTTTTAATATGTATTTATCTAAGGGCTAGAGTAATTCTGGAAATTTACATGTCGATGTGAGATGAGTGACGCCATACTTGCTAACATGTTCCAATTCGACATATTGTGCTTATGTGCTATTTGTGTTTAATTTCTACGCATTGTGTTATTAAACCGATTAGTACCATGTTTAGGATTACACGCATGTTGGATTCTAAATACTTGTGATGTTTTGAATAATTAGAATAACCGCATTGGCTCTAATTAAATTGGAACTTAATTGATCTTGAATTCGATATTTGTTGCTGCCCCTATTGCTTGTTTTAATTTCATTGCATGTATAATGAGATTTGTGTCTTGTGATTGTGTGAAAGGTGATGATCAATTGTAGATAATAATTTAGGTTTTAGAATTTGTAAAAATTCAGTAGGTAATTAATCATAAAAATCGACAAACCCCCTTATGTGCAACACTTTGTGTGATTGAAAGCCCTTGATTTCCCCGGATAGAACGATCCCTACTTGTCAATACTACAATCGACACAAGAAGGGTATTATGTGTATGTAGTTGTTTTACAGGTATTTTATGCTTGGATAACACCTCCATCAACACCCCAACATAGGCTTCTCTCTCTTCACAGTTCACACCACTCGCACAGAAGGGCAAATGCACCCGTGAGTTAATAGGGTGACCAATTGTTGTGGGGCCCATTAATTCAACAAAAAAATCAATGCAACTGTTAGAAATTGGTAAGGCAATTAGTGGGACCTACCACATAGGAAATTGCTTAGGCAGTTGAGTGGGCAATTTTTGCCCAATGTTTTACCCGACTGATTTGACTGGGGCCCACACATTTTAAAAGCAAACGACTCTTTTCTGAAAGCTACCCAATAGATTGTTTTCAACGGCTACTTAATTGTAGCCATTAGATTAAAATCCTACGACTGTGATTAAATAACAACAATATTTTTTTTTTCTTTATGTTTACAACTGTATTTATTTTGTAAATAAAAAAAATAAAAAAAAACTCCACCAATTTCTATAAATACTCATCCTCTTCCTATAACTTCACACACAATTTTTTTTGATAGTTTTATCTCCTCATCTTCTACCTCTTCAATTTATCCTCCAATTTCTACAAATAGTTTACCTTAATCACTTCACATATATTTTCATAGCATCTACCCCCTTCTCATCTTCTTCCTCTATCAATTTCCTCATTTCTTCCTATCTCATCCAACCATGGAAGAGTCAAACACCAATTGGCAAGATGATGAGAAAATTCAATTGTGCGATTCATGGGCGCGTGTAACCGTTTGTCCAATCACCGGAAAAAGTATAACTTCTTCAAGGTTATGGGAAAAGATTCTTGCCGATTATGTTGAAAATTGGCAAGACCCGCCGACAAGCCGAACTGCTCAAGGTTGTGCTTCTCAATTTCGGGGGTTGAAAAAAGAGCTCAAAGATTGGCATAATGCACAAGTTAAAGCAAGAGATAATATTGCAAGTGGCACCAACTTGATGGATGTGGTAATTTTTTTTTGCCAATATCAATTATTATAACATTATTTTAATTATGAATTTAAGTCAAATATATGATAGGAGCACAATGTGCGACGATATTAATATGTATTTACCCTCGTTTATGCTTTGTTTAACCCTTATTTATCTAAGATAGATTTATAACTTAGTTTAGTGTTGCTTCGGTAGAGTTTTGATAATATGTGCTTTAGAATCCGAAAAATGACTATGTTTGAGAAATCTGGAAAATAATGCAAAAATGTGTCTTTTTCGTGATTATGAGATGAGTGGAATTGTGACCTATTCTTTTCCAAATTTAATGAAATTTGGTATGTATATTATTGTCTTACTAATGGGTCTTATGTAAAAAATACAGATCAATCGGAGTTCGGGAAGTCACCCAAAAGATGGCTGCAAATCGGCAGTCCGAGCAACAAATCAAGGGACTTCCAGGAATTTTCCTGGGACTGTGTCCTAACTTCAAAAATTCATTCCCAACGTTTCACAAGGAATTTGATCAAGCCCTTTTATATGGAGGAAGCTCTATGTGTCTAGTTTATCTCAGACTTAGAATCGCATCAAGCAGAGCTCTGACGAGGGTGTTATGCCAGTTTTACCGGAGCAAGGTCATTCCAGCCGATTCCAGCAAGTTTCTGCCTCATTTCCTTTGTTTCTGTTTTCGATGGACATTTTGGCATTATTTCTGCACAAACCCGTAGGCCCGGTAGAGACATATGAATCCAAGCGTGATCTCCCTTAAACCTGCTTACTAAGGGGAATACCGGGCGGGCCGGTCTTCTCCTCTCCGATGCCTAAGTTAGTATAGTTGGAATAGATATAACTTAAGCACGTATATAAGCGGTAGGAAGGATCAGTTACCTATTAATGAGGGTAGTTGAGGCCCTTATATAGGTGGCCAGGAGTGAGGTCTGGCCTTACTCTTCGATGTGGGACTGGTTTCCTTCTGTTTGCATACCAAAGGGCAGCTTTGGTGACCTCTCAGGCAGGCAGGCGCCCCCGGTCCCCGGGCCCCTGGTAGCAGGATAGACTGCTGGACCCCGAGGCCGGGTGCTGGTGATCCGGTCCCGGGCCTCGGGCTGGCCCCTGGTACACTAGCTGCGGGTCTGTGGGCCTGCTGTAGCCCCTCTGTGGCTACTGTCAACAAGTCCCCCAAGTTCCCGGTCAAGTGCAATCTTGAATGGGGACTTAAACTGTCTTGCCCTTGTCCCGCAGACCCGCAGGGTTACCAACCCAACGATGCCCAGTCCCCCAAGTCCGCGTTGAAGATTGGGCGTGACCGGGGTGAGTACCTGTTACCGATGATGTGCAACAGTTTATGAGTATGTTTGCAATATAAGTAGTACTGTGCTCAAGTGTTGTAGTGCTATGAGCATGGAGCGGGGTGAAACCCAGAGAGTGTATGAGATGACAGTGGGGCGTTGAAATCCGCCATGCAATAGATTAGTGCATGGAATGATAATGGGGCGTTGAAATTTGCCATGCAATAGATTTGTGCATGGATTGATAATGGGGCGTTGAAATCCGCCATGCAATAGATTTGTGCATGGAATCTGGACCCCGTGTTCTGCCATATCAGAGCGAGCCGGAGAGCATGGGATCTCGACCGGGCGTTCTGCCATATCGAGACGAGTCCCCCAAGTGAACTTGTGCACTAGACCTCGACCGGGCGTTCTGCCATATCGAGACGAGTCGGAGAGTATGGGACCTCGACCGGGCATTCTGCCATATCGAGACGAGTTATTGAGTGATAAATAATAAGCAAAAACTTCATAAAACATTGAAAACTCAATAAAACTTTACAAAAAAAAAAACTAAGAACTCACTGAGTTTTTTTTTTTTTTTTTGCTTCTAGGAAAACACTATGTGAACCTCAACACTGTGTTGATACTCACTGGAACCAATTATAGAACTTGAAAAGATTCAATAGAAAACTACATGAGTGCGCAAGACAACATAGATTACTGTTTCTATGAAGATATGCCTGATTTCCCAGCTGAAGATGATTCCAGAGAAGCTAAAGAACTTTACAGGAAGTGGATGAGATCCAACAGGATGGCTAAGAATATCATAAAAACCTCAATATCAAGCTCAATAAGGGGTAGTATTTCAGAGCCAGAGCTAGCTACAGATTTTATGGATGCTATTGCAGCAAAATTTATAGAGAATGAGAAGACAGAGATAGCTAGGCTCAATAAAGAATATCATAGCATAGAGTTTTCTCAGTCAGGATCAGTTAGGGAGCATATTTTGAAGCTTTAATGTCAATGCTAGACTAAGGGAGATGTGGCAGGGAGTTAAGGATGAGTTGATAGTACATCATATGCTTGATACACTCCCAAGCAGTTATAGCCACCTCAGAACTAGCTATAATGCTCAAAAAGAAAACTGGTCCATAAATGAGTTGATCTCTATATGCTGTGATGAAGAGGCAAGGATTAAGAAAGAACAAGGTGACCCCTAGCACTACAGTAAACTTTGTTGAAAAGCCTAAAAAGAAAAAGCCTCAGAATAAGCTCAAAGCTGTCAAAACCATCACCAAGGCTTCAACATCAGGAGAACCAAAACCATTCCGGTTCAAGTGCTATTTTTGCAAAAAGATAGGACATATGAAGAAGAATTGTATTGGATACAAGAATTGGTTGGTCAAAAAGGGTAAGCAATTTTCCCAGATTTTTGCTTTAGAAATTAACCTTTTGAATGTTGAACCTACCAGTTGGTGGTTAGATTCTGGTTCTCCAGTACATAAAACAAATTCTTTGCAGGGATTCACAAGGAAGAAAACCCCAAAAAGTGATGAAATCAACCTAAGGGTAGCAAATGGCATGCGAGTAGCAGTCAAGGCAGTAGGCACATTGAGGCTTAGTTTTGGATCTGAAATAATTTTAGTTTTAGATAATGTTTTTTATGTACCTTCCATTAGAATGAACTTAGTTTCGGTTAGTCTTTTGGTTAAAGCTGGTTGTAGAGTTTTGATTGATGATAATGGAATAAATATTTCAAGAAATTTTATGCAAGTTGGTTCTAGTGCTATTATG
Source organism: Potentilla sterilis (assembly GCA_963682095.1). Lineage (NCBI taxonomy): Eukaryota > Viridiplantae > Streptophyta > Magnoliopsida > Rosales > Rosaceae > Potentilla > Potentilla sterilis. Next base: position 28,520,939 of record OY821755.1, on the reverse strand, counting down.
AATGGCTATTTACAGTTAAATTATTCAACACCTCAGCAAGACATTTCTCTTGTTGAAACAGAAAGAACTCTTGAATCAGAAAGCACTTTAAGTACTAATACCATCACAGGTGTTAAAAGAACCAAAATCAATGAAAAGTCTGCATATTTATGGCACTGGAGACTTGGCCATATTTCTACAGAAAGACTGAAACTTCTGATAAAAAACAGTATCTTACCAGAACTTGATTTTTCAGACTTAAACGAATGTGTTGAATGCTATAAAGGAAAACTCACAAACCTAAGAAAAAAGATTGCATACAGAAGCCAAAACCTACTCGAATTAATCTATACTGATATTTGTGGCCCTTTTAAACATAAGACTATCTGTGGAAATGTGTATTTTATCACATTTATAGATGATTACTCCAGATTCTGTTATGTTTTTCTACTCTCTGCGAAATCTCAAGCACTTAATGCTTTTCAAGTTTATAAAACTGACGTAGAAAATCAACTGGAAAGGAAAATCAAAATAGTAAGATCAGATAGAGGGGGAGAGTTTTATGGAAAATACACAGAGAAAGGCCAGCAAGGGTCCTTTTGCTTTGTTTCTTGAGGAACATGGCATTAAAGCTCAGTATACAACACCATTTAATCCTCAACAAAATGGTGTTGCTGAGAGAAAAAATAGGACACTTTTAAACATGGTTAGGTGCATGATGTGCACTACTGGCCTACCTAAATTCCTATGGGGAGAAGCTTTAAAAACTGTAAATTACATTTGCAACAGAACTCCAAGTAAAGTTATAGATAAAACCTCATTTGAACTGTGGTGTGGAAGAAAACCAAGTATTCATCACTGTCATGTATGGGGATGCCATGCAGAAGCTAGAGTTTATAACTTGATGACAGTAACCATAGAGAGGCTACCCAGGCCCCCAGACCTACAGCCAGGACTTCTGGACCTGGCCCAGGGCCCGGAGCCAAAGCATGAACACCTGCACCCGCACCCAGGCAGGTCTTACCTATGACCTCGGCCCGAGAACCAGAGATGGCAGCTCCCCAAACAGGGGCCGAAACAGTACAGTAATATGTGCAGAAGGGGCCAGTCCCACATCGAAGGGAGAGACCAGTTCTCACACCCAGCAGCTTATATATGAGTCTCAACTACCATAATTAATAGGTAATCAATACTTCAACTATTCATTCCCGCTTAAGTTATCAGTTTATTCCAACTTTACTGACTTAGGCATCGGAGCGGAATAGACCGGCCACGCCCGGTATTCCCTAGTTAGCAGGGTTTACAGGCAGGAACCACACCAAGATCCACCGGTATATGTGAGTCTACGGATTCAGACAGAAACAATTGGCGCCGTCTGTGGGAAGAGTACAAAACGTTTGTGTTGTCACACGAGCGGGAACGGAATCGATCAGTTTACGGGTCGCAAAAAAAAAATATATGTCTGCAAGCACAGGAGAAAAGAGGGAAGGAAATCTAGAGTACCGATGGGTTCTGGAGCCAGTCCTAGTCCAAATCCCGGAGGCGGGACAGGGGCAGCCCATTGGAGGTTGCAGTCAAACCGCTGCCGCTAGCCGAGATCAGGGCGGAACCATGGGCGAATACGACAGGGCTGCATGTGAGAAGGGCCCGGAAGAAGCCCACAAAGTCTTGAGCCTGGAACCCACACCGGCGCCCCCCGAGGCCCCAAATAGAGGGGAAGATCGGCTGCCCAGTAGCGACAGCCCGGACGACTTCTCTAGTCCAGGCCAGTATGACATGGCGGGAGAAATAAAAGAGATGCGAGCGGAAGTAAATCGCTTGCGGGCAGAGAGCGATCGGGATAGGGCAGAGGCCACCACCAGGTATCAAGACATGGAAGCGGTAAATACCGCACTGGTGGCGGCCTTGGAAAGAGGCCAGCAGCGTAATGCCGCTCTGGTGAAATCATTCGCGCCGCCCATAAAAGAGCCTCCCCACCAGGTGGTGGGCCAATCGTCGGGAGGAGAGAGGGACACCGGCGTGGCGGCAGACGTGTTCCCGACGGACGTGGTACCACCAAAAATTGTCCCAGCTCCTCGGAGGAATAGCGGCTCATTCGAGGAAGATACCATCACCTCGACCGCACGGGCGCTACAGATACTATCTGACTCGATGTCAGAAATGAAGGCCCAGATGGAGGCCAACGAGAGAAAGGCTGCGAGACCGCCAGAGAGCGCACGATTCAACGAGCGGGCACCCAAAAGTCGCTAAAGCTGACATATTCCGGGGCCGGCTTCCCAGGATCACTCCGGGCCACGCCACCCACCAGAAACTCCTATAAACGCAGGGAACGTTCCCCGCTGGTACTGGGTGACCTCTTCAAAACTGTTCAAGGCACTCACCGGCTACTATGACTCGGTCATCCCATTCGCTATGTTCACCGGGTTTTCCCGGAATATAGCACGACGGATTTCAACGTCACATCATCCCATTCGCTATGTTCACCGGGTTTTCCCGGAACATAGCACGGCGGATTTCAACGTCACATCATCCTATTAGCTATGTTAACCGGGTTTTCCCGGAACATTGCACGGCGGATTTCAACGTCACATCATCCCACTCGCTATATTCACCGGGTTTTCACCGGAACATAGCATGGCGGATTTCAACGCCACATTATCATCTCACATACTACATCTTGTACTCATGTGCAACTGTCAGCATCAACATCATAACCATGCACTCATCACATTAAGCATCATCATAACAGGTTTATTCGAACACCCGGCCAAGCCCAATCTTAAACGCGGACTTGGGGGGCTAGGGTACCAGTGGGTAAGTGCCCTAGCGGGTCTGCGAGCCTATAAAGCAAGACATATTTAAGTCCCCATTCAAGATGGCACTTGACTGGGAACTTGGGGAACTTGTTGACAGTAGCCATAGAGAGGCTACCCAGGCCCCCAGACCGGCAGCCAGGACTTCTAGACCCGGCCCAGGGCCCGGGGCCAAAGCATGAACACCTTCACCCGCGCCCGGGTAGGTCTTACCTATGACCTCGGCCCGGGAACCGGGGATGGCAGCTCCCCAAACAGGCGACGAAACAGTACAGTAATATGTGCAGAAGGGGGTCAGTCCCACATCGAAGGGTGAGGCCAGTCCTCACACCCAGCAGCCTATTTATTAGTCCCAACTACCCTCATTAATAGGTAATCAATACTTCAACTACTCATTCCCGCTTAAGTTATCAGTTTATTCCAACCATACTGACTTAGGCATCGGAGCGGAATAGACCGGCCCCGCCCGGTATTCTCTAGTTAGCAGGGTTTGCAGGAAGGAACCACACTAAGATCCACCGATATCTGTGAGTCTACGGATTCAGACAGAAACATAACTCAAATGTAAATAAGCTTGATCCAAAAATAATTAGTTGTTATTTTATTGGTTATCCGGATAAATCTAAGGGTTATAAGTTTTACTCTTCTAAACACTCACCAAGAATCTTTGAAACACATCAAGTCAAGTTTCTAAGTGAAAAAGTTCATAATACAAAGTTTGAAGATTTATCTACAGACTTTGAAGAAATTATGCTAGATGAAGATATGAAAATAGCTTTACCTTTTCAAACTAATAACTTAGCATCTGAAAGTTTAACAGAAAACATTAATGCAGAAGATCAAAATCTTGATCAGGAAATGCATATGGATGTGGATCAAGCTGAACCTGCAGTTCAGCATGAGCCTCAAGTGAACCCTCAACCCCAACAAAACATTGAACAACAGAACCTTCTTGTAGCTCATCAAAATCCTCAGCTTAGAAGATCTAACAGAGATAAGAAACCAAAATATGGGGAAGATATTGATTATCAAGTCTATTTCAATGAGCAAAATGTTGAAGTGGACTGTTATGATGACAATGATCCCACAAGTTATGCTCAAGCAGTAGGAAATTCAGAGTCAATGCAGTGGTAAAAAGCAATGGAGGAGGAAATTAAATCAATGGATAATAATGCAGTGTGGGAGTTAGTTCAACCAAACCCAAATCAAAAACCTATAGGCTGCAAGTGGGTGTATAAAACCAAAAGAGATGCATCTAGAAATGTTGAAAGACATAAGGCAAGACTTGTAGCTAAGGGTTTTACACAGAAAGAAAGAATTGATTACACAGAGACCTTTTCACCAGTCTCAACAAAAGATTCTTTCAGAATTATCATGGTTGTGGTGGCTCATTTTGATATGGAACTTCATCACATGGATGTTAAAACTGCTTTTTTGAATGGGAAATTTGATGAGATGATTTACATGAAACAACCAGAAGGGTTCATTAATGCTGGTAGTGAGCATTTAGTCTGCAGATTGAAGAAATCCATTTATGGGTTAAAGCAGGCTTCCAGACAGTGGTATAAGAAATTTGATTCAGTGATCTCTTCTTTTGGATTCACTGAGAACCTAGTTGATGAGTGTGTCTATTTAAAAACTTCTGGAAATAATTTCATATTTCTAGTATTATATGTTGATGATATACTTTTGGCCAGCGCTAATGTTAAAATGCTAAAAGATACCAAGAGCTTTCTGTCAAAGAATTTTGACATGAAAGATTTAGGTGAAGCATCATATGTACTAGGAATAGAAATTAAAAGAGACAGAACTCGTAAGCTTTTAGGTTTATCTCAGAAAAATTATATTGCCAAAGTTCTGAAAAGATTCAATATGGAAAAATGCTCAACTGGTGAGGTGCCTATGTCAAAAGGTGATAAGCTGACTAAGAATAAATGTAAAGATGGAAAAGAAGCTATGGATTCTAAACCATATGCAAGACTTGTAGGCAGCTTGATGTATGCTCAAGTCTGTACCAGACCATATTTAGCTTTTTCAGTTGGTATTATGTCTAGGTTTCAGTCAAATCCTAGTCACGAGCATTGGGTTGCAGGGAAGAAGGTGTTAAGGTATCTGCAGGGCACTAAAAGTCATATGTTGGTGTATAGGCAAGTGGAAGACTTGAAACTTACAGGTTATTCTGATTCTGATTTTGCTGGGAATTTCCCTACATGAAATAAATCAACTTATGGCTATGTGTATATGATGGCTGGAGGAGCTATTGCCTAGAAAACCATGAAGCAGACATTGGTGACTACTTCTACAATGCAGGCTGAGTATATTGCAGTCTATGAGACTATATGTGAGGGACTTTGGATTAGGAATTTCTGATTCAAACTAAAGTGTTAAGTCACATTGTTGAAGATAAACTTGTGATTTATTATGATAATGAAGCAGCTGTATTCTTCTGTAAAAATAACAAAAGGTCTAGTAATTCAAAGCACATTGATTTGAAATACTATGATGTTAGACAGAGAGTGAAACGTGGAGAAGTTAGTGTATTGAGCATTAACACTAACTCACAGCGCAGATCCCTTCACTAAAAGCACTTGCAGTAGGCTTTTTCAAGGACCACATCAAGAACATGGGAGTTTTATCAAGCCTAGAGTTTTAGGTTCAGTAGGAGTTAAAGTTAGAAGCAAAATTAGAAATTTTCAAGTTTTTGAGTTTTTGAGTTCTTGAGTCTTAAGCTTGCTGTGATGTTTTAAATCACATTTTGTTTTGTAATGACAGTTTTTTAGTTTTTTCAATGAATTGAGGTATTTTCAGAATATTGGTTGCTGCAGCATTATGTTTTGCTTATCTAAATTTTATTATACTGTTTTGATTCTATACTTTCTATCAGATGCGCGCCTTTATATCATGGTATATATGATAATACAGTTCAAGCTTTTGTTCAAGCTTTATGTTTTGGTTATGAGCATGATGTTTGTTATGAAATAACAATCAGTGTCAGAGCACATCTGTGCTCATAAAATCGGTTGCTTGATCAAAGTGTTTTTTGAAAACCAATTTTAAAGAACAAGAGAATTTTCTGTTTTTGTTTTCGGGTCATGTTCTTGGCAAACCCATGTGCAGAAAGGCTGACCCGGTTCAAACCCGACCCGAAGCAAAAGGTATTTAAAATGCAGAATTAGCCGTTGGCTCTCATCGTGAAATAAAATTTTCGGTCAGGTCAACTTATAAAAAAGTTAACCTTTAGAACTTTTTAACACGTAAAAACGATTTTCAGAACGTAAAAGTAAAAGTAAAACTGTCATGATGTAATTTAAGGTTCGGGACATATCACTTAGATGTCCTAACCAAATCTCAGATGCGCAATAATAGTGTCTCTTTCTACCCGTGACATAGAAGTGCCGTAATACGGGGAAGAGACAAATAAACAGGGCATTGCCCCTATGGAGGTTCACGATCATCGACACAGCAGGATAATCATAGAATACCATATCTCGTCACTCTCTAGTCACGCATAAGTCTCAATCATAATAGCACAACCTCTAATAATCACACAATTGTCTAGCCTCGTGTTTTCAAAACCATTTTATTAATCATATATCATAAATAAGTCCACGAGCCATAGACCATGCATGCATATAATAGGCAGACAAAATCACTAATAGAGGAGGGTTCGCTCTCCCTACTAGGAATGTCGTTCCAGAGCTTACTTGAGTAGTAAGTAACGCCCTCACGCTGCACCATAAAAACTGAAATGTAAAACGGTAAAATAGAAACTCACAGCCAGAGGTAGAAATGTAATTTATTAGGACGGTAAAACTGTAAAAAGATAAATTTGTCATAGTAAAAACTAGGGTTTTCACCCCTTTAACCTTCGCGCTCACAATCCGGTTACAATCCGGCCGCGAAATCACATATGTTCGACATGCAAAGGAAAAACAAGATTTCCAACAATGTAATAACAACACAGAAGCCACAAAACACAAATCAAAGTCTCGAATGATCGAAGATCTACATCTGTCGAACAAATTACGGAAAAAGAGGTTCCTGGGTTCTCATCTTCCAAATTGAGCTACTGTTCAATCTCCAAGTGTTCCAGGCCCTCTACTCCTCCCACGAAGTCAACCCAAAGCTCTTAAGCCCTTCACTTCGTCTGGAAGCGAGACAGGGAGCTCGACGAGGTTGGGATTTTAGTAGCGGAAACGTACAGAGGAAGAGGAAAGAAGGAATTAGGATTGATTCTCAAAACTGAAAGAGTAATTGAACTGGGTTGTTGGAATAATGGATTAATCTTGCCAAAAAAGAATCATAAGGGTTAATCGAAGCTCAGGAATTCGAACTGAACAGTCTCTCCTCTAATTTGAGTAATTCAGGTTATATGTGATATCTGTTAGAAAATAGTTAGACTTATTACAATGATATTCAAAATATATGAATTATAAGCAAAGTATGAAAACTAGTTCAACATGGACAATGACTTGTGTACTCTCCTAGTTGCTTTAGGAATCTGTGTATTGATCCCTTAAGCTTAGAAACCTATTCGGATTCTACGAGAAGAATACTACAGTAATTTATTTAGTTTCTAATTAGGATTCTTGGACTTGAAATAACCCTTTATGGAAGGACTCTTTGATCCTTTGATCCTATATAAATAAATGGTTACATCCCTGTTGTTCCCATCGTATTCTAGCCTTTTGTTCTGTCCATATCAGAAGCTATTGGTGGTGAACTAACAGAAGGCAAAACCTAGTTGTTTGTTGTTTCATGTTCAAGCTCAGACATGGATCCGATCAGAGGAGCAGATGCTATGAACCTGTTCTAATGCAGTATTAGTGCTCTTACTGTATTCTTGGTTTTACTGAATTGGTTTTGTTCAAGCTTTATGTTTTGGTTATGAGCATGATGTTTGTTATGAAATAACAATATCTCCTGGTATGGGGAGGTAGAGAAAGAGATGGGGATTAACGTGTGTTGCTTGGTGTCACCTAGTTCTTGTCGGCTCTAGGTGGCGGCGACGGTGTGTTAGTGTGACGGAGAGAACGAGAAAGACGAGACAGTGTTTTTCTCTCTATTGAGAATGAGGTTGGGCCTGACGTGGTTCTGACCTTAAATAGGAGGTAGGTCAACGGCCCAGATTCTTCAATGGAAATCGACGATTAAGATTTTAAAACCAGAAAAGAATTAGGGAGAATGACAATTTTCACAAAAATGGAAAAAAAAAACTTGTCCATTCTAATATTACCTACCCGCTACAATGAATCTTGGCAAAAATACCTAACTACCTTATGTTAAAACCACATCTCTCTCTCTCTCTCTCTCTCTCTCTCTCTCTCTCTCTCTCAAGCTAGGGTTTCACTCTTCTCAATCACTCTCCGATCCTCACTACCCTCACCCTCCTCCTCCTCTCCTCCACTGCCACCTCATTGTCGGAAACCACAGCCTCCGCCTTCATCGGCTACGCTTTCTCGGCCTCCACCGCTGCCACCTACCTCAATCCCCAATGCCGGAGCGCGTGGCCTCCCTCGGCATCTCCGTCGTCCGCCTCAAAATCTGCTCCTTGCTCTACCCCAAGGCTCCATCGCCTCTTCTGACCTCCACTCCTTCCCGCGCACCAAGATCGCCTCCATCTCCGTCGCAAACGACTTCCTGGAGTCATCCCCGGAGTTCTCCTGCTTCCTCTTCCCGCCGATTGACACCGTCCACGTGTGGCGGCCAAGTCCAAGATGCAGGAGATGATCGAGGTTTCAAAGACCCGACTCGCGTCGACCTTCAAGATCACGAACTCCGCCGCCTTGGGGAGTCCCACCGGGGACGACGTGGCAGGCAGAGGAAGGCGTTCGTAGGTGGCGGGGGAAGAGGAGGTGGCGGTGGAGTAGAGAGAACCGAGTCACGCGCCTCACTCGAGTTAGCAAAGCCATGGCGAAGTCGAAGATGCAGGAGATGATCGAGGTTCCCAACTCGATTTCTCTCTAACTTTGCATTTGCAAACCCTTACTGGGGGTCAGTAATATTATTACTGGGGATCAATAATATTATTACTGGAGATCAGTAATCATCTTACTGGGGGTCAATAATCATGTTATTGGGGATCAGTAACCCGGATACTTGGAGCCAGTCAGTAATCCTCTTACTGGAATCTTGTATAAAATGTGTTATATGATATGTCTCTTTAGTAAGAAGTATGTAAGACCTCATTTATTTGGATTTGGAATCCCTTTTGGAATTGTGATATGTGTTATATAATGCTACTTAGTTTCATTTCAAAAAAATCAGTAATTGTTTACAAGAAGTCAGCAAAGTTGCATACTGGGGGTCAGTAATCATCTTATTGGGGGTCAGTAACATGCTTACTGGAATATGTATGTTGCTTACTGGGGGTCAGTAACCTGATTACTGAGGGTTAGTAACCTGATTACTGAGGGTCAGTAACATGCTTACTGGAATCTGTAAGTGCTTATTGGGGATCAGTAGCCTGATTACTAAGAGTCAGTAACATGCTTAAAGTTAGAGTCAGTAATTTAATATTGAAAAAAAAAAATTCCAGCGAACAAAAAAAATTTCCGGCAAAAAAATTTTGGTGACCGGAATCCGGCGACTCCCACGACCGGACTCCGGCGATCGGCCATGGGACGCCGGCGGAGGTGGGTGACCTTTCGGCAAAATTTCTCTATTTTCAACTTTTTCAACACGTTATAATTCAAAAATCTGTTAGATAAGACAGAATGACAAAAAAGAAAGAAAAAACTTAAAATTGTACTAGGAGTTGTTACCTTATGTTTAATAGGGGAAGAAAATAAGATGGTCATTGGAATGGGTAATGAGGGGGCCAAATTAGTACTAAATAGACATTTTCTCAAAGAATTAAAGTAAAAGAAAATAATTTTAAAAACACTTCAATTTTTTAGTTATTTCCAACAATTTTAAATTTAACAAATTACACAAAAAGTACCTGACAACAATTTAATTAACAAATAGGTCACCTACCATATTTTTTATATAAATTAATACAAAATTTTACAAATCACGATAAAGTGTTGTCAAACTGCCACTTGTCACGAAAAAAATTTACTTTTTTGCTCTTTTTTATGTTCACTCTTACATTCAGTCTTAAAAGCTGCTACTGCAGAATTAAAAGCTACTACTACCGACTTAAAGGCTGCTACTGTCGATAGAGAACCTAATTGCTATTGTCGACCGTGAATTTAGGTATCGTTGTCGATCTTAAAGATAGCTGCTACTGTCCACATTGCTCTGCTACTATTGTGGCTTGTGGTGATTGAAATTCGAAATTCCAAAGTCCCTCAAAATATATGCAATACTATACTCAAATAAAAGCTCATGAGGTAAGGAATAACTTTATACCTTGAATCTTCTACAAATTACCCGTGGTTTGGTCGAAAAACTTGAAATTGTCGTAAATAACTCAAAAGGAGGAGAGAGAAACTTGTCAGTTAATGGAATGACAGCAAGGTAATTTTGGCGAACCAGTGGCATTTTGGGTATTTCAGCCTCAATTATTCAATCAGTTTTGGGCCCACTCCACTTTGGGCTAGATTCCTGTCCTTTTTTATTTAAAAATTATTGGAAGTGAGTTTTTTGTGTCTGTAAATTTGTCGGGTGCTATTATGTAATTTACTATTTTAAGTTTTCCTGCAAAAACATCAACAATTGAAAAAGATTCAAACTACAAAGTTATTTTTTATCTCATGGACTTTCATTTGAATATAGTATTGTTACATATGTGTTGAGAAACTGTGGAATTTCTTTATTTTGGCCACCACGACGAACAGTAACAACAGTCAGCAAAGCACTAGCATAGTATTCATTCAATAGCAGAAGCATGATAAACCTTTAGTAGCAGTAGCATGCTGAATCTTTAATATCTCGGTTGGAGAACAATACAATTATGAGTGCAGTAGCATGAGTGGATGAGTAGCAAACAATAACAAAATGCAGTCCCACTCAGTTTCTAGCGAGGGCGGTAGCAGCTCAATTTCTAGTGAGGGCAGTAGCAGCTCAATTTCTAGTGAGGGCAGTATCAGTTCACATTCCAGCGAAGGCAGTAGCAGCTCACATTCCGGCGAAGGCAGAAACAGCTAATATTTCAGTAACGGCAGTAGCAGGACTGGATGAGTGAGAATTAAAAATTTAAATAATATTTAGTTATTTGTTAGATGGTTAAAGTTGCAAATGTGCTATTGCCACATGAAATTGAAACCCATATCCAGATCAAGAATTAGAGAATACAAATCCGAACTGAAATTGATGAGATTACAGTTCCAAGAGCCGACTTGAAGTTGGAACTAACCTGAGTAGTTGTTTTACAAGTTCAACTTTGTGGGTGGCGGCCGCGAAATCAGAGAGAGAGAGATAGAAAAATGAAACAGAAAGGGAGGGAAGACGATGGATCCAAAAATTGATAAGGGAGGGAAACTCTAAATTAACTTTTGCGTTTTCTAACTCAAAATTCAAAAAAAATATTGAGACAAATGGTAACGTGTCTTCCTACTTTAGTGTTAGTGTATGTGACATTGTGACCCCTCCAAAGAGAATAGGGGATTTTCTAATGTTTTTTTTTACATTATTTAAAAAAAAAAAGTGATAAAAAATAGGGCAAATTCAATTTAGTATCCTAAATTTTTTGGTAAAAATCAGATTACACCATATTTTTGAAAAAAAATCAGAATAACCGATAAACTTTCAAATATGATCTCCTGGGTCTAAAATTTCAAGTGACCTCGAAATGTGACGTAAGCTGCTGTTTTGAAACTGGCAACAATGACCTACATTTGGCTGATTAAGACAATATCTTTTGCATGTGCACTTTATTTATTATTAGGACTAGAATTATGTGATTTTTATTACTACATTTTGCATTCAATCAGCCTCTTATGAGTATGTTAATTAGGTTTCATTTCAAATTTAGAATGTTTAATATGCAAATAGTCGGTTTTCAGTTCCAAGTCAGCAGTTTACGTCTTATTTCGAGGTCACTTGAAATTTTAAATCCGAGAGATCATATTTGAAAGTTTAGGGGTCATTCTAATTTTTTTTCAAAAAGATTGTGTAATCTGATTTTTACCCAAAAGTTTAGAGTACTAAACTGAATTTTGTCCTAAAAAATAATAATGTAGTACATAGGAACAAGGAATTCACCAGAAACCAGAGTATCATTGTCAATATTGTAGGTTGGAGGTGAAAGCACAACACTTGTTACAGATCTGAGTCTTTTACTAAGGTATTGCCTACTAGAACAAATTGCACAAACAAATAATTATGATGAGATTGATGTTGAACTATATTATAACCAGCATTGACTTGAGTCCTTAATTGCTCTCCTTACAATCTTTCCTGTATCTCCAACACAATTATCTGAAGCAATGAACCGGCTAATTTATCACCATGGAGCACCAGAAACCAAATTGCAATGCAACTTATAATTTACATTTTTTATACTCCACAATCAATTCTCTAGACTAAACTAAAATTCTTTAGAATTCCCACATAAAGGGTGTAGCATTGGATTCCAAATTTGGGTCTATTGAGTTGTGTATTTGATTTTGCAGATATAGAACCAACGATTCAACATTCATGAACTCACGCCAATTACCCAGATTGATGGACACCTATATCAATAAGTTGTGAATTCTATGAAGCATTTCTTCAAACAAATTGCAAAACTCAGAAGATTAATGCAGGTGAAATATTACTCAAATCTCCGTCAACTAGCTTAAGCCCACAAAAACCCAGTTGCGTAAAACATATGCACCCAATTTAATAGGAGAAATAGAGTCAAACAAACCCCAGTCAGACTCTCAAAAACCATTATCCATATCGGAAAGGAAAATAGTTGTGTCCATATCAGTATGGACATGTGCGTCTATACTCTCTCTAATTTACATATTTTGGGCAATGTTATCTACGATTTTAAATATTTAAAAGTTGAATTAATCAACAAACATCATCTCTGTAACGACCGGAACCTTGAATTACCCCTTAAAAGTTTTGCTTTAATTTTGGCGTTTCGGAAATTTATTTTAAGATTCGGAGGTTTCAAAAGGTTGACTTTTTATAAGTTGACCCGATCGAGAATTTCAGTTCTCGACGAGATAGAGGACGGTAAAACGAGTTTGTGGACACGTAGCAAGTTTAATTTGGAATCTATATGAAAAAGTTATGACGTAAAATTGGTAATTTTCCGGTTTTAGTCGAGTATAATTAGTTGGAGGCGGAAGTTTCTAGAAACGGGCGGAAGTTTCTAGAAACGGGGGAATATTCTAGAAATGAGGAGAAATATTCTTTTCCTTCTCTTTTTCTTTTCTCCTTTTTCTTTTTCTCACTCTCTCTTCTCCCTCACCCCCGATCGGCCCGAGCCCCTCCACCCTCTCCACCCATCTCCGTCGTCTGGCTGAATTGGACTGCTGCACCGGTCACGTTCGGACCGGCTCGGTCTCCTCTTCGCGGCTGTTGCAGCAACACGGCGAGGTTCGCCGTCGTGTGGCCGTGCGACCCCCTTGAAGCTCGGCCACCGATCGAACCATATCTCCCTCCTCTAGCCACCGATCGGTCTAATACGTGGGGGGAAAGGGAGACCTCGGCTGCACGTCGATTCCATGGAAGGAATTGACCCAATTCAGCCCAGGTAAGGAGAAATTAGGAATCGAAATTCGAGGATTTTGGGGAATTTCGGTGGAGGTTGTGAAATTGATATTTTTGCTGTAATTGGAGGTTGAATTCGTGTCTAGGACGTGGATTGGAGTCGATTAGGTGTTGTTTGATGTTGAATCAGGTAGTTTTTGGGGAGAATTGGAGGTGGTGCAGTGTGGACCGCCGTCTGGGCCTTCGTTTGTGGCGGAGGAGGCCCCCATTGGTGGCGGAGGCGACAGGGATGAGTCCCTGAGGTGGTGGCGACGCTGTTGTGAAAGTTTAGAATCGATTGGAGGTGTTTTTGGCCTCCTGTGGTGGAGCTGCCGCGGCGGTGGCGACGGCGCTGCTGTTCTGGTGGCGATGGCGGCGGCGCTGCTGTTCCGGCGGCGAGAGGTAGAAGAAAGGGTAAAAAGTAAAAAGTAAATAGGTAAAAAGTAATTCAGTAAATGGTGAAACAGTAAAAGTAAATAGTAAACAATAATTTGGACTTTGACCATTTACTGTTTAACTTTGACTATTACTGTTGACCCTATAATTTTACTGTGGACTTTATGTAAAAAGGGTTTTAGCTGGTTAAAAAGGGTTTACAACAATTTAATCAGTAAAAGAAGTGATCGGTATTTTGTTCCCAGTGGGTGGGTGGTTGCGGTTTGGGAGCAAATAGATTTTTAGTTGGTTATCGAGTGTTAATTTCGGACCTGTTTCGGATTTCTAAGGGAAATTCTGCGACGGGTTCTTACATTTGTATCAGATCAGGGATATGATCTCTGCAGTAAAGAACTTTTGTTGGGTGACTTCCTTATTTCTTTTCTTTGTTTATAAAAAAAAAAAGTGGGTTTTGAATCATGTAGTTTAGGAGAAACTTTGTTTAATTGCACTTAGTTTTGATATTTGATTTTGGTGTAAACGGTCTATATATTCTATTGAAAAATCTGGGAGTCTTGTAAAATCTTATTCGGATTGATAGAGTTAGTACTGAACATTTGGATTCAGAGTACATGTTTTGGTTCTTTCGTTGCTTTGACAAGTTGGATGCGACACATGTGAGGATTTAGTTTATCCTTTTCATTTGTTCTTGTCCTCTGTTGATTTAGTAGATAATTCTATTGTGTTTTGGGGTCAGTTTGGCTTGCTCCCGATTCTCTTCGATTTTATTTGATATGATGAGTAATAATGAATAAATTCTGTTATCACTGCAAAAGTGTAGATTGCATTAGGTAAAGCTGAAAGGTTATCATACTGATTTTTGTTCTCTTTCTATGATGTTAGACAACAGAGTATTTTGTTTCTAAAATTTCCAAGAATGTACTTGGAGTTCTTTGGTTTAACTGTCCTTAAATTATTCTATATTGTTGAGATATATTCTTGTGTTTTGATATGGGGTCGCTGTAAGGTAAGAACTAACCTTTGTTTTCTTACTTGAACAATTCATAATTCTGAGCTGTGTACTAGTACTTTTAAGGTGAGTTCCCTACATTTAGTCTTGAATCTTTAAACTTTTGAATCTTTGATCCCTGTTTCCCGTAAGTTGCTATTAGTTTTACTTTTAATTTGAAACTATTGCCTAGATCATTGTTTACTTGAAAATTTGGTTGATCGGAGTTGGGATCAAAGTTGGTATTAATTAAGAGTTTTGGAATTATATTAGTCAGTGATTATTTGAGTTGTGATCAACGATACTTGATGTTGAATTTTACCAGTTGATTGCTGTAGTAATGAAAGGGGAACTGGAAGGTGAAGATTAGGATCATGTCAATTTGGATAATTTAGTGTGTGTTTGTGTTTGTGTGGTACAAAAATCTGAGTCCCTTTTTTTGTCAATGGTGTTGGTGAATTCAAGCTTGTATATTAACTGATACAAAATGGAAATATGTTGGGCTTGTTAGCTGGTTGAGAATTTAGTTTTACTGATATTACGTTGCTATCAAATAATTTGGGGTTCCTGAATTACTCTGATTAACTAGTCGAGTAGAACTGTTAATTCTTAGAATTTTCACTGATACTTTGAAAAGTTGTGCAGAAATTTTTGGTGGGCTAGTACCCTGAAATTGTTTTGAAAGCGTTGAATATCTTTCTTTTCCACATTTGTATTTATCTGTAAGGATGTGTATTATTCTTTTGGTTGTGATGTGTAATTATATGTAATTATGTGTAAATGTCATATCAACAAAGTGAGGGAATGATGCATGAGCCTCTACTGCATGTATCAACCCGGGTAAATTATTTGGGTATTGGTGTTCATTTGTACAAGTACCTGTAAGTATAAGTGCATACATCAACGAAGCCAGAGACGGATCATGACAGCAAGTATCCATCAGGAAAGAATGTGTAAATCTTCAGGATGCAGGTATGCATTCAAGTAAGTCTCCTTTTTGATTAATCAGTGAACTGTTAATATGTTATATAGCTACTATGTGATGGTTGATACATGATTGTTACTTAAATATTACCTGAATATATGCTGTCAATTATACAAGTGATTGCTATAGCAATATGGTCAAGTTTATGTACGAATTTATGATATATTGGGGGAAATTGATTTCGAATTGGATTTGGCTTTGGTTTTACACCATTTATTGGGTCGTCTGATGCTAGCTAGCCGTAGCGTGGGACGCTATTTAGAGCCTGAGAGGTTCCGACCCGAGCCTGGGAGGCTCTGATTTATGGTGTAGCCATTTTCCCATCAATTTATTTTATTTGAGTTATGTATTGGTTAGTTTAAATGTTTAATTATTCATTCAGTACACCAACCAAGGGGGTCGTCGTATTTTATAGAGCCATGAGATGGTTCCTACCCACGAGGTGGGTAGTCGCACATATTAGAGCATGGGACGCTCATAGAGCCACTGGGATGGTTCCGACCCTAGCTTGGGAGGTTGATTATTGGTTGATGTACTGATTTCTCTTTTTCATGAAATATTGAACCAATGGGATTAGCTTATTTTTATGAATATTTGTATGAATATAGAGACGGATAAGCATGGACTAAAATTATTGCGTCGGTTTAAGAGTGCAGGATATGAGTATATATTTATGTTAGCATAGAAAACGAGATGAAAGGAATATGAATGAGGGCATGAAAGATGCATGGTATGAAATTAATTATGAGTTTAAAACAAATGGATGCATTCTTAAACCTTATGAAAGATGATCTATGCTTTGTGATGGTGGTAGTATTTTGGGGAGCAGATGGCTCCAGGAGTGGGTAGATTATTGTGAGAAGTGTTAGTTAAAATTTTCTTCAGGTAAGGTTGTCCATTTTTAAGAGAGGTTATGCCAAAATTTTCGGATAGCCCGCAGGGTTGATGGGAGTCTGTATTCAAGTTAGTGACTTGGGATCTTGCTAAGGAATTGATTTGGGTGTCCACAGTAATTTTCCAAATGAAATTACTATGTGGTAAATTGGTCAAATGCGGTCAATCTTGGGTGACGAGAAAAATGTTAATTGGTCGATTTATTGAATATTGGTTGGTTGCCCTTGTATGGTTTGGGGCTAACGATTTTTTTTAATTCTAAATCCTTACAAGTTGTATTCCATGAAACTTATAAGCATGGGGCAGTGAGACGTTTATACCCCCGTCTTTAATCTTGGCGGTTACGCAAATTTCAAGGACGAAATTTTTTATAAGGAGGGGAGATTGTAACGACCCGAACCTTGAATTAACCCTTATGATTCAGAGGTTTCAAAGGTGGACTTTTTATAAGTTGACCCGATCGAGAATTTCATTTCTCGACAAGATAGAGGACGGTAAAACGAGTTCGTGGACACGTAGCAAGTTTAATTTGGAATCCGTATGAAAAAGTTATGATGTAAAATTTGTAATTTTCCGGTTTTGGTTGAGTATAATTAGTCGGGGAAGGAAATTTCTAGAAACGGGCGGAAGTTTCTAGAAACGGGGGAATATTCTAGAAATGAGGGGGAATATTCTTTTCCTTTTTTTTTTCTTTTCTCCTTTTTCTTTTTCTCTCTCTCTCTCTTCTCCCTCACCCCCGATCGGCCCTCCCCCCTCCACCCTCCCCACCCATCTCCGTCGTCCGGACGAACTGTACTGCCGCACCGGTCACGTTCGAACCGGCTCGGCCTCCTCTTCGCGGTTGTGGCACCAACACGGCGAGTTTCACCGCCGTGTGGCCGTGCGACGCCCTTGAAGCTTGGCCACCGATCGAACCATATGTAAGGACCCGAACCTTAAATTACCCCCTAAAAGTTTTACTTTAATTTTGACGTTTCAGAAATTTATTTTACGATTTGAAGGGTTCAAAGGTTGACTTTTTTTATAAGTTGACCCGACCGAAAATTTTATTTCTCGACGAGTTAGAGGATGCTAAAACGAGTTCGTGGACACGTAACAGGTTTAATTTAGAATTCGTGTGAAATAGTTATGACGTGAAATCGGTAATTTTCTAGTTTTGGTAGCGTATAATTCGTCGGGAGAAGGAAATTTCTAGAAACGGGAATATTCTAGAAAAGAGGGGGAATATTCCTTTTCTTTTTCTTTTATTTTTCTTTCTCTCTCCCCGATCGGCCGACCCGAGCCCTCCTCCCCTCCACCCATCGCTGCTATCCGACCGAACTGGACCGCCGCACCGATCACGTTTGGACCGGCTCGGCCTCCTCATCTCCTCTGTGGCGGCGGTGTGGCTCCAATCGCCGCCGTTCGGCCGGGTTTTAGGGGAGAGGGATCGACTGTGTCGACCCAGAATTCCCTCCTCCGGCCACTGTTCGGCCCGATTCCAAGGGGGGAAAGGGAGACCTCGACCTGCACGTCAATTCCATGGAAGGAATTGACCCGATTCAGCCCAGGTAAGGAGAAATTAGAATTTGGAATTTTAGGATTTTTGTGATTTTCAGTGGAGGTTGTGATTTTGATGTTTTTGGTGTATTGGAGGTTGAATTCATGTTTAGGATGTTATTTAGAGTCGATTAGGTATGATTGGAAGTTCGATGGTTGGAAATTTGGTGAAAATTGCAAATATGGGGTGTTCTGCCGCCGTGTCGGCTGCCTTTCGTGGCGGCTGCGTGGGTTTTTGGCGACAGAGGTGACGGGGGTGAGGCCCTAGGGTGGCGGCGATCAAATTGGGATGAATTGGAGGTATTTTTGGCCTCCTGTGGCGGAGCTGCCGGCGGCGGGGCGGCGGACCTACTGCTGCCGGCGGCGGAGGAAGAAGGGTAAATAGTAAACGGTAAAAAGGGGAATAGTAAAATGGTAAAAAGTAATTAGTAAACAGTAAAACAGTAAGTCAGTCAATAGTAAACAGTAACAGTAAAAGGGTAAACAGTAAAGTGATTAGTAATAGTAATTCTGACTTTGACTTTTACTGTTGATTTTATAAATTTTCCTGTTGACTTTTCGTAAAAAGGTAAAAGATGGTTAAAAGAAGGTTTTACGTCAAATTTAAGCAACAAATGAACTAATCGGTCTTTGTTCCCAGTGGGTGGGTGGTTGCGGTTTGGGAGCAAAGGGATTTTTAATTGGATATTGGGTTATTTTTCTAACCGTTTCGGATTTTCCGAGGGAATTTCCGGGATGGGTTCTTACACCATATCTCCCTCCTCCGGCCACCGATCGGTCCGATATGGGGGGAAAGGGAGACCTCAGCCTGCACATCGATTCCATGGAAGGAATTGACCCTGTGAGGACCCGTCCCAGAATTTCCCTCAGAAATCTGAAACAGGTCCGAAATTAGAACCCACTAACCAACTAAAAGTTCCTTACTCCCAAACCGCAACCACCCACCCACTGGGAACAAGACAGGTCACAACTTCTTAAATTAACTTCACGAATATAATAAATCATAAAATACTTTAGTCAAAATAAATATATTTCACAAGCTAACATAATCAACAATTTAAATCAAGCGATATATTCACCATCGCCCCACTCCCAAATATTTTCATAACAAAATATACAGCCTCGCTGGTTCGGGAATTTATTAAATAATTGAAATTCTCACAAAAGAAAAAATATTCCCGAAATCAAGTAACAAACTATCAAAATTCATCTCATTAGCTATATCATCATATCGGATAAATCAGGGGAAGGTCATCACCACCATGTAACAGTAAGCCTCCCAGGCTATGGGTCGAAACCTCCCAGGACTACTGAAACAGCGTCCCACGCTACCGCTAGCTAGCAAACATGACGACCTAGCCCCTCAGGCTAAGGGTCGGAGCCTCCCAGGGTTATTGAAACAGAGTGGACAAATATGACGACCTAAACCTCTCCCAGGCTAAAGGTCGGAACCTCCCAAGGCTACTAAAACAACGTCTCACGCTAATGCTAGCTAGTTCATGACGACCCAGGTTCTCATAATATCATCCCGGGCTTACTCAGGGTCGGAACCTCTCAGGGCTTCTAAGTAGCGCCTCACGCTACTGCTAGCTAGCTCATGACGACCCAGCCCCTCAGGCTAAGGGTCGGAACCTCTCAGGGCTTCTAAGTAACGCCTCACGCTACTGCTAACTAGCACATGACGACCCTAATATGGTGAATAAAAATCCGAGCTCACACTTCCCCCAATCTATCTCAAATAGACAATTAACATTAAAACACCTCCTCAATATATACATATAATTCACACTTCCAAATCAATACACTTCCACTTCAATCAACACATATATTTCACGTAAATCATTTTGCATAAAACAATAATTCTATTAAAATTAAACTAGTATTTTATGTTAATACAGTGAGGTTCACTACCAGAAAAAAGGGCTTTGCCGACGAAAAAAAAAAAACGGCCGACGAAACACTTTTTTCGTCGGCTATTCCCAATAATGGCCAACGAAAATTTTTGTCGTCGCAAAAAAAAACATTTCGTCGGCTATTCCCATAGAATGGCCGACAATTTTTTATTTCGTCGCTAAAAATGAAAAATCGTTGGCTATTCTACAAGAATGGCCGACGATTTTTTCTTTCGTCCCTAAAAATTTTTTTTCGTCGGCTATACCCCTATAATGGCCGATGATTTAAAGTTTTCGTCGGCTATACAAATTTTGGAAGAATGGCCGACGAAGTTGACAATTTCGTCGGCTATAAGTCTTTATATTTTCAGATCTGGACAGAAGCTGCTCATTTAAAAAAAAAAAGGGAAAAAAACGGGAGAAAGAGTGAAAAATCTGTGGGTATTGTTGAAATCCGTCCTCTCTTACATTGTGGAGCTATATATAGGTACGTATATGTGTATATATGTTGATTTTGAGTTTTAGTTGAGTTGATTTTGAGTTTTAGTGATTTTGATATAGTAAGTGATTTTTTTTGTTGTTGTTGTTTTAGTGTTAGAATGTATGTATATATGTTGAATTTGAGTTGTAGTTGAGTTGATTTTCAGTTAGAGTATAATTATGTGTTTTAATTTAATAATGTTATTTTAATTAGTGTTAAAATATATATAAATATGTTAATTAATGGTTGTTGATAGTGTAATGAACTTAAATAATGGTTGTTAATTAATGGTATATATATATATGAGTTGATGTTGATAATAATATATATTGTAATGTCGATTAGTGTTAATTAATTTATTATTAATTAAAGTTATACATATATATTATTATCAGGCTATATATGGATCGAGATAAGAGTTGGATTTCGCTTCCAAGGCATGACCGACGATACACTACAGGAGTTGTAGATTTTTTGCAGTTCGTCGAGGAAAATGCAAACGGGAATTACCATTATTGCCCGTGCAAGAAATGTAAGTGTCGCAGTGATATGTGTCGATTTCCGATTAGAACAACATGGGAGCACCTAAAGAGTAATGGGTTTTGGCCGAAGTACACACGTTGGATATATCACGGTGAGCCATCATTAGATGGATCGCATGATCATGGGCAATATTTTGAGGCGGGCAGTAGTAGTACATCCAACGATCCAACAATGGCATTCGTCAACGACGTGTTTCCTTTTGAAAGCGGTGTACGTGGGGAACAATATATGCAGGACCCGGTGCAGCCGTTCCCACAAGTTGTCAACACTGCTGCCTTTGACAAGTACAACAAACTGATTGCATTGCAACAGACCCCTGTGTCTTCAAGTTCTGAGAAGACAGTTCTTCAAAGTGTGATGGAGGTAATGAGGATTAAAGTCGAGACAAAAGGGAGCATCAGGAAAGTGGATGAATATCTACAGTACACTTCTTCGTTGTTGGAGGAGGGTCATCGTAATCCTACCAATCACAGTCAGGTCCGAAGTATCCTCAAAGATCTAGGGCTTTCCTACATTAAGATCCATGCATGCGCATTTGACTGCGCTCTCTTCTGGGGTAAAGCTGCAGAAGGGAATGACCTTGCTAGCCTTGACGCATGCCCGATATGTCAGTCTGACCGATATAAGTTGACGGGAGCAGGCAATAGGAAACCTGTGAAAGTGCTTCGGTATTTTCCGTTGAGAGATAGGCTTGAGCAGTTGTACATGTCAGAAACCACCGCAAAAGCTATGAGGTGGTACGGTGAGCGGGACGCGGGAGACGCAGATATCATGACACACATCTCTGACGGAGCGGCTTGGAAGCATATAAACAATCAGTGTCCTCATTTTGCGTCAGATGTCAGAAACATCAGGCTCGGGCTCTCAACCGACGGGTTCAACCCTTTCGGCACCATGAGTCTTTCATACAGTATATGGCCGGTGGTTTTGGTACCTTACAACCTTCCTCCGTGGATGTGCATGAAGAAGGAATATAATATGTTGACGTTGTTGATTCCGGGGCCTGGTTACCTAGGGAAATGTCTCGATGTGTATATGAGACAATTGATTGAAGAGCTTAAGGTATTGTGGGACGTTGGTCATCCCACTTTTGACAAGTACAAGCAGGAGACGTTCCAGAGTGCCTCAGCGATTATGGGAGCACCCCTCATTGCAACAAGATATGCCGAATGGGTAATCGTGTGTTCCTTCCGGCGGATCACCACTGGCGTTACGAGTCCGCCGCATTTGATGGAACCGAAGAACACGGTGGTCCTCCCAGAAGATGGACGGGAAGAGAAATTTTAGCAGTGCTTAATGAGTACGATTTTGGGCCCCTCAGCAATCATCCCGATATTGTAGCGGAAATACCTGAAAGACCTGAGCAGTACAAATTCTGGACACATAAGAGCATATTGTGGGAACTCCCGTACTGGTGTGAGTTGCTGATCCGTCACTTCCTAGACGTTATGCACATAGAAAAAAATGTTTCTGAAAGTGTGGTGGGCACAACGCTGAACTTGGAGGGGAAGACGAAAGACGATCCTAAGGCTCGCACTGATCTGCAAAACATGAATATCAGAAAACAACTATGGTTGAAACAAGGGAAGAGAAAAATGCCTCAAGCTCCTTACACCGTCAAGCCTGAGCATAAACCAGAAATTTTCCATTGGATAAGTCGGGCCAAGTATCCTTCAGGCTTTGCTGGAAATATAACCAAGTGTGTGAACAGACAATTCAACAATCTGTACGGGTTGAAAAGTCATGACAATCATATCCTGCTACAACATCTCTTCCCTGTTTTCATTCGACCGTTCCTTCCCCGTCACGTTGTGGAGCCGTTAGTAGCGTTGGCAAGATTTTTCCAGAAGGTATGCACACGGGAAGTGAGAAAATCTGACCTCCGGGAAATGCAACAAGACATCGTTCATATCATGTGTAAATTTGAGATGATATTTCCTCCAAATTTTTTCGACATCATGCCTCACCTCATGATCCATCTTCCTCGGCAGTTGTTGCTTACCGGTCCTGTGCACTTCACTTGGATGTATCCGATGGAAAGGTACGTATTTTACACCTTATGTTAATTTCCTCATCAATATATGTGATATAGTGTTAATGTATTATCATAACACTTTAAAAACTTGATTTATAGGCAACTTGGACAATACGGTGGTTTTGTCCAAAACAGATCCGCACCTGAAGGATGTATAGCTGAAGCATATATTGCGCACGAGTGCGTCACCTACATGAAGCTGTATTTCGGAGCGTTACAGGAAAGCATACCGGAAGATGTACCGTCACAGTTCAATCTTTCCATACTCTCCGACGATGTTGTACTCGGTGGAAACATGCCAGTTTCCTACAAGTTGAAAGATTATGAGGTAGCCATTGCACATTAGTGGGTACTAATCAACTGTCCAGAAGTTCAGTTTTGGAAGGACATACATCTACGCTGTGAAGGAGTAGCAGGTGATCTCGATTACCACAACCAGACATTCGCAGAGTATTTCGGCCGCTGGGTACGTACCTTTAACACTATTCTATACGTGTTCATATATTATTGTGTATATTTATTCATATTTATAGTTGATTCTGATGGTTGCAGATGGACCTTATTGAAAATGATAATCACCCAAATTGGTCGCACGAACTCAGACTTTTAGCGAGGAGGCCGGTCTATTCAAAAGTTTATGCGACGTGCAAGGTGAATGGTGTGTTATTTCGATGTGAAGACAGAGACCTCAGACTGAAAACACAAAATTCAGGGGTTATGGCACATGGTGGGGATGGTGGAGTTGACTATTACGGTGTTCTCCATTCAGTTGTGGAACTGCATTACGGGGAAGGCATGAAAGTGCACCTTTTCAAGTGTAGATGGTTTGACACACGGCCGCAGAGCATGAAAACCGATCAATACGGCATAACTTCTGTGAACACTAGTACATCATGGTATGAGGACGACCCGTTCGTTTTAGCCACATGGGTGAAACAAGTGTTTTATCTTGATAATCTCGCCAAGGGTGACATGTGGAAAGTAGTCAACATTATCCACCATCGCAACATTTACCGGGCGTCTACACTTGGAGTGGCTGAAGAGAACGAGGAAGGGGGCACCGCGTATCAAGAGCCCAACTCAAACGGTATTCTTGACTCGTCTTTTATTCGCCTAGACACGCCGGTGCGAATTCAACGTGAAGAGCCACTGCTTGTTGATGTTGATCCAAATGAAGAAACTAACGAGGACTCTAGTGGTGAGGAAAGACATAGATTACCCCTATCGAGCATTTCAGAAACCGAAGAAGACTCATCCGATGATTCCGATTACAATCCGACGGATTAAGTAATTTAAATGATGTAATCCTTTCATTTGTAATCAACTCATTTCTAATGAACGGGCGTGAGGATGAGCCTCCCAGCTAGGCTGGGTTCCAAACCCCTTAAAAAAAAAATTGAAATATGTTGACTGTTGGGTTTCTGGTTTTTTATGTTCAATTTTGGTTATATGTGAACAGGACATCGGAATAGGAGAGGTGTAAAACCACTGATTTTTTTGGTTTTTTTTTTCAGAGAATAGCCGACGAAAAATGCATTATTTCGTCGGCTATTCTCACAATGGCCGACGAAAAATTCATTATTTCGTCGGCCATAAGTTTTTTTAAAAATAAATATTTTATTTTTGACCGAAAACGACAAAAGAATAGCCGACGAGTACTAGGTTTGATTTCGTCGGCTATGATTAAAAAAAAAACAAAAAAAGAGCAGCTTCCATTTTCTATCACTATCGACAAACCATTGCTTCATCCTTCAAATGCAAATGTGTCGTGAAATAAGATATGACCGAAATATTGAAAAACGTCTTTGGTTGAAAAATGAGAAGATTCCGACAAAATCTGTGTGCCAAATATTGCGGTTAACTATTTTTTACTGCCGTTTTCCTATAGGTAGCCTGACGGTCGGTAAATATTTTGAGGAAAATTTTTATACGATTAGTTGCGTCTCATCGATCTGAAACTATTCTCTGTTGAAGATCAGACCAAAAAACGTCATTTAGACGGGCCAATTTCCGTTTTAAAGCGTTTAGACGTTTGACTTTGCAGTTTGACCGTCCCGATCGAGCCTTTAACGTTGTCAGATGTAGTTGGATTTTTTTTCATACATGTTTTTAATCTTAACGGTGATATCTGACGGTTGGAATATATTTTTCAAACTTTTAGATTCAAAATCGGAACATATGCACTAATGTTCTTTAACTTGTTTACTACTTGTTTAAGTGAATGTATAGTTTCAAATAGTTACTATACGTACACTCTTCAAATGCAAATGTGTCGTGAAATAAGATATGACCGAAATATTGAAAAACGTCTACGGTTGAAAAATGAGAAGATTCCGACAAAATCTGTGTGCCGAATGTTGCGGTTTGAATCACCACTATAACAGTTTCCTCTGCGGACCAAACATGCAAAGGATACTAAGTGTGTATTAGATAGAAGAGCTGCACCATTACAACATAGGAAATAAACTCAGTATATAGCACTATGAAATTAATACAGTCATTTCCCATTACTATAGCTAAAAAATTCCACATTTGACTTGATATTTTGGTTCAATCAACACAATCTCACTTCATCTTGCTACCCATGGGTCTAATATACATAGCGTTCTAATATTTCCATAACCTCTTGTGAAAACTCAAGGTTAGAGAGATGCATGATTGCACTCAATTTAATATAGAAAATTCATATTTCCAAAAGAAAAGCAATGAAATTGTTCACAATACAGGAGTTGTACATCTATTTTCTCAATTGTCCGCTGACCCCAAGTCTCATATATCACTGTTTTCAAATTGTAGATCTACTTTCTTAGCAACCAAACAGCAGAATGAATATGGTTTCTATTTGGTTATTCTCTACATGTCAAGGTTCAGCTGATGTTCTAAACAAACTAAACCATAATATATATGCAAGCTGATTCTAGAAATAAACGGACTCATTAAATAAGTGATACAATACAAATTAAAACAAAACATTAAACGGTTATGGTAATTTATTCTGATATAACATGTGATTGTCAGTCTTTTATTCTTTCTCTTAAACATCTTGAGTTTGGTTCAAAAATCAATTTTTGTATCTTGAGCAACAACTAATTAAAAAGGGTTTGAAATACGAAATTCCGTAAATCACCATTCCATTAATTTCGAGGAATTTACACGAAATTGAATTATAAAATCGGGGTTACTACAAAGTGTGACAACATATTTGTTATCAAAGTAGTAAATCTTTATGTTTTTATCATTAATCAAATGCTTACTACAACGACTAGATATTTTACCACAATTAAGGGTGAGCTTGGTCCCAAACCGATCTATTTAGTCACGGGACCAGGACCGGGACCGGATACAGAATTTCAGGCCGGTTTTTTTCTTAAATATTCAAGGACCGGTTAGGGCCCGATCCGTCGGTCCTTTCGGTCCCAGATTAGCAACATGCCAACATGTTCCTGAAAATTAGAATATCTGGAAATATCAACTCAGCAAAGTTCAAAATAAAGCATTTCAAAACAGTTTCTCAAATCTCCAAAGTCCAAAGTTTAAGACAGCAACTCAGCAAGTCAGCAACAGTTTCTCAAATCTCCATCATATCAATCTCTTATCCTACCATGTGAGCTTCCCATTGTTTTCCCAAGCTACGGATCATTTAGCGGGTGTCTACTGGAAGTTAAAAGCCCTATGAGAATACCAAGTTCATACTAATAGTATTAAACATCAAAGAAAAGATTGAGCTCTGTCTCAACCTGTATATTTCCAATTCTGTGTGCTTTACTTTTAATAGACAAAAACAAATAAAATTAACGAGAAAAAGTAATTGAAAGTAAAAACTATCCTCAATAAAATGTTTTAAGAAAAGCAATCGACATACAGCTGAAATGAATTTAAGACTAGGGAGCTAACTGTTTTACTGTCTTTGGAGAATATTTCATATGTCTCTTCTGGATCATATACAAGAGCTGGAGAGTACAACCTACAGGGATTCTCCTGCAAATCTTACTTTACAGGGTTATACGACAGTCCATTTCAGTCTGCATTTATATCTTCTTCTATAATTTAGCAGGTTGGATTCCCATTGTACCAAATCGAGAAGCTAACTCGAATTCAGAGATTCTTGGTATGTTTCCACATTTAGGATCAATCCATTTCAAAGAAAGCAATAAAGACTAAGTACAGAATTCAATAACAACTAATATAAAAGCACTAGCATTCGGAACGAAACTAAATAAAGCCTTGAATTCATTATCAAACTATGAACTAATCGCAGTGGCATTAATCTTTCAACCATATGAACAATAGTAGCATCATATGAACACTCAATTCAATACTAAAGATAAAATCTTTTTCGAACCTTAACCCCGAAAACTACAGAATTGAGTGACAAACACACTCATCTTATACCCTGATTACTCCACTGCGCAAGAATTGGGCGAAGTCGGCGTCTCGGCAAACTGGAGAAGTGGAGATTGAAGATTTGGAGAAGACGAAATGGAGAAGGCCGAGCGAACTAGAGAAGGATGAGAAGCGACGAATTGGAGATTGGAGAAGGCCGAGCGAACTGGAGAAAGCTGAGAAGTGACGAACTGGAGATTGGAGAAGGCCTGGCCGAGCTGCAGCGAACTAGAGAAGGCCGAGCCACAACGAGCTGGAGAAGGCCGAGCCGCAGCGAACAAGAGATTCAGAGATTGGAGAAGACGAACAGTGGAACACGAACTGGAGAGAGTCGAGAGAGAAGCCAGACGCTAATTAGGGATTTACCCGAACAGCCGAACTGGAGTCTGTAGTATGTCCTCTACAGTGTAGGGATTTTGTAATTTTTAATTCTTTTTTTTAACCCTATCGGGCTTTCGGGTTTTAAACCTCAAAAGTTTGATGGACCGAACCCAGCCGGGAAAATTGAAGGACCGGCCCGGCCCGAGAATTAGTTGTAATTTTTTTTCAAGAAACCTGCCCGAACCGGCCGGTTTGGCTCAGTTTTTCCGGTCCAACCGGTCCCCACCGGGTTCAGTGCCCAGCCCTAACCACAATCCACAACAATTGATACTAAAGTGATAAATTTTGTTCTAGTCCCAGTAAGTGTCACGCCCTGAATTTAAACCGATAAAATTCAAATTCGAAAACGTGATATAATTCAATAATCACAACGAAAAAAAAAATTAATAAATTACAATTTATTATGCATTAAAGAGTCCATACAAATGCAACTCTGGTGAATACAAATATTACATTTCCAATCTTACACAAGTTGTGAGATATCGGACAATGTAATTGTTCTCTCATGCCTCGCTATACTTAAAGAAAAACAAAACTAATGAGCAGAATCTCTTCTACTCACCGCACAATCAGCAGCCGCCTCAACTGTGCTAATCCTCACCTGCACAATTAACCCCTACACCATGGAATGGTGCACCGGGTTATAAACAACAAACCCGGTAAGCTTATAAAGCTCGTGTGAGTAAACTCAGACTCACGCAACAACGCTTAAACCATCATATCACACGCACACAAAAATGCAAGGTAAGATACAGACTTTCCTGCATAAAAGCATAGTTCAGAAAAGCACAAATCTTACACAACTAAAATCGTGACTCCTGCATATAGCTTAGTTCAGGAAGTCATGCACATACAATTAAAATCGTGACTCATGCATAGAAATATAGTTCAGGAAGTCACGCACAAACAATAAACACAAATATATAATACATGAAAGTAAATAGGAAATCCGACAACCCCAAAATGAAGTCAAAATATTTCCATCTTAACTCAAGAAAAACAACGCACACCTTGTTTTGTTTTAAAACCCAACTCCCTTTTCGACAACAAATGAAGAACACCATAAAATAATTTTGTATATAACGATCCATATACTATAATTAACTCGTATTAAATATGAACACTGTGCATTGGAGGCTATATAAAGAGGATACAAGATATACTACAACCCTACTTGCTTGGTACTACCATGTACTACTTATACAGAATAGGTAAGTACTAACTACGTACCTAATTTATATTCCTAAATTATATGGCTCACACTAACAATCTTTTCCTCAGCCGTCGAGATCAATAAGGCGACGCTCTTCGACTTCGACCTCACCCTCTCGATTCAAGCCTGTGTGATGGGTTTTCTTGGGTGAGTCATTTTTTGTCATTCAGTGAACAAGGAAACTGGGTTGATGTGAAAGAAGGGTATGAAGACACTGAGGCTCCAATCCTAATGGAACTATGATCAAAACAATGGATCCATGATAAGAACCAATTAACTCTTTTAACATTTTTCAGCTAGTTTTCAGATGTACCCTTATTTTTACTACTTAAAAGTAAAATTAAACTAATTGAAAGAAACAAAAAAATCCCATACATGTACATGGAAATCAGTTTGCCATTAAAATTATCCATCGAAAGTCATCTTTGGTTTCATGTGATAGATTGGATGTTTCCACAGAACCATTAGGCCAATAAAGGACTACACCACCAGTATTGGCACTAATAAGCACCTATGCCAAATTTGGCCTTTGTATAAACCCAGTTTCAAGTAAAGCCGATAGAGAATGACAAAAACCGGATACTTATGGGAGTGCTACACAAAATAACAGGGCAACGAATATAGGACTACACCACCAGTATTGGCACTAATAAGCACCTATGACAAATCTGGCCTTTGTATAAACCCAGTTTCAAGTAAAGCCGATAGAGAATGACAAAAACCGGATACTTATGGGAGTGCTACACAAAATAACAGGGCAACGAATATAGTAAGATTCCTTATCATTCTTACATTATGGGAGTGATACACAAAATAACAGGACAACAAATTTAGTGAGAATACTTATCATACTTACATTACTTCAGACTGGATCAAAATTCAAGTTTTAGTTTCTGACTACCCTTAATTTCAGTCTTACTTGTCTTTCAGCAAACAAATTATATTAGTTAGATACTAAACATAGAAACCCAGGAAATCATTTGATTCTATGTTGGCCAATGTTATGAAGGACAGTGCTGATCCCACACTATATCCATATATAGGCCAAAGTATTGCCCTTTTTATTTATTTAATGTTCTTTAAATATACATAAATTCTCCTAACACAAAAGTTGGGGGTCTTCTGCTGAAATGTACAATCTTAAGGAGACTAAAAACCCCAGCAAACAACTTAGTAGGTGTATTGTCAGGGAATTTAAACCCGAAACCACATGGGAGTGAAGTATAGCCCCAATTGTTCCTACTAACCTCAAAGAAAATGGCTAATCTAATGCAACTTTGTAAGAAGAGGAAATACTCGTTACGTAAATTCAAAGAGGAAATACTCATTACTTGAAATTGTTGAACATACATAACATGTTTGCCAAGAAAATGAAGAACACCTTACCAATCCTCTTGATCAAACCATCTTGTGTTGTATCCTCTCAAGTAAACCTCTTTACCTTACTCTGTTTCTTCTCTTGCGCAAATACTCGATATTCTCCTGTCATACAATTTATGCAACCAAACACGTCATTTGATGTTAAGGAAAAAAAAAATTATTAGTGTACAGGGAGCTGCATACAGTTCATTGATGAGAAAAAACAATTTCAAGAAATGTACACTTGCCTGGAAAAAACAGTTTGAACGGCAACACTACCAGAAAAAAGGGCATTACCGACGAAAAAAAAAAAAACGGCCGACGACATACTTTTTTCGTCCGCTATTCTTAAGAATGGCCGACGATTTTTTATTTCATCGCTAAAAATAAAAAATCGTCGGCTATTCCACCAGAATGCCCGACGATTTTATCTTTCGTCCCTAAAAAATATTTTTCGTCGGCTATACCCCTAGAATGACCGACGATTTAGATTTTCGTCGGCCTTTCTCTAAAACATTAGCCGACGAAAACTTTTGAAAGTTTGGCCGACGAAATTGTAATTTTCGTCGGCTATAAGTCTTTATATTTTCAGATCTGGACAGAAGCTGCTCATTTAAAAAAAACGAAAAAAAACGGGAGAAAGAGTGAAAAATCTGTGGGTATTGTTGAAATCCGTCCTCTCTTACATTGTGGAGCTATATATAGGTACGTATATGTGTATATAAGTTGATTTTGAGTTTTAGTTGAGTTGATTTTGAGTTTTAGTGATTTTGATATAGTAAGTGATTTTTTGTTTTGTTGTTGTTTTAGTGTTAGAATGTATGTATATATGTTGATTTTGAGTTGTAGTTGAGTTGATTTTCAGTTAGAGTTTAATTATGTGTTTTAATTTGATGTTATTTTAATTAGTGTTAAAATATATATAAATATGTTAATTAATGGTTGTTGATAGTGTAATAAACTTAAATAATGGTTGTTAATTAATGGTATATATATATATATATGAGTTAATGTTGATAATAATATATATGTGTTAATTAATTTATTATTAATTAAAGTTATACATATATATTATTATCAGGCTATATATGGATCGAGATAAGAGTTGGATTTCGCTTCCAAGGCATGACCGACGATACACTACAGGAGTTGTGGATTTTTTGCAGTTCGTCGAGGAAAATGCAAACGGGAGTGAATACCATTATTGCCCGTGCAAGAAATGTAAGTGTCGCAGTGATATGTGTCGATTTCCGATTAGAACAGTATGGGAGCACCTAAAGAGTAATGGGTTTTAGCCGAAGTACAAACGTTGGATATATCACGGTGAGCCATCATTAGATGGATCGCATGATCATGGGCAGTTTTTTGAGGCGGGCAGCAGTAGTACATCCAACGATCCAACAATGGCATTCGTCAACGACGTGTTTCCTTTTGAAAGCGGTGTACGTGGGGAACAATATATGCATGACCCGGTGCAGCCATTCCCACAAGTTGTCAACACTGCTGCCTTTGACAAGTACAACAAACTGATTGCATTGCAACAGACCCCTATGTCTTCAAGTTCTGAGAAGACAGTTCTTCAAAGTGTGATGGAGGTAATGAGGATTAAAGTCGAGACAAAATCGAGCATCAGGCAAGTGGATGAATATCTACAGTACACTTCTTCGTTGTTGGAGGAGGGTCATCGTAATCCTACCAATCACCGTAAGGTCCGAAGTATCCTCAAAGATCTAGGGCTTTCCTACATTAAGATCCATGCATGCTCATTTGACTGCGTTCTCTTCTGGGGTAAAGATGCAGAAGGGAATGACCTTGCCAGCCTTGACGCATGTCCGATATGTCAGTCTGACCGATATAAGTTGACGGGAGCAGGCAATAGGAAACCTGTGAAAGTGCTTCGGTATTTTCCGTTGAGAGATAGGCTTGAGCAGTTGTACATGTCATAAACCACCGCAAAAGCTATGAGATGGCACGGTCAGCGAGACGCGGGAGACGCAGATATCATGACACACATCTCTGACGGAGCGGCTTGGAAGCATATAAACAATGAGTTTTCTCATTTTGCGTCAGATGTCAGAAACGTCAGGCTCGGGCTCTCAACCGACGGGTTCAACCCTTTCGGCACCATGAGTCTTTCATACAGTATATGGCCGGTGGTTTTGGTACCTTACAACCTTCCTCCGTGGATGTGCATGAAGAAGGAATATAATATGTTGACGTTGTTGATTCCGGGGCCTGGTTACCCAGGGAAATGTCTCGATGTGTATATGAGACCATTTATTGAAGAGCTTAAGGTATTGTGGGACGTTGGTCATCTCACTTTTGACAAGTACAAGCAGGAGACGTTCCACATGCATGTCATGGTTATTGGTACCATCAGTGATTTTTCTGCTTATGGGATGTTGTCGGGCAACGTTGTTAGGGGATACAAGGCTTGTCCAGAGTGCCTCAGCGATTATGGGAGCACCCCTCATTGCAACAAGATATGCCGAATGGGTCATCGTGTGTTCCTTCTGACGGATCACCACTGGCGTTACGAGTCCGCCGCATTTGATGGAACCGAAGAACACGGTGGTCCTCCCAGAAGATGGACGGGAAGAGAAATTTTAGGAGTGCTTAATGAGTACGATTTTGGGCCCCTCAGCAATCATCCCGATATTGTAGCAGAAATACCTGAAAGACCTGAGGAGTACAAATTCTGGACACATAAGAGCATATTGTGGGAACTCCCGTACTGGTGTGAGTTGCTGATCCGTCACTTCCTAGACGTTATGCACATAGAAAAAAATGTTTTTGAAAGTGTGGTGGGCACAACGCTGAACTTGGAGGGGAAGACGAAAGACGGTCCTAAGGCTCGCACTGATCTGCAAAACATGAATATCAGAAAACAACTATGGTTGAAACAAGGGAAGAGAAAAATGCCTCAAGCTCCTTACACCGTCAAGCCTGAGCATAAACCAGAAATTTTTCATTGGATAAGTTGGGCCAAGTATCCTTCAGGCTTTGCTGGAAATATAGCCAAGTGTGTGAACAGACAATTCAACAATCTGTACGGGTTGAAAAGTCATGACAATCATATCCTGCTACAACGTCTCTTCCCTGTTTTCATTCGACCGTTCCTTTCCCGTCACGTTGTGGAGCCGTTAGTAGCGTTGGCAAGATTTTTCCAGAAGGTATGCACACGGGAAGTGAGAAAATCTGACCTCCGGGAAATGCAACAAGACATCGTTCATATCATGTGTAAATTTGAGATGATATTTCCTCCAAATTTTTTCGACATCATGCCTCACCTCATGATCCATCTTCCTCGGCAGTTGTTGCTTACCGGTCCTGTGCACTTCACTTGGATGTATCCGATGGAAAGGTACGTATTTTACACCTTATGTTAATTTCCTCATCAATATATGTGATATAGTGTTAATGTATTATCATAACACTTTAAAAACTTGATTTATAGGCAACTTGGACAATACGGTGGTTTTGTCCAAAACAGATCCGCACTTGAAGGATGTATAGCTGAAGCATATATTGCGCACGAGTGCGTCACCTACATGAAGCTGTATTTAGGAGCGTTACAGGAAAGCATATCGGAAGATGTACATTCACAGTTCAATCTTTCCATACTCTCCGACGATGTTGTACTCGGTGGAAACATGCTAGTTTCCTACAAGTTGAAAGATTATGAGGTAGCCATTGCACATTGGTGGGTACTAATCAACTGTCCAGAAGTTCAGTTTTGGAAGAACATGCATCTAAACTGTGAACAAGTAGGAGGTGATCTCGATTACCACAACCGGACATTCGCAGAGTATTTCGGCCGCTGGGTACGTAACTTTAACACTATTCTATACATGTTTATATATTATTGTGTATAATTATTCATATTTATAGTTGATTCTGATGGTTGCAGATGGACCTTATTAAAAATGATAATCACCCAAATTGGTCGCACGAACTCAGACTTTTAGCGATGAGGCCGGTCTATTCAAAAGTTTATGCGACGTGCAAGGTGAATGGTGTGTTATTTCGATGTGAAGAGAGAGACCTCAGACTGAAAACACAAAATTCAGGGGTTATGGCACATGGTGGGGATGATGGAGTTGACTATTACGGTGTTCTCCATTCAGTTGTGGAACTACATTATGGGGAAGGCATGAAAGTGCACATTTTCAAGTGTAGATGGTTTGACACACGGCCGCAGAGCATGAAAACCGATCAATACGGCATAACTTCTGTGAACACTAGTACATCATGGTATGAGGACGACCCGTTCGTTTTAGCCACATGGGTGAAACAAGTGTTTTATCTTGATGATCTCGCCAAGGGTGACCCGTGGAAAGTAGTCAACACTATCCACCATCGCAACATTTACCGGGCGTCTACACTTGGAGTGGCTGAAGAGAACGAGGAAGGGGGCACCGCGTATCAAGAGCCCAACTCAAACGGTATTCCTGACTCCTCTTTTATTCGCCTAGACACGCCGGTGCGAATTCGACGTGAAGAGCCACTGCTTGTTGATGTTGATCCAAATGAAGAAACTAACGAGGACTCTAGTGGTGAGGAACGACATAGATTACCCCTATCGAGCAATTCAGAAACCGAAGAAGACTCATCCGATGATTCCGATTACAATCCGACGGATTAAGTAATTTAGATGATGTAATCCTTTCATTTGTAATCCACTCGATCATTTCTAATGAACGGGCGTGGGGATGAGCCTCCCAGCTAGGCTGAGTTCCAAACCCCTTAAAAAAAATTTGAAATATGTTGACTGCTGGGTTTCTATTTTTTTTTATGTTAAATTTTGGTTATATATGAACAGGACATATGGGTACGAGAGGTGTAACACAACTGATTTTTTTATTTTTTTCAAAGAATAGCCGACGAAAAATGCATTATTTCGTCGGCTATACTAATTATAGCCGACGAAATATGCGTGATTTCGTCGGCCAAAACTATATTGAAAAATACATATTTTATTTTAGACACAAAATGACAAAAGAATAGCCGACGAGTACTAGGTTTGATTTCGTCGCCTTTTCTTAAAAAAAAAAAAACAAACAGACCACCTTCCATTTTCTATCACTATCGACAACCCATTGCTTCATCCTTCAAATGCAAATGTGTCGTGAAATAAGATATGACCGAAATAATGAAATACGTCTACGGTAGAAAAATGACACGATTCCGATAAATTCTGTGTGCCGAATGTTGCGGTTAACTGTTTTTTACTTCCGTTTTCCTATGGGTAGGCTCACGGTCGGTAAATATTTTGAGGAAAATTTTTATACGATTAGTTGTGCCTCATCGATTTGAAACTATTATCTGTTGGAGGTCATGCCAAAAAACGTCATTTACACAGGCCAATTTCCATTTCTAAGCGTTTAAAGGGTTGACTCCCCCGGTTGACCGTCCCGATCGAGCCTTTAACGTTGTCAGATGTAGTTGGATTTTTTTTTCATACATGTATTTAATCTTAACGGTGATATCTGACGGTTGGAATAGATTTTCCAAAGTTTTAGATTCAAAATCGGAACATATGCACTAATGTTCCTTAACTTGTTTACTATGTGTTTAAGTGAATGTATAGTTTCAAATAGTTACTATACGTACACTCTTCAAATGCAAATGTGTCGTGAAATAAGATATGACCGAAATAATGAAATACGTCTACGGTTGAAAAATGACAAGATTCCGATAAAATCTTTGTGCCGAATGTTGCGGTTAACTGTTTTTTACTTTCGTTTTCCTATGGGTAGCCTGACGTTCGTTAAATCAATTTTGTAAAATTTTTATATGATTAGTTGCGTCTCATTGATTCGAAACTATTATCTGTTGAAGGTCAGACAAAAAAACGTCATTTAGACACTCCAATTACTATTTCTAAGCGTTTAAAGGGTTGACTCACCCGGTTGACCGTCCTGATCGAGCTTTTAACGTTGTCAGATGTAGTTGGATTTTTTTTCATACATGTATTTAATCTTAACGGTGATATCTGACGGTTGGAATAGATTTTCCAAAGTTTTAGATTCAAAATCGGAACATATGCACTAATGTTCCTTAACTAGTTTACTAAGCGTTTAAGTGAATGTATAGTTTCAAATAGTTACTATACGTACACTCTTCAAATGCAAATGTGTCGTGAAATAAGATATGACCGAAATAATGAAATACGTCTACGGTTGAAAAATGACACGATTCCGACAAAATCTGCATGCCGAATGTTGCGGTTAACTGTTTTTTACTTCCGTTTTCCTATGGGTAGGCTCACGGTCGGTAAATATTTTGAGGAAAATTTTTATATGATTAGTTGCGCCTCATCGATTTGAAACTATTATCTGTTGAAGGTCAGGCAAAAAAACGTCATTTACACAGGCCAATTTCCGTTTTAATTTAAAGCGTTTAGAGGTTTGACTTCGCAGTTTGACCAAAGGTTTAGCCGACGAATTCAAATATTTCGTCGGCTAAACTCTTGCGATCCGCTTATTGTCCGGCGTTGGATGGCTCAGATCCAACGGCTGCTGATTTTCAAAAGTATAGCCGACGAAACCTTTGAATTCGTCGGCTAAACTCTTGCGATCCGCGCCTTTTCATTGTCCGCCGTTGGATGGGGGAGATCGGACGGCTGCTGAGCGCCTAAAGTATAGCCGACGACATTCAAAGAATAGCAGACGACATTCAAAGAATAGCAGACGACATTCAAAGTATAGCCGACGATATTAAAGATTTCGTCGGCTATAGTAAAGAATAGCCGACGAAATCTTTTTTAATCGTCGGCTATTCTATCGGGTATAAGTCTGAAACTGCCGAACTCTAGCCTCCGTTTTGCTCATTTCCTCCTTCGCCGTTAGCAGCTGCTGCCGAACTGTCCTCCTCCTCCGATTCCGCCGCCGCTGCTCCTCCTCCTCCTCCGATCCTTCATTCGGCTCCTCCTCCTCCTCCTCCTCCTCCGATCCGAACCGGTAATTTTTTTTTTTCAATTTAATTTAATTTAAAAAATTATTATATATTTAATTGTAATTATATAAATGGTTATATATTTGTTATATATTTGTTAATAAATTTAATTTTAACAAATTGTTATATATTTGTTATATATTTAATTTTAATTATATAAATTGTTATATAATAAATTGTTATATATTTAATTGTAATTATATAAATGGTTATATATTTGTTATATATTTGTTAATAAATTTAATTTTAACAAATTGTTATATATTTGTTATATATTTAATTTTAATTATATAAATTGTTATATATT
The DNA here is from genome assembly GCA_963682095.1 of Potentilla sterilis. Lineage (NCBI taxonomy): Eukaryota > Viridiplantae > Streptophyta > Magnoliopsida > Rosales > Rosaceae > Potentilla > Potentilla sterilis. Next base: position 28,483,162 of record OY821755.1, on the reverse strand, counting down.
TGTTATATATTTAATTGTAATTATATAAATGGTTATATATTTGTTAATAAATTTAATTTTAACAAATTGTTATATATTTGTTATATATTTAATTTTAATTATATAAATTGTTATATAATAAATTGTTATATATTTGTTATATATTTAATTTTAATTATATAAATTGTTATATATTTGTTCTATATTTGTTAATAAATTTAATTGTTATATATTTGTTATAATTTATGTATATAAATTGTTATATATTTAATTTTAATTATATAAATTGTTATATAAATTGTTAAATTAATTATATATATAAATTGGTAGTCTAATTATATATATATATATATATGTTAATAAAGAAATGTAGTTATATTTGTATATAAATAGTTATATTTAGGTTAATGGTTAGTATTATTTAAAATGCCCGCGGCTGCAGATGGCCGATGCATTCAGACAGTTATTCGGAGGCCGTCGTTCCAGATCGAGAGGTTCTGGAAGTTCCGTCAGTTCCGCAGACTCCGACAGGACCCTTAGCCAGCCTGAGAGGACCACCAGCCAGCAGCGGAGGAGTGTGGATTCTTCCCAGCCGCGGAGGACTGTGGATTCATCCCAGCCGCGGAGAAGTATGAGTTCTCGGCACCAGACCCTTCTCCAGGCGGGGCGGCCGTCGAGCAGTTCACTTCCGCCTGTCGGGCCAGATGCTCTGAGGTTCAGTCGGCAGCTATTTCAGGACGAGATAGCTGCAGACGTTCCTCAGGTTCGTATGCCTGAGGTTCATCGGGAGCCGATGAGGAGTCCGACGACGTCTGCTGCCGACTCGACTGAGGGTCCTACTCTCCCAAACCAGCTCTACCTCCCGTACAACATTCCGGCGATACTGGAGGTCGACTATCGTGGTGTGCCCATATGGCCTGATATGCCTCAGTACGTGAGTGTTGCGGAGGCATACCAGCAGCAGCCATTTGAGAACCCTGACCACCTTATTTCGGCGAGGAGAAAAGGAAAGTCGACAGACGAGTCATCCAGTTCAGGTAACATTTGATTTTATTAATTAAATGTTTTATTAAAATTAACGCACTAATATTTAATTTTATTAACCAATCGTTGTTTTTGTGATAGGGACAGCCGCTAGCAGTTCACGGAGGAATACGAGAGGTGTCATATGTTTTGACACGCTCAGTAGAACTGTTGAGCGCAGCGGCAGGATTCAGAACAACGAACCTCCTAATCAGGAGGTTCAGGGGAAGAAAAAACGCGACTACTCGGGTTGCGTGGGAACACTGATTAGGGACAGAGTCCCTATGTTGTGGACCCGGTGGGCTGATGTGCTCGAAGAGATAAAGAGGGAGGTGAACAACGCCGCGTCGGTGAGTAATTTAAAAAATTTAATTTATTTATCGTAATATTTAATAATTTTCGGTATTATTACAATTGTAAAACTAATAAAATATTATTTTTCAGACATTCTTCGAGATTGCCGAACACAAGCGGGATTGGGCGGACACCGTGCAGAACTCGAGGTACGTTTGTTTTTATGATATTATAATTATCTTATAATTATTAATATTTTATGATATTAATAATATTTCTAATGCACTTTTGTTTTTTTCGTAGGTTCAAAGAGTGGAAGAACGAGCTGCGTTCCCACTATAACGAATACGACAACCTTGGTCGTATGGGTACTCCTAGGGAGTTCATGTTCAGGGAGTACGAGTGGCGTTGGTTGAAGACAGTAGACTTCAACAACCCAGTTATGCAGGTAAATACTAAACTTCAGTATAAATGTTTATTTTGTTAAAATTTTAATTATTAGTTTAATTATTTTATAATTATTACACTAATATTTTTTGATGCATTTTTCTAACATTTTATTATTTGTTTGAAGCAACGTTCTCGGATAAACTCTGAGAACCGCCGCCGGAACACAACCCCCCATCATGCTGGTTCTAGGCCGGTTGCACAATATCAGGAGGAGGCGCTTAGAGATCATCCTGATAGCAACCCGTACGTGGAGACGTTCAAGATCGCTTATCCACAAGCGACAGAACAGCTCGTAAGTCGTTCATTACAATTTTAAAATTTTAATTATTAATTTTACTTAATTATATATTTGTTATAATATTAATTTTTTTTTCCCGTCCAATTAGGAGAGGGTCAACCGGGCCGAAGAAGAGGTGTTCCAGCAAGTAGTTCGGGAGACACAACCGAACATTTCAGAGGCAGATCTGGAAGAAGCCCTGCGCCAGGTTGACCGGTCCAATGTCCAACGGTAGCGAGGATGTTAGACGCAGCTTTCCTAAACCAGTCAAACAAGTACTACTGCCGGGGTTTGGGAAGTTCTGGACTAGGGCTTCTGAAGACCACTAAGGGAGGTCAAAAGAAGGGAGGCGGGGAGAGCCAACAGATGAGGGGGGAAGTGCAGCGATTGGCAGAAGAAAATGCAAGGTTGGCGGCCGAGTTCTAGAGATCACAGGAGGAACAACGCAGATCACATGAGCAACACCGCAGAACACAGCAGTATTATTTCGATCTGTCCAGTTGGTATGCTGAATGCGAGAGAATTCGGCAACACAACTACGCCGGCCAACAAAACTGGTGGATGGATATGTTCGCGGCACAACAACAAAACCTTGAATCCCCGCCCCCGTTTCAGCCGTTAGTTGAACCTCCAATGCCTCAACCTCCCGTAGATGCCGAGCATGATGGAGAGCAGGATGCTGGAGATGACGTGGTGGACTTTAGTGGTTTAGGTGATGATTAGTAGGGTTACGTTATATGTTATGTACATTGGAACGAATTAAATAATAAGTCATTTAGACGTGTTTCTTGTTGGTGCAAATGTATGGACTGTCTTTGTGATTTGCAGGTTGCTTGGAATGGTAATTTAGAAAATAATTTAATTTTTTTTTCACCAAATGTAAGAATAGCCGACGATTTTGGCATTATTTCGTCGGCTATAAGAACTATAGCCGACGATTTTTACCCATATTCGTCGGCTATAAGTCTTATAGCCGACGAAAATTACCTTATTTCGTCGGCTATAACTAATTAATGCCTATTAAAATATTAATATATTTCGACGAAATAACCGACGAAATACATGAAATCGTCGGCTATAGTTCAGAACATATAGCCGACGAATTTTGTCGGCTATATTTTACGATATCGTCGGCCATACTCGAAAATACCCGACGAATTTCGTCGGATATTTTGCCAAGGTTTGGTCGACGAAATGATGTTTCGTCGGTAAAGTCGTCGGCCATACTCGCATATAGCCGACGATTTCCTTTTTTTCGTCGGCCATTGGTATAGCCGACGGCGTTTTTCCGACGAAGTATAGCCGACGAATATTTCGTCGGCAGAAGGTATAGCCGACGAAATTTCGGCATAGTCGACGAAATTTTTTTCGTCGGCTATGCCCTTGGATCTGGTAGTGCAAGAAGCGCAGCCAGCTCATGAAGTAGGTGAAGTCCATATTTAGAATCAGAGGAAGCACCAACTTGTGTATGCAAATACTTAATAGGTTACTGAAAACAATGAGAAGCCTAATTGAATGCTTTCTCATGCCCAGCACAATTACAAAATCAGACCTATAATCAATTAATATTAATTCTAACATGATAGATCAAAGCACATATAATCATTCAAAAGCACATCAGGTATCCTTTCCACTATGGTACTTAAGAAGCAGTAACTCATTCACTATAGCATTGTATTCTGACATGAACACAGAAGAGAAATAACTTCCTTTCTGTACAAACATTAAAGTAAAACCAATAAAATCTCTAACTCACTACGATTTGATAAAACTAAAGCACCATCAACCATCCTAACAACTTTAAATGCATAATGTAGAACCACTCACTTAGAAAATCCACACATACCTATAAACCTCAATACCTGAGCCGCTGCAGTTGTATACACACAAAAAGGATCCAATTTTTTTTTATCAAAACAAACAATGAAAAACTAACAATAAGAGACAACAAACAATCACTTCAATTCAAAAGACCACTCACACCACCACTTTCTTCCTCATATACGAAACCCAAACGGCCAACTCCAATCAAGGTATGTGTGGATTTTCTAAGTGAGTGGTTCTACATTATGCATTTAAGGTTGTTAGGATGGTTGATGGTGCTTTAGTTTTATCAAAGCGTAGTGAGTTAGGGATTTTATTGGTTTTACTTTAATGTTTGTACAGAAAGGAAGTTATTAAAACTATGTAAGTAAAAAACGGGACCAAATTCTTACCCACACTTGTAGCAGAGAAGGGCAAACCCACCAGATCGCAACGACCAGCCATTCTTCCATATTATGTGTTGCTCGTCCCGCGCGAAATGTTCATGCATATCTTGGTCACGATTGTCCCAAATCCAACCCCTGAGATCAAAACCAAAAACCCACAATCAAAATCCAAAAGCCAAAATATTCATCCACCAAACTATTCCAGGATCAAAAATAAGGAGGGGGGATCATCATTTTTCAGTCACCAGTCCCGTTCTGAAATATACTGGATACTAAATTCGACTAGTCACGATCACTGACACACTGTAGAAGCCATCAGATTTGACCAGAATAAACATGACCAGAATATAACCAAGGATCAAAACTCAAATTACACCATAAAATCGAAATTCAAAAGAAATAAAATTCGATCAACACCCACCGATCAATAGAGCCAAACAGCTTCTGAAAATGACCAACTACTGTCCCGAAACACAGCCCCTCGACAGAACTAAAGACGAAGAGAGAGAGATCGAGAGAGAGAGAGAGAAGACAGAGCAGGAAAGTGAAGATGAGAAAATTTGGATATTGCAGAACACCCAGTACTGTGTACGGTGGAAACGTGGCAGCAGATCAACGACTCCATATAACAGATCAGACGGCACAGAACAGAGAAACAAACCCGACCCATCGACCCATTACTGTTCATTTACTGTAGATTAAAAGTTCAGCACCAATAATATATAGTAAATTATTATTTATAACTTGCTCCCTTTTAGTTATTTCCAGATAATTTGCTCCCTTTTAGTTATTTCCAGATTAACCAAAAGGGGAGTTCTAGGTAATACACCTTCTCAACCATAACCATGTTAAGGCAAGTGGACGCAGGCTACCAATTTAAAAGCCAAAAACCATCATCACCATAATCATCACAATCATCATCGTCATCATTACTATTTGGTCCAGCTCTTTTTCTTCTTCGATTACCAATCTTCTTTCTGGTATCGCCTTTCATTTTTCTTTCCCAATCATTAGTAATACTTTTAACAACTTAATAAATTTCTGAACTAGTTAACTGTCTAGGCTTCAATGTATGTTCTTCAGTTCCATCAAAGAAAGCTGCCATTAAACGGAATGGGTGATCATGGGGTAGAAACCTCCTATGGTCCATTTTGAGCAAGTCTGAACTAGACATGCTTTTTTACTTTTTGTGGAATAGCCAGATAAATTTGCATATGCAGGAAGATCACTTATGGTCCACATCAGCAGAATTCTTAAGATGAATGTCTCATTCCTAAATGCGTCATACACACTCATCTCATCCAACCATAACTTTTTTAAGTCATCAATACGAGGCTCTAGATATACATATATCATTCCCTGGTTGCTTCGGCCCAGGGATGAGTAATGTAAGCATTAAGATTTCCTTAGACATGCAAACGGAATGGGAAAGGTTATATGTAACAAAAAACATAGGCCAACAATTATAGTGAGAAATGAAATCACCAAAAGGATTAAATCCATCCGAAGAAAGAGCAAGTATGAGATTACGAGGCTCAGATGCAAAGGAAGGCCAATTCTTATCTATGCTCTTCCATGTCAATGAGTCAACTAGATGGCACATTATGCCATCTTGACTCTTGTTAGTGTCATGCCATGTTAGTTGTTCAGCTAATTCAACATTTCTATACATTCTTATAAATCTGGGTTTAATTGGAAAATACCTCAACACCTTTGCAAGAATGCCTTCATGTATTTCCTTTATGTGCTTATTAACTTTCCAATGTGAGGAGCCACATTTGTCACAGACAACAGCTTTTTCCCGTTCTTTCCAAAACAAACAACAATCATCCACACAACCATGTATCTTCTCATAACCCAGATCAAATTCTTTCACAAACTTTTTGTTTAACTAAACTTAAAAGTCTGCAGATCAAGATCAGGTTTATGAACACACAAACACATCAAGCATATATCAAGAATATAATACAGAATGCGGAATAGAGTTTTCCTAGCTGCACTAGGAATCATACCTTCATCACTTCTCCAATCAACCTTCATAGCAACCTTAGATCCAGACATGTTGTTATACTGAAGATGAACTGCACACAAGTTAAATCGATCAAAAGAACAGGAACAAAGTCTTCTGTGTATCAATATCTAGCAACAGAATGGGGCTGTATCTCAATGCTAAAACTGATATTGAACACAGGGACTAATGCCTACTATTTATATTGGCCAACTCGATCAAAACAGAATTCAATCCCATAACTGAATCCTAATACAGATCAAATACTGAATCTGCAACTTTAGAGGCTTAGTTCTATCACAATACTAATTCAATGTAATTCAGGTCTTTATATAATGAACCTCTATGTTTATCAAGTGATATACTACTTAATAACCATCTCTGAAACTGAGTCATACTAGTAATGCTTCTTGTTAAGCCGAAATTTATCCAATGTTGACTGATCATATAAACAGATAGTGTTTGAGTCCAAAAAGGTTCTAACAATCTCCCACTTGGACCAAACACAATCATATCAGATCATATGAATAAATCAATGAAAAGCTAACAACTAAAATGTGCACTGAAGCATACAAAACTCATAGTTCATTCAGCTTGGTCAATTCACAGTAACATAATGCAGAACCTAGAATCATGGATGATTAATAATCAAAATGATTAAAGATCACATACAAGAGTTACTATAATCACATAAGCTTTTGAGTGATAGAGTGAGAATAATTTCGACAAGTATATCCACCTGAGATGTCAAAACTCACAGTCCTTAATTCTGACAAAATCAAAATTCTGTAACAGCAACTTACTAAAAATGAATGCTGTTTAAATGAAAACTTAACTGTAAGATATTATGTTCTATAAATTAAAAACAAAATTGGTTCAGCTAAAACACTTCCATAAGTAATCTAATAACAATACTTGCAGAATGAAATTCCTCAAGTCTTTATTGATCAAGTGAAAAATTACAAGTTGTTCCCAAAATAAGATTACAACTGAAAGCTGCTTGTAACACAAAATAAAATAGAAACAGAAAAACTTTATAAGCTCCCACAGAACTCAAGCAAACAATTCTGGTAATACTCCCATATTCTTCACATGTTTCTGAAAAACCACAATTGGAAGTGCCTTAGTGAAAGGATCTGCTAGCTGAGAAATCGTATCTATGTCTAAGACATCAATCTCTTTACGTTTAACTCTTTGTCTCACAGAATAATATTTCAAATCAATATGTTTAGAATTGCTAGACCTCTTACTGTTTTTACTGAAAAATACTGCAGCTTCATTGTCACAATAAATTTTCAACGGATTTGTAACAATGTAACTCAAGACTTCAGTATATATCAAAAAATTCCTAATCCATAATCCCTCACAAACTCCTTCATATATTGCTATATATTCTGCCTGCATAGTAGATGTAGTTATTAAGCCTTGTTTCATGGTTTTCCATGCAACAGCTCCACCAGCAAGCATGAAAACATAACCTGAAGTAGACTTTTTGGATTTTGGAAAATTTCCAGCAAAATCTGAATCAGTATAACCTACCAATTCTAAATTCTTGACTTGTCTATAAACCAACATATGAGATTTAGTTTTCTGTAAATACCTAAGGACCTTCTTACCTGCAACCCAATGTTCTTGAGTAGGTGCAGATTGAAACCTGGATAAAATTCCTACAGAAAATGCAAGATCTGGCCTAGTGCAAACTTGTGCATACATTAAGCTACCTATAAGCTTGGCGTATGGTTTGCTCTCCATTTGAATCATCTTCCCCTCATTTTTAGAAATTTTAGACAGTTTATCACCTTTAGACATAGGGGCATCTCCTGGAGAACATGTTTCCATGTTAAATCTTTTTAACACTTTCTGAATATAATTGTGTTGAGATAAGCCTAAAACCCCTAACTTTCTGTCTCTCTTAATTTCAATTCCTAAAACAAAAGAAGCCTCTCCTAAGTCTTTCATATCAAAATTGCTTGATAGAAAGGACTTGGTTTCTTTTAGTAGTTTAACACTGCTGCTAGCTAAAAGAATATCATCCACATACAAAATCAAGAATATAAATTCAGTTTTTGCAGTCTTAAGGTATACACATTCATCAACTATGTTTTCTGTAAAGCCAAAAGTAGATACAACTGAATCGAATTTTTTGTACCATTGTCTGGAAGCTTGTTTTAAACCATAAATTGATTTCTTAAGTCTGCATACATGATTTTCTTTTCCTGACTTCACAAAACCTTCAGGCTGTTTCATATAAATAACTTCATCCAGTTCTCCATTCAAAAATGCAGTTTTGACATCCATTTGATGCAATTCCATATTATAATGTGCAACTAAGGCCATTATAATTCTAAATGAATCTTTAGTAGATACAGGAGAAAAAGTTTCATTATAATCAATACCCTCTTGTTGTGTGAATCCCTTAGCCACTAGACGAGCTTTGTGTCTCTCTATATTGCCATTTGCATCTCTCTTAGTCTTAAAAACCCACTTACAACCGATTGCTTTATGGTTAGGGTCTGGTTTCACAAGTTCCCAAACTTTATTCTTAGACATAGAGTTAATTTCTTCTTGCATAGCTTTCTCCCATTCACTAAATTCATTGCTACACTGAGCTTGTTTGAAGCTTAAGGGATCATTATCTTCTGCTAAAATATCTTGCTCTTGTAGAAAAACATGATAGTCACTGCCTTCACCATAGACTGGTTTTCTCTGTCTTGTAGATCTTCTAAGCTGAGGATTTTCTAAGTTTGGGGTTTCTATATCTATATCCTGAGGATCTAAATCCATCTGATCATCTAAAGGCTGATCTGCATTCTGATTTTGAGGCTCTTGAACTAAATTTTCTGTGTTTAACTGATTTTGCATTTGATTAGTCGCATTTGACCTTACTGTGTTCTGAACTAGAGGCAGTATCTGTACTGAATCCTCATTCTCAATAATCTCATCAAATTCTAAGGATAAATCCTCAAAATCATTACTGCATACACCTTCATCCAAAAATTTGGCTTGATTAGTTTCCATCAATTTGGTTTTATTTTTAGGTGCATAGAATCTGTATCCTTTAGATTTTTCACAGTAACCAATAAAATAGCAACTAATAGTTTTAGGACCTAGTTTTTCTTGTAGTATGTTTGGAATTCTAGCTTCAGCTTTGCAACCCCATACGTGGCAGTGGTGCAAGCTAGGTTGTCTTCCACACCATAACTCAAAAAGTGTTTTATCTACTGATTTAGAGGGTGCTCTATTGCAAATGTAATTTGCTGTCTTAAGTGCTTCACCCCATAGATAGATTGGCAGACTTGAAGTACACATCATAGACCTAACCATATTGAGAAGAGTTCTGTTTTTCCTCTCAGCTACTCCATTTTGAGTTGGAGTATATGGGGTAGAATACTGTGCCTTAATACCATGTTCTTGTAAGAACATTGCAAATGGTCCTTTTTGCTGGCCTGCACTCGTATGTCTACCATAATATTCCCCTCCTCTATCTGATCTTACTGTCTTTATTTTTGTCTCTAATTGGAGCTCGACTTCAGTTTTGAAAATTTTAAAAGCTTCCAATGCATGAGATTTTTCTGAAAGTAAGTATATGTAGCAGTACCTAGAGTAGTCATCTATGAATGTGATGAAATAGATATTTCCACACATAGTCTTATGTTTAAAAGGTCCACATATATCTGTATGAATGAGTTCTAATAGCTTATGACTTCTTGCTGCAGTGATTTTTCTCTTGTTTGTCAATTGGCCTTTGAAACATTCAATGCAATCAGTTAAATCAGTGTAGTTCAAGCTAGGTAAAATTCCATTTTTCTCGAGTGTTTTCAATCTCTCTTTGGAAATATGTCCTAATCTTCTGTGCCAAAGAAAAGCAGACTTATTATTGAATAAAGATCTCTTAACTCCTGTAATTGTGTTTTCAGTTATAGTTTCTGCATTATTTTCAAGCATAAGAATCTCATTCTTAATCACAGAACAATCAAGTTTAAGATAATTATTTGAAAAAGAGCCACAACCAAGATATTTCGAATTCTGAAAAATCTTTATTCCACTAAAATCAATAATAAGTTTGCATCCAATGCCAATCAAAAGACCTACTGAAATCAAATTCCTCTTAAGAGAGGGAATGTAGTAAACATTCTCAAGAAAAATAAAATTGCCTAAGCCTAAATCAATCTTCAAGCATCCTATGGCCTTCACTGCTACCTTTTGGCCGTTCCCCACACACACATTCTGCTCATTTGTCCTTGGAGCCCTCCTCCTTGTGATACCCTGTAGAGACGTAGTAATGTGTATTGGTGAACCAGAATCTAGCCAATAAGTGTGTGTGCTAACGTTAAGAAAATTAACTTCTAAAGAGAAAACAGAATTTTGAAAAGACTCACCCTTCTTAATCATCCAAGCCTTCCATCCATTACAATCCTTTTTCATGTGTCCTCCCTTTTTACAGAAGAAGCAATTGAATTTGACAGAACTGTATCCTCTCTCAGGTTTGAAACCTTTGACAGGTTTTGGCTCACCGGAATTTTCTGAAGACTTAAAGTTGGTGGTCTGCTTAACCTTAAGTTTGTTTTTCTTCTTTTTAGGCTTCTCAACTAAATGAACCGCAGTGGTTGGTCCAGCCTCCTTCTTGATTCTATTTTCTTCATCCACACAGATTGAAATAAGTTTATTAATGGTCCACTTAATATCTGAAGCATTATAAGTGGTCCTAAGATGGCTGTAACTAATTGGGAGAGAGTCTAAAACTTCATGAATCAGCTGATTATCAGTGATTCCCATCTGAAGCTCCCTTAGTTTGGCATTAATGTGAACCTTATGCATGATATGCTCTCTCACACTGCCTGTGCCATCAAACCTAATCTCATGAAATTCTTTATTCAATCTAGCAGCTTCAGCTCTTTCATTAGCTATGTATTTCTCAGATATGGCTGCCATGTAATCCACAGCATCCTCAGGCTCCTCAATTGACCCTCTCACTATCTCAGACATAGTGTAACTTATAACATTCTTTGCCATTCTATTGGTCCTATACCACTCATGATGGTGCCACTTGAATTCTTCAGTACTTTCCTCATCAATATCATGAATCGGCTTAGGCTCATGCAGACAGTAATCCATATTGTTATGCATAGCCAAATAGAACTCCACTTGTTTTTTCCACTTTCTAAAGTTGTTGCCATTCAGATATTCTACTTGTCCTAGTGAAGCATAGTTACCTTTAAAAAGCAAAACAAAAGGTGTATAAGTATTTTTCCTATGTGTTAGGCTACTGTAAAAACCAAAAAGACATAATATCATCTTATGAACTCAAGCAACACAAAAATAACATCTTTATGATATAAAATTTTTGTAGTTCTGTAGTTTCTGAATTCAGCATACTATATGCTGCAGAATTGGTTATTTGATGAAAACAGTCAAGGTCTTTAGACAAAGAAAAGTTTCAAAAAATCTGTATCAATCCCAGAACATATATATACTTCTGCATATGTTTTAAAATCTTGTTTGAGTGCTTCTTTGGAAACAAAACAAAATAAAACTTTAAAGCACTGCACAATTTTTCTTTATTAGTTATATCAATAAAAATTTGCTTTGGCAAAATGGTTATTGATCTGTAATTTTGTTCCTTAATCAATCATTCTAATGTGTTAGATGCATTAGATTTAAGGATTCTTCAGATTTTAATAGACTTAAATTGGAACAGAAACAACCAACAAGGAATCAGAATATCATGAAGCAAAATATATCCACAAACTCCATATCACACGATTTCAACCAATTCATGCATCATTGAACAGATATAGGCACACGTCAACCACAACGAATACTTTATCTACATGCCAACACTTCATAATATGAACATTCCCACAGATGCAGAATTGAATCGCAAGTTTTGGAATCCAGAAAACATACCTTTGCCTCTGCTACAGCACAGCACCAAATTTTAATTTTAAGCATTATAAAGGAAGCAATTAAGTTTTAGACAAACCTTTTCCTTGATTTCGTTTTTCCTGTAGCAGTGTTTTGAGTCCCCTTTTCTGAGGATTAAGCCTCAGTTTTACTTAAGATAGGAAACTTTGAAAACTAGCCGTTATGTAGTTCAACGGTAACATTGAAAGGCTACTTTCTGGAATGGGTTTTGATGCCCGGGTTTTAAACAAAAAACGAATTAAGATTTGTTGTTTGGATTAAAGCATGATGATGGTTTATTTTAACAAAAATTACTGAAGGTTTTACTAAACTGTTCTTGATAAAAATTCTGAAGTATACGATTTGTGTATCTATAAACCAAAAGGCTCTGATACCAAATGTTTAACTAAACTTAAAAGTCTGCAGATCAAGATCAGGTTTATGAACACACAAACACATCAAGCATATATCAAGAATATAATACAGAATGCGGAATAGAGTTTTCCTAGCTGCACTAGGAATCATACCTTCATCACTTCTCCAATCAACCTTCATAGCAACCTTAGATCCAGACATGTTGTTATACTGAAGATGAACTGCACACAAGTTAAATCGATCAAAAGAACAGGAACAAAGTCTTCTGTGTATCAATATCTAGCAACAGAATGGGGCTGTATCTCAATGCTAAAACTGATATTGAACACAGGGACTAATGCCTACTATTTATATTGGCCAACTCGATCAAAACAGAATTCAATCCCATAACTGAATCCTAATACAGATCAAATACTGAATCTGCAACTTTAGAGGCTTAGTTCTATCACAATACTAATTCAATGTAATTCAGGTCTTTATATAATGAACCTCTATGTTTATCAAGTGATATACTACTTAATAACCATCTCTGAAACTGAGTCATACTAGTAATGCTTCTTGTTAAGCCGAAATTTATCCAATGTTGACTGATCATATAAACAGATAGTGTTTGAGTCCAAAAAGGTTCTAACACTTTTTTGTTGAATATAAAGAATTTGGAAGAGAGTGATCCGATGGTAAAAACCCACCAATCATCTCAAGTAGTTCATCAAAACCAGTTTTTGATAAACCGTGTCTTGCCTTGAACTTATACAAGGCTATTGTTGCAGACATTTTTGTCTAGCCACATCCTCCATAGAGGGAAAATTCTGCCTCCTCCAATAATTTATCATAATCAGGCACGTGTTTTGTTTGTGGCTAGGTTCCCTAACATCATCATTTTCAAAACATGCATCCCTAAACATTTGATAAGTATTTGGAACCTGTTCGTACCTAAAACCCGTAGGCCTGGTAGAGACAGAATAATAAAGATGGAACATGAACATAAGGATATATAGTGGTTCACCGTGCCATCGGAGGGCACGGCTATGTCCACTTGGAATATACTATAGCCGGCTAATAAGCCATCGGTGGTGGTTACATGCCAGGAGTAGCAAGTATCCAAGATCAAGATTCCTTAACACTAAGGGGGAAGCCTTCTATTTATAGGGAAGGAAGGCTCCCTCCTTTACAACTTCTCCAATGTGGGATGCTTATTACACTATTACACAATTCCTTACTCACGAAGCTACTTCAGGAGCCCGGTGGCACGCCCTCCGGGTGCGGCACTGGTGATGTGGAACAATAGAGATGTACCCGGGGTTGCGGTCTACCTGCCAGATGCCGGAAGTAGGACCTATGACGCCGGTTGCACGGTCCACGAGGTCGCCGAACATGCTTGGCAGTGTACCATATGTACTGTCAACAAGTCCCCCAAGTTCCCGAGTAAGAGTGTAATCTTACTTGGGGAGTTAATCATCATGTGCCGCCAAGCATAGGTGGTGACCGAGTCACCCCTACTACCACCAGTCCCCCAAGTTCCTAAGTGAGATTGGGCTCTTGTCGGGCGTTCGAGTGTCGAGTTCCCCAGGTTTCCCGGTGGACTGCCTTTTGCCGCTGGATGATATGTACCTTAGAAAACAAATAAGAATGAACAAGTAATCATAATTTAAGCCACTTACAACAAGCACCGGGTTGTTATTCGTTACCGCTCGGTGATACGAATACTGCCCAGGGATATGAGTACTGCCCGGGGATACCAATGATACGTATACAGATATCAATTGAACACATAAATCATGATCATGTATAGAATGAAGGCATGTGTAGCTTGAAGATGTCATGCGTAGTCTTTCGCTGGTGTTGGCTTTGCCGTTGGAATGCCCCAGAGCCGGTTGAATGGTACATAACCGGTGGAATGCCTTAGCCGTTATTACTGGCTCTACCGGTGGAATGCCTCAGCCGTTGTTATTGGCTTACCGTTTCCCGGAGGAAAAATCCCGGATGATAGAACTCGGCCAGTCACACACGAAAGACTATATGCTATGCACCACAAAGCTAAAAATTACCGATGTAGCAGGTAATCATGCACATTCATTATCATGCTTGCCAAGTATATAGCACAGTACTCGCATAAGGGTGGAGTGAACATAATTGTAAGAATTAAAGACTTAGCTTTGCTGGAAGTGAGCAGATTGACTTGCTGTTTGGAGCAGTGGGTGCCCAAAGGAGATTTTTGGGTGCCAAGATAAGGTTTTGGCTGCATAGACCCGTTGCTGCTGCCCAAACCCGGCCCGGCCCATCTGCTACCAATTTTTTTTTTTTGAATGTCCTTCTTTTCCCGCCTTTTCTCTTCTTCTGGTCTCTGTTTTCTTCTTCTTCTTCTGGTTTCTCTCTCGGCCGGCTTCTCTCTCGGCCGGCGTCTCTCTCGGCCGGCATCTCTCTCCCTCTTCTCGTCTGGGGTTCTCTCTCGTCCGGTGGCTCTCTCGGCCGAGTTTCTCTCTCGCTCGGGGTTCTCTGTCTCTCTCTCTCTCTCTCTCTCTCTCTCTCTCTCTCTCTCCCCGTCTGGTTCGATCCATGCCCGGAGACCAACCGCACCAGACCCTGCTGCACCGGAGGAGAGAGACGAGCCGCACCGGACCCTACTGCACCGGAGAGGAGAATCGACCGGGGAGGAGAGGGTGACCGGCACCGGAGAGGACGAAGCTGCCCGACCCGCTGGAGACGACATCCGCTCGTCCGTACGGAGATAGAGGCCCATTGGCCGGAGAGGAGAGCCAGCGGGAGGATGTGCCCGGCGCTCGTGCCCTACTCGCCTGCTGGACCGGACGGAGAGAAGGATGATCTGCACCGGAGCTCACCGTGCACGGAGCCTCGCGCGGGTTGACAGTAGCCACAGAGGGGCTACAACAGGTCCACAGACTTGCAACCAGTGCCCCCGGGGCGGCCTAGGGCCCGGAACCGGATCGTCAGCACCCGAAGCAGGGGTCCAGCAGTCTACCTTGCGACCAGAGACCCGGGGACCGGGGGTGCCAGCCTGCCAAAGAGGTCAACAGAGCTGCCCTTTGATGTCCGAATAGAAGGAAGCCAGTCCCACATCGAAGAGTGAGGCCAGACCTCACGCCCGACCACCTATATAAGGGCCTCAACTACCCTCATTAATAGGTAACTGATCTTTCCTACTGCTTATCATACGTGCTTAAGTTATCTATTCATCCCAACTGTACTAACTATTCATCCCAACTGTACTAACTTAGGCATCGGAGAGGAGAAGACCGGCCCGCCCGGTATTCCCCTTAGTAAGCAGGTTTACAGGAGATCACACTTGGATTCATCTGTCTCTGCCAGGCCTACGGGTTTTAGGTACGAACAATTGGCACCGTCTGTGGGAACTAGTTCAAAAAGTTGTGTTGCTCTACCGGAGGGTAGAACCCGACCGATCTTTTGAAAGGCAGTTAAATCCACAATCCGGAGGCCATGGAAGGAAGGAAGATAAGAGCTAGCGAGGGAAGGTTGAAAGAACGAGTCCGGATCCCCGGCCGGGCCCAAAACATTAAATCCGAAGTCAGCGCGAGGTTCGTCCCATCCCCCGACCAGGACGGAACTCACGGTTGCCAAGGCTCAGACAATCCTGACCAATACGATGCGGGGGAGGAAATAAAAAAAATGAAGGCAGAAGTCGCACGGTTGCGAGAGGAGGGCGATCGAGACCGACTAAGGGCGGATGCCCGGTGCCAAGAGTTGGAAGCGGTGAACGTCGCCTTATTAGCGGCCCTGGAGAAGGGGCACCAGCAGGGCACTTCTCGGGTGGTATCGCGGCCCGAAAACAAAAGTAACGAATTCCCACACCTAAAGGTGGGACAGCCTACGGGAAGGAGAAAGATTGCACATGTGCCCACACCCCTCTTTCCGGAAGCTCTGAAGAACTCCGGCCTGGTTGAGCCCCCATACCGCACGAGTCTGGCATCGAGCGAGCAGGACAGCTCCACCGCAAGGATGCTCCAGACGCTGTCCGCCTCGGTGTCGGACATGAGGGACTGGCTAGAAGCTAGCGAGAAAAGGACGGGGCGACCGTAGGACAGTGCACGATTCAACGAACACACTGGACCTTTTCCACACCAGGTTAGGGAATCAGGAAGGTCTGGTGACCAAAAGCCCCTGAAACTGACGTACTCAGGAGCGAGCTGCCCATACCTGCACCTGGACAGCTTTAAGTCACAAACGGGCACAAGGGGCTACTCAGACGCCACGTGTTGCAATGTATTCCAAGAGACGCTCTCGGGGGAGGCATTGAGTTGGTTCTACGAGCTGCCGGTAAACTCGGTGGAAACCTTCGAACAGCTGGCTGATAAGTTTGTCGGCCGGTTCGTCCTAAGAGCCAAGGCGGCCCAAACATCAACAATCCTTTTCGACTGCATGCAGACTAACCACGAACCGCTACGCGCTTTCATTAACCGATGGCATATCGCCACGGCCGGGGTCAGGAACTTGGATAAAAGGATCGCTGAGATGGCATTCAAGCAGGGGTTAAGACCCGGGGAACTGTCGTACGCCCTGCGGGTAAAGGAGCCGCTGGGGTACGACGAATTGATGGCCGTGGCCGTCAGGCATGCCCAGGTGGAACATGAAACGTATGGGGATAAGATGCCCAAGAGAAGGCCGGATGACCTACTACCACCGTCTTCCCGTGAAAGCAAAGCGGGGCGGCAGGATCGCAACCGCACACCTACGACCAGCAAGAAAACCAAAGTATGGGAGGATTGGCGACCCCGCCAGAGCGGCAACAACGGTTCACAGTCAGGTAGAAGGCCGCCGACTTCACGACCGACGGGGCCCGTGGCAGCGGCGCCAGCGGGGCGACAACCGCGGGCCCTGGCCGTTGTGCCAGCAGGAAAACGCGAGGACCCAGCCGTCCGGACTAACGACCAACGACCCGAGAGAACGGTTGTGGACGGCCGAGTCCGGACAGAAGACCCACAAGGAGATAGGTAGGGTGCCCGAGAAGTGGGAACCATAAGCACCCGAGTCCCGGGAGGGATCGAGGTGCACGGGAGCATAAATATGATACATGGTGGGGGCCACATAGATCGACTTACCCGGAGCTCGAAGAAGCGATGCTTAAGGTCGATCCGGGGAAAGGAGGTATACGCCTTTGGAGGAGGAAGCAGCCAAGCCGCTAAAACCGGATGGAACTCGGTTACGTTCTATGAGGAAGAAGAGCCGGAGGATCTGATCCAATCGCACAACGACCCCTTCCTCATTACTGTCCAAATAGACCACTGGATAACCAGCCGCATGCTGATCGATACCGGAGCTTCTATCAATGTGATGTTCCGGGACGCATACAAGGGACTGCAGAGAGGAAGGAGCAAGTTATCCCAGGATAACGAGCCGCTGATAAGCTTCTCCGGTGAGGTGGTCCAGCCTTTGGGATCGGATTACCTACCGCTAATCTTCAGCGAGGGAGACAGGACGAGGAAGGAGCACCTAGAGTTCATCATCGTGGACTACCTGTCCTCGTGTAATGGCATAATTGGTCGGCCGGGGTTGTGGAGGCTGAAAACGTTTATAGCCGGCCATATGCTGATGTTAAAAATGCCTTCACCCGCAGGCGTCATTACCATACGCGGGGACCAGAAGCTCGCTCGCAGGCATTACGCGGAGGCCCTGACCCACGGAAGAAAGCGAACCGAGGTCTTCACGGCTACTTAACAAGCGCCAGTGCCGGATCCAAGCATTGATCCCCGTGATGACACCGATTCCGACAACGAAAAGCTAAAACGACCGTCGGCCGTGGAAGAAACCGAAACAATCTCCATTTCGGAGGATCACCAGGAGCGCAAGGTGGTGATAGGAACGAAGCTCGCCCCGGCTGTCAGGCAAGAGCTCATCACCTTTCTCCGAGACAACAGTTCGGTCTTCGCATGGTCCTACGAGGACATGCCAGGCATATTCCCGGAGATAGCTGTCCACCGGCTAAATTCGTTGCCCAACGTTCCCCCGGTGAGGCAGAAGAGGAGGTCTTTCAGCCCGGCGAAATATGAGGCGATCAGAGAAGAAGTGCAGAAGCTGAGAGGCATAGGTTTCATCCGGGAAGTCCACTACCCCCGATGGCTCGCCAACGTGGTTATGGTCCCAAAGAAGGGAACCGACCGGTGGCGCATGTGCGTGGATTTCACCAACCTAAACCGGGCGTGCCCAAAAGACAGCTTCCCACTCCCCCGAATCGACCAGCTTATAGATTCCACGTCCGGTTTTAAACTACTTAGCTTCATGGATGCCTACGCCGGATACAATCAGATAAGGATGAACCCGGACGACGAAGAGCACACCTCGTTCACAACTGACCGAGGCACCTACTGTTACAAGAGGATGCCGTACGGTCTAAAGAACTCCGGGGCCACATACCAACGGATGGTAAATCGCATGTTAGAGTAGGAGATGGGCAAAACGGTGGAAGTGTACGTAGATGACATGCTGGTCAAGAGCTTGACCGCGGGGGCCCACGTCCGAGACTTGGCGGTAGTCGTCGGTAAGATGCTCAAGTTTGGAATGCGCTTGAACCCGAAGAAGTGCATTTTTGGGATTTCAGAGGGCTTGTTCCTAGGTCATGTTATCAGCCAGCGAGGGATAGAAGCTAACCCGCTGAAGGTCCAGGCGATCCTAGACATGGAAACACCAGAGGAAAGAAACCAAGTCCAGATGCTGACCGGCCGACTGGCCGCCCTCGCCAGATTTATCTCCCGCCTTACCGATAAGTGCGCCCCATTCTTTAAACTGCTCAAGGCACAGCAGTTCAAGAAAATTCACTGGGCGGCGGAGCACGAAGCGGCATTCCAGTCCATCAAGACATACCTGTCAACAGTGCCTCTCCTATCCAAACCAGTGCCGGGCGAGATGCTATACCTCTACATAGCTGCGTCAGGAACGGCCGTCTCCGCGGCCCTCGTCAGGAAGGAGGGCACGATCGATCTCCCGGTATACTATGCAGGGAAGGGACTTACCAGAGCCGAAGGCCGGTACCCTGACATTGAAAGACTGGCTCTGGCCCTGATCGTCATCGCCAGAAAGCTCCGGCACTATTTCCAGGCTCATTCCATCACTCTATATACCAATCACCCTCTGCGGCAGATCCTGCAAAAACCGGATACCAGCGGCAGGCTCGTACGGTGGGCAGTTGAATTGGGAGAGTTCGACATCACTTACGCCCTGCGAACGGCTATCAAGGGTCAGGCCGCTGCGGATTTCATATGCGAACTCACCCCGATGGTGGTAGAGGCGCAATCCGGCCGGTCCAAGGGCACCGAAGCAGTTCAGGCCATAAAGATCGAACCAGGCCTCCCCAGCGGTTGGAAACTTTATGTGGACGGCTCTGTACGGGTAAGTGGAGCGGAGCCGGCGTCATGCTAACCTCGCCCGATGGCCAGTCGTACGAGTATGCCCTACGGTTCCTCTTCAATACCTCCAACAACGCCGCTGAGTACGAGGCCCTCATAGCCGACTTGCAGCTAGCCAAGGAGATGGGAATACCATCCTTGGAAATATACAGCGACTCGAGCCTGGTAGTGAACCAGATGAACGGGCTGTTCGAAGTCAAGGAACCCCAGTTAGCCTCCTACCAAGCTTTGGCCAAAGCCCTGATCGAGCCATTCCAGGGCACCACGATTCAGCATGTACCCCGGGAGGCAAATAGGCATGCAGATGCCCTCGCAAGGTTGGCAACCGGAAACTACCCACCGGAGTACCGAAGAGCTAAAATTGAAACCCTCCAGAAACTGAGCATAAGCAAGACCATCTCCGAGATATTTGCGGTAGAGGAGGCACCACCGAGCTGGATGGATCCGATAGTTAGATACTTGGCTGACAAAACCAGCCCCCAAGGTACAGTGGAGGCTAGGAGGCTACACCTCCGGTGTGCCAGGTACAGCCTCCTCAACGGCAAATTGTACTGAAGAGGGCACAGCTTCCCCCAGCTAAAGTGTGTAACTAAGGAGGCGGGAGAAGCCATCATGCGAGAAATCCACGAAGGAGTGTGCGGTAATCACTCTGGCGCCCGGTCCCTATCTCACAAGTCACTACGGGCAAGGTACTTCTGGCTAGACATGGCAGCAACGTCGAGGAAAATATCAGGCAGCTGCCACAAGTGCCACATGTACGCCACCACGCCCCATGCCCCGGCAATCGCGCTGTCAATTCTGTTAGCACCATGGCCATTCGCACAGTGGGGGCTGGACATCATCGGCCCTTTCCCAATTGCTGTGGGACAATACAAATACTCCATCGTAGCCGTCGACTATCAGACCAAGTGGGTCGAGGCGGAACCCCTGATAAAGATTACCGAGGAGCGGGTAAGAAAACTCCTATGGAAGAACATCTACTGCAGGTTCGGGGTGCCGCAGACCATAGTCACGGACAACGGAACACAGTTCAACAATGCTGATCTAATCCAGTACACGGCCTCCATGGGGACCCGGATGTTGTTCGCCTCAATAGCGCACCCGCAGACCAACGGCCAGGTGGAAGCGGTCAACAAGATCATCAAGAGCCTCCTCAAGAAGAAGCTGGATGACAAAAAGGGATGTTGGGCTGAGGAACTCCCCGCGGTTCTATGGGCCATCCGGACGACAGCAACCCGGGCAACAGGGGGAGACCCTGTTCTGCATGGCATTCGAAAGCGAACCGGTGCTCCCCATAGAGACCGACATGCCCAGCGGAAGAGTTGAGAATTACGACACCGAAACAAACGCCGAAGGCATACGGCTCAACCCGGACCTCATAGAGGAGCGGCGCGACCAAGCGCATATGCGAAACCAGGCTTACAAGCAACGGGTCGCTCGGTACTACGACGGAAAGGTCCGGGAAAGAAAATTGCAAGTGGTCGCTCGGTACTACGACGGACTGGGTCATGAAGAAAATTCAGAAAAAACCGCTGGCCTTGGAGCCAACTTGGGAAGGGCCCTACCAAATCACCGCAGCCGCGGGTCCGGTAACATTCCACATCATAGACGCCGACGGCATCTACTCTACTCGCCCATGGAATATCCAGCACCTGCGGTTCTACCCTAAATGAGATCAGTCTTGGAGGGACAATAATGTATTTGGTACCAATGTTGCAATACACAGTCACTGCCTCTAGAATGAGCTACAGCTGGTTACAAGGTATATATATCTGCCAGGTATACATGTAAAACAAAAAACCGCTAATCAGCGCCGCCGACGCCTCCAATCCCTGACCCGTCAGCCTTGAGAGACCGCTCTTGCTCCAGCTTCTCGGCTAAGGCTACTTCAACCTCCATCCGCTCAGCATCAAGCCATCCTTTCTCCCTCCACTCCAGATAGGCATCATTTATACCCTTCGCACGAGCGGCCTCCAGCATCTCTTCAAGTTCCAACGACTCCCGAAAATCGTCGATAGCCTTATCAGCGACTTCGGCAAGTCGGGATTCTGCGAGTTTCTCCCCTCCTTTGACGACTGCGGTTATTTGGGTCTGCAATTCCAAAACCTTCGCCTCCAGCTCCGTTCTCTCCTCTTCTCGAGCGGTCGCCAGCCGACCGGCCTCCTCTCTCTCCCGCGCGAGCTCAGCTGCCAGCCGACCGGCCTTCTATCTCTCCTGCGCAAGCTTAGCCTCCGCCAATGACAGCTGCATGGTGAGGTCCTCCACTTGCCTCTCTAAAAACAGAGTCTCCTCATTAGGCTCAGCGGCGTAAAGGCTGTGAACCAGCTGTTACAAATGCACAAAAGGAACATTAGCTCGTACCACAAAAGAGGACAGGGAGCACAGAAGAACCTCAATTCCACACAGGTACGCAACCAGGCTTACCCGAAGGCCCAACTTCACAGCCTTCTTCCTGCTCTCGCCCGACCGCGCAGCCCCCGGAGCCTCCCGATCAAGTCCCAAAGACTCAATGGTAGAGGCCACAAACCTACCAAAACCGCTATCACCAGAACCGCGATCGGCTTCCGGCTCCCGACTCCTTCGGCTACCGGTTCCCTCTGCCAAAACCAATGTTGACCCCCCACCAGCCGAGCTCGACGCCCCGGCATCAAACGTCCTCGCCCTCTTCGCCGGAGCTTTGCTAAGACTGCTTCTACGGTACCCAGTCATCTCCGCCGCCTCTCTCTCCCGCGGAGCTCGTGCCACCACCAGCCACGCTAGTGGTTCCGGACCTTGCGAGCCCGCCGATCTTGCTTCCCGAATAACAAGTGGGGCGTTATCCTCACCGCCCGGCCGCCTACCGTAGTGGGAGTCCGGAAACATGAGCGGTACAGGGTTATTATGCACCGTCCTCTCTAAAGTAACCGGATCTACAACGGTTTTCGAGGCCATCTCCCCCATCTCCATCAACCTCTGGGCCACAAGCTCGTCATCCGGCTCGACGGTCTCCTCGCTCCGAACAGCGAGCCGGGGGGCATTAGCTGCAAACCAACAAACCGAGCGGTCAGAATAAAATGCGACCCCACAAAACAACAGTGCAAGGTACCTTACCAGGTTTCTTCCCCATCTCGCATATCTCCAGCACATTCCACCGGATGAAATTGGAGGAACTCCGGCCCAGAGTGTCCTATGAAACAAAAAGCCGGGCTAACCGTTGCCTCTCCAAGTCGACCAACTGGTACGACTGATCCCTGATAGCTTGATAAGCCCCGGGCATCCGAAATCTCCTCGAACTACGCTGCCACCTGCCCCCGGCCAGCACAACCGCCCACCTCCATACATTGGAAATCGACGACGGCAGGTGGGTGACGGCAGGAACGAAGTCCCGCGCGGTGAAATTAACACAACCACAGGCCTGGGCCTTTTTGCAGTAGACAATCTTGTACAGCGCCTGAAACTCATTTACCGTGGGCCAGTCCATGTTGCTCAGACTGAATAAGCACCCGAGGCCAAGCAACTGCCTCCACTGGTTGCTAGGAAGCTAGGCTGGGGAGAGGTTTATCATGCTCAGCACGTACTGGACAAACTTCGGTAGCGGCAGAGATAGCCCGTGCCGAAATTGATCTTCAAAAACGGCAACCCAACCTGCCTCCGGGTTGCAGGCTAGTTCCCCAGGATACAGGCCCCGGAGCTTAAAGGAGGAGTCAATGTCCCACTTCACCCGAAAATCCCTTATCTCGGTATCAGTCATGCTTCTGGTCGGCTCGTCACAGAAAATCACCCTGCCGCCATCCAACAACTGATACCTCACGGGCCCTCCCATCGACCCACGGCCGGCATCGACAGGGTTCTCTGATCTCTCAGATGCCATAAAGCCTAAACAACAGGGTAGCAAGATAACAGCACAGACAGACGGCAAACGAAGAGCCAAGCTTCAACAAAATACGGCAGGAGGAGAGGAGGGGGGGCGAAGCGTCTTATAGGCGGCAAAACTGCACCTTGTTGATAATTAGGGCAAGCATAAAAGAGAGGCAACCCCAGCCGCAGATCCCCTCCATCTCAGACCGCTCCCTGCTGACACGTGTCCCAGCATCGATAAAGCTCCCATGCCATCATAACTGATGGGACTGATGGGCTCTCCCCTTCATTGCATGTCAGCCACCTGTCCCACCTACAAGCGGCAGTTAGGGGAGATATGAGCGCAAGCCGAGGCGTCCACTCCCCCCACTTCCCCAAGAGTCAACCTCAAACCAAGGAATGACATCTCACCGGTTATGAAGTATCCAACCGGCTCCGCAGCATCTCACCGGTTATGAAGTATCCAACCAGCTCCATGGCACCTCACCGGTTCCGTAGCATTCAACCGATTCCATGGCATTCCACCGATCATGTGACATTCAACCGGCTCTAAAGCATTCCACCGGTTTAGTCACTTTTCTTCGCCTGCGGGCAGGAACAAGCCAGCAACAACTCAAGGCTTCCAAACGCATGGGCTTTATAAACCCGGGCGAGTTTACATCTAACACATGTACTCTTTTCCAGCAGGATAAAAACCCTGCATCACACTGAACTGTGATACATTTGGGGATACATGGCGAGACTCGTTATCTCAACGCCTCCCCACCGGGCAGATTGTTTCTCTAACACTGAACAAGTCTCCCCGCAGGCTAACAAACCTGCACATTACCTCACGCTTATTCCAACACAAGCTGAGAAGAACTAGCAAGTGTTAACCGGTGCTTAAACATGGCCGCAACACCGGGGTACCTATTGGCTTATTCCACGCTCCAACAGGCCTCCCCGCACGCTAGTAATCCTACCCCACGCTTATTCCAGCACAAGCTGGGCCGAACCACCGGGCTATTCCCCGGCCTGCCCCACCATTGGCTGCAATTTCGCCTTGGGGGACTCGTTCCGATATGGCAGAACGCCCGGTCGAGTTCCCATGCACTCTCCGACTCGATAAGGTATGGGGGTCCACCGGTCGGTTCGGTAATTTCGCCTTGGGGGACTCGTTCCGATATGGCAGAACGCCCAGTCGAGATCCCATGCACTCTCCGAGTCGATACGGTACTCACCGCACCTTGCCTGACCGAACGCCCGGCCACGCCCAATCTTCAATACGGACTTGGGGGACTGGGTACCGTTGGGTTGGTAACTGCGGGTCTGCGGGACAGAAGCAAGACATTAAGTCCCCATTCAAGATTGCACTTGACCGGGAACTTGGGGGACTTGTTGACAGTAGCCACAGAGGGGCTACAATAGGCCCACAGACCCGCAACCAGTGCACCCGGGGCCGGCCTAGGGCCCGGAACCGGATCGCCAGCACCCGGAGCCAGGGTCCAGCAGTCTACCTTGCGACCAGGGACCCGAGGACCGGGGGCGCCAGCCTGCCAAAGAGGTCACCAGAGCTGCCCTTTGATGCCCGAACAGAAGGAAGCTAGTCCCACATCGAAGAGTGAGGCCAGACCTCACGCCCGGCCACCTATATAAGGGCCTCAACTACCCTCATTAATAGGTAACTGATCCTTCCTACTGCTTATCATACGTGCTTAAGTTATCTATTCATCACAACTGTACTAACTTAGGCATCGGAGAGGAGAAGACTGGCCCGCCCGGTATTCCCCTTAGTAAGCAGGTTTACAGGAGATCACACTTGGTTTCATCTGTCTCTGCCAGGCCTACGGGTTTTAGGTACGAACAGAACCTCACGGTTATTATGTGTTCCTACATTTGTCGTCCCCTCCCCATGAAATATCCACTTAGGCTTAATTTGGTATTGAGGTGAAAAAACTCAAATATGGAAAAATTGAGTTTTAAATAAGTAACATCTCACGTGCTTTTTAAAATCGTGGTTTTTTCAACTAAATTTTATAAGGCATATTTATAAAATATAGACTGAGGAATATGGGGCATATTTATATTGTGAGGAGAAGAGCTGAATGCTTTATTGGTATATTTAGACTGAGGAATATGAGGCATATTTATACTGTGAGGATGGCCATGGCTATTAAACATAGTAGTGAATTCACACTGCTGTTATAGGGAGCTGAATGACCATAATAAAAGCATTACAGCTGAATGGTCATATGTTACTAAAATTTCAACAAGTTTTCCAGTAGCAGATGAGAAGTCCAAAAACACATTGAATGGTCATTACATCATATGTTACTGGAATTTCAACAGGTTTTCCAGTAGCAAATGAAAAGTCCAAAAAGACTTTCACCATTTCTCTTTTTCCAATATGAGACTAAATTTATTTCCCCATTTCAAATAGCCATCTTTGGATGACAATTTTTCATTCATCTCAAAACCA
The DNA here is from genome assembly GCA_963682095.1 of Potentilla sterilis. Lineage (NCBI taxonomy): Eukaryota > Viridiplantae > Streptophyta > Magnoliopsida > Rosales > Rosaceae > Potentilla > Potentilla sterilis. The sequence goes on along the minus strand of OY821755.1, from coordinate 28,456,971 downwards.
AATTAGACATATGAACACATAATCTTGTAGTCCTCGTTATGAAGAATACAAATTCAAGTTTATCTTTCATTAATTATAAGTGCATCACACTTTAATTAATCCATTTAAATTTGGTTTTATAAAGGGTTTTTAACCCATTTTTCCAACACAACCAACAATAACGATAGCTCTAAGGAGGGTTCTGAGTATAGAGAAGGAGACGTTTTCTATTCTAAGATTGAGCAGCACCGAAGCTTAAGTTTTATGGTGTGTTTGGATGAGAATATTATGAAATCCATGAGAATTTATAATTGATGGCATCTTGAATTCCATCAATTTGTAATCCATCAATTGTAAATTTTATTGTTTGGTTATATTTATATAGAATTTGAAGTGTGTTAAAGATTAAGAAAGTTTTTTAAAAATTAATAAAAAATAAAATATAAAAAATCTTATTTTAGAAAGATAATTGAACACTGCAAAGGAATTTGTAAATTGACACATATTTTGTGAGAAATTCAAGAGAGGAATTTAAACAATGAATTCCTTTGTTTTATTTTCTACAGAAATTTTGAATTTCCAATTTGATAATGCCAAAGGACAAAATTGGCTTTTAGGAATTCTGAAATTCTCACTTTCAATTAAACTAATTAAATTCTTCCGGTTTTTCCCTCATTCAAACACACTCTTTGTCTGCTAATAAAAGCTAACTCTGCTATTGTTTCTCTTTCTTTTTCCTCTCTTTTTGCCAACTGGAGAGAAACGTATGGCAAGGTACATGTCTCCTTTTTTAATTTTTTAATTTTTTTACTGAAGTGGGAAGCACGTGCACTAGCGTTTTGAACACTCAACAAGTCTAATCAAAATTTTGGGTATTTCACTTACAAACTAAACCTCCTAATACAACCTAGAAAGCCTGATAAAAAAAAAGTAGATAGCCTGAGAAGCACCATAGGCAAAGTGTGACATCGTGCTTGTGGCGAACCCTAAACAATTTTAGCAATTACATCTGCCATAAAATTGGCCTATCTTTTGATGTGATGGAAAGAAACTCTGTTTAGGTAACTACTTAGGGGGGTGTATTGTATTCAGATTTGTGCATACTTTTTTTAAGTGATGGATTCATAAAGAGTTCTTAAATTTATACACACTTATAAAATCTTCAAGATTTCCGTAGATTTATAAGAGGGGTGTGAAAAACTTTTAAGGATTTGTGAAAAAAAAAATACAACTTTTATGGATTCTCATAGATTTTGACAAACTTTTTATCATTAATCACTTTATCAACATAAACATGTAACATAAGTAAATAAACAAAAAAAATAACATGGAATCTTTCCAAGTTAACTAGTTCTATATGCGTATCAAGCTAGACATGTATATTATGGAGAAGGAAAAAATATAAGGATAAAGATGATGAAAAGAAAAAAAATTATAAATCCACGGAAATGACGAGATTAGTGAGGGAGAGAGAGAGAGAGAGAGAGAGAGAGAGAGAGAGAGGTTGGTCGATAAAATTTGAGATTAGATCGAGTTGGTTCTGGAAAGTTAATTGATAGGATTACTTATGAAAGATAGACGTGGGCTTTCTGATATATGCGGTCGTGAGGACCGTAGTTGGGGTCGTTGTCATGTACTCGTTGTACTCTTCTATTACCACGAACTTGTATAGTTGGGGTCGTTGTCATGTACTCGTTGTACTTTTCTATTACCACGAACTTGTATAGCTAGTGAGAGAGAGAGAGTAATGAAAAGAAAAAAAATTATAAAAATCCATGGAAATCTTGAGTCTAGAGCTTGGATTGATGGAACTTTATTTTCTTTACAATTTACACTAAACAATCCATGTAAATCCATCATTTAATAAATCTTTCAAAATTCGTAAAGTTTTTGAATACCTGATGGAGGTGTTATCCAAGCACAAAATACCTGCAAAACAACTACATACAAATAATACCATTCTTGTGTCGATTGTAGTATTGACAAGTAGGGATCGTTCTATCCGGGGAAATCAAGGGCTTTCAATTACATAAAGTATTGCATAAAAAGGGGGTAACGATTTTTTTTACTAATTACCTACTGAATTTTTACTAAAATTTTAAATCCTACATTATTATTTACATTTGATCAACATCTTCCACACAATCACCAAACACAAATCTCATTATACATGCAACAAAATTAAAACAAGTAATAGGGGCAGTAGCAAATATCGGATTCAAGATCAACTAAGTTCCAATTTAATTAGAGCAAACGCGGTTATTCTAATTATTCAAGACATCACAAGTATTTAGAATCCACAACGCGTGTAATCCTAAACATGGTACTAATCGGTTTAATAACACAACGCGTAGAAATTAAACACAAATAGCACATAAGCACATATTGTCGAATTGGAACATGTTAGCAAGTATGGCGTCACTCATCTCACATCGACATGTAAATTTTCATAATTACTCTAGCCCTTAGATAAATACATATTAAAATCCACAACGCGTGAGATCCAATATATATTAAATCGGCATATGAATTCAACATCTAGATAACAACCATGGCCTACGATTGCATCTAGACATCTCCTTCGGTTGCACACGAATTATGAAAATAAACCTAATTAAATCAAGAATACATGCTAAAGCTACTGCCCATAATACAAATTTAATCACATCACATATAAAATTCGGCAATCATATACAAAATTCTCAAACATTTATAACAAAGATCCGAAGATCCCATGCATATATAATTATCAATACCGAAAATAAATCCAGAAACCAAAACATATTTCATAGACAAAAGTATGTTTAAATACAAAGAATCAAAAGCCAATAAAGTACAATCCATGTTACAACCTTATGAAGATTCGGCAAGGATTGGTGGAGGTTGGATTTTTGTGAAAGGTGGAGGTGGAATTCGGCAAAGCTTCTTGGTAAGATTTCTGAATTTATTTGGGCAGAGGTTCGGCAAGGATTTTGAGGGGAAGAGAAGATGATTATTCTGAAATTATATTGTGGTATTTATAGAGGCAAGGGAGGCAGCTAGGGTTTACAAAACCTAGTTTTTCTCAAACTTATCCTGCTGGCAGATTTGACCTTCGAGTGAAGATTATGGAATATCTTTCTCTAGAAAATAGATATTAAGGTGATTCCAGTTGGGTTGGAAACTAGACTCCCGTAGCTTTCTATCCATATAAGGCTCGAACTCTGATTCATTGTGAACTGTCCGGGAGAGTCCGTGGAAGTTAGATGACGTGCACAGGAATTCTGCCGAATTTGATCAGGATTTGTTACGATTTTCTTCCTCTATTTTCTGCCGAAAATTCCCAAGATAATGGCTGAATAATTGAGCAATATCTCTTTAGGTTTTCCATGAATTAATTCAGCCAAAAATCTTGCACAAAGGATGGAATTCAGTCCACATTCGTAAGCCAAATCCATGTAGAACTCGGTTTAGGTTTTCTTCTTTCGGCAGACTTGACCTTCGTGCATTCAAACCGGCATAACTTTTTTCTCAGAAAATATTTTGCTGCGATTCCAAGTCCCAGAGAAACTAGACTCGTAGAGCTTTCCAACGGCGTATGGCACGTTCTCTGGTTCCAAGCGATGTGTCCCACAGAAATTCCGGAAGTCAGGACACAGTCCCAGGAAAATCCTGGTAGTCCCTGGATTGATTTGCTCAAACTGCCAAGTTGCAGCCTTCATTTGGGTGACTTCCCGAACTCCGATTGATCTGAAATTTTTACACAATACACTTTAGCTTACCAATTATATGCATACCAAATTTCATCAAATTTGGAAAAGGATAGATCAGTTTAGCACAGCCTCAAATCACGAAAAAGACATATTTTACTTTATTTCCATATTTCTATACTTAGTCATTTTTCTGATTATTAAGCACACATTCTCCAAAACTCTTCCGAAATAACACTAAACTAAATTATGACTCTATCTTACTCTAAATAGACTTAACAAAGCATAAATAAGGGATAATAACACATTAATAATGTCGCACATTGTGCTCCTATCAATACCCTTAAACTTCTATAGACTTTTTAAAAGTTAATTGAAATCATTATTGAATACCCCCAGACTTTGGTGGATTTAAAATCTTCTTTTATAAATCTAAATTGAATACCCCAAAACTTTTAAAATCCATAATAATCTTTAAAACACCATGGAAATCTAAATACAATACACCCCCCTTAGTTGAGGAATATCTTGGACAATAAGCTTGACACGCCAAGGAACATTAACCTGACCGGTCACACTATCAAGCAAAGGTTTAGAATCACCTTCTATCTCCAAATCTTGGAAATTATGTACCAGAGCAGCAAGTAATCCTGCACGAAGAGCTAAAATTTCAGCTATAAGAATGTCAGAAGGAGGCAATCTGTTACAAGAAGCAAGAACAGGATTTTTCTGGCAAAAATTAATGAAAAGCCAATTGAAAAGCCAGAAATTAATGTAATGTCCATTTCCAATATGCCTCCGAGAACAAGAAAGTAACAAGTATCTAAAATCTAAGATGCCTTTCCAGGCCGAAAATGCAGAAGACTTCTTATTGACAGATCAAAAAGAATTATGATGGGAATAATGTGATGCCTAGGTTGATTCCAGAAAGTTTGGAAAAATAAAGCATGTAGTCATCAGGTTGAGGTGCTTTTAAACCACCTATTGATGAACGCAGTAAGGATTTCTTGTTCAGTGACTGGTGCAAATAAACTGTCATTATCCAAAAGAGTAATACAAGGTTTGAGGATAGAAGTATGCTTCTAAATAGCATCCAAATTAAGGAGGATTAGTGGAAGGAGTGAAAAGTTGTTGAAAGAAAGAACTAAGGATCTTTGCAATCTGACGAGAGTCAGTAGTAAATAAACCATTATCATCAGTAATATGAGTAATATACTTTCGTTTCTTCGAATTAACGCTTGAGTTTGAAAACAAGTAGTATTCTTATCTCCTGATCACAACCAGTTATCACGCGCACACTATCCAGAACAATTCCTCAGATAAGGCGAGATCATGTGCCTGATAAAGTAAAGATTGCTCAGTGTGGAAATAATTTTGAGGTCTAGAAGAACAAGGTAATTGTTGCATATCAGTAAGTTGCCTTATTAAGGCCGTTTTCTGATAGAAAATATTCCCAAAGGCTTGTTTGCTCCAAGTAGAAGCTAAAGAAGCAAAACTGTAAACAAAATAACGAAAGCTCTGAATATGTGGTCCAACATAAATATTTGAAGTAGCCTGCTCAATGACTTGATGGAAAGAATCATTACCGATCCAAATAGCTTCAGATTAAAATTTCATTTCTATAAAGGTTTTACAGAACCAGAGGACCAGATAATCAAACTATGAACAGAATGGATTATTGGATAGTAAGTAAGCTGCACATGTAAATTAATGAAGGAGGTTTGGAGAGATCAGAAGTTTATCTAATCGTTCCCTAACACGCTGATCATTGGGCTGGTTATTAGACCAAGTAGATCTACGGCCAGAAGCGGGTAATGATAGAAGGTCATGGTTATTCAGAAAGGTCATCAGTTCTGCAAGCTCCACCAAATATTTGTTGGAAAGTAAATAAAATCTAGTTGTATATATTATGTATTATGAGTTCTTTTTTTTATTGTCTCCTACTTTATTGGAGACTACTTGTTGTACAAGATTATTGTTGTATATATTGCTACAGTATCAATAGAATGATTCATTCCGCTATACTATTATTTTCTATATGGCATCAGAGCAAAGATCCTGGAAAAGGTTTTTGTGTCTTTGTTTTTATCCCCTCTTTTTGTTCCTTCAACCTTCTCCCAGCTTGTTCTGCGTTCAGAAACTTCAGTTTCTTTTCAATTTTTTTTTCTGATTTGCACACCCAAGTTTTTTCTTTGGGCACCCAAAGCACGTTTTCGTCTGCTCCTGGATTGCCTCCGGCTCATTTCGCCGTCTTCATCTCTTCCGGCGTTGTTCCTTTTTTCCCTGGTCCAGGCCACGCTCGTCCGCACCTCCGGGGTCGTCATCGGTCCTTGTCCAGCCCGGCGTCGTCAAAACCGTCGTTCAGATCCAATCGTTAGAACCGTCGTTCAAATCCAATCGTCACCAACCCACTCAAATCTCAGTCCGACCCGATCAATCTCAGTCCGACCAGAGTCAGACCCGGATCCGACCCATCTGTCACAGATTTCACCGTCAGTGCACATACACTGCCCGTTCAGATCCACCAGTTTATTATTATTTTTTCGATTATTATATTTCATCATGGATTGTGCTTCCAAATTTGTCTTGTCTCCGGTCACCCCTAATCAGTGGATTATTGATAGTGGAGCTACTCACCATATTGTCAATTCATCATATTTGATTACTAATCGCAGCAAGATCAATTCATCCGTTACTTTACCCAGTGGCGCTAAAGCACATATATCTATGCAAGGATCAGTTACAATCAACAATGTTGTTCTACGGAATGTTTTATGTGTTCCGACATTCCATGTCAATCTTATGTCTGTTGGGAGAACCATTGATGATTTACACTGTTCGGTAACTTTCTTTCCGTCTTGGTGTTTTTTGTAGGACTTGACTGCGAGGATGATGATCGGTGTGGGAAAGCGACGTGGAGACTTGTACTATTTAGTGGCGTTGTCCTCTAACATCCCCTACAAACACCCATTTACCAGTCACATCACCATCTCTTCTGATCTTTGGCACGTCGATTAGGGCATCCTTCTTCTGTCTGTTTGCAGCATATAGTCAATGAGTCGCTTCATTGTCACTTTGATTCCACAAGTAAGTGTGAAATTTGTCATTTGGCTAAACAAACTCGCAAATCTTTTCCTTCTAGTTCAATATCCACATCTCGTTGTTTTTCTCTCATACATTGTGATATTTGAGGACGTTAAAAGACGTCATCTCTTAATGGTGCTCATTATTTTTTGACTATTGTAGATGATTTCTCTCATTTTATATGGGTTTTTCTAATTCGCCACAAAAGTGAGGCGCAACATTTGCTTCGTAAATTTTTCGCTTATGTCAAAACTCAATTTAATTCTCATGTTCAAACTTTTCGCTCTGACAACAGAGCTGAATTTCTCTCTTTGCGAGAGTTTTTTCTTGAGCAGGGGGTTATTTTCCAAACTTCGTGCGTTTATACACCTCAACAAAATGGTGTAGTTGAGCGCAAACATAGACATCTCCTAAATATTGCTCGAGCTCTTCGTTTTCAATCACACTTACCACTTCATTTTTTGGGGAGAATGCATTTTTACTGCTGCATACACAATTGATAGACTTCCTACACTTTTACTCAATAAAAAGTCCCCTTTTGAGATTCTTTACAATAAACCTCTTGACTATTCTCGCATGCGAGTTTTCGGTTGTGTCGGTTTTGCAACTTCTATTAATCCTTTATCAAAACTTTCTCCACGGGCTCACAAATGCATTTTTCTTGGATATCCAATGAGTCAAAAAGCTTATAAGCTATACAATATTGACACCAAAAATATTTTTACTAATCGTGATGTTACCTCCATTTCACGTCTTCTTCTCCAGGAGTTTCTCCATCTTCTTCTTCTTCCTTGTCTTGTCCTATTTTTGATGACATTGTGCCTCATACAGTACCTATATATTTGTCATGGACCTTCACCGTCCTCATCTTTTGGACCTCCATCGTCCCTACCAGTTTTAGAGTCATCAAACTTGGCCACAGTTGCCCCTCCAGTTAAGATTGATATCTCCTCACAATCCCCGCCTGCTACTGATCAGTCTATGCCATCCTCTATCGAAAATGATCACTTTTTCCCTACTGAACTCGATCACCCTGATTCTGATTCATCAACTCCTGCCTTACGCCGCTCCACACAAACCTGTGATCCCAATGTACATCTCCGTGATTATAAGTGCTCGCAGATGATTCTGCCACCACACCATCCATCATCTCCTTGGTCGAGTCCTCCACCAGGTACGCGTTACCCACTTTGTAATTTCATTTCATATCAGCGATATTCTCAATTGCACCTTGCCTATGTTGCAGCTCTTAGTATGGATGAAAAACCATCTTCCTATGATCAAGCCTCTTCTGATCCTAATTGACTGCTATGCATGAGGAACTTGCAGCCCTTACAGCCAATCATACTTGGTCATTAGTTCCTCTTCCTCCTGGTAAACGACCAATTGCTTGTAAATGGGTATATTGGATTAAGCGCCAGGGCGATGGTTCTATTGAGCGTTACAAGCCTCGCCTTGTGGCCAAGGGTTTTACACAGGCTGCAGGTATTGATTACCATGATACTTTCTCTTCTACTGCCAAGATGATTATAGTTCGCTGTGTTCTTGCCATTGCAGCTTGTCAGAATTGATCCATTCATCAGCTTGACGTTAATAATGCTTTTCTTCATTGTGATTTACATGAAGAGATATATATGTCTCCTCCTCCAGGTCTTCAGCGACAGGGGGAGAATTATGTGTGTTGCCTTCACAAATTGCTATATGGTCTGAAGCAAGCTTCTCGGCAATGGTTCTCTAAGTTCACTGAAGCCATACTTGTTGCCGGTTTTGTTCAATCTAAAGTTGATTACTCTCTTTTCATACAAAAGGTTGGTGACTCCATTACAGTGTTGTTGATTTATGTTGATGATATTCTTATTACTGGGAACAACCTAGACTCTATTCGTGCTACCAAAGAATTTCTGCATTCTCGTTTTCGTATTAAGGATTTGGGTAACCTTAAGTTTTTCCTTGGCATTGAGATTGCACTTTCATAAAAAGGCATAATACTGTCTCAACGAAAGTATGCGTTAGAGATTATTAAGGACACCGGTCTCTTAGGTGTCAAACCTATTGACTTTCCCATGGATGATTCAAAATTGTCAAATAAGGGGGAGTTGCTTAAGGATCTTGCTGTGTATCGGCGTTTGGTTAAACGACTCATTTATCTCACAATCACCAGACCTGACATCACTTATTCAGTTCATGTTCTTAGCAATTTTATGCATGAGCCTCGCCTACACCATATGACAGCAGCTCTTCGAGTTGTCAAATATTTGAAATCATGTTCTGGTCAAGGTTTGCTTTTGAGTTGTAGCAATGACCTTAGTTTGAAAGCATTATGTGATTCTCATTGGGCAGGATGTCCTATTACTCGTCGTTCTACGACTGGATATTGTGTGTTTTTAGGAAATTCATTGATATCATGGCGTACTAAGAGGCAAAACACAGTTTCATTGTCAAGTGCAAAGGCAGATTATAGAGCTATGGCTGGTACATGTTGTGAACTTACTTGGCTCCAATATTTATTTGCTGATTTGCATATATCTATTCCTATACCAGCTATTTTGCACTGTGATAATCAGACAGCTCTTCACATAGCTGCAAATCCAGTTTTTCATGAAAGAACTCGTCACATTGAGATGGATTGTCACTTCATTCGAGATAAGATACTGGATGGCTCAATTAGAACTCGATTTTTTGGTTCTTTGCAGCAGCTAGCAGATGTATTCACAAAAGCGCTAGGCAAAGACAAGTTCAGATCTTTGTTAAGCAAGTTGGGAGTTCTTGACATACACTCTCCAACTTGAGGGGGAGTGTTGGAAAGTAAATCAAATCTAGTTGTATATATTATGTATTATGAGTTCTTTCCTTTATCGTCTCCTACCTTATTAGAGACTACTTGTTGTACAAGACTATTGCTGTATATATTGCTACAGTATCAATAGAATGATTCATTCCGCTATACTATTATTTTCTATAATATTTCTTGCAGAGACAAAATGTAGTTAAAGTCTCCCATTAGTAATCAATTGTCAGAATTAGGTGTCAGAGATGGGAGTAAAGCCCAAATAGGTGGGAGAGTATCATCCAAAACGGCAACCCAGGGACACTAAAGTGACTAAACTCTAGAGCTTTGTCCATTACTTCCTACAACTAGAGTTACTGAAAGGAAAGACAGGCAATAAACTAGAGTTTTGTCCATTAGAGAAACGCAAAGTTGTTGAACAGAAGAGTACACTACCAGAAAAAAGGCTTTTCCCGACGAAATAAAAAAAAACGGCCGACGACTAAAATTTTCGACGGTAATTCCATAGAATAGCCGACGATTTTATTTTTCGTCGGTGGAAAAACAAAATCGTCGGCCATAGTTTAACCATAGTCGACAATACTGTTTTTTCGTTGGTATAAACAAAAGTCGTCGGCTATATTCATATTTCAGTCGACGATTTTGGATTTTCGTCGGCCTTTCTCTGAAACATTAGCCGACGAAAACTTTTGAAATTTTGGCCGACGAAATTGACATTTTCGTCGGCTATAAGTCTATATATTTTTAGATCTAGACAGCAGCTGCTCATTTAAAAAAAAACAAAAAAAAAACAGGAGAAAGAGTGAAAAATCTGTGGGTATTGTTGAAATCCGTCCTCTCTTACATTGTGGAGCTATATATAGGTACGTATATATATGTGTGTATATGTTGATTTTGAGTTTTAGTTGAGTTGATTTTGAGTTTTAGTGATTTTGAGTTAATAAGTGATTTTTTGTTTTTTTGTTGTTTTAGTGTTAGAATGTATGTATATATGTTGATTTTGAGTTGTAGTTGAGTTGATTTTAAATTAGAGTTTAATTATGTGTTTTAATTTGATGTTATTTTAATTAGTGTTAAAATATATATATATATATATATATATATATGTGTGTGTGTGTGTGTGTGTGTGTGTGTGTGTGTGTGTGTGCATGTGTGTGTGGAGTTTAATTATATATATATATATATATATGTTAATTAATGGTTGTTGATAGTGTAATTAACTTAAATAATGGTTGATATATAGTGTAACTTAAATAATGGTTGTTAATGGTATATATATATATATGAGTTGATGTTGATAATAATATATATTGTAATGTAATTAATTATTAAGGATTTATATATATATATATATATATATATATATATATATATATATATATTATTTTCAGGCTATATATGGATCCGGATAAGAGTTGGATTTCGCTTCCAAGGCATGACCGACGATACACTACAGGAGTTGTGAATTTTTTGCAGTTCGTCGAGGAAAATGCAAACGGGAATGAATATCATTATTGCCCGTGCAATAAATGTAGGTGTCGCAGTGATATGTGTCGATTTCTGATTAGGACAGTATGAGAGCACCTAAAGAGTAATGGGTTTTGGCCGAAATACACATGTTGGATATATCACGGTGAGCCATCATTAGATGGATCGCATGATCATGGGCAGTTTTTTGAGGCGGGCAGTAGTAGTACATCCAACGATCCAACAATGGCATTCGTCAACGACGTGTTTCCTTTTGAAAGCGGTGTACGTGGGGAACAATATATGCATGACCCGGTGCAGCCATTCCCACAAGTTGTCAACACTGCTGCCTTTGACAAGTACAACAAACTGATTGCATTGCAACAGACCCCTGTGTCTTCAAGTTCTGAGAAGACAGTTCTTCAAAGTGTGATGGAGGTAATGAGGATTAAAGTCGAGACAAAATCGAGCATCAGGCAAGTGGATGAATATCTACAGTACACTTCTTCGTTGTTGGAGGAGGGTCATCGTAATCCTACCAATCACCGTAAGGTCCGAAGTATCCTCAAAGATCTAGGGCTTTCCTACATTAAGATCCATGCATGCGCATTTGACTGCATTCTCTTCTGGGGTAAAGATGCAGAAGGGAATGACCTTGCCAGCCTTGACGCATGTCCGATATGTCAGTCTGACCGATATAAGTTGACGGGAGCAGGCAATAGGAAACCTGTGAAAGTGCTTCGGTATTTTCCGTTGAGAGATAGGCTTGAGCAGTTGTACATGTCAGAAACCACCGCAAAAGCTATGAGATGGCACGGTGAGCGGGACGCGGGAGACGCAGATATCATGACACACATCTCTGACGGAGCAGCTTGGAAGCATATAAACAATGAGTTTCCTCATTTTGCGTCAGATGTCAGAAACGTCAGGCTCGGGCTCTCAACCGACGGGTTCAACCCTTTCGGCACCATGAGTCTTTCATACAGTATATGGCCGGTGGTTTTGGCACCTTACAACCTTCCTCCGTGGATGTGCATGAAGAAGGAATATAATATGTTGACGTTGTTGATTCCGGGGCCTGGTTACCCAGGGAAATGTCTCGATGTGTATATGAGACCATTGATTGAAGAGCTTAAGGTATTGTGGGACGTTGGTCATCCCACTTTTGACAAGTACAAGGAGGAGACGTTCCAGATGCATGTCATGGTTATTGGTACCATCAGTGATTTTCCTACTTATGGGATGTTGTCGGGCAGCGTTGTTAGGGGATACAAGGCTTGTCCAGAGTGCCTCAGTGATTATGGGAGCACCCCTCATTGCAACAAGATATGCAGAATGGGTCATCGTGTGTTCCTTCCGGCGGATCAACACTGGCGTTACGAGTCCGCCGCATTTGATGGAACCGAAGAACACGGTGGTCCTCCCAGAAGATGGACGGGAAGAGAAATTTTAGCAGTGCTTAATGAGTACGATTTTGGGCCCCTCAGCAATCATCCCGATATTGTAGCGGAAATACCTGAAAGACCTGAGGAGTACAAATTCTGGACACATAAGAGCATATTGTGGGAACTCCCGTACTGGTGTGAGTTGTTGATCCGTCACTTCCTAGACGTTATGCACATAGAAAAAAATGTTTCTGAAAGTGTAGTGGGCACAACGCTGAACTTGGAGGGGAAGACGAAAGACGGTCCTAAGGCTCCCACTGATCTGTAAAACATGAATATTAGAAAACAACTATGGTTGAAACAAGCCTGAGCATAAATCAGAAATTTTCCATTGGATAAGTTGGGCCAAGTATCCTTCAGGCTTTGCTGGAAATATAGCCAAGTGTGTGAACAGACAATTCAACAATCTTTACGGGTTGAAAAGTCATGACAATCATATCCCTCTACAACGTCTCTTCCCTGTTTTTATTCGACCGTTCCTTTCCCGTCACGTTGTGGAGCCGTTAGTAGCGTTGGCAAGATTTTTCCAGAAGGTATGCACACGGGAAGTGAGAAAATCTGACCTCCGGGAAATGCAACAAGACAACGTTCATATCATGTGTAAATTTGAGATGATATTTCCTCCAAATTTTTTCGACATCATGCCTCACCTCATGATCCATCTTCCTCGGCAGTTGTTGCTTACCGGTCCTGTGCACTTCACTTGGATGTATCCGATGGAAAGGTACGTAATTTACACCTTATGTTAATTTCCTCATCAATATACGTGATTTAGTATTAATGTATTACCATAACACTTTAAAAACTTGATTTATAGGCAACTTGGACAATACGGTGATTTTGTCCAAAACATATCCGCACCTGAAGGATGTATAGCTGAAGCATATATTGCGCACGAGTGCGTCACCTACATGAAGCTGTATTTAGGAGCGTTACAGGAAAGCATACCGGAAGATGTACCTTCACAGTTCAATCTTTCCATACTCTCCGACGATGTTGTACTCGGTGGAAAAATGCCAATTTCCTACAAGTTGAAAGATTATGAGGTAGCCATTGCACATTGGTGGGTACTAATTAACTGTTTAGAAGTTCAGTTTTGGAAGAACATGCATCTAAACTGTGAATAAGTAGGAGGTGATCTCGATTACCATAACCGGACATTCGCAGAGTATTTCGGCCGCTGGGTACGTAACTTTAACATTATTCTATTCGTATTTATATATTATTGTGTACAATTATTCATATTTATAGTTGATTCTGATGGTTGCAGATGGACCTTATTAAAAATGATAATCACCCAAATTGGTCGCACGAACTCAGACTTCTAGCGATGAAGCTGGTCTATTCAAAAGTTTATGCGACGTGCAAAGTGAATGGTGTGTTATTTCGATGTGAAGAGAGAGACATCAGACTGAAAACACAAAATTCAGGGGTTATGGCACATGGTGGGGATGATGGAGTTGACTATTACGGTGTTCTCCATTCAGTTGTGGAACTGCATTATGGGGAAGGCATGAAAGTGCACCTTTTCAAGTGTAGATGGTTTGACACACGGCCGCAGAGCATGAAAACCGATCAATACGGCATAACTTCTGTGAACACTAGTACATCATGGTATGAGAATGACCTGTTCGTTTCACCCACATGGGTGAAACAAGTGTTTTATCTTGATGATCTCGCCAAGGGTGACCCGTGAAAAGTAGTCAACACTATCCACCATCGTAACATTTACCGGGCGTCTACACTTGGAGTGGCTGAAGAGAACGAGGAAGGTGGCACCGCGTATCAAGAGCCCAACTCAAACGGTATTCTTGACTCCTCTTTTATTCACCTAGACACGCCGGTGCGAATTTGACGTGAAGAGCCACTGCTTGTTGATGTTGATCCAAATGAAGAAACTAACGAGGACTCTAGTGGTGAGGAACGACATAGATTACCCCTATCAAGCAATTCAGAAACCGAAGAAGACTCATCCGATGATTCTGATTACAATCCGACGGATTAAGTAATTTAGATGGTGTAATCCTTTCATTTGTAATCCACTCATTTCTAATGAACGGGCGTGGGGATGAGCCTCCCAGCTAGGCTGGGTTCCAAACCCCTTAAAAAAAATTTGAAATATGTTGACTGCTGGGTTTCTGTTTTCTTGATGTTCAATTTTTGTTATATATGAACAGGAAATAGGAATATGAGAGGTGTAAACCTACTGATTTTTTTATACATTTTTCATATAATAGCCGACGAAAAATACGTTATTTCGTCGGCTATACTCATAATAGCCGACGAAAAATTCATTATTTCGTCGGCTATAATTATATTGAAAAATACATATTTTATTTTAGACAGAAAACGACAAAAGAATAGCCGACGAGTATGAGTCTCTCGTCGGCTATGATTTAAAACAAAAAAAAAACAAAAAATGACCATATTCCATTTTCTATCACTAACGATAAACCATTGCTTCATCCTTCAAATGCAAAAATGTTGTGAAATAAGATATGACCGAAATAATGAAATACATTCAGGGGTTGAAAAATGACAAGATTCCGATAAAATCTGTGTGTCGAATGTTGCGGTTAACTTTTGCCTTGATTCCTTCATTCAAGTCTATCGTCTCGACCAACTCATCCATTTTTTCATTTGAGTCAGAGGGTTTCCAGTCCTTTGAGACAGAGTCCAGTTTTCGGTGCAGATAAACAGCACTGCCAACTGAACTTTGCTTGAACTTCTTTGCCAACTGTTTTTTTTTTTTTTCATATAATAGCCGACGAAAATTTGTTATTTCGTCGGCTATACTCATAATAGCCGACGAAAAATTCATTATTTCGTCGGTTATAACTATATTGAAAAATACATATTTTATTTTAGACAGAAAACGACAAAAGAATAGCCGACGAGTACGAGTCTCTCGTCGGCTATGATTTAAAACAAAAACAAAAAACAAAAAATGACCATATTCCATTTTCTATCACTAACGATAAACCATTGCTTCATCCTTCAAATGCAAAAATGTTGTGAAATAAGATATGACCGAAATAATGAAATACATCTACGATTGAAAAATGACAAGATTCCAATAAACTCTGAGTGTCGAAAGATGCGGTCAAAGGTTTTATTCCTTCGTTTCCCTAATGGTAGCGTTACCTTCGGTAATATTTTGAGGAAAATTTTTATACGATTAGTTGCATCTCATCGATTTGAAACTATTATCTGTTGAAAGTCAGGCCAAAAAACGTCATTTAGACAGTCCAATTACCATTTCTAAGCGTTTAGAGGTTTGACTCACCCGGTTGACCGTTCCGATCGAGCCTTTAACGTTGTCAGCTGAAGTTGGATTTTTTTCCATACATGTATTTAATCTTAACGGTGATATCTGACGGTTGGAATAGATTTTCTAAACTTTTAGATTCAAAATCAGAACATATGCACTAATGTTCCTTAACTTGTTTACCAAGTGTTTAAGTGAATGTATAGTTTCAAATAGTTACTATACTTGCACTCTTCAAATGCAAAAATGTTATGAAATAAGATATGACAGAAATAATGAAATACGTCTACGGTTGAAAAATGACAAGATTCCGATAAAATCTGTGTGCCGAATGTTGCGGTTAACTGTTTTTTACTTTCGTTTTCCTATGGGTAGCCTGACGTTCGTTAAATCAATTTTGTAAAATTTTTATATGATTAGTTGAGTCTCATTGATTTGAAACTATTATCTGTTGAAGGTCAGGCCAGAAACCGTCGTTTAACTAGACTAATTTCCGTTTTTAAGCGTTTAGAGGTTTGACTTAGTGGTTTGACCTATAGTTTAGCCGACGAAAATTATATTTCGTCGGCTAAACTCTTGCGATCCGCGCCTTTTCATTGTCCGCCGTTGGATGGCTCAGATCCGACGGCCGTTGATCTTCCACAGTATAGCCGACGAGATTCAAAGAATAGCCGACGACATTCAAAGAATAGCCGACGAAATTGACGATTTCGTCGCCTATACTTTCTGCTATAAAACCACAAGTCGCGACCTTTCCGGCTTTTTTCTGCTTTCTCCTCCGCAAAAACACCCATTTCGTCCTCAAATCGGCCGCTGTAAACCTCCGCACCGCCGCTCTCCTCCTCCTCCTCCTCCTCCTCAAATCGGCAACGAAATCTCCTCCTCCATCCGGCCGCCTCCTCCTCCTTCCCCTCCTCCTCCTCCGGCCCCATCCTCCTTCCCCTCCTCCTCCGGCCGGCCTCCTCCTCCTCTAAAAAAATCATCCCGTAATATTTTTTTTTAATTTATTTTAATTGTATAATTTAGGTATATAATTTAGATATTTAAGTGTGTGTTAAATTGTTATATATATTGGTTATATGTATAAATTGTTAGATTAATTATATATATAAATTTGTAGATTAATTATATAAATTGTTATATATTTGTTAATATTGGTTATATGTTAATGTATATTTTAATTGTTATATATAAATTGTTAAATTAATTATATATATAAATTGGTAGCCTAATCATATAAATGGTTATATTTTTGTTAATATATAAATGGTTATTTGTATGTATATATATGTTAATGATGAAATATAGTTATATTTGTATATAAATGGTTATATTTAGGTTAATGGTTAGTATTATTTAAAATTAGTTAAAATTTAAATATTAATTTGTTAGTATGTTTTAAAATATGTTAGTATTATTGGTTATTATATTAATTAGAATTTGTTATTTAATGTAATATAATTTAATATTAATTAATGTATTAATGCCTCAAGCTCCAGATGGCCGATGCATTCAGACAGTTATTCGGAGGCCGTCGTTCTTCCAGATCTAGGGGTTCTGGAAGTTCTGCCGGTTCCGGAGAGTCCGAGAGGACCCTTAGCCAGCCTGAGAGGACCACCAGCCAGCCTCAGAGGATGGATTCATCCCAGCCGCGGAGGAGTGTGAGTTCTCGGCACCAGAGCCTTTTATCGGCGGGGCGGCCGTCGAGCAGTTCACGTCCCCCTCTCCGGCCAGATGCTCTGAGGTCGAGTAGGCAGCTATTTGAGGACGAGATAGCTCCAGACGTTCATCAGGTCCTATGCCTGAGGTTCATCGGGAGCCGATGACGAGTCCGGCTCCGTCTGCTGCTGACTCGACTGAGGGGCCTACTCTCCCAAATCAACTCTACCTCCCGTACAACATTCCTGCGATACCCGAGGTCGACGAGCGTGGTGTGCCCATATGGCCTGATATGCCTCAGTATGTGAGTATTGCGGAGGCATACCATCATGAGCCATTTGAGAGACCTGAGCTCCTGATTTCGGCGAGATTAAAAGGAAAGTCGACAGACGGGTCATCGAGTTCAGGTAACATTTGATTTTATTAATTAAATGTTTTATTAAAATTAACGCACTAATAGTTAATTTTATTAACCAATCGTCATTTATGTGATAGGGACAGCCGCTAGCAATTCAAGCAGGAATACGGGAGGTGTCATATGTTTTGATACGCTCAGGAGAACTGTTGAGAGCAGAGGGAGGATCCAGATCAACGAACCCCCTAATCAGGATGTTCAGGGGAAAAAACGCCGCGATTACGCGGGTTGCGTGGGGGCACTAATTAGAGATAGAGTCCCTATGTTGCAAGGACTAAAATATCCTCGATAACCTCGATATTTCCTCGAAATTTCCGTTTTTTTC
The DNA here is from genome assembly GCA_963682095.1 of Potentilla sterilis. Classification (NCBI taxonomy): domain Eukaryota; kingdom Viridiplantae; phylum Streptophyta; class Magnoliopsida; order Rosales; family Rosaceae; genus Potentilla; species Potentilla sterilis. The sequence continues at coordinate 28,438,852 of OY821755.1, read as the reverse complement.
AAACATCGATATTAATACACATATCTTTCCGATATTTTACTTTTAGTCTATTTTTATCTAAATATACAATTTTTATATAAATTTTTGGTAAAATTTCCATCGATATTCGATATTTTCTCGAAATTTCCATCGAAATTTCTTTTTTTCAAACGATCGATATTTCCGTAATCGTCGATATTTAATACCTTGCTATGTTGTGGACACGGTGGGCTGATGTGCCGGAAGAGATCAAGAGGGAGGTCAACAACGCGGCGTCGGTGAGTAATTTAAAAAAATTAATTTCTTTATCGTAATATTTAATAATTTTCGGTATTGTTGTAATTGTAAAACTAATAAAATATTATCTTTTAGGCATACTTCAAGATTGCTGAACACAAGCAGGCTTGGGCGTACGCGATGCAGAACTCGAGGTACGTTGAGAATTCCTCATCTTATAATTTGAAATATTTTATGATATTAATAATATTTCTAATGCACTTTTATTTTTTGCGTAGGTTAAAAGAGTGGAAGAACGAGCTCCGTACCCACTTTACCGAATACGACAAACATGGTCGTATGGGTACTCCAAGAGAGTTCATTTTCAGGGAGTACGAGTGGCGTTGGTTGAAGACAGTAGACTTCAACAACCCACTTATGCAGGTAAATACTAAACTTAACTATAAATGTTTATTTTGTTAATATTTTAATTATTTTATAATTATTACACTAATATTTTTTTATGCATTTTTCTAATATTTTATTATTTGTTTGAAGGAACGGTCTCGGATAAACTCTGCGAACCGCCGCCGTAACACAACCCCCCATCATGGTGGTTCTAGGCCATTTTCACAATATCAGGAGGAGGCGCTTTGAGATCATCCTGATAGCAACCCGTACATAAAGACGTTCAAGAAGGCTTATCCATTAGCGACAGAACAGCTTGTAAGTCGTTGATTACGATTTTAAAATTTTAATTATTAATTTTACTTAATTATATATTTGTTAGAATATTAATTATATTTTTTTTTCCCGTTCAATTAGGAGAGGGTGAACCGGGCCGAAGAAGAAGTGTTGCAGGAAGTAGTTCGGGAGACACAACCGAACATTTCAGAGGCAGATCTGCAAGAAGCCCTGAGCCAGGTCGACCGATCGAATGTCCAAACTGCAGCGCGGATATTCGACGCAGCCTTCCCACAACGGTCAAATGACTACTACTGCCGGGGTTTGGGAAGTTCTGGAATAGGGGTCCTGAAGACCACTAAGGGAGCTCAAAAGAAGGGAGGCGGGGACAGCCAACAGATGAGGGGGGAAATGCAGAGATTGGTAGAAGAAAATGCAAGATTGGCGGCCCAGTTCTAGAGATCACAGGAGCAACAATGCAGATCACAGGAGCAACAACGCAGAACACAGCAGTATCATTTCGAAATGTCCAGTTGGCATGCTGAATGCAAGAGAATTCGGTGACACAACTACGCCGGCTAACAAAACTGGTGGTATACTATGTTCGCGGCACAACAACAAGGCCTTGAACCCCTGCCCCCGTTTGAGCCGTTAGATGAACCTCCAATGCCTCAACCTCCCGAGTTCATTCAGCAGGATGACGAGCATGATGGACAGCAGGATGCTGGGGATGACGTGGTGGACTTTAGTGCTTTAGGTGATGATTAGGGTTATATTTTATGTATATTGGAATAAATTAAATAATAAGTCATTTAGACGTGTTTCTTGTTGGTGTAAATCCATGGATTGTCATTGTGAATTGCAGGTTGCTTGGAATGGTAATTTAGAAATTAATTTAATTTTTTTCCCCAAAATGTAAGAATAGCCGACGATATTGGCATTATTTCGTCGGCTATAAGTGCTATAGCCGACGATTTTTACCAAATTTCGTCGGCTATAACCGTTATAGCCGACGAAAATGACATTATTTCGTCGGCTATAATTAATTAATGCCTATTAAAATATTAATATATTCCGACGAAATAACCGACGAAATAGATGAAATCATCGGCTATATTTCAGAACAAATAGCTGACGAATTTCGTCGGCTATAGTTTACGATATCGTCGGCCATACTCGAAAATATCCGACGAATTTCGTCGGATATTTTGCCAAGGTTTGGTCGACAAAATGAATTTTCGTCGGTGATAATTTTGGAATGGCCGACGATTTCGTTATTTTCGTCGGCCATTCGTTTTACCGACGTCCTTTTACCGACGAATTATAGCCGATGAAAGTTTCGTCGGTAGAAGGAATAACCGACGAAAATTTGGCATAGTAGACGAAATTTTTTTCGTCGGCTATTCTGTCTGATCTGGTAGTGGTACCAAATAAGTGCAACCAAACTAAATTAAGTCCTTGTAGGTACTAGAAGAGATAGATTTAGAAACCAAAAAGTAAGACGAGTATAGAGAGGTTAGTTAATCTTACCAATTGCCACTGTGAACCTGACGAACCAATTGAAACGATCAAACTGCGTAAGCGAGTGACGGAGTAGGTACGTGCCCAAGGATCTTCAGAGGTTCGACCTGGAAGAATGTCCCGACCTTGGGTTATGACTAATGTGGTGGATTAAATTGAAAATCAGTCCAAAGCTTTTTTATTTTTTTTTTATTTACAGTAACAACAAAACTATGTTTCCAAACAGTGAAATAAAAGTAACTCTGATGTTTCCAAATTTAAACTTCGAAGCTTGTTTCCAAATTCGTTTTCTTTTCTTTCACTGAACAAACTGAAACTTGTACAGAGTTTGTCAAAAGAAAATCTGTACAGCAAAAGCTGTAATAATGCCAACTGAAAGTCAAGGATTGCAGAAGCATAGATAAGACAAAATTGAAAGTTTAGAAACTTTGAGCATTACTTTCAAAGTTTAAAGGGAAGCATTTGTTGGAAGACATTAAAGTGAAAGGGGCAGGACTGCGTCATTAGTTATATACGAGGTTCAGTTCCCGCGCGTTGCAGCGGGTGGAAATGTGCAGGTAAAAACTGATTGAAGCAGATTTAGACCAATCAAATGGGCAAAAACATTATTTACAACCAGAATCAATCGTATTATAAAATAAGTTTCTTAAATAATTTATTCCATTTACCATATCTGCCACCAATAGGGATTGGATTTTTAAATCTCGTCAGGGTCTGATATTAAATCCTGCTAGAGAGGTGGGATATATAGAATCCGAGCAGGATTTCAAGTTTTGAACTACGATCTATCTATCAACCACGTTACCACGAGTCCAAGACCAACGCTCCATTTCTCTCTTTCTCTTTCTCAAGAGGCTTCTGCTGCTCTATCTCGCATCGGCCTTGTCGTCATGGACCAGACCTGAACATCGCCGAACATGGCTTCTCATCTCCCTCTACACCCGCAGCCCGCACCATCTCCAAGGTCGATGCGACCGTCTTCGCGCCGTCAACGAACACAACCTTCTTCTCCTGTCTGTACAACACCAAATACTTCACCTTCTCTCCCTCCAACGCCCCTAATCGGCAGTCATCAAAACCGGCCCTCCTGTCGACCCGACCCGACCCGAATTGTAATAGAGGGCGAGGCTGGGTTAGTCGGAGTCCGAATACAGTCGTGTGTGGCGAAGACGCAGAGGATTGGAGAGTAATTAGAATCAATCTGTACGTGGTTGTTGAGGAGTGGAAGAAGATGACATGAACAGACTGCTTTTGTACTTATCCAATCCTGCTCTAATCTTCAATACGAAACACATGATTGGAATAAAACAAAACCAATCTTATTCTAATATAATCTAGTTAATAATCCTAGTCCATTCATATCATGATTGCCAAACACAGCCTCAATGTTTTCCACTGCTGGCATGATATGCATTCAACTGGAAAACAGACGCACTCTTCCACTGAAACTTCCACAACAAATGTGTTTGTTATCAAAGACAAATACATATGCAGTAGTAAAACAATATTAATTGCTTAACTCTGCACACAAACATGGTGGTGTTGATCCAATCATCAGTCTCCCTTAAAGTGAAAAATGTTCCTATTCAATCTAGCATATGCTAAAATCGTTCTCTTTTTGAGAAGATGAATCATAGACCCTTTGATGTTCCCGCGTGCTGCTACTTGAGTCTTGGATCCTGCAGAAAATAATGGTATTTGTAAATGAAGCGAACAAGCTCTCTCTTTCTCTCAGGTAAACCCACTATACTCTCCCCCTGCGCTTCTCTTCTCTTCGTTGCTGTGACTGATCCTCCTATATGCCTCTCTCTCTCTCTCTCTCTCTCTGTCTCTCTCTCTCTCAATTTCGAATTTCGATTACTGACTGTGCTTCGAGTTGCAGACTTGTTTACCAATCAATGAATCAATCTTTGCTTTTTGCTTATTTCTGGGTTTGGTAGTGTTATTACCTAGGGTTTTCTTGGCTCTTCGATCATCTTGGTTGGTTTAGATGGAGCGAAAATGAGTAATTTGGTCTGGAATTATAATTTGGGGCTTTCATTGCTTAATCATTGATCTTAATTGGTGTTAGTAGTTTCCCATTTGCAATTAGATAATTGATTTCAGTGTTTGACTACTTATTATGCACTGAATTTCACTTAGCCCATTCAATTCCAAATCCTAGTTATGTCCCTGAAACCGTACAGTTCTGTTGCCGCGTTGCCGATGAAGTCGGAATGCTAAAATTCACCGAGTCATCATTGTTAATCTATGTTGCACGGACACGGACACGGACACGGCAACACGGACACGGCGACTCGACATGGCGACACGGTAAATCCTAAAAATCGATCATTCCGACACGGCTTGGACACGGCAAATAAATAATAATTTATATATTTTTAATACATAAAATAAATTGATAATATTACTATAAGTTGTAAATTCAATCCATAATTTATAAGAAATAACATAAAATAGTCAAATACAAGTGAGAAAAGTGCATAGTTAACAACTTACATCATATAAAGTTCTCAAAATCTAGTAGAATTAAACTTCTCATAATAAGTCACCAAAAACTTAGTTAATCTAGCTTTTAAATGGCTTCCTTCATGATCTCCAACAGCTATACATATAAATAACCACAATTATAAAGCTAGCCAATTATCAAACATAACAAAAAGTACAAATAAAGCTATCTAAACAAGTAAACATTCAGTTATCATCAGTACAGCCACATGCTTATGAAGATAACAGGGGGAGGCGGAGGGGAAGGGTGAGGGGGAGAGAGACAGGGAAACAAGAGCGATAGAGGCACGTAGAAAAGAAACCTACTCTTCCAAATTCGAAAATATTGTTCAATGACCTACTTGATTGTTATGTAGCGATTTGTCCCATGTCTGGCCCAGTATTCCTTCAGATCCAGTGGTACTGATAGATCATGGCCCTCAGCTGCTAGCCGACTGAGCAATCTAGTAAAAACACTTCCACTCATTTTGTATGTGTAGAGGGCCGGTGGCGGAGGAGGAGGAGGAGGGCCGAGCAAAAGAAGAGGACGGCCGAGAGGAGGGCCGGTGGCGGAGGAGGAGGAGGAGGCTTGGGTGAGTTGGGTCTGTGCGTTTAGGGAGAAGAAGAAGGCAGTGTCGGGCGGCTGAGGAGGAGAAATAACAGGTTAGGGTTTTTTTTTTTTTTTCTGACGTGTCGTGTCCAAAATGAGGCGGCGTATCGATCAAAGTGTCTAAAAAGTCAATATTTTCCGATACGCCAGATGGTGTGTCCGACATCGTATTTTCCCGTGTCGTGTCGTGTCGCCGTGTCCGGCCGTGTCGGACACTCGGATTCGGCGGGTTTTGCCGTGTCCGTGCAACATAGTTGTTAATTCAATTTAGCACTGCTGGCTTACTTATTTTAACTTTACTTAGGGATTTAGGAACTACCCTCAGTTTATTTGCACAATGTAGATTCAAGATCACTCTCATATTGTCACTATTTTGAGGAAAATAAAGCTTAAACACAAGTCTGTTCAATTTTGGGTCAATTGTACTCAGAGTGTGAGTTGGACTACTTAGTGAGTGTAAAAGAGTAGAAGTGCAGGAGGATTCTGCTTGATCATATTATAGTCTGAGAGGGTTTCAACTTAGTTATGGCTCAAATGAAATTGGCTTGGGTAGCTTCTTTGGTGATTTTGGTGGAGATTTTGTGTTCTAGATATATTTATAAATGCATTATTTTCATTAAATATGTATTCCAAGTATTATAATGCAATTTGGTCTCTGTTTATATGTGAAGAGTGCATGAAAAGAATATCATTAAAGTTGTGTTTGTGTTATCTTTTATTAGCAAAGGGAAAACAACTTGTACAATTATAGAATCAATTAGAAGCAATTCTTTTCTGCTCCCACTGTCCCACTTTCAGTTTTGGGAATCCAAATTAATTCTTTAATCAATTTCCAAATTCACTCTTGCCTAGCTCGTTAAGTGAGAACCGAGAAACTTTCTTCTCTCCTTCAATTGCTTTATATCTCTCTCTGTTCAACAGTGTTGGAGTTGGTTTGTCTAAATTATAGCACTAGGCAGATCCAACATAAATGATCTTTTAATATACGTGTATATATATATGTTCTTTCTTTAGCAATATACGTGTATATATTATATATATATGTTCTTTCTTTAGCAATGTATTTTCATATTACAGTCTTGTGTTCTTTTCTCCGTGAATTTGTATTTTTTCTAAGTAGTTTGAAGGGGGAAAAGCTCTTACAGTAGAGATTTTTTTTAATTTTTTTAACACTTGCTCAATCTGATAATTCCAACGAAAAAGGCTTAAGCTGATAATTCCGACGGAAAAGAAAGGCTTAATATTATAATACTTGGTTCAGTTTTTGTTAATTACTTGAGACCTTACCCTTTTTAACCTTGGATTTGAAAATACTAGACTGTTTCAGAGTTATAGAAGTATCTTAGGTATCCATTATTTGAAAACACTAGACTGTTTCAGAGTTATAGAAGTATCTTAGGTATCCACTAGATGGTAGTAGTTGAGTGGCTTTGTGAGGTGGTTATGCTGTCCAAGATTCATATATTTTTACATATAATTACTAAAACTTCTGATTGGTGAAGGGGTTCATTGAGTCATGGTTGTTAAACCAATTGGTTTGGCTGCTTATTTTACTTTATGGTGGAAAATCCTAGGGTATGGAAACTAACCTTAGGCTATTTGTACTATGCAAAGTTGTTATCAAATTTATCACCCAAAGTGAAGTGCATTCTCTAATTGAATGTGACAAATGCATGTTGTTCATCTCTGTGTTTTGTTGCTGCAGGTTTGGGTTTTTAGATGATATCCAGGTGGTGACGGTGTTTTTTATTTCTATTTTGTTTAATTTTTTTTTTCCTTCATCATGTTTTTGATGGTTGTTTTTCATTCTTATTAATTGGAACTTCTATTTTCTGGGTTTTCTATAGATAAATGAAAGCAAACTCGGAATTTGGAAAAATAAGAGGAAGGGCAAAACGGATCCAGGGTTTAATCTTCAGGTTAGTACAGCAAATATCTGGATTCAATCTACATTCCTTGATAATTTTGCTCTATAGAAACTATTCTTTTTTATTGCAATATGCTCATCTGTCATGTTGGTAAATAATTATCTCTTTGTTTAGGCCGCTAATGCTTCTTTGACTAAGTTGTCTGGTATAATTTGGACTTAAGGTTTGTGTATCGTATTGTTTAGGGATATTCTTGAGTGTATCAAAAGAAGTTGCATAGTGGCAAAGAAGTTCGCAATCTAAAAGAGATTGCTATCAGTTGTGGAAGAAAGTTTGGAACTGTGTCAGGTTAACATATCTTTACTCGTCTAAGCTCTATTCCTATCCATCGATGCCTGTGTTGCCTTATAAGATTACTATACTATTATTAACAGAAGAAGCTTTGTTAGCCAAAACAGACGTAAAATAACGCAACTACCCTTGGAGCATAGGTTAAATTAAAATAAACTTTTATCTCCTAATCTGTAAATAACAAAATAATAAATTGTATTTAAAAAGAAAATGAAAAAATCTTTCACTACTTCTCATCCCACTATCTACGAATATAACCACCCACATTTTGTAGATAACTTCCCATACTTCATACTAGCCTTCCTGCCCGCGCGATGCGTGTGCGGAAGGGCCGCGCTCACGCGTGTGTATATCGATTATTTTCTTTTGCTATATGTGTTTTAATGTCGATTAATTGTGCAAAATGATTAAGTGCTCACACATTACCTAATATAAAAATTTACTTCATCTTCATAAATAGCTTAGTTGTGGAAACAGCCTTATGCTGCTATGCATGATTGCTCTCTTCTTAACCTTGTGCGCGTGCATATATTGTTTTTCATGTTTTGCTTTATGTTGAAGAGGAGAGATCACACATTATAAAAGTGATAACTAAAATACCACTTATAAGTGAGTGGATGATACCCAATAGTACCGAAGCCTTTTGTGATTAAGACCCAGCACCTTTAAGGTGGCTAAGTTGGGACAGTATCGGTACAGTTGATCTGCATGCGGAAGGGCCTCGCTCGCGAGTGCGTATATTGTTTTGTGCATGTGAAAGGGTCGTGCTTACACGTGCGAGTTTTACTTACAGACAATACATTTCGCATATGCTCTATCAAAAAAGTAAAAAGACTAAATCCTTGGGCATAAATCCTTCTCACATCCATTGTAAAAGTTATTTATGATGATCATTGAAAGAATAAAACTCAAAGATACTCATCTGCTTGTAGTTGTACATAGTCTTTTAACTGCAACAAAATAGTCATAAGCTTTGACGGCTATTGCTTCGAGTAATAGAGACATATCATTACATTTAGCTCAATAGAGCAACCATGATATGGTAATCACATTTCACTTTCACATAACAAACGAAAATAAATGTTAAGAATTACTTGACAGAAATCTAATTCCCATTCCCAATTTCCCATAAAAAACTCTAACTATATTCGTCTCCCTCACTTATATTCTTTTCTCTTGTTGTTCAATCACTGCTAACGACAATAATCTTGGTCCTTGCTGCCAAAGAAAAAATATTAGCAAGAGTTCACCATCTAGGATAACTCCCCACATTCTGTTTAGATCACACACTCCAAAAGCAAACATTAGCGAAAAAGAAGTACAGAGCATGACCCTTTAACAATCAAAAAGCACACCCAATGATGCAGTGCATGCGTCTAGCTCCAATGAATCATTTGGAGTTTCAAGGAGTCTTATTTGAAATTAGCTAATTTATTTATATTTTAAATTATGTCTATTATTAGAGTTGTTGAATGCTTTGGAAGACTATGCATGGTGTAATGTTGGAGTGGGAAGTGGGTATTCTAGAAGCATGTCATTGCCCAATATTCGTCGCATCAAAATCCTAGTGACAATCAAACTTCGTCGCTTCTATTTTTTCATCGCATGTTTTCTTCTCTGTAACATGACATTAAGCGACAAATTTAGAATCAAAGTTTGTCGCTAGAATAAGAAGCGACGACCCAAAGTTTGTCGCATAAAATCAAAGAGACGACTCAATATTCGTCTCTTAAAATATCTATGCGACGACGTTTGCGTCAATGTTTGTCGTTTGGAATCGAAGCGACGAGACTGAAGTGACGACATCCAAGCGACGACTTGTTGTCGCTTAGGTAATGAAGCGACGACAAAAAAGTCGTCGCTTCGGTTGTTTGCTGGACTAGTGACATCAATAATGTCAATCGAACAATCCACGCATGTTTATATGCATTTGCATCGACTACAATTACCATCTTCACCCACGCCCACTAACCGATTGTGTTACTAGGCGTCAAACTCTTCAGGACAAATACTTTGTTCTACTAAGATATATAGTACATAAGGGTTATTAGTATTTATGCAACTTTAGTTGTAGTTTTGGATGTTTTGATTTTCTCTTTGGTTGTCTTAGAATTGTAGTTTTTTTTAAACGATAAAGACGACATAATTCATTAAGTCCAAACTAGACATTACACAACAAAACTTCTAGTTCTTGCGGGACAGGACCCCCCAAGAAGCTTGAAAGCCTGATAATAAAGCATTTTTTGCTAACTTATGAGCCAAGATATTGGCTTCTCGAAAGATATGATGAAAACTAGAACCCTGAAACAAGGACAATCATCCACAATTCGACCCAACATCGAATTATCCTCACCACCACTGGTAACGGTCTGAACTAACTGAAGGCAATTAATCAGATTCAAAGATCACAGGAGCAAAGGAATGCTGATCGACCAGACGACATCGCTGCACTACATATGTCATAAGAGCTGTGTAAATGTAATCGTAACAGTAATTGTGACCGTATCCAATTTTCTGATCATCTAGAAGAGACGATCCGCTCATTAGGAACTCAAGAGTAACCGAGGGTATCAAAAACTCGAAAATTAGCAAACGAATTCCTAAGAATCAGAACCAATACCGGGTCAATGTAAGCTGATGTCTCATATTCAAGGTCAGCAACCACCCACCAGGGTCCCAAATCCGAGCCCAAACATGGGTAGGCCTTATATCCACACTGCACTACACTACAGCTGAACCCAAGATAGCACATACCCACTTTTGAGAACCCAAATATTCTATGGGCACCCAAACCTTCCCAGCAGGCATCCACCGCCGGAAAAACCATAAGCTGACTGGCCTAGTCTTCGGCCACACCCAACCCAGCCTGTGCGACGAGCACCGCCACCACACCAACATTGCTCGCTTAAACGCGCAAGAATCAAAACCAGCCCTCAAGATACCTACACCACCACGACGAACAACAAAGAGGTGCGATGTCGGGCACTGATATGGCATCTGATCTCGTTGTTGGTGCCAACGCCCTTCAAAAGCCAACCTCCTTTGCCAAAAAACATAACCTGAGGTCCGCGCAATTGCCTAAGATCCCGGATCCCAGATTTGTATCAGACCCAAAGGGTTCTCTGTGCCCGTGTAAGGTTGATGCCTTTGTACTGATCAACATCCTTGAATCCCATATCGTCAAGATCTGAGAGAGAAGAAGACGAGGGGGAGGAGGGAAATCATGACCCGCCGCCGTAGGAGAGGTCAAGAATCCCGCCTTAAAAGCAGAAAACGAAGGAGGAGAAGACACGGTTTTCACCGTACTTGGGTTGCACGAAACTAGGGGAAGTGCCGCCGATATTCTCCATCGAAGATGGAGGAAATTGCAGAGCAAGTCACCGAACGGCGCCGCTCTCTCAAACCCTAGCAGAGAGAGTTTTTTCATTAGTGTTTTCTTGCACCTTGTTTCTTAGAATTGTAGTTTTGAGTAAGTAAACTCATTTAGTGTTCTATTAGAGTTTTTACTCGTGCCTTAACTTATCAATACTATCTCGTACCCATGGATGTGTTGTTGGTGAATAGAAGAAAAACGTGGAATTTAATTTGTTTTTACTTTCTTTCATTTTGTTTCATGTTTTTTCTATAGTATAATCTTTTATGTAATTTAGTTTAATACGAAGAGTAAAATTGACATAATACAATTTAGTGGTATTTTTAAAGGCCTGACTTTCTAATAGTAGAGATTTGGTCGTACTACGCTTTATGCCAATTATATTACTCCATCACTTAAGAAAAAAAAAACAGATCTCTCTTTCAACATATTATTTACTATTTCTAATAGTAGAAATTTGGTGGTACTACGCTTTATGCCAATTATATTACTCCATCACTTAAGAAAAAAAAAACAGATCTCTCTTTCAACATATTATTTACTATTTTTTTTATCAGAAAAAGATATAAAATTGCCGATAGAGAGGGCAAATGATCAACACTGTACCCGATAAATTGAATTATATACAAAGTTGCTCACGTTCTCTATAGTCGATCAATAACAAGTAGAGATTAAAAAAAGTAACACATACCAAGTTACCAACACGAGTAACAAGAATCCAAATTAGAATGCCAAACTATATGGAAATGGAGGACCCAGTCCTCGTCACTTTCTGTTTGTCATTTTCCAGTCCTCCCACTTAGAAAATTAACAAGTTGCTTTGATTATTCTGAAGCTATCATTTTGATTAAGAAATTAAGATTTGGTTAGATCCACTAATCCCACTATCATTTTGATTACCCAGCATACCTTTTGAGCTCCACAGACTTGAAGACCCTAATCCAATCTTCACTGCAACAATGGGAAGCATTGAACAACAGGGAGCAAGGAGGTATGTCCTTTTTCTTATTTCAACTTCACAACTTAACCATCTAGATCTGTGTAATGAGAACTGATCGAGCAGCTACTTGCTAGTGAAGTAACTAACATAGTGATGGTGGTGGTGGTGGTGGTGTTACTGGTGTCTTTCTAGGTATGCGGTGGTTACCGGCGCAAACAAGGGTGTTGGGTATGAGGTAGTGAGGCAACTGGCCTGCCGTGGCGTGGTCGTGGTGTTGACAGCGAGAGATGAGCAAAGGGGAAAGGAAGCCACAGCCAAGCTCCACCATGAACATCATCTTCATGCCAATGTAGTCTTCCATCAGCTTGATGTGACTGATCCACTCAGTGTGCAGTCTTTGGCAAATTTCATACGTGACACCTTTGGCAGGCTTGATATCTTGGTAAGACCTATCAAAGATCACTGTATTTGTATCGCTAAAGTGTTGGTTTGGCTAGCGTACACCTTCACATGTTAGGTTGTTAGACTGGAGATATGAATGTTGCGCAAAATCTCTTCAATTATTTATGGGGTTGGTTGCTGCAAGTTCAGGTTAATAATGCTGGAGCTAGTGGAGTTTTGGTCGTTGAGGAAGAACTCAAAGCCCTGAACATTGATCCCACCACTTGGGTAAACTACTTGATATTGGATCAATTTCCACAATTTGGATGACTTATTGAATTGACAGGACTTTGTTTTTGTTTTTGATTCAGCTTTCAGGTCAAGCAGTCGACAGAGTTCAAGGTGCTATAAAACAAACTTACGACAAGGCTGAGGAATGCTTGAACACTAATTACTTTGGTGTCAAAAGAGTGACAGAGGCACTTCTCCCACTCTTGAAACTCTCTACGGCAGGAGCAAGGATTGTCAATGTCTCCTCTCTCAGGAGTGAACTAAAGGTAAATCGATCTGCACGTTTTCCTTGTCGTTCCTCAACTAGATCAGGAAACATTTTCTTCTCGATAAGTAAGAATATACATATAAATTGTTTGTTCTAATTAACAAACAATATATGACTGATTCATTTTAAATGCAGAGGATTCCGAGTGAAGAGATAAGAAACGAGCTTGGAAATGTAGAAGCATTGACAGAGGAGAAAGTGGATGCAGTTCTGAGAAGATTTCTGCATGATTTTAAAGAAAATTCACTTGAAGCCAATGGATGGACAATGATGCTGCCTTCATATAGCATTTCAAAGCAGACCCTGAATGCCTACACAAGAATCCTGGCAAAAAAGTATCCCAAAATGTATATCAACTGCGTGCATCCCGGTTTTGTCAACACCGATCTCAACTGGCATACCGGAACAATGACTGTGCAAGAGGGAGCTGCAGGTCCTCTCAAGTTGGCTCTTCTACCAGATGGAGGACCTACAGGCTGCTATTTCGATCAAACTCAAGTAGCAGATTTCTGATATATTATCATCATCATGTTATTCCAAACAACTAATATGGAATATTTCAGTTCTTGTGTTGGTTACAACTAGTGTTATTGTTTGTCATGAAGAGTAAAAACGTTGAGAATAGTCGGAGAAGTTTCATTACACCATGCAAACGCTTAAGTGAAGAGCATTTACTCTGTCAATATTGCCATTAATTTAGTCTGATAACACTTGCAAGATAAGAAAGACCTCTGAAGGGAACATGCAATGGCTTAATCAACCGGTTTTGAGAGAAGTGAAGGTTTGATTTAAAATTTGTACCGGGAAAAATGGGAAATTTAATGAGACAAGGAAAATCCATGTTATTGCAATATGCTTGCAAGTTTCTGCAAGTTCTTTCTTTCAACATGGCTAACGATCTCCACAACCTCCTCTCATTATTGTATTTCCTACTTCAAGATTCCTAAGCAATACACAGTAAATTTCTCCAATGTATGTTACAGAAAATGACTGTTAAAGGAAATACTTCAAGGAAATAAATCTTGAATATCTATGATATCAGCAAGGACTCCAGCAGCGGTAGTATCATTGCCAGCCCCAGCACCTTGAATGACCAGTGGTTGGTCATTATAACATCTACTGTAAATCTCCAGCTGCAATCGACCAATCGTATATCAAACAAAGAATGATCATAATTTGTCGATATTAATAAAGAATTGTCCAGTATCCTTGGACATACAGCAACCATTATGATACAATATGTACCATATAAATTCCATATCTTGAGCCTCCATCATATTCAGAACCTTGCACTGATCATATAGTTCCTAAAACCCATATCAAAACACGGATACAATCTCACGCTCATCTTTTTGTTAACAATCTCTACAAGAGTTCCAAAGTTTGCCTCACTCATGCCGTCCAATAATAAAACTTGGCAAATAAATTCATACAACCTCGGATTCTGAATGACATCTCATCCTTGAAAACTAGAATACTACACATGGATTGTTATTAATGAATTACCTTTTGTAAGGTTTATACTATATATTATACATCCCACTTGTAATAATAACTTCAACCTAAAATATTAGATTGTCAGGTCACTCTGATGGTTAAAGCATTCTATCTTCATTTAAAAGAAATTCAGAGGACATACCACATTGTCACTTCCTCTCAGGCATCCTAAAGGAGAATCCTTTGCAAGCTCTTGAATTCCAACTTCACACCTACCCAACAGCTCTGATAATTAGTATCACATGAAAGGATCACTAGATAACATGAGCTAATTCCACTAAATATAATGTAACACAAATGCCATGTGCTGGGAAAGCAAGTTAAATATATTATATATATCCTGATTTATATAAGAAGAATTATATATATAAGAATAACATCCAGTACCTATCGATGTTCAGGAATACTGAAGACACAACAGTTGCTGCATATCAAGCTCATACATGGAGAACAAGGAAAAGGCAAAATAAGGTTTTTTTTTTCTCCCTCTTAAAAGGATCTAAAAGTCAAAGGATTTTTTTTTTCGTTAGATGCACATAGTCTCATTTATGTATTCTGTTTATCGATTAGCTCGACTACTTACCTACATTATATGTGATTTTATTATGAATTGGGATTCCAATTAATATTGCTCATAAAACTGGATCGAATTGGAGGCTCCTCTTTCTGTGTGGAAACATTATGGTTTTTATCCCAGTTCACCTCAACTTGCAAGTTTAAAAATATAATGAGCTAACTGTGTTTCCTTTGTCTGTACTTTGCTCATCTTCAAATCACGTCATATTTCAATTTGGCAATTTTGGGCATTGGGTACCAATCCATTACATTTAAGTTGAATCCATCAATTGGATGTTAAAACATAATCAGGAAACACTTTAAAATGTTACAGAACTCTCCAAATTTTTTAATAGTCCAATTGATGGAAGAGACTGAGATTCCGAATAGTATTAATTATTAAACAATAACCACAATCACCTACTATGACCACGCCCCAACTCATTTTATGCCACTTTTCTAATCACGAAAAATTTGACTAATCCTCAAACATGATGCTGAGACAATCTTCACTATTTGTCTTCAAATATTAAAGAGAAAAAATAATATAAAAAAAGTAGGTTACATATGAGAAAATCTGGCCATTGATTTGAGATTTACAGGACATTAAATTAAAATTAAAATTCAAAACAAAATAACAACCAAGGGTCATCCAGTCTCAAGTTAAAAGAGGAGATAAGTGACTGAACAAAGAAGTTAAAAAAAAAAAAAAAAAAAAAAAACTTTTAAATAGAAAGGGGGACACCAATTGCCAAATCCGTGAGCAGAAGTTCGACTATGTACAACCAGTTACTTCCCAAGTCATACCCATTCTTATTGCGAGTCATACCTTTATCAAAATCTTAACAAACTAATTCTGCTCACCTATGTTCACCTACATGAAAATTTTGAACTACATCCTGGCACAAAGTATCTCAGCCAGGACGTGGTTGCCAAAAGTTGTGAGTATTAGAATGTTAAGAAAGCCAGAATACCTGACTTCTAACCCACAAAGAACAACAGCAGGTCCGTAATCATCTGGGGAACTATATAAGGTTACATATAACGTTATCTAGGCCTGAGACAATGATATTTTCTAGAATATTCAAGTATCTCTATAGAGTAGTAAGCTACTAAGCTAGTCTTTTCCTATTAGTTAACCAAGAAATGAGACACGTACTCTGTACATGATGAGCTCTGAAACAATCATAACACTGCTAACCTTTTTAATCATCTTTTTTCTGATTCTGGAAATATGACATAAAGGTTTAATAATAGGGAGATACAAAAAGATGGAACCACATATAAGAAATAGACATGCCTAACAAACATAGCAACCAGTCATGCGTACAGCTTGTGCATTAAAATTTGGAGAACTTTATTTTCATTTGTTCAAATGTTCAATCACACTATAGAGGAATACAAAGAAGATAAAGTATCATGGCTAGCCAACATAGAAATACATCGAATCACTATTATAAAGCCATTGGTATTAGACTTGCAGTAGATGACAATAACCCAACCCAATCTATTTGCAGTAAAATCAAGACTGTAGCCAGCAGCATCACTTTGATTATACTTGGGCATTGTAGATAGGCAGGTAATAACTTAGTTTATTTTAGATTTTTAGTAGATTAACCCGACCCAATCTATGTGATCTTAATATCGCTTATGCACTCATTTAGTAGATTAAATCCATCCGCTTCAACCTCACTTCCCTATTATTCAAGTAATCCATTCAGTGAACCCTGGTACCTATATAAGAAACTTAAACAGCACCCTCACACTTTAAGGATGAGAGCATCTAACTAAGACATGTGTACTGAAACAGAGAAGATTAGCAAAAAAAACACATGAAAATATATGCTCAAGGGTGCTTGGCTTAACCTATCAAATTTTGATTTGAAATAAAAACGAATAGAAATAATACCTTGAGGCCTCAATTATACAGACATAACGCAGCACATTCCCGCTTAAAGAAGCCTTAGTAACTCTCTCTTTGATTCCTTTATCAAGCAATAGTAGCCCAGATTCCAGAAATTCTTCCACAGACATAATACCAGGTGCCATTTCTTTAGGATACAAGCTCTCAACCTATTATAAAACCAAATAGCCACAACAAAATATAAATAATAATCTTAAATGAAAACAAAATTGCAGTTGTGCAAAGTATATTGGAATATAATCATACATCTACATTTAAAGTACCAACCTTAATGTCATCCAAATTAATACGCCAACCGAGAAGCCTGGCAAGTATCAAAGCCTGTTAAAGATGATAGGAGAAATTATGAGGTATAAACTTTCACCATTAAATCACTCATCTTATCAAAAGAAAAATTTCCTAAGTAGATAGAATCTTCTAACACATTTTCATACATGCATCATTTCAAGTAAATGGCTCAGTTTTTTTTTTTTTTTTTTTTTTTTTTGTAATTTTCATTTAAGCTGTGTCAGATTTCAGTACTATATAAAACCATAAAAATTCCTGGGGATATTAAGAAGTATGTAGACAAACTAAGAGAGAGCCCATAGCCCCAAACATAGACTACGTAAGTAGGTATCCTTCATACTCTTTTGTCATCTTTTTGGGGTCAAATTCCATAGTATTTTCAAAGTTTACATTGTTCTAATCACAAACCAATGAGAAAGTGCTCTATTTTGTTTTATGGTAAAGATGAATGTTAGATCTAAAATACTTACTAACTGTCTACAAACACTGTACATTTACCTTTTGATCAGATTTATGATGCAAGCCTAGAGACGAGAAATGGAATAATTTTATGAAAAAGGTCAAAAGGTAAACCATATCCAAACCTTTCTTGCAACATCCGTCCCACTGAGGTCATCACGTGGATCTGCAATTATAACCGACATTGAAGAATTTCAAGACCTAGCTTCATCATTATGAGAGATTAATTTAAATGAAATATACTAAATGAAAAAAAATAAAAAAATAAAAGAAGCTAAAATCATATGTACCTGGTTCAGTGTAACCCAGACTTTTAGCAGATCGTACAACTTCACTAATTGCCTTTCCATCTTCAACCTCACTCATTACATACCCCAATGTCCCTATGACATAGAGATACAACAGATACAATCACCAATGTATATATGTAGAAACATACGGAGGTAGCTTATATTGACAATGTAAGAAAACATAATCTAACAGAATTGGCAACTGAATCTTAAGGAAAAGTATGATACCACTCAAACTCCCAATAATACGGCGAACTGGATCACCAGATGAAAGTATGCGATGTACGGATGATATGACAGGAAGGCCAGCACCAACCTACCAAATCTAAGCTCAAGTCAATGAAAATTATTGAAACTATTTTCAAGAATCTATGTACATATAGTGAATATTAAAGATTCAAATATCGATGAAAAATTGTAATCACAGTAACAGTAGATTCAACAATTATAACTGTATTACCACCTAGTAAGAATTATACTCGCCTCATACATCGTATTTAACTCACACACACACATGTTATGGTATGGACCATATAACAGATGTGATGGTTATTGAGGATCCAAAGAAAGGGGTAGATATAATTTGCCACCAAAATTCCTAATCTCGTTAAACTATCTTTCTTATAATTCCAGTCAATAATTTTCGAGCATACACGCTTGTCTATCAAAACTCTGACACTTCTGTTACATAGGCCATTTGGGGAAACCCGAAAAATAACAGTAACGGAAAATGACCGTAGTGCTCAAATCAATAGTAATATTCTGGCCAAAACCAAGCATCACTAGAAAAACTAATGATACTGAACTTCTTCAATCATGTCTATTCAATAGTAATATTCTGTAGGTATATTGTATTAGTATAAATCTTGGCACAAAGCTCTCCATATGCACAATGTACACATGGTGCCCTTTACCGTATTTGGTTTACTCATGCCTTCTCTAAAAGGCTTTACAACTAGAAAATGGTAGGTTCAAACAGGCATATAAAATCATGTGCACACCCCCACATGAAATGTACATATTCTGGGAAAATCTTTTGGACAAAGTTTAGCAGGAATTTCTCCATATTGCAGATAACCAATACATACATATTCCTCTCCAGTGACACAAACAATCACCCACGCATCACAAAAACAAACCATAAATGAGCTCCAAAAAATCTTCTCTAAGAATATCTTGCTTACAACTCAAGAGAACAATTATCAGGGACTGCATCAAGAAGAAATGAACTCACAGTTGACTCATGACGTATGTGACGTGGGCGCGAAATTAGTTTGTCATAATCCTCCTGCAGGTTATAAATTCTTGCTTTAGTGGGTAGTGTGGAAAACAAACTTCTTGAAATTAACACCACAAAAGTAAGCAGATTACCAAATAGCAGATTGAAGTCGCATTTGAATATATTGAATGAACTTTTTCATTGCATTTTAAAAGTAAATGTGGTCATATGAGTAAATGCTATGGAAAGTTGTTTCTCACCATTGTCGAAGTAAGAGGCTTCTTGTTTGCCATGACAATGCAACATCCCAAATCAACAGCTTGGATGAGTAGCGGAATAGTCTCCGAACTTGCAGAGCAGTCCACAAGAGCCAAACCTATGTGCATGGAGGACCCAATAAGACAAGTTCACCAAAAAGAAAACAAGGTAACAGAGTATAACAATGTGTAAGAAAACGAAGGGTCATAGACAGACCTGTTGATTTAGCCAAGAGTGCAGCAACCTGGATAATCTTTTTGGTTGATTCAGAGTTGGTGAATACCTCTACTTGACCTTTATAAAAAACAAGAGCAGTAAACAGCAGACAAACAGTCAAACATAAGAAACACCAAAAAGGAAAGAAGAGAGAAAAATGCGGTCAAGTTACCAGAAGAGGCGAGCGTGTTGAGAGAAGAAGCATCGGACTTGATGCGGCAGAGTTGCAATAAAGAGTTATCAGACAACTCCATAGTGGACACGTCGGGGACAACAGCTAAGGATTTACTGTCGGATACTCCCACAACTCTGAGGTGGATTCCCTGCAGCACAAACAATGCGAATGATTGGTTGTCGTTGATTGATACTTAGATAGTGAATGGTGTTGGGAATGAGAAAGTACGTGTTTGTCGTGAAGGGGTCTGCAGGAGACGATGTGTTGGAGGAGCTGACGGCCAACGCCGCCGCAGCCCATCAGAATTAGGGAGATCACTTTCTTCATTCTTTCTTACTTCCCTCTCTCTCTCGGCAATAATGCTGCTACTGCTTCCACTTAAATTTCTAAATAAATAAACAAACATGCTGAATTACTTTTTAACCCCCCTATTGGTCTTCTTTCTCTCTCGCTCTCCACCGCTTTAAATAGTGTGTTTGGAACTGGGTGTTCAGTGGCGGAGTCAGGAAATCTGTTCAGGTGGGGCGAAATTTTTCTCTCCGAAAAAAAAAGAAGAACAAGAAAACCTGAACATGTGCCAATATATCAAATATAACAAATACAATAGATTGATTCAATAATAAAAATACTTATATCTAACTTGAGTTCAGTATATCTCAAAACAGTACATATATATGCCCATATCTCTCTAGTTAATGGTATAGAATGACAAAAAACCACTAACTTATGCATTTACACAAAATGCTCTTAACAAATGAGACTAAGAGAACTACAAATGCATTCTACGAGGCTTCATGTTTTGAAATTGATGAATAATAGCTTCATCGTCAATGCTATCAAAGATCTTCTTTTCAATATAAGCAGTCAAGCAACCATTCATCCATTCATCTCCCATTCGATTACGCAACCGAGTCTTTACAATATTCATTGCAGAAAACACTCTCTCTACACTTGCTGTTGCAACCGGTAGAATAAGTGCTAAAGTTAGAAGCAAGTAGACTAAGGCATAAGTCTTGTCCTTTTTTGTATCAACCATCATTTGTGCAAGATCATAAATCCCATGCAATTTTGAGAACTTATCATTTGAACGCATGTCCATTATGTAATTCTCTAGTTGCTCTTCAAGAATTTGAATATCCATTTCTGAAAAATCACTCGGATAAAACTTGGCAAGACATACTAACTTCTCTTTGTCAAAAGAAGAGAAATAATTACTTGGATTCAAGCATGCAACACAAAGAAGCAACTCAGTATTCTTTTCATTAAACCGATTGTTTAATTCTTGAAGTTGCACATCAATAACATTGTAGAATAACTCAACACGATAATGATGCATATTTGTGACTATTTGAGCATTTCGCTTCGGTGGTTTTCCTTTAACTCGAAACTCATCATCCATATTACGAGTTTCAATACAATGCTCCTCACAAAAAGAAAACACTTCACCAAGTAAATGATCCCAATCAGTGTCCCTCATCGTTTGCAATCTACCCTTGCTTATTGTCACCAAATTCAGGGCATTCACAATGTCTTGATCTTTTTTTTGTAAAGACTGTGAAAAATCATATGTAACTCCCAACACTT
Organism: Potentilla sterilis; assembly: GCA_963682095.1. Lineage (NCBI taxonomy): Eukaryota > Viridiplantae > Streptophyta > Magnoliopsida > Rosales > Rosaceae > Potentilla > Potentilla sterilis. The sequence continues at coordinate 28,417,418 of OY821755.1, read as the reverse complement.
TCTTCATGACATGTAGACAAAAGATGAAATCAAATGACTGCATATAATCTAAAAGTACCTGGCATTGAAACTTCTGTTCAGAGGTCATTCCATCACCTTGTTTTAAATCTTTCAGCACTTGCATAACTGATGAGAACATTTTGACCAAGCTTAATAACGAATTGAAGTGAGAACTCCAACGCGTGTCACAAGCTCGCTTGAGATTTGTTTCTTGATTTTGGCCTCTTCCACTTGATAGATTACCACCATGAATTGCTTCTAAAATAAACTTAGCATGATAATCTCTAAGAAGATCGAGACGCTTTGGTGAAGCTCCAATAACATTCACTACCATAGTAACTAAGGTAAAGAAGTGTTCCATTGTCTCATGTTTCTTCGCCACAGCTATAAGAGACAATTGGAGTTGATGTGCAAAACAATGAACATAAAAAGCACATTCGTTGTCTTTCAAGATCAATGCTTTAAGGCCATTAAATTGACCTCTCATGTTGCTTGCTCCATCATACCCTTGCCCTCTTAATCTAGAGATGCTTAATCCATGTCGAGAGAAGAAATCATCAATAGAATGCTTAAGAGTGGTAGCATTAGTATTCATAACATGTTCAATACCCACAAAACGCTCAATCACACGACCATGTTTCACATAATGCAAAACAATAGCCATTTGCTCCTTATTTGCCATGTCACGAGATTCATCAACAAGAATGACAAACAACGAATCACCAATGTCATTGATGATTGCTTGAATAATTTTAGTGGAAATAGCACTTACAATGTCTTTTTGAATATCCGGTGATGTCAACTTCAGATTATCAGGAGCATTCTTCAAAGTCACAGCCTTTATACCATCATTGTATTCACACAACCAATTCAAAATCTCAAGAAAGTTTCCTTGGTTGTCCGAATCTTCTGACTCATCATGTCCACGAAAAGGAAGCCCTTGATGTAACAGAAGTCTAACAACACCGATTGATGCACAAAGACGAATTATATAGTCACATCTATCTTGATCATTATGCTTTGAGACGATTGTTGTAATATGCTCCTTTTGGTTCAGCAAAGATTCACAATTTCTCCAAGCTATGCTATGTGAACTATTAAATTTTCCGACATGCTTATCCAGTTTACTTTTGTTTCTCCAATCTATAAATCCAGTACCAACAAACACATCGCCAGCTGATTGACCTCCAATATCTGGTCTGAACAGAAAACAACAAAGGCAATATGCAGCATCTTCACTTTCACTATACTCTAACCATGTAGGATATTCATCATACCAATTACGAATGAATCGTCTTAACGATCCATTTGTAAGTGTTTGACGAAAATTATGAAGTTGAGGTTGGCAAGGACCTCTTTGCAAGTACACTCTCCGAACTTGGTCTCGGACATTAGGGTGATAACTTTGTATACGAGGACGCAATCCAGGATCAGCTATGATATTATTCAAATCAACTTCTATGGATGATTGTTGCGGTGGATTTTTCTTTGCTTTAGTACAAATTCTTTTGGGACTATTTGGAGACGATGCTAGAGTCTCCGGTGTTGGTAATCTCTTGAAAAATCTTTCCATAGCTTTAAATTATAAACAAGTTACGTAGTTTCTATCCAAAATAAGTAGTATGCTACATTCTAACATGACACTGAATCTACTGATGACAGGGGTAAACAAATTTCCACACACTACTAATAAACATAAATAAGACTTCATGCTTATAAATTGACTTGTATCTTTTGTTTGTTCATAAAAAATCAAATCAAAATCCACAAATCCAAGATCCACCGAAAAAATAAAAACATGATCTTTGCTCACCTAGCAACTCAAGACACTAATTTAAGGCTTGAACTCATCAAACAAGTCCCAAGAGTCCCAATTCAGCCACTTCAGTCTGCAAATACAAATTTACTACATTAAATTAAATTCAAACTATTAAGCTTAAATCAAATTAAATGATTATTGATGAACTAATCATGGCATCATGCTACATATTATGAGTACGAGAGTAAAGTGAGTGAGAGAGAGAGAGAGGTGAGGATAACTAGAATGCCTAAAAATTACCTGATTTGAATGGAGAATGGAAATTGAGTTGGGAGTGGAGAGCAGCGCCTGCAGCGGCGGAGAGTCTCAGAAGAAGAAAAAATAAGAGAAAGGAACTTTGTTGTTCCCAATGGAAACAAAACCAAGGCGTGGTAAATTGGTAATGGTGGTATGGAACTCTGACATTAACAAAGTCAATTGGTTATATTAAAATAAAATAATGCAAGTTGCTTATTTATTTTAAACTATGCAAGGATTGCAAGCTGTTTATATCCACGAATGGATGAGATGATACATACAAATTATTAAACAAATAAGGAAAATACAAGAGAAAGTCAGGTCCTATAATAGGAAGTATAACATACACATACATATTAACATATACACATATAGTATTTTTTTTTTTACAAGAATCTCAGGGGTGGCACTTGCCTACCCTGCCAAGTGCTCCCTCCGCCGCTGTGGGTGTTGGTTAAGAAATTCCTGAATCCAACTCACTAGCGGAGAGCATCAGGTACGAATTCCTATCCCAAATTCAGTGAACTGATTTGGTTGGGTAGTATGATGCTGCAATTACAATTTTTGTTCACAATGAGATGGAGTTTTGGATATACTCTTTCTATTGTATATATCAAGAACTATAATTGGGATGATTTTATGAGCTTGGATTTGAAGATAGGTAGATACTTTTTGTTGAATAACTGGAACATAAAATCTGATTGGGTTTGTTTAGGCCACCTTTCTTCGTTCTCATTGTAGAAAACAGAAAACTATGCTTGTGTGAGTGAGACCAGCATTGCTTCTGTTTAATTCACATGATAAGAATTAGGGCCCCCTGCACAATGCATCAGGGGTCTTGATCTACTTTTCAATCTGTTCTGCTCGTAAATTGAAATATACAATTCAAGTTCAACAACTCATTTGACTTATTGGATGCACTAAATCATGCTCTAGCTGAAACATTTTAGGTTTTCTGCTTGCTTGCATTTCTGGTATAGAATTATAATAAGAACCCGTTTGCAAGCTATGAATGCCTCTGTTAATTATCTACAAATTTAAAAAAATAAGTAAATCTATGGTGTAGTACTACATTGTCTCAGATAATCTATAGAAAAGACTATAGAAAAGACCAGGACCTAGAAGTGAATCAACCTATTGCTGGAAATAATTATCCAGAGTAATCTGATTTTAACAAGCTTAATTTAATAATTAGGATTGCTAAAAAATTTGATTTGATTATTTAGTTTAAACTCTGTCTACTAAGTACGATATTATTAGGAGTAATCTGATTCATTTTGAAACATAACATGAAATTACTATCAGCATTGTCAGACATCTTCTGAAAAGCTATTGTCCTCTCTTGTTGCTTTTGCAAATGGTTGAACATGTTAAAATATAGAGGCAACCTTTTGTGGTGCAATGTTTTGTTTCTGCATGTACAACTATGTCTTAAATACATGAATTTAAGGTTCTCATTTCGAACTACTTTAGAAGTGGTCAGCTAATTCAAATGTAAGTCATTTCAAAAATAAAAGACTTCTTTTTTTTATTGTTTTTTTAGTTTTGATTAGTGGATTGCTGGGTTTCTAGTATCTGTAAAGAAATTGCTGGTTTTCTCTTTATTTTGTTTTTCAAAGTGTTATGAAAATGAATAGTTAGACCCATGTGGTGGCAACTGATTTGAATGTACAAGTGTACAACTATGGATAGAAGTTCCAATAAAAGATGTATGAACAGATGTTCTGGCCTCAACAATCTTGGAACAACCATGTGTGCACACAGGTCGCCTCTCTATGTTTGTTTGGTGGCTTCTATTTTACAAAAGTCCAGTGACAAATAAAGGAAGTTGGTTTTTCAACATCTTAAATTCTTATTTTGATGCTTTGATGCCTTTTGAATGGTTGTATTTGTATATTCGCTCATCCAATTCTTCAACTACTAAACTAGGATTCGTATACTTTGTCTCCTTTAATGTTCCTCATGAACTTTGTTACTTTTCAACATTAAGCTTCATTTGGTACTTCCTCAAGTTGAATTACATATATTTTGGTTCTAGTGCCCATCTCCCTGGTAACCCTGAACTGTCAGATGCTTAGAAGATCATAAGTACTAAACAATTAACATCTTGTTGAGGTTTGTTTTCATTTTTTGTTTTGCAAGTTATACTGTGAAAAAGAACCAACTTGATCCTTCAATATATCTGGTAGCTGGGAACGTAAGACCCGCAGTATTGCGCAGGCATTTTTTTTCCAGTTTCAAAGAATGAAACTTTCACCCTCTCTCTCACACTCCAATCTGAGTTTTATAATGATGGCGTCCGTACAGTTCTGTAAACTGATGGTGGTCTCGGCAGTGTTGAGGGTGGTTCTGATTGTGTACGGGGAGTGGCCGGATACCCACATGGAGGTCAGGTACACTGACATCGATTACATGGTGTTCTCCGATGCTGCTTCACTGATGGCTTCTGGTAAATCCCCGTTTGAAAGATCCACCTACAGGTACTCTCCTCTGCTCGCGTTTTTGCTCCTACCCAATTCGATTTTTCTTCACTCTTGGGGGAAATTCATCTTCTCAACTGCAGGTATATATTCTTTTTATTTTTTTTTATTTTTGCTTTGTTTTCAGTAATGTGGAATTTTCTAGTTTTGACCAAATTTGATTGACATGATTCAACCCTTTTTTGGTTGTTTGGAATGTGTAGAGTTGCTTGTGGGTTTGTTTATATGGATCATATTGAAGCATCGCGGGGTGCCGGAGAATTTGTCTATGATTTCTGTGATGGCATGGCTGCTTAATCCGTTTACGTTTACGATTGGGACTCGTGGAAACTGTGAGCCCATTGTGTGTGCTTTGATTCTGTGGGTGGTCTCATGAACGGTGTAAGTTTCGTTCTCTGTATGAATTCTCCTGTTTTGTTCATTAAACTGATTGGACACTCACAATGCTGATCTCACTGTCAGTAATATATGGATCATATGTTTGTATAATCATGATATGGATCAAATAAATGCTAAAGAAAAATTGATTTTTGGTTAAACAGATGAGCTCAAAATTACTATGAGTAAAGGCTATATGATTGAATTTAATTTTGTTATTAGTTATTGTGTCTAGCGAATTATCTATTCTATAACGTAGCTTACTAGCACCCACTAATTATCGCATGCTACAATGTGTCTAATGGTTTGATATCTGCACCATACTGAGTATGTTCTCGTTTTAGATGACCATATCAGACATCTACAATCATTGAAGTGTCTTTGAATTTTGCTGCTAGGAAATAAACTTAGAAGAACATTCCTCTTGTTCTTCCTGGACAGAATATGAATTCTTTGCATGTAATGAGTATATTTTCTGTTGTAATAATTAAGTAGGCATAGCACTCCACTCTAAATATTGTTTCTTAGGAATGGCTTTTGTGTGTTCCACTCACATGTGTCTAACTCTATGATTATTTATTCGTAACAGGACGGACGAGTCGCCGAAGCGGTACTTCAATGATAACCCTACAAGAAACGTTAGTAGTATAGCAATAAGTAGGGATCGTTATAGCCGGAGATTAAGGGTACCTGATATGTAAAATGTTAGACAACATATTCACACATTTATACAAGCATTGAAACGAAATTGGGGGATGAAAGATGGATCGGCAGCAAGCTGCCTCTAATTTATCTAGACACGAAATTGAATCTAAAACTACTATATACATGTGATCAACATCCTTCCACACAAAGCATAGCATATAAGCAATCAAAACACATAACAAATAGACAAACAAAAGACTCGACAATAACATCAACATGTTCTAGACTTGACTTAGTTTCAACCTAACTAGTGCCGGAAGAGGTTCACTAATCGATTTAAAACTTCGTAAAAACTTAGGATTTTGACAAGCGCATTACCCTAATCTTTATGCTAATCAATTTTAATGATGCATGGTCGATTCTCCTACTCTTATATGGATCAGTAGCTCTTGATTGATGCATTCGGATGCCATTTTGGCGCTAAAATGCAGAAAGTCACGAAAATGGGCAGTAACCTCTTCTTCTCGGCAGGGCAGTGACATTGCTGCCTTGTGACAGACATAACTCTCCCCTCAGGAAAGCTTTTAGTGCGATTTCAAGTTCTGTAGAAATTAGACTCGTATAGCTTTCCGTACATATATGGTACGCTTTCTAGTTGCTCGTGGTATGTCCTGGAGAAATTCTGGAAGTTGATTTAGGTTTCTAGGAAAATACTGGAGTTCCTGGATCCAATTTTTGCTTTGCAATTTTTGGAAGCTTCTTTTGCTCCAATTTCTCTAACTCCTTCTATCGCTGAATCATCAATGTGTCTCCTGTATATAAGAGAAGAAAAATCTATCAAAAGTATAGCCGAAGCTTTACAGATCCACCGAAACATCTCATAAGCTCTAAATCGGCTACTTAACAATTTTGTACATTTTTACTAAACTTAGCACGATTTCTTTATAACTCTACCAAAATCTCATGACTCTATATTATGACTCGATTCTACAATAGTAAGGGTTAAACAAAGTACAAATGAAGGGTAAAACATATTAAGAATGTAGTATTTTATGCTCTTATCAACTACCCCACACTTATCTTTTGCAAGTCCCTTAACAAAACTAAATTTAAATAAGACTCTAAATAAACTATTGCCCCTAATGATTTGTCTCAGACTCGTATGAACACATAGCTTTCAAGTTGATGTATGAGAATGATAAGCCCGAAAATTTCAAGTTTCATGAACATGCAACATCAATATGAACATATAAGAACAACATTTAAGCATGTAAATATGTATAGCTAATCCAATCCTCCTCACTAGGCATACTTTCTTATTTTCACTCAAGACATGACTATTCACACATAAGTATATGCAAGAGAAAGATATATAACACGAATTTAACTTGCATATTTCAAGAAACGAAAGCTCTTTGTGAAAATTTTATCGAAAAATCTCATATAACAACTATGTGCACCAATGAACCAAAACTATATGCTTACTCTTGAGAAATACTCCACAAATCAAATTTAACGATCTTAAGAATCATGAAAAGATCTTTTAAAGGGGTGTAATGGGGTTTGGCTAAGGGGTATTCGAAATTTGGATAAGAAGGTTCAAACATCACCGTGGCCTTTAGCAAAGCTCGATTCTCCTTATGTCTTCTCGCCAAGAGTCGAATTTCTTCTTGTTGGACCCTTCCTTCATTCTTTCTTCCCCAAAATATTGTGAATATGAACAAAGACTAAATATAACAATGATAAGCCTTCAAATACATCCAAAACTCCAAATTCACAACACTTTTTAAGACTAGACTTAGCAATTTTCTTTTGAAAGGAACCGTGCCTATGTATTTCTTTTCTTTTCTTTTTCTGTCCCTTTTTTTTTTTCCCTTTTCTTTTAGGCACACGGCAACATACAATTTTTCACAATTTTTAGCTAAGTCTACCCCACACTTGTTCTTCTTCATCACTTCACGCGAAAACTCCTTCAAAATCAAGTGTTGCCAAGACTTTGAGACAAGGTCAAGGCATAACTATACTAAGCTCATGGAAAGTGTTTAAGGGTGATGAAAGAAAAGACTAAACATCGGCTCAAAGGGGGTTTACTAAGGTGTCTGACGACGGGCTCAAATAGGGCGCATGTTTTATTTGGGTATGGTGGTAAACCTAAAAGATCTTTTTCAATCACTTTCGAAATCAAGGTAAGTTATAATGAAAACGTTTTGAAAATCAACAAGAGTAAGTTTTAGCATTATAGAGTTCATTAAAAAGCTATGACACATAATCGTTGAATATGCAAAGAATGATGAGGTTCTATTCTAAGCATGCTCGAAAATTTTGAATTTTAGCACTCATGAAGAAAACAATTTGGCTCTAAAGCTCACATAGGTTGTTATGGAAACAAACTAACTAAAAACATGCATGCTTTATTAATCAACAAGTCCTATATACTTCTACCAATGCACATTATCCATGAAACTCACAATTTTTAAAGTATGCATAACATCATCTATGTATGCAAAGAGGAGAAAACATCATTGACTACTTTAGGGGCATCCTAAGACTCGAAACAAAACAAAAACACATATTTTTGTGGAACAATTTTCTGAATTTTCTATTTTTAAAATTCTTTTTCGATATATGACTCAAAGCGATAAAAACTATGCTAGAAAACATAAATGAAACATGTAAGCCCACCCCACATTTAGAAAATTACATTGTCCTCAATGTAAGCATAGAAATATAGAATGAATTTCCTAAGCATGCAATAGTGTAACATATTCTAACATATCATCACAACCTAAGTAAAAAGAGAAGGGTTAGAAATTTCAAACTCTCGTCGGTGGCTCCTTCGTTTTTCTTAGGTGAATTGGGTTGCCTCCCAAGCAGCGCTTAAGTGTTTATAGTCCTTTAGCCTAGACTCGTCATCGTGTGTTCAGTCGGTGCTTAACTATTGGAGCTCGGCAGCTAGGAGATCAATGAGGTGATTTTGGAAAACTTCGTCCGACTCGACAGCTCGGCAGGTGCTATCGGCAGTATCGGTAGCATCGGCAGCGTGTGCAGGCGCTGCAGCTGGCTTCTCGGCAGTATCGAAAGAGGCTGGCAATGTGGCACTGGGCTGCACTGGCTGCTTGGCAGTGACAGCATCAAGGCGTGCAAGCTGCGCTCATTCGTTTCGGCAATGGGCATCGGCTGGGTATGCAAGTTGTAGCAGAGGCTGCGCTACAGCATCGACAGAGTGTGTGATGGGCGCATCATGTGTAGGCAGCAACGCAGCAAAGGCATCGGTAGGCTGCAGGGCTGGCTGTGCTGCAGTGTCCATATCCGTATCAAGGCTCGTGTCGGATATTGTATCCGTATCCGTATCGAATACAAGATTCTGTGAGGCAGGGGTATAAGAATGCGTATCCGATACGCGAAATGGAGTCAGACTCGTGTTGGATACGGCAGCTGAATACTCGGGTACGTCAGCAGGATACGGGGATACGTCGACAGTGTGAGTGTCATGATGTGCGGCAGTGTCAATGTGGTGTTGCGTGCGGGGCATGGCAGCAGGTAGGTTGCAGGCTTGGACTTGGTGTGCAGTCGGCAGGCTGGGCGGCGTTGGTGCGCGTATGCTGCGCTGCGGCAGAGGCTGCAAGTCCAGAAACCGGGCATTGCAGCCTATCAGCAGGGACTGCATCGGCTGAGGCTGCTGTAGGTTTCAAATCGGCTGCATCTTCAATTTCTACTTCTTCTATCGTGTGTTCCTCAAATGTATCATAGTAAGGTTTGAGTCTATGTCTGTTTACTTTGAACGCCTTACTTGATATGTTGCTTTGAATCTCAATGGCTCCATAAGGAAATACTTGAGTGACAACAAAAGGACCGACACATCGAGAGCGTAGCTTACCTGTAAATAGTCGAAGTCTCGAATGAAATTCTTGAGTTGAAGCTTCCTATGAAGGCCGGCATTGTCTATGTTCATGTTGAATTCTTTAACCGCCCACCATGCTCGATGCTCTAGTTCTACGGGTAAGTGACGAGGTTTGCCATATGTTAACAGAAAAGGTGACATACTTATTGGCGTTTTGTACGCAGTTCGATAGGCCCACAAAGCATCATCAAGTCGATCATTCCAATCCTTCCTTGAAGGTCCAGCGGTTTTCTCTAGAATTTGCTTGATCTCTCGATTGCTTACCTCGGCCATACCACTTGTTTGAGGATGATACGGTGTAGATACCTTGTGTGTGACTCCATACTTATTTAATAAAGCTTCAATGGTTCAGTTGCAAAAATTGGAGCCTCCATCACTTATCAAAAATCTTGGAATGCCAAAACGTGCAAAGATGTTACTCTTGATGAATTCGGCAACTACCTTGGAGTCTTTGGTGTGTGTAGCCTTTGCTTCAATCCACTTTGACACATAATCAACCGCGAGCAAGATGTAGAGAAAGCCTTTGCCTGAGGGGAACGATCCCATGTCTATGCCCCAAACATCAAAAATTTCAACAATAATTATGGGGTTTGAGGCATTTGATCTCGCTTACCTATGTTCCCCGTTCTTTGGCATCGATCGCATGTAAGACATGTTGTGTAGGCATCTTTGAATAATGTTGGCCAAAAGAATCCACAATTGAGCACCTTCATGGCCGTCTTCTTTGGTCCAAAATGTCCTTCACATGCTTCGTTATGACAAAAGGCAAGGATTGACCTATGCTCTTCTTCCGGAATGCATCTTCGTATGACTTGGTCGCTGCATTGTTTCCAAAGGTACGACTCATCCCACAAGTAGTGCCGAGCTTGCTTTTTGATCTTGTTCTTAAGGTGGCTTTGTATGTCCTTTGGGAAGTGACGAATTGCAAGGTAATTGGCAATGTCGGCATACCAATGTTCTTGTGTAGCTTCAAGCCGAAAGAGTTGCTCATCCGGGAATCTCTCAAGTAGTTGTAGCTCGTCTTCTTCTTTGACAATTCGGCTCAATTGATCAGCTACAACATTCTCACTTCCTTTCTTGTCTTTGATCTCGATGTCGAACTCTTGAAGTAGGAGAATCCATCTAATGAGTCTTGGCTTAGCATCCTTCTTTGTCATGAGATATCTCAAAGTGGCATGATCACGATACACAACAACTTTGGAGTTAATAAGATATGAACGAAATTTTTCCAAAGCAAAGATTACCGCTAAGAGTTCTTTCTCGGTTGTGGAGTAGTTGAGTTGAGCATCGTTGAGAGTTCTCAAGGCATAATAAATTGCATTCGGCTTCTTCTCTATTCTTTGGCCGAGCACAGCCCCTAGGGCATAGTCACTTGCATCGCATATTAACTCGAATGGCTCCTCCCAATTCGGTGTGGCCAAGATTCGTGCCGAACACAAGGCTTCTTTCAACTAATTGAAGGCTCTCTCGGGTGCTTCACTCCACTCAAACGCACATCCTTTTGCAACAAGTTGCTCAACGACTTTGCATCCTTAGAGAAATCTTTAATAAATCGTCGATAGAATTCAGCATGGCCAAGAAAACTCCTCACGTCTCTCACATTCTTTGGTGAAGGCAAGTGTTGAATGAGCTCCACTTTGGCTTTGTTTACCTCAATGCCCTTTGCCGAAATTATGTGACCAAGCATAATACCTTGCGTCTCCATGAAGTGACACTTCTCCCAATTAAGCACAAGGTTAGTCTCTACACACCTCTCTAATATCTCCTCCAAGTTCTCCAAACATGAATCGAAGTTGCGTCCATATACGCTAAAGTCATCCATGAAGACCTCGATCTTATTTTCAATAAAGTCGGAGAAGATGTTGTACATGCATCGTTGAAACGTGTTGGGTGCGTTACATAGGCCGAACAACATCCTTCTATAAGCAAAGGTGCCGAATGGACATGTGAAAGTAGTCTTCTCTTGATTATCCGGGTGTATCATGATTTGGTTGTAGCCGCTATAACCATCAAGAAAGCAATAAAACTCATGACCGGCTAACTTTTCGAGCATTTAATCCATGAACGGCAAAGGCATGTAATCCTTCCTCGTTGTCGCATTGAGCTTCCTATAGTCGATACACATCCTATGGTCGGTCACAAGTCTTTGGGGCACAAGCTCGTTCTTTTCATTTTTTATAACCGTTACACCACTCTTCTTTGGTACCACTTGTACGGGTGAGACCCAACGACTATCCGAAATTGGATATAAAACTCTACAATCTAGTAACTTTATTACCTCGTCTTTAACAACTTTCATCATTGGAGGGTGGAGGCGCCATTGGCCTTCTCTAGTCGGCTTAGCTCCTACTTCGAGCAAAATGCGATGAACACACGTCGTAGGGCTTATTCCCTTGATATCCGCTAAGGTCCAACCTACAACGGTTTTATACTTCTTAAGTACACGTATTAAATCAATCTCTTGCTTCTCACTAAGCTTTGAAGACACAATAACCGGTAAAATATCTTCTTCTCCAAGATAAACATACTTCAAATGACTAGGGAGCTCTTTTAGTTCTAACTTCGGGGCCTCTTCTACACTTGAACGAAATTTGTTCGTGACACTTGTGATTGACAAGAACGAATCAAAATTCTTTGAATAGGGTCGTGCCTCAAGCTCGGCACATACTTCCTTCATGCTCGGCTCCATTGCTTCTCTTTCTTCTTCCTTAATTCGTTCTCCCTCCTTGTCAAGACCCGCCCCTTGCTCGATTGCTATGCATCGAGCGAGGTCGACATGACTCGCTCGACCTCCTCAATTACTTCAATAGCTCGGCACTTTTCTTACTTGACAACCGGATACTTCATGGCGTCGAAAACATTGAACTTGATCACCTCACCATCAAACTCCATTGTCAAGTTGCCTTCGGCAAAATCTATCTTTGTCCTTGCCGTGCGCATGAATGGCCGGCCTAATAGCAATTGAGTACTATTAACCGGTGAGTCTTCCATCTCCACAACATAGAAATCGGCCGGAAAGATTAGGTGATTCACTTGCACGAGCACGAGCACATCCTCAACATAACCTTCCGGATACTTGCTTGAGCGATCCGCGAGTTGTATGATGACATTATCCTTCTTGAGAGGCCCTATGCTCAACGTTTGGTACACATTGAGAGGCATGACATTGATCGATGCTCCCAAGTCCAACATGACATCGTCGAACCTAGTGTTACCGATCACACATGGCACATTGAAGCTTCTTGAATCCTTCATCTTTGGTGGCAACTTTCTTTGAATAACGGCCGACACCGTCTCACTCATAGTCACCACACGTGTCTCCCTTGTATGTCTCCTTGTCGTGCAAAGCTCTTTGAGGAACTTTGCATACTTAGGCACTTGCCTTATGCACTCCAACAAAGGGATGTTTACTTCCACTTTCTGGAAAATATCCAACACTTCCTCATCGGATTTGTCCTTCTTGGACTTAGCAAAACGTGAAGGAAAGGGTATGCAAGTGTTTGGCACGCCTCCCTTAGGTGCTTGGATCGGCACACTTTCCTTCTTTGAAGTTGCGGGATCATTCTCCAACTCGTTGCGCATGGCCTCTTTCTCAGCAGCATGCTTCCTCTCGGCTGCAGCCCTCTCGGCAGCAGCCTCCGCAGTGGCAGGCTGCCGGCCAGCCTGCTCGGCAGCATCGGCAGTGCTATTGCCGGTTGCTCCTTCTTCTTCGAAAAACATGCCGATTGCATTCTTGCTTGTCTTCTTTGAAATTTTGGCTCGAGGTTCATCCAACAATCTTCCACTACGTGTTGTGATGACCTTGGCATGCTCATGGCTCGGATTTTTAATAACTCCTCCCGGAAGCTTTTCTTGCTCGGTTATCTTTCTCATGAAGTCCACAACTTGCCCCATTTGAGTTTTTAACTCGGATATGTCCTTCTAGTGCGTTTGTTGTCCAGCGAGCAATGCTTGAGTAGCACTCGAAAGAGATTGGATCAATGCATCGTAGTTGGGGTTGCTTGGTACGGCTTGAGTTTGGAATGGCACGGCTTGACGTTGATTTGGTTGGAATGTTCGGTTCGGCACTCCTTGGTTCGGTTGAAAGGATTGTCTCAGCACAAAGGGTGCCCTTGGTTGATATGGGACTGCATTCGGTGGTCTTTGAACATTGTCATTGTTTGACCATCGAAAGTTAGGGTGATCACGAAATCCCGGATTGTAAGTGTTTGAGTAAGGATTATACTTTTGTACTCCTTGGAAGCCGATTGCATTGGCCTCCTCATATCCCTCACTCAACACTTGTGGACATTGATCGGTTGCATGGTCTTCCGTGCACACTCCGCACACTTGAGCTCTCTTCCCTCGCATTAGACTTGCTACCATATCCGATAGCTTATCCACTTTGTTCTCCAATGCCAAACTTGATGAAGTCTCATTCACCTTATGCTTCAAGGAATTGTCTCGTGACATGCCAAATTGTTGACTATTCAATGCTCGGACTTCCAACAATGTTTTGGCCGGTGCGGGATCCATCTCAAGGAAAGAACCTTGAGCAGCCGAATCCAAGAAAACTTTCTCTCCATAAGGCGCAAGCCCTCATAGAAATATTGCAAAATAAGCCCTTCACGAATGTCATGAGAAGGACACGAAGCGACGAGGTCCTTATACCTTTTGTAATAATCAAAGAATGTTTCGTCTCCTTCTTGCCGAATGCTTGTGATTTGCTTCCTCAAATCCGTGATACGAGATGCCGGATAATACTTGAGTAAGAACTCATTCACCATCGTTGCCCACGATGTGATACGACCGGTTGACACCTCGAAGAGCCACTCCTTGGCTTGATCTTGAAGTGAAAACGGAAATGCTTTCATCTTGAAAATTTGTAGGTCGGCATCCGTTGGACACACGCTCTCGGTGGTAAAGTTAAACTATTGCAAGTGCTTGTTCGGATCCTCACCTGAGAGTCCATGATACGCCTTCAATTGATGAAAAAATCTACTCTTCAACTCGAAATTACTTGTCTTTCCGGTTTCACATGGAGGAAAAGTAATGTTTGCGGGTGTGGTTTCTCCTCCGGTGACATATCCATTTTGAGTACGGATTGAAGTCATGATTGGTGACTCGACAAAGTTAAAATCAAACTCGTCGTGAGGATAAGTGATGGCTAACAACTCAAACTCAGGTTCCTTTAAGTTGAGCTCACACGATGAAGTGATGAGAGAAGGTGAGCTCAGACTAGATGGTGGTGATGGTGATGATGCCGAACTAGAAGATTCGGATGGGGGCAAGGGTGTGGCGATGGCTAATGTGAGATCTTCGTTGATTTGTTGCAAGCGTCCTTGATTATATCTTGTCCAAAGATTAGGTTCGGACATGCATTATCCTGAGTAGTTCAACGAGAAACAAGTTACAATCATTGAAGACAAATAGAAAGCAAGAATATACAAGACAATTTCAAGCCACGGCATTGGCAATTTCAAACGAATTTTCACACAATTTCAAGCAATGCACACGGCACAAAGAAGATATAAGCACAACACAAAGAGCAAAACAATCGAAATATGTATGGTGATGTCGAAATCTTCTAAGTCTAATTGCTTTTAAATTTGTTCTAACTCTCAAGGTACGTGGAGCAGAGGAGTAAACAGTGCAATGAGCTGAAACAAGTCAAGGTAGTATCATGCTTATTCCGATATACCTCGAAAATTTGAACCACAAAACGTTTTCTTTTAAGTCTAAAAGCTCACTCATGCTTTGAAGCTCGGTGGACGTACGGCTTAGGTTACATCGTCTAGACAAAAGGTTCCGTATTTTCAGAAGGGTAGTACGTGTCATCCGAAAATAGCTCAAGGAAAGACTCATTTGTTGGTAACCACGGAGGACAAGTCCCCTATCGCCCCTCAAAGAGAGAACAGTCTGTGGGCCTCTGAGATCTAGTTTGACAAACCCTTGAGACTATGTCGGGACAACAACCACTAATAGGCAAACCTTTTACCCCTTACTCAGTTGAGAACCTCGTGTTGACAGTTTCTACAAGTGTCAATAAAAGCCGCTCTCAACCTCATGAGACCTCGAAATATAACATGAAGGGTTAAGGCTAATATTAACAAAAGCGACCTTGTCTATTCCTCTTCCCCTCGAAACTCAAAATAAATCCAACACAAATAATCATCTAAACTTCCTAGCAATTTAACTAAGTTATTACGAGCATACATTCGGCAACATCAAACAATTTTCGGAATTTAAACTTTACATGCCGACGCATATTTCTACTTTACAACAAAACTTCCAACAAAAATTTACAACATACTTTACAAAACAAACGAAAATTTACAACACATTTAACACTTTAAACATATCAAGCTTTTATAATCCCCGGCAACGGCGCCAAAATTTGACGAGTCGCCGAAGCGGCACTTCAATGATAACCTTACAAGAAACGTTAGTAGTATAGCAATAAGTAGGGATCGTTCTAGCCGGGAATTTAGGGTACCTGACATGTAAAAGGTTAGACAACATATTCACACATTTATACAAGCATTGAAACGAAATTGGGGGATGAAAGATGGATCAGCAGCAAGCTGCCTCTAATTAATCTAGACACGAAATTGAATCTAAAACTACTATATACATGTGATCAACATCCTTCTACACAAAATATAGCACAAAAGTAATCAAAGCACATAATAAATAGACAAACAAAGGACTCGGCAATAACATCAACATGTTCTAGACTTGACTTAGTTCCAACCTAACTAGTGCCGGAAGAGGTTCACTAATCGATTTAAAACTTCGTAAAAACTTAGAATTTTGACAAGCGCATTACCCTTATCTTTATGCTAATCAATTTTAATGACACGAAGAGTAGACACTAAAAGAAATTAACACTTAAGCACATAAGTCTTTTCTTTAGTCGGAGACAAGTTAACAAGTAAGGCGTCACTCTTCTTATTAGCAAGTAAGTTCTTTTAGACTACTCTAAACCCTTATGAAACAACACAAATCAAGACCGCGAAGAGCTAGACTCGATCTATATTAATTTCGGTAAATACAAGATCGATACTCAAAACACATTGCACTTGTGCTAAGCATCAATCTTTGAGGCACACGAATCTAAAGAACTAACCAAGAACAAATTAAAAACCAAATTAACATGCTTGCCGAACCTAAACTTACTACTTGTTACATATTTTCTTTATAATTTTAGCATGCAATTCGAAACTTAAACCTAGAAAACCTTATAAACAAGTTAAGGACGAATTGAACATACATATTTATAAAACCAAACTCACAATCGGTTCATACATAGACATATAAATCAATCACCTAAAATACACACAAGTCTCATAGACAAAACATTGTATAACTACACAGAAATTACAAGCTAAGAGATAGGGGCGGATCACACTTTGTAGACACCTTGAGAATGCTTCAAAGAAGTGGTGAAGATATTCGGTTGAAGGCTGGACAAAACACGGATACGGCAGGAATTTTATGGAAGTGGTGGTGATGGTTTTTGCTTGCTATTCTATGTAGGACTTTAGGCTGAATTTTGGTAGGGCTTAAGGCTAGATTTTTGTTTTGGGATGTGATAAGTTTTTCTGTAGAGAACCTCTATATATAGGAGTAAGCTTGGACAAAGTCGACAGGGATTAGCAATTGCAAATCCTAATCCAAATTGGATTAGGTTTCTCGCCGGCCACTCTTTGATCTTCTAGAGTCTTCTTGTCCGATTTCTTCATGGATTAACACCTTCTTGGACTCCCTTGGATCAGCAACATGGATTAAAGTCCAATGGATTAGCTGCTAACCTCCCTAGCTCCACCAGGAAAACTTCTCCTAGAACCGGCAATATGCTTGGCTTTTCCTGGCCGAACTAGGGAAAGTCATTTCTCCCCATTCTTCTCTTCTTCTTGGTATGGTCGATTCTCCTACTCTTTATATGGATCAGTAGCTCTTGATTGATGCATTCGGATGGCATTTTGGCGCTAAAATGTAGAAAGTCACGAAAATAGGCAGTAGCCTCTTCTTCTCAGCAGGGCAGTGACCTTGCTGTATTGTGACGGGCATAACTCTCTCATCAGGAAAGCTTTTAGTGCGATTCGAAGTTCTGTAGAAACTAGACTCATAGAAATTTCCGTGCATATATGGTTTGCTTTCTAGTTCCTCGTGGTATGTCTTGGAGAAATTCTGGAAGTTAATTTAGGTTTCCAAGAAAATACTTGAGTTCCTGGATCCGATTTTTGCTTTGCAATTCTTGGAAGCTTCTTTTGCTCCAATTTCTATAACTCTTTCCATTACTCAATCATCAATGTGTCTCCTATATATAAGAGAAGAAAAATCCATCAAAAGTATAACCAAAGCTTTACAGATCCAACGAAACATCTCATAAGCTCTAAATCGGCTACTTAACAATTTTGTACATTTTTACTAAACTTAGCACGATTTCTTAGTAACTCTACCAAAATCTCATGACTCTATATTATGACTCGATTCTACAATATTAAGGGTTAAATGAAGTACAAATGAAGGGTAAAACATATTAAGAACGTAGCATTTTATGCTCCTATCAAGAATATGTGCTCCAAGCTGCATTTTGGTATGGACTTGTTGTTCACTTTCGAATCTACCCCATCATCTATGCAGTCCCTATTCTTCTGATTCTTGATCCTCATGTGTTTCGACATGGTCAGAAACCTATCCTTCAACGTTGGGATCATCAAGATGAATCACCTCAAAGCAGTTTCAAAACAACGCTCGTCTATCTGCTTCGGCCATGGTTAATTGTGAAAAGTGCATTTACACGAGACAGGATACTTTTCTCTATCATATCTGGGGCCATATTCTTTCTATTTACTGGTCTTTTTATCATTTATATGGGTGGGATTTCCTGCATGAGTCACTGCTATATTATCTTACTCGTACTGATCCAAGGCACAATTTTTGTATTTATTTTTATCACATCTACCTTCAATATGAGAATAAAATCTCGGTACTGGAGAAGCTCATCTCGTTTTTGCCTCAGTTGATGGTTCAACTTGTTCTTATTTTTAGTTTCGCCCAAGACCTTCCGTTTTGCTGCTTTGTGCAGACAGTGGCATTTGTGGCATTCAACAAGGTTTTTCCCTTTATTACTTTTCTCTATTACTCATTGTTGTTCTATAAATTGCAAGCTCAGGTCAATGAAGTTATATGTATATTATGCCGCATTGTAATTGAGCTGTGCTACATGAAATTGTTCATTTTGGATTCTTACCTTCTTAGTGACTACAATCAGTGAAAATTTATCTTCTATTGTAGTTTTCAGCATAGGGGATTGTTTAGAATAAAGTAGTCCTTCCCTAAGGGAAACTAATATACTCCCCCCTTGTTGACAGGACAGGTAATGACTGCACAATACTTTGTCTGGTTTTTCTGCCTCTTGCCTCTTATCACTTGCTTGGAGCAATATGAAGCTTAAGTGGAAAGGCTTACCGTGCATAGCATTGTGGGTGGGTGGTCAACTTCACTGGTTGTTGTGGGGTTATATGCATGAGTTCAAAGGGCGGAACGTCTTTCTTCAGCTGTGGGTGGCAGACATTATATTCCTATCTGCAAACACATATGTTTTGGTTTTCACTCATCAATCACCACGGATCTTCTCCTGTTTTCATGCGACTGGAAAAAACTTTTAAGGGTGCAAAGAAATTGAAGTGATTAAATAGTATCTTGATGGCCAGGTTCACATGCTTTTGGCAGTCTAATGCTGTGCTTTTTTATTAGCAATTTAGCACTGCATTGGCAATTAGATATGCGCATATCGTCTGTTGTCTGAAATTGTGCTCCCTTTCTTTTCTCTTGGATTTGTAATTCCAGTACAAGTTTCAGCATTTAACAAGTCATATGCTGATCAATTGGCCGTTACATTGACCTCAAAAAGTATTGTGCATTCCTTACATTGAACTTGAAAGGAATAATGGTGCTCAAATTTAAGTTGTATAGTTAAGCTTACAAATCATCTTATTTATGCAACTTATATATAACCAAGAATAACTAAACCATGGATAACATAATATGTTAAACCCTTTCAAAAAAAAAGAAGAAGAAGTTAAAATGCATAGATATTCCTAGAAAATGATCATTGTAATTTGACCGAGGTCGTGCAGGTGGACTCAACAGTTTGAGATCCAACGATAAAAGAGATGGTACAATCGGTATGCTAAGGGCCTTTTTATGGAAAATCTTGAGCATGCTCCTTTTCCCATGCACTATGGTGTGTGAAGTAAAATTCACTACCCCAACTATAGTCAAGTCTCTCTGAAAGTCCACATCAAGTACCAGCTTCTCTGCTAATATATCCATGGAAGTCGTCATGTTATGATTCTTATGAGATGGAATTGTACCATCTGCAAGTGGAGTTTCTGCAATAACTTTGTCACGATAACTGATATGAACTGTGCTATTGTGAGACTTGAAGCTTCCATAGTTGCGATTTTTCACTGTGATAAAAAATCCGACTGTTACATTAAACCTTATCGCCGGAGAGACCACTACGTCAAAGCTTTCTAGGTTAACCGGCCTTGCCAAAATGTCAGGCTCTTTGATCTTCAATACTGTGAGGAATAGAACGACTAGAACCACTAAGATGGTGATAAAGAGAATACTGGTAACTGTAGCACATATTTTCCAACCTTTGTGAGAAGCCATGACAAAAGAATAAGGACTGTGTAATTTGATTCTGGGGTTATGAATGATTGGTGTGGCAAATATTTTGTTCCACATTGTAGCAACATTGTTATATACATGGTTGTTATGATTTAAACAAGAAAGTGAGCCGTATAGTTTTTAGTTTTATTGGCTCTACATGTGTAACAATGAACCTGGAAGTCGGTCGAATAAATGTTTCATTGCTTTCATTTTTGTGCACGTACAATGGATATTTTTTTTGTTTTTCCTATGGTTTCATCCCTCATTCATTTGGCTTATGATGACAAGCATTGGGTGATATGACAGAGTCGAATTCAATGCTTTTTTTATTTAACTCTCAAATCCTAAAGCAATTTTTCATTATTTTCTCATCACTTAGGAGGTTTCTGATGGCCTAATTCATCTATGAAAGAGCAAATTAATTGATGCGTTACTCAAGCAACACACTAATTTAAAACCCTGTAAAATATCATCGTTAGTATAGAATAAATAGGGATCCCCCGTTCAGTTCAGGGATATCGAAGGGTAATCAAAAACAAAAGCGTTAACACAATCACATAAACACATAAAAGAGGGGATCAGATTTATCATTAAGAACCTACTGAAATTACGAAAATAAAAATAAAAATAAATATATACAAGTGATCAACATCTTTCACACAAAGCACTTACACATAAGCAATCAAAACACATAACAATTTATCAAGTAAAGGGCACGGCAACAACATCAAAGTGTTCCAGACTCGACTTAGTTCCAACCTAATGATAGGAGCATAATGTGCTACGATATTATATGCTTATGCCCTCGTTTATGCTTTGTTTAGCCCTTATTTGTCTAAGATTGAGTCATAATATAGTTTAGTGTTAATTTGGTAGAGTTTGGCGAAAAATGGTTAAGAATCCGAAAAATGACTAAGTATGAGAAATCTGGAAAATAGTGAAAAATGTGTCTTTTTCGTGATTTTGAGATGAGCAAAAGTGCGATCTATCCTTGTCCGAATTTAATGAAATTTGGTGTACTTATTATTCATATACTGAGGAATGTTGTGTTAAAATTTTAGATCAATCGGAGTTCGGGAAGTCACCCAAAAGATGGCTGCAAAACGGCAGTCCGAGCAAACCAATCCAGGGGCTTCCAGGATTTTCCTGGGACTTTGATCCAACTTCAAAAAATCATTCCCGACGATTCACAAGGAATTTGATCGAGATATTTTATGGAGAGATGGCCATATGTGTCTAGTTTACGTGAGACTTGGAATCGCATCAATCGGAGTTCCAAAGGTGGAAATATGCCGGAATTACTGCGACAAGGTCAAAGCTGCCGATTCCAGGGACAGATTGCTTCCTTTTCACAAGTGCTTCATTTCGATGGACCATATGATGTACAAGAGCATTTGTGAAGACATTCCAAGCTTAGGGAAGGAAGGAGGACGACATTTAGCCATAGCATTGAAGAAAAACATGAAGAAACAAGTTCTCCTAGTCAAACTAGGAAAAGCTGCCGATTCTGGCAGATTTGATGTCTTTGGTTGCTGCCGGCATATGGGGCATTTTCGATAGATCAAGGCCTATCAATTGAAGTCCAAGACCATACAAGAAGTCCATGAAGATGTGAAGCCCAAGCCTTGAAGAAAAATTCAGAAAAACAAAACCTAATTGAAGTAGAAAAAGGAAGGTTTCAAACCATATCCCATTAGGTTTTGTTTTTCCTTGTACAAGAAGGGCTGCCGGCAAGACCTAGTATTCTCCCTATAAATACCCAACTTTTACACAGAAAAACTTGTCACATTTCAAAGCAAAAATCCAGCCAAAGCTCTGCCTAAATTTCCCCAAGAATCCTACACAAAAACCCTAGCCAAAACCACCACCACCACTCCAAAGTTTCCTGCCGAAATTTTGTTCTCTTGCTGCCGATACCTTCACTGCCGAGCAGCAGCCATCCGAACACCATCATCCACGGATCCATACACGACGAAGTCTTCAAGGTTTCTAATGTGTGATCCACTCCCTACTCTTGGCTTTGTAAATTTTTGTGTAGTTATGTTAAACTTTGTCTATAAAGTTAGCATGAATTCTTGGTTTCAATTTTTATGTCTATGTATGAATTGGATTGAAATTTGGTTTTATGATTTACATGTCAATTTATTTTCTTTATCTTCAAGTGAGGTTTTAGATGTAAGAATATGGATTGCATGTTAAAAAGTAAGGAAAATACATGATGAACTAGTAATTAGGATAATCGGCAATAACATGTGTTGAATTGATTTTAGGGTTTTCTTGACTTGTTCTTTAAATTCGTGTGCTTAAAGATTGGTAGCCTATGTAAGTGCAATGCGTAGATTATTAATCTCATTAGCCGAAAAATTAATATGGATTAGGTAATCAACGAGTTACTTAGTTTGTGTTGTTTTTCACAAGGGTTAGAGTAATTTAAATGAACATGCTTGTTGTAGAGGTGATTGACAACCTTACTCTATTGACTTGTTTCCAATTAAAAAGGACTTTGTGCGTATTTACTAGCTAGTTCATGTGTCGACGCTGCGTGTCATGTAAACCGGTTAGTAACAAGATTAGGATTATACGCTGAGTTAATTCTAAGTACAAGAGAAGTCTAACAATTAGATGGCCGCTGCGGCTCTAGTTGGGTTGGAGTTGAGTTGAGTCTAGAACGCTTTAATACTTTGCCGAGAGTCTTACTTGCTTGTTTGTTACGTGTTTTGATTACTTTTGTGTTAGTGCTTTGTGGAAGAATGTCGACCAACCTTGTAAATAGTAGACTTAGGATTTATTTTTCAGCATTTAATTTTCTGTTATGTGTGCCGTGTGTAGTCTAGGGCAGCATTGCTGCCGTGCCTCTTTATCCCCCATTGTGACATTTTTTTTGTGAATATTTGTACATGTGTTTTTGTCTAACAATTTCATATTTCAGGTACCCTTAATCCCCGGCCTAGAACGATCCCTACTTGCTTATACTACTAACGATATTTTGTAGGGTTTATTATTGCATGCGAGCTTCGGCTCCCATCAATATTGATGAGTCGCCGAAGCGAGCATCAAGCAATAATAACCCTACAATCGTTAGTAGTATAGAATAAGTAGGGATCATTCTAGCCGGGGATTAAGGGTACCTGAAACATGAGAATGTTAACACAAATATTCACAAACATATATGCACATAATTGTCACACTTATATACATATATACATATTCACACACGAAATTATGGGGGATAAAAGGCTTGGCAGCAAAGCTGCCTCTAAATTTAAGACACGAAAATAAACCTAAACTACTATATACAAGTGATCATCATCTCTCACAAAACATTTAGCACCAAGACTCTTTAACATATAAACTCACATGCAAGAAAGTAAGGAACAAGTACCAACATGCTTAAGTTCAAAATTAGTTCCAACTACAACTTAGTTGTAAGACCTCTCAAGTTTTAAGACCGAACTTTTGGTTATGGGCCCTAAAGTTATGTTAATCCTTTTGAGACTTAACAATTGTGCGCAATGGTCTGAATTGGAGACAAGCAAAATAAGTAAGGTTGTCAATCATCTTATTTTAACATGCAAGTATCTAAAGTATTAAACCCTAAGTGAGCAACACAAATCAGAGCGACCTTTTGAGTATGGCAACGTTCGTAATTACTCTAGCTGATTAAACCTAGCACCTAGATCAATGTTCAAGACAACACTAAGTACCGATTTTCATGCCCAATCCTTAGATACTAACCAATTTCGAACCTAAAACATGCATCTATACCACTATCCTAATTATCTAACACATGAATTTACAAGTTACATATTACAAATTAGCATGCAAAATTCATTGTTCTTGTCGAAACCTAAACATAAATCTAAGCATCGATTCAAACAAGTCTTTAACATACAATTTATAAAACCAAAATCGATTCATACATAGACATATAAACCAACACCAAACATACATGAGTGTTTCATAGACAAAACTAAACATAACTAAACAAAAATTACTAAACCGAAGAAGGGAGTGGATCACACTTTGAGACACCTTGAGAGCTTCACGTCGTGTGGATCCGGCGAAGTATGGAGGCTGGGGTGAGGCTGCACGGCAGTAGGTTGTGGAGGAGAAGTTCCAAGATTCGGCAAAGCAGAAACTTGGTTGAGGTGAGGTGAAGGTGGTTTTCGGTTTAGGTTTTTGTCTAGGATCTTTGGGGAATTTTGGTAGAGTTTAGGCCTTGTGTTTATGCTTGAGATGAGATGCTTTTTCTGTAGGAAAACATGGCTATATATAGAGGCAAATTCGGCAGAAACCCTAGGTAGAAAACCTAGTCCAAATCGGCAAAGGCAATCCTTGTGCAACAAGGTTTTGGTTCCTTCCTTTCTTGGTTCTTCTAGGAAACTTCTTTTTCTGATTTTCTTCCTTGGATTGGGCTTCATATCTTCATGAACTTCTTGTGTAGGCTTGACAACTCCATTTGGTGAGCTTGGTCCATGGAAAAATGCCCCAAACCCGCAAGAACACAAGACCGGCAGCAACTCGGCTGGAATGACCTTACTCCAGTAAATCCGACATATCTCCCTTCTCGGAGATCCAATTGATGCGATTCCAAGTCTCATATAAACTAGACACATATAGCCATCTCTCCATAAAATATCTCGATCAAATTCCTTGTGAATCGTCGGGAATGATTTTTCGAAGTTGGATCAAAGTCCCAGGAAAATCCTGGAAGCCCCTGGATTGGTTTGCTCGGACTGCCGTTTTGCAGCCATCTTTTGGGTGACTTCCCGAACTCCGATTGATCTAAAATTTTAACACAACATTCCTCAGTATATGAATAATAAGCAAACCAAATTTCATTAAATTCGGACAAGGATAGATCGCACTTTTGCCCATCTCAAAATCACGAAAAAGACACATTTTTCACTATTTTCCAGATTTCTCATACTTAGTCATTTTTCGGATTCTTAACCATTTTTCGCCAAACTCTACCAAATTAACACTAAACTATATTATGACTCAATATTAGACAAATAAGGGTTAAACAAAGCATAAACGAGGGCATAAGCATATAATATCGTAGCACATTATGCTCCTATCACCTAACTAGTTCCGTAGTGGTTTACTAATCGATTTAAGACTTCACAAGTACTTAGGACTTATCGTAGCGCATCATCATAATCTTTATGCTAACCAATTTTAATGACACGTAGCGTAGATACTAAAACAAATTAACACTTAAGAACGTAAGTCTTTTTAGTTTGAAACATGTTAGCACAGTCCAGGGATATCGAAGGGTAACCGAAAACAAAAGCGTTAACACAATCACATAAACACATAAAAGAGGGGATCAGATTCATCATTAAGAACCTACTGAAATTACGAAAATAAAAGTAAAAATAAATATATACAAGGAATCAACATCTTTCACACAAAGCACTTACACATAAGCAATCAAAACACATAACAATTTATCAAGTAAAGGGGCACGGCAGCAACATCAAAGTGTTCTAGACTCGACTTAGTTCCAACCTAACTAGTTCTGTAGTGGTTTACTAATCGATTTAAGACTTCACAAGTACTTAGAACTTATCGTAGCGCATCATCATAATCTTTATGCTAACCCATTTTAATGATACGTAGCGTAGATACTAAAACAAATTAACACTTAAGAACGTAAGTCTTTTTAGTTGGAAACATGTTAGCACATATGGCGTTACCCATCATAGTTCGACATGTAAATTCTTTAAACTACTATATCCCTAAGAAACAACACACATCAAGACAACGTAGCGCTAGACTCGACCTCTGTTTATTTCTGCATATGAGATCGATACCCACAATACATTGCAATTTGTATAGGGCAGCAATCTTGGTTGCACGCGAATTTAAAGAATAAACCAAGAACGAGTTTTAAACTCAGTCAACATGCTTGCATATTAATAACTTAAGTACGAATTGAACATGCATATTATAAAACCAAATTCAAAATTGTTTTACACATAGACATATAAAAGATAACCTAAAGTACAGACGAGTTTCATAGACAAAACCTAGCATAACTACATAAAATTTACAAGCCGAGAGAGATGAAGTGGATTACACTTTGTAGACACCTTGAAGGGAGCTTCAAAACGTGACAATGGATGCTTGGATGGAGATGAAACAAGACACGAGTATGGAAGAGTTTTGAGGTGGTGGTTGAGTGTTTTTGGCTTGCTATTCTATGTAGGACGTTATGCTGAATATTGGTAGAGCTTAAGGTTTGTGTTTATGTTTGGGATGTGATGATTTTGAACAAGGGGTGCTAGCCTATATATATAGGCAAGGAGTAAAATATCGGATATCGAGGAAATATCGATGTTTCAAAATACGGATATTTTGACGGAAATATCGATAAAATATCGATCCATTAGAAATTTTAACAAAAACGACGGAAACTATAAGAAATACATGGAAATTTGTATTGAAACTTTCTAAGGTTGTTTTATGCTATGTTATCGATCATATGTGAGAAGAAAATATTAATAAACTCAAATAGATATCAATTTATTGAAATGTTATATGAATTACTACGTGAAATAGAGCTGATATTTATTGAAATATGATTTAATATATATAATTTATGATTGAAACTTAAAAGGAGGCTATACCATCACACCCTTTAATATAATTTGTACATAATATTTCACAAAAGCAACTACATGGAGTTTTTAAAACCATACAGAAGACCGATGAGGTTCGAAATTCGCACTGCCTTCTTCATCGTCTTGTGTAGAGTCATGAGTAAACTGCGAAGAAAATTCGTTGAATGATTGCTCTCCTCTAAAATTTTGCATATATTGACTTACATGCCAACCATATGGGTCAAGTGGCGATCTTTCAGGATTCTGAGACTCATAGTATGGACCATGCGTTGCTCCATGATGATCATCATCTGAGTTAATTTGTGTCTATGACCATGAGCTATCACTGGATGACATACCATAAGGCAAGTAATATGATGGATACGGTATTGTAAAGTTCTGACCATGATTGTAGGGTTGATAATTACCGTGATCCATACCTATTGAGCCAAAATTAGCTGACAAAGAATCTTCTGCAATTCTTGATAAACTCCTATCACCCATTTGTCTTGGATTAAAGTTACTTTTTGTGGCACCTCCACTGTATCCATGACCTGCTCTTCTGTCACCATGGTCGTCATCTTGAGTTGCATGTGTATAATGTTGTTCCTCAGTAAAATACATTTGCTGCCCTCCATTGTAATCATTATTTCCACTACCACTACCAACATGTCTTATGTCATTTATTCCTGTATCTCCCCCTCTATTACTTGATGAGCTTCCTGATCTCGTATCAGATGAACTGTGCCTCGCCAAAGAAGAATGGGAAGCATGTGGACATCTAGACTTTGGATTGGATAGAATATTATCTCTGTTCATGGTAGCTTCAAAGGAATCGTTCCCATCATTATCCCCAATAACCTCTTCTTGAATAACTCGCTCGACATCTATTCCTTCATCACGAGCTGCTGCAGCAATTCTCAGCGATGGATTTTGATCTTCATCATCCAAATGTAGTGGTCTAATCCATTGATAAAGTTGATCTCTCTCTTCATCATCAAATTCTGTACCAATATCAAACACATCCAATGGATCCTGGACATCAATGTTATCTTGGTCGGCTTCTTTGTCACGGAGTTGAAGCTTCATATTATAGTAACAAAATACCAATTTTTCCAGCCTTTCATATCCCAAGCAGTTTCTTTGTTTTGTGTGAATTAGAGCAAATGTGCTCCAGTTTCGCTCACAAGCTGATGCTGAAGCTGTTTGAGATGAGACTTTTATGGCCAGTTTCCTCACAGTAGGTGCGCTTGTTCCATACATCACCCACCAATCAACTATAAACAATAAAAGAACAAAATATTAATTTTTTAATTAAATTAGATTTGTAATTACACGAACAAATTATACAAACATACCAGGAGAAATTTTTCCTCTAGAGGCAATTGCGGTTGGCGTGGAAAATGAAAACTTTGAATCCTTAAAATATGTGAGCTGAATGTTTGTGAAGAAATTAATTATACACATCCTTTGTCATAATTGTAAATAATAAATGACAAATTAAAAAAAAAACTTCATAAGCCGAACCTCTTTTCCGAGATTTCCTATTGTGGGGCAATTAGGTCCAACTTTTGAAATACATTATGCACAGCTTGAATTAGCTCAGGATCATCTTCAACTCCTCTTCTGTAGTTATAGAGAGGATTGAAATAATAACCTGTAAGGAATAATTATAAATTTATTTTTAGTATACATTATCAGGATAAAAAATAAATGTCAACAAAATTTGATATTAAGATAAAAATATACCTGTGTCGTGCAAATCATGTCGTAAAGTTTTAAACCACCTATCATCAATAATCTTCACCACCCATTTTGCACCATGTTTTTTTGCCAACTGTTCTCTAAGTATACGCATCAACTCATAAACTGCACCCATAGTTGGATATACTTCTGTATCAATGACGCGCAATACTTTGTAAAGAGGCTCAGATAGTTCACACACATTTTGTGCTTGACTCCAAAAGATTGGATCAAGTACATAACTTTCAACAGTACGACCGTGGTTTGTACGACTGAAGTTGCTATCACTCCACCAATCACTTGTGAACGACTGCTTTAGCCCCGATTTCCTCTTTAGTAAGCTCTCTAATGAAATGAAGTTAGTGGCAAATCGAGTAGGTGCAGCACGAACGATCTCCCCTTTGCAGAATTCACGCATCTTTGCCAATAAAATATTATGATTATAAAGGTAATTTGAAATAGCTTTACCCTTGTAAATCACATCACGAACATTCTGCTTTTTTCCCATTTCTTCAAACATGAGATCAATGCAATGAGCCACATAAGAATTCCAATAAACATTATGATGCTTCATCAACTTCTTACCAGCTTTCACATAATTTGTTGCGTTGTCACTCACCACTTGAACAACATTGTGCTCTCCTACCTCCTGGATAATGTTCTTCAACAATTTGTATATATATGCATAATCCTTTTTCTCAATAGAAGAATCAACAGACTTGAGAAAAACAGTCGTACCTTTAGAGTACACCATGAAATTGATGATAGACAATCTTGTTGGCCCTGTCCACCCATCATACATGATTGTGCATCCATAAGTTTCCCATTGAGCTTTCAATCTATCAACATAATCAGTGATGTCTTTAAACTCCTTCTCCAAGTACTTGTGCCTGATCTCATGGGGGGTGGGGGGTTGCACTCCTTCACCGGCTCTTTGACATCCAATCACCATATTTTTAAAGTGAGGAGATGCGGCTTTTGATGCAGGTACATTTTCGTATATGAAAAATTTGCTTATTAACCTTCCCATTGCCTCCTTGACTGAACCCCCTGAGAAGAGATTTTTCAAAATTTTCTGGCGTGATCGAGCCGACTTTGATAGGTTTGGTGCGAGTGGTGCGGTTACTGGTGCTTCCCTGAAGCTATGAGTTCGTTGTGTAATCGTCCCACTGCTCTGCCCTCTGCTGGAAATTTTGTGGAGATGATCTCTATCCCATTGCACCTTCTTTGACTCTCGCAAAGCTTGTCTGAACTGAGCTCTCTCCTACGGTCTCATGTCTTCTAGATAATTATCTTCATCTTCGCTGCTGTCATCTAGATCCCCAAATGATTCTTCACGGAGTTCGGCTCGAATTTCATCTACTCGGTGTGCTTTTTTGCTCTTCTCTGCTTGTTTGTTCTTTATTAATGAAGCAATATACTTCTTCACATCTGTCGGGACCGATTCACATCTTTTGACATTGCTACTAGGATCAACTCCGCTGAGATGATACTTCAAACGTGTGACTCCTCCGCTTTTCATCATTAATCCACAATATTTTCATATTGACCCATTCTTGTTTCCGGAAATGGCATCCGCATATCACGTCTACTTGACCCACTCTCACTAGCCATTGTATAGTCGTTGAATCCCTACATAAAAAAAGATAAGCCAGCTTATTATCATAGAAAAATCATGTCAATGAAATTGTAATTACATACATTATCATGTAAAATGATTACACATTACTATTTTAATTACATGTTACAAAAATATATATTATAGAAAATATACAACCTCGATTGCTTGCTCATCAGCTTCCTATTCTCCTTGCCTGCTTTATCTTCTTCTTTTGCCTCTTTATAGATCAAGTCATAGTAACATGAACCTACGAACAGCTCTAATATGACATACCTATAGATACATATCTTCTCTGCTTCTTTTGACTCTTTACAGATGAACTGATGGTAATATGAACTCAAGTCGATATAAAGAACTGAAAACAGCACTAATAGTCTAATATGAAATTTATGTAGATTCATATAGCTGAAGATTATAAAAGTCTTAACATTATATAAAGTTTGGAAGACGGAAACTGATGCGCAAGAGGATAGAGAGGTGATCAGTAACTTGTATGGAAATCAGTTAAGATATATTTAATATTGAGAATCAGAGATTAAACAAACATTATTATAGCCTTTTACCTTGATGGTGACTCGGTTTCTCGATCACTCGGGTTTACAGAGCATCATCCATAGACTAAAGTTACAAGTAAAAAAAGTTGAGTATGCAAAGATGGAGGTAATCAGAATTAAGAACCAGAGAAAGGTTGTGGTTCCTAACTTCCTATCTTCAAACCTATTTGAACTGAGGGGAACTTGATAGGCAAACGTAAACCTAATCTTAAAACCTATCTTCAAATCAAAAACCTAATCTTAAAACCTATCTTCAAATCAAACCTATTTTCCACACCTGATCAGCTGATCTTCAAACCTATCTTCAAATCAAACCTATTTTCCACACCTAATCTTCAAAGTCTACACCCACACACTCGCTATGAATCAATCAAAGTAACTAACAGATATCAGATTTATAGTTGCTTACTGCTTATAATCAGTGTTAGTGGCATGTAAGTGATATAACAATCCTACATTATGCGTCACTTAACTTGATGAATATATTACTAAAATAAGTGGGAAACTGTTTTGGATGGTATAACTGGTAGGTATGCTAATTGATTGGTAATGAAGGTAAGCAAAAACTACAGCTCCGAGCAAAGACATAGTAGCAGCACAAACCCAAACTCTGAACTTGAACTTCCATTTCAATGCTTCTTCTGATTATGTTGGTTGAATACTTGAATCCCAAACCTGTTGGTTTTAGATAAAATTTAAAGCCAAGAATCCAAGTTGGGACTTACCAATTTCATGCTTTATTGAGAATTTGAGATAAAATGGACATAAAATCACAACCAGAAACTCACAACCATCCAAGACCCTATCATTTGATTCCAAATATCGTACTCAGTATTCCTTTTATACAACCCTAAGTCCCTAACAGCTTCTATGAACATTGAACACTAAATCATTCCTATACATTTACATTCTTAAAATATCGGAAATTTCGCCTGAAAATCGGAAAAATCGGTGAAATATCAGAAATATCGAAAAATATCGGGAAATTTCGACGAGAAACTGAAAGAATTGAATCGAAATATCGATCCCACGGAAAAACAAAAATTTCGGCAAATTTCGCCGAAAAAATCGATTTTGCATTCCTTGTATATAGGAGAAGGAGAGGGCTGATTTGGGAGAGTATTAGGAAACCAAAATGGGATAGGAAATCTTTCATTGATATCTTTTCCCAATCCATAATGGTATAGGATTTCCTTTCTCTCTTTGGACTTGGTCTTCACACGCCTTGGACACGCAATGGACACTTCCTTGACACGGCTAATAGGAGCATACAATGCGACGTTCTTAATATGTTTTACCCTCGTTTGCTTTAACCCTTATTTGTGTAGAATCGAGTCATATAATAGAGTCTTGAGTATTTGGTAGAGTTACAATAAAATCGTGCTAAGTATAGAGAAAAATGTACAAAAGTGTCAAAAGCCGATTTATCGAGTTGTAGAGATGTTTCGTTGGATCTGTAAAGCCTCGACTTTATATTTGATGAATTTTTCTTCTCTTATATGCAGTAGATATCTTAAATATTGATAAATGGAAGGAGTTAGAGAAATTGGAGCAAAAGAAGTTGTCAAGATTTGTTAAGCAAAAGCGGATCCAGGAAGTTCCAGTATTTTCCTGGGCACATCACTCAATTTCCAGAATTTCCCCAGGATAGACCACGAGGAACTAGAAGGCGTGCCATACATGCATAGAAATCTCTACAAGTCTAGTTTCTATAGAATTTGGAATGGCATCAAACGCTGCCATGACGAGAGAGTTATGTCAGTTGCAATGCAAGAAGGTAACTGCCCTGCCGAGAAAAGGAACCTCCTGCCCATTATTACAACTTTCTGCATTTATGCACCAAAGTGGTTTCTAAATTCATCGAATGATAGTTTCTGAGCTACATGGACCATATGGAAGTTGGACATGCCAAAAAGAAGTGAAGAATGAAGAGAAGAGAAGTTCCCTAGTTCGGCCAGGAAAAGAAGCATTATTGCCGGTTCTAGGAAAAGAATTTCCTGGCCCGATGAGGGAAGTTTGCAACCGATTTCCTAGACTTTTATCCATCTCAGAATGTTGCTGATCCATTAAGGAGTCCAAGAAGTCCCTGAACCATGAAGAAATCAGAAAAGAAGTCTAGAAGATTCAAGGCTTGCCCGGCAAGAAACCTAAAACAAACTCGAAATAGGATTTGCAAGTCCTAGTTGCTGCCGGGCTTGTGCAGTTTTCTCCTATAAATAGCCATCAATTTCCTACAGAAAAATCATCACATCCCAAAGTAAAAATCTAGCCTTAAGCTCTACCAAAATTCAGCCGTAAGTCCTACATAGATTTGCAAGCCGAAACCATCACCACCACTTCCATAACACCCTGCCGTATGCAAGTTCTATAGCCTGCATCCGAGCCTCTTCACCACAATTCGAAGCCCTCTTCAAGGTGTTTGAAAAGTGTGATCCGCCCCTCTCATCTCTCTCTTTCGGTTTGTAATAGTCTATGTAGTTATGCATAATTTTGTCTATGAAATGTGTATGTACTTTTGGTGATTGATTTGTATGTCTATGTATGAACCGATTGTGAATTTGATTTTTATAAATATGTATGTTCGATTCATGTTCTTGTTTTGTAAATGGTTTTTCAAAATTAGGATACGAATTGCATGCTAAAAGTATAACGGAAAATATGTAATGAGTAGTAAATCTAGGTTCGGCAAAGCATGTTAACTTAGTAATAAATTCATTCTTGGTTTATTCTTTAAATTCCTGTGCCTTAAAGATTACTGCTCTATACAATTGCAATGTATTGTGGGTATCGATCTAATATGCCGAAATAAACATAGGTTAAGATTAACGCGACGTTGTCTTGATTTGTGTTGTTTCATTAGGGATCGAGTAGTTTAAAGAATTTACATGTCGATGTGAGAAGAGTGACGCCTTACTTGCTAACATGTCTCCAACTAAAAGACTTATGTGCTTAAGTGTTAATTTGTTTTAGTGTCTACGCGAAGTGTCATTAAAATTGGTTAGCATAAAGATTAGGGTTTATGCGCGAAGCTAAATTCTAAGTACTTGCGAAGTCTTAAATCGATTAGTAAACCGTGAAGGAGCTAGTTAGGTTGGAACTAAGTCGAGTCTAGAACATTTTAACATGGCTGCCGTGTCCTATATTTGCCTACTTGTTATGTGTTTTTATTGCTTGTGTGCTATGCTTTGTGTGGAAGAATGTTGATCACATGTATATAGTAGAAATATGATTTAATTTCATGTCTAGGAAATAGGACAGCCATGCTGACGATTCATCTAAATCCCCCTTATGACTTCGTTTCTTGTTTTTTATATGTGTGAATAAGTGTGACATTGTTTGTGTATATATGTGTGTGTTATTTGTCTAACATTCTTATATTTCAGGTACCCTTAATCCCCGGCTAGAACGATCCCTACTTATTGCTGCTTTAAGGCATTGTCTCGCGACATGCCAAATTGTTGACTATTTAATGCTCGCATCTCCAACAAGTTCTTGGCCGGTGTAGGATCAAGCTCCAAGAATGAGCCTCCGGCCCCGAATTAAGGAATTCCCTTTCCATGAGACACAACCGTTCATAAAAATATTGAAGCACAAGCCCATCACGAATACCATGAGACAGACATGAAGCGACGAGGGTTTTGTACCTCTTGTGATAGTCGAAAAACGTCTCGTCTCCTCCTTGCTGAACACTTGTTATTTGCTTCGTCAAATCGGTGATGCGTGGGGCCGGATAATACTTAAGCAAAAACTCATTCACCATCGTCTCCCACGATGTGATTTTTCCGGTAGGCACCTCAAATAGCCATTCTTTGGCTTGATCTTCCAATGAAAACGGAAATGTCTTCATCTTAAAGATTTGAATGTCGGCCTCCATTGGACACATGCTTTCGGTGGTGAAGTTAAACCACTGTAAATGCTTATTCGGATCCTCTCCCGTAAGTCCATGGAATGGCCTAAGTTGGTGGAGAAACCCACTCTTCAACTCGAACGAACTTGTCTTGCCGGCGGCACATGGTGGGAAAGTGATTTTCGCGGGCGCGGTTCTTCCTCTGTCGGTAACATGTCCATTTTGAGCATGAATCAAAGTCATTGTTGGTGGCACGACAAAGTTGAACACGAAATCTTCTTGTAGGATAGGCTCGGCTAGCACTTGAAATTCTGGTTCCTTGATATCAAGCTCACACGATAAAGTAACTAGAGAGGGTGAGTTCGGACTAGATGGTGGTGAGGGTGATGATGCCGAACTTGATGATGATTCAGATAGGGGTAGTGGCGTGGCTATGGCAATGGTGAGTTCTTCGTTGATTCGTTGCAAGGGTCCTCGATTATCTCTTATACAAAGATTAGATTGGGACATACATAATCCTAAGGAGTTCAATGAGAAGCAAGTTAGAATCATTGAAGACAAAAAGAAAGCAAGATTTATACAAGAAGTTACAAGCCATGGCATTGGCTAATACGAACAAATTTCACATGATTTCAAGCTATAAACAATCGGCAAAGAAGAGACAAGTACGGCAAGAAGAGTATTTCATAATCGCAATGTGTCAAACCTAGTTAAAGTTTCTTGTTCAATTTTATTCACACAATTCTAAGACTCGAATTACGTGGAGCAGAGGAGATAACAGTGCAATTACTTGAAACAACCCAAGGTAGTATCATGCTTATTCCGATATACCTCTCATCAAAGAGCAAAACGTTTTCTTTGTGTCTTAAGACTCACTCATGCCGAATCTATCTCAAGTTTCGCAGCTAGGTGGGCATGCGGCCTAGGTTACATCGTCTAGACACAAGGTTCCATCAGAAGGCTAGTGCTTGTTATCCGAAAGTAGCTCAAGGCAAGACTCATTTGTTGGTAACCACGGAGGACAAGTCCCCTATCGCCCCTCTTCAAAAGAGAAGAGAAGAGAAGACAGCCTGTGGGCCTCTGAGATCTAGTTTGACAAACCTTTGAGACTAAGTTGGGACGACACACATTAATAGGCGAACCTTTTGCCCCTTACTCTGGTGAGAACACTTGTACGTGTTGACAGTTTCTACAAGTGTCAATAAAAGCCGCCCTCAATCTCATGAGACCTCGAGAGATAACATGAAGGGTTAAAGCTAATATTGACAAAAGCGACCTTGCCTATTCCTCTTCCCTGCAAAAACTCAAAACAAATCCAACACAAACAAATCTCAAAACCTAAAATTCTTTAACTCTACATGTCGAAGCATATTTCTACTTTACAACAAAAATTCGAACAAAAATTTACAACAAAGCTTTACATCAATATGAAATTTACAAACAATAACACTCAAACATATCAAGCTTTTATAATCCCCGGCAACGGCGCCAAAAAATTGACGATTCGCCAAAGCGAGCTATCAATAATAAACCCTACAAGAAACGTTAGTAGTAGGTGAATGAGACTTTGTCGAACTCGGCATTGGAGAACAAGGTTGACAAGCTTTCGGATATGGTTGTGAGTCTCATGCAAGGAAAGAGAGCTCAAGTTTGTGGAGTGTGCACGGAAGATCATGCAACCGATCAATGTCCGCAAGTGTTGAGTGAGAGATACGAGGAGGCCAATGCAATCGGCTTCCAAAGAGGGCAAAAGTATAATCCTTACTCAAACACTTACAATCCAGGATTCCGTGATCACGCCAACTTTCGATGGTCAAACAATGACAATGTCTTAAGGCCACTGAATGCAGCTCCATATCAACCAAGATCACCCTTCACTACCAGAAAAGGGGTTATAGCCGACGACGCCATCTCGTCGGCCGTTTTCATTAAATCGTCGGCTATAGTCATAGCCGACGATACTTCGTCGGCTATTCTCTCGTCGGGAATGCGCCGTCGGCTATAGTAAAGCCGACGACACTGAGGGTAAGTCGTCGGCTTATAACACACGCGGTATAGCCGACGAATAAAGCGTCGTCGGCTATACTTCGAACATTGCCGACGACAAGATCGTCGGCTTCAACAATTACGTAATTGCCCCTAACCCGGAAGTATAGCCGACGATAGTGTCGTCGGCTATACGTCCGGCATAGCCGACGAGGGTATCGTCGGCTATACTTCCGGCATAGCCGACGAATTAATCGTCGGCCATAACAATCGCCGGTACCAGGAACGGCTTTTTTTTTGCCGGAAGCCGGGAGGGTATAGCCGACGAAATATGGCCCATTTCGTCGGCTATAACCCCTAAATATTTAAAAAAAATTTAAAAATTTAACTCGGGCCCAATTTCACTTCGTCTTCGGTTTGGCTGCAGAAAATCCACAAACAAACATCCAAATATCCAACAAATATACACATCAATCAATCCCTAATATCCTACCTACTGTACAAATTAACCCCCTAACTAACTAGTCATCTACTCATCATCACCCCCTAAACGCGTAGCGTCGTCGACCGGATCGTTCGAGTTCCGGTGGCTATGGCTATCCTGATCGCCTGGCGTACTCCGATGCGGGTGGGGAGTGGGGAAGACGAACTGGGGCATCTGTGGCGGAGGCGGGGGTTGGAGTCCAGCCTGCTGGGCCTCCCAAGATAGCTGCATCCATCGGTACATCTCCGCCACAGATGCGTCTCTGGCCTGCTGCGCAGAAGCCTCCGCGGCCCTCGCCAACTCCGCCTGCTCGAGCGCCTCCACCGCCCTCGCCAACTCCGCCTGAGTCCTCTGCAGCTGCGTCTGCAAATCTCCTCTCGTCGAAGCCGCACGTTGCGTGCTGGGATTGGCCGGCGTGTACTTGAGAACCCCATCTCCCGCCGCGCCTAGGCCTCTCTGGTAGAAGTAGTTGTTGCCCGTCCCCACCGCCGCGTGCATGATCTGAGAGGCCAAGCGCGGCTCAAGGGTGTCGATCGTGGAGGCAAACTCCACGATTGCCTCGTCGGACGCCCCTTCCCCCAGGGTGTCTCGCGCGATCCCGAAGGTGATCGCGTCGGTCTCCGCATCTATTTCCGCCTAATTGACAAGAAAATATAATAAACGAATTAATAAAAAAATATATAAATTAATTTAATGAAACACTTTTATTGAATATGGGCGAATACTTACCACTTGGTCGGGACGCCCCGGATACATCTGCGCATCAATCCACGACAACGGCCTCAGCGGTCGGTCCCTCCTCGCCATCTCTGCCCACTGCCTCCAGGAGCGGGCGCCGCCGTGGTGGGGGTGCTCGTTCCTCTTGCGGTTGTCGCTGTTCGTCTTCGAGATTTTCTGTATTATAAGAACGAACATATAAACGCAAATATAAATTAGTAACTAAATTAAAATATTAGGAACTAACCAAAATAAAATTATTAACTAATTTAGTTACTAACTAATTTAATTTAATTAGTAACTACTTAACTAACTAATTTAATTTAGTAACTAACTAACTTACTAACTACCTAATTTAATTTAATTTAATTTAATTTAGTAACGAACTAACTAATTATGTAACTAACTAACTAACTTAATTTAATAACTAATAACTAACTAACTAATTAATTTAATTAAGTAACTACATAATTTAATTATTACATAACATTAAAAAGTTATATACTAGGAGGCTAAATTTTCTTACCGAGACCCTGTCGCTCCCGAAGTAGGCTACCAGCCATAGCCACTCATACTCCCTGTACCGGAACTCGTGGGGGGTTGCACCTCACCCCAAGCGCTGCTCCACATGGTACGTCCTGCAGTGCGTCGCCAGCTCGTTCTTCCACTCGGAGTACCTATATTAACAAAACACAACTGTTAGATATATTCGTACACTGTCAATAAATATATTTATACAAAAAAAAGTGAAACACATAACCTGTTCTTCAGCTGCTCGTCTCTCCACCAGTCCAAGGTAGGATGGACTCTAAACCATTGCTGCAATATTATAAATTAATTAGAAAATATTTTTATATAGTTATAAGGACTGAATTCATAACTGTTTATTTTCTATAATAAAAATACGATTTAACTCACCGACAGTGCATTGTACACTCGCGCCTTGATGTCATCGGGCACAGAGCCCCAGTCGGGCCACAA
The DNA here is from genome assembly GCA_963682095.1 of Potentilla sterilis. NCBI lineage: Eukaryota > Viridiplantae > Streptophyta > Magnoliopsida > Rosales > Rosaceae > Potentilla > Potentilla sterilis. Next base: position 28,378,749 of record OY821755.1, on the reverse strand, counting down.
CAGTGGGACCCTGTCCCGCACGAGCATGCCCGTCGCGTTGATATACTTGGTGGTGGTGTCTCTCCTCTCAATCGGGCGTCCATCCGCACCGGGACCGGGCAGGATCTCCCTGATCCCACCGGGGAGCTCCCTCTCCAGGGTCGACATGTTCGCTGGCCCTCTGGTCCGTCTCGTCCCCGCGGGTTTATTGACGAGGACGCCTGTTTCATAATTAAAATGAAGATATAGTTAAATAATTATTTAAACTAACTAATTAAATAATTAATTAAACAATCTAAATAATTAATTAAACTAACCAATTACCTGCATCGTTGTACTGCTTGTCCTTCTCACGAACGGCCCACAGGCCGCGGCAGTCCTCTGAGTCGAAAGGACTGTAGACGTAGGCCTCCTCCCAGGGAATCTCGTGGGGCCGGTCGTGCCTCCAAATCTGCCTCCCCCTGGCGTCGTACTCAGGGATGGCAGGGACGAACTGGACCATGTACATCCCCGATGGCGGAGACATACGGGGCGTGGACCCTGAGGGGCCTGCTCCCCCTGACGGTGGGCCCCGTAGCTGTGGATGCTGTCGCTGTGGGGGGACAGGGAGCATCTCTGGAGGGTCCAGATCGGCGCGCGGTGGGGTCGGCTGCCGATCCTGGAACAGTGCCGAAGTGCACTGGGGTCTGGTGGCTCTGCGTCCTCCTCCGACACTCGAGTCAGGGCCCGCTCCCGTCGACTCATACGAGGAGCCCCCATGTGGATCGCTCGGGGTCAATCCCATCAACGTCTCCTCTCGTCGACTCATAGGCCGGCCTAGGCCCCGACGACCGCTGGATCCGCTCCCCCCACGGCTGGCTCCTGCCTGAGCGTCGGGGTCGCTCTCGGTCCGTCTGCCAAGCCATCGGTCTACAAAGCGGCGGTTTCCTGCACAATTAGTATATAAATTCCATAAATTGCACAAAAATTCCACAAAAAAATTAAAAACTTCATTCAATGTATATATACCTAAATATATTTATACCTAATTATATATATACATTCCGAAATATATATATATATAGATATATATATATATATGTATATCCTTCTAAAAAATCTTGTTAATTCCACAAAATTAAAAAAAATTCCACAAAATTCCTTAAATTTCACAACAAAAATAAAAAACTTCATTAAATATATATATATACCTAATTATATATATACCTAAATATATTTATACCTAATTATATATATATATATATAATTATATATACCCATTCCGAAATATATATATATATATATATATATATAGATATATATATCCTCCTAAAAATTCTTGTTAATTCCACAAATTAAACAAAATTCCACAAAATTCCATAAATTTCACACAAAAATAAAATACGTCATTAAATATATATATACCTAACTATATATATACCTAAATATATTTATACCTAATTATATATAAATTAGTATACTAGTATATAAATTCCACAAAATTCCACAATTAGTATATATATAAAAACCCTAAATTTAACAAAAAATCCACAAAATTAATATATAAATTCCACAAAATTCCACAAAATTAACAAAAAATCCACACAATTCCATAAATTTCACAAAAACCCTAAATTCCACAAAAAATTCACAAAAACCCTAAATTAAAAAAAAAAAACAAAATTCCACAAAATAAATAAAAACCCTAAATGAGCAATCGATCGGGACTACCTGACATGATGGTGCAGTCTGGACGAGGAGCTTGGTGGGTGCGGCGGCGACGGCGGCTAGGGTCGGCGGATCGATCGGCTCGTCTGGTTCGGGTCGGGGAGGCGTCGGGAAGCTCGGGCACGGGGCGGGGAGGGGTCGGGTAGGGCAGGGGAGGGTCGGTCGGCGTCGGGAGGCGTGGTGGCGATTAGGGATTTCGGCAAAAATCCAGAAAATGAGGGAGAGGCACATCTGTTACGGTTTAAATCGAAGGACCATAGCCGACGATTTAATTTTAATTCGTCGGCTATAGTCATAGCCGACGAATTTCGTCGGCTATACTCTGACCCGAAATCCGGGCCTGGCCGAAGTTGGGCTTTGCGGGCCGGTTATAGCCGACGAAATATGGCTTTCGTCGCCTATAGTGTGGACTATACCCGACGATTTAATTTTAATTCGTCGGGTATAGTATAGCCGACGAAATTCGTCGGCTATACTCTGACCCGAAATCCGGGCCGGGCCGAAGTTGGGCTTTGCGGGCCGGTTATAGCCGACGAAATAGTTATGTCGTCGCCTATAATATGAATCTCGTCGGCTATAATATGAATATCGTCGGCTATACTTCACGCTCTCAGCAGCCGTCAGATCTCGCCTATCCAAAGGCGGACAATGAAACGGCGCGGATCGCAAGAGTTTAGCCGACGAAGTTAAGTCTGTCGTCGGCTATTCTTTGGTCAAACTACAAAGTCAAACCTCTAAACGCTTTAAAACGGAAATTAGCCCGTCTAGATGACGTTTTTTGACCTGACCTTCAACAGAGAATAGTTTCAGATCGATGAGACGCAACTAAGCGTATAAAAATTTCCCTCAAAATATTTACCGACCGTCAGGCTACCCATAGGAAAACGGAAGTAAAAAACAGCTAACCGCAACATTCGGCACACAGATTTTGTCGGAATATTCCCATTTTTCAACCCTAGGTGTATTTCAATATTTCGGTCATATCTTATTTCACGACACTTTTGCATTTGAAGGGTCTACGTATAGTAACTATTTGGAACTATACATTCACATAAACACTTAGTAAACAAGTTAAGGAACATTAGTGCATATCTTCCGATTTCGAATCTAAAAGTTTGGAAAATCTATTCCAACCGTCAGATATCACCGTTAAGATTATATACATGTATGAAAAAAATTCCAACTACATATGACAACGTTAAAGGCTCGATCGGTACGGTCAAACTGCAAAGTCAAACCTCTAAACGCTTTAAAACGGAAATTGGCCCGTCTAGATGACGTTTTTTGGCCTGACCTTCAACAGAGAACACTTTCAAATCGATGAGACGCAACTAAGCGTATAAAAATTTCCCTCAAAATATTTACCGACCGTCAGGCTACCCATAGGAAAACGGAAGTAAAAAACAGCTAACCGTAATTAAGGACGAAAAATGTATTCATACATGCATGCACCATCGTACACAAATACATACATAAACAGTATACTAAGGATGATAATCAGAATCATCCTCATCACTTGAGTCAGACGTAGTATAGTAGTTCATATTTGGCAACCGGTGCTCGTACTCGTCGTCTGAGTCATCGTCTGCCTGATATAGACGATTCGGATTAACATCATACATGGGCACCTGACCCCTAGGAAGTCGAACCACTCTGCCCGGCGTCACATTATTATCGCGGATGGTGGAGGATTCCGGAATGTCGCCGGCGTCCGGCTCTTGGTATACGGTCGCTTCTTGACACTCTGTGCTCACACCAAGTGTGGTAGCACTGTATATGTCTCGCTGAGACACATGGTTAACTACCTTCCACGTGCCTTTGTTCAATGGATCGTCAAGATAAAATACCTTTTTGGCCGCTGTGGCGAAAACAAAGGGGTCGTCTTCATACACACTAGTGGCGGTATTCACCGAAAGTATGCCGTACTGATCGATCCGTATGCGGTGCGGCCTAGTATCAAACCATCGACACTTGAACAAGTGGACTTTCATGCGGTTCCCATAAATGAGTTCAACAACTGACTGTAGGACACCGTAAAAATCCACGCCCCCCTCTGCACCATCGACCATCACCCCACAATTCTGTGTTTTGCGTTCCCCGTCTCTAGCTTCACATATATACTTAACGCCGTTGACATCACACATTGGGCGGACTGTGGAAGATATCGGCTTCATCGACAACAGCCTCAATTCCTCTGAGTAATTTGTATGACCACCCCTCGCAGCCACTTGCATCAGCTGAAAAATATAACTCAAATCAGTTGGTGTGTTTATGATTAAAGAATAGGGAACTGTAAAAGAAAGCCATCTAATATATATATTTATACACTTACCCATTGTGGAAAATAGTCTGCAAACGTCGTGTTGTGGTACTCGACATCACTGCGAACTTCCTTGCAGTGAAGATGGGTTCGTTTCCAATACTGTACCTCCGGACAGTTTATTAGAACCCACCAGTGGGCAATCCCTACCTCATGGTCAGGCAACTTGGCCACACCCTTCTTCTTGAAGCTTCCGTATGGTACAACAGAGTTGGCGACGATAGATAGGTTGAACTCGGGGTCATCTCGACTTGGATGTTGTGGGGGGTCCTCCATCGCTCCCAAGTACAAGTTGGCGTACGTTACACACTCATGCGCAATGTAAGCTTCAGCAATACACCCCTCAGGCGCAGATTTATTGTGCACATATTTCTTGTACTCTCCAAGTTATCTGCAAGGTTAACAAGTGCATGTTAAGAGCATGCAACTTTTATTTAAAAACATGTATAAATCAAATTTATGAATAACATGTACCTTTCGATGAGATACATCCAAGTGTAGTGTACGGGACCGGTAAGCAACAATTGTTGGGGAAGATGGATCATCAGGTGAGGCATGATGTCAAAGAAGTTTGGGGGAAATATCCTCTCGAACTTGCACAAGATAAAAACGATTTCCTCATGCATTCTCATGAGGTCTGATTTTCTAACTTCTCTAGCGCATAACTTCTGGAAGAATCTTGACAACGCCACCAACGGCTCAACCACTTCATCGTCCAAGTACGCTCGAATGAAAATAGGGAAGAGGCGTTGAAGCAGTACATGGCAGTTGTGACTCTTCAATCCGTACATCTTGTTGTCTCGGTAGTTAACACACTTGCTTATGTTACCCGCATAGCCATAAGGATACCTGCATAGCCATTAACAACAATTAGATTTCATGCATATATAGTCGTCCAACAACAGATGGATTCTTTAGGGAATACATGCCTAATTAATAAAAAGTTACCTGACATTACTCAGCCATCCAAAGATTTCATGTTTCTGGACCCTGGTGACGGTGTAAGGAGCTTGGGGCATTTTGCTCCTGCCCTCTCTCAACCACAAATGGTCCCGCAGTCCCATATTTCTCAGATCAACGCGTGCCTTGGGGGTGTCTTTTGTTTTCTTCTCCCAATTCAAAACTGTGCCAACCACGGCTTCACCCACGTTCTTCTCTATATGCATGACATCCAGGTAGTATCTGGTAGCCAACCTGGCCCAATAAGGAAGTTCCCATAAGATGCTCTTGTGTGACCAGAACCTATACCGATCCGGCCTCTCTGGAATCGTGCGCAACACATCGGGATGATTGCTAAGCGGACCAAAGTCATACTCATTCAACACTGCCAATATTTCCTCCCCTGTCCATTGTTCGGGTGCCCAGCCCCTTTCTTCAGTCCCATCAAAAGCCTGTGCATCGTCCCTAAATGGATGGTCATGCGGAAGCCAACGACGGTGACGCATCTGGACAATCTTGCTGCAATGAGGACTGGAGCAATCAACAGTCATGCACTCTGAACAAGCCCTGTAACCCCTGGTGACGCTGCCCGACAACATACCCCTCCCAGGAAAGTCACTGATCGTGCCAACAAGCATGGCATGCATCCGGAACATCTCATTTTTGAACCGGTCGTAGACCAGGTGGCCATTCAGACTCAAGTACCGAAGCTCCTCAATTACGGGTCTCAAATACACATCGAGACACTTTCCCTGATAACCTGGGCCTGGAATCAACAATGTGAGCATGTTATATTCCTTCTTCATGCACATCCACGGTGGAAAGTTGTACGGAATCAAAATAACTGGCCACACACTGTACTGAAGCTCTTTCTTGCCAAAAGGGTTGAAACCGTCGGATGATAGCCCTAGCCAAACATTTCGAACCTCTGATGCAAATTCAGGAAACTCCAACACATTCTTCTTCCAAGCCTCTCCGTCGGCGGGATGTCTAAGGGTGTCATCGTCAGGCACATTCCTCTCAGCCCACCATCTCATAGCTTTGGCCGTGAAAGCACACATGAACAACCGCTCAAGCCTATCAATCAGCGGGAAGTACCGAAGTATCTTCACAGCTTTCTTGTTCCCTTTAGGAGTGAACTTATACCGCTCTGTATTGCATACTGGGCAGTATTCAAGATCTGCAAGTCCTTCCCCGTAAAACAGAACGCAATCGTATCTGCATGCATGAATCTTGATGTAGGAAAGGCCGAGATCTTTAAGGATATGTCGCACCTTATGATGACTGGTAGGAAGCCGATGTCCGGGGGGCATCGCCCCACCCCATAGCCGAAGCCAATCATCAACCGATTTGACAGTGCCTTTGTTCTCCGTTTTGATCTTCATCACTCCCATGACAGATTCAAGGACAGTCTTACTGCATCCGGGGTACAACGGAGTCTGTTGCAATGCGATCAGGTTGTTGTACTTTTCCATACCACTTGTGTTGACCGGAGATCGGGGTAATGGCTCGAGTGGCTCAATATCAGGGAAACACTCCATCTCCGGAGGAGGGAGTTGCACATCTGGTGCTTCCTCAAAGACACCGCTCTCACGAGGAAACATATCGTTGATCTAGTTCGTTGTTGGATCATTGGAGGAACTCCCTCTCTCGGCAAATTGTCCATGATCATGACGACCCGCAAACTCTGGTTCACCGTGATAAATCCAATTAGTGTATAAGACCCAAAATCCATATCTAGCCAGGTGTTGCTCCACTGTCTCTATGGAAAACCGGTGTCGTGGGGTGGCACACTTGCACTTTTTACACGGACAATAATGAAGTGTAGTGTCTCCACAGTTAGCCATCACAAAATCCAGGAAACTCCTAACTCCATCATGATACGCCTGATCCCATCTTCCAAGGGTAATCCAACTCTTGTCCATCCTGTAAATTCAAGAAATAAATATAGCTATATATAGATATGTATATATGCACGTACTACGTACGTACGTACGTACTAATTAATTAAAAAATTCATCATTAATTACACACACACACACACACACACACACATATATATATATATATACACATGCATCCCTAAATTAATTAAAACATCGTCAATCTCCCTAATTAATTAAACACAATGTATTTTTTATGTATACCAACAATATATTTTTAATTACAATTAAATTAATTAATATATATATACATTTTTTCATCAAATTCATCTAAAATCACCTATAAATCAACATACAATCAATCACTAATCTTCAACAAAACTTCAATTCTATCTAACCAACATATATATCAACCCATTAATAATCTCATCTCAACACATATATATATATATATATATATATATATCAAATTAATCACACATTTATTCTAATTAAACTCTAAATTAACACACCTATGCATATAACCAATTAAATCAACACACACAGCAATATACGTACCTTTCAAGCTTATGGCCGAGGTTTTGGACGATTTCAGAACGATTTCGAAATGTTTTCGACGAATGAGCTCGCTGCTGCAGAATGGATCTGATATAAGAGTTATAGCCGACGAATACCCTCCTCGTCGGCTATAACCAAAAACTTTTCGTCGGCTATAAGAGTTATAGCCGACGAATACCCTCCTCGTCGGCTATAACCAAAAACGTTTCGTCGGCTATAGTTATAGCCGACGAGTTGTCGGCAGTCGTCGGCTATAATATTATAGCCGACGATGTGGCCGACGAAATAGTAATTCGTCGGCTATAATCACTTATAGCCGACGAAGTACTATTTCGTCGGCCGTGTTTTCCCATATCGTCGGCTATAACCCCTTTTCCGGTAGTGCTTTGTGCCGAGACCTCCCTTTCAGCCAAACCAAGGAGTGCCGAACCAAACCTTCCAACCGAACCAAGCTTAAGTTGTGCCTTTCCAAGCTCAAGCTGTGCCTACCAACCCCAACTATGATGCATTGATCCAATCTCTTTCGAGTGCTACTCAAGTATTTCTCGCGGGACAACAAACGCACTCGAAAGACATAGCCGAATTGAAGACTCAAATGGGGCAAGTCGTGGACTTCATGGGAATGTTCACCGAGCAAGGGAAGCTTCTGGGTGGAGTTATTAAAAATCCGGGCCATGACCATGCCAAGGTCATCACGACTCGAAGTGGAAGAATATTGGAGGAGCCGCGAGATAAGAATCCAAAGAAGAAGGCTTTCGGCACAATTTTAGAAGAAGACGAGTCATTCGGCAACACCCCTGTCGATACTTTCGATCTGCAACCTGCTGTGCTGCCGAGTGACGCTGCCGATGCTGCTATGCCCCACGCTGCCGTGCGCAATGCTGCGCAGCTTGCTGAGAGGGCTGCAGACGAGCATGCTGCTGCTGAGAAGAAGAGGAAGGACGCGATGAAGAATGAGTTGGAGAATGATCCCGCGACTTCATTGAAGGAGAGTATGTCGATCCAAGCACCCAAGGGAGGCGTGCCAAACACTTGCATACCCTTTCCTTCACGTTTTGCTAAGTCCAAGAAGGACAAATCCGATGAAGAAGTGTTGGATATTTTCCGGAAAGTGGAAGTGAACATCCCATTGTTGGAGTGTATAAGGCAAGTGCCTAAGTATGCAAAGTTCCTCAAAGAGCTTTGCACGACAAGGAGACATACAAGGGAGACACATGTGGTGACTATGAGTGAAACGGTGTAGGCCGTTATTCAACGAAAGTTGCCACCAAAGATGAAGGATCCGGGAAGCTTCAACGTGCCTTGTGTAATCGGCAACACTAGGTTCAACGATGTCATGCTAGATTTGGGAGCGTCGATCAATGTCATGCCTCTCAATGTATACCTGAAAAGAGCATAAAATGCGACATTCTTAATATGTTTTACCCCCTTATTTATGTAGAATTGAGTCATAATGTAGACTCATGAGTTTTTGGTAGAGTTATAAGGAAAATGTGCTAAAGCATAGGGAATTTGCAGAAATTTGACAAAGTGATCAAGATAGGAGTCTCTAAATGTTTCGTTGATTCTGTAAAGCTTCCATGACGCTTTTGATGGATTTTTCTTCTCTTATGAGTAGTAGACATACTAAGAATTGAGTAATGGAAGGAGTTAGAGAAATCGGAGCAAAAGAAGTTGCCAAGAATTGCAAGACAAAATCGGATCCAGTAAGTTCCAGTAATTTCCTGGGCGCATCATCCAACTTCCATAATTTCTCCAGAACGACTCACGATGAACTAGAAGGTGATCCATATATGAAAAGAAAGCTCTGGTAGTCCAGTTTCCAGAACAATTTGAATCGCATTAATAGCTATTATCTGAAGAGAGTTATGCTAGTTGCAACACATGAAGGTCAAGTCTGCTGAGAAACCTGAAATCTGCCGAGATGCATTTTGTCAAGTTTCTGTGTTCAAAACGTGTTCTAAGGCTTGCAATGAAGCATCCAAAGTCCAAGAAGAGTCACAGCTGCAAGAATTTCCAAGTCAAAGAAGGAAAAGAAGAAAACCTAGTCCAAGGAGAGAAAGGAAAACCTAAACCTTTGCAGATCAGGTTTCTCAGCAGATTTCAGGTTTCTCGGCAGACTTGACCTTCCTGTGTTGCAACATGCATAACTCTCTCCAGAAAATAGCTATTAATGCGATTCAAAATGTTCTGGAAACTAAACCCCAAGAGCTTTCATTTCATAGATGGATCGCCTTCTGGTTCATCATGTGTCGTTCTGGAGAAATTGTGGAAGTTGGATGATGCGCCCAGAAAATTACTGGAACTTACCGGATCCGATTTTGTCTTGCAATTCTTGGCAACTTCTTTTGCTTCGATTTCTCTAACTCCTTCCATTGCTCAATTCTTAACATGTCTACTGCTTATAAGAGAAGAAAAATCAATCAAAAGCGTCATGGAAGCTTTACAGAATCAACGAAACATTTATGGACTCCTATCTTGAGCACTTTGTCAAATTTCTGCAAATTCCCTATGCTTTAGCACATTTTCATTATAACTCTACCAAAATCTCATGATTCTACATTATAACTCAATTCTACATAAATAAGGGTTAAAACAGAGTATAAATGAGGGTAAAACATATTAAGAACGTCACATTTTACGCTCCTATCAACTACCTCACACTTATCTTTTGCTAGTCCCTTAGCAAAATTAAATTAAACTAATACTCTAGACAAACTATTGCCCCTAATGATTTGTTTCAAGCTCGTATGAACACATAGCTTTCAGGTTGATGCATGAGAATGCTAAGCACGAAAAATTCCAAGTTTCATGAATTTGCAACATCAATATGAACATGTAAGAGCAACACATAAGCATGGAAACATGTAAAGCTAATCCGATCCTCCTTACTAGGCATACTCTCTTCTTTTCACTCAAGACATGGCTATTCACACATAAGTATATGCAAGAGAAAGATAATGAACACGAAAATAACTTACTAGGCATACTCTCTTCTTTTCACTCAAGACATGGCTATTCACACATAAGTATATGCAGAGAAAGATAATGAACACGAAAATAACTTGCATATGTCATGAAAAACGAAAGCTCTTTGTGAAATTTTATGGAAAACCTCATGCAACAACTATGTGAACCAATGAACCAAAACTATATGCTTACTCTTGAGATTGACTCCACAAATCAAAGTTAACCTATCTTAAGAATCATGAAAAGATCTATGAAAAAGGATGTAATGGGGCCTGGCTAAGAGGGATACAAAATTTATAGGATAAGGAGGTTAAAACGTCAGTATGGCCTTTAGCAAAACTCGATTCTCCTTATGTCTTCTCGCCAAGGGCCGAATTTCTTCTTGTTGGACCCAAACTTCATTCTTCACTTCCCCAAAATATTGTGAATACGAACAAAGATCAAAATATAATAATGCTAAACCTTCACATACATACAAACTCCAAATTCACAACACTTTTTTCTAAGACTTTATCCATACGATTTTTGTTTCTTTCTTTCCCGTGCCTATTTTTTTTATTTTCTTGGTTCGGCTCACTTTTCTCTTTTTCTTTTTGTTTGGTCTGAATTTTTTTTTCTTTTTCTATTTTCACGGCACTACACAATATTTCTTCTATGGACATGTGTCTACCCCACACTTATTTTCCTACATCACTCCATATCAAAAACTCCATCAAAATCAAGCTTTGCCGAGTCCATGAAACAAGGGAAAGGATATACCATTCTAAGCTCAAGAAATTTTTTATGAGGGTGATGAAAGAGAATGGTAGGCTCAAGGGGGTTAACTAAGGTGTCCCACAACGGGCACAAATAAAGCACATGCTTTATTTGGCTATGGTAGTAAACCTAAGAGATCTTATTCAATCACTTTCAAAATCAAGGTATTTTATGACATAAAACGTTTTGAAAATCAACAAGAGTAAGTTTTAGCATTCTAGAGTTCATTAAAAAGCTATGACACATAATCATTAAATACGCAAAGAATAATGAGGTTCTAAACTAAGCATGCTCGAATTTTCAGAAATTTATCACTCATGAAGAAAGTAATTTGGCTCTAAAGCTCACATAGGTTATTATGGAAACAAACTAGCTAAAACATGCATGCTTTATTAATCAACAAGTCCTACATGCTCCTATCAATGCACATTATCCATAAAACTTGATAGGAGCATAATATGCGACGTTCTTAATGTGTTTTACCCTCGTTTATGCAATTGTTTAACCCTTATTATTGTTTTATAGAGTCGTTTAATCGAGTCAGGAGTCTTTGGTAGAGTTTATAAACGAAATGAGCTTAAATGTCGAATAATGCTGAATTTATGAAGAGTTTGATTCAAAGTAGGATTTCTAATTTCATTAGGAATCCTAATCGGTTTAGGAGTCTACAATGACTCGACGTTTCTCAAAACGTCGAAGGTTTGAAGAGTTTCAATGAAAGTAGAACTCCTTGTTGAATCAGGAAATCCGAATGGAATCAGAATTCTAACTCTAATAAATTTCAGCATACTTTATTATTATTTTCCTAATATATATTTCTCTTATCTATTTTCAGGAAATTAAAAGAAGAGAAATTGGATTTAAATGAGAAGCATGCCGAGCACATGTCATGAAGCTTGTGGATCAAGAATCAAAGGATGTGCCGAACATGTGCAAGGAAGAAATCTTGTCGTACAAGACTAAGTATGCACACGGCTAAGGAAGCCGAATCCATTATGAAGATATATTGCTGAATTACAAGAAGAATTGAAAGACGAATATGGACTGAATTTCATCCATAATTCAAAGAAGAAATTCGGCAACAACTTGGAAAGATTGGAGTCTTGCCGTACAAGAAAAGATAGAGTTCGTCACAAACACTTTTTGCCGAAACCCTAATTCCCTTTGTTCCCCTATATAAAGGGTACGGCTGCCTCTAATCAAGCATCTCTTCCTCTCACAAATACATAGATGAAACTCTACCAAAGTACCTCCACAAATCCTATACAGAAATACTAAAGCAGAACCACCATCCATCTTCAAGATCGCACCACCTTTCATTGCCGAACTCACCATTTGCCGAAGTATCTTCAAGGTTCTTCTAAAGTGTGATTCGGACAACACTCATGGATTTATATATTTTCTGTATATATTATGATTTGATGTTGTATGGATTTACGGATTATAACTTTCGGTTTGAATGTTTTATTATGAAGTTCCGAATTTAAATCAGGGTTTGTGGAATTTTTATTCAGGGTTTATATATGAATTCCGAAATCTATTCAGGGTTTCTTTGTGATTTTGTACATACTTATACATGTTGATTTCGTAATTTATTGAATTAGGGCAGTAGTTTTTACTTGTGTTCTTGATATTATTTGATTAATTTTCATGTGTTCGAGCACCACAAATCGTGTATTTAAGGACTAACTTTGTGGCAGCCCCTTAGGTACCGATTTCGTCCACCAGAATAATTTGGATTGCATCATACGCTGAGTTGTTGTGCTTTAGATTGTTTAATTAGGGTTGTATAACCATGAAAGTTTACGTGTTAAAGCAAGGTGAGGTGACGCCATACTTGTTGCATGTCTCTAATTCGACTTATTGTGCTTATGTGTTCTTCATGTTTAATTTCTATGCTGAGTGTCTTTAAACTGATTAACACTATGTTTAGGATTACACGCTGAGTTAATTCTAAATAATTAAGAAGTCTTAACGATTAGATGAACCGCTAAGGGCTCTAATTAGAATTGAAATTAAATTTGTCTAAGTGCTTTGTGAAATATTGCTGCCGTAATAATATAACTTTCGATTGTTACATGTGTAAGTGATTTCGTGTTATGTGTTTATGTGGAGAAGATGATCATGTGTAAATAATAGTTTATGTTTTAATTTCGTAAAAATAAGTAGTTGTTAGATACATTATTCAAACCCCATATGATTATGTGATATTTTGTGTGATTAAATGCCCTTGATTTTCCCGGATAGAATGATCCCCACTTGTCAATACTACAATTGACACAAGAAGGGTAATATATGTATGAAGTTGTTTTGCAGGTACAAATGTACGTGTATAATAATTCCATCAATTTTTGGCGCCGTTGTCGAGGAAATTAAAATTGTTTAATTTCATGAAGTATTACTTATTAACAATTGTATATTTGTATAAATTTCGGATTGTTTAATTTTTTGTTTTGGTTTTGTATAATTTTTAAGTTTTCGAGTTTTTAATAGTAATTAGGGTTTCTATTTTTGGTTTTATAATTGTTGCCGAATTATTTATTTTATCATGTGATGTATGTTTGTAACACTTAGTTAAATTGCTAGAAGTTTAAATGTTTATTTGTGTTTGATTTACTTTGGTTTCGAGGGGAAGAGAAATAGGTAAGGTTACTTTTGTCAATATTAGCCTTAACCCTTCATGTTATCTTTCGAGGTTTCATGAGGTTGAGGGCGGCTTTTATATGACACTAATGGTAATGTCAACACAATGTTCCAAACTAAGTAAGGGGCATAAAAGTTTGCCTATTAGTTCGTTTGTCTCTATTATGGATGTCAAGGTTTGTTTAACTAGATCTCAAGGCCCACAGACTGCTATCTCTTCTCTGTGAAGGGGGCGATAGGAAGTTCGCTCTCCGTGGTTACCAACAACGAGTCTTGCCTTGCTCCATAGTAGAACTTTCGTTCTAGCCTTCTGAAACCATAGAATTTTGTGTCTAGACTATAGCACCTAGGCCGCATGTCCACCGAGCTTCGAAACCTAAAGTAGATTAAGCATGCGTAAGTCTTAAAGCTTGAATTAAAAACTTGTCTTTAACTTTTGAGGTATATCGGATAAAAGCATGATACTACCTTGGACTGTTTCAGCCCATTGCACTGTTATCTCCTCTGCTCTACGTACCTCGAATTTTAAAGTTGTGAATAAAACCAATTAGACTCTAAGAGTTCGACATACTTGATATGCTTTAATAATTTCGATCATTTTGTGAAATTGTATTCGAATCCTTTGTTACTTGTTAAACCGAATGCTTGTTTGACAGTTGTAAATTTTGTGTGACTTATACTTTGTTTGTGATATATACCTTTATACTTGTTTGTAATTTGTACTCTTACACTTTAATATTGTCGTTACTTATTAGTTACAAAAATTACTAACTCTTATATTGTTAACACCTAACTCTAACTATACTTGTAAATAAAATTTTACTTGTTTTCCGTTTTAGTTTTTGTTTATTAACAACTTGATCTTCACAAATTCTCAGGTACATGAATGCCCATCATTCCAGGTTGGTCACAAGAGATTGAAGATCGCTTAAACAGAATTTATGGAGAGAGAACTGAGCAAGGATCACCGAGCACACCACTTTTTGAACATCAATTCGTGTCCTCCACCTCATCACTTTTTGATCGTGACGTTGTAGCTCCACTATCACCATTTCCATTCAACATTTCATGTGAACTTAACCCTTTGTTCCACGAAGATTCAGAGTTTGAGCTACTTACAAGTCCATTCCCAACAAATCTGAATTTCGACTTACCTGATCCACAACCACAAATGGCATCGATTAGAGAGCAGAACGGACACGTAGCTGGGGACGACATGGTTCCTTCAAACATCACCTATCTAGCCGTAGCAGCTGGAAAATCTGAAGATTTTGAGCTTCGTGGTGGTTTTATGAGTGAATTTCCGAAATTCTATGGACTTACGGGTGAGGATCCGAATTCTCACTTGCAACAATTTCAATTCACTTGTGAGTCCATATGTCCCAAAGGAGCAGACATTCAACTTGTGAAGATGAGAGCCTTTCCATTTTCACTTGATGTTAAGGTGAGAAAGTGGTCGTTTGCCGTACCTAGTGGGAAGATCAATAGTTGGAATACCATGGTGCATGAGTTCCTTCTCAAGTACTTTCTAGCATTAAGAGTGACTCAGCTGAGGAGTCAGATCACCAGAATCAGACAAGCTAATGACAAGCCATTTTGTGATTACTATGATCGATACAAGAGTCTCATTGCCTCTTGTCCAGTTCATGGTATTCGTGAGGGCCTTCTCCTTCAATACTTTTATGAAGGCATGCGTGACTATGACATGGAGTTCCTTAATTCAGCAGCAGGAGGATCGTTCCTTGAGAAGGGAAATGTGGAAGCTACGACATTGCTAGAGACTAGAGCATTGAAGAACCAACAAATGCAACCACAAACTAGTCCAAAGCAAGTACATTAGACAAGAGCAAATCCAGCATTGGAAGAGAAGGTTGACAAGCTTGCCAACCTGATGGCACAAATGATGAAGTCTCAAAGAGCTCAAGTTTGTGGGGTATGTGCCGAAGGTCATCCTACGGATCAATGCCCTCAAATGGGAGGAGAAAACTTGGAAGAGGTCAATGCTTTGGGATACCAAGGAGGACGATTTCAGAATTTTAACCCAAGGTATCGTGATCACCCTAACTTCAGATGGTCCAATAACGACAATGTGCTCAAGCCCAACATGCCAACAAACGCACTATTTCAACTAAGGGCAGCCGTTCCTTTCCAAAGACCACAAGCTCTGTACGTCCCACACAATCAAGGTGTGTCAAACGCACCTAACTTTGATGAGATCATGAAAGCTCTAGCTATGGGACAAAGTCAGCTTAATGCCTCCACACAAGCTTTGTTGGTGGGACAACAAACAAATGCCAAGGATATAACTGAGCTGAAGAATCAGATGGGGCAAGTTGTGGATTTCATGGGGCAATTTAATGAACAAGGGAGGCTACCCTCCAATGTTATCAAGAACCCTAAAAAGTAGCAAGCTCAAGCTATAACCATAAGGAGTGGTAAAGTGTTGGAGGGACCAATCCCTAGAATTCCAAAGAAGAAGGGAGGAGCCGTAATCATTGAGGAGGCTGAATGTGAGGCCGAACAAGGTGTGAGTAAAGAAGAGCTCGAGGTGATGAAGAAAAGGGATCTAGAAAGAGATCCGGCCACTTCCAACAAAGAGGCACCAAAGGTAAACAATTCAAACTCAAGTGGTTTAGTTGAAACTAACCCAACTTCGTGTCCACCTTTTCCCTCTAGGTTCAACAAGTCTAAAAAGGACAAATCAGATGAGGAGGTGTTGGAAGTGTTTAGAAAAGTGCAGGTGAATATCCCTCTTTTGGAATGCATCAAACAGATTCCAAAGTATGCGAAATTTTTGAAAGAATTGTGCACCACGAGAAGGCATACGAGGGAGGAGCAGGTAGTGCGTATGAGTGAGATGGTTTCAGCCGTCATTCAAAGAAAACTACCTCCCAAGATGAAGGATCCAGGAAGTTTCACCGTTCCATGTGTTATTGGAAACACACGTTTTGAGAACGTTATGTTAGACTTAGGGGCTTCTAAAAATGTAATGCCTTTAAATGTGTTTAATTCTCTAAGTCTAGGACCTCTTAAAATAGACAATGTGATTATCCAACTAGCGGATCGATCTAACAAATATCCTAAGGGATATGTTGAAGATGTTCTTGTGCAGGTGAACCATCTAATATTTCCTGCAGATTTTTATGTGTTAGAGATGGAGGAATCACCTTTGAATTCCACTCAACTACTCTTAGGACGTCCATTCATGAGGACGGCAAGGACAAGAATCGATGTTGCCGAAGGCAACCTCACCATGGAATTTGATGGTGATGTCATTAGTTTCAACGTGTTTGAAGCCATGAGATATCCAATTTTGTGATTTAAAACCATGCTATGCTTTAGATGTGATTGATTCTTGTACACAAGTTTTGTCAGAGACTTTGGATCAATAGCAACGAGCTATTGAGATGGGGGCCGGAATTGACAAGAAAGGAGAGGAGCTGAGTTCGAATGAGACACGGCTCGAACTTGAGCCGTGCATAGCAAGTGTTGTTGCCGAACTTGAGGCAACACCTCTCCTAAGGTATAACAAATTTTCGTCAATTCCAATTAGCACTAACAAGTTGTTACCATCTACAGAAAAGGCCCCAAACTTAGAGCTTAAGGCTCTACCAGATCACTTGAAGTACATATACTTAGGAAACGATGACACTGTACCAGTTATTGTGTCATCAAAGCTGAGCGAGCAACAAGAGGAGAAGTTGATTAACGTGCTTAAGAGGAACAAGACCGCCATTGGATGGACTTTGGCGGATATCAAGGGTATAAGCCCTACTACTTGTGTGCACAGGATCTTGTTGGACGAAAGAGCCAAGCCAACTAGGGAGGGTCAGAGACGTTTGCACCCCTCTATGATGAAGATTGTCAAGGACGAGGTAATCAAATTGTTAGATTGTGGCGTGATATATCCCATCTCGGATAGCCAATAGATCTCACCCGTCCAAGTTGTACCCAAGAACAGTGGAGTCACAGTTGTGAGGAATGACAAGGATGAGCTCGTGCCACAACGATTGGTGACAGGTCATAGGATGTGTATTGATTATCGAAAGCTGAATGCTACCACACGCAAGGATCACATGCCTTTGCCTTTCATGGACCAAACGTTGGAGAGATTAGCTGGACACGAGTTCTATTGCTTTTTGGATGGGTATAGCGGGTACAATCAGATATGCATTCACCCAGATGACCAAGAGAAGACAACGTTTACGTGCCCCTTTGGTACGTTTTCTTATTGACGCATGCCTTTTGGTTTATGCAACGCACCAGGTACATTTCAACGTTGTATGTATTCCATTTTCTCAGATTTTATCGAAAATATCATTGAAGTCTTTATGGATGATTTTAGTTTTTATGGAAAAGACTTTAATGCTTGTTTAGAGAATTTGGAATTAATCTTGGAAAGATGTGTGGAAACTAACCTTGTACTTAATTGGGAAAAATGTCATTTCATGGTAAAACAAGGGATAGTTTTGGGACACATTATTTCGGCAAAAGGAATAGAGGTTGATAAGGCTAAGATTGATGTTATGCAACACTTACCCTCCCCCAAAACTGTGAGGGAGATTCGTTCTTTTCTTGGCCATGCAGGTTTTTATAGCAGGTTCATCAAAGACTTCGTTTTGGTGGCGAAACTCTTGTGTTCCCTATTGCAAAAGGATGTTCCATTTGTGTGGAGCAAGGAGTGTGAAGAAGCTTTCGGTAAGCTTAAGGAGTTATTGACATCGGCACCTATCATGGCGCCACCTGATTGGAGCTTGCCATTTGAGCTTAGGTGTGATGCATCAGATTATGCCATTGGAGCCGTTCTTGGACAAAGAAAAGAAAATAGACCGAATGCCATATATTATGCCTCTAGAACTTTGAACGATGCTCAATTAAATTACTCCACCACAGAAAAAGAACTATTGGCTGTTATATTTACTTTAGAGAAATTTCGTTTTTATCTTTTGAACTCTAAAGTGATTGTTTATTCAGATCATCCAGCCCTTAGGTACTTGATGAAGAAGAAGGATGCCAAACCACGTTTGATTCGATGGATCCTCTTATTACAAGAGCTTGACATCGAAATCAAAGACAAAAAGGGGAGTGAAAATGTTGTTGCGGATCACTTGAACAGAATTGTTCAAGAGGAGGACACGCTCCCATTGGGAGAGTCCTTCCCAAATGAGCAGCTTTTTCGAATGGAGACACATGAACCTTGGTATGCTGATATTGTGAATTATTTAGTTACTAAAACTTTTCCTAGTACAGTTTCTAATGCAGCCAAGGCAAGGATCAACAAGATAGCTAGACACTACATTTGGGATAATCCATACCTTTGGAAGCATTGTAGTGATCATATCATTGGACGTTGTGTCCCACAAGAAGAGCATAGGCCAATCCTAGCATTTTGTCACAATGAGGCGTGTGGAGGTCATTTTGGACCAAAGAGGACAACCCTTAAGGTATTGGATTGTGGATTCTTTTGGCCTTCGATATTAAAAGATGCGTATACATTTTGTAAGACGTGTGACAGATGCCAAAGAACAAGTAACATTGGTCCAAAAGATCAAATGCCCCTTTCTCCTATTATAGAGGTTGAAATTTTCGATTTATGGGGTATAGATTTTATGGGGCCTTTTCCTTCATCCAAAGGCTTTCTTTATATCTTATTGGCTGTTGATTATGTTTCTAAGTGGGTGGAGGCGAAAGCCACAAGGACTAATGATTCTTGTTGACAGTAGCCACAGAGGGGCTACAATTGGCGCCGTCTGTGGGAAACTTATATAAAAGCCACGTAAGCATCATCAAATGGCAGAAAGCTCAGAAGCGGGCAAGGAAAGAAATGCAACGGAGGGTCAGCGGGTTGTACTAGAGCAAGCGCCCATCTCCACCCCGGTCGCTGTACGGGAGCAGCGCAGCGACCAGGGCAACCAGGAGGACGGCAACTATGGGAGGCCGACCGGCACGCCGGGGTCATACCATGATAGCGTGCGCGGGAAAGGCCCGGTGGAGGGAGACCAACCAACCCACCAGGGCTTTTCACTGACATTTTCGAACGATCCGAGCGACAAAGAGGAGAGTCTGCTCGGTGACAGCGACCGGGACACCACGTACAGCCCCGACGGGCATGATATGGCGGGGGAGATACGGGCGATGAAGGCAGAAGTCGGTCGCCTGCGCGAGGAGGGCAACCGGGATAGAGCAAAATCCAATGCCCGGTATGAGGAGATGGAGACGGTAAACGCTGCCCTGGTGGCTTCCCTGGAAAGAGGACAGCAGCGCAACGCCGCCATGACAAGGGCAATTACACCCGCGCCAGGCCGGCCTCAGCGCCTTGTGGCAGGACAGTCGTCGGGAGGAAGATCTAGCGACCGCAGGAGGGCGGAGTCCCCGAGCGGCCCGGTTTTGCCAATGAGCACGCCGGCACCCCCGCAGTCGCGCGCTTCATTCGAGGATGAAGTCGTGACCCCGACCGCACGGGCATTACAGATACTCACCGACTCTGTGTCGGACCTAAAGGCCCAAATGGAGGCCAACAAGAGAAGGGCAGCGCGGCCTATGGAAGGCGCGCGATTCAACGAACGCATGGGCCCTTTCTTGCACTGACGAGTCGCCGGAGCGAGCATCAAGCAATAATAACCCTACAATCGTTAGTAGTATAGAATAAGTAGGGATCGTTCTAGGCCGGGGATTAAGGGTACCTGAAATATGAAATTGTTAGTCAAATATTCACAAACATATATGCCCCACAATTGTCACACTTATATACATATATACGAATTTATCATGGGGGATAAGGTTCGGCAGCAAGGGCTGCCCTAAAGTTAGGCAAGAAAATAAATCCTAAATTACTATTTACAAGTTTGGTCGACATTCTTCCACAAAGCACTAACACAAAAGCAATCAAAATACTTAGCAAATTGACAAAACAAGACATACGGCAAGGGTACACAATATCCTAGATCCGACTTAGTTCCAACCTAATTAGCTCCTTATCGGTTTACTAATCGATTAAGACTCTCAAGTACTTCAAGATTAACTTATCGTCTAACCCTAAAGTTATACTAAACACATTTGAGAACACTTATCGTTGAAATCAAACATGCAAAGTAATTAGGCACAAGGTCTTTTTAGGCGGAAACATATCAATCAAGCAAGGCGTCACCACTTCTTGTTAACATGCATAGTCGTTTAAACCACTCTAGTCCTATCATGTTGACAGATATAAGATCAATACTCAAAACATATCGCGACTATGCTAAATACTAATCTTTGAGGCACACGGATTTAAAGACTAAACCAAGAACGAACTACTAGAATCAAAGTGAACATGCTTGCCGAATCCTACCCTATCAATTTACATCATATTTTCCTTACTTTTTAACATGCAATTTGTATTCTTACATCCAAATACCACTTAAAGATAAAGAAAACAAATTGAACATACAAATCATAAAACCAAACTTTAATCCAAGTCATACATAGACATACAACTTGAAACCAAGAATTCATGCTAACTTCATAGACAAAGTTTAACATAGCTACAACAAAAATTACAAAACCAAGAGAAGGGAGTGGATCACACATTAGAAACCTTGAAGACTTTGTCGTGTATGAATCCGGCGGCTTGTGGAGGAGGTGGCTACTACTCGGCAGTGGTAGTGTCGACAGCAAAAGAACCAAGGTTCGGCAGAAACTTTGGGTTTGGTGGAGGTGGTTTTGGCTAAGGTTTTTGTGTAGGACTCTTAGGAAATTTAGGTAGAGCTTTGGCTAGATTTTTGCTTTGGAATGTGACACTTTTCTTCATGGTGCCGGCCTCTATTTATAGGAGAAAGGCTGATGAAGTTTTGGAACTTTTCCTTGTTCAAAACAGGATAGAAATCTTCAATAAATAAGGTTTCCCAATCCGAGTTGGAATAAGTTTTTCTCTCCTTATTGAACAAAGAAACTCTAGCTTGGCCGGCTTATGATTTCTTCTTGGACACGCATAGGAAGCTTCTTGGAATGATTTAGCACGCTCGCAGTCGCTTGGAGACATTACCGGAAATTCCTCTCTGCTCGCAAGTACAGACTTTGCTAGTATCGGGTACTGGCGAGGCTTCTTGGTGGCGAGTCTGGTGCTGGCAAGTATAGGCTTCTGGCGGGTAGCGCGAATATGCATGCTGGCATGCGCGGATGGTTGGCGAGCAGATCTTCTAGCAAGTGAAGATGTTGGCGAACGAGGCTGATGGCGAATATAAGCTTCTGGCGAGCGAGTTAAGCTGGCGGGTGATCTTCTAGCGAGCAAGAGCTGGCGAATGGACATTCTCTCGGAATATTTTTGACCTTGTTTCTTCAATCGAGCATAACTTTTTGCTCAGTACTCCGATTGATCTGAATTTTTGACACAAGACTCATTAGCAAGCCAATAACATGCAAACCAAATATCAGCAAATTTGGAAAAGGATAAGTCACAAATCTATTCATCTCAAAATCACGAAAAGACATATTTTTCACTATTTTTCCAGAATTCTTAAACTTAGTCATTTTTCGGATTCTAAAGCGTAAATTTCCAAAACTCTACCAAAATGACACTAAACTATATTATGACTCTATCTTAGACAAATAAGGGTTAAACACAGCATAAACGAGGGCGTAAACACATTAATATCGTCGCACATTGTGCTCCTATCACGCACCGGGTTCTGGAATCAGGGAGGTGTGGTAACCAGAAGTCCCTAAAGCTCACATACTCAGGATCCGGCTGTCCATACCAGCATTTGGATAGTTTCCGGTCCCAAACGTGAGCCAAGGGCTATTCCGATGCAGTATGCTGTAACATTTTCCAGGAAACCCTATCTGGAGAGGCGCTGAGCTGGTTCGATGAGCATCCGGCAAACTCCATCGAGGCGTTCGAACAACTGGCCGACCGGTTCATAGTATGCTTCATCCTCCGGGTCGAAGGAGCCCGGACATCAACCATCCTCTTCAACTGCATGCAAGCACCTGGCGAGGAGCTAAGGACGTTTGTCAACCGCTGGCAAACGGCGACGGCCGGGGTTCGGAACCTCGACAAGGGTATCGCCGAGATGGCGTTCAAACAAGGGCTCCGGCTAGGAAAATTTTCCTACGCCGTACGGGTGGAACTCCCACAGGGGTATGACGAGCTAATGGCGATGGCCATCAGGTATGCTCAGGCCGATCATGAGACGTATGGGCAGCACCTGCTGAAAAGAAAGCGGGACGAGCAACGGGAGGAGCACCCCCCTCCCGGCCGAGAAAACAAGGCCGGCCAGCGGAGCGAGAATCGGGGTGCCCGACCAGGCAGACCCAGCAAGAATTGGGGGAGTCAACAGCAGCATACGCCCTATCATGACAAACCCCAGGGTGAGTACAAGCCGGCGCAGTACCGCCAAGAACGCCCCTGGTAATCATGCCAGCAGAACGTCAAGAGGTCTTCACCACTCTAACCTCTTCATACGAGGACATCTTGCACGAGAATGGGAACATCATTCCCCCACCGCCGAGGAGCAAGTACCCGAACGGGAAACGTACCCAGGCGCGAACGGGCAAGTACTGCTCATATCACGATGAAGCTACCCACCGGACGAACAGTTGCTTCGCCCTCAAGACAGCGGTGGAGGGTTTGATTAACAACGGTCAGCTCCAGCGGTACATAGGGGAAAGGAGAGCAGATCCCGACCGGGAGCAGGGCCAGGGCTGGTAAGCACGCCCGAACCTACATGCAGTTAGTTTGGCATATCAACGGTTCAACCAACGTAACATCATATGTATGCCAACTATTTTGAGAGAATTCCACCGGTTCCACCGGTGCAAAAATATGTATATCCAAAGAGTAATACAAACAAGAACCATTCCAGCGGATTTAGAAAGAAAAAAAGAGAGCAAACAAAAATCTTCAAGGAGCTGCGCCTCCCCCCTCAGCGGGCATCCCACCAGTTTCTCCAGATGGAGCCACCGCATCCTCTCCAACAAGTGCAGATGGTTGAGGCTCGCCTTCCCCTTCCAGTTGCTCCTCTTCTACCGACTGCTCATGGGTATCTTCACCGGCCCCCGCCTTCAGCATTCGAGAGGTATCCATGTACCCCTTCTCTTCCCACTCCGCATAGGCGTCGGCAATACCCGACTCGCTAGCCTTTTCCAGGAGCTTAAGCAACTGATCACTGTTGTGATATTTGAGGACAACCCGCTGGTAAAGCTCTGGGTCCACTTCTCCGGCCGCAGCGGCACCAGCGGCACGCACAGCGGCAGCTCCCACCTGGAGCTCATCCACTCTCTCCTCCAGTTCGGCCCTCTCCTCCTCGAGGCTTCGGACCTCCTCTTCTAGCCCGGCCACCTGTTTCTTGGCCCTCTCCTCCAGTCTGACCTTCTCCTGCTCGAGCCTGGACTTCTCAACTTCCAGGCGCTCACGGGCTTCTGTCAGAGCGGCCACCTGCCTCTTCAGCTCCGGCAGCTCCTCACTCGGGTCCGGCTGGTACAGATTGTACAATAGCTACAGAACAACGGGGAGCCAATTAAGCAAACAAGAAAAATAACAAGTTATAAGCAGTGCCATGGCACCAAGCAGTTCTTACCCGGAGAACCGACTCCTTGCTCTTCTGGCGGTTCTCCCCCGCCAGGGCTCCAGGCCCATCCAGACCAAGGCCGGCCACATCCGCCGCCAGCTTCCGGACGAAGGGGCTCTCCAGACCTCCCCTCTGTTCCTCCGCATGAGCGGGGCTACTCTGCTGACCGGCAGAGTTTGAGGCAGCAGCGGCCTTGTCCCCAGCGGAACTCGTCGCACCGCTGACCACCTTGAGCCGTTTCGCCAAGTTTTCACCTGACGACCGGCCGGTCAACGTCACCAGCGCGGAGGGAGGGATTGCCATGACCCTCCGCAGCTTCTCACCCTGGCTGTCCGGTGAAGAAGATTGTGCACCTGACCGGGTAACCCTGGTGACGAGCGGGACCGTTCCCGGCCGGTGCGGGATCCTGTTCGTCCCTCCAGGAACCTTTGGGCGGTGGTCTTGTCCTTTTCGGGTCCCGCCTTGGGTGCAACGGGGTGACTCTTCACACGCCTCAGGATATAGGCGTCGTCCTCAACATCCAAGGCCCTCACCTCGGCATGAACGGTCAGCCGACCGGATTCCTCATCCACCGAGGTCCGTGAAACGGCCTCCCCTTTCTCCTTCAGCCTCGAGACAAGGTCCGCACCGTCCATGGAGACGACCGTCCGGGAAGATGCACCTGCAGAACAAACAAAGGGTTAGTATCAACTCGGTCAGCAGAAATGCCACCGCTAAAACTCTGCTACGCACCGGGATCCCGCCCGAGACAGCAGTACTCCAACACTTCTCGCCGTATGAAGTTGTAGGAGCTTCGCTCAAGATCGTCCCAGCATCTGAGTATAGTCATAATCCTTTCCCGCTCCAACTCGGACAGTCCGAACGATTTATCGCCAAGGGGCTGGAAGGCACCAGGAACCCGGTACATTTTACTCTGTTTTTGCAACTTCCCACCCGCTAGCACCACCTTTTTCCTCCAGCTATTGTCCACCCAGGAAGGCAGATGGGATAGGCTGGAAGTGTCGGGCGCAAAAGAACAGACAACCCCAGGACCCTCTCTTCTTCGAGTAGGACACTCGGTACAGTGCCCGGAACTCGTTCACCGTTGGCATGCTCATCCCGGACAACTCGTATAGGCAGCCGAGGCTCAGCAACTGCCTCCACTGGTTCTCGGGAAGCTACGCGGGAGACACTTGCAGAGCTCTAAGCGTATACTGCACGAAGTCCGGCAGCGGGAGGGAGAACCCGTGGTGAAATTGGTCTCCGTGAACAGCAACCCAACCCGCCTCCGGGTTACAGGCCGACTCTCCGGGATTCAGCGGCCGTAACGCCACCTTATCAGGGATACTCCACGTCTCCCGGAAGGCGGTAATCTCTTCGGGGTTCATAGTAACCTCCGGTTCATTGCACACCACGGGCCATTTCCCACTCCCGATGGTATAGCTCACGGGTGGAGTGCCAGGAAAGCGCACCCCGTGCGGGATGCCCTCAGATCCCGAAGACCCGGAGGACGAGACCCCGCCCCGTGAGCGGTTAGCGGCTTCGGACTCCGGGGATTCCGAACCGAGCCAATCCTCCAATCTCTCATCATCGTCCACCACGGGACGCCTGTCAGTCGATTCAGAAGCCCCATCAGAACTTGCAGAAGCCATTTAACCTAAGGGGAAGAAAACAAAACACCACCGCTGGTCAGCAATAAGCCAGAACAGCGCCCTCTGCGGCTGCTCCCCAAATTTGCCGCAGACGCCCCGCTCACAGTCGGCGACAGAGCACCCCCCCCCCCCCGTAGCAAAACACCAACCAAAGAGAAAACGCGAAGCAAAGAAAGCAAGACTTACCAATTACTATGCACAACCGAGGAAAGTCCGTCCTACGAAAGCACCGAGCAATGGTAGGAAAGGACCCAGAACGCTTGGGGCACGGATATCGCGAGGCACCTCCACAGAGCTTTCGCCGGATTTCTCTCCAACCTTCTCTTCTTCTCTCTGGGCCAAAGAGCAAAACAGAAGTAATGAAGACAAAAGCCGCCTTTTTATAGACGGATCTGATGCCCTAGGTACTCCTGCAATCCCCCCAAAACACGTAATCAGGGCAACTCAAACGCCTGCGAATCCAGACCCTCCATCTCAGATCGCTCCCTACTGACACGTGTCCCAGCATCGGTAAATCTTCCCACGCCATCATAACCGATTAGACTGATGGGCTTCCTCCTTAAATGCATGTCAGCCACTTGTCCCGCCTATAAGCGGCAAGCCCCCCCCCCCCCCCCCCCCTCCACTTTCCCAGGCTCCAAGGCTCATCACCGGTTAGGTATCATTCAACCGGCTCCATGGCATCTCACCGGTTATGATAATTCAACCGGCTCCATGGCATCTCACCGGTTAGGTATCATTCAAGCAGGCTCCAAGGCTCATCACCGATTAGGTATCATTCAACCGGCTCCATGACATCTCACCGGTTTTGATCATTCAACCGGCTCTATGGCATGACACCGGTTATGAGAACATTCAACCGGCATGGGCTTTATACACCCGGGAGAGTGTACATCTAACATATGTACTCTTTTCCAGCAGGATAAAAACCCTGCATCGCACTGAACTGCGATCAATATGGGGATCCAAGGCGAGACTTGTCATCTCAACGCCTCCCCACCGGGCAGATTGTTTCTCTAACACAGAACTCTCCTCGCAGGCACGTTGCCCCACGCTTATTCCAACAAGCTGGGCCGAGCCACCGGGCTACTCCCGGCCTGCCCCACTGTTGGCAGCAATTTCGCCTTGGGAACTTGGGGGACTCGTTCCGACGTGGCAGTCCACCGGTCGAGTCCTCACGGCCCACATCATTTCATGCACTCGTCCGGGTTTCACCCCGCACCATATCTATTGCATGACAGATTTCAACGCCACATCATTCCATGCACTCATCCGGGTTTCACTCCGCACCATATCTATTGCATGGCGGATTTCAACACCACATCATTCCATGCACTCGTCCGGGTTTCACCCCATTCCATATCTATTGCATGGTGGATCTCAAACGCTACATTGTTCTCCCATGCACTTGTCCGGGTTTCACCCCGTTCCATACTCATGGCAAGACAACACTTGAGCACAATATCATCAGTATTGCAGGCATACTCATAACTGTACTAACTTAAGCATCGGAGAGGAGAACACCGGCCCGCCCGGTATTCCCCTTAGTGAGCAGGTTAAGCAGGAGGAGATCACATCTAGATTCTACCAGGCCTACGGGTTTGTGCAGAAACAATTCTAAAGTTGTTGCAGAATTGTTGAGAACTAATTAACATATTTTCCAGGTTTGGAGTACCATGTGTGCTTATAAGCGATGGAGGTTCTCACTTTTGCAACAAAATTATACAGGCTTTACTTAAGAAGTATGGAGTCACCCACAAGGTTTCCACCCCATATCACCCTCAGACAAGTGGAATGGCAGAAGTTTCCAATAGAGAGATTAAGAAGATATTGGAGAAAACTGTTGGCCCAACAAGGAAGGATTGGAGAGATAGATTTGATGATGCTTTGTGGGCATATAGGACAGCCTACAAGAGGCCTATAGGGATGTCTCCCTTTAGGCTTACCTATGGCAAAGTATGCCATCTCCTGGTCGAACTTGAGCACAAGGCGTGGTGGGCGGTAAAAGAGTTCAACATGAACTTAGACACGGCAGGTTTGCACAGGATATTGCAATTTAGTGAGCTTGAGGAAATAAGGAATGATGCATATGATGCCGCTTGGATTTACAAGGAGAAGACAAGAGTGTACCATGATAAGCAATTGAGGAGAAAAACGTTTCAAATTGGTCAAAAACTCTTGTTATTTCATTCTCGTCTTAGATTATTTCCTGAAAAATTGAGATCACGTTGGGTTGGTCCTTATGTTGTTACTAATGTGTTTGTTCATGGTGCAATTGAAATTGAAAGTATTGAAACAGGTAAAACATTTAAGGTGAATGGGCATAGACTCAAACCTTACTACGAACTTTTTGAGGAGTACACCATTGAATAAATCGATCTAAAGGACGCACTAAGATCCTAGTGTGCATGGAGAAGAGTCTAGGCTAAAGGAATATAAACAATTAAGCGCTACATGGGAGGCAACCCATTTAAACCAAAATTGTGAAGGAGCCGTCTACGAGAGTTTGCATTTTCTAATCCCTAAACTCTTTTTGGTTGAATTGTATAAATGGAACGTGTGAAATTATCTTTTGTATAGAAATTACAACATTATTTTTATCTACATTGAGGACAATGTAATTTTCTAAGTGTGGGGTAGTAATACATGTTTCCATGTTTTTGTTTCATTTATTTTTGTTTGTTTAGAGTAAGAAAAAGAAAAATACAGAAAAATTAAAAATTTTCGTTTGTTTTTAGTTTAAATCGAGTCTTAGATGCCCCTAAAAAGTCTATGATGATTATATCTTTGAATGCATAGATGATTATTTTGCATAATCATAAAAATTAATTATGAGTTTCATACATATTGTGATTGGTATGAACATGTGAGATTATGATTGATATACAATAAAGCATGCATGTTGGAGTTAAATGGTTTTCATAATATCCTATGTGAGCTTTTGTGCCAATTACTTTCTTCTTGTGCGTTAATTGTAATAAAAATGGCAGAAATTTATACTAAACTTCATCATTCTTTGATTATTCAATGACTATGTGCCATAGCTTTTAATGAACTCTAGAATGCTAGAACTTGCTCTTGATGATTTTTGAGACTATTATTCATGACTGTGCCTTGATTTTGAAAGTGATTGAGAAGATCTTACTAGGATTACCATCAAAGGCAAATAAAGCATGTGCCAAATTTATGCCCGTCGTGCGACTTCTTAGTTTTAACCCCTTTTGAGCTTAAATTGAACTTTTCTTTCATTACCTATACACATCCCATATGCTTAGAATAGCTATATCTTTACATTTGTTCTCAAGACTTGATAAAGCTTGATTTTGTTGCGGATATGTGATTTGGAGTAATGTTGTGAAACAAGTGTGGGGTGAACTTAGCAATGTTGATAAAAACTTTGATTGATGCTGTGCCTAAAGAAAAGAAAAAATAATTCGGACAGAAAAATAAAAAGAGAAAAAAGAGGAAGGCACGGTTACAAGTTGATAGTTGCTAAGTTGTTGGGAAATTGGAGTTTGTTTGTAAATTGAAGGTCTATTATTGTATATTTGACCTTTGTTCGATTTCATTATGTTGTGGGAAGAAAAGAATGAAGAATGAGCCCAACAAGTTGAAACTTGGCCCTTGGAGTGAAGTCATAAGGAGAATTGAGCTTTGCTAAGTCTTGGTGACATTTTATCACCACGATTCTAAATGAGAACACCTTATGCCGAACCCCATTATGATTCCCTTTAAAGATTTTTCTCATGATTCTTAAAATAGGTGAACTTTGTATGTGGAGATTATCTCAAGAGTTGAGCTTATAGTTTTAGTTCATTTGTGCATTTAGTTGTTAAATGAAGTTTATCTTGATAATTTTATTCACAAAGTGCCTTTATTTGATGAAATATGCAAGCTATTTGTTGCCTTACAATCTTTTCTCTTGCATATACTTTGAGTGAATATTGTCATATCATGAGTTAAAAGAAGAGAGTATGTCTAGTAAGGAGGTTTGAATTAACTTGACATGTTTACATGCTAATTTTCTCACTTCTTACTTATTCATGCCATGAAACATGTCTATGACGCTTGGGATTATTGCGCTTACACTTGAATGCTTAAACTTGAAAGCTATGTGTTTAAAAGATCCTGAGACAATCATTAACGGGCAGCAGTTTTAGTAGAGTCTTTTATTTTGTTTTGCTAAGCGACTAGCAAAAGCTAAGTGTGGGGTAGTTGATAGGAGCATAATATGCGACGTTCTTAATGTGTTTTACCCTCATTTATGCAATTGCTTAACCCTTATTATTGTTTTATAGAGTCGTTTAATCGAGTCAGGAGTCTTTGGTAGAGTTTATAAATGAAATGAGCTTAAATGTCAAATAATGCTGAATTTATGAAGAGTTTGATTCAAAATAGGATTCCTAATTTCATTAGGAATCCTAATCGGTTTAGGAGTCTACAATGGCTCGACGTTTCTTAAAACGTCGAAGGTTTGAAGAGTTTCAATGAAAGTAGGACTCCTTGTTGAACCAAGAAATCCGAATGGAATAAGGATTCTAAATCTAATGAATTTCGGCATACTTTATTATTATTTTCCTAATATATATTTCTCTTATCTATTTTCAGAAATTGGATTTAAATGAGAAGCATGCCGAGCACATGTCATGAAGCTTGTGGATCAAGAATCAAAGGATGTGCCGAACATGTGCAAGGAAGAAATCTTGTTGTACAAGACTAAGCATGCACATGGCTAAGGAAGCCGAATCCATTATGAAGATATATTGCCGAATTACAAGAACAATTGAAAGACGAATATGGACTGAATTTCATCCATAATTCAAAGAAGAAATTCGACAACAACTTGGAAAGATTGGAGTCTTGCCGTACAAGAAAAGATAGAGTTCGGCACAAACACTTTGTGCCGAAACCCTAATTCCCTTTGTTCCCCTATATAAAGGGTACGGCTGCCTCTAATCAAGCATCTCTTCCTCTCACAAATACATAGATGAAACTCTACCAAAGTACCTCCACCATTCCTATACAGAAATACTAAAGCCGAACCACCCTCCATCTTCAAGATCGCACCACCTTTCATTGCCGAACTCACCTCTTGCCGAAGTATCTTCAAGGTTCTTCTAAAGTGTGATTCGAACAACCCTCATAGCTTTATATATTTTATGTATATATTATGATTTGATGTTGTATGGATTTATGGATTATAACTTTCGGTTTGAATGTTTTATTATGAAGTTCCGAATTTTAATAAGGGTTTGTGTATTAGTTTCGAATTTTTATTCAGGGTTTATGTATGAATTATGAAATCTATTCAGGGTTTCTTTGTGATTTTGTAGATACTTATACATGTTGATTTCGTAATTTATTGAATTAGGGCAGTAGTTTTTACTTGTGTTGTTGATGTTATTTGATTAATTTTCATGTGTTCGAGCACCACAAATTGTGTATTTAAGGACTGACTTTGTGGCAGCCCCTTAGGTACCGATTTCATCCACCAGAATAATTTGAATTGCATCATACGCTGAGTTGTTGTGATTTAGATTGTTTAATTAGGTTTGTATAACCATGAAAGTTTACGTGTTAAAGCAAGGTGAGGTGACGCCATACTTGTTGCATGTCTCTAATTCGACTTATTGTGCTTATGTGTTCTTCATGTTTAATTTCTACGCTAAGTGTCTTTAAACTGATTAGCACTATGTTTAGGATTATACGCTGAGTTAATTCTAAATAATTAAGAAGTCTTAATGATTAGATGAACCGCTGAGGGCTTTAATTAGAATTGGAATTAAATTTGTCTAAGTGCTTTGTGAAATATTGCTGCCGTAATAATATAACTTTCGATTGTTACATGTGTAAGTGATTTCGTGTTATGTGTTTATGTGGAGAAGATGATCATGTGTAAATAATAGTTTATGTTTTAATTTCGTAAAAATAAGTAGTTGTTAGATACATTATTCAAACCCCATATGATTATGTGATACTTTGTGTGATTAAATGCCCTTGATCTCCCCAGATAGAATGATCCCTACTTGTCAATACTACAATCGACACAAGAAGGGTAATATATGTATGAAGTTGTTTTGCAGGTACAAATGTGCGTGTATAATAATTCCATCAAAACTCACAATTTTTAAAGTATGCACAACTATCATCTTTGTATGCAAAGAGGAGAAAAACATCATTGACAATTTAGGGGCATCCTAAGACTCAAAAATTAAAACACTTTATTTTTGTGGAACAATTTTCTGAAAATTTTCTTTTCTAACTAAGCACACAAAAATATAAACGAAACATGTAAACCTAAACGGCGCCAAAAATTAGCGGCTCACACGAATAATAACCCTACAAAAGATCGTTAGTAGTATAAAGCAAGTAGGGATCGTTCTAGCCGGGAATTAAGGGTACCTGAAATATTTAAAGCATTAATACACATATAACAAACGAAATTATATACACATATATACTTCATGTCACAAATATATACATATATACATATATACAGATTTAAGGGGGGTTTTGAAAGAGTTTTTACTTCTAAAAATTACGGAAATTAAACATATGCTAATATATACAAGTGATCGACTTCTCTACACAATACTTAGCACAAAAACACTTAAGGACATGTAACAATCGCATGTAAGAAAGCAAGGCAGCAAGTTCGACACCTCCTAGACTCTACTCAATTCCAATTTTGAATTAGAGCCTCAACGGTCATCTAATCATTACTAGATTTCATAAGTATGTAGAATTCACTCAACGTTCAATCCTAAAATTATACTAGTCATATTTGAGAACACGCAACGTAGAAAACAAGCATGAAAAGTCATTATGCACGAAAGTCTTAAATCGGAGACATGATTCTAAGTATGGCTTCAACATCTTATTAACATGCAAGTTTTTATGAATTATGGTAACCACTTAATAAACAACCTAGAATAAAGTTTACTCAACGCTTAACTCGGTCCTAGATTTGTTTATGGTGAATGAAATCGCAACCTACACAAGAGTCATGGCCGTGGCTTCATGTAAACCTTGATTTTTATGCACGAATTCATGAAAACTAATCGAATAAAATCAAGTACAATGAAGAACATGCTACTGCCCTAAATTAATCACATGAAATTGATACATGAAAAGTTTGTAAATTCAATACATAGAAAACAATATCCATCCGAAATCTATGTTTAAAAATACAAAACCAAAGTCTAAAACCATAAAACATTAAAAACACAAAGTCATGCAAAACTATAGAAAAACACATAGCTATGAGAAAGGTGGAGGTACAGATTTATAAAGGGAAAGGAGATTCGGCTATGCTATTCTCTACATAGGATTATAGTGAGAACTTTGGTAGAGGTTTTGGCTTGTGTATGTGTATGAGAGGTGATGATTTTTACAAGAGGGGTGCCAGCCTATATATAGGAGACTAAGAGAGGATTCGGCTTCTCTATATGGGCAAGGAAATCTTGCTTTCCCAATCCGCAAAGGTTTAGGTTTTCCTTTCTCTCCTTGGACTAGGTTTTCTTCTTTTCCTTCTTTGACTTGGAAATTCTTGCAGCTGTGACTCTTCTTGGACTTTGGATGCTTCATTGCAGGCCTTGGAACACGTGTTGAACACAGAAACTTGACAGAAATGCATCTCGACAGATTTCAGGTTTCTCGGCAGACTTGACCTTCCTGTGTTGCAACTGGCATAACTCTCTCCAGAAAATAGCTATTGATACGATTCAACATGTTCTGGAAACTAGACTCCCAGAGATTTCTTTTCATATATGGATTGCCTCTTGGTTCATCGTGAGTCGGTCTGGACAAATTGTGGAATTTGGACGATGTGCCCAGGAAATTACTGGAACTTACTGGATCCGATTTTGTCTTGCAATTCTTGGCAACTTCGTTTGCTCCGATTTCTCTAACTTCTTCTATTGCTCAATCCTTAACATGTCTACTACTCATAAGAGAAGAAAAATCCATCAAAAGCATCATGGAAGCTTTACAGAATCAGCGAAACATTTATAGACTCCTATCTTGAGCACTTTGTCAAATTTCTGCAAATTCACTATGCTTTAGCACATTTTCATTATAACTCTACCAAAAACTCATGATTCTACATTATGACTAAATTTTATATAAATAAGGGTTAAAACAAAGTATAAACGAGGGTAAAACATATTAAGAACGTCGCATTTTATGCTCCTATCATTAACTCAAAAGGCAAACATGTACAGAACATATAATGCACATAAGCATCCACTTGAACTTTTTAATAACTTGAAAGAAATAAAATTGAAAATAGAAACTGAATTTTGAAATTTAAATATAGAACACTGTAAAATAGTATAAATGGAATTCCTCAATTTTATTTGATAACATAATCAAGTCTACACGACCAAAAAACATAAATACAAGAAAAAAACAGAATATTGAAAAATCTGTAACTAAAATTTGAATGCTCCCACTAAACTCCAGAATCTAGCTTCTCAAGAACACTTAGTCTAGCACAATGCTTCTTAAAAATCTCAACTGGTAATGGTTTGGTAAAATAGTCTGCTAACTGTTCTTCTGTAGCAATATTTAAAATCTTGACTTCACCATCCTTGACTCTTTTCCTTACTCCATAATATTTAAGATCAATGTGATTAGAATTAGTTGATCTCTTGTTGTTCTTACAGAAAAATACTGCAGCCTCATTATCACAGTACACACTCAGCTTATTTGGAATCACATGGCTTAAAATTTTGGTCTCTATCAGAAAATTTCTGATCCATAGACCTTCACATACACCTTCATAAACAGCTATGCCTTCTGCTTGCATAGTAGAAGTTGCAACTATAGTCTGTTTCATGGTTTTCCATGCAACATCACCTCCTACTAACATATACACATAACTACAAGTAGATTTATCTAAATTTGGATAATTTCCAGCAAAGTCAAAATCTATAAACAAGCAAATAGTTTCTAGTTCTCTAAAGATATTTATGAACCTTCTTACCTGCATTCCAATGTTGAATTGATGGATTACTTTGGAATCTAGAAAGCATGCCAACTGCAAATGATAAGTCTGGTCTAGTGCATACCTGAGCATACATCAAACTACCAACTAACCTAAGATATGGCTTTGAATCCATATCAACTTTCTGTTATGCAGACATAGGTAATTTGTTTTTATGCAATTTATCTCCCTTAGACATAGGGACTTCACCAGAACTGCAAGTTTCCATTCCAAAACGTTTCAGAATTTTTGTAATGTAACTTTCTTGTGTGACAAACCTAATAAGCCACGTTTCCTTTCCCTTTTTATCTCAATGCCTAAGACAAAAGATGCTTCCCCCAAATCTTTCATGTCAAATTTCTTTGACAGAAAGATTTTAGTGTCTTTAAGTACTTTTACATTACTGCTTGCCAAGAGAATATCATCTACGTACATATAAAATGAGAAAATAAAACTATTTCCTATAGTCTTGAGATAAATGCATTCATCAACAATATTTTCTGTAAAACTAAAAGTTGATATCACTGAATCAAATTTCCTATACCACTGCCTAGATGGTTGTTTTAATCTATAAATTGATTTATTAAGTTTACAGACCATTTTCTCTTTCCCTGGAACAACAAAACCTTCATGTTGTTTCATAAAAATTGTTTCTTCAAGCTCACCATTTAGGAAAGCAGTTTTGACATCCATTTGATGTAGCTCCATATCAAAATAAGCCACTAATGCCATAATTATTCTGAAAGAGTCTTTTGTAGACACTGGAGAAAATGTTTCAGTAAAATCAATTCCTTCTTGTTGAGTGAAACCCTTAGCCACTAAACTAGCTTTAAACCTCTCTATATTTCCCTTAGCAACTCTTTTAGTTTTATAAACCCATTTACAACCTATTGCTTTTTTATTTTCATTTGCCTTAAACAAATCTCACACTTCATTATTCTTCATAGACTCAATTTTTGCATCCATGGCTTCTTGCTATTTAGTTGAGTCTTCACTTTTAATAGCTGCATTAAAAGTGACTGAATCAGTGTCATCATATAATCCATTATCAATTTCTTGAGAAAACACTAGATATTCACTTTACCTCTAAAAGTGGGAATTCTCTCCCTCTGAGATCTTCTACGTTTAGGACTTGGCTCAAGCTCTTCTTGAGGCTCTAATGGTATTATATTTTCTTGAGGTTCTGTATTCTCTACAAGTTGATCAATTTTCATATTTTCTGAAAAATTTTCATTTATTGGCTTAGTGACTAATTCTTCCCCCAAAACTCGAGTTTCATATAAATTTTGATTTTCTTTATTCATATCTAAAAATAATGGTGAATAAATATCATTTTGTAATTTAAGGGGGGTGTATTGTATATGAAATTAGTGGATGTTTTAAGGAAATCAATGAAATTTAAAAGTCTGGGTGTATTCAATACAGACTTTTGATAATCCATAAAAATCTGGGTGTATTCAATAAGGATTTAAAAAAGTCTTTATGAAATGTATAAAGTCTAGGGGTATTCAATTAGGACTTTTAAAAATGAATAGAATTTTGAGGGTATTCAAAATATCATTCATACTTATGGAATTAGTAACTCATGGATAATCATGGACTTTGTAGTGTAAATTATTCACTCCAAACTCCAATATTTTTCCAGTCTCCAAACCAAAGATTTCGAAAAATCCACAACAAACTTTTTCTGCCTATAAAGAGGTTAATCCTCCGTCATCTCTTTATTTTTTAACATATCATCTGTCTTTCCTGTTTTTATTTCCTCTCATTTTTTTCTATAATATTTTATGCGCGCAATCAAACTCTTATATTAACATGTTCATTGTTGTTGAATTTGTTTTTCAAATATTTTTAATTTATTTCTCATTTATTTATGAAATCCTAAAACACAACTATTATCAGTTATGGAGTTTTCAATTTCATTTTTCCCAATAATCGTTAATTAATGAATAAGATTGAGCAAATGAATATAAATCAAACTACATATTTGTAGTCGGTCTATAAGGCTGTCATGATTAACATCTTATATGAGGACGGACGCTCAATTATTTCGTGATTAGAAGTTTTGCTTCCCCTTTTAGGTACTGAATCGATTATGCGTAGCAGATTGGAGCACTACCCTACATCAACTCAAATGAATTTTGTTTTTCATTTAAAATTTTTGTTTGTTAGTATTGAGAATTTGTACAAGTCGTTCATAATAAAGTTTGTAGATTTTTATAAATCAGTATGAAATCTGTGTAAAAGTTGATGGTTTTAAAGAATCAACAGAAATCTGTGGACATTTTAAATAATTTGTGGACTTTTTAAAAAGTCGGTGAATTACAAAATATCCATACTAATCAAAATACAATATACCCCCCTAAGTGAATTTTCTGAATTTTCCACAATTTCTTGAAAGTCTGTGGATAAATCTACATACTCTGCATTGTATGAAGACTCACCTAAAAATTTAACTTGATGAGTCTCAAATATTCTTGGAGTATGTTACTCGAGTAGAGTTTATACCCCTTTGATTTTTCACAGTAACCTACAAAATAAAAACTAACAGATCTTGGTTCAAGTTTTTCTAAATTAGGATTATATATCCTAGCTTCTGCATTGCAGCCCCAGACATGCATATGATGCAAGCTTGGCTGCTTCCCATGTGAGGACCTGTCCCAGAATTTCCCTCGGAAACCCGAAACAGGTCCGAAATAGAACCCATTAACCAACTAAAAATCCATTTGCTCCCAAACCGCAACCACCCACCCACTAGGAATAAGGAATAACATTCCGCATATAATAACGGAATTTCAAGATCAAAAACTGTCGGCGGCGGTCAACGACGGTCAACACTGCCACCGCCACCAATTCTCACTAAAATTTAACAGAAGCTTCGATTCGACATTTCGAACAGCTTTTCCTTTTACAACAAACCCCAATCTCAAGCCTAAGGGAGCCAATTCGGCATTATTCACCAAAAACCCTAGAAATTTCAATTTCTAATTTCTTCTTACCTGCTAGGAATTAGATCAATTCCTTTGGGGAAGTGGTTGTGCGGGTCGAGGTCTTCAATTCTCGACCAGTATCGAGCTAAACGGTGGTCAGAGGAGGGAGTTCCGGTTCGACACAGTTTAACCTTCCCGACCTTCATGCATCAAAACGGCGGCGATTCGCCTTGAACCACCACCGCAGACGTGACGAGAAAGGAGAGATGGTTCGAACGCGACCGGTGGCGTGTCGATTGGCGGTCGGATGGAGGAGAACTGAGGGCGGCGCTGTGTCGATGGCGGAGGGGGTCGCGCGCGCGGGGAGAGAAAGAAAAACATGAAAGAAATTTTTTTTATTCCCCCCCCCCCCCCAGATTCCCCAATTGCCCTTTCCATTTCCTTTTTATACTCACGACTAAAAAATGAAATTATTGCTTTTACGTAACAACTTTTACGTTCTGACTCAAAAAATATTTCCAAATTACCGACCGGTGAACTCGTATCGTCGAACTCTACGACATTGAAACCACAATAGATAATTATTGAATATCGAGAAAGATTCTGATAATTACCAAACACAAATACGTTCGTCGATAACTAGTATAAAACTCCATAATTCAATAAAAATTGGGTTCGGGATGTGACAATTATTCCCCCCTTATAAAATTTTGTCCTCGAAATTTCCACAACGTTTCAAATCATAGATCATCCTACATAAGGTTTAAGAATTTATTCATTTGATTTAAACTCATAATTAAATTCAAACCATGCATCTTTCATTCCCTCATTCATATTCTTTTCCTCTCGTTTTCCATGCAAATGTAAATATATACTCATAGACCGACGCAAAAATTTTAATCCGCGCTTGTCTATCTCTATATTCATAGAAGAAAATAAGCCAATCCCATTGGTTCAATATTTCATGGAAAAGAGAAATCAGTACACCAAACCAATAATTAGTCTCCCAGGCTAGGGTCGGAACCATCCCAGTGGCTCTATGAGCGTCCCACGCTCTAATATGTGCGACTACCCACCTCGTGGGTAGGAACCATCCAGTGGCTCTATAAAATACGACTACCCACCTCATGGGTAGGAACCGTCCATGGCTCTAGGAGCGTCTCACACTCTAATATATGCGACTACCCACGACCCGTGGCTCTATAAAATACGACGACCCCTTGGTTGGTGTACTGAATGAATCATTAAACATTTAAAATCAAACCAATTCATAACTCAAATAAAATAAACTGATGGAGAAGTGGCTACACCATAAATCAGAGACTCCCACGCTCGGGTCGGAATCTCCAAGGCTCTAAGTAGCGTCCCACGCTACGGCTAGCTAGCAATCACGACGACCCAAATAGTGGTGTAAAACCAAAGCCAAATCAACTCCGAAACCACACTTCACCCAATATAAATTAGCTACAATATTTAAGCCAAATATGCAGCGGTATAATAGTATCAGGTTGAAAATCATACAAAATACACTATCATCTAATTGTTTGATCGCAAATTTCTTATTCCAATGGCTGCATAATAATATGAGAATTTATGTAATGCTAATTGATCTGAATACCAGGTTAGATTACGTACCAAGCAAAGAGAAATTAAAAAATAGAGCAAAACGTGAATGAAGGAGTCATAGGAGCTTACCTCGAAAGTCCACGACTATCCCTCTATGGCTCCCAGCAACCACAATATGATTAGATATATGAAGGTCTGGCCGCACATTACCTCTGAAAGATCTCATAGTCTACCACTTCACATTCATTCTTTAATGGTATTATTATCAAAATTACCGAGTTGAGTATTAACAAGGACTACAAAAGTAACTAAAACCAACTATTACAAGTAAAGAGAAACCAATACAATTATATATATAGCAACATTGTTGGACTTCCATTCCAACAAAATGTATGCTGCATCACAGAATTCAGAAAAAAAAAAAAACAAATCTTCGATACTGAGTACTTAACTTCAGAAAATCACCACAATTCATTTAGCTTATCAAAGAACACCAAAAGCTCCAGATTAAGTCTACACACATTGTAGTACAACTACACAAAATTTCAAGTCAAATAAACTCCTCAATCATAATGATATTTGAGCTCAAAACTGCTGCACTGAAAATATACAAAAAACATTCCTGAACTGCACTCATAACTTCAGAAAATATCTATAAATCAGCCACCTTATCAAAGGGCATGAAAATTTCCAGATCAGTAGTTAACAAGTAGAGGATCAACATATCAAAATTTCAGGAAATTCAGACATCAATTCGATAGTTAAATGATGTTCCAAAGTGGTTGTGCAGAGGAAGGAAATTTCTGCATAATCTCATAAGTATAGTTCTTTCAATAAGCAAAGTATTTCAATAGCTAGTAGTCAAACAAAAGATTTAGAGCAACTCCAACAATAGGTGCTATAACGGGTGCTATTCTCATTTTGGCACCTCCTTTTTGCACTAAGTCTTATAACGGGTGCTATATGCACTATAATTCTTCATCTCCAACAATAAGTCTTATAACGGGTGCTATATGCACTATACATGATTAAAATATAGTATGAGTATAATGTTTAAATCTTGGTCTATTGTTCCAACGGTAAAGCCCACAACGGCTCAAAGACAAAGATGCCAATACAGGTCCTAGAGCAGCAAAATTGTCCCAGCAGCATTCTTCAAGCGCGTGTTTGCAGGCCAACCAAAAGGAGGTGCGCGTCTCTTCCCCTCTCAATTCCAGCTCGTTGGGCAACTTGTCTCCTAGCCCAGCTAAATTGTTGCGGGCCCAATTTACTGTTTGAGTCTTGGTCTTGGTTTTCCATCAGATATAAGACCCAATTTAGGTCCAAGTCCTATAAAACCAACTCCAAAACCCCTCAAAATCAGCTGTTGGAGAAGAAAAGTCCTATTTTAGGACCAAAACCCAATTATAGCACCATTGTTGGAGTTGCCCTTAGTAAAGACGGTTCATAAGAAAACAAAAGAAAATAAAAGCGACAATGCCAAACTGAAGTTAGAATTAGCTAGCTGGGTGACTCTGATCCTTGGCATTTACAGCATAGAACAAGGTAAAGTGCGATACCACAAAACACGAACCAAACTATCCAATTGGCTTTGGCCCCAAAAGCAAAAACAGAAAGGATTCTCCACCAAACGAAAATAAGGTTATGGAATTACATAATGCAATATCCAAACATAAGATATGTCTTCAGATGCTTCTACAAAGTACCCTATAATTTCTTTGAACCCCAAAACAGTGTAAAGATCAAAACTTTTTTTGATCAATGATATAACTCAAGACTGAAAAAAAAATGCGTAATTTAACAACCATTAAATCAAACCAAAAATAAGAAAAAATTCACCTTTCCAATCCAAAAACAATCCCAACTGTAAAATAATATTGCTGAAACACGAGCAGTCAAGCAAAACATTAAGACTATACTAAAACAAAACCAACATCATTAAGCCTGTACTAATGGAAAACCTACTGAAGTTCATTCAGTTGCTGCAATTCCATGTCATGCCAAGCTAGGGGCCAGCCGACAAGTAATCAAATTAGACCTATGCTTGAATCTCTATACGTAACTCAAGCAAAATCTCGACTTGGCAAACAAGCATGACAGTCATCAAGTATATAAATATAGTGTTCTTTCCCTGCCATGCTACATGCAAAATATTGGATGTACTTGGGGCTTGGTGAAAGATGATTCATCATGAAAAGCACAGATCCAAAGTCCATTAACTCAATGGAAAATACGAACTGTAAATTAAGGCTTCCAAGCACGCTACTGTTGTATGATCCAAAATTACCACTACATGCTAAGTAATCTTTGAAAACGTGCTCATGCCAAGCTCATGCTCAAGTCAAGCAGAGGCATGATCAAGAAAAACATGCCAATACTTAAACAAGTTAATGTCAAACAAAAGTAACTTTAAGCATTCAAATACCAAGCACCAATCGTACCAAGAAACCAAGCTCAAACCTTTTAATACTGACTCTCCCTTAGAACACCAAAGTGGCCACAAGTTCAAGCTACCAAAGCATACACACCAAGCCAAGGCAACAAATTAATCAAGACATATACGCATGAAGGGTCAGGCAAGACAATTCGAAGAACTGGGTAGCCAAATGCTGTTGTAAAAGCATTATGAGCTGTTGTCGTGCCGTATGATTCATATCAATAATGCTTCCCTTAACATTATGTGACAATGATCTTTCCTTTAGCCAATATACTGATGGAATTATTTCCAAGCACATTTGTACCTGCAAAACAACTTCATACATATATTACCCTTCTTGTATCGATTGTAGTATAAGACAAGTAGGGATCGTTCTATCCGGGGAAATCAAGGGCATTCAATCACATGAAGTATCACAAAATTATATTGGAGGTTTGGAAATTGTATCTAAATCCTACTGAAAATTACGAAAATAAATAAAAATAAAAAATTAAAACTATTATTTACACATGATCACATCTTCACACACATAGCTTAGCACGAAATTACTCAATAATATGCTAAATCCGAATTCAAGAAACATGGCAGCAATATTTCACAAAACACTTAGACAAATTCAATTCATATTCTAATTAGAGCCCTTAACGGTTCATCTAATCGTTAAGACTTCTCAAGTATTTAGAATCAACTCAGTGTGTAATCCTAAACGTAGTGCTAATCAGTTTAAAGAAACTCAGCGTAGAAATTAAACATGAAGAACACATAAGCACAATAAGCCAAATTGGTGACATGCAACAAGTATGGCGTCACCTCACCTTGCTTCAACACGTAAACTTTCATGGTTATAACAGCCCTATTAAATAATCTAAATCACAACAACTCAGTGTATTATGCAATCCAAATTATTCTGGTGGATGAAATCGGTACCTAAGGGGCTGCCCCACAAAGTCAGTCCTTAAGTACACGATTTGTGATGCTTGAACTCATGAAAATTAATCAAATAATGTCAAGAACACATGTAAAAATACTGCCCTATTTCAAGAACTCAAATCACACATATCATTGTTCACAAATCAAACAAAAAGAAAACCAAAATACATAACAGAATTTCAGAAACCCAATGTTAAATTTATAAAACCAAAACAACATACATCAATCCATTTAATCTTCATAGACAAAGTATTAAATTTATACAGAAAATATAATGCCATAAGAGATGTTCGAATCACACTTTTGAAGAACCTTGCAAGACTTCAACAATGCTGGATTCGGCAAAGGGGAGATGGTGCAATTTTGATGTAGGGGGATGGTACGGCTGTTCTACTTTCTCTATGGGATTTTTGTGGAGTAATTTTGGTAGAGTTTCGGCCTTGCTTGTGCGCGAGAAGAGAGATGATTTTTCTGTGTCAAAATCGTTCTTTATATAGAGGCAAAGGTAAAAGGATTCGGCAGAATCTAGGGTTTACAAAACCTAGTTTTTCTCAAACTTATCCTGCTGGCAGATTTGACATTTGTGTGAAGATTACGGAATATCTGCCTCTCCAAAATAGCTATTGAGGTGATTCCAATTGATTTGGAAACTAGACTCTCGTAGCTTTCCATCCATATATGGCTCGCCATCCGGTTCAAAGTGAGCTGTCCTGGAGAGTCCGTGGAAGTTGAATGACGTGCACAAGAATTCTGCTGAATTTAGTTAGGGTTTCTTGCGATTTTTCTTCCTCTTTTTCTGAATTATCTCTTCATTTTCTCTTGAATTTGTTGCTGAATTTATCTTAGATAATTACTGAATATCCTTGCAATATCTCTTCCATTTATCCTTGATTTAATTCAGTATCTCTTATTGTCCTAGTTGCATTACAACTCTTCTCTTGCATTCAGCAATACATTCGGCAATAGGTAATAATTTCTGCCCGATTTCTTCTTTATTTTCTCCACCGACTTTCCTAAATTAATTCCTGAAAATAAGAGAGAAGAAATATTAAAAATACAAGATAAAATGTAGGAGAATTATTAAGAGTATGATTCCTGATTCATTCAGGATTTCCTGGTTTAACAAGGAGGTCTACTTTGATTGAAACTCTTAGAACTTTCGACGTTTTCAGAAACGTCGAGACAGTGTAAACTCCTAAACCAATTAAGACTCTTATTCGCATAACGAGTCCTACTTGAAATCAAACTCTTGACTTAAGAATCCTAGTTCCACTCAAACTCTTCACAAATTCAGCGTTTTTAGACCTTTTAACTCATTTCACAAACCGACTCTACGAAAGACTCCTGACTCGACTAAACGACTCTATAATATAAAAATAAGGGTTAAGCATTGCATAAATGGGGGTAAAAACGTATTAAGAACGTCGCATATAATGCTCCTATCAAGTACCCCACACTTATCTTTTGCTAGTCCCTTAGCAAAATAAAACAAAAGACTCTACTACTACTTCTCCTAAATGATTGTCTCAGGATCTTTTAAACACAAAGCTTTCAAGTTAGGCATCCAAATGTAAGCACAATAATCCCAAGTGTCATAGACATATTTCATGGCATGAATAAGTAAGAAGTGAGAAAATAAGAATGTCAACATGTCAACATGTCAAGTTAATTCAATCCTCCTCACTAGGCATACTCTCTTCTTTTCACTCATGATATGGCAATATTTACTTAAAGTATATGCAAGAGAACAGATTGTAAGGCAACAAATAGCTTGCATATTTCATCAAATAAAAGCACTTTGTGAATAATATTGTCAAGATAAACTTCATATAACAACTATATGCACCAATGAACCAAAACCATAAGCTTGACTCTTGAGATGATCTCCACATATCAAAGTTTACCTATTTTAAGAATCA
Organism: Potentilla sterilis; assembly: GCA_963682095.1. Lineage (NCBI taxonomy): Eukaryota > Viridiplantae > Streptophyta > Magnoliopsida > Rosales > Rosaceae > Potentilla > Potentilla sterilis. The sequence goes on along the minus strand of OY821755.1, from coordinate 28,334,048 downwards.
TGAAAAAGATCTTTAAGAGAAGAAATATGGGGTTCGGCATAAGGGTTTTCTCATTTAGGATAGTGGTGAAAAAAACGTCACAAAAACTTAGCAAAACTCAATTCTCCTTATGACTTCACTCCAAGGGCCAAATTTCAACTTGTTTTGCCCATTCTTCATTTTTTTCTTTCCCAAAACATAATGAAATCGAACAAAGGTCAAATATAACAATGATAGACCTTCAATTTACACACAAACTCTAATTTCACAAGAACTTAGCAATTTTTCAATTCAAGCCGTGCCTTCTTTTCAATTCGGATCAATTTTTCTTTTCTTTATTTTCTGTCCGAAACATAATTTTTTTCTTTCTTTTCTCTTTTTAGGCACGGCATAGATACAATCATTTAATTTCCAATTAAGTTCACCCCACACTTACTTCACAACATCACTACAAATCACATATCCGCATCAAAATCAAGCTTTACCAAGTCTTGAGAACAAGGGTAAAGAATCACTATTCTAAGCTCAAGGAATGTGTATCATGGTGATTAAAGAAAGGCTCAATATAACCTCAAAGGGATTAAAACTAAGGAGTCCCACGACGGGCACAAATTAGGCATAAGTTTTATTTGGCTTAGGTGGTAATCCTACTAAGATATTTTCAATCACTTTCGAAATCAAGGCATTTTCATCAATAAAAGTTTCAAAAATCATCAAGAGCAAGTTCTAGCATTCTAGAGTTCATTAAAAGCTATGACACATAGTCATTGAATTTTCAAAAATTAATGATGTTTTGATAAATTCTACTATTTTTATTATATTTATCGCACAAGAAGAAAGTATTTTGGCACAAAAGCTCACTTAGGATATTATAGAAACAAATTAACTCAAACATGCATGCTTTATCATATATCAATCAAAATCTTACAGGCTCATACCAATCACAATATCCATGAAACTCACAATTTTATTTTTATGATCATGCAAAACCATCATCTATGCATTCAAAAATATAATCATCATAGACTTTAAGGGCGACCTAAGACTCAAACAAATTAAAAAGACACGAAAAGTTTTGAATTTTTCTGATGTTTTATTTTCTTTTCTTTTATGACTCGACACAACTAAAAACAAATAGACATGGAAACATGTATCCCCACCCCACACTTAGAAAATTATATTGTCCTCAATGTAAACCCAAAAATAAGTTTGTAATTTCTAAGCATATGATAAATCACACATTTCCATAAATACAATTCAACCAAAAAGAGTTTAGGGATTTAGAAAATTCAAACTCTCGTTGATGGCTCCTTCACAATTTTGGTTGAAATGAGTTGCCTCCCATGCAGTGCTTAATTGTTTATAGTCCTTTAGCCTAGACTCTTCTCTATTCATTCGTTCATAATTGGCGCCTCTTGGAGGTGTACATTCACCAAAAGTCGCTCTTCCAATTGCTCATATGAGGCTTTAATCGATTTCCATCTAAACTTGTTACCGGTCACTTCACTCATAATCCGCATAGCGTCATCAGAGAGAACAATAGTGAGAGTAGAAGTGGGAACCCAACAGGCACATTTGAGGACACAAGGTCCTTGATAAACTGAGTTCCTTCAGCTATAAGATCTTCTATAGAATTCAAAGAAGGAGTTAGTATAGAGTTAGCAAATTAGCAAAAGTCAGTAAAAGTTAGTTTACCAGTATTTAACAATTTATTAAGTAGAATTTAATTGCAAATCATGAACACAACTCCCAACTTATTGAGAGTTCCAATAAATTGTTAACAATGTAATTCTTCACCTCTTCCTTATGATCCGCAACTGTCAATCAAACTCTACAAGTATGTTAGATAAATAAAGAAAAAGGCTCAACGAAAATTGAGGGTAGTTACAACATGTTACAGGAGACATACATACAAGAAAAGAATAAAAGTTAGAAAGTTAGATTTAGAGTTAGTAAGTATGAGTTAGTAATATTTGTAACATATAGTTAACGAAAATTTCTACAAGTATAAAGCACACGTATGGGAGTTTATATCACAAACAAATTACAAGTATAAGTCACACAAAATTTACAAGTATAAAACAACAATTCGGCTCAAAGTATACAAAGTATTCGAATCAAATTTCACAAAATTTCCGAAAGTATTATAGCATATCAAATATGTTGAATTCTTAGAGTCAAATTGCTTTTATTCACACAACTTTAAAATTTAAGGTACGTGGAGCAGAGGAGATTACGGTGCAATGGGCTGAAACAACCCAAGGTAGTATCATACTTTCATCCGATATATCTTAAAAATTAAAGCTTTCAACGTTTTAATTCAAGCCTTGAGACTCACTCTTGCCGAATTTATTCTAAGTTTCAAAGCTCGGTGGACAGGCGGCTTAGGTGTTATCGTCTAGACACATAGTTGTTCCGTGGTTTCAGAAGGCTAGAACGAAAGTTCTAAGATGGAGCAAAGCAAGACTCGTTGTTGGTAACCACGGAGAGTAAAACTCTCTATCGACTCCCTCACCGAGAAGGAACATCAGTCTGTGGGCCTTGAGGTCTAGTTAAACAAACCTTGACATCCATAATAGAGACAACCGAACTAATAGGCGAACCTTTATGCCCCTTACTCAGTTAAGAACAACCTCGTGTTGACAGTACCACAAGTGTCAATAAAAGCCGCCCTCAACCTCATGAGACCTCAAGAGATAACATGAAGGGTTAAGGCAATTATTCACACAAGTGACCTTACCTATTCCTCTTCCCCTTGAAACTCAAAACAAATCAAACAAAAATAAATTTCTAAACTTCTTAGCAATTTAAACTAAGTGTTACAAACATATATCACATTATAAAATAAATAAATTTAGGCAACAATATAAACAAAATCGAAAACCCTAATTACTATTACAATTCCGAAAACATAAAATTATACAAAACCAAAAACTAAAAATAATTATACAATCCGAAATTTAAACAAATATACAATTGTTACAAAGTAACACATCATGAAATTAAATAATTTTAATTTCCCCGGCAATGGCGCCAAAAATTGATGGAATTATTTCCAAGCACATTTGTACTTGCAAAACAACTTCATACATATATTACCCTTCTTGTATCGATTGTAGTATAAGACAAGTAGGGATCGTTCTATCCGGGAAAATCAAGGGCATTCAATCACATGAAGTATCACATAATTATATTGGGGGTTTGGAAATTGTATCTAAATCCTACTGAAAATTACGAAAATAAATAAAAATAAAAACTTAAAACTATTATTTACACATGATCACATCTTCACACACATAGCTTAGCACGAAATTACTCAATAATATGCTAAATCCGAATTCAAGAAACATGGCAGCAATATTTCACAAAGCACTTAGACAAATTCAATTTCAATTCTAATTAGAGCCCTCAGTGGTTCATCTAATCGTTAAGACTTCTCAAGTATTTAGAATCAACTCAGCGTGTAATCCTAAACATAGTGCTAATCAGTTTAAAGACACTCAGCGTAGGAATTAAACATGAAGAACACATAAGCACAATAAGCCAAATTGGAGACATGCAACAAGTATGGGGTCACCTCACCTTGCTTCAACACGTAAACTTTCATGGTTATAACAGCCCTATTAAATAATCTAAATCACAACAACTCAGCGTGGATGAAATCGGTACCTAAGGGGCTGCCACAAAGTCAGTCCTTAAGTACACGATTTGTGATGCTTGAACTCATGAAAATTAATCAAATAATGTCAAGAACACATGTAAAACTACTGTCCTATTTCAAGACAACATACATCAATCCATTTAATCTTCATAGACAAAGTATTAAATTTATACAGAAAATATAAAGCCATAACAGATGTTGAAATCTTACTTTTGAAGAACCTTGCAAGACTTCAACAATGGTGGATTCGACAAAGGGGAGATGGTGCGATTTTGATGTAGGGGGATGGTACGGCTGTTCTACTTTCTGTATGGGATTTTTGTGGAGTAATTTTGGTAGAGTTTCGGCATTTCTTGTGCGTGAGAAGAGAGATGATTTTTCTGTGTCAAAACCGTTCTTTATATAGAGGCAAAGGTAAAAAGATTCGGCAGAAACTAGGGTTTACAAAACCTAGTTTTTCTCAAACTTATCCTGCTGGCAGATTTGACATTCGTGTGAAGATTACAGAATATCTCCTTCTAGAAAATAGCTATTGAGGTTATTTCACATGATTTGGGAACTAGACTCCCGTAGCTTTCCATCCATATATGGCTCGCCATCCGGTTAAAAGTTAGCTGTCCTGGAGAGTCCGTGGAAATTGGATGACGTGCACAGGAATTCTGCCGAAATTAATCACGGTTTCTTGTGATTTTTCTTCCTCTTTTTCTGAATTATCTCTTTCTTTTCTCTTGAATTTGTTGCTGAATTTACCTTGGATAATTACTAAATATCCTTGCCATATCTCTTCCATTTATCCTTGATTTAATTCAGTATCTCTTCTTGTCCTAGTTGCATTGCAACTCTTCTCTTGCATTCGGCAATAGGTAATAATTTCTGCCCGATTTCTTCTTTATTTTCTCCACCGAATTTCCTCAATTAATTCCTGAAAATAAGAGGGAAGAAATATTAAAAATACAAGATAAAATGTAGGAGAATTATTAAGAGTATGATTCCTGATTCATTCAGGATTTCCTGGTTCAACAAGGAGTTCTACTGATAGGAGCACAATGTGCGACGTTATTAATATGTTATTATCCCTTATTTATGCTTTGTTATGTCTATTTAGAGTAAGATTGAGTCATAATTTAGTTTAGTGTCATGTTGGTAGAGTTTTGGAGAAAGTGTGCTTAATAATTAGAAAAATGACTAAGTATAGAAATCTGGAAATAAAGTAAAATATGTCTTTTTCGTGATTTTGAGGCTCGTGCTAAACTGATCTATCCTTTTCCAAATTTGATGAAATTTGGTATGCATATAATTGGCAAGCTAAAGTATATTGTGCCAAAATTTCAGATCAATCCGAGTTCGGGAAGTCACCCAAATGAAGGCTGCAACTTGGCAGTTTGAGCAAACCAATCCAGGGACTACCAGGATTTTCCTGGGACTGTGTCCTGACTTCCGGAATTTCTGTGGGACACATCGCTTGGAACCAGAGAACGTGCCATATGCCGTTGGAAAGCTCTACGAGTCTAGTTTCTCTGGGACTTAGAGTCGCATCAATCGGAGCTCTGAGGGAAACGTTATGCTGGTTTGAATACATGAAGGTCAAGTCTGCCGAAAGAAGAAAACCTAAACCGAGTTCTACATGGATTTGGCTTACGAATGTGGACTGAATTCCATCCTTTGTGCAAGATTTTTGGCTGAATTAATTCATGGAAAACCTAAAGAGATATTGCTCAATTATTCAGCCATTATCTTGGGAATTTTCGGAAAATAGAGGAAGAAAATCGCAACAAATCCTGATCAAATTCGGCAGAATTCCTGTTCACGTCATCCAACTTCCACGGACTCTCCCGGATAGCTCACAATGAATCAGAGTTCGAGTCTTATATGGATAGAAAGCTACGGGAGTCTAGTTTCCAACCCAACTGGAATCACCTCAATATCTATTTTTTAGAGAAAGATATTCCATAATCTTCACTCGAAGGTCAAATCTGCCAGCAGGATAAGTTTGAGAAAAACTAGGTTTTGTAAACCCTAGCGGCCTCCCTTGCCTCTATAAATACCACAACATAATTTCAGAATACTGATCATCTCTCTCTCACATAAACTTGCCGAACCTCTGCCAAAATATCTCCAAGAATTCTTACCAAGAACCAAAGGCCGAACCATCCATCACCCTTCCACAAATTCCATCCGATCATCACACCAATCCTTTGCCGAACTCTTGATCAAGGTTGTAATTTGGATTGTAATTTCATGGCTCTTGTTTCTTTGTATTTAAACATTATTTTGTCTATGAAATATGTTTGGATTTTTGGTTTTATTTTCGGTATTGTTGATTATGCATGGGATTTCTGAATCTTTGTACTAAATGTTTGGTTATTTTGTGTTTGATTACCGAATTATGCATGTGATTTGATTGAATATGTATGATGGGCAGTAGGATTTTATTTGTTTTCTTGATTTAATTAGGTTTATTTCCTTAATTCGTGTGCAACCGAAGGAGATGTCTAGATGCATTCGAAAGGCCATGAGTGTTATCTAGGTATTAAATTCATATGCCGATTTAATATATATTGATTCATACGCATGTTATGTTTTGATATGTATTAATCTAAGGGCTCGAGTAATTATGGAAATTTACATGTCGATGTGGGATGAGTGACGCCATACCTGCTAACATGTTCCAATTCGACATATTGTGCTTATGTGCTATTTGTGTTTAATTTCTACGCGAAGTGTTCTTAAACCGATTAGTACCATGTTTAGGATTATACGCGAAGTTAATTCTAAATACTTGTGATGTTTTGAATAATTAGATGTTCCGCGAAGGCTCTAATTAAATTGGAACTTAGTTAACCTAGAATCCGATTTTATGCTTGCTGCCCTATTACTTGTTTTAATTTTGTTGCATGTATAATGAGATTTGTGTCTTGTGATTGTGTGAAAGGTGATGATCAATTGTAGATAATAATTTAGGTTTTAATTTTTGTAAAAATCAGTAGGTAATTAGACATAAAAATCGACAACCCCCTTATGTGCAACACTTTGTGTGATTGAAAGCCCTTGATTTCCCCAGATAGAACAATCCCTACTTTTCCTAACTACAATTGACAAAAGAAGGGTATTATGTGTATGAAGTTGTTTTGCAGGTACTTTGTGCTTGGATAACATCTCCATCATCTACTTTGATCGAAACTCTTAGAACTTTCAACGTTTTTAGAAACGTCGAGACATTGTAGACTCCTAAACCGATTAAGACTCTTATTTACATAAGGAGCCCTACTTTGAATCAAACTCTTGACTTAAGAATCCTAGTTCAACTCAAACTCTTCACAAATTCAACATTTTTAGACGTTTTAGCTCATTTCACAAACCGACTCTACCAAAGACTCCTGACTCGACTAAACGACTCTATAATACAACAATAAGGGTTAAGTATTGCATAAACGGGGGTAAAAACGTATTAAGAACTGATAGGAGCATAAAATGCGACGTTCTTAATATGTTTTTACCCCCATTTATCCAATGCTTAACCCTTAGTGTGGTAAGATAGAGTCATGTAATTGCGTCTTGAGTTTTGGTTGAGTTTAATGTGAGAATGTGCTTAAATAGAAGAATTTGGACAGAAATTATCAAAAGCCTATTCGGAAAGTCTCTGAGATGTTTTATGGAATCTGTAAAACATAAACTTTTCTTTTGATAGATTTTTCTTCTCTCATATGCAGTTGACAAATAAAGGATTGAGCATGACAAGATTCACTGAAATCGGAGCAAAATAAGATGCAAAGAATTACAAGTTCAAATCAGATGCAAATCCAGAAACTTCAGCAGATTTCAGTGCACGTCACTCAACTTTCCTGAATTTATGCCAGACGATTCACAAGGAACCAGGAGGCGAATCACATATCATGAAAAGCTCTATGTGTCTAGTTTCATATGCAATTGGAATCGCAGCAAAAGCTTTCCTGAGAAAAACATTATGCCGGTTTGAATGCACGAAGGTCAAATATGCCGAAAGAAGAAAACCTAAACCGAGTTCTACATGGATTTGGCTTACGAATGTGGACTGAATTCCATCCTTTGTGCAAGATTTTTAGCTGAATTAATTCATGGAAAACCTAAAGAGATACTACTCAATTATTCAGTCATTATCTTGGGAATTTTCGGCAGAAAATAGAGGAAGAAAATCGCAACAAATCCTGATCAAATTCGGCAGAATTCCTGTGCACGTCATCCAATTTCCACGGACTCTCCCGGATAGCTCACTTCGAACCAGATAACGTGCCATATATGGATGGAAAGCTACGGGAGTCTAGTTTCCAATCCAACTAGAATCACCTCAATATCTATTTTCTAGAGAAAGATATTCCGTAATCTTCTCTTGAAGGTCAAATCTGCCAGCAGGATAAGTTTGAGAAAAACTAGGTTTTGTGAACCCTAGTTGCAGCCAACCTTTTGCCTGTATATATTGGACGATTTTTACACAGAAAATCATCTCTTCTCTCTCACTTTTACTAAGCCAAAACTCTGTCCAATTAGCACCATAAATTCATACAGAAAATTCAAGCCGATTCCATCATTGTTCATCACCACCGATTGCAAGTTTTCATCTCCACCGAATCTACCTTTGTCGAATCTTCTTCAAGGTTTCTTTTAAAGTGTGATTCACTTATCTCTCATGGCTTGTAATTTTCTGTATAATTACTTAACTTTGTCTATGAAGTTTGTAAGGATTTGTGGATGGTTATTTGGTTTTATTAATTTTACTTTGGAATTCTGTTATGTGTTTTGGTTTTCTATTTGTTTAATTGGTGAACATGTGTGTGACGAATTGAATGTATGATAATAGGGCAGTATGTATTTCACATGATTTGATGAATTTGTTTGGTTTATTTTCTGAATTCGTATACATAACAAGTTATATGTTTGAGGGCAGCCATGGCCATGGCCGATTCTTGAGTATATGCTTCATGTTGTCGAACATGATATGAGGTAAGTTATACACGAAGTTGATTTATCTTGTATTGGTTCTAAGGGGTAGAGTAATTTAGAAAATATGCATGTTAAAGCAAGGTGAGGTGACGCCATACTTGTTGCATGTTTCCAATTCGACTCATTGTGTTTATGTGTTTCTTGGTTTAATTTCTACACGAAGTGTCTTTAAACTGATTAGCATTATGTTTAGGGTTATGCACGAAGCTAATTCTAAATAATTGAGGAGTTTTGAATGATAAGATGAACCACGAAGGGCTCTAATTAAATTGGAACTAAATAAGCATGAAATCGGTGATATGTTTGCTGCCATGTTTTCGTGATTGATTTGTTACATGTTATGTGAGTTTTGTGTGATGTGTATTGTGTGAAAGATGTTGATCATATGTATATTTAATTTAGGATTTATTTTCGTAATTTTCAGTAGTATAGAATTCAAATTTAAACCTCCATATTGATATGTGATGCTTTATGTAATTGAAAGCCCTTGATTTCCCCGGATTGAACGATCCCTACTTGTCCTATACTAAAGATGACACAAGAGGGTAATATTTGTATGAAGTTGTTTTACAGGTACAATGTGCTTGGATAATAATCTCCATCAAGAACGTCGCATATAATGCTTCTGTCATATACTAGCCTCTTATTCCTACATACTATAGTCCTAAACAAGATCAAAAACACAATAAAACCAAATAAAATAATCGATCCAACATTTGATCTTCACGATCAATTCAAAATAACCAAACTCCAAAATTAGCAAAACCAGAAACAAACCAAAATGTTTCAACTCAAATAGTTAGTCACCGAACTTCCATTAGTAACCAACAAAGTAACCAACAAAATTGAAAACATCAATAACAGGAGACTTCCAATCTCAACAACACTAGCAGACAGAAGGAACCACAATCCGAGGACTATGGCTCTGATACCAATTGTGAGGACATGTCCCAGAATTTCCTTCAGAAACCCGAAACAGGTCCGAAATAAAACGCATTAACCAACTAAAAATCTCTGTGCTCCCAAACCGCAACCACCCACCCACTAGGAACAAGGAATAACATTCCGCATATAATAACAGAATTTCAAGATCAAAGACTATCCACGGCGGTGGCGGTCAACACTGTCACCGCCACCAATTCTCACTAAAATTTAACAGAAGCTTCGATTCGACATTTCGAACAGCTTTCCCTTCTACAACAAACCCCAATCTCAAGCCTAAGGGAGTCAATTAACTAAAACCCCCAATTTGGCACTATTCACCAAAAACCCTAGAAATTTCAATTTCTAATTTCTCCTTACCTGCTAGGAATTGGATCAATTCCTTTGGGGAAGTGGTTGTGCGGGTCGAGGTCTTCAATTCCCGACCAATATCAAGCCAAACGGTGGTCGGAGGAGGGAGTTCCGGTTCGACACAGTCGAACCTTCCCGGCCATCATGTGTCGAAACGGCGGCGATTCGCCTTGAACCACCACCGCAGACGTGACGAGGAAGGAGTGATAGGAGCATAAAATGCGACGTTCTTAATATGTTTTACCCTTCGTTTATACTTTGTTTAACCCTTAATGTTATAGAATCGAGTCATATTATAGAGTCATGAGTATTTGGTAGAGTTACAAAGAAATAATGCTAAGTTTAGGAAAAATGCACAAAATTGTCAAGTCTTATGAGATGTTTCGTTGGATCTGTAAACCCTCGGCTATACTTTTTATGGATTTTTATTCTCTTATATACAGGAGACACATTGATGATTGAGCAATGGAAGAAGTTAGAGAAATTGGAGCAAAAGAAGCTCCCAAGAATTGCAAAGCAAAATCGCATCCAGGAACTCTAGTATTTTTCTGGAAACCTAAATCAACTTCCAGAATTTCTCTAGGACGGACCACAAGGAACTAGAAGGCGTGCCATATATGCATGGAAAGATCTACGAGTCTAATTTCTATAGAACTTAGAATCACACCAAAACTCTCCTAAGGAGAGAGTTATGCCCGTCACAAGACAGTAAGGTCACTGCCCTGCCGAGAAGAGGAACCTACTGCCCAATTTTCATGATTTTCTGCATTTGTGCACCAAAGAGGTTTCTAAATTCATCAAATAATAGTTGCTGTGTTACATGGACCATATGGGAGTCGGACATACCAAATTGAAGTGAAGAATCAAGAGAAGAGAAGTTTCCTAGCTCGGATAGGAGAAATCAACAAAATTGCCGGTTCTAGAATGAAGTGTTCCCAGCATAGCTAGGAGAACTTGCAGCCGATCCTTGGGCCATGTATCCATCAAGCATTATTGCCGGTCTATCAAGGGGATCATGCAGTCCTAGTCCAATGAAGAAATCGGCAAAGAAGAATTCCTAGAAGAACAAAGAATGCAACAAAACCAAATCCAAAAAGGATTTGGATTTCCTTGCCGATTCACTTAAGGATTTCTGCCGATTGCTTTGCTTCTCTTCCCCTATATATAGAGGCACCCTCTATACAGAAAAATCATCTCATCTCAAACACAAGTATTAGCTAAAAGCTCTATCAAGTCTCTCAAACACCAAACACCAAAATACTTAGCCGAAACCTCACCACCACTTTCCATAAAATCTGTACCTTCACCCTATCTTCTGCCGTGCGTCTCCACCACATCTTGCAAAGTCTTCAAGGTTTCTAAAGTGTGATCCACTCCCCTTATGGCTACTGTATTGGTTCATGTTTGTGTAGTTTGTAGGAATTTATTTCGTTTCTTGATTTTTATTGAAACTATGTATGAACTTGGTTTGATGTTTGTAATTTAGTTTTGTGTTTTTAACTTGTAATTTTCGTATGCTTTGATAACTAGGATAGTGGTATATGATGCACGTTTAGGATTTAATTCGGCTAGTAATCTAAGGTGAGGGTATGAAAATCGGTTCTTAGTGTCGTCTTTGAATAAATCCAGGTACTAGGTTTAATCGGCTAGAGTAATAACAAACTAGATGAACGTGACTGTCTCTGTGATTTGTGTTGCTCACTTAGGGCTATTAATCTTAGAACCTGCATGTTAAATAAGATGATTGACAACCTTACTTGTTTACGTGTTTTCGATTTAAGACTCTTGTGCTTCAATGCTATTTGTTGGAAAATGATAGCATAAATTTTAAGATCCATAACGGAAGTTCGGTGTTAAAAACATAAGAGGTCTAATAACTAGGTACATAGAGCAAGCTCTAGTTATGGTCGAAACTGAATGAAGTCTACATTATGTCAAATACTTGTTCCTTACTTTCTTGCATGCGTATTTTACTTGTTAAAGAGTCTTATGTGCTAAATGCTTTGTGTGAAAGATGATGATCACTTGTATATATATAATAGTTTTAGATTTTACTTCGTGTCTAGGTTTAGAAGGGAACATGCTGTTGAACCTCATCTTAAAATCCCCCATGTTTTCGTTTCAATGTTTGTTAATTTGTGTATTGTGTGTGAATATGTGTTTCTAACTTTTTACATGTCAGGTACCCTTAATCTCTGGATAGAACGTTCCCTACTTGTTTTATACTACTAACGTCTTTTATAGGGTATTATTTGCGTGTAACGTAACCCCGGTTATGGCACTCGTCAATTTTTGGCGCCGTTGTCGGGGCTTATAAAAGCTTGACATGATTTGAATGTTAATAGTTTTGAAACTTTTCGTGTTATATAAATTATGTTGGAAATTTTGTTGTAAAATAGAAATATGCTTCGGTATGTAGAGTTTAAATTAAATTGCTAGGACGTTTTAAGGTTTATTTGTGTTGGATTTATTTTGAATTTCGAGAGGAAGAGGAACAGGCAAGGTCGCTTTTGTCAATATTATCCTTAACCCTTTATGTTATCTTTTGAGGTCTCATGAGGTTGAGGGCGGCTTTTATTTGACACTTGTAGAAACTGTCAACAAGAGGTTCTTAACTGAGTAAGGGGCAAAATGTTCGCCTATTAGTGTGTGTTGTCCTGACATAGACTCAATGGTTTGTCAAATTAGATCTCAGAGGCCCACAAACTGTTCTCTCTTTGAGGGGCGATAGGGGCCTTGTCCTCCGTGGTTACCAACAAATGAGTCTTGCCTTGAGCTATTTTCGGATGACACGCACTAGCCTCCTAAAAACACGGAACCTTGTGTCTAGACAATATAACCTAGGTCGCATGTCCACTGAGCTTCGAAACTTGAGATAGATTCGGCATGAGTGAGCCTTGACACCTAAAAGAAAACGTTTTGTGGTTCAAACTTTCGAGGTATATCGGAATAAGCATGATACTACCTTGAGCTGTTTCAGCTCATTGCACTGTTATCTCCTCTGCTCCACGTACCTTGAGAGTTAGAACAAACTTAAAAGCAACTAGACTTAGAAATTTTCGACATCATCATCATAGAAATTTCGTTTGCTTTACTCTTTATGCCGTGCTTATCTCTTCTTTGTTCCGTGTGTTTATAGCTTGAAATTGTTTGAAATTTGTTTGAAATTGCCAATGCCGTGGCTTGTAATTGTCTTATATATTCTTGCTTTCTATTTTTCTTCAATGATTCAAACTTGCTTCTTGTTGAACTACTCAGGATAATGCATGTCCCAATCTAATCTTTGGACAAGAGATAATCAAGGACGCTTGCAACGAATCAACGAAGAACGCACCATCGCTATAGCTATGCCATTACCCCCATCTGAAACATCTAGCTCGGCATCACCATCAAGTTCGGCATCATCTAGTCCGAGCTCTCCATCGTTCATCTCATCATCGTGTAATTTAGAGGGTCCCGAATTCGAAACCTTTTTCGAGCTTATTGTCGATCCACCAATCATGACTTCAATCTGTGCTCAAAATGGACATGTCACCGGAGGAGGAACCGCACCTGCAAACATTACTTTCCCTCCATGTGAAACCGGAAAGACAAGTAATTTCGAGTTGAAGAGTGGATTTCTTCATCAATTGAAGCCGTATCATGGACTCTCGAGTGAGGATCCGAATAAGCATTTGCAATGGTTTAACTTTACCACCGAGAGCATGTGTCCAACGGATGCCGACCTACAAATTTTCAAGATGAAAGCATTTCCGTTTTCACTTGAAGATCATGCCAAGGAGTGGCTCTTCGAGGTGCCAACCGGTCGTATCACATCGTGGGCAACGATGGTGAATGAGTTCTTACTCAAGTATTATCCGGCATCTCGTATCACGGATTTGAGGAAGCAAATCACTAGTATTCGGCAAGGAGGGGACGAAACATTCTTTGACTATTATAAGAGGTATAAGGACCTCGTCGCTTCGTGTCCTTCCCAAGGCGTTCGTGAGGGGCTTATTTTACAATATTTTTATGAGGGCTTGCGTCTCATGGAGAGGGAGTTTCTTGATTCGGCGGCTCAAGGTTCATTTTTAGAGATGGATCCCACACCGGCCAAAGCTTTAATTTAAAACCCTATAAAAGATGTTAGTAGCATTGGTAAATAGGGATCGTTCTTTCCGGGGATTAAGGGTACCTTGAATAAAAGAATGTTAGACAAATATTCAATAAAAGAATGTTACATGCATATATACATAAATACTTCATGTCACAAATATATACATATATATATATATATATATATATATATACACACGTTTATGGGGGGTTTGAAAATCAATTATAGTTCCTATGAAAATAAAGACAAAACAAGAAAATAATTCCTAATCTAATATTTACAAGTGATCATCATCTTTCACACAACACATAGCACAAAAATACACAAGAACACACAAGAATATCATGAAAGACTTGGTAGCAACTTGTTTCAAGTTTCCTAGACTCTATTCAATTCCGATTTCAATTACAGCCTCAACGGTTATCTAATCGTTACTAGACTACACAAGTATTTAGAAAACACGCAACGTCGAATTCTAAAATTATACTAATCATATTTGAAAACACGCAACGTCGAAATCAAACATGAAAAGTAATTGTGCACGAAAGTCTTAAATCGGAAACATGCTTTTAAGTATGGCGTCAACATCATATTAACATGCAAGTTTCTATGAATTATGTTAACCACTGACTAAGCATCCTACAATCAAGTCTACTCAATGCCTAACTTGATCTTAGATTTGCTTATGGTGAATGAAATCGCAACCTACACAAAAACCATGGCCGTGGCTTCATGTAAACATTGATTTTTATGCACGAATTCATGAAACTAATCGAATAACAACCTAACAACACATGAACATGCTACTGCCCTATGTCTATCACACGAATTCAAACATGTTACAAGTTGCAAAATTGTTTCATAAAAACCAAAATAGAATTCGGAAATCCAATACAAAGTTACAAAAACTAAAAATCAAAGTTTCTAGCTACATATAACATAGACATTATACATAAGAAAATACAAGCCATGAGATGGTAGAATCACACTTTAAGGACACCTTGAAGAATGAAGCTCGGATGGTGTGGCGAAGTGAACGGTTGAAGGTAGGATCGGATACGATTTGTGGTGGTGGAATGGATGGTGTTTTGGCTATGTAAATTTCTATACTAGAACTTGAGAGAATTTTTGGCTAGAATTTTGACTAATGAAAGTGAGAGAGATGAGATGATCTATTCTGAATTTGTGCCAAGCTATATATAGAAGTAAATGTGAGAGTTTGGCAATATAGGTGGAGATTTATGGTGGAAGTTTGTTGGTGGTGGTTTATTGGTGGAGGAAACATGTGTTTATTTTCGGCAGCTTTGACCTTTGTGTCTTGATTTGGGCATAACTCTCTCTAGAAAATAGATATTGAGATGATTCCAGTGGATTTGGAAACTAGACAGCCATATCTTTCTATCCATATATGGCTCGAATTCTGATTCAATTTGAGTTGTACGGGAGAGTCTGTGGAAGTTGGATGTTGTGCCTAGAAAATGACTGAAATTTATTGCAAGCTTCCCTTAGTCCACAATTGCAGCTCCAAGCTTTCCTTAGTCCACAATTGCAACTGCCTGCTTCCCTTAGTCCACAATTGCAGTTCCAAGCTTCACTTCATGCATTTAGATGACTTTTTTGTGCAGAAAGATAGAAAATCATAAAAAGGGGGCAGTAGCTTTGTCTTTCGGCAGGGTAGGAACCTTACTGTCTTGAAACTGGCATAACTCTCTCCTCAGAACAGCTTTTGATGAAATTCCAAATTCTTTAGAAAATAGACTCATAGGGCTTTCTTTGTATAAAAGGGTTTCCTCAAATTCATTGTGAAACATCCGGAATAAATTCTGGAAGTTGAGTAATGTGCACAGGAAATTCTGGAACTTTGCTGGATTGCATCCGATTTTGCTTTGTAATTCTTGGCAACTTATTTTGCTCCGATTTCTCTACTCCTTTCATTGCTCAATCATTGACATGTATACTGCATATGGGAGAAGAAAAATTCATCAAATATAAAGTCGAGGCTTTACATATCCAACGAAACATCTCTAAATATCTTTAAATCGGCTATTGACATTTTTTATACATTTTTATCTATACTTAGCGCGATTTCAATGTAACTCTACCAAAGACTCATGACTCGATTATATGACTCGGTTCTACAAAACTAAGGGTTAGAGCAAAGTATAAATGAGAGTAAAACATATTAAGAACGTCGCATTTTATGCTCCTATCAACTACCCCACACTTATCTTTTGCTAGTCCCTTAGCAAAACTAAATAAAACTAAGACTCTAAACATACTATTGCCCCTAACAGTTTGTCTCAGGTTCTTTGAAACGCATAGCTGTCAAGTTGATGCATGAGAATGCTAAGCACGAAAATTCCAAGTTTCATGAACATGTAACATCGATATAAGCATGAAAACATGTATGGCTAGTTAGATCCTCCTCACTAGGCATACTCTCTTCTTTTCACTCGAGACATGGTATTCAAACATAAGTATATGCAAGGAAAAGATAAGACAGGAAAACAACTTGCATAGGTCAAAGAAATCGAAAGCTCTTTGTGAAATGTTTATAGAAAAACCTCATGTAACGACTATGTGCACCAATGAACCAAAACTATATGCTTACTCTTGAGAAGGACTCCACAAATCAATTTTAACCTATCTTAAGAATCATGAAAAGATCTTTAAAAGGGTTGTAATGGGGCTAGGCTAAAAGGTATTCGAAATTTGGATAATGAGGTATCAAAGCATCACCGTGGCCTTTAGCAAAACTCGATTCTCCTTACGTCTTCTCGCCAAGGGCCGGATATCGTCTTGTTGGACTGATTTTTCATTCTTTTCTCCCCAAAAACATTGTGAAAACGAACAAAGGTCAAAGTTTAAACAATACCAGACCTTCACTTGTATACATACTCCAAAGTCACAACACTTTTCTAGACTTAAACCATGCTTTTCTTTTAAAAAACGGGCCCTTGTTTTTCTTTTCATACTCTCGGATTCTTTCTTTTCTTTTTCTTTTGATCCAAAATTCTCTTTTCTTTTGTAAGGCACACGGTTGCATATATGTTTTCATGGCAAAGTCCTACCCCATACTTGTTCTTCTTCATCACTTCACGCGAAAACTCCTTCAAAAATCAAGCTTTGCCGTATCTATGAGACAAGATAAAGGTATGACTATACTAAACTCAAGGAAAGTATTTAAGGGTGATGAAAGAAAAGGCTAGACATCGGCTCAAAGGGTTTAACTAAGGTGTCCCACGACGGGCTCAAATAGGGCACATGCTTATTTGGCTATGGTGGTAAACCTAGAAGATCTTTTCAATCCTTTTCAAAATCAAGGTTTTATTTATGATAAAAAAACGCTTTGAAAATCAACAAGAGTAAGTTCTAGCATTCTAGAGTTCATTTAAAAAGCTATGGCACATAATCGTTGAATATGCAAGGAATAATGAGGTTTATATACTAACATGCTCGAAATTTTCAGGAATTTAACACTCATGAAGAAAGCAATTTGGCTCTAAAGCTCCCAAGGTTATTATGGAAACAAACTAGCTAAAACATGCATGCTTTATTAATCAACAAGTCTTACATGATCCTACCAATGCACATTATTCATGAAACTCACAAGTTTTAAAGTATGCATAACTATCATCTATGTGTTCAAAGAGGAGAAAAACATCATTGACAATTTAGGGGCATCCTAAGACTCGAAACAACAATTTAAACACTCTATTTTTGTGGAACAATTTTCTGAATTTTCTGTTTTTGTATTTCCTTTTTCAATATATGACTCAAAGCAAATAAAACTACGCTAAATCGTGGGTTGCACGTTTATCTATCTAGAAAACATAAACGAAACATGTAATCCCACCCCACACTTTAGAAAATGACATTGTCCTCAATGTAAGCATAGAAATAAAACAAGTAACTTCCTAAGCATGCAATAGTCTAACACATTTCAACATAGCATCACAACCTAAGTAAAAAGAGAAGGGCTAGAAATTTCAAACTCTCGTCGATGGCTCCTTCGTTTTTCTTAGGTGAATTGGGTTGCCTCCCAAGTAGCGCTTAAGTGTTTATAGTCCTTTAGCTTAGACTCTTCTCCATGTATTGATCATTGTCCAAAATAGCTTAGTTCGGCAGCTAGGACGTCAAAGAGGTGTTGCCGGCAGTATGCGCTCTTGGAGCCTCATCGAGGAATGTTCCTTCTTCCATTGCTTGGAAAGGTGTGTAGTAAGGTTTGAGTCGATGACCATTGAATTTGAAGGTCTTGTGAGTAATTAAATCTTGAATTGTCACGGCTCCATGAGGAAATACTTGCGTAACAATGAAGGGTCCGACCCAACAAGAGCGTAACTTACCGGGAAAAAGTTTAAGTCGATAATGAAATAAGAGAACATGTTGTCCAACTTCAAACTTTTTCCCTTGAATCATCTTGTCATGGTAGGCTCGCATCTTTTCCTTGTATATCCATGCGGCATCATAAGCTTCATTACGTATTTCTTCAAGTTCGTTGAGTTGAAGCTTCCTATGAAGGCCGGCCGAATCTATCTCCATATTGAATGCTTTCACGGCCCACCATGCTTTGTGCTTGAGCTCCACGGGTAAGTGACATGTTTTTCCATAAGTTAACCGAAAAGGAGACATACCTATTGGTGTCTTATACGCGGTTCGGTAGGCCCACAAAGCATCTTCAAGTCGATCACTCCAATCCTTTCTTGTTGGCCCAACAGTTTTCTCAAGAATTTGCTTGATCTCTCGATTGCTCACTTCGGCCATGCCACTTGTTTGGGGATGATAAGGTGTAGATACCTTGTGTGTGACCCCATACTTTTTCAATAAAGTTTCAATGGTGCAGCTGCAAAAGTGGGAACCTCCATCACTTATCAAGACTCTTGGAACTCCAAAACGTGAGAAGTTGTTGGTCTTGAGGAATTCGGCAACCACCTTTGAATCATTGGTGCGTGTAGCCTTTGCTTCTATCCATTTGGACACATAATCAACCGCTAGGAAGATGTAGAGGAAGCCTTTGCTTGATGGAAACGGTCCCATGAAGTCAATTCCCCAAAAATCGAAGATTTCGACCTCAATAATTGGCGTGAGTGGCATTTGATCTCTTGGCCCTATGTTGCCGGTCCTTTGGCACCGATCACATGTCATGCATGTTGTGTGTGTATCCTTGAAGAGTGTTGGCCAATAGAATCCACAATTTAGAACTTTCAATGCGGTCTTCTTTGGTCCAAAGTGTCCTCCACAAGCTTCATTATGACAAAAAGCAAGAATGGACCGATGCTCTTCTTCCGGAACACACCTTCTTATTACTTGGTCGCTACATTGCTTCCACAAGTATGGCTCATCCCATAGATAGTGCCGAGCTTGCTTCTTGATCCTATTCTTGAGGTGGCTCGGCAGGTCCCTTGGAAATTTCCGAGTTGCTAAGTAATTGGCAATGTCGGCATACCAAGGCTCGTTTGTTGCATTGATCCGAAAGAGTTGCTCATCTGGGAAATTTTCAAGTAGGGGCAGCCGATCCTCATCTTTCACAATACGGCTTAAGTGATCGGCTACAACATTCTCACTTCTTTTCTTGTCTTTGATCTCTATGTCGAATTCTTGAAGCAAGAGAATCCATCGAATGAGTCTCGGCTTAGCATCCTTCTTTGTCATAAGACATCTCAAAGCGGCATGATCACTGTACACCACTACTTTGGAATTCAAAAGATATGATCGAAACTTTTCCAAAGAAAAATTACCGCCAAGAGTTCTTTCTCGGTTGTGGTGTAGTTGAGAGTTCTCGAAGCGTAGTAGATTGCACATGGCTTCTTCTCCTTCCTTTGGCCAAGCACAGCCCCTAATGCATAGTCACTTGCGTCACACATAAGCTCGAAGGGCAGTTCCCAATTTGGTGATGTGAGGATTGGTGCCATGCATAGCTTTTCCTTGAGCCGAGCAAATGCCTGCTCGCACTCCTTTGTCCACACAAACGGCATATCTTTTTGTAGTAGCTCACACATCGCCTTTGCGTCTTTGGAGAAGTCCTTGATAAATCTTCGATAAAATCCGACATGTCCAAGGAATGATCGTACCTCTCTCACGGTTTTAGGCGAAGGCAAGTGTTGAATGAGCTCCACTTTGGCTTTGTCGACTTCCATGCCTTTTGCCGAAATAATATGTCCAAGAACAATGCCTTGCGTCACCATGAAGTGACACTTCTCCCAATTGAGCACAAGGTTGGTTTCTACACAACGCTCCATTATCTTCTCTAAGTTTTTCAAACAAGTGTCGAAGTTGCTTCCATAAGCACTAAAGTTGTCCATGAAGACCTCGATTATATCTTCAATAAAATCCGAGAAGATGGCATACATACATCGCTGAAACGTGCCGGGTGCATTGCATAGGCCGAATGGCATTCTCCTATAGGCAAAGGTGCCGAATGGACATGTGAAAGTAGTCTTCTCTTGATCGTCCGGGTGTATCATGATTTGGTTATAGCCACTATATCCATCAAGAAAGCAATAAAACTCATGACCGGCTAACCTTTCGAGCATTTGATCCATAAACGGCAAAGGCATGTGATCCTTCCTCGTTGTTGCATTGAGCTTCCTATAGTCGATGCACATGCGATGGCCGGTTAGAAGTCTTTGTGGCACAAGCTCATTCTTCTCATTCTTAACCACCGTCACACCACTTTTTTTGGGAACTACTTGCACGGGGGAGATCCACTTACTATCCGAAATGGGGTAGATTACGCCACAATCAAGCAACTTGATGATTTCTTCCTTTACAACTTTCATCATGGGCGGGTGGAGTCTCCTTTGTCCTTCTCTTGTTGGTTTCGCACCTTCTTCAAGTAAGATCCGATGAACACATGTTGTAGGGCTTATTCCCTTGATGTCCGCCAAGGTCCAACCTATGGCGGTCTTGTGCTTCTTTAGTACACGAACCAATTTCTCTTCTTGCTTCTCATTAAGCGATGAAGACACAATAACCGGTAAAGTGTCTTCTTCTCCAAGATACACATACTTCAAATGGCTAGGGAGCTCTTTTAATTCTAACTTTGGGGCCTCTTCCACACTTGGACGAATTTTGTTTGTGGCATTTGGAATTGACAAGAACGGACTATGCTTCTCAAACCGTGGGGCAGCCTCTAACTCGGCAACTACTTCCCTTAGGCTCGGCTCAAGCTTCTCTCTTTCTTCTTCACTAATTCGTGCTGCCTCCTTGTCAAATCCGACCCCGAGCTCTATGGCTCGTTACTATGCATCAAGAGAGGTCAACATAGCTTGCTCGACCTCTTCCATAACTTCTATGGCTTGACACTCCTTCAAATCGGCCATGGGATACTTCATGGCATCAAAAATGTTGAACTTGATCATACCACCATCAAATTCCATTGTCAAATTGCCCTCGGCCACATCGATCTTGGTGCATGCCGTCCTCATGAATGGCCGGCCAAGCAATAGTTGTGTGCTATTGACCGGCGAATCCTCCATCTCTACAATATAGAAGTCGGCCGGAAAGATTAAGTGATTGACTTGCACAAGCACGTCTTCAACATAGCCCTCCGGATACTTGCTTGATCGATCCGCGAGTTGTATGATGACATTGACCTTCTTGAGAGGCCCTATGCTCAATGTTTGATACACATTGAGAGGCATGACATTGATTGATGCTCCCAAGTCTAGCATGACGTCCTCAAACCGAGTATTGCCGATCACACATAGCACGTTGAAGCTTCCCGAATCTTTCATCTTCGGTGGCAACTTCCTTTGAATAACAGCTGATACCGTTTCGCTCATAGTCACCACACGAGTCTCCCTTGTGTGCCTTCTTGCCGTGCAAAGCTCTTTGAGGAATTTAGCGTACCTCGGCACTTGCTTTATACACTCCAACAAAGGAATATTGACTTGCACTTTTCGGAATATCTCCAACACCTCCTCGTCGGACTTATCCTTCTTCGTCTTTGCAAACCTTAAAGGGAACGGCACATTTAGTGCTTGGTTCGGCTTCACTATTGTGTACTTCTTAGAAGTGGCCGGATCCTTCTCCATGTTGTTCTTCCTTGCTTGCTCGGTAGCCCTATTCTTTCTCTCCTCCACGGTCTCACTGCTGCCGTCACTGGCAGGTCCGGCAGTAGGCTGCTTGGCAATAGGCTGCTCGGCAGCTTCTTCTTCTTCAATGACGGTTCCGAGAGAGTTACCTCCCTTCTTCTTTGGACTTTTCGGTGACAACAACTCCCTACCACTTCGAGTTTTGATAACCTTAGCTTGCTCATTTCTCGGATTGGGAATAGTATTGCTTGGCAACTTCCCTTGCTCGGCAAATCTCCCCATAAAATCCACAACTTGCCCCATTTGAGTTTTGAGCTCTCCAATGTCCTTCGAGTGATTTTGTTGCCCTGCAAGCAACGCTTGAGTAGCACTCGAAAGAGATTGAATTATGGCATCATAATTGGGATTGCTTGGACCGGTTTGAGCTTGGAAAGGTGTTTGGCTCGGCATGGCATTGCTCGGCTGCATAGCTTGGTTCGGCACAAAGGGTGGTCTCGGCACAAATCCTCCTTGTGCCCTAGGTTGGTAGTTCGGCTGCATAGGTGCCCTAAGCACATTGTCATTGTTCGACCACCTAAAGTTCGGATGATCGTTAAACCTCGGATTGAAGTTGCCGAACCTTTGTCCTTGAAAACCGATTGCATTGCATTCCTCTTGCCCCTCATTCGATCCAACTTGAGGGCATTGATCTGTCTCATGATTGTCGGCACACACTCCACATAGCATTGCACGTTTTCCCTTGACAAGGTCGACCACAATGTCGGCAAGCTTGTCCACTTTGTCCTCCAACTTCGAGCTTGAAGTCGTTTCATGCACCCTCTCACTCTTCACAACATTGTCTCGCGACATGCCGAATTGTTGATTGTTCAAGGCTCGAAGTTCCAACAAGTTGCATAACGGTACTGGTTCCATCTCCAAAAAACTTCCTCCCGCGGCCGAATCAAGAAACTCCCTCTCCATGAGACGCAATCCCTCATAGAAATATTGAACCAAAAGTCCCTCGCTAATTCCATGTGACGGACACAAACCGATAAGGCATTTGAACCTCTTATAGTAGTTGAAGAAAGTCTCATCTCCGGCTTGCTTTACGTTAGTAATTTGCTTCCTTAGGTCGGTGATATGAGAAGCGGGAAAGTACTTGAGCAAAAATTCGTCTACCATTGTGTTCCATGAAGTGATTCGGCCATTAGGTATCTCGAACAACCACTCCTTGGCTTGATCTTCTAATGAAAACGGAAACGCCTTCATCTTGAAGTGTTGCATATCGGTCCCTCGTGGACATATTGACTCGGTGGTGAAGTTAAACCATTGCAAGTGTTTATTTGGATCTTCACTTGGCATGCCATAAAATGACTTGAGCTTGTAGAGAAATCCGCTTTTCAACTCGATTTCCCCGGTCTTGTCAGTCTCCAAAGGTGGATAAGTTATATTGGAGGGTGCAGCCCCTCCTCCTCCAGCCACATGACCGTTTCGTGCTCGGATAGAAGTCATTTTCGGTTGCGGATCGGCTAGATGAAAATCAAAGAACTCTTGAGGGAATGGCTCGGCAAGTAACTCAAATTCCGATTCCTCGATGATAAGCTCACACGAAGACTCTCGAAAGCTTGGTGAAGTAACGAGTGATGGAGAGCTCGATGATGATGGTGTTGATAATGCCGAACTGCTTGTTTTGGATGATGGTAGCGGTGTGTTGCTTGTAATGTTGAGATCCTCGTTGATTCGTTGAAGACATCCGCGGTTATCTCTTGTTCAAAGATTAGCGGACATACATATTCTGAGGATTCAACACGAAATAAGTTAGGTCCTTCATAACGAAATAAAAAGCAAGGATATTAATACATGGCCGGCAATAATACAAGAGTGATATACAAAGGTTCAAGCTATACACAAGCAATATACAATCGGTAAGAAGAAGAAAATGCATGGTACAAAATAGAGAAAATTACGGCAATTTAAAGGTGATCATGTAATGGCTAAGTCTAATTGCTTTTAAATTTGTTCGAACTCTCAAAGTACGTGGAGCAGAGGAGATAACGGTGCAATGGACTGATACAGCCCCCGGTAGTATCATGCTTTATCCGATATACCTCGAGAGTTCGAAACCACATAACGTTTTACTTTTGAAGCCTTCAAGACTTACTCATGTCAATCCTATTTCAAGTTTTGAAGCTCGGTGGACGTGCGGCCTAAGTGCAATAGTCTAGACACATTGTTCCGTGGTTTCAGAAGGCTAGCGTGTATCATCCGAAAATAGCTCAAGGCAAGACTCATTTGTTGGACACCATGGAGGACAAGTCCCCTATCGCTCCCTTCACCGAGAAGAGATAGCAGTCAATGGGCCTCTGAGATCTAGTTCGACAAACCTTGAGACTAAGTCGGGACAACACACACTAATAGGCGAGACTTTATGCCCCTTACTCTGTTGAGAACAACGTGTTGACAGTACCATAAGTGTCGCTAAAAGCCGCTCTCAACCTCATGAGACCTCGAGAAGTAACATGAAGGGTTAAGGCTAATATTGACATGAATGACCTTACCTATTCCTCTTCCCCTCGAAACTCAAAACAAATCAAACACAAATAAACATCTATCCTTCCTAGCAATTTTAACTAAGTTATTACAATCATATATGGAACGAAAATTGCATGAAAATAAACTCTACATGCCGAAGCATATTTCTACTTTACAAATCCCAAATAATCCGAAAATTAAAAGAAAAATTACAACCCAACAAAAATTTACAGCAATATATATAAACAACATTCATATAAAACAAGTTTTTATAATCCCCGGCAACGGCGCCAAAAATTGAACGAGTGCCAATAGCACGCGTTAATTTAAAACCCTACAAAAGATGTTAGTAGCATTGGTAAATAGGGATCGTTCTTTCCGGGGATTAAGGGTACCTTGAATAAAAGAATGTTAGACAAATATTCAATAAAAGAATGTTACATGCATATATACATAAATACTTCATGTCACAAATATATACATATATATATACACGTTTATGGGGGTTTGAAAATCAATTATAGTTCCTATGAAAATAAAGACAAAACAAGAAAATAATTCCTAATCTAATATTTACAAGTGATCATCATCTTTCACACAACACATAGCACAAAAATACACAAGAACACACAAGAATATCATGCAAGACTTGGTAGCAACTTGTTTCAAGTTTCCTACACTCTATTCAATTCCGATTTCAATTAGAGCCTCAACGGTTATCTAATCGTTACTAGACTACACAAGTATTTAGAAAAAACGCAACGTCGAATTCTAAAATTATACTAATCATATTTGAAAACACGCAACGTCGAAATCAAACATGAAAAGTAATTGTGCACGAAAGTCTTAAATCGGAAACATGCTTTTAAGTATGGCGTCAACATCATATTAACATGCAAGTTTCTATGAATTATGTTAACCACTGACTAAGCATCCTACAATCAAGTCTACTCAATGCCTAACTTGATCTTAGATTTGCTTATGGTGAATGAAATCGCAACCTACACAAAAATCATGGCCGTGGCTTCATGTAAACATTGATTTTTATGCACGAATTCATGAAACTAATCGAATAACAACCTAACAACACATGAACATGCTACTGCCCTATGTCTATCACACAAATTCAAACATGTTACAAGTTGCAAAATTGTTTCATAAAAACCAAAATAGAATTCGGAAATCCAATACAAAGTTACAAAAACTAAAAATCAAAGTTTCTAGCTACATATAACATAGACATTATACATAAGAAAATACAAGCCATGAGATGGTAGAATCACACTTTAAGGACACCTTGAAGAATGAAGCTCGGATGGTGTGGCGAAGTGAACGGTTGAAGGTAGGATCGGATACGATTTGTGGTGGTGGAATGGATGGTGTTTTGGCTATGTAAATTTCTATACTAGAACTTGAGAGAATTTTTTGCTAGAATTTTGACTAATGAAAGTGAGAGAGATGAGATGATCTATTCTGAATTTGTGCCAAGCTATATATAGAGGAAGCAAATGTGAGAGTTTGGCAATATAGGTGGAGATTTATGGTGGAAGTTTGTTGGTGGTGGTTTATTGGTGGAGGAAACATGTGTTTATTTTCGGCAGCTTTGACCTTTGTGTCTTGATTTGGGCAAAACTCTCTCTAGAAAATAGATATTGAGATGATTCGGGTGGATTTGGAAACTAGACATCCATATCTTTCTATCCATATATGGCTCGAATTCTGGTTCAATTTGAGTTGTTCGGGAGAGTCTGTGGAAGTTGGATGTTGTGCCTAGGAAATGACTGAAATTTATTGTAAGCTTCCCTTAGTCCACAATTGCAGCTCCAAGCTTTCCTTAGTCCACAATTGCAACTACATGCTTCCCTTAGTCCAGAATTGCAGCTCCAAGCTTCACTTAATGCATTTGGATGACTTTTTTGTGCAGAAAGATAGAAAATCATAAAAAGGGGGCAGTAGCTTTGTCTTTCGGCAGGGTAGGAACCTTACTGTCTTGAAACTGGCATAACTCTCTCCTCAGAACAGCTTTTGATGAAATTCCAAATTCTTTAGAAAATATACTCATAGGGCTTTCTCTGTATAAAAGGGTTTCCTCAAATTCATTGTGAAACGTCCGGAATAAATTCTGGAAGTTGAGTAATGTACACAGGAAATTCTGGAACTTTGCTGGATTGCATCCGATTTTGCTTTGTAATTCTTGGCAACTTATTTTGCTCCGATTTCTCTACTCCTTTCATTGCTCAATCATTGACATGTATACTGCATATGGGAGAAGAAAAATTCATCAAATATAAAGTCGAGGCTTTACATATCCAACGAAACATCTCTAAATATCTTTAAATCGGCTATTGACATTTTTTATACATTTTTATCTATACTTAGCGCGATTTCAATGTAACTCTACCAAAGACTCATGACTCGATTATATGACTCGGTTCTACAAAACTAAGGGTTAAAGCAAAGTATAAATGAGGGTAAAACATATTAAGAACGTCGCATTTTATGCTGCTATCAGCAAGAATTCCAAAGAAGAAGGTGACTTTCGGCAGCATTATAGAGGAAGAAGAAGCAATCGGCAGGAATTCTGCCGATGATGCCGAGCAGCCTGCCGAGCTACAGCCTTCCACTGTCGAGCGCACTATCGAGCTGCAGCCTGCCGATGACACTCGCGCTGCCGAGAGGGCTGTAGGGTTGTAGCCGAGAGGGAGAGATTGAGGAATGAGTCCGAGAAAGACCTCGCGACCTCAAAGAAGGAAGCCGTGCCGATCCAAGCACACAAGGGAGGGGTGCCGAACTCTTGCATACCCTTCTCTTCTCGATTTACAAAGTCAAAGAAAGACAAATCCGACGAGGAAGTGTTGGATATTTTCCGGAAAGTGGAAGTGAACATCCCTTTGTTAGAGTGCATAAGGTAAGTGCCTAAGTATGCAAAGTTCCTCAAGGAGTTTTGCACGACAAGGAGACACACATGGGAGACTCACGTGGTGACTATGAGCGAGACGGTATCAGCCGTTATTCAAAGTAAGTTGCCACCAAAGATGAAAGATCCGGGAAGTTTCAATGTGCCATGTGTGATCGGCAATACACGTTTTGACGATGTCATGCTAGACTTGGGAGCATCGATCAATGTCATGCAACTTGATGTATATCAATCGTTGAGCATAGAGCCTCTCAAGAAGAATAATGTCATCATTCAACAACGGATCGATCAAGTATCCAAAGGGCTATGTCGAAGACTTGCTTGTGCAAGTAAATAACTTAATATTTTAGGCCGATTTCTATGTTGTGGAGATGGAAGACTCGCGGGTCAATAGCACACAACTTTTGCTTGGCCGGCCATTCATGAGGACAGCACGCACAAAGATTGATGTTCCCTTCGGCAACTTGACAATGGAGTTTGATGGTGAGGTGATTAAGTTCAATGTTTTCGACGCCATGAAGTATCCGGTTGTCAAGGAAGAGGAGTGCCAAGCTATAGAAGTAGTTGAGGAGGTCGAGCGAGTCATTTTGACCTCACTCGACGCATAGCAACAAGCAATAGAGCAAGGGATCGGTTTTGACAAGGAGGGAGCACGGATTAGTGATGACGACAGAAAGATGCTTGAGCCAAGCCTAAGGGAAGTGGTGGCCGAACTAGAGGCTGTCCCATGGTATAAAATCGCTATAGGTTGGACCTTGGCGGATATCAAGAGAATAAGCCCTACAACGTGCGTTCATCGCATCTTACTTGAGGATGGTGTGAAACCAACAAGGGAAGGCCAACGTCGGCTTCACCCTCCAATGATGAAGGTTGTGAAGGATGAAATCATTAAGCTACTCGATTATGGAGTCATATACCCTATTTCAGATAGCAAGTGGGTCTCACCGGTGCATGTAGTGCTAAACAAGAGTGGTGTAACGGTTGTGAATAATGAAAAGAATGAGCTTGTACCACAAAGGTTAGTGACCGGCCATAGAATGTGTATCGACTATAGAAAGCTCAATGCAACAACGAGGAAGGATCACATGCCTTTGCCATTCATGGATCAAATGCTAGAGAAGCTAGCCGGCCACAAGTTCTATTGTTTCCTTGATGGCTATAGTGGCTACAACCAAATCGCCATACACCCGGATGATCAAGAGAAGACTACATTCACATGTCCATTCGACACCTTTGCTTATAGGAGGATGTCATTCCGCTTATGTAATGCACCCGAAACTTTTCAACGATGCATGTACAACATCTTCTCCGACTTTATTAAAAATAAGATCGAGGTCTTCATGGATGACTTTAGCGAATATGGACGCAGCTTCGACACATGTTTGGAGAACTTGGAGGAGATACTAGAAAGGTGTGTATAGACCAACCTTGTGCTAAATTGGGAGAAGTGTCACTTTATGGTAAACCAAGGGATCGTGCTTGGCCATATCATATCCGAGGAAGGCATTCAAGTCGACAAAGCCAAGGTTGACTTGATACAACACTTGCCGAGCCCTAGAAACGTGCGAGAAGTGCGTTCATTCCTTGGTCATGCCGGTTTCTATCGACGATTCATCAAAGACGTCTCCAAGGATGCAAAGTCGTTAAGCAACTTGTTACAAAATAAATGTGCCATTCGAGTGGAGTGAGGTGTGTGGACATGCCTTCAACCGATTGAAGGAAGCATTGTGTTCGGCACCTATTCTTGCGTCACCGGATTGGGAGTTGTCATTCGATTTAATGTGTGATGCAAGTGACTACGCCTTAGGGGCTGTGCTCGGCCAAAGAAGGGACAAGAAGCCACACGCCATCTATTATGCCTCGAGGACACTCAATGATGCTCAACTCAACTATACCACAACGGAGAAAGAACTCTTGGCAGTAATATTCACTTTGGAAAATTTTCGATCATATCTTTTGAATTCCAAAATCGTGGTTTATAGTGATCATGCCGCTTTGAGATATCTCATGACAAAGAAGGATGTGAAACCAAGACTCATTCGATGGATTCTTTTACTTCAAAAATTCGACTTAGAGATTAAAGACAAGAAAGGAAGTGAGAATGTTGTAGCTGATCATTTGAGCCGAATTGTGAGAGCAGAATACGAGCTACAACTTCTTGAGACATTTCCGGATGAGCCACTATTTCAGCTTGACGTAACACAAGAGCCTTGGTATGCCGACATTGCCAATTACTTAGCAATTCGACACTTTCCAAAAGACATGCCGAGCCATCTCAGGAAGAAGATCAAAAAGCAAGCTCGGCACTACTTATGGGATGAGCCGTAATTATGGAAGCAATGTAGTGACCAAGTTATTCGACGGTGCATACCGGAAGAAGAGCATCGCTCTATTCTTACCTTTTGTCATAACGAAGCATGTGGTGGACACTTTGGACCAAAGAAGACGGCTTTGAAGGTTCTCGAGTGTGGTTTATTTTAGCCTACATTGTTTAAGGATACATACATGGCGTGTGTGACATGTGATCGGTGTCAAAGAACCGGTAACATAGGAGCAAGAGATCAAAAGCCACTCACACCTATCATTGAGGTAGAAATCTTTGACTTATGAGGCATTGATTTCATGGGGCCGTTTCCTTCAAGCAAAGGCTTCCTCTACATCTTGCTCACGGTTGACTATGTGTCTAAGTGGATAGAAGCAAAGGCGACACGCACCAATGACTCAAAGGTGGTTGCCGAATTTCTTAAGAGCAACATCTTCTCAAGGTTTGGTGTTCCACGAGTTTTGATAAGTGATGGAGGCTCCCATTTTTGGAACCGAACCATTGAAGCTTTATTGAAGAAATATGGAGTCACACACAAGGTATTTACACCTTATCATCCTCAAACAAGTGTCATGGCCGAGGTAAGCAATCGAGAGATCAAGTAAATACTAGAGAAAAGCGTTGGACCTTCGAGAAAGGATTGGAGTGATCATCTCGATGATGCCTTATGGGCCTATCGAACCGTGTACAAGACGCCAATAGTTATGTCACCCTTTCGGCTAACTTATGGAGAAGCTTGTCACTTACCCGTGGAGTTAGAGCACAAAGCATGGTGGGCCGTTAAAGCGTTCAACATGGACATAGATTCGGCCGGCATTCATAGGAAGCTTCAACTCAACGAACTTGAAGAAATACGTAATTAAGCTTATGATGCCGCATGGATTTACAAGGAGAAGACACGAGTCTACCATGACAAGATGATTCGAGAGAAGAAGTTTGAAGTTGGACAAAACGTTCTCCTATTCAATACAAGACTTCGACTTTTTCCAGGTAAGCTACGCTCGCGATGGGTTGGACCTTACATTGTTGCTCAAGTATTCCCTCATGGAGCCGTGGAAATTTTAAATGAAGCTTCGGGTAACACTTTCAAAGTTAATGGTCATCGACTAAACATTTACTACGAAGCTTTCTCAAAGTATACGGTCAAGGAAGAAAATGTGCATGAGCCACCAACACAAGTGAACGCAACCGATGTACGCAATGCACCCGCTACCGCAGCCGAATCTGTCGATAGGCTGCAATGACCACTTTCCGGATTTACAGCCCCTGCCGCAGCGCAGCACATGCAGCCTAACACTCGCTCTGCCGCACAACTCGACCTGCACGCTGTCGATACCGATGCGCAGCTCGCACATGCCGCAGCCCACTCAGCCGCACACCCTGCCGATGTTGATACCCTGCAGCCTGACACTCGCGCTGCTGAGCCGTGTCCGGCCAAACCCATGCCGACCGTGTTTGACATTGCTGACGTATCCCAGACCATGCCCGACACGTATCCGGCCCAAATGCCCGTATCCGACACTTCATCCGATACGCTTGCCTTGCTATTCACCGTATCAGATACGGATACTGATACGTCCACCGATACGATGCTGCACAGCTTACGCGCTGCCGAGCAGCCCTATCTAGACCAATGTGCGCAGCCTGCGCCCAACGCTGCTGCTACTGCCGATGCTGCGCCTGCTGCCCAGACGAGCACAGATGCTGCCAACACCCACATTGCCGATGCTACAGCGCACATATGCTGCCGACACCCACAGCCATGAGAATGCGCACACTGCCGATAGCACGCACCAAACTGCCTCGTCGGACGAAGTCTTCCAAAATCACCTCATGCACATTCTTGCAACCGAGCTTCACTATTTCACCAATAGATGAACACACGATGAAGAGTCTAGGCTAAGGGACTATAAACACCTAAGAAAAACGAAGGAGCCATCGACGAGAGTTTGAAACTTCTAACCCTTCTCTTTTTACTTAGGTCGTGATGATATGTTGAAATATGTTAGACTATTGCATGCTTAGGAAATCACTTGCTATATTTCTATGCTTACATTGAGGACAATGTAATTTTCTAAGTGTGGGGTAGGATTACATGTTTCGTTTATATTTTGTGTGCATAGTTTAGAAAAGAAAATTTCAGAAAATCGTAAGACAAAAATAGTGTTTAAATATATGTTTTCGAGTCTTAGGATGCCCCTAATTGTCAATGATGTTTTTCTCCTCTTTGCATACGTAGATGATAGTTGTGCATACTTCAAAAATTGTGAGTTTCATGCATAATGTGCATTGGTAGGAGCATGTAGAACTTCTTGATTAATAAAGCATGCATGTTTTAGCTAGTTTGTTTTCATAATAACCTTGTGAGCTTTAGAGCCAAATTTCTTTCTTCATGAGTGCTAAAATTCAAAATTTTCAAGCATTCTTAGTATATAAACCTCATTATTCTTTGCATATTCATCGATTATGTGTCATAGCTTTTTAATGAACTCTAGAATGCTAGAACTTACTCTTGATGATTTTCAAAACGTTTTTATCATAAAATACATTGATTTTGAAAAGGATTGAAAAAGATCTTTCTAGGTTTACCACTATAGCCAAATAAAGCATGTGCCCTATTTGAGCCCATCGTGGGACACCTTAGTAAATCCCCTTGAGCCAACGTTTAGCCTTTTCTTTCGTCACCCTTAAACACTTTCCATCATCTTAGTATAGTTATGCCTTTACCTTGTGTCAAAGTTTTGGCAAAACTTGATTTTTGAAGGAGTTTTCGCGTGAAGTGATGAAGAAGAACAAGTGTGGGGTAGACTTAGCTAAAGAAATTGTCTAAAATTGTATGTTTCTGTGTGCCTAAAAGAAAAGAAAAATAAAAAGAAAAGATTGAAAACGGACAGAAAAACAAAAGAAAAGAAAATAACGGTTGAAAAATTAGCTAAGTCCCTCTTGAAAAGTGTTGTGAATTTGGAGTTTGTATACATGTGAAGGTCTAGTATTGTTAAAATTTCGACCTTTGTTCGTTTTCACAAAGTATTTGGGGAGTTAAGAATGAAGAAGGGGTCCAACAAGATGAAATCTAGCCCTTGGCGAGAAGACATAAGGAGAGTTGAGCTTTGCTGTGTGTAGAGACGTTTTGAGCCTCCTTATCCTAAAAATCGAATGCCTCTTAGCCAAGCCCCATTACATCCCTTTTCATTGATCTTTTCATGATTCTTAAGATCGTTAACTTTAATTTGTGGAGTCTTTCTCAAGAGTA
Organism: Potentilla sterilis; assembly: GCA_963682095.1. NCBI lineage: Eukaryota > Viridiplantae > Streptophyta > Magnoliopsida > Rosales > Rosaceae > Potentilla > Potentilla sterilis. The sequence continues at coordinate 28,301,002 of OY821755.1, read as the reverse complement.
AGCATATAGTTTTGGTTCATTGGTGCACATAGTTGTTACATGAGGTTTTTCCATAACAATTCATAAAAAGCTTTCGTTTTTCATGACATATGCAAGTTATTTTCGTGTTCATTATCTTTCTCTTGCATATACTTACGTGTGAATAGCCATGTCTTGAGTGAAAAGAAGAGAGTATTCTTAGTGAGGATGATCGAATTAGCTTTACATGTTTTCATGCTTATGTGTTGTTCTTACATATTCATATTGATGTTACATGTTCATGAAACTTGGAATTTTTGTGCCTATCATTCTCATGCATCAACTTGAAAGCTATGTATTCATACGAGCCTGAGACAAATCATTAGGGGCAATAGTTTGTGTAGAGTCTTAGTTTAATTTAGTTTTGCTATGGGACTAGCAAAAGATAAGTGTGGGGTAGTTGATAGGAGTATAAAATGCGACGTTCTTAATATGTTTTACCCTTCGTTTAAACTTTGTTTAATTCTTAATGTTATAGAATCGAGTCATATTATAGAGTCATGAGTATTTGGTAGAGTTACAAAGAAATTGTGCTAAGTTTAGGAAAAATGCACAAAATTGTCAAGTAGCCGATTTAGTGCTTATGAAATGTTTCGTTAGATCTGTAAAGCCTAGGCTATACTTTTGATGGATTTTTCTTCTCTTATATACAGGAGACACATTGATGATTGAGCAATGGAAGGAGTTAGAGAAATTGGAGCAAAAGAAGCTCCCAAGAATTGCAAAGCAAAATCGGATCCAGGAACTCCAGTATTTTCCTAGAAACCTAAATCAACTTCCAGAATTTCTCTAGGACGGACCACAAGGAACTCGAAGGCGTGCCATATATGCATGAAAAGATCTACGAGTCTAGTTTCTACAGAACTTAGATTCGGACATGCATTATTTCTGAAATTTGTAACATTTAAACAAGTTAGAACATCGTAGAGAATAGAAATACAAGAATATACATCATTACAAGCCACGGCATTGGCGATTACACAACATTTTTCAAACAATAGCACACAAATTTACATTCGGCAAAGCACAAAAATTTCGGCAAAGTACAAACACATTCGGCAATAAGGGCAGAAAAATTGGAACGTTCATGATCATGTAATCGCTAAGTCTAATTTCTTTTAAAATTTGTTCTAACTCTCGAAGTACGTGGAGCAGAGGAGATAACGGTGCAATGGACTGATACAGCCCCCGGTAGTATCATGCTTAACCTGATATACCTCAAGAGTTTGAACCACACAACTTGTTTTATCTTCGAAGAAAATAGGCCACATATGTCAAGTTATGTTCTAGCGTCTAAATTGAGGTGATGCTTCGGCACAAGCTGTCGACTAGGTCGTGCGGATTTTACGTTTTAAAGGTCATGAAAATCACGGAGGGCGAACCCCCTACAGGAACCAAGCAGGACTCGTTGTTGGACACCACGGAGGGCGAACCCCCTATCGACTCACTCACCGAGAATGAACATCAGTCTGTGGGCCTTGACATCCAGTTAAACAAACCTGAGAACCATATCTTATGATAATAATTTCCCCATACTTTGTAAAACAAACACGGATCCCTAGCAGTCTACAAGTGTTGATTAAAACCGCCCTCAACCTCATAGAAGTAATACTATTGCCGAAAAGTCGCTTATATGCGTGGGGGGGAAGTATCCCGCGTTTCCCAATCTATATGGAAACGGTTTCCGACATAGCACCATTCACATGAAGGGTTTTGGTTATGATCAACAAAAGTGGCTTCACCTACATGTTACACTTTAGAAACTACAATAAACTCAAACATACACAACACTATCAACTGTCTAGAAATTAAACTAAGTGATTACCAACATACATCAATATACATCATGCAACTTCCGAAATTTAAACTCTACATGCCGAAGCATATTTCTACTTTACAAAATCCCAAAATAAAATTAAAAATTACAACTTTACACATATACAACAAAAATTTTCCAGCAACATTATATACACAACAATAACACAAATCAAGCTTTTATAATCCCCGGCAACGGCGCCAAAAATTGATGGGAGCCTAGGCTCGCACACAATAATAACCCTACAAAATATCGTTAGTAGTATGAGCAAGTAGGGATCGTTCTAAGCCTGGGATTAAGGGTACCTGAAATATGAGATTGTTAGACAAAAACATATACACATATACATTGAAACGTCACAATTGGGGGAATTATATGGATCGGCAGCTTGCTGCCCTAGACTACACACGGCAACAAAACAGAAAATAAATCCTAAGTCTAATATTTACAAGTGATCATCATCTTTCACAAAACATTTAGCACAAAAGACTCTTTAACATGTAGATTAATATGCAAGAAGGTAAGGAACAAGTATTAATGTTGTTTCGACTTAACCAATTTCGATCCCAATTAGAGCCTACGAGGTCATCTAATCGTTGATTGCTAAGGTCTTAAGATTAACTACGAGTATAATCCTAAGGTATATGTTAACCGATTTTACTGGATTAACAATTAAACACATGAATCACAAATCGAAGACAAGCGAACAAGTAGGGTCGTCAATCCTCTTATTATCTTGCAAGTTCGAAGGTTATTACTCTAAGTGAGCAAGTGATTAAGAAAACTACGAGTATGACTCAACCACAAAACTCTAGCCCATGAAACCTAGCACTTAGAATTACATGCTTAATACAACAAATGCCTTGAGCAAAACTAGTGTGTCGATTTAATGCCCTAACCTTAGATTACTAATCGAATTAAGTTCTCAAACAACATCGCATACCTATTGTCCTAGTTATCAAACATAAAAATCCACAAGTCACATATTACAAATTAACATGCGAAACATACAATTTATAAAACCAAAATCGATTCATACATAGACATACAAATCAACACCAAACATACATGAGTGTTTCATATACAAAACTTAAACATAACTAAACAAAAAGTACTAAACCGAAGAAGGGAGTGGATCACACTTTGAGACACCTTGAGAGCTTCACGTCGTGTGGATCCAGCAAAGTATGGAGGCTGGGGTGAGGCTGCACAGCAGTAGGTTATGTCGGCAGTAGGTTATGGAGGAGAAGTTCCAAGATTCGGCAAGAGCAGAAACTTGGTTGAGGTGAGGTGAAGGTGATTTTCGGTTTAGGTTTTTGTCTAGGATCTTTGGTGAATTTTGGTAGAGTTTAGGCCTTGTGTTTATGCTTGAGATGAGATGATTTTCAGAATGAAAAAGTGAGGTTATATATAGAGGAGAGGAGGCTGCCGGCTGCCCTATTGCATAAGGGATTCAGAAAACTAAGTGGGATAAGGATTTGAAACCTTCCTTTCTTAGTTCAATTAGGTTTTCTTTTTCTGAATTTTTCTTCAAGGCTTGGGCTTCAAATCTTCATGGACTTCTTGTATGATCTTTGGACTTCAATTGATAGGTCTTGATCCACCAAAAAATGCTTCTATTGCCGGCAGAATCATCAAGGCACAGAATCTGCCTCTTTTCGGCAGCTTCTCCTAGTTTGACTAGGAGAACTTCTTTCTTCGTTTTCTTCCTCAATGCCCGGGCTTGGTGTCATCCTCATTCCTTTCTTAAGCTTGGATTATCTTCACAAATGCACTTGTACATCATATGGTCCATCGAAAAGCAGCAATTATGAAAAGGAAGTAATAGGTTCCTGGAATCGGCAGAAAAGACCTTGCTGCAGTAACTCCGGCATATCTCCACCCTCGGAGCTCCGATTGATGCGATTCCAAGTCTCAGATAAACTAGACACACAGAGCAACCTCCATATAAAACAGTTTGATCAAATTCCTTGTGAGTCGTCGGGAATGATTTTTCGAAGTTGGGACACAATCCCAGGAAAATCCTGGAAGTCCCTGGATTGGTTTGCTCGAACTGCCGTTTTGCAGCCATCTTTTGGGTGACTTCCCGAACTCCGATTGATCTGTAATTTTAACACAACATTCCTCAGCATATGAATATTAAGCACGCCAAATTTCATAGAATTCGGACAAGGATAGATCACAGTTTTACTCATCTCAAAATCACGAAAAAAACATATTTTGCGCTATTTTCCAGATTTCTCAGTCATTTTTCGGATTCTTAACCATTTTTCGCCAAACTTTACCAAATCGACACTAAACTAAATTATGACTCAATCTTAGATAAATAAGGGTTAAACAAAGCATAAATGAGGGCATAAGCATATAATATCGTCGCACATTGTGCTCCTATCAACGACACTACATTTGGGATGATCCATACCTTTGGAAGCATTGTAGTGATCACATCATTCGAAGATGTGTCCCACAACAAGAACATAGGCCGATCCTATCTTTTTATCACAATGAGGCATGTGGAGGTCATTTTGGACCTAAGAGGACAGCCCTTAAGGTATTGGATTGTGGATTCTTTTGGCCTACAATTTTTAAAGATGCGTATACCATGTGTAAGACGTGTGACAGATGCCAAAGAACATGTAATATTGGTCTAAAATATCAAATGCCCCTTTCTCCTATTATAGAGGTTGAAATTTTTGATTTATGGGGTATAGATTTTATGAGACATTTTCCCTCATCCAAAGGCTTCATTTATATCTTATTGGCTGTTGATTACGTTTCAAAGTGGGTAGAGGCGAAAGCCACAAGAACTAATGATTCTAAAATTGTTGCAGAATTCTTGAGAACTAACATATTTTCCAGGTTTGGAGTACCACGTGTGCTTATAAGCGATGGAGGTTCTCACTTTTGCGACAGAACAATAGAAGCTTTACTCAAAAAGTATGGAGTAACTCACAAGGTGTCTACCCCATATCACCCTCAGACAAGTGGAATGGCAGAAGTTTCGAATAGGGAGATCAAGAAGATATTGGAGAAAACGGTTGGCCCAACAAGGAAGGACTGGAGCGACAGACTTGATGATGCTTTGTGGGCATATAGGACAGCCTACAAGACGCCTATAAGGATGTCTCCCTTTCGGCTCACATATGGCAAAGCAGGTCATCTCCCGGTCGAACTTGAACACAAGGCGTGGTGGGCGGTGTTTCTGCACAAACCCGGGGGCCTCGTAGATACAGATGAATCCAACTCGATCTCCTGCAAACCTGCTTACTAAGGGGAATACCGGGCAGGCCGGCCTTCTCCTCTCCGATGCCTAAGTTAGTATAGTTGGGATATATATAACTTGAGCACGTATGTAAGCGGTGAGTGAGATAAGTTACCTATTAATGAGGGTAGTTGGGGCCCTTATATAGGTGGCTGGGGGCGTGGGCTGGCCTCACCCTTCGATGTGGGACTGGTTCCCTACAAAGGGCAGTTCTGGTGACCTCTTTGGCAAGCAAGCGCCCCCGGTCCCAGGGTCCCTGGCACCCGGATAGACTGCTGGACCCCGAGGCCGGGTGCTGGTGGTTCGGTCCTGGGCCTCGGGCCGGGCCCGGGTGCACTTGCTGCGGGTCTGTGGGCCTGGTGTAGCCCCTCTGCGGCTACTGTCAACAAGTCCCCCAAGTTCCCGCTCAAGTGCAATCTTGAATGGGGACTTAAGTCTGTCTTGCTCTTGTCCCGCAGACCCGCAGGGTTACCAACCCAACGGTGCCCAGTCCCCCAAGTCCGCGTTGAAGATTGGGCGTGACCGGGGTGAGTACCTGTTTACCGATGGCAAGCAACAGTTTATAAGTACGTTTGTAATATAAGCAGCATTGTGCTCAAGTGTTGTGGTGCTATGAGCATGGTGTGGGGTGAAGCCCGGAGAGTGTATGAGATGATGCCATGATGCCATGCAGTAGATGTGTGCATGGAATGATAATGGAGCGTTGAAATCCACCATGCAATAGATGTGTGCATGGAATGATAATGGAGCGTTGAAATCCGCCATGCAATAGATGTGTGCATGGAATGATAATGGAGCGTTGAAATCCGCCATGCAATAGATGTGTGCATGAACTCTCGACCGGGCACTCTGCCATATCGGTACGGAGCAGAGTTCAGTGGGCCACTACCGGGCGTTCTGCCATATCGGTACGGAGCGGAGTTCACTGGGCCACTACCGGGCGTTCTGCCATATCGGTACGGAGCGGAGTTCACTGGGCCACTACCGGGCGGTCTGCCATATCGGGACGAGTCCCAGGTGAACTTAAGCACTGGACCTCGACCGGGCGTTCTGCCATATCGAGACGAGTCCCAGGTGAACTTAAGTACTGGACCTCGACCGGGCGTTCTGCCATATCGAGACGAGTCCAGGAGTATGTGACCTCGACCGGGCGTTCTACCATATCGAGACGAGTCCATATTGCTAGGCTGTGGGGAGATTACCCCGGTGTTGCGGGCTGTTTGAAGCGCCGGTGAACACTTGCTAGTTCTTCTCAGCTTGTGCTGAATAAGCGTTGAGGTAGGGGGGGTGGCGTTGAGGTGACAAGGCTCGCCGTGCAGCCCCACGTTGATCGTGGTTTAATGCGATGTAGGGTTTTTATCCTGCTGGACAAGAGTACATGGGTTAGATGTAAACTCACCCGGGTGTATAAAGCCCATGCCGGTCGAATGTTCTCATGACCGGGGTCGTGCCATGGAACAGGGCGGGACTCGACCGGGCGTCCTGCCATATCGAGACGAGTCCCCTAGTGAAATGCCATGGGGCCGGGTGGATTGCGTTCCCGGGAAAATGCTCTCGAGTCGGTTGGATGTTACTTAACCGGTGGGTGGATCTCGACCGGGCGTCCTGCCATATCGAGACGAGTCCCCCAAGAGAGATGTAGCTGGGTGGACTCGACCGGGCGTCCTGCCATATCGAGACGAGTCCCCCAGTGACATGCAGCGAAGAAGCCATGCAGCCGGTTGAATGATCATAACCGCGGACTGCCATGGTGCCGGGCGGATGGCCCATACCCGGGACGGTGCTCTCGAAAGGGTTGAAGAATCATAACCGGTGAGAGGTCTTCAAGCCGGTTGAAAGATCATAACCGGTGAGATGCAGCTGGGTGGACGTCGACCGGGCGTCCTGCCATATCGAGACGAGTCCCCCAGTGACATGCAGCGAAGAAGCCATGCAGCCGGTTGAAAGATCATAACCGCGAACTGCCATGGTGCCGGGCGGATGGCTCATACCCGGAACGGTGCTCTCGAAGCGGTTGAAGAATCATAACCGGTGAGAGGTCTTCAAGCCGGTTGAAAGATCATAACCGGTGAGATGCAGTTGGGTGGACGTCGACCGGGCGTCCTGCCATATCGAGACGAGTCCCCCAGTGACATGCAGGGAAAAAGCCATGCAGCCGGTTGAAAGATCATAACCGTGAACTGCCATGGTGCCGGGCGGATGGCTCATACCCGGAACGGTGCTCTCGAAGCGGTTGAAAAACTAGGGAAGTGGAGGGGGGGCCTGACGCCTTGGTTCCCGCTCCTAACTACCCTGTCGCCAGTGTACGAGACAAGTGGCTGACATGCATTTAAGGAGGAAGTCCAACAGTCCCGTCAGTTATGATGGCATGGGCAATTTACCAATGCTGGGACACGTGCCAGTAGGGAGCGGTCTTGAGATGGAGGGCCTGGATTCACAAGCGTTTTGAGTTGCCCTGATTGCGTGTTTGGCGGGTTTTATAAGCGCCAAGGGCACCGGTCCCCTCTATAAATAGGGCTCTTCTGCTCTCCTTTCTACTTTTGCTTCTTGCTTTACAGAAACTAAACGAAAGAGAGAAATCCGGCAGAAGCTCTGAGCCCCTTACCCCACGAGATCCGTTTTCTCGAGCGCTCCCTACTCTCTTCCTACCATTGCTCGCTGCTTTCGCAGGGCGGACTGTCCTCGGTTGAGCATATTAATCAGTAAGTTTGTTGATTTCTTTGCCCCGGTGTTGCTCTTGTTTTGGTTTTGTTGTTTTGCGGCGGGGGGAGGGATCTCTGTTGTTGACTGAATTGCTCTGCGGCAAACTTGAGGCGAGGCCGTTGAAGGCGCTGTTGTAGCCTATTGCTGACGGGCTCGCGCTAGGGTTTTGTTTCTTCCCCTAGGTTAGGATGTCTTCTTCAAGTTCTGACCGGGCTTCCGAATCGGCTGCCAGGGGTCCTATCGTGGACGATGCGGAGAGGCTGGACGACTGGCTCAGTTCGGAATCCCCGGAGACGGAAGCCGCTAACTGCTCCGGGAGCAGGGCTTCGTCTCCGGCTTTGTCTTCGTCTTCCGGGGCTGAATCCTCGGAGACTGAAATACCGCACGGGGTGCGCCTTGCGGATGCCCCGGCCGTGAGCTACACCATTGGCAGAGGGAAGGGTGCCGTGGTGTGCGATGAACCGAAGGGTAGCATGACCCCTGGAGAGATAGCTGCGCTTCGGGAAACATGGAGTATCCCAGATGAGGTTCTGCTGCGGCCCCTGAATTCTGGAGAGTCAGCCTGCAACCCGGAGGTAGGTTGGGTTGCCGCCCATCAGGACCAGTTCCGGCATGGATTCTCGCTCCCGCTGCTGGATTACGTGCAATACATGCTCAGTGCATTGCAGGTGTCGCCAGCGCAGCTTCCTGGGCTTCAGTGGAGGCGACTACTGAGCCTCGGCTGCCTATATGATCTGTCCGGAATGAGTATGCCGACGGTAAACGAATTCTGGTCCTTGTACAGGTTGTCCTACTCCAGGAAGCAAGGGTCCCGGGGTTGCCTGTCCTTCAACGCCCGGAACCATCAACCGATCATCACCAATATGCCTACATGGGTAGATAACAGCTGGAGAAAGAAGGTGGTGATGGTGGGCGGGAGGTGGCAGGCGAGGAAGAAGATGTATCGGGTTCCTGGCGCCTTCCAACCCATTGGCGACCAGTCGTTCGAGCTATCCGATCTGGAGCAGGAGAGGATCTCGACCATACTCGGATGTTGGGACAATCTGGAACGGAGTTCCTTCAACTTTATCCGGCGAGAAGTGCTGGAATACTGCCAACTCGGACGGGGTCCCGGTGCGTAGCAGGCCTTAGCGGTTATACTTGTGCTAGTTCTGGCAAAATGCTAACTGTTTGCTTTCCTTGCAGGTGCATCTTCCTGGGCGGTCATCAAGCCCGAAACCACTCTCTCAATGGACGGGGAAGACCTTCTTAACAAGCTAAAGGAGAAAGGCGAGACCGTCTCGCGGACGTTGGTGGACGAGGAGTCCGGCAGGCTCACGACTCATCTGGAACCGAGGGCCATGGATGTTGATGACGACGCCTACATCCTGAGGCGGGTGAAGACCCATCCTGATGCGCCCAAAGCGGTACCCGGAAAGGGCAAGACTACCGGGGGGCCAGTGAGGATTCCTGGTGGAGTGAGCAGGATCCCCAACCGGCCGGTGTCTGTGCTGCACGTGGCTCGTGTCGCCCGGGTAGGCGCACGATCTTCTTCTCCGGAATGCCGGGGAGAGAAACGGAGGGGCGGGGACATTCCTTCCTCCGCGTTGGTGACGCTCACCGGCGGGTCGTCACGGGAGAACCTGGCCAAACGGTTCAGGGCCTCCAGCGGTGCACAACCTACCTCTGCCGGGGAGAAGGCTACCGGGGTCTGGCAGAGTAGTCCCGCGCCTGCGGAGGTACCGAGGGGAAGCCCGGACAGTGCAATCGTCCGGCAAGTGGCGGCGGACTTCGCCGGCCTTGGTCTGGACAGACCCGGGGTTGCGGGAGTCCTGGCCGGCGGGAACCGCTCAAAATGCAAGGAATCCGTCCTTCGGGTAAGCACCAACTGGTGCCACTACACCGCTTGTAGGTTGCTTCTCTTACTGCCTGATTAACCGTTTCTGTTTGTTGTGCAGTTGCTGTACAGTCTGTACCAACCGGACACGAGCGAGGAACTGCCGGAGCTGAAGAGGCAGATAGCTGCTTTATCGGAGGCCCGACAGCGCCTGGAGGTGGAGAAGTCCCGCTCGGATCGGGAGAAGGCCAGATCGGAGGAGAGGGCCAAGAAGCTGGAAGAGCAGAACCAGAGCCTGGAGAAGGAGAGGGCCGAGCTGGAGGCCAAGGTAGATGAGCTCCAGGTGGGAGCCGTCGCTCTGCGAGCCGCTGCCACCGCTGCTGCCGGGGAAGAGGGCCCAAGGCAATATGAGCGGTTCGTCCTCCGATACCGAGGGAGCGACGAGTTCCTGGAGTTCCTGGAGAAGGCCAGGGAAGAGGGCATCTCGGATGCGTACACGGAATGGGCGGGGAAGGGGTGGTTGGACACTTCCCTGATGCCGGTTGCTGCTGAAGGAGATATCCATGAGCAGTCGGACATCCCTCAGCAGCCGGTGGAGGGGCAGCCGGAAGAAGTGATTCGTTCGGACTTGGATTCTTTTACCAATGGTACCAAGTCTCCCCAAGCCAGAGTCGGGGCCGGAACCGAAGCCAACGACGAGGGTACCGCAGGAGAGGCCGGCGGACTGCCTGCTCCTTAGGATTTTCCTTGCTCCTCCTTGTAATCTTTCCGGAACGGTTACTGCTTGTGTACTTGCCTGATTATGAATATACTTGAACTGGCGGAGCCGGTAGAATTTTCTCAAAAGTAGCTTGCATATACTTGTGATATTCTTTACAACGGTAGAACCGGTGATATGTCAAACTAACCGCTCGGAGATTTGGCGGGTTTACCAGGCCTGGTTATTCTCCCGGTCGGGGTCTGCTCTTCTTTCCCCCACGTACCGCTGGAGCTGGCCGTCATTAATCAAGCCCTGCACCACTGTCTTGAGAGCATAGCACTGGCTTGTCCGAAGAGTAGCCTCATCATGATAGAAGCAGTACTTGCCCGTCTGCGCCGTTGTAAGCTTCCCCTTCGGGTGCCTTCTCTTGGGCGGTGGGGGGATGACGCTCCCGTTCTCAAGTAAAATATCCTCGTAGGAAGTGGTGAGAGCGGTGAAGACTTCTTGACTGGCCGGTGGTACTGGCATGATTGCCAGGGGACGTTCTTGGCGGTACGGCACCGGCTTGTGCTCGCTCTGGGGCTTGTCAGGATAAGGCCTCTGCTGCCTTTGTGGCCAGTTTCTATTGGGCCGGCTCGGCCGGGCGGCGCGGCTCTCGGTCCGCTGACTGGGCTTGTCCTCTCGGCTGGGCGGGGGGTTATCTTCCCGGGGATGGTCTTCTTGCCGCTCATCCCGCTTCCTCTTCAGCAGGTGGTGCCCATACGTCTCGTGATCGGCCTGAGCATGCCGGATGGCCATTGCCCTCAACTCATCATACCCCTGCGGGAGTTCTACCCGGACGGCGTAGGAAAACTTCCCTGGCCGGAGCCCCTGCTTAAACGCCATCTCGGCGATGCCCTTGTCCAGGTTCCGAACCCCGGCCGTTGCCGTCTGCCAACGGTTCACAAAAGTCCTCAGCTCCTCCCCGGGCGCTTGCATACAGTTGAAGAGAATGGTCGACGTCCGGGCTCCCTCGACCCGGATGATGAAGCGGCCTACGAACCGGTCGGCTAACTACTCGAATGCCTCGATCGAGTTCGCCGGAAGCTCGTAGAACCAACTGAGCTCCTCTCCAGACAGAGTTTCCTGGAAGATGTTGCAGCATACTGCATCGGAGTAGCCCTTGGCGCAGGTCTGGGACCGGAAACTGTCCAGATGCTGGTACGGGCAGCCGGACCCTGAATAGGTGAGCTTGAGGGACTTCTGGTTGCCAGACCTTCCCGACTCTATGACCCGGTGCGAGAAAGGGCCCATACGCTCATTAAACCGGGCGCCCTCCATCGGCCGCGCGGATCTTCTCTCGCTGGCCTCCACTTGGGCCTTCAAGTCCGACACAGTGTCGGCTAACATCTGCAATGCCCGTGCGGTAGGGGTCTCTACTTCATACACAGACGAAGCGTGGAGCTGCCGGGAGGTCGGCGCGCTCTTCGGCGGACCCGCACTGCCCGGTGATCTTGCTCGCTCGGCATCACGGGGCCGACCGCCCGATGACTACCCTGCCTCGTACTACTGAGGTTGGACTGGCGGGGGTGCCGCTTGCGCCCTGTCCATAGCGTCGCTGCGCTGTTGTCCTCTTTCTACGGCGGCTACCAGGGCAGCGTTCACTGATTCCATCTCTTCGTACCGGGCGTTGGACTTGGCTCTGTCCCTTGGCTCTGTACCTGGTCGGGACTATACGTAGTGTCCCGGTCACTGTCACAGAGCGGGCTCTCAGATCGGTCGCTCGGCTCATCCGAGAATGTCAAGGAGAAGCCCCGGAGCACTGGACTGTCTTCATCCTCTGCCGGGCCTTTCCCGCACGAGCTGTCGTGGTGTCCTGGTCCCGGCATGCCGGAAGGCCTACCACAGCTTCCTCCTTCCTGACCGTTGCCCTGGGCGCCCCGCGGCTCCCGCGTGACGTCCGGGGTGGAGGTGAGCGTTTGCACCAACGCAACACGCCCCTCCTCGGTGGTACCTCTCTCTTGCCTTGCTTCCGAACTCTCGTCCATGGTTGATGCTTACACGGTTTCTTGTTCAAGGTTCCCACAGACGGCGCCAATTGTTTCTGCACAAACCCGGGGGCCTCGTAGATACAGATGAATCCAACTCGATCTCCTGCAAACCTGCTTACTAAGGGGAATACCGGGCGGGCCGGCCTTCTCCTCTCTGATGCCTAAGTTAGTATAGTTGGAATATATATAACTTGAGCACGTATGTAAGCGGTGAGTGAGATAAGTTACCTATTAATGAGGGTAGTTGGGGCCCTTATATAGGTGGTTGGGGGCGAGGGCTGGCCTCACCCTTCGATGTGGGACTGGTTCCCTAGAAAGGGCAGTTCTGGTGACCTCTTTGGCAAGCAGGCGCCCCCGGTCCCAGGGTCCCTGGCACCCGGATAGACTGCTGGACCCCGAGGCCGGGTGCTGGTGGTTCGGTCCTGGGCCTCGGGCTGGGCACGGGTGCACTTGCTGCGGGTCTGTGGGCCTGGTGTAGCCCCTCTGCGGCTACTGTCAACAGGCGGTAAAAGAGTTCAACATGAACTTAGATTCGGCAGGTATGCACAGGAAATTACAATTGAGCGAGCTTGAGAAAATAAGGAATGATGCATATGATGCCGCTTGGATTTACAAGGAGAAGACAAGAGTGTACCATGACAAGCAATTGAGGAGAAAAACGTTTCAAATTGGTTAAAAAGTCTTGTTATTTCATTCTCGTCTTAGATTATTTCCTAGAAAATTGCGATCACGTTGGGTTGGTCCGTATGTTGTTACTAATGTGTTTAATCATGGTGCAACTGAAATTGAAAGTGTTGAAACAGGTAAAGCGTTTAAGGTAAATGGACATCGACTCAAACCTTATTACGAGCCTTTTGAGGAGCACACCATTGAAGAAATTGATATAGAGGACGCACCAAGATCCTAATATGCATGAAGAAGAGTCTAGACTAAAGGACTATAAATAACTAAGCGCTGCATGGGAGGCAACCCATTTCAACGTAAATTGTGAAGGAGACGTCTACGAGAGTTTGCATTTTCTAATCCCTAAACTCTTTTTGGTTGAATTGTATAAATGAAGGTATGTGATTTATCATATGCTTAGAAATTACAACATTATTTTGATCTACATTGAGGACAATGTAATTTTCTAAGTGTGGGGTAGTGATACATATTTCTATGTTTTTGATTCATTTATTTTAGTTTGTTTCGAGTCAGAAAAAAAAAATACAGAAAAAAATTAAAAAATTTCGTTTGTTTTTAAGATCGAGTCATAGATGCCCCTAAAGAGTCAATGATGATTATATCTTTGAATGCATAGATGATTGTTTTGCATAATCATAAGAATTAATTGTGAGTTTCATGTATATTGTGATTGGTATGAACATGTGAGATTATGATTGACATACAACAAAGCGTGCATGTTTGAGTTAAATTGTTTCCATAATATCTTATGTGAGCTTTTGTGTCAAATACTTTCTTCTTGTGCGTTATTTATAATATAAATGGCAGAAATTTATACTAAACTTCATCATTCGTTGAATATTCAATGACTATGTACCATATATTTTAATGAACTCTAGAATGCTAGAATTTGCTCTTGAAAATTTTTGAGACTATTATTCATGACTATGCCTTGATTTCGAATGTGATTGAGAAGATCTTGTTAGGATTACCACCAAAGTCAAATAAAGCATGTACCTAATTTGTGCCCGTCGTGGGAATCCTTAGTTTTAACCCCCTTGAGCTTATATGGAGCATTTCTTTCATTACCTTATACACATTCCATTTGCTTAGAATAGCTATATCTTTACCCTTGTCCTCAAGACTTGGTAACGCTTGATTTGCGGAATTGTGAATTTGGAATGATGTTGTGAAACAAGTGTGGGGTGAACTTAGCAAGAAATTGTATGATTATATCCATGCCGTGCCTAAAAGAGAAAAGAAAGTATATATTTCGGACAGAGAAAAATAAAGAAAAGAAAAGATTGAATCTGAATTGAAAAGAAAAGGAAAGGAACGATTTTAGAATGGAAAACATTGCTAAATTATTGCGAAATTGGAGTTTGTTTGTAATTGGAAGGTCTTGCATTGATATATTTGACCTTTGTTCGATTTCACTATTTTGGAGAAGAAAAGAAAGAAGAATGGGCCCAACAAGTTGAAACTTGGCTCTTGGAGTGAAGTCATAAGGAGTATTAAGGTTTGCTAAGTCTTGGTAACATTTTATCACCACAATCCTAAATGAGAATATCTTATGCTGAGCCCCATATTATTCCCTTTAATGATCTTTCTCATGATTCTTAAAATAGGTAAACTTTGTATGTGGAGATTATCTCAAGAGTTGAGTTTATGGTTTTGGTTCATTTATGCACATAGTTGTTATATGAAGTTTAACTTGATAATACTTTTCACAAAGTGCTTTTTATTTGATGAAATATGCAAGCTATTTGTTGTCTTACAATTCATTCTCTTGCATATACTTTGAGTGAATATTGCCATTTCATGAGTGAAAAGAAGAGAGTATGCCCAGTGAGGAGGATCGAATTAACTTGACGTGTTGACATGCTTATTTTCTCACTTCTTACTTATTCATGCCATGAAACATGTCTATGACACTTGAGATTATTGCACTTACACTTGAATGCTTAAAACTTGAAAGCTATGTGTTTAAAAGATCCTGAGACAATCATTTAGGGGCACCAGTTTTAGTAGAGTCTTTTATTTTGTTTTGCTAAGGGACTAGCAAAAGCTAAGTGTGGGGTAGTTGATAGGAGCATAATATGCGACGTTCTTAATGTGTTTTACCCTCATTTATGCAATCGCATAACCCTTATTGTTGTAATTTAGAGTCGTTAGTCGAGTCAGGAGTCGTTGGTAGAGTTGATAATTGAAATGAGCTGAATTTATGAAGAGTTTGATTCAAAGTAGGATTCCTGATTACATTAGGAATCCTAATCGGTTTAGGAGTCTACGATGACTCCACATTTTGAGAAACGTCGAAGGTTTTAAGAGTTTCAATGAAAGTAGAACTTCTTGTTGAACTAGGAAATCTAAATGGAAATATGACTCTTACTCTAATAAATTTCGGCACATGATATTATTATTTTCCTAACATATATTTCTCTTATTTTCAGGAAATTAAAAGAAGAGAAATTGGATTAAATGAAGAGCATGCCGTGCACATGAGGGAAAAGAATTCGGATTAAAAAGAATTTCAATGCCGAATTACAAGAGAATTCAAGGATGAATGTGGATGGAATTCCATACACATTCATTTAGTTTTTTCTTGCCTAATTAAACAAAGATAGAAGAGAAGAATTATTCAGAAATTATTAAGGGAATTTCGGTGGCAATCAAAGAGGAAAAGAAGTCTTGCCTTGCAAGAAAAGAAAGAAGAGTTTCGGCACAACTCTATGTGCCGAACCTTAGAGCATCTCTTGCCGAAACCCTAGCACCCTTGTACTTCTATATAAAGGACACGGATACCTTTGAAAACGCATCTCTTTCTCTCACAAATACAAAGCCGAATCTCTACCAAAGTGCCTCCATAAATTCTATACAGAAATTATTGTTGCCGAACCATCACCACCTTTCCAAATCGCAAGTCCTCATCTTCGAATCATCTCTTGCCGAAGCATCTTCAAGGTTCTTTTAAAGTGTGACTCGAACAACTCATGGTTTCTTTAATTTTCTGTATGGATTACGATTTCATGTTGTATGGATTTATGGATTATAACTTTCGGTTTGAATGTTTTATTATGAAGTTCTGAATTTTAATCAGGGTTTATGTAAGTTTGCTGAATTTTATTCAGGGTTTCTTATATGATTTCCGAATTTTAATCATGGTTTCTTTGTGATGTTATACATATTTAAACATGTTGATTTCGTAAATTATTGATTTAGGGCAGTAGGTTTCGTATGTTTCTTTGATGTTATTTGATTAATTTTCATGAGTTCGTGCACTACAAATTGTGTGCTTAAGGGCTGACTTTGTGGCTTCTCCTTAGGTGTCGATTTCATCCACCAGAATAATTTGGATTCCATCATACGCTGAGTTGTTGTGATTTAGATTGTTTAATAGGACTGTTATAACCATGAAAGTTTACATGTTAAAGCAAGGTGAGGTGACGCCATATTTGTTGCATGTCTCTAATTCGACTTATTGTGCTTATGTCTTCTTCATGTTTAATTTCTACGCTGAGTATCTTTAAACTGATTAGCACTATGTTTATGATTATACGCTGAGTTAGTTCTAAATAATTAAGAAGTCTTAACGATTAGATGAACCGCTGAGGGCTCTAATTAGAATTGAAATTAAATTTGTCTAAGTGTTATGTGAAATATTACTGCCATAATAATATAATTTTCGATTGTTACATGTTTAAGTGATTTGGTGTTATGTGTTTTTGTGGAGAAGATGATCATGTGTAAATAATAGTTTTAGGTTTTTATTTTATTACTTTCGTAATTTTTAGTAGTGTTAGATACAAAATTCAAACCCCCCATATTAATATGTAATACTTTGTGTGATTAAATGCGCTTGATTTCCCCGGATAGAATGATCCATAGTTGTCAATACTACACTCGACACAAGAAGGGTAATATATATGTATGAGATTGTTTTGCAGGTACAAATGTGTTTGTAATTTGGTCGCATCAGTTATCAATATATCACAAAGATTACGTTCCTTATTCAACTCTTATTACTTAGATAATGTTTAATCAATTGCTTAATACTCAAAACAACGAATTATTGTATAAGTCTAATTTATTGTATACGCAATCACCAAGGAATAAACCAGGCTTTTTGAAGTAGTGATACATGATAATATTAACAAATAATATTACTTATAATTGGAAAATGATAGAATATGAATACTTATCTTTGATTAACGAGGCTTGCAAAAAGAACACTTGAATCAAGGAATCTTTAAGGTTGACGCGTGTAAACACTACTCTTAAGATTAGGTTTCCCCGCTTGAAGACAATGTCTTGTCGTAGCAAGTTTATGGTGCATACCCTCCAACGTACAAAAACCGTTAAATCTAAGTACACTCACAAACTCGGATCCTAGAACTGCTTGGTTCTTCCTTTTAGCGAAAATTTGCACCGTTAAATCTAAGTACACTCACAAACTCGGATCCTAGAACTGCTTGGTTC
This sequence comes from Potentilla sterilis, assembly GCA_963682095.1. Classification (NCBI taxonomy): domain Eukaryota; kingdom Viridiplantae; phylum Streptophyta; class Magnoliopsida; order Rosales; family Rosaceae; genus Potentilla; species Potentilla sterilis. The sequence continues at coordinate 28,283,515 of OY821755.1, read as the reverse complement.
TTCCTTTTAGCGAAAATAAAGAAACAAAAACTCACAAAACATTAAAGGGATATAGAGACGGTTTTCAAATATAAGAAAGGGATGGATGAATGAGAAATCAGAACTTTCGGTCAATGAACCATTATAGGATAAAAGAGTCAACCCCTCCAAACTTTTGAATTATGAACCAGTCATAAGATAAATAAACGTACTTCACAGAAACTCGGTGAAAATTAAATTTTCTATGAACCAAAATTTCTTCTATAGGTGAACTCGAGTGGTAATTATCAGTGGTGCACATTGTAGTTTATTTAGACGACGTGAGAGGATTTCTCTGGTTATGTTGAGTCGAGATAGACCGGTCTATCATTGTTTCACTATTTCCGCTTCACCTTGAGACTTTTAGGAAATTGCAGTTTGAATATGATCTCAATAACCTTGAGAAAAAAATTATCTTTTGATAACAACCTAATTCACCTCGAGGAGATTCTACTTCGACCATGACATAATTCACCTCGAGGAGATCCTATTTCTAAAAAATTGTACTCTAATCACACCTAAAGACTTTTTTCCCAAAAAGTTTAAAGCATGTATCTTAATTACGTTATGCCTTTCCAATGTAGTACTCTTCATCGATGATACAACACCTCATGATCGGAATGAAAGTTTTCAAGTTTAATATGTGGAGAACTAGTAAATTTAGGTTTAATAGTAAACTGTATTACGAGTAAACTATGTGTGAATGTGATGCAGTACATGGGGTCTAGCTCCAATGAAACATTTGGAGTTTCAAGGAGTCTATTTGAAATTAGTCAGCTAATTTATGTTTTAAATTATACCTATTTTCTAGAGTAGTTGAATGTCTTGGAAGGTTATGCATGGAGTAATGTGGGATTGAAAAGTGGGTATTCTAGAAGAATGTATCAGGAGACAAAATATTTTTTTAAATGTATTAGCATTTATAGGGGTTTTATGCTTGCTCTGTAAATAAGAGCACCCATGCAACATGTAGAGGAACATTTGATTTATGATAATTCTATTGAGAAAGATAGAGCTTTGCTCTCATCTATCAACCTCCTTTCTTTTGTTATGCCAATGATGTTCTAGTATTCACCATTTACCGATGACCCCGCATCATTTGGTATAAGAGTCTCGCTACACTCTTTGGGTTGCTTCCACTAATGTCATAGCGGCAAGAAGAGGTAGAGGAAAGCGTGAGAACCATTTGAAAGATGAGGAATCAAGAGATGAAGAACTTCATGCACATCGAAGACAAGTTGAGAAAATTGCCCTGTTTATTGAACGCCTACAAGCTCGGAGGAAGCTTGGTGGATCAAGAAGCAGGTATCCTTATCAAGTGGTCAAGCGAGAGACGCAATCGAAGCATCGATGTCGTTATTCTCAAAGGTCTAAGAATCGTTTGTGGGAGATCAGAACACTTGAAGTTGCAAAGGGCACTTGTACAAATAAATACCAGCTTGAGGATGTTGAATAACTTGGTTTCGAGGTCAAAGCACCTATGGAAGTCAATGAGGATTCAAGTGAGGAAGTATGTCATTTATTTCTTTTTGAGTTAGAAATTGAGCATGAAGATAAAGTTGAAGTTGATTGGAATTCACCACCTATCTATGATGAGTATCTTGATGTTGAAGTTCTTGAGCGAACAAAAGAGGATATTGGTGATTCTCTTCATGTTACAAATTTGGATGGTTCATGCCAAAAAGAAAATCAAGAGTTCGCATTTTCAAACAAGGACGTCATATGCCTAGAGAATTCATTCACTAACAGTGGTTTGGAAGAGACACTTTTATCCCATGAACAAGGTACAAGTCATGATGCCTTATTAATTTAGAGAAAATGTCTATTTAGTACAAATTTGGCCCCCTCATTACCCATTCCAATGACTGCTTTAGTTTCTTCCCCTATTAAACATAAGGTAACAACTCCTATTGCTCATTTCATCAAATATTTTCAACCCTAGTACAGTTTTAATATTTTCTTCCTTTTTTACCCTTTGACCTATCTAACAAATTTTTGAATTATAACGTGCTGAGGAAGTGGAAGATAGTGAACACTTTACCAAAGTGTCACTAAACTCCACCGGCGTCCGATGGCCGGTCGCCAGATTCTGGTCACCGGACTCCCGTCGCCAGATTCCGGTCACTAAATTTATGAGAATATGGTGTGGCTTTAGAAACCAAAGTTGGGTTTTCACATGCCTCACAATGCTCCGTTATATATGAATTTCAATATCATGATCCATTTTGGGATTATTTTATACAAGTTTTGATCAACAACAAGTTAAGTGAAAAGAATGAGTTATTGCTAGTTTTGAAGCTTGATGCATTTTCATATTATATTCGTGCTTTGGAAAGGTCTCTTGAAGAGATTGAGTTGTGTATCTCTTATGCCGATATGTTACTTGTCAACTGACGAATGCCAAGGCACACATGCAATAATAACCCTACAAAAGATCGTTAGTAGCATAGAATAAGTAGGGATCGTTCTAGCCGGGGATTAAGGGTACCTGAAATATAAGAATGTTAGACAACATATTCACATATATACAAGCATGAAACGAAACATGGGGGATTGAGATGAGGTTCGACAACAAGCTGCCCTAAAAACTAAGGAACATGAAATTAAATCCTAGAACTAATATGTACATGTTTGGTCAACATCTTTCACACAAAAACATTCAGCACACAATTCTTTAACAAGTAAGACTCGCACACATGAAAGTAAGGAACAAGTAATGACACAACTTAGACTTAATTCAGTTTCAACTACAATTAGATGCTAAACGCCCATTTAACTAATTGAAAGACCCACTACCAGAAAAAAGGCTTTTCCCGACGAAAAAAAAAAAACGGCCGACGAAATAAAATTTTCGTCGGCTATTCCCAAGAATGGCCGACGAAATTTTTTTTCGTCGCAAAAAAAAAAAATTCGTCGGCTATTCCCCTAGAATGGCCGACGATTTGAATTTTCATCGGCTATTCCCATAGAATGGCCGACGATTTAAATTTTCGTCGGCTATTCCCATAGAATGGCCGACGATTTAAATTTTCGTCGGCCTTTCTCTGAAACTTTAGCCGACGAAAATTTTTGGAAGTATGGCCGACGAGTACTAGGTTTGATTTCGTCGGCTATGATTAAAAAAAAAAAAAAAAAGAACAGCTTCCATTTTCTATCACTATCGACAAACCATTGCTTCGTCCTTCAAATGCAAATGTGTCGTGAAATAAGATATGACCGAAATAATGAAATACGTCTACGGTTGAAAAATGAGAAGATTCTGACAAAATCTGTGTGCCGAATGTTGCGGTTAACTGTTTTTTACTTCCGTTTTCCTATGGGTAGCCTGACGGTCGGTAAATATTTTGAGGAAAATTTTTATACGATTAGTTGCGTCTCATCGATTTGAAACTATTATCTGTTGAAGGTCAGGCCAAAAAACGTCATTTAGACAGGCCAATTACCATTTCTAAGCGTTTGAAGGGTTGACTCACCCGGTTGACCGTCCCGATCGAGCCTTTAACGTTGTCAGATGTAGTTGGATTTTTTTTCATACATGTATTTAATCTTAACGGTGATATCTGAAGGTTGGAATAGATTTTCCAAACTTTTAGATTCAAAATCGGAACATATGCACTAATGTTCCTTAACTTGTTTACTAAGTGTTTAAGTGAATGTATAGTTTCAAATAGTTACTATACGTACACTCTTCAAATGCAAATATGTCGTCAAATAAGATATGACCAAAATAATGAAATACGTCTACGGTTGAAAAATGACAAGATTCCTATAAAATCTGCGTGCCGAAAGAATGAAATCAGTCAAAACCCGGTTTACTGTAGATTTGGCGTCCGGCGTCCGAATGATGATTGTGATACCATTCCGGAAAGGGAACGACGCCAGGAACAAAACTCGTAGCTTTGCTACGATGTGTGGGCTTTTTCGGGCTTTCGAGTTCGTTTAGGGCCTCAAAACGGCATTTTAGTATGTTTTCATAGAATAGCCGACGAAACATTCAAATTTCGTCGGCTATTCTCTAAGTATAGCCGACGAATTCAAATATTTCGTCGGCTAAACTCTTGATCCGCGCCTTTTTATTGTCCGCCGTTGGATGACTCAGATCCGACGGCTGTTGATTTTCCAAAGTATAGCCGACGAAATATTTTAATTTCGTCGGCTATTCTCTAAGTATAGCCGACGAAAGCTTTTATTTCGTCGGCTATACTCCTTCTAAATCTTTTAAATCCTCCCGCCTTTTTTCTCTCCTCCTTCCCCCCCTCCTCCGGCCTCCTCTTCCTCCTTCCCCTCCTCCTCCTCCTCCTCCTTCCCCTCCTCCTCCGGCCTCCTCCTCCTCCTCCTCCTCCTCCTCCTTCCCCTCCTCCGGCCTCCTCCTCCTTCCCCTCCTCCTCCTTCTCCTCCTCCTCCTCCTCCTCCTCCTTCTCCTCCTTCCCCTCCTCCTCCTCCGGCCACCTCCTCCTCCTTCCCCTCCTCCTCCTCCTCCTCCTTCCCCTCCTCCTCCGGCCTCCTCCTCCTCCTCCTCCTCCTCCTCCTTCCCCTCCTCCGGCCTCCTCCTCCTTCCCCTCCTCCTCCTTCTCCTCCTTCCCCTCCTCCTCCTTCTCCTCCTCCTCCGGCCTCCTCCTCCCCCTCCTCCTCCTCCTCCTTCCCCTCCTCCGATCCGGTATTTTTTTTTTGCCCAAAATGCAGTTATAGCCGACGAAATTAACATTATTTCGTCGGCTGGGTGTTATTTCGTCGGCTATAACTGCATTTTTTAATATATTCCGACGAAATAGCCGACGAAATAGCTCAAATTCGTCGGCTATACTTCAGAACAAATAGCCGACGAAACCAAATTTCGTCGGCCATACTCGAACAAATAGCCAACGAAATCATTTTCGTCGGCCATAATTCGTCGGCCAAGGTTGGAATGGCCGACGAAATGGTTTTTTTCATCGGCCATTGGTATTACCGACGGGGTATTTCCGACGACTTATAGCCGACGAAAATTTCGTCGGTAGAAGGTATAGCCGACGAAAAATTGGCATAGCCGACGAAAAAAATTTCGTCGGCTATTCCCTCCGATTTGGTAGTGACCTCTAATGTTTTAAGATCAGGCTATTCGCAATCGATCCTAAATTTTATGTTAATCCGGTTTTAAACGTTTTAACATTTAAGCACAAGAGTCTAAATCGAAGACAAGAAAACAAGCAAGGTTGTCCATCATCTTATTTATCTTGCAAGTTCTAAGGTTATTAGATCTACGCGAGTTGATTTAAGACTACTTACTAGCATGACTCAATCAAACTCTATCACATGAAACCTAACAATCAAATTACATTCTTTGACATAACTAGTGATCGGTTTTTCTGCCCTAACCTTTGTTCTAACCGATTTTAAGTCTTAAGCACGCATCAATTACCTATTGTCCTAATTATCTAGGTGTACGATTTTCTTACAAGTTTATATTACAAATTAACATGCAAAGACTTCTTGAATCCGAAACCTAAACCTAAGCAAAGACTCAAATACGTTTTTAACAAGCAATTCATAAAACCAAATTCCAATCCGAAACATACATAGACATACAATTCGAAACCAAAAATAAATGCAAGTTTCATAGACAAAACCTAACATAACTATAAAGATTAAATTGTTAACCGAAAGTAGAGAGTAGATCACACTTTCTCGAACACCTTTGATGCTTCAAACTGTGTTGATCCGGTGAAGATGATGTAGGCACGGTTAAGATGTTTTTGGTGGTGGTGGAGATATGTTTGGGCTAACTATTCTATGTAGGACTTTTGGAGAACTTTGGTCGAGTTTCTGACTTGTGTTTTTGTGCTAGGATGTGACAAGTTTTTATGTGCGCCATGCCTTGGTATTTATAGAGAAACAACCCTTTAAGAATCGGCAGGAAGGTGAGTTGCAATCCGGTAAGGAAAAGGTTTTCATTTCCGATTTTGGTTTTGCTTTCTCTTCTTGATCTTCTAGGATTTCTCGTTGCCGATTCTTGTCTTTTACTTCTCCTCCAAGGATTCGGCAAGTCTTCTCCTTAATGGACTCGGGAAAATTCTCCTAGTTGCAGCCGACAAAGCTTTCATTTTCCTAGTTGGACTAGGTTTTCCTTTTCTTGCTAGGAATAGGCAAATTATTCTTTCCTATTTTGAAACCTTCTTATTTGGCCAACTAAGCTATTCTTCAAATGAGCTCAGGAACCTCTCCTTGTTGTGCTAGGAGCCCTTGCTTGCAGCTGGAACACATCACTTCTCTCGGCAGGCAGTAAGTTGTTCTTCTCGGCAAGATTGACCTTCTAGTGTTGAAAATGGCATAAGTCTCTCCGCAGGGAAGCTATTGATGCGATTCTAAATTTTATAGAAACTAGACTCATAGATCTTTCTATGCATATATGGCTCGCCTTCCCAGGTCTTGTAAATCGTCCTAGAGAAATTCTGGAATTTGGGTGATGGATCCAAGAAATTACTGGAACTTCTGAATTTTGCGATAACTTTTCACTTGCAATTCCTGGCATCTTTTCTTTGTCCGTTTTCTTTAACTCCTTCCATTGCTCAATATTAAACATGTCTACTGCATATAAGAGAAGAAAAATCTATCAAAAGTATAGTCGAAGCTTTATAGAATCAACAAGACATTTAAAGACTCACTATGAAGAACTTTGTTGAATTTTCTGTAAATTTCTCTACACTTAGCACGTTTTCAATATAACTTCTACCAAAACTCACGACTCAACTAAATGACTCTATTTTACACAAATAAGGGTTAAGTAAGGCATAAATACATTAAGAATATCGCATTTTATGCTCCTATCATCAACAAGACAAAGGAAACAAAAAGAAGCAAGAAGATAGGTTGGCGACAATGAGCACTTGGATGAATCCGGTTTCAATCATGCGAACTTGATCGTAGGCGAGTTCTTTCTCACCCGGGAAGATTGATGCAGTGCATGGGGGGGACTAGCTCCAATGAATCATTTGGAGTTTCAAGGAGTCTATTTGAAATTAGCGAGTTAATTTATGTTTTAAATTATGCCTATTTTCTAGAGTAGTTGAATGTCTTAGAAGGCTATGCACGGAGTAATGTGGGACGGAAAAGTGAGTATTCTAGAAGAATGTATTAGGAGACAAAATATTTCATAAAATGTATTATCATTTATTAAGGGTTTTATGCATGCTCTTTAAATAAGAGCACCCATGCAACATGTAGAGCGACTTTTGATTTATGATAATTCTATTGAGAAAGATAGAACTTTACTCTCTTCTATCAACCTTCTTTCTTTTGTTGTGACAATGATGTTCTAGTATTCATCCTCTACTGATTGCCCCCCATTGATAGGAGATCAATGTTGAACTAGATCAATGGTTGCGCAATTATATTTTCCACACAAGGTGCACAACAAATGGGAAAGTTTGCAATGTCATCATTGATGGGGGAAGTTGTGAAAATGTTGTGGCTACTACTTTGGTGGAGAAACTGAACTTGAAGACATATTAGCATCCAAAGCCCTATAACCTCTCTTGGTTCCAAAAAGGGAATGAGGTAAAAGTAGATAAAAAGTGTTTGGTTAAGTTTTCTATTGGAAAGAAATACAGTGATGAAGTATGGTGTGATGTTGCTCCCATGGATGCTTGTCACTTGTTACTTGGTAGACCTTGGCAATTTGATAAAAAAAAAACCATGCATGCATGAGGGGTTCAGAAACACATATACTTTCGTGAAGGATGGTGCAAAGATCATATTGGGTCCTACAAGAATTGAAGAAAGTTCCAGACCGTCGAGAATTGAAGAAAGCAATTTTCTTTCCAAGGCTGAATTTATTGTTGTTGCGAAGGAGAATGCAGAAATTTATGCTCTGGTGATATTGGAAGCAAGCCAACAAGAGTACGAAGCCAGTAGTTTATGAAGAAGGTGACTTGGTGTGGATCCATCTTCGCAAAGAGTGATTTCCTCGGGGTAAGCATGGCAAGCTAAAGCCTAGAGCTGATGGTCTATTCAAAGTTCTTAAACGATTTGGGGACAATGCATACAAGATTGAGCTTCCTGGAGATTATGGGGTTTCTGCAACCTTCAATGTTGCAGATTTGTCTCTTTACCATGAAGAAGAAGCTGAAGAGAACTCGGGGACGAGGTCCTGCGCAGCAGATGTCAGGACCCGCCCCGGATTTTACCCTGAAATCCGGATAAGGTCCTGCGGGGACCACCTTAAGACTAACTCTATCGATAAATCGATAAAGTCAATCTTAGGATGGACAACCCTAAGACCTGCAACAACCAAAAACACTTCTAAATCCAGATCCATTCTCAACACCTGGAGCCACCTGCTCCCCAAATCACAACAACCGCCACTGTTTCTGCACAAACCCTGGGGCCTGGTAGATACAGATGAATCCTCGTATGATCTCCTGCAAACTTGCTTACTAAGGGGAATACCGGGCTGGCCGGTCTTCTCCTCTCCGATGCCTAAGTTAGTATAGTTGGAATAGATATAACTTAAGCACGTATATAAGCAGTAGGAAGGATCAGTTACCTATTAATGAGGGTAGTTGAGGCCTTTATATAGGTGGCTGGGAGTGAAGTCTGGCCTTACCCTTCGATGTGGGACTGGTTCCCTTCTGTTTGCACACCAAAGGGCAGCTCTGGTGACCTCTTTGGCAGGCAGGCGCCCCCGGTCCCCGGGCCGCTGGTAGCAGGATAGACTGCTGGACCCCGAGGCCGGGTGCGGGTGATCCGGTACCGGGCCTCGGGCCGGCCCCTGGTACACTAGCTGCGGGTCTGTGGGCCTGCTGTAGCCCATCTGTGGCTACTGTCAACAGCCACAAATAAACACAAAAACAAACTCAATTTATAGTCATTTGACTCACAAGTAATCAGAGCAGTCTAAAACAAGGAACTGGAAATACAAATGGAATAGAACAAGAATATAATATGAAAATAAAAGAATAAGGGATCACAGATCCCACCTAGCGGAAACGACAATGATGATAGCTATGCCTCGACTCCGAGTACTCTTGACCTCTGATCAATACTCTGCACACTGGGCGATTTAAAACGAAGGGCCCAGGGGAAAGTAATTTAAAAACGTTAGAGTGAGTGGATAAAAATAATATGATTTAATATAGTACTTTAAATGAAAGTATTATATTACTTTCCCAGAGTTTTAGAAATAAAACCACAGTGCATGCATTATAAATAAAACGTCCCACGTTTTAAGAAAATCATATTTAAAAATCATCAGCCTCGCTGATATAAAATCAAATAAATAAATAATTATTCTTTTTCTATGTATTCAAAACAATATACTTTTGAAAACCATTTGTGATGTTTCTCGACCAATCCCATTGGTCGCATAAAAACCCCAGCCCCGCTGGTTCGGGAATTTATTAAAATCTGAAAGTCTCAAAAAGGAAATATTCCCGAAACCCACACTACCAGATCGGAGAGAATAGCCGACGAAAAAAATTTCGTCGACTATGCCAACTTTTCGTCGGCTATTCCTGCTGCCGACGAAATTTTCGTCGGCTATAATTCGTCGGAAAAACGCCGTCGGTAATACCAATGGCCGACGAAAATAACGAAATCGTCGGCTATATTCGAGTATGGCCGACGACTTTACCGACGAAAATTAATTTCGTCGACCAAATCTGGGCAAAATATCCGACGAAATTCGTCGGATATTTTCGAGTATGGCCGACGATATCGTAAACTATAGCGGACGAAATTCGTCGGCTATTTGTTCTGAAATATAGCCGACGATTCCATCTATTTCGTCGGTTATTTCGTCGGAATATATTAATATTTTAATAGGCATTAATTAGTTATAGCCGACAAAATAATGTCATTTTCGTCGGCTATAAAAGTTATAGCCGACGACATTTGGTAAAAATCGTCGGCTATAACACTTATAGCCGACGAAATAATGCCAATATCGTCGGCTATTCTTACATTTGGGGGAAAAAAATTAAATTAATTTCTAAATTACCATTCCAAGCAACCTGCAAATCACAAAGACAATCCATGCATTTGCACCAACAAGAAACCCGTCTAAATGATTTATTATTTAATTTATTCTAATATACATAAAATATAACCCTAATCATCACCTAAAGCACTAAAGTCCACCACGTCATCCCCAGCATCCTGCTCTCCATCATGCTCGTCATCATCGGGAGGTTGAGGCATTGGAGGTTCAACTAACGGCTGAAACGGGGGCGGGGGTTCAAGGGCTTGTTGTTGTGCCGCGAACATATCACACCACCAGTTTTGTTGGGCGGCGTAGTTGTGTTGCCGAACTCTGTCGCATTCAGCATGCCAACTGGCCATATCCAAATGATACTGCTGTGTTCTGCGGCATAGCTCCTGTGATCTCTGGGACTCGGCCGCCAATCTTGCGGCCAATCTCTGCACTTCCCCCCTCATCTGTTGGCTGTCCCCGCCTCCCTTCTTTTGACCTCCCTTAGTGGTCTTCAGGAGCCCAATTCCAGAACTTCACAAACCCCGGCAGTAGTATTGGTTTGACCGGTCTGGGAAGGCTGCGTCGAACATCCTCGCTGCCGTTTCGACATTCGATCGGTCGACCTGGCGCAGGGCTTCTTCCAGATCTGCCTCTGAAATGTTCGGTTGTGTCTCTCGAACTACTTGCTGGAACACCTCTTCTTTGGCCCGGTTCACCCTCTCCTAATTGAACGGGTAAAAAAAAATTAATATTCTAACAAATATATAATTAAGTAAAATTAATAATTTAAAATTTAAAATCGTAATGAACGACTTACAAGCTGTTCTGTCGCTTGTGGATAAGCGATCTTGAACGTCTCCATGTACGGGTTGCTATCAGGATGATCTCTAAGCGCCTCCTCTTGATATTGTGCAACGGCCTAGAACCACCATGATGGGGGGTTGTGTTATGGCGGCGGTTCGCAGAGTTTACACGAGACCGTTCCTTCAAACAAATAATAAAATATTAGAAAAATGCATAAAAAAATATTAATGTAATAATTATAAAATAATTAAACTAATAATTAAAATTTTAACAAAATAAACATTTATACTTAAGTTTAGTATTTACCTGCATAACTGGGTTGTTGAAGTCTACTGTCTTCAACCAACGCCACTCGTACTCCCTGAACATGAACTCTCTGGGAGTACCCATACGACCACGGTTGTCGTATTGGTTAAAGTGGGAACGGAGCTCGTTCTTCCACTCTTTGAACCTACAGAAAAAATAAATGTGCATTAGAAATATTATTAATATCATAAAATATTTCAAATTATAAGATAAGGATTTCCCAAAGTACCTCAACGACTGCATCGCGTCCGCCCAATGCTGCTTATGTTCTGCAATCTCGAAGTATGTCTGAAAGATAATATTTGATTAGTTTTACAATTATAACAATACCGAAAATTATTAAATATTACGTAAAATAAATTAAATTTTTTTAAATTACTCACCGACGCGGCGTTGTTCAGCTCCCCCTTGATCTCTTGGGCACATCAGCCCACCGTGTCCACAACATAGGGACTCTGTCCCTAATCAGTGCCCCCACGCAACCCGTGTAGTCGCGGCGTTTTTTCCCCTAAACCTCCTGATTAGGAGGTTAGTTGATCCGGATCCTCCCGCTGCTCTCAACAGTTCTCCTGAGCGTGTCAAAACATATGACACCTCTCGTATTCCTCGTTGAACTGCTAGCGGCTGTCCCTATCACATAAACGACGATTGGTTAATAAAATTAAATATTAGTGCGTTAATTTTAATAAAACATTTAATTAATAAAATCAAATGTTACCTGAACTGGATGACTCGTCTGTCGACTTTCCTTTTCTCCTCGCCGAAATCAGGAGGTCAGGGTTCTCAAATGGCTGGTGCTGGTATGCCTCCGCAGCACTCACGTACTGAGGCATAGCAGGCCATATGGGCACACCTCGAAAGTCGACCTCGGGTATCGCAGGAATGTTGTACGGGAGGTAGAGCTGATTTGGGAGAGTAGGCCCCTCAGTCGAGTCAGCAGCAGACGTCGTCGGACTCGTCATCGGCTCCCGATAAACCTCAGGCATACGGACCTGAGGAACGTCTGCAGCTATCTGGTCCTGAAATAGCTGCCTACTGAACCTCGGAGCATCTGGCCCGACAGGGGGAATTGAACTGCTCGACGGCCGCCCCGCCTGGAGAAGGGTCTGGTGCCGAGAACTCACACTCCTCCGCGGCTGGGATGAATCCACAGGCCTCCACGGCTGGGATGAATCCACACTCCTCCGCGGCTGGGTGGTGGTCCTCTCAGGCTGGCTAAGGGTCCTGTCGGACTCTGCAGAACCCCTAGATCTGGAACGACGGCCTCCGAAGAACTGTCTGAATGCATCGGCCATCTGCAGCTTGAAGCATTAATACATTAATTAATATTAAATTATATTACATTAAATAACAAATTCTAATTAATATAATAACCAATAATACTAACATATTTCAAAACATACTAACAAATTAATATTTAAATTTGTATTAATTTTAAATAATACTAACCATTAACCTAGATATAACTATTTATATACAAATATAACTATATTTCATTATTAACATATATATAAATACAAATAACCATTTATATACTAACAAAAATATATAACAATTTATATAATTAAAATTAAATATATAACAATTTCTATACCTAAATTATAACAAATATATAACAATTAAATTTATTAACAAATATATAACAAATATATAACAATTTATATAATTAAAATTAAATATATAACAATTTATTATATAACAATTTATATAATTAAAATAAAATATATAACAAATATATAACAATTTGTTAAAATTAAATTTATTAACAAATATATAACAATTTATATAATTAAAATTAAATATATAACAATTTATAAAATTAAACTAAATTGAAAAAAAAAAATTTAACCGGATCAGAGGAGGAGGCCGGAGGAGGAGGGGAAGGAGGAGGAGGAGGAGGCCTGCGGCTTGGAGGAGGATTTGAGGAAGGAGGAGGATCGGAGGAGGAGGAGGCCGGAATTGGAGGAAGAGAGGAAAAGCTGATTTGAGGAGGAGGAGGGCGCGGCGGAAACGAATGGGAGAGGGCCGGTTTGGAGCAGCAGCAGGAGGAGGAGGAGGAAGAGAGGAAAAAGTCGGATAGGGTTCGACAGTTTCTGATTTATACCCGAAAGAATAGCCGACGATTAAAAAAGATTTCGTCGGCTATTCTTCACTATAGCCGACGAAAACTTTAACATCGTCGGCTATACTTTGAATGTCGTCGGCTATTCTTTAAATGTCGTCGGCTATACTTTAGGAGATCAGCAGCTGTCTGATCTGAGCCATCCAACGACGGACAATGAAAAGGCGCGGATCGCAAGAGTTTAGCCGACGAATTCAAATATTTCGTCGGCTATACTTTGTAAAATCAGCAGCCGTTGGATCTGAGCCATCCAACGGCGGACAATAAGCGGATCGCAAGAGTTTAGCCGACGACATATAATTTTCGTCTGCTAAACTGTTGGTCAAACCACTAAGTTAGACGACGGTTTTTGGCCTGACCTTCAACAGATAATAGTTTCAAATCGATGAGACGCAACTAATCGTTTAAAAATTTTCCTCAAAATATTTACCAAACGTCAGGCTACCCATAGGAAAACGGAAGTAAAAAACAGTTAACCGCAACATTCGGCACACAGATTTTGTCGGAATCTTGTCATTTTTCAACCGTAGACGTATTTCATTATTTCGGTCATATCTTATTTGACGACATATTTGCATTTGAAGAGTGTACGTATAGTAACTATTTGAACCTATACATTCACTTAAACACTTAGTAAACAAGTTAAAGAACATTAGTGCATATGTTCCGATTTTGAATGTAAAAGTTTGGAAAATCTATTCCAACCGTCAGATATCACCGTTAAGATTAAATACATGTATGAAAAAAAATCCAACTACATCTGACAACGTTAAAGGGTCGATCGGGACGGTCAACCGGGTGAGTCAACCCTTTAAACGCTTAGAAATGGTAATTGGCATGTCTAAATGACGTTTTTTTGCCTGACCTGCAACAGATAATAGTTTCAAATCTATGAGACGCAACTAATCGTATAAAATTTTCCTCAAAATATTTACTGAACGTCAGGCTACCCATAGGAAAACGGAAGTAAAACACAGTTAACCGCAACATTCGGCACACAGATTTTGTCGGAATCTTGTTATTTTTCAACCGTAGACGTATTTCATTATTTCGGTCATATCTTATTTGACGACATATTTGCATTTGAAGGATGAAGCAATAGTTTGTCGATAGTGATAGAAAATGGAAGGTGGTCTTTTTTTGTTTTTTGTTTTTAAATCATAGCCGATGAAATCAAACATAGTACTCGTCAGCTATTCTTTTGTCGTTTTCTGTCTAAAATAAAATATGTATTTTTCAATATAGTTTTGGCCGACGAAATCATGCATTTTTCGTCGGCTATAATTAGTATAGCCGACGAAAGAATGCATTTTTCGTAAGCTATTCTTTGAAAAAAAATAAAAAAATCAGTGGTGTTACACCTCTCGTATTCTTATGTCCTGTTCATATATAACCAAAATTGAACATAAAAAAAAAACAGAAACCCAACAGTCAACATATTTCAAAATTTTTTTTAAGGGGTTTGGAACCCAGCCTATACTGAGAGGCTCATCCCCACGCCCGTTCATTAGAAAAGAGTGGATTACAAATGAAAGGATTACATCATCTAAATTACTTAATCCGTCGGATTGTAATCGGAATCATCGGATGAGTCTTTTTCGGTTTCTGAATTGCTCGATAGGGGTAATCTATGTCGTTCCTCACCACTAGAGTCCTCGTTAGTTTCTTCATTTGGATCAACATCAACAAGCAGTGGCTCTTCACGTCGAATTCGCACCGGGGTGTCTAGGCGAATAAAAGAGGAGTCAGGAATACCGTTTGAGTTGGGCTCTTGATACGCGGTGCCCCCTTCCTCGTTCTCTTCAGCCATCCAAGTGTAGATGCCCGATAAATGTTCCGATGGTGGATAGTGTTGACTACTTTCCACGGGTCACCCTTGGCGAGATCATCAAGATAAAACACTTGTTTCACCCATGTGGCTAAAACGAACGGGTCATCCTCATACCATGATGTACTAGTGTTCACAGAAGTTATGCCGTATTGATCGGTTTTCATGCTCTACGGTCGTGTGTCAAACCATCTACACTTGAAAAGGTGCACTTTCATGCCTTCCCCATAATGCAGTTCCACAACTGAATGGAGAACACCGTAATACTCAACTCCATCATCCCCACCATGTGCCATAACCCCTGAATTTTGTGTTTTCAGTCTGAGGTCTCTATCTTCACATCGAAATAACACACCATTCACCTTGCACGTCGCATAAACTTTTGAATAGACAGGCTTCATCGCCAGAAGTCTGAGTTCGTGCGACCAATTTGGGTGATTATCATTTTTAATAAGGTCCATCTGCAACCATCAGAATCAACTATAAATATGAATAATTATACACAATAATATATAAATACGTATAGAATAGTGTTAAAGTTACGTACCCAGCGGCCGAAATACTCTGCGAATGTCCGGTTGTGGTAATCGAGGTCACCTCCTACTTGGTCACAGTTTAGATGCATGTTCTTCCAAAATTGAACTTCTGGACAGTTAATTAGTACCCACCAATGTGCAATGGCTACCTCATAATCTTTCAACTTGTAGGAAACTGGCATGTTTCCACCGAGTACAACATCGTCGGAGAGTATGGAAAGATTGAACTGTGAAGGTACATCTTCCGGTATGCTTTCCTGTAACACTCCTAAATACAGCTTCATGTAGGTGACGCACTCGTGCGCAATATATGCTTCAGCTATACATCCTTCAGGTGCGGATCTGTTTTGGACAAAATCACCATATTGTCCAAGTTGCCTATAAATCACGTTTTTTAAGTGTTATGATAATACATTAATACTATATCACATATATTGATGAGGAAATTAACATAAGGTATAAAATACGTACCTTTCCATGGGATACATCCAAGTGAAGTGCACAAGACCGGTAAGCAACAACTGCCGAGGAAGATGGATCATGAGGTGAGGCATGATGTCGAAACAATTTGGAGGAAATATCATCTCAAATTTACACATGATATGAACGATGTCTTGTTGCATTTCCCGGAGGTCAGATTTTCTCACTTCCCGTGTGCATACCTTCTGGAAAAATCTTGCCAACGCTACTAACGGCTCCACAACGTGACGGGGAAGGAACGGTCGAATGAAAACAGGGAAGAGACGTTGTAGCAGGATATGATTGTCATGACTTTTCAACCCGTAAAGATTGTTGAATTGTCTGTTCACACACTTGGCTATATTTCCAGCAAAGCCTGAAGGATACTTGGCCCGACTTATCCAATGGAAAATTTCTGATTTATGCTCAGGCTTGACGGTGTAAGGAGCATGAGGCATTTTTCTCTTCCCTTGTTTCAACCATAGTTGTTTTCTGATATTCATGTTTTGCAGATCAGTGCGAGCCTTAGGACCATCTTTCGTCTTCCCCTCCAAGTTCAGCGTTGTGCCCACCACACTTTCAGAAATATTTTTTTTCTATGTGCATAACGTCTAGGAAGTGATGGATCAGCAACTCACACCAGTACGGGAGTTCCCACAATATGCTCTTATGTGTCCAGAATTTGTACTCCTCAGGCCTTTCAGGTATTTCCGCTACAATATCGGGATGATTGCTGAGGGGCCCAAAATCGTACTCATTAAGCACTGCTAAAATTTCTCTTCCCGTCCATCTTCTCGGGGGACCACCGTGTTCTTCGGTTCCATCAAATGCGGCGGACTCGTAACGCCAGTGGTGATCCGCCGGAAGGAACACACGATGACCCATTCTGCATATCTTGTTGCAATGAGGGGTGCTCCCATAATCGCTGAGGCACTCTGGACAAGCCTTGTATCCCCTAATAACGCTGCCCGACAACATCTCATAAGCAGGAAAATCACTGATGGTACTAATAACCATGGCATGCATCTGGAACGTCTCCTCCTTGTACTTGTCAAAAGTGGGATGACCAACGTCCTACAATACCTTAAGCTCTTCAATCAATGGTCTCATATACACATCGAGACATTTTCCTGGGTAACCAGTCCCCGGAATCAACAACGTCAACATATTATATTCCTTCTTCATGCACATCCACGGAGGAAGGTTGTAAGGTACCAAAACCACCGGCCATATACTATATGAAAGACTCATGGTGCCGAAAGGGTTGAACCCGTCGGTTGAGAGCCCGAGCCTGACGTTTCTGACATCTGACGCAAAATGAGGAAACTCATTGTTTATATGCTTCCAAGCCGCTCCATCAGAGATGTGTGTCATGATATCTGCGTCTCCCGCGTCCCGCTCTGACGGAGCGGCTTGGAAGCATATAAACAATGAGTTTCCTCATTTTGCGTCAGATGTCAGAAACGTCAGACTCGGACTCTCAACCGACGGGTTCAACCCTTTCGGCACCATGAGTCTTTCATACAGTATATGGCCGGTGGTTTTGGTACCTTACAACCCTCCTCCGTGGATGTGCATGAAGAAGGAATATAATATGTTGACGTTGTTGATTTCGGGGCCTGGTTACCCAGGGAAATGTCTCGATGTGTATATGAGACTATTGATTGAAGAGCTTAAGGTATTGTGGGACGTTGGTCATCCCACTTTTGACAAGTACAAGGAGGAGACGTTCCAGATGCATGCCATGGTTATTGGTACCATCAGTGATTTTCCTGCTTATGTGATGTTGTCAGGCAGCGTTGTTAGGGGATACAAGGCTTGTCCAGAGTGCCTCAGCGATTATGGGAGCACCCCTCATTGCAACAAGATATGTAGAATGGGTCATCGTGTGTTCCTTCCGGCGGATCACCACTGGCGTTACGAGTCCGCCGCATTTGATGGAACAGAAGAACACGGTGGTCCCCCTAGAAGATGGACGGGAAGAGAAATTTTAGCAGTGCTTAATGAGTACGATTTTGGGCCCCTCAGCAATCATCCCGATATTGTAGCGGAAATACCTGAAAGGCCTGAGGAGTACAAATTCTGGACACATAAGAGCATATTGTGGGAACTCCCGTACTGGTGTGAGTTGCTGATCCGTCACTTCCTAGACGTTATGCACATAGAAAAAAATGTTTCTAAAAGTGTGGTGGGCATAACGCTGAACTTGGAGGGGAAGACGAAAGACGGTCCTAAGGCTCGCACTGATCTGCAAAACATGAATATCAGAAAACAACTATGGTTGAAAAAAGGGAAGAGAAAAATGCCTCAAGCTCCTTACACCGTCAAGCCTGAGCATAAATCAGAAATTTTCCATTGGATAAGTCGGGCCAAGTATCCTTCAGGCTTTGCTTGAAATATAGCCAAGTGTGTGAACAGACAATTCAACAATCTTTACGGGTTGAAAAGTCATGACAATCATATCTTGCTACAACGTCTCTTCCCTGTTTTCATTCGACCGTTCCTTCCCCGTCACGTTGTGGAGCCGTTAGTAGCGTTGGCAAGATTTTTCCAGAAGGTATGCACACGGGAAGTGAGAAAATCTGACCTCCGGGAAATGCAACAAGACATCGTTCATATCATGTGTAAATTTGAGATGATATTTCCTCAAAAAATTTACAACATCATGCCTCACCTCATGATCCATCTTCCTCGGCAGTTGTTGCTTACCGGTCCTGTGCACTTCACTTGGATGTATCCGATGGAAAGGTACGTATTTTACACCTTATGTTAATTTCCTCATCAATA
Organism: Potentilla sterilis; assembly: GCA_963682095.1. Classification (NCBI taxonomy): domain Eukaryota; kingdom Viridiplantae; phylum Streptophyta; class Magnoliopsida; order Rosales; family Rosaceae; genus Potentilla; species Potentilla sterilis. Next base: position 28,264,709 of record OY821755.1, on the reverse strand, counting down.
TATGTGATTTAGTACTAATGTATTATCATAACACTTAAAAAACGTGATTTATAGGCAACTTGGACAATACGGTGATTTTGTCCAAAACAGATCCGCACTTGAAGGATGTATAGCTGAAGCATATATTGTGTACGAGTGCGTCACCTACATGAAGCTGTATTTAGGAGCGTTACAGGAAAGCATACCGGAAGATGTACCTTCACAGTTCAATCTTTCCATACTCTCCGACGATGTTGTACTCGGTGGAAACATGCCAGTTTCCTACAAGTTGAAAGATTATGAGGTAGCCATTGCACATTGGTGGGTACTAATTAACTGTCCAGAAGTTCAGTTTTGGAAGAACATGCATCTAAACTGTGACCAAGTAGGAGGTGATCTCGATTACCACAACCGGACATTCGCAGAGTATTTCGGCCGCTGGGTACGTAACTTTAACACTATTCTATACGTATTTATATATTATTGTGTATAATTATTCATATTTATAGTTGATTCTGATGGTTGCAGATGGACCTTATTAAAAATGATAATCACCCAAATTGGTCGCACAAACTCAGACTTCTGGCGATGAAGCCGGTCTATTCAAAAGTTTATGCGACGTGCAAGGTGAATGGTGTGTTATTTCGATGTGAAGAGAGAGACCTCAGACTGAAAACACAAAATTCAGGGGTTATGGCACATGGTGGGGATGATGGAGTTGACTATTACGGTGTTCTCCATTCAGTTGTGGAACTGCATTATGGGGAAGGCAAGAAAGTGCACATTTTCAAGTGTAGATGGTTTGACAGACGGCCGCAGAGCATGAAAACCGATCAATACGGCATAACTTCTGTGAGCACTAGTACATCATGGTATGAGGACGACCCGTTCGTTTTAGCCACATGAGTGAAACAAGTGTTTTATCTTGATGATCTCGCCAAGGGTGACCCGTGGAAAGTAGTCAACACTATCCACCATCGCAACATTTACCGGGCGTCTACACTTGGATGGCTGAAGAGAACGAGGAAGGGGGCACCGCGTATCAAGAGCCCAACTCAAACGGTATTCCTGACTCCTCTTTTATTCGCCTAGACACCCCGGTGCGAATTCGACGTGAAGAGTCACTGCTTGTTGATGTTGATCCAAATGAAGAAACTAACGAGGACTCTAGTGGTGAGGAACGACATAGATTACCCCTATCGAGCAATTCAGAAACCGAAGAAGACTCATCCGATGATTCTGATTACAATCCGACGGATTAAGTAATTTAGATGGTGTAATCCTTTCATTTGTAATCCACTCATTTCTACTGAACGGGCGTGGGGATGAGACTCCCAGCTAGGCTGGGTTCCAAACCCCTTAAAAAAAAATTTGAAATATGTTGACTGCTGGGTTTCTGTTTTTTTTTTATGTTCAATTTTGGTTATATATGAACAGGACATATGGGTACGAGAGGTGTAACACAACTGATTTTTTTATTTTTTTCACAGAATAGCCGACGAAAAATGCATTATTTCGTCGGCTATACTAATTATAGCCGACGAAAAATGCGTGATTTCGTCGGCCAAAACTATATTGAAAAATACATATTTTATTTTAGACACAAAACGACAAAAGAATAGCCGACGAGTACTAGGTTTGATTTCGTTGGCTATGATAAAAAAAACAAAAAAAAACCACCTTCCATTTTCTATCACTATCGACAACCCATTGCTTCATCCTTCAAATGCAAATATGTCGTCAAATAAGATATGACCGAAATAATGAAATACGTGTACGGTTGAAAAATGACAAGATTCCGACAAAATCTGTGGCCGAATGTTGCGGTTAACTGCTTTTTACTTCCGTTTTCCTATGGGTAGCCTGACGTTCGGTAAATATTTTGAGAAAAAATTTTATACGATTAGTTGCGTCTCATCGATTTGAAACTATTATCTGTTGAAGGTCAGGCCAAAAAACGTCATTTAGACAGGCCAATTACCATTTCTAAGCGTTTAAAGGGTTGACTCACCCGGTTGACCGTCCCGATCGAGCCTTTAACGTTGTCAGATGTAGTTGGATTTTTTTTTCATACATGTATTTAATCTTAACGGTGATATCTGACGGTTGGAATAGATTTTATAAACTTTTAGATTCAAAATTGGAACATATGCACTAATGTTCCTTAACTTGTTTACTAAGTAGTGTTTAAGTGAATATATAGTTTCAAATAGTTACTATACGTACACTCTTCAAATGCAAATATGTCGTCAAATAAAATATGACCGAAATAATGAAATACGTCTACAGTTGAAAAATGACAAGATTCCGACAAAATCTGTATGCCGAATGTTGCGGTTAACTGTGTTTTACTTCCGTTTTCCTATGGGTAGCCTGACGTTCGGTAAATATTTTGAGGAAAATTTTTATACGATTAGTTGCGTTTCATCCATTTGAAACTATTATCTGTTGAAGGTCAAGCCAAAAACACGTCATTTACACAGGCCAATTTCCGTTTTAATTTAAAGCGTTTAGAGGTTTGACTTCGTTGTTTGACTAAAGGTTTAGCCGATGAAATATTTGATTTCGTCGACTAAACTCTTGCTATCCGCTTATTGTCCGCCGTTGGATGGCTCAGATCCAACGGCTGCTGATTTTCCAAAGTATAGCCGACGAAATATTTAAATTCGTCAGCTAAACTCTTGCGATCCGCGCCTTTTCATTGTCCGCCGTTGGATGGGGGAGATCGGACGGCTGTTGAGCGCCTAAAGTATAGCCGACGACATACTATTTTCGTCGGCTATTCCCAAGAATGGCCGACGATTTTTTCTTTCGTCGCTAAAAATAAAAAATCGTCGGCTATTCCACAAGAATGGCCGACGATTTTTTCTTTCGTCCCTAAAAAATATTTTTCGTCGGCTATACCCCTAGAATGACCGACGAGTTAAAATTTTCGTCGCCTGTTCTCTTAAAGTATAGCCGACGAAAACTTTTGAAAGTTTGGCCGACGAAATTGTAATTTTCGTCGACTATAAGTCTTTATATTTTCAGATCTGGACAGCAGCTGCTCATTTGAAAAAAAGCGAAAAAAAACGGGAGAAAGAGTGAAAAATCTGTGGGTATTGTTGAAATCCGTCCTCTCTTACATTGTGGAGCTATATATAGGTACGTATATGTGTATATATGTTGATTTTGAGTTTTAGTTGAGTTGATTTTGAGTTTTAGTGATTTTGATATAGTAAGTGATTTTTTGTTTTGTTGTTGTTTTAGTGTTAGAATGTATGTATATATGTTGATTTTGAGTTGTAGTTGAGTTGATTTTAAGTTAGAGTTTAATTATGTGTTTTAATTTGATGTTATTTTAATTAGTGTTAAAATATACATATATATATATATATATATGTTAATTAATGGTTGTTGATAGTGTAATGAACTTAAATAATGGTTGTTAATTAATGGTATATATATATATATGAGTTGATGTTGATAATAATATATATTGTAATATATATGTGTTAATTAATTTCTTATTAATTAAAGTTATACATATATATTATTATCAGGCTATATATGGATCGGGATAAGAGTTGGATTTCGCTTCCAAGGCATGACCGACGATACACTACATGAGTTGTGGATTTTTTGCAGTTCGTCGAGGAAAATGCAAACGGGAATGAATACCATTATTGCCCGTGCAAGAAATGTAAGTGTCGCAGTGATATGTGTCGATTTCCGATTAGGACAGTATGGAAGCACCTAAAGAGTAATGGGTTTTGGCCGAAGTACAAACGTTGGATATATCACGGTGAGCCATCATTAGATGGATCGCATGATCATGGGCAGTTTTTTGAGGCGGGCAGTAGTAGTACATCCAACGATCCAACAATGGCATTCGTCAACGACGTGTTTCCTTTTGAAAGCAGTGTACGTGGGGAACAATATATGCATGACCCGGTGCAGCCGTTCCCACAAGTTGTCAACACTGCTGCCTTTGACAAGTACAACAAACTGATTGCATTGCAACAGACCCCTGTGTCTTCAAGTTCTGAGAAGACAGTTCTTCAAAGTGTGATGGAGGTAATGAGGATTAAAGTCGAGACAAAATCGAGCATCAGGCAAGTGCATGAATATCTACAGTACACTTCTTCGTTGTTGGAGGAGGGTCATCGTAATCCTACCAATCACCGTAAGGTCCGAAGTATCCTCAAAGATCTAGAGCTTTCCTACATTAAGATCCATGCATGTGCATTTGACGGCATTCTCTTCTGGGGTAAAGATGCAGAAGGGAATGACATTGCTAGCCTTGACGCATGTCCGATATGTCAGTCTGACCGATATAAGTTGACGGGAGCAGGCAATAGGAAACCTGTGAAAGTGCTTCGGTATTTTCCGTTGAGAGATAGGCTTGAGCGGTTGTACATGTCAGAAACCACCGCAAAAGCTATGAGATGACACGGTGAGCGGGACGCGGGAGACGCAGATATCATGACACACATCTCTGACGGAGCGGCTTGGAAGCATATAAACAATGAGTTTCCTCATTTTGCGTCAGATGTCAGAAACGTCAGGCTCGGGCTCTCAACTGACGGGTTCAACCCTTTCGGCACCATGAGTCTTTCATACAGTATATGGCCGGTGGTTTTGGTACCTTTCAACCTTCCTCCGTGGATATGCATGAAGAAGGAATATAATATGTTGACGTTGTTGATTCCGGGGCCTGGTTACCCTGGGAAATGTCTCGATGTGTATATGAGACCATTGATTGAAGAGCTTAAGGTATTGTGGGACGTTGGTCATCCCACTTTTGACAAGTACAAGAAAGAGACGTTCCAGATGCATGCCATGGTTATTGGTACCATCAGTGATTTTCCTGCTTATGGGATGTTGTCGGGAAGCGTTGTTAGGGGATACAAGGCTTGTCCAGAGTGCCTCCAACGAGGACTCTAGTGGTGAGGAAATACATAGATTACCCCTATTGAGCAATTCAGAAACCGAAGAAGACTCATCCGATGATTCCGATTACAATCCGACGGATTAAGTAATTTAGATGGTGTAATCCTTTCATTTGTAATCCACTCATTTCTAATGAAAGGGCGTGGGGATGAGCCTCCCAGTTAGGCTGGGTTCCAAACCCCTTAAAAAAAAATTTGAAATATGTTGACTGCTGGGTTTGTGTTTTTTTTATGTTCAATTTTGGTTATATATGAACATGACATATGGGTACGAGAGGTGTAACACAACTGATTTTTTTATTTTTTTCACAGAATAGCCGACGAAAAATGCATTATTTCGTCGGCTATACTAATTATAGCCGACGAAAAATGCGTGATTTCGTCGGCCAAAACTATATTGAAAAATACATATTTTATTTTAGACACAAAACGACAAAAGAATAGCCGACGAGTACTAGGTTTGATTTCGTCGGCTATGATAAAAAAAACAAAAAACAAAAAAAGACCACCTTCCATTTTCTATCACTATCGACAACCCATTGCTTCATCCTTCAAATGCAAATATGTCGTCAAATAAGATATGACCGAAATAATGAAATACGTGTACGGTTGAAAAATGACAAGATTCCGACAAAATCTGTGTGTCGAATGTTGCAGTTAACTGTTTTTTACTTTCGTTTTCCTATGGGTAGCCTGACGTTCGGTAAATATTTTGAGGAAAATTTTTAAACGATTAGTTGCGTCTCATCCATTTGAAACTAATATTTGTTGAAGGTCAGGCAAAAAAACGTCATTTACACAGGCCAACTTCCATTTCTAAGCATTTAAAGGGTTGACTCACCCGGTTGACCGTCCCGATCGAGCCTTTAACGTTGTCAGATGTTGTTGGATTTTTTTTCATACATGTATTTAATCTTAACGGTGATATCTGACGGTTGGAATAGATTTTCCAAACTTTTAGATTCAAAATTGGAACATATGCACTAATGTTCCTTAACTTGTTTACCAAGTGTTTAAGTGAATGTATAGTTTCAAATAGTTACTATACGTACACTCTTCAAATGCAAATGTCTCGTGAAATAAGATATGACCGAAATAATGAAAGACGTGTACGGTTGAAAAATGACAAGATTCCGACAAAATCTGTGTGCCGAATGTTGCGGTTAACTGTTTTTTACTTCCGTTTTCCTATGGGTAGCCTGACGTTTGGTAAATATTTTGAGGAAAATTTTTAAACGATTAGTTGCGTCTCATCCATTTGAAACTATTATCTGTTGAAGGTCAGGCAAAAAAACGTCATTTACACAGGCCAATTTCCATTTCTAAGCGTTTAAAGGGTTGACTCACCCAGTTGACCGTCCCGATCGAGCCTTTAACGTTGTCAGATGTAGTTGGATTTTTTTTCATACATGTATTTAATCTTAACGGTGATATCTGACGGTTGGAATAGATTTTCCAAACTTTTAGATTCAAAATCGGAACATATGCACTAATGTTCCTTAACTTGTTTACTAAGTGTTTAAGTGAATGTATAGTTTCAAATAGTTACTATACGTACACTCTTCAAATGCAAATGTCTGGTGAAATAAGATATGACCGAAATAATGAAATACGTGTACGGTTGAAAAATGACAAGATTCCGACAAAATCTTTGTGCCGAATGTTGCGGTTAACTGTTTTTTACTTCCGTTTTCCTATGGGTACCCTTACGTTCGGTAAATATTTTGAGGAAAATTTTTATACGATTAGTTGCGTCTCATCGATTTGAAACTATTATCTGTTGAAGGTCAGGCAAAAAAACGTCATTTACACAGGCCAATTTCCGTTTTAATTTAAAGCGTTTAGAGGTTTGACTTCGTTGTTTGACCAAAGGTTTAGCCGACGAAATATTTGATTTCGTCGGCTAAACTCTTACGATCCGCTTATTGTCCGCCGTTGGATGGCTCAGATCCAACGGCTGCTGATTTTCCAAAGTATAGCCGACGAAATATTTAAATTCGTCGGCTAAACTCTTGCGATCCGCGCCTTTTCATTGTCCGCCGTTGGATGGGGGAGATCGGACGGCTGCTGAGCGCCTAAAGTATAGCCGACGACATTCAAAGAATAGCCGACGAGTTCAAAGATTTCGTCGGCTATGTTGAAGAATAGCCGACGAAATCTTTTTAAATCGTCGGCTATTCTATCGGGTATAAGTCTGAAACTGCCGAACCCTAGCCTCCGTTTTCCCCTTTTTTCTGCTTTCTCCTCCGCTGTAAACCTCCACAGCAATTCAGAAACCTCCGCACCGCCGCTCTCCTCCTCCTTCTCAAATCGACGACGAATTCTCCTCCTCCTCCTCCATCCGGCCGAATTCTCCTCCTCCTCCTCCGATCCAGTTTTTTTTTTAATTTAATTTAATTTTATAAATTGTTATATATTTAATTTTAATTATATAAATTATTATATATTTGTTAATAAATTTAATTTTAAAAAATTGTTATATATTTGTTATATATTTTATTTTAATTATTTAAATTGTTATATAATAAATTGTTATATATTTGTTATATATTTAATTTTAATTATATAAATTGTTATATATTTGTTAATAAATTTAATTGTTATATATTTGTTATAATTTAGGTATATAAATTGTTATATATTTAATTTTAATTATATAAATTGTTAAATTAATTATATATATAAATTGGTAGTCTAATTATATATATATGTTAATATTGAAATATAGTTATATTTATATAAAAATAGTTATATTTAGGATAATGGTTAGTATTATTTAAAATTAGTTAAATTGTTATATATAAATTTTTTAGTGTGTTTTGAAACATGTTAGTATTATTGGTTATTATATTAATTAGAATTTGTTATAAAATGTAATATAATTTAATATTAATTAATGTATTAATGCCTCAAGCTGCAGATGGCCGATGCATTCAGACAGTTGTTTGGGGGCCGTCGTTCCAGATCTAGGGGTTCTGCAAATTCCGCCGGTTCCGCAGACTCCGACAGGACCCATAGCCAGCCTGAGAGGACCACCAGCCAGCTGCGGAGGAGTGTAGATTCATCCCAGCCGCGGAGGACTGTGGATTCATCCCAGCCGCGGAGGAGTGTGAGTTCTCGGCACCAGACCCTTCTCCAGGCGGAGCGGCCGTCGAGCAGTTCACTTCCGCCTGTCGGGCCAGATGCTCCGAGGTTCAGTCGGCAGCTATTTCAGGACGAGATAGCTGCAGACGTTCCTCAGGTTTGTATGCCTGAGGTTCATCGGGAGCCGATGACGAGTCAGACGACGTCTGCTGCTGACTCAACTGAGGGTCCTACTCTCCCAAATCAGCTCTACCTCCCGTACAACATTCCTGCGATACCGGAGGTCGACTATCGTGGTGTGCCCATATGGCCTGATATGCCTCAGTACGTGAGTGCTGCGGAGGCATACCAGCAGCAGCCATTTGAGAACCCTGACCTCCTGATTTCGGCGAGGACAAAAGGAAAGTCGACAGACGGGTCATTGAGTTGAGGTAACATTCGATTTTATTAATTAAATGTTTTATTAAAATTAACGCACTAATATTTAATTTTATTAACTAATCGTCGTTTATGTGATAGGGACAGCCGCTAGCAGTTCACGGAGGAATACGAGAGGTGTCATATGTTTTGACACGCTCAGGAGAACTGTTGATCTGAGGGGGAGGATCCAGATCAACGAACCTCCTAATCAGGAGGTTCAGGGGAAAAAAAAACGCGACTACTCGGGTTGCGTGGGGGCACTGATTAGGGACAGAGTCCCTATGTTGTGGACCCGGTGGGCTGATGTGCCCGAAGAGATAAAGAGGGAGGTGAACAACGCCGCGTCGGTGAGTAATTTAAAAAATTTAATTTATTTATCGTAATATAATAATTTTCGGTATTGTTACAATTGTAAAACTAATAAAATATTATCTTTCAGACATTCTTCGAGATTGCCAAACACAAGCGGGATTGGGCGGACTCCGTGCAGAACTTGAGGTACGTTGGGAATTCCTCATCTTATAATTTGAAATATTTTATGATATTAATAATATTTCTAATGCACTTTTATTTTTTTCGTAGGTTCAAAGAGTGGAAGAACGAGCTCCGTTCCCACTATAACGAATACGACAACCGTGGTCGTATGGGTACTCCCAGAGAGTTCATGTTCAGGGAGTACGAGTGGCGTTGGTTGAAGACAGTAGACTTCAACAACCCAGTTATGCAGGTAAATACTAAACTTCACTACAGATGTTTATTTTGTTAAAATTTTAATTATTAGTTTAATTATTTTATAATTATTACACTAATATTTTTTGATGCATTTTTCTAATATTTTATTATTTTTTTTTAAGGAACGTTCTCGGATAAACTCTGCGAACGGCCGCCGTAACACAACCCCCCATCATGGTGGTTCTAGACCGTTTGCACAATATCAGGAGGAGGCGCTTAGAGATCATCCTGATATAGCAACCCGTACGTGGAGACGTTCAAGATCGCTTATCCATAAGCGACAGAACAACTCGTAAGTCGTTCATTACGATTTTAAAATTTTAATTATTAATTTTACTTAATTATATATTTGTTAGAATATTAATTTTTTTTTTCCCGTCCAATTAGGAGAGGGTGAACCGGGCCGAAGAAGAGGTGTTCCAGCAAGTAGTTCGGGAGACACAACCGAACATTTCAGAGGCAGATCTGGAAGAAGCCCTGCGCTAGGTCGACCGGTCCAATGTCCAAATGGCAGCGAGGATGTTCGACGCAGCCTTCCCAAACCGCTCAAACAACTACTACTGCCGGGGTTTGGGAAGTTCTGGACTAGGGCTCCTGAAGATCACTAAGGGAGGTCAAAAGAAGGGAGGCGGGGAGAGCCAACAGGTGAGGGGGGAAGTGCGGAGATTGGCAGAAGAAAATGCAAGGTTGGCGGCCGAGTTCCAGAGATCACAAGAGGAACAACGCAGATCACAAGAGCAACACCGCAGAACACAGCAGTATTATTTAGATCTGTCCAGTTGGCATGCTGAATGCGAGAGAATTCGGTGACACAACTACGCCGGCCAACAAAACTGGTGGTATGATATGTTCGCCGCACAACAACAAAACCTTGAACCCCCGCCCCCGTTTTAGCCGTTACTTGAACCTCCAATGCCTCAACCTCCCGAGTTCGGTCAGCAGGATGATGAGCATAATTTAATTTTTTTTTCACCAAATGGAAGAATAGCCGACGATTTTGGCATTATTTCGTCGGCTATAAGTGCTATAGCCGACGATTTTTACCAAATTTCGTCGGCTATAAGTCTTATAGCCGATGAAAATGACATTATTTCGTCGGCTATAACTAATTAATGCCTATTAAAATATTAATATATTTCGACAAAATAACCGACGAAATAGATGAAATCGACGGCTATAGTTCAGAACAAATAGCCGACGAATTTCGTCGGCTATAGTTTACCATATCGTCGGCCATACTCGAAAATACCCGACGAATTTCGTCGGATATTTTGCCAAGGTTTGGTCGACGAAATGATGTTTCGTCGGTAAAGTCATCGGCCATACTCGCATATAGCCGACGATTTCGTTATTTTCGTCGGCCATTAGTATAGCCCACGGCGTTTTTCCGACGAATTATAGCCGACGAAATTTTGGCATAGTCGACGAAAATTGTTTCGTCGGCTATTCTATCCGATCTGGTAGTGATGGTTTTGAGGTTATATATTTTACTACTATTTTAGTAGCACGTATTTTAGCCGGAAATGAGATTTCCGATGATTTTGTGATTTCTTTATTTATGATGATTTCCCGACATGTGGGACATGTCGATGTTATATATTGATTTCACTATTATTTTATGACATGTGGGACATGTCGGTTATATATGGATATCTTTCGAGGCTATTATTGTAACTATCATATTTATAAGCCTCAGATATGTGGTCGGGGACCGTACGGATTTTATATATAAGGGGAAGCGTATTTTCGGTTTTATTTTCGGATTTTCACCATATCAGGGTCCAGATATATATTGATGCTAGCTAGCATAAAGCCTCATCCCACGCGAGGTGACGACTTGACCATATAGGTCAAATTCACGCTCGGTGGTCGACGGAGCGTTGTGTAGAGGCTTAGCGTGGGACGATATATGGTCTTGAAGACCAGGTATACATTGATGCTAGCTAGCTTATTAACCTCATCCCACGCGAGATGACGATTTGACCATATAGGTCAGATTCGCACTCGGTGGTGGAGTGTGGTGTAGAGGTTTAGCGTGGGACGCTATAGAGAGTCTTGGAGGCTCTGACCCTTAGCCTGGGAGGCTACTATTAAATGGTGGTAATTACGTTTCCCCTATTTTATTATATGATCAATGGGATTGGTCATGATTGTATATTATTTGAGTTTCGGGAATATTTTCTCTTGGGAGACTTTCTGTTATTTTAATAAATTCCCGAAACAGTGGAGTTTGATTTCTATATGACGAATATGATTGGTCGTGAAACATTATTCTTCGATTTTAAAAAGTATATTGTTTTGAAAGTAAAACTAAATATTTCTTTTATTTATATGACTTATTAGTAAAGCTTGATCTTTTTTATGAATACATCACTTGAGTTAAATTGAGAATTATGTTTGTACTTGTTCCCAGTGGGTGGGAGGCTGCGGTATGGGAGCACAGGAATTTATTTTGTTTGGTTTATAAATTCTATTTTCCTTTATACTTGCATCTCCACTTCGTTATTAGATTGCTTGATGGATTTGAATTTGATTGAATTTAGTTTTTGTAAAAAATTGTGGAAGTGGTTGATTACGGGGGAGCAGGTGGCTCCTGGAGTCAGGATGGGTATAGTTGAAGTGTTTTTGTGTTGTTTAGCAGGTTTGGGTTGTCCATTTTAAGAGAGGTCATGCCGAAATTTCGGTAAAATCTCTCTTAAGGTAGTCCCCGCAGGATCTTATCCGGATTTTAGGGTAAAATCCGGGGCGGGTCCTGTCAGTTTGGTATCAGAGCAAGGATATGATTCTAGGATTTATGTTGTGGGGGAGAAAACAGGGTTTTAAACAGGGTATGGATAATGATTTTCGTGAATTAGCTTTTGTTGAAATTTCATTTGGTATGAGTTATTTGCTTTGAATTGTTGGTATTAATGTATTGCTTGTGAGTGGTGTCGTAACTGGAATCGATCATTATTAGGTTTTGTTTGAACTAAGGATCCTATTGTGTTATTCACACTTGGAGCTTAGTGTGTGTTATATAACTTGTTGGCCAGTACATGAAAGAGAGTTGGTTACGACGTTTTCCTTATGATCGAATTAGTTGGGTTGGTGGTTCTGTGATGTTTGGCTACTGTGGTTTGGTATTTGAAACTGGTTATATCCGGGTTGAGTCTGATTATTGGCTAATCTTGTGATAATTGGTTTGCAAAATACCTTTGTAGTCAGTGGGTTTGGTTTTGGTGGCTATTGAATTTGTCAAATTTAATATAATCTTCAAGAATTGTATTGTGACCTTGTGATTATCCTAAATGATCTGAATGTAAAGTGATTAAACAATGAGGTTCTTCATAGGTATTATCTTAAGGAGGTATTATTACTTTAATTGTAAGTTTAAATAACTATTTAGACTCAATACTACTTGTTTTACCAGTTGCGGTTTATATTTTGGTATTGCATTTATATGTTTAAGTATACACATAATTAAAGTGCTTAGCCTAGTTGGATACTATGTGCTAGTGTTACTGGATCTTTTGCATTTATGGATTTTGTTTTCTATTATTTAATTATTTATTAAGTATTTCAATTGAATACAAAGCTACAACTGTTTTGTTTCTCTCATATCAATTACATTGATGAAAGCTCAATGGAATTGATACTGGGCAGAAGAGGTAGGAAGTTGAATACATATAGTTTGCATCTATTGATTTGTTGAGTACATATCACTAATATTTTGGCAAAGAAACTGTGTATAACATTTCATTTCGTTTGAAACTTTGTGAAGTTCCTCTTCCATGTGTTTATTACTGCTCTAGAAACTTTTTTTGTTCTTTGATAAAGTGGTTACATTATAGAGATTTTCTGAGGTTAAAGTGTTCAATGCTAAAAATTTATGTGTTTACAGAGCATGATCCTTTGATTTGTGTGGCCTGCTGTGTGTGTTTTTGATCTGGAGAATTTTGTGCATTTTGAGTAGTGGTTAATTTATAAAGATTTTCCGTAGTTAAAATTGTTTAGTTTTGAGTAACAGTTTTATGTTCGATTTTGATTAAGAGATAATTTTCTCATTTTGGTTGAAATTTGGTGGGAATGTTATTCTATGAGTGTACTGTTGATCTGGAAATTTTCGTGCATTTTGGTAAGGTGGCTTATTTATCGGAAATTTCTGAAGTTAAGAGTGCAGTTCATTAATCTTTTGTATAGTTTATGTGCAGCTATTATGGCTTCGAATTTGATTAGGATTAAAATTCTGTTTCGTTTGAAGATCTTAATAGAACTATGCTACCATGTGAATACGTGATTCTTCTGCGCTAAACTTAGTGGTGCTACAATATCTGGTTTAAACTTTTTTTTTGGCCTACAACATCTGTGTTTATGCCTATTTTGGTAATGTGCTTTAGTGATTAGCCTTGAGTTTGGTCTTTGAGAGAGTCAGTATTAACAAGTAATGAGTTTGTCTAATGATTGCGTGCCTTGAATTACTTTTGATTGGTGTAATCTTGTTTAAATATCAATGTGTTTCTTTTGGCCGTTGATCTCTTTGGATTGAGTATGAATTAGGTATGAGCATGTATTTGACCTGATTGTTGCGTGGTATTTTCATGAGAATGGTTAATTCAGCATGAACTTTATTTTAGTATGAGGTATGAGTTCATGCAATTAGACTGGGTGCCACAACTTAAATTTGAAGTTGTTATGATTGCACACTGTCATTATTTCTATTAGATTTGTTATCTTTTGAACCATTCTTCAGTGGTCTCTTTGGAAACCTGTATAGGGTCAAATAAGTTGCGATTGTGGCCGAATTGCTATGTTGTTGTGCGTGTTTAACTTTATGTAAGGCAGGTAGCCTTTGATATGGACGAATTTTGCACCATTGAAATTGGAATAGTGGGGTACCCAAAGTGATAATTTGGGTAATGATCTTAATATTTGATTCTGATAAAGGTTGTGTAACGGTTGTTGTTGGTTTCCTCTGTGATAAGAATTTATTAGCTTCTCTAAATTGAAGAGGAAGATGCTTGACTTATTACATTGTTAAGTTGGTAAATGGAGTTGCATGATTGTGGGATGAAGTGTCTCTAATCAGAAGAGTTTGAATTTTGTATGTGTTTACATGAATAGTTATGAAGGTGCTAGACTAAGTTCGGATAGTTTGGTTGATGCTAAATGATTGAAATTTTGGGGTGGATTGTGTTTATATTCTTTGGGGTTGGTTCTGGTGATTAATTATTGTTGTTGGACTTCTAATACATTATGTCAATGTTTTAATTAAGGTTAACTGTGATTTGAAAGTGTGATCAATGTTGGTTACGGGAAAATGGTTTTGAGTTTGGAGATAATTATAGAAGTTTAAAACTTGTGAGACATTTGTAACCTTGTTTTGTTATTGGCGGTTACGCAAATTTCGAGAACGAAATTTTATAAGGGAAGAAAAATTATCACATCCCGACCCCAAATTAACTGGATTATGGATGTTGGAATCTCGTACGCTTTATTTTAGTTGTCACTTGATGTCGGAAGTATATTTGAAAGTTAAATTTGAAAAAAGTTTTTAGTTTTAAGGGGGGAAAGTTGACTTTGTGATCCGTTGAGAAATTTGAAAAGTTCCCTTCACGAAAGTTGTAGAGCGCGACGATACGAGTTTGTACACATGTGGCACGTATGAAACGGAGGTCGTAGGAAGAAGTTATGACCTGTAGAAGTTATGTTACTATTTCAGAAAGTTACTATATAAAGGGAAATTTTTCGGGAAATGGTAACTTTACATTTCGGGCATTTACCAATTACTGTGCACATTTACTGTAGCATTTTTACTGTTCATCCCGATCCGGATCGCCGCCGCGCCGATCTCCGTCGTCCGGCCACCCCAGCTCGCGCGCCACCCAGCAATCGACGCGTCTCGGCCTCCTCTTCCTTTTGAGCCAAGGATCGGCATCAGAGGAGCCCGGAGGAGGGAGCGGCGGCGACTAGAAGAACTGCCACCATGGGCGGCGGCGCTGCAGGCGACGCCCGGGGGTGCGCCACCCACCGTTTGGCAGGGTTTCCCCTGGCGGTCCGTTCTGGCGTGGTGGCGACGACCACTTCAGGCCGAGACGAGCGGATCGAAGCCGAGAAAAATCGACCCCAATCGGGTCAACCCGACCCGTTTCCAGCATCCAGACCCGACCCGGCCCACGTTGACCGACCCAGGCCGTTGACTGGACCTTTGACCAGGCCGTTGACTGGGCCTTTGACCGGCGTTGACCGCTGACCGAAGTTGACCTGATTCCGGAATTGCAGCGATTCGATCCGACGAGATCCTGTAGCGGTCCGAAGCGACTCTAATTGGTTATTTACCACTTCTGGTAAATTAAGGTGAGTAAACCTCACTGTAGTAATAGTGTATACGAGTTTAATTTTAGTATATTTATCGTTCCATACAAAATGATTTGTATGAAAATACGTATAGGGTGAGTGGACTTTTATTTAAATAAATGTGCATGCAATTATGTTTTAAATCATTATCTTGACATTTATAATTGAAATACGTTCCATGGTCTTTTGATTTGATATTGAAATTTTCTACGCTTTGGAAATGTGATTTTTGATACGGAAAATAAGGTTTATTTAATCCTGGTATCAATATGGATTTTCAGATATTTTATGATTTCTCGATTATCGAATTATGATTATGATCTTTGGTCATTTAATATTTAAAGAGAAATATGGTTTTGAGGTTATATATTTTACTACTATTTTAGTAGCACGTATTTTAGCCAGAAATGAGATTTCCGATGATTTTGTGATTTCTTTATTTATGATGATTTCCCGACATGTGGGACATGTCGATGTTATATATTGATTTCACTATTATTTTATGACATGTGGGACATGTCGGTTATATATGGATATCTTTCGAGGCTATTATTGTAACTATCATATTTATAAGCCTCATATGTGTGGTCGGGGACCGTACGGATTTTATATATAAGGGGAAGCGTATTTTCGGTTTTGTTTTCAGATTTTCACCATATCAGGGTCCAGATATATATTGATGCTAGCTAGCATAATGCCTCATCCCACGCGAGGTGACGACTTGACCATATAGGTCAAATTCACGCTCGGTGGTCGACGGAGCGTTGTGTAGAGGCTTAGCGTGGGACGCTATATGGTCTTGAAGACCAGGTATACATTGATGCTAGCTAGCTTATTAACCTCATCTCACGCGAGATGACGATTTGACCATATAGGTCAGATTCGCACTCGGTGGTGGAGTGTGGTGTAGAGGTTTAGCGTGGGACGCTATAGAGAATCTTGGAGGCTCTGACCCTTAGCCTGGGAGGCTACTATTAAATGGTGGTAATTACGTTTCCCCTATTTTATTATATGACCAATGGGATTGGTCATGATTGTATATTATTTGAGTTTCGGGAATATTTTCTCTTGGGAGACTTTCTGTTATTTTAATAAATTCCCGAAACAGTGGAGTTTGATTTCTATATGACGAATAGGATTGGTCGTGAAACATTATTCTTCGATTTTAAAAAGTATATTGTTTTGAAAGTAAAACTAAATATTTCTTTTATTTATATGACTTATTAGTAAAGCTTGATCTTTTTTATGAATACATCACTTGAGTTAAATTGAGAATTATGTTTGTACTTGTTCCCAGTGGGTGGGAGGCTGCGGTATGGGAGCACAGGAATTTATTTTGTTTGGTTTATAAATTCTATTTTCCTTTATACTTGCATCTCCACTTCGTTATTAGATTGCTTGATGGATTTGAATTTGATTGAATTTAGTTTTTGTAAAAAATTGTGGAATTGGTTGATTACGGGGGAGCAGGTGGCTCCTGGAGTCAGTATGGGTATAGTTGAAGTGTTTTTGTGTTGTTTAGCAGGTTTGGGTTGTCCATTTTAAGAGAGGTCATGCCGAAATTTCGGTAAAATCTCTCTTAAGGTGGTCCCCGCAGGATCTTATCCGGATTTTAGGGTAAAATCCGGGGCGGGTCCTGTCACGAACTGGCCTGCGACGGCGACGACGGTGATGGCGTCATCAACCCTCGGGTCCGGCTCATGTACTTGGCCAACGACCACCCTAACCATTGTTGAAGAAAACTCAGAATCAAACCACTCCTTTCCTTCAAAACCGGCCTTGAAAACCCCTGAAATTCTTAACTAATGGAGACACTCATTCCTCTCCGTAATGGGGTCACAACGCTTCCTACTTGTTTGGTTGGCGCTTTCTAGTTAGGAATCACACGCTTCCCCCACAGTCCCAATTATACTTTTGCCGGAATCGCACTTCCAGCCGGTTCCACGGCGGTTCCGCTTCACTTCTGCTACGAAAGCACGAAACGTGGGAGAAGGGGCGCTTCCGTGCTTTCTAGGGCCAATTAGTGCATTTAATTATGTTTGTGTTTTCCTAAGTTCATGTTTCCTAGTTAATAAGGTTCATTACTGAACCTAGAGTCCAGGTGCATGAATTGTCTTTACGAGTCAGTCAACCTATGCATGGAAGGTTGTTCCATGAGTCTTTATTAATCTCTATTTTCCAAATTGAAGGCATTCGGTCTTTCATCAGAATAACATCATTTTGGCTAGAGAAGAGAGTTTCTTCTTTTCAGATCAACTCTTATCTCTTAGGAAGAGTCCTGAGAGTGGCAAGCTTCTATCCTTGAGCGTGCACTTGAGAGTTCTCTCCAAGTAAACTATCTTATCTGGTGTCAGAATGTAACATAAAATACTTATAATGAAATAGATTAACATTTTTTTTTTGAAGAAATATACAACTCTTTTATTAATCAGCGAAACCGTACATAATAGCTCCCTTGATGGGGGTAATAAAAAAACTAGGGCAAACGTTTGTTTAGTCCTTGTACCACTGGTCGGTTATCTATTTAGTCTCTGAAGTTTCAGTTTCATCTAGATAGTCTTTGAAGTTGCAACTTTTAATCTGAAAAGTCTATTCCGTTAAATTCCTCCGTTAGTGTGATGAGGTGGCAGTGAATGACCTCCAAAAAAAGTTGTAAAATTACTAAAATATCCTTATATCAATTTTTCCTTTTATTTTCTTCAATATTTTCTTTCTAATTGATTTCATTTTATTTTTAAGAGATGTGAATGTTTTTACAGACCAAAGTCCAAATCTATTTATTTCTTTATGTCCGAAAAAATAAATTTAATATAACATGAATAAGATATTTATCATAAACAATTGAAGAAAATAAAAGGGAAAACTAATCTATGAGCATTTTGGTCATTTTACAACTTTTTTTTTAAGCTCTTTAACTGCCACATCCATCACTTTAACGGAAGAATTGACAGAGTGAAATTTTCAGATTAAAAGTTGCAACTGTAAGGACTATTTAGATGAAACTAAAATTTTAGGGACTAAATAGATGACCGACCATAAGTATAGGGACTAAACAAATGTTAACACAAAAAAAACTATTACCAAAACAGTTCAACCTTTTTATAACCAACGTAGTTCGATTCATTCCATGAATATCAATGACACGGATGAGTCGAACGCACGATATTTTCTCGTCCATGGAAGCAAGAGCATTTCCAAACAGTAAGTTAGTTACTATAAATCTATTACCATATTATATAAACAACAAATATTTGTATTTGTAGTGGTTTGAATACTCTCTATTACATAAACCACAAAATGTTGTACAGTTTTAAGACATGTCTATTTACAAAACCCGAACAAAAAGTAGTATGATTTTCATGATCTCATCTAAGAGATGACACACCTACTACTACAGGTTGACCCCAATCTTTTTTTGACTTGAGTATTCTCTTGAATAAGCTCCAACTGCGTAATGATCTCTTGAAATGTAGGGCGACAGTCTGGATTCGGGTGCCAGCATTCTTTTAAAAGCCTATATTGTGCAGAAACAAAATATAATTACTATCTTGCAACTTAAGCAACTTAAGCAAATTCAAAAGAAATTGGTTTTTCAAAAGTAGAAACTATCATATATAACCCGACCGTTTGGATTGCAATGATATATATATATATATATGACGTTTTATTATTGTAATACATGGTTGTAAGTTATATACTTGTGCATGTTAAACAATTTATATACGAGTACAAAAATACTCACAATCTAATTGGTTCCGGGTACAAATGAGAGTAGAGAGGTGGTCTTGAATGTTCATACGCTCTCTTGTCTGCAATCTGTTCAGGATCCTCTGCCAGATTTGATGGTCCTCCCAGAAACATCTATAAGTAAATCCCATGATTAATTAATATGAGTTTGATTTAATCTGTACACCGAAAATGATTATATTGTAAATGATTTGAATGAGCCTAGATTAGAGAAAATCCACCTCATGTACTATTAGAGCAAATGAGAAGATATCTATACTCTTCCCATACGATTCTCGACGATAAACCTCTGGTGCCATATATCGATCTAGTAATAATGACAACAGTATCAGAGCAATTAAGCACAAGATTATTATTAATAGCGCGCAGTAGTGGATTTTAATTCAAAAGACATATATCTTACATGAGCCTGTCCTTCCAGTCATTTTATAACCCGATACATCATTATGTTGGGCAATTTTGCTTAAGCCAAAATCTGTGACCTTGAGCCGTCCAGCTTCGTCTTGTAACACATTTCTACACAAGAACAACCAATAGTTTTCTAACTGGGGATTCATGATATAATTTATTTTAGTAGATTGTCATTATGCAATTATACATTTTTTTTTACTTCGTACCTTGGTGTCAAATCTCTATGGATTATAGGGCGAGGTTTATGCTCATGGAGATAATTCATACCTCTGCAAAATTTTAGAAGATATAACTCAACATATTGTTGACACAAATAGGTAAATTATAAAATAATAATATAAAAATAATAATAAATAAAAACTCATTAGTTACTATATATTAGTCAATCAAAATAGGGCTTTAATTAAAAAAAATAAATGGGACAACATACATCCAATTACATATCAATCGCGTATGTACCTGGCAATATCTAAAGCATAACCTATGACGGTCTGCAGATCAAGTCTTCCCTTCCTTTTCAATATGTCATGTAAGCTTCCCTAATACATGCATATGATCATAGAAGAAACGATAGCATCAACTTAGAAAGAAAAACAAAAAAACAATAGAAGACGATGGTTCGTGAGGACGATGCATGTAAAAATTCCGGGATATATGTCACTTACATTGCAAAGAAACTCTGTAAGGAAGATCAAGCGATCAGGGTGCTTCATGACCCCAAGGAATTGCACTATGTTAGGGTGACGCAACCTTTGCCACAGAGCAAGTTCTTTCAGAAAAAGATCCCTGCAGATCAAGCGATCCAGCTTAATTAGCCTTAATTATAAGCTCTCATAGTTGAATCTATTTAGAAAGATAACAAACAGCTGACTACAAATCTAAGGCAAAGTAAAACGACATAAAAACTACATCGATCTCTCTAGTTATAACATTTTATGTACTTCTTAATGTAGTTGATATAGTGTAATTCTACTATAGCAGTTACTGATGAGTACGTACAAACTGGTAAACATATGAAGATAGACATGAAACTCACTTCACAGTGGGTTTTGAAGCGATAGAAGGACGGATTGTTTTAGCAGCAACTTCTGTGCCGCGCCATTTTACTAAATAAATTTCACCATATGCTCCCTGCATTGCTATAGAGTTTTACATATCATGCATGAAATAAAGGCAAGTGCAGTGGTTTGATATTTCACAGAATAGCCTCCAGAACTATTATTTCCCAGCAAGAAAATCAAAATAACAGTAACTTACCTCTCCAATAAGTGTTGCCTCGTCCATGTTCACCTCTTTGTAAGAAATTACATAGCACGGAAGGTGTGAGTCAAGCCCTACCTAATTAATCGTAATAATCATACAAGAATAAATCGACAAGATCAACAAATTTATTTCAATTCATCCATGTGTGACTGAATAGCTCAAGTGAGAAATGAAATACCGGATCTATTCCACCCCTATCCTCCAATATCTTGCAAATCCCATCATGACCAAAGCTACGAGCATCTGATAGTGGCTGCAAGATCATTCATGTCAACCAATGCCTCCAAACATCAACAATAGCATCTCTAAGATTTGTACTTAATTAAGTACACAACCTAGCTAATAACGTACTCATATGATCGATTAGACATGGATGGACTTACAGTGCGACCCCAACGATCTGTGCAGTTAACATTAGCACCTTTCTGAAGAAGTAGAACAACAATCTCAGTGCAGCCTTCACATGATGCCAAATGAAGAGCTGTTCTCTTATCGTAGTCCCCAAGATCCGTCTCCACGCCTTTTTCTAACTCCTGCATCACCCCTGTTTTGTCACCCTTACTCGAACAATATAACAGCCTGTATGGACCTTCTGGAGTGAACGTTTTCGTCTTCTGCATCATTAACACCTTGTTAAAGCTCAAGGCTTTCCTTCTCTGATTTAAACAAATTAACAAGTAATTAAACTAGTTTGAATGGACTAGATTAATCATGATACCTTTGATGACAATGATAATGGAGGTTTGCAATCTTCCATATGGTGTCGAAAGAGAAAGACTGTAAAAGTAATTAGAACAAAAGGGAAGAGTGTGAGACTTTGAATATGTAAGGGAATGATGAAATTGGATTAAGGATTAGTAATACATTCGGAGTCTTCAAGGTATATATGGTGTCTATTTGTTAGACATTTGATCTACAAGCTGGAGAACATCGTAATCTCCACTAAGTTAAAGTTTAGGTTTGTTGACTTGATGGGATTGGTTTGTAAAATGGCCAATGAAATAGTATTGGTTTGGGTGATTATCTTAAAGTTTGATTTTGTTGTGGTTTATCAGAGAATGGTTTAGAGTTGGCGGTGTTTTTCATTTTGCTCAAGGGCTAGACAAACATTTTTTTTATTCAGTTGACAAAAATTTATTAATGGGAACAAAAATTAAACAGTACAGTATTCCGCTGTAATATGACGAGTGTCATAACCGGGCTAACAACACGCGCAACAATAAATTAACCCTATAAACCGTTAGTAGCATATGATAAATAGGGATCGTTCAGTCCGGGAATTAAGGGTACCTGACATGTAAAAGGTTAGAACACATATAAACAAACAAGAAACAAACAAAAGGGGGATTGAAGTGAGGTTCGGCAGCAAGGCTGCCTTCTAGACCTAGACACGAAAGTACAATCATAATTCTACTATATACAAGTGATCATCATCTTTCACACAAAGCAATTCGACAAAAAGACTCTTTAACATGTAAGACACGCATGTAAGAAAGTAAGGAACAAGTATTGATGCTTCCTAGATTTAACTCAGTTTCGACCAC
This sequence comes from Potentilla sterilis, assembly GCA_963682095.1. Classification (NCBI taxonomy): domain Eukaryota; kingdom Viridiplantae; phylum Streptophyta; class Magnoliopsida; order Rosales; family Rosaceae; genus Potentilla; species Potentilla sterilis. The sequence goes on along the minus strand of OY821755.1, from coordinate 28,242,265 downwards.
AACTAGTCCTCCAGCGGTTATCTAATTGTTAGACTACTTAAGTTCTTAGAATCAACTTCAACGTATAATTCTAAGGTGATGCTAATCCGATTTTACACGTTTTAACATTTAAGCATATGAGTCTAAAATCGAAAACATGTAAACAAGTAAGGTTGTCAATCATCTTATTTAAGCATGCAAGTTATCTAAGATTTTCACCCTAAGCGAGAAACACAAATCAAGACTACTCCAGCGTATGACTTATTCATATTACTCTAGTTCATTAAACCTATCATTTAGAATACATCCTAGCTGCAACTAAATACCGATTTTTATGCTCAAACCTTAGTTACTAACCGATTTAAATCATAAACATGCATCTAATACCACCGTCCTAATTATCTAACACACGAAATCCACAAGTTAGAATTGCAAAACAACTTTATAAACTACAATTCATACAAGAGTTTAACAAAAATCAAATATTGAAACAAAATCATACAACTCACACAAACGTAAACAAATACAGTAGCCATGAGAGAGGCGGATCACACTTTAGAAACCTTGAAGACTTCGGCAAGTGTAGGTGGAATGATCGGTAGAAGGTGTAAACAAAAGAGGGGTTTATGATTTTGCAAATATGATTACCCAAAATTAATTTATAATTAAAATAATAATTATAAATAAAGAATACCAATGGGTTCCGACGGATGTTAAATAGATAAGGAAAGTAGAATCCGTTTAAGTCGAATCGTGTGTATCACACACTTTCCTTAAGACAATTACGCCGCCTCTATTGGTGCAAAAGGACTTCTTAGCGTTCGTCTCCCAGGCTACAACGACCTTTCGAGTTCTTGTGGCTTCACTGCTACTAGAACACCTACGAACTGCTAGTACTTTTTATCTATCACTAGAATAAAACAAGAGCACAAGTGCAGAAGAGAGAATGGTCTTCAAAGGAGAAGAGCTCAATGCTTTGTGTTGGTGTAGGTATTGGTGTAGGTATATGTATGTATCAAACTATAGAAAAGGAGGCCCTTTTTATAGTGTGAGGAATGACCAAGGCTATTAAAATCAATCATCAATATAGGGAACTCAATGGTCATGAACATCTCACTCAATGGTCATGAACATCCCACTCAATGTTCATAATACACATTACATCATATGTTACTAGAATATCAAAAATTTTCCAGTAGCAACTGAAGAGTCACTTGACTCTTACCATTTCCCTTTTTCAATAGCCAACTTTGGATGACAATTTTTCATTCATCCCAAAACCAAATTGGTCATATGAACACATAATATTGTAGTCTTCATTATGAAGAATACAAATCCAAGTTCAATTCTCATTAATTAGAAGTGTAACACACTTTAATTAATCCATTTAAATTTGGTTTTAAAAAGGGTTTTTAACCCATTTTTCCAACAATTCCCCACATGAATAAAATTGGCCACCAAAGACTCGATAGAATTGGTGATAGATTTCTATGGTCGAAACCTGCATATGATAGGTAGGTTTTACCCTTTGAACCTTCCCTTGTGAAAGTATGATTACGTTACTAACTAAACAGTAGACGCGATGTCCTTGAACTATTCATTATTTTGTGTAACTGATAGCATACCTCACACAGGAGTCTTCCTGGTACATTGCAGTTCTCACTATTATGCCCGTTTTGGCCCTGGACACACGTCTGGTTCTGTAAGAGTTTGATAAGAATTGTGCCCCAACAATTCCCTTAGAAGCGGCCCCACTTCTCTCTTACATAGGTGATCTCTTAATTAAGAGTAACCCGCATTACTCCGCTCGGTTTTTCCGACGCATAAGAATCATTAAAAGCTTGGCTTAACCTAACTCTTACGGGTATCACTGTTTTTCATCATAGGAATGGATTTGGGTACTCCCCACAGTGATCCAATCTCATCTCCACAATTTAGTTTTCCCATTTGAACCTAGCTCTTGGGATCTCTAGTCTACTAGGTTGGGTATCCACTGTAGAAATTTTATTTTCCAATGGGCTTTAATCCCATTCCTCTTGATGATTTTGTCAACTAACTCTCTAGTTAACCCTTTGGTTAGCGGATCCGCAATATTTATCTTTTGACTTCACATAGTCAGTCAAGATAACTTCAATAGAGAGTAGTCAATTGGTATTATGTCCTCGAAGGATGTGTCTAGACTTACCATTGTACATCTTCCTTTGTGCCCTACTAATTGCAAATTGACTATTACAATAAATTGCAGACACATGTCTTGTCAATCTTGGAATATCCTCCATATTGGTGTAACCATTGTCATTATTCCCCACATTTGTCTGGTACCACAAACCCATACTTCATTGTGGATCTAGTTATAATGGTCCGTTTGGAGGATTTTCATAACACTGTCCCACCTTTTAGTGTGAACACATAACCGCTAGTACACTTAAAGACTATCGTGTTAGATATCCATTTTTCATCTCAGTATCCTTCTAGGACAACACAACTCAAATATTACTCGTGTGTCTCTTTGACTTGCTCACATAAGCAATATCCATATTTTTCATGTCAAATATGAAATTTAACATATCTCTAGTGGATTTAATCATCTTATTTATTGCATTCAAACAATAAACATGCCATTACATATCCACTTGCTTTCAAAATGAGTTAAAGCATACTTTGACCCTTATCATATATCGTGGTCTATCATGCCATATATTTGGATGGCTCAACCATATTGGTGAAAGGAAACTTTATTCATTCTTGGACAAATGTCTTTTACAAGAATTAAATAATCCACCACTCATGGTCCTATTTTATTTTATAAACTTGGCTTGGTCATACCACAGCTCTAAGTCTTTTATTCCATAGTCATAATCATTGACTTCATCCATGCCCTGTTCGTTGGACATATTTTCAACAAGTGCATCAAGTGAAGCCCATTCAATTTCTCAGATTTTTCTCTTTGTGAGACTGAGACATGTATTCAGGCAATCACATCCATGGTCGGCATCTTGATCGACTCTTGGTTGTTTCAGTAATTTTTCAATTCCGAAAACACACCCATAAGTGTTAATTGAAATAACCACTTATTTATTAATTCAATGTAAATGTAACTTACAAATTCCGTAAGACAATAATATCTGTATAGGCAACCATTCCGTAAGACAAGTATACAGGCAACCATTCCGTAAGACAAGTATACAGGCAACCAATTTTGTTTAGGCAACCATTTGGTAGTACAGGTATTACGCAATCACATCCGGTTGGCACCTTGATTGACTCTTTGGTTGTTTCAGCAATTTTTTCAATTATGAAAACACACCTATAAGTGTTAATTAATATAATCACTTATTTCTCAATTAAATATATACGTAAGCTACGAATTCCGTATGGCAACAATATCCGTATAGGCGACCAATTCCGTTTAGGCAGTCATTCCATAAGTCAACAACAAGCTTCGAAAGAACCTTAAATCCATTTAGGCAACCATTACATAAGGCAACAACAAGCTTCGAAAGAACCTTAAAACCGTTCCATAAGGCAACAACAAGCTTCGAAAGAACCTTAAATTCATTTAGGCAACCATTACATAAGGCAACAACAAGCTTCGAAAGAACCTTAAAACCGTCCATAAGGCAACAACAAGCTTCGAAAGAACCTTAAATCCATTTAAGCAACCATTACATAAGGCAACAACAAGCTTCTAAAGAACCTTAAAACCGTTTCATAAGGCAACAACAAGCTTCGAAAGAACCTTAAATCCGTTTAGGCAACCAGAACCTTAAATTCGTTTAGGCAACCAATAAACCTCGAATCATACAAGCAAAATCAAATTTAATTGTCTTAAGTTGTAAACAAAAGAGGGGTTTATGATTTTGCAAATATGATTACCCAAAATTAATTTATAATTAAAATAATAATTATAAATAAAGAATACCAATGGGTTCCGACGGATGTTAAATAGATAAGGAAAGTAGAATCCGTTTAAGTCGAGTCGTGTGTATCACACACTTTCCTTAAGACAATTACGCCGCCTCTATTGGTGCAAAAGGACTTCTTAGCGTTCGTCTCCCAGGATACAACGACCTTTCGAGTTCTTGTGGCTGCACTGCTACAAGAACACCTACGAACTGCTAGTACTTTTTATCTATCACTAGAATAAAACAAGAGCACAAGTGCAGAAGAGAGAATGGTCTTCAAAGGAGAAGAGCTCAATGCTTTGTGTTGGTGTAGGTATTGGTGTAGGTATATGTATGTATCAAACTATGGAAAAGGAGGCCCTTTTTATAGTGTGAGGAATGACCAAGGCTATTAAAATCAATCATCAATATAGGAAACTCAATGGTCATGAACATCTCACTCAATGGTCATGAACATCTCACTCAATGTTCATAATACACATTACATCATATGTTACTAGAATATCAAAAAATTTCCAGTAGCAACTGAAGAGTCACTTGACTCTTACCATTTCCCTTTTTCAATAGCCAACTTTAGATGACAATTTTTCATTCATCCCAAAACCAAATTGGTCATATGAACACATAATATTGTAGTCTTCATTATGAAGAATACAAATCCAAGTTCAATTCTCATTAATTATAAGTGTAACACACTTTAATTAATCCATTTAAATTTGGTTTCAAAAAGGGTTTTTAACCCATTTTTCCAACAGAAGGTAGGGTGAAGATACGGATTTATGGGATATGGTGGAATCAGGTTTTGGCTAAGTATTTTTCTGTTTGGTGCTTGAGAGACTTGGTAGAGCTTTTGGCTATATACTTGTGCTTTATATAGGGGAGAAGCTAGGCAAAGTCAGCAGCAACAAGGAAAAGCAAAACCTAATCCAAGTTGGTTTAGATTTCTTGCCGGCCACTCCTTGTTTCTGCTTGAATCTTTTGTCCTATTTTCTTCATGGATCATGGCTGCATGGACTCCTAAATGGATCAGCAACATTCTTTGATGGATAAAAGTCCATAGACTCGGCTGCAAGTTTCCCTAGCTCATTCAGGAACTCATTCTCCTAAACCGGCAGATTTCACTCCTTTTCCTACTAGGACTGTCCTAGGGAATTTCTTCTTTCCTTATTTTTGCTTTTCTTTTAGCTTGGCTGACTCCCATATGCTTCATGTAGCTCAGCAACTCTCATTTGATGAATTTAGAAACCATTTTAGTGCACAAATACAGAAAAGTGCAAAAATAGGCAGTAGGTTGTTCTTCTCGGCAGGGCAGTAACCTTCTGGCCTTGTGACTGACATAACTCTATCCTCAGAGCAATTTTTGATATGATTCTAAATTTTGTATAAACTAGACTCATAGAGCTTTCCGTGCATATATGACTTGCCCTTTAGTTCCTCGTGAGTCGTCCTGGAGAAATTTCGGAAGTTGGTTGATGTGCCCAGGAAATTACTGGAACTTCTGGATTTTGCGATAACTTTTCCTTTGCAATTTCTGGCATCTTTTCTTTGTCCGATTTCTATAACTCCTTCCATTGCTCAATCTTTAACATGTCTACTGCATATAACAGAAGAAAAATTTATCAAAAGCATAGTCGAAACTTTACAGAATCAACGAAATATGTAGAGACTTGCTATTAAGAACTTTGTCGAAATTCTGTAAATTTCTCTATACTTAGCACATTTTCAATATAAGTTCTACTAAAGCTCACGACTCTATAATATGACTCGATCTTACACAAATAAGGGCTAAGCAAAGTACAAATGTAGGCATAAACATTGTCACGCCCCGAATTTCAAATAACAAAAATCCGAATTCGTAATCGTGATTAATCACAATTAAACTCAAATACTTAAAAGTTATTATACAAATAACTAAGTATTACGACAGAGTTCACAGCGTGCCACCAAATACTCAAATTATTACATCAATATAACATGAATGTAAAATAGAGTCTCAAGCTAACACTCAATAACAAAAAAAAACCAGCTAGACAAAGGATCCCACCTTCTAGCCACTCAACTCAAACGCCTCCTCCTGGCTGCTGGTCAACCCCTGCAGGTCTGACCCCTACACCATTGATTGGTGCACCGGGTTATAAACAACAAATTTGGTAAGCTTTAAAACCTTGTGTCAGTAAACAGACATAAACAGAGTAAAGCAATTTCACCCACAAATAATAAACACAAATCCAAAATAACCACCACACTCAATCACACCACAATAACACAACTCGGGCGCAATGACCATTGTCATTCCCCATCAACTCACACCAACGCGGACAGACTAGAGCTCTAACTGATCGTAACCAATCATCCGGCCAAAGGCTTGGTTCCCGATTTAATTACCATAAGGATCCCTTTCACCATCACTTGGCGAGATACTTTCCGCACACATGTAAGATCCCTTTCACCATCGCTTGGCGAGATATCACATTGACAGTTGGTGCCCGTACCAACTCAACCACACATTCCACAACTCACATAAACCCAATTATAACAATTTTCCAACAACATAAATCACCCAAATCACATCCTCAATATAAACATATAAATCAAACTTCCACAACAATACACTTCCACATCAATCAATATTTATATATCACGTAAATATATATATACATAGGTATTCACTCATGAATTGCCCACTAATACCAACTATAGTCCACTTATCGTAAAATACGTTTAAAAATCATTTTTATAAAAAAATCAGTTTACTTACCAATGAATCGTAGTCTATCAAGTTCACTTAATTTAAAACAAATAACAATTTTCGTAAAACCAATTTTGCATATAACGAAACATAAACGATAATTAACGATACGATAAGTAACTCGTATTTAATACGAACACATTGAGGTTTACTCACCTTAATTCACCAGAAATGGCAAATATTCGTTCGGGGTCGAGTCGGATTGAAACGCTACAGTTTCCGGGTCGGGTAAACTTTCTGTCAAAAGTCAACGGTCAACATCTGGTTAATGGTCAACGGGTCGGTCAACGTGGGAGGGGTTGGGTCGAGTCGGGTCTGAATCGGGTTGAACAGTGGAAACGGGTCAGTGGAGATCGGTTTTCAATCCAATCGATCGGGCTTAAATTGGCGGAAACCACCAGCACAAAGAGGAGCGCCTGGTGGAGACAAGTCGAACGAGGGGTGGCTCGAGGTAGGGCGTAGCCTGCAGCGCCGTCGTGCACGGCGGCAGATCTTCCCAGCCTCGCAGCGTCATGCACGGTGCTCCACCTGGGCTGCGCCGTAGCTCGAAAGGAAGAGGAGCCGAGCTACGTCTATCGCTGGGTGGCGCGCGGGCTGCGGTGGCCGGACGACGGAGATCAGCGGAGGAGAACGTCGGATCGGGGAGAGAGAGTCAAACAGTAAAAATGAACAGTAATTTGCTACAGTAAAACCAAATCTGACCGAATGGGTAACTTTTTCTTTTACCCGAAAAATTCCCCCTTTTATAGTTATTTTCCGAAATAGTAAATAATTTCGACAGGTCGTAACTTCTTCATACGCCGTCCGTTTCACGCGTGCCGCATGTCTACGAACTCATATCGTCGTGCTCTACACCTTTCGTGAAGGAAACATTTTGAGATTTATAACGGACCAAAAAGTTAACTTTTGACCCACTAAAACTTAAACATTTTCCGAATTTTAACTCTCGGAATCACTTCCGACATCGCGTAACGACTAAATAAAAGCGTACGAAATACCAATTCTCATAAAACATTCTTCCACTAATTACGAGAAATTTACAAGTAATTAAACACGAAAATCGGGTTACTACAAATATATCAAGAACGTATCACTTTGTGCTCCTATCATAATAGCAGCTTCAAGAAAAGAAGGCATAGAAAAATAAAATTCATCCCTGCTCAAAGAACAGGCATGTGTTGCTAGATAATGCGCAGCCTTGTTACCCTAACGTCGAATGTGAGACACCATCCAAGTACCTTGAGTATGAATCTGTAACTTTACGTCATTGTAAATCCGTCCCAAACGCGATGTATTAGGAACATCCGACACGGCCAATTGGCACTGAACCTCTGAAGCATCAGTTTCCAAAATTGCAGGAGAGAAGCCATGATTCGCAGCGAAAGCAACAGCCTTGCAACATGCTACCAGCTCAGCATGTTCCACCGAAACCAGCCCCATAACAGGACCTGCACCTCCAGAAAACATCCTACCCGAGTGATCACGAATAACAAACCACCCTTTCGAATAAGATGGTGGTATGCTCCATCGACATTAATCTTACAAAGACCAAGAGACGGGGCTTTCCACTTCACTGAAGTCCTCCCCGAAACCTGTTGAGCCACAACCAAATTATGAACTCTGAATTACTTAAGACGAGCAGCAAGCTGTGCACTAACATCCATTGTAACGACCCGAACCTTAAAATACCTCCCTAAAAGTTTTTAATTAATTTTAACGTTTCGGAAATTTATTTTACGATTCAGAGGTTTTAAAGGTTGACTTTTTATAAGTTGAACGGGCCGAGAATTTAATTTCTCGACGAGATAGAGGACGTTAAAACGAGTTCGTGGACACATAGCAGGTTTGATTTAAACTTCGTATGAAAAAGTTATGACGTAAAATCGGAGAGGAGGAAATTTCTAGAAAACGAACGGAAATTTCTAGAACGCGGAATATTCTAAGCAAGGGAGAATATTTTTTTTCCTTCTTTTTATTTTCTTGTTCTTTCTTTTCTCTCTCTCTATTTTCTCTCCTCTCTCCCCAACTCGGCCCGAGCCCAGCGACAACGGATCGCCTCCACCGTTCTCCTCCGTCCGGCCACCGATCGGCGCGCCACCGGTTACGATCAAACCGCCTCCTCCTTTGCTACTCGTCTGTGGCAGCGACACGTCGTGAAACGCCACCGTTTCGCCGTGCGAAGCGCGAGGCCCGATTCCAACCTGGAATTGTAGGCTTTGACCCGTACAACCCCTCCACCAAAGGAATCGAACCAATTTGTATCAGGTAAGGAGAATTTTGGATTCAAAATTGTAGGGTTTTCGGGTTCGGATTGGAGGGTTGTGATTTTGATGTTTTTGATGAAATTGGAGGCAATAATTGTGTTCAGAACATTGTTTGGAGTCGTTTGAGTGTGATTTGGCGTTGGATTGGTTGAAATTGGAAATTGGAGAGGTGTTGTCGCCTTTCGCGACGACTGTGAGGGTTTTTGGCAGCGGGGGACGACGAGGATGAAGTCTTGAGGCTATGGTGATGAAATTGGGTTGATTTGGAGACTGATGGTGGTGTTCTGGTCAAGGTGGCGGAGCTGCCAGCGGCGGCGCTGCTGCTGCCGACGGCGAGAGGTAGAAGAAAGGTAAAAGGTGAAAAGTAAAATGCTAAAAAGTGAATAGTGAACGATAAAACAGTAAAAGTAAATAATAAATAGTAAACGGTAAACAGTAAAGTGAATAGTAAATAGTATTTTTGACTTTAACCATTTACTGTTTGACGTGATAATTACTGTTAACCTAGAATATTTCGGTTGACTTTTTGTAAAAAGGTAAAAGTTGGTTAAAAAAAAAAGGTTTTACGTCCAATTAAGAAATAAAAGAATGGATCGAACTGTGTTCCCAGTGGGTGGGTGGTTGCGGTTTGGGAGCAAAGGTATTTTTAATTGGTTATTGTGTTATTTTTTCTAACCGTTTCTGATTTTTCGAGGGAATTTCTGGGACGGGTTCTTATTGTAACGACCCGAACCTTAAAATACCCCAAAAAACTTTTGATTTAATTTTGGACATTTTGGAAATTTATTTTAAGACCCGGGGGTTTCAACAGTTGACTTTTTATATGTTAACCCGACCGAGAATTTTATTTCTCGACGAGATAGGGGACAGTAAAACGAGTTCGAGGACACGTAACGAGTTTAAATTGGAATTCGTATGAAAAAGTTATGACGTAAAATCGTGAGAGGTTTCGGGAATTTTCAGAAACGCGTGGATAATTCCAGAATTTGGAATATTCTAAAAATATTAGGGAATATTCCTTTTTCTTCTATTTTTTTTTTCTTTCTTTCTTTTCTCTTTTCTCTTTTCTCTCTCTCTCTCTCCTGCCCCCGATTCGGGCCCGAGCTCCCCGAAACGGAGACGCCGCCCACGGTCCTCCGTCGTCCGGCCGCCGTTCGGAGCTCCAACGATCCCGTTTGGACCACCCCCTCATCCTCTTCTCCTCTGCGGCAGTTATACGGCCGAGCTCGCCGTGGTTCGATCGGTGGGAGGTCGGAAGAGTTCGACACACTTCCTCCTCCGGCCACCATTCGCCTGGGTTTCAAAGGGGAAATGGAGGTCTCGACTCGCACAGCCTCTCCCTTGAAGGAATTGGCCCGAGTCAGCCCAGGTAAGCCGGAATTAGAATTTGAAAATTTAGGGTTTTTGGTGATTTTCGGTGGAGGTGGGGATTTTGAAGTTTTTGATGAAATTGGAGGTTGTATTTGAGTTTAGGACATTGTTTAGAGTCATTTTGGTGAAATTTGATGCTCGATTGGTGGAAATTTGGAAAAGCTGGTGGTGGTGGAGGTCCGGCAGCCGTGTCGGCCGCTGTAGGCGGCTGCCGCGTGGTCCTTGGATGGTGGAGGTGGTGGAGATGAGGTCCAGTGGTGGTACCGATCGGTTTGGGATGTTTGGACTGAATTGGTGGTTTTGTGGCCACTGTGGCGGAGCAGCCGCCGGCGGTGGCGGCGGCGCTGCTGCTGCCGGCGGTGGACGGCGGGAGGAAGAAGGATGAATAGTAAAACAGAAAAAGTTAAAGTAAATGGTAAATAGTAATTGGTAAAAGGTAAATAATAGACAGTAAAATAGTAAAAGGATTATTAGTAACAGTAAAATGGAAAAAAAAAAAAAAAAAGGTAAAGTGAATAGTTAGTAGTAATTCTGACTTTGACCAGTTACCGTTGACTTTGATTATTACAGTTGATTTTTCAGAAAAAAAAAAAAAAAAAGGGTAAAAATATGATTAAATAGTGGTCGTACGTTAAATTAAGCAATTAGAATTGGACCGAACTTTGTTCCCAGTGGGTGGGTGTTGGCGGTTTGGGAGCAAAGACATTTTATTTGGTTTTGGGTTACTTAGGAGCTGTTTCGGAAGTTTCCGAGGGAAATTTCCGGGACGGGTCCTCTCAATTGGTATCAGAGCCTAGTTCAACCCTCGGACCATGATTCTGATTAGTTTTCACGAATTTCGAGTACTCTAGTAATTTTGTTGGAATTCCTTCGTATTTGTGTAGGTAATACAAATTGAACCAGCTGAAATTAAACTGAAATTACTTTATTTTAATTTCGGTTATATGCATGCTTTATTTGTGATTGGTATATTAAGCTTTGAGCGGGATATGATTCCTTGAGGTTAAGGAATAGTAATAAATTCTTATTGGTCAATACGTTAAAGGTTATGTGTATTTGATAATTGTGAGTGGATTTTTGTTTTTAAAACAAATGCATGCATGATTATTTTAATTGAAATGAAATTTCTTTTAAAAATGAAATTTATTTTGATTAAATGATTTTGAAGTATGAAAGATTATTGGAGGAAAAGAAAAAGATATGTTAAGGAATATATGGTTTCGTTTTATCGACAGTAATGATATTTATATTGGATTTTGCTAATTTCTTGGGAAATGAGATTTTCAAGTGGCTTTATATTTTCGAAATATTTTGAGTATGTTAATCAGTAGACCGGAATGAAATTCCGGGGATTTTGTTAATTTTATTATTTATGATTTTTCTGACATGCGAGGCATGTCGATGGGATTTACGTATATTTGATTTGATTTTACAGCATGGTGATTTGCCGGGTATTTTTGATTTTACGGCATGGTGATTTGCCGGGTATTTTTGATTTTACGGCATGGTGATTGCCGGGTACTTATGTTACGGCATGTTGATTTATCAGGGGAAATGTATTTCGAGATTTGTTTTCACCACACAATGGTCCACGTTATTATTATATTGATGCTAGCTAGCAGAGCCTCATCCCACGCGAGGTGACGACTTGACCATATAGGTCAGATTCACGCTCGGTGGTCGACGTAGGGTGGTATATATTGAGGCGATGACGTGTCTAGGTAGTAGACTTAGACACGGGGGGAGTCAATAGGACTCTCGGACCAGGTCCACGTTATTATTATATTGATGCTAGCTAGCAGAGCCTCATCCCACGCGAGGTGACGACTTGACCATATAGATCAGATTCACGCTCGGTGGTCGACGTAGGGTGGTATATATTGAGGCGATGACGTGTCTAGGTAGTAGAATTAGACACGGGGAGAGTCAATAGGACTCTCGGACCAGAGCCTGACGAGGCTCCAGTGGTGGGTAGACATTTCCTTGTTGCATGGCCAATGGGATTTGGTCATGAGGATGTTTTTCACTGTGATTGCGGGAATATTTCCTTTGTGAAGCTTTCAGTTTTAATAAATTCCCGCATCAGTCGATTGAGATTTTTATATTATTATATGACGTGATTGAGATTTTTTTGTACGATTATATGATGTGGCTTCGGGAATATTTCATTTATGAGACTTTCAGCTTTTGATAGATTGCCGAAGCAGTGGATTAAGATTTCTATATTTTTATATTATCTAGTTTCGGGAATATTTCCTCTATGAGGCTTTCGGTTTTTAATAGATTCCCGAACCAGCGGGGCTGAATATTTTGTTATGAAAATACTTCGAAGGGGATCGATGGTGATTATACCTATTGATTTAAATTGTGGGTTATGTTGGCTTGTGAAACTTATTTTGACTAAAGTAGTTTATGATTTATTATTCGTAAGATTCCTCTTTGTCAGTATTTTGCAAGTGGACATATCACTATTAAATTTGATTATATGCTTATGTTGTTGGTTTGAATGCATTGCTTCCACAGCAGATTCAATATCATATTCAATTTACACATTTAGTTTTCTTTTTGGTATGGAATTTAAGAGAAAACTTATTCATCTGTCACACCTTTGTTTTTTGGCATTCATCGGGTTGTGTCTGATTAAATTTATAAAATAATCAGTGCATAGCTGTTGTCCTTCGATATTGATTCGATATTGGCTTTGGTTATCTTTTACATGCCTACGTTAGTTGATATATTAGAAAAATAAAACCCAAGTTTTATCATTTTGTGGATGCTTTTAGGGAGAGTCCAGTTTTTCCTCTCACCAAACAGAATTGTAGAATTAAATTTTTAACAGCATAATATTCCTGTGTTTTCACTCAAACAATCAATTTCTACGTGTGAGATATTAGATTTTGTTATTTATTTATTTATTGTTTGTCTGTTTATACTACTCGTGCTCACTGATAATCCCAGTATCCCAATATAAGGATGTGCACACTGTTGTATGACTAATAATTTTGAAATCTTTGGTTGTGGTTACGATGAGTAGTAAGCTCTAGGGGTTTAGAAATGAATTGTTGATTTGGCGTATGATATAATGTTTGCAAGTTGCATCTTAAATTCAGATTGATAGTTTTGTTATGAAATTTATTTTGTTAATATGGGGAGCACGGTTGCTCCATATGTAGATGTTAGATTTGGGAATTTAGAAGTGTTATGTTGAAATTTCCTACAGGTAGGGTTGTCCATTTTTAAGGGAGGTCATGCCAAAATTTTCGGGTATAATTTTCCCTTAAAGTGGAACCCGCAGGGTTGATGGGACTCTGTGGTCATGGTTAGTGACTTGAAATCTTGTTAAGAAATTAGTTATGATTTCTTGGTTAAGTTATATGTCATGAGGTGAAAAATTTTTGTTTGAAACTTAATTCGGCCTTCCTAGCCTATGGGAAGTGAAATGATCAAATAGTTTTGAAATAAGATTCACTAAATTTTAAGTTATATTTCAAGTACTTAAATGTTGAGTGGTGACTAGGTGGGGCCATATATAATTAGAAGCTTAATTAATTGTTTTTCATTCTCTCATAGCTGGGAAATGATTTGGGTGGCTACAGTATTTCCCAAATGAAATTACTATGGGATGATTTGGTCAATTGCGGTTAATCTTAGATGAAGAGATAATTGCTAATTGAACAAATTATTAAATATGGGTTGTTTGCGATTGTATGGTATGAGATTGTTGATTTCTTTTAATTCTAAATCCTTGCAAGTTGTATGCTATGAAACTCTTAAGCATGGGGCAGTGAGACGTGTGTACCCCTGTCCTTATTTTTGGCGGTAGCAAATTTCGAGGACGAAATTTTTATTAGGTGGGGAGATTGTAACGACCCGAACCTTAAAATACCCCTAAAAAGTTTTGATTTAATTTTGGACATTTCAGAAATTTATTTTAAGACCCGGGGGTTTCAACAGTTGACTTTTTATATGTTAAACCGACCGAGAATTTTATTTCTCGACGAGATAGGGGACAGTAAAACGAGTTCGAGGACACGTAACGAGTTTAAATTGGAATTCGTATGAAAAAGTTATGACGTAAAATCGTGAGAGGTTTCGGGAATTTTCAGAAACGCGTGGATATTTCCAGAATTTGGAATATTTTAAGAATATTAGGGAATATTCCTTTTTCTTCTATTTTTTTTTTCTTTCTTTCTTTTCTCTTTTCTCTCTCTCTCTCCTGCCTCCGATTCGGGCCCGAGCTCCCCGAAACGGAGACGCCGCCCACGGTCCTCCGCCGTCCGACCGCCGTTCGGAGCTCCAACGGCCCCGTTTGGACCGCCCCCTCATCCTCTTCTCCTCTGCGGCAGTTATACGGCCGAGCTCGCCGTGGTTCGATCGGTGGGAGGTCGGAAGAGTTCGACACACTTCCTCCTCCGGCCACCATTCGTCTGGGTTTCAAGGGGGAAATGGAGGTCTCGACTCGCACAGCCTCTCCCTTGAAGGAATTGGCCCAAGTCAGCCCAGGTAAGCCGGAATTAGAATTTGAAAATTTAGGGTTTTTGGTGATTTTCGGTGGAGGTGGGGATTTTGAAGTTTTTGATGAAATTGGAGGTTGTATTTGAGTTTAGGACATTGTTTAGAGTCATTTTGGTGAAATTTGATGCTCGATTGGTGGAAATTTGGAAAAGCTGGTGGTGGTGGAGGTCCGGCAGCCGTGTCGGCCGCCGTAGGCGGCTGCCGCGTGGTCCTTGGATGGTGGAGGTGGTGGAGATGAGGTCTAGTGGTGGTACCGATCGGTTTGGGATGTTTGGGCTGAATTGGTGGTTTTGTGGCCATTGTGGCGGAGCAGCCGCCGGCGGTGGCGGCGGCGCTGCTGCTGCCGGCGGTGGACGGCGGGAGGAAGAAGGATGAATAGTAAAACAGAAAAAGTTAAAGTAAACGGTAAATAGTAATTTGTAAAAGGTAAATAATAGACAGTAAAATAGTAAAATAGTAAAAAGATTATTAGTAACAGTAAAATGGAAAAAAAAAAAAAAAAAAAAAGGTAAAGTGAATAGTTAGTAGTAATTCTGACTTTGACCAGTTACCGTTGACTTTGATTATTACAGTTGATTTTTCAGAAAAAAAAAAAAAAGGTAAAAATATGATTAAATAGTAGTCGTACGTTAAATTAAGCAATTAGAATTGGACCGAACTTTGTTCCCAGTGGGTGGGTGTTGGCGGTTTGGGAGCAAAGACATTTTATTTGGTTTTGGGTTACTTAGGAGCTGCTTCGGAAGTTTCCGAGGGAAATTTCCGGGACGGGTCCTCTCACTTACAGTGGTATCAGAGCGGGGATAAGATTCTAGGGTACAAATTGTGGGAGAAAATGGAACCGTTGGTTGGATAGGTTTTCACATTTTAAGAGTTTGTTATTGATTCTTGTGGATTATTTTTGGATCAAGTTCTGGCTTTAAACAATACTTATAAAGATTGTTGTTGGTCTTTTGTTCTTGTTTGTAAAGAAGGTATTGAGTCAAAGACTTTGATTTGTCTTATATTATTTATTCTTTTTGGAAAGTTGTCGACTGATCTTCCTTTTTCATATTTAGATATGGTATTTGCTCGAGGATTTTAATTAGGTTTTTAGATTTCTGGCTACGTAATTGTCTCATTTTGGGACTGAGATTTTCTTTTGCGTACTTCTTCGATTTTGAATTGCGTTAGTGCTCTGTAGTTCTTTGGAATCTTATTTGGAGTGTGTGTAGTTTGGCTGATTAAGTTAATTAACCTTTGGGTGTATGTAATATACACAGCTATTAGAAGTGCATATGCTTGAGTAGTTCGTTGTTTGGCTGCCATCATTTATATGCTCGCAATTTTTATATTTTTTGTAATATTTATATATGTATATATATAATTAGAAATTATTCTAATGAAATGTCTTAGAGACGTGTTTGATGGAGTTGGTTTGATATCAGTACTAATTCCAGACTTCAGTACTGATGTGTAAAGATATTATTTGGCTTGATACAATATAATCTTTCAGCTTTGTTATATTAGTTGCCGCATCACTATTTTTCGGTACGTGATATTTGTAGGCCTCCATGTCTCATTGTCACCTATTTATTGGGTCGAGTTTTTGTTTATCCATTCAAACTGTACTTGAACTCAATTTATTGTCCATATTGTACAAAGACCATTTCAGAAGTATAAATTTTGATAGAGAGTTCGTGACTGGTAGTGAATGAATACATGGATATGTTTGTCATCGCACTGAAATATTTATCATTCAAGTTATTTCTTTTATACAAAGTCGGTTAATTTTGTTTGGTGACTAATTATCTCGTTTAGTGATGCAGCATACATTTCGTAGGAATGAAAGTTGAATGATGTTTACAATTGTTTTTAATTAATTCCTGTTATTTTTGTAAAAGTTAGTTTTAGCTAGTCTTACTTTTAACTCCTGGGATTAGTGTTTTGTATATATATATAACTATCTATTGGCATTACAAAATCCTGTAATTTTGGTAATATCATTGGTGAACGAATGCAACTAACAGACCAAGAGATTCTTCAATAGTGAAATGAGATTGGTAATCATACTATGGTCGCTGGGAACCATAGAGGGACAATCATCGACTCTTGAGGTAAACTCAGGTGACTTATGTTTTTTTTTTTTTTTTGCATCGTTGATATTCTCTTCATCTTGGCATGTTACGCGACTTGGTTTTCACTTCAGTTTGCATCAAGTCAGTTTCATATTGTTATGATATATATATTGGGGGAAGCGTGAGCTCGGATTTTTATTCACCATATCGGGGTCGTCATGAGCTAGCTAGCATTAGCGTGGGACATGGTTTCAGTAGTCCTGGGAGGTTCCGACCTTTAGCCTGGGAGAGACTTAGGTCGTCATATTTGTCCACGCTGGTTTGGTAGCCCTAAACCCTAAATCCTAAACTCTGACCCTTAGTAAGCCTAGGATTGTATTATGTGAGGCAGGGTCGTCGTGTTTGCTAACTAGCAGTAGCGTGGGACGCTACTTAGTAGCCTTGGGAGGTTCCAACCCTTAACTTGAGAGGCTGGGTCGTCGTGTGCTAGTTACCAGTAGCGTGGGACGCTACTTAGTAGCCTTGGGAGGCTCCGACCTTCAGCTTGGGAGGCTTACTGTTACATGGTGGTGCTGACCTTCCCCTGATTTATCTGATATGATGATATAGCTAATGAGATGGATCTTGATATTTTGTTACTTGATTTCGGGAATATTTTCTTTGGTGAGAATTTCAATTAATTAATAAATTTCCGAACCAGCGGGGCTGGATATTTTGTTATGAACATATTTGAGAGTGGGCCAATGGAGATTATATCATTTAACTTAAATGGTTAATTGTGTTAGCTTGTGAAATATACTTATTTTGACTAAAGTATTTTATGATTTATTATATTCGTGACGTTAATATGAGAAGTTGTGGTTTTGAAGAGTAGAATAATGCAGGTGTTGATTTGATCTGTTGTATTATTCCAACAAACGTGTAGCTTTAGATTTTTATGTTTTGTGATAGTGGTTGAGTTTTGGGGAGCGGATGGCTCCAGGTGTGGGCGGATTATTGTGAGTTGTGTTATGTAGAATTTTTTTGCAGGTAGGGTTGTCCATTTTTAAGAGAGGTTATACCAAAATTTTCGGGTATAATTTTTCCTTAAGGTGGAGGCCGCAGGGTTGAGGGGAGTCTGTGTTCAAGTTAGACTTGGAATCTTGTTAAGGAATTGATTTGGGTGTCTAGTAATTCCCAAATAAAATTACTATGTGGTGAATTGGTCAATTGCGGGTAATCCTAGATGACGAGAAAAATGTTAATTGAACAATTTATTAATTAATGGTTGCTTGCGCTGGTATGGTTTGGGATTATCGATTCTTTTAATTCTAAATTTCTGCAAGTTGATAACCTTGCAAGTTGTATTCCATGAAATTAATAAGCGTGGGGTAGTGAAACGCTTGCACCCATCTTTATTCTTGGCGATTATGCAAAATTTCAAGGACGAATTTTTTATAAGGAGGGGAGATTGTAACGACCCGAACTTAAAATACCCACCTAAAAGTTTTTAATAAATTTTGACGTTTCGAAATTTTATTTTACGATTCGGAAAAGGTTGACTTTTTATAAGTTGACCCGACATAGAATTTTATTTCTCGACGAGATAGAGGACGTTAAAACGAGTTCGTGGACACGTAGCAGGTTTGATTTAAATTTCGTATGAAAAAGTTATGACGTAAAATCGGGGAGGAAATTTCTAGAAAACGAACGGAAATTTCTAGAACGCAGAATATTCTAAACAAGGGAGAATATTCTTTTCCGTTCTTTTTATTTTCTTTTTCTTTCTTTTCTCTCTCTCTCTATTTTCTCTCCTCTCTCCCCGACTCGGCCCGAGCCGAGCGACAGCGGATCGCCTTCGCCGTTCTCCGTCGTCCGGCCACCGTTCGGCGCGCCACCAGTCACGATCGAACCGCCTCCTCCTCTGCTACTCGTCTGTGGCAGCGACACGGCGTGAAACGCCACCGTTTCGCCATGTGAAGCGCGAGGAGGCTCGACACAGTCGAACCGGTGCTTCCTCCTTCGGCCACCGATCGGCCCTATTCCGGCCTGGAATTGTAGGCCTTGACCCGTACAACCTCTCCACCAAAGGAATCGAACCAATTTGTATCAGGTAAGGAGAATTTTGGATTCAAAATTCTATGGTTTTCGGGTTCGAATTGGAGGGTTGTGATTTTGATGTTTTTGATGAAATTGGAGGCTAGAACTGGGTTCAGAACATTGTTTAGAGTCGTTTGAGTGTGATTTGGGGTTGGATTATTTGAAATTGGAAATTGGAGAGGTGCTACCGCCTTGTCGGCCGCCATTCGCCGCGGCTGTGAGGGTTTTTGGCGGCGGGGGACGACGAGGATGAAGTCCTGAGGCTATGGTGATGAAATTGGGTTGATTTGGAGACTGATGGTGGTGTTCTGGTCACAGTGGCGGAGCTGTCGACGGCGGCAGGGCGGCGAGAGGTAGAAGAAAGGTAAAAGGTGGAAAGTAAAATGGTAAAAGGTGAATAGTGAATGGTAAAACTGTAAAAATAAATAGTAAAAAGTAAACGGTAAACAGTAAAGTGAATCGTAAATAGTATTTTTGACTTTGATCATTTACTGTTTGACCTGATAATTACTGTTAACCTAGAATATTACAGTTGACTTTATGTAAAATGGTAAAAGTTCGTTAAAAAAAAATGGTTTTACGTCCAATTAAGAAATAAAAGAATGGATCGAACTGTGTTCCCAGTGGGTGGGTGATTGCGGTTCGGGAACAAAGGGATTTTTAGTTGGTTATTGGGTTATTTTTTCTAACCGTTTCAGATTTTTCGAGGGAATTTCCGGGACGGGTTCTTACATCCATAGCCAACATCGACTTATGATTCCAGACTCTCTCATTCCTTTCCTTCCAAACCGACTACAGAATGAAAAGAAGTTCCCCAAAATGTGTCAAGCTGAGTCCACTAGCACAATGACTAAACCATTTCACGGAAGTTGCATGCAGACTACTCCAGCCATAACAAACATCTCTGAGTATAGGGTGGAACTGAATAATATTTTTAGTAAACACACAATCTCGGCTCAAATGTAAAGTCGACGCACCCAGCAAGCCACATAACACACACTGAGTGTCCTCCACCACCACCCTCTTCGACGTCAAGCTTCCCAAAGATGGAAGAATGTCTAGACAAACCCTCCAGCCATGTACTTTTGACTTACTGGTGTCTAGACAAACCCTCCAGCCACCTGGTATTGTCTAGACACCAGTAAGTCAAAAGTACATGGCTGGAGGGTTTGTCTAGACATTCTTCAATCAATTACCTATAGACATCAATTACCTTCTTCACCACACGACATGTAACTAATGAGGCCTCCGCATAAAGCATACTATCATCGGCAAATAAGAGATGGTTTACTGGTGGAGCTCTGTCACAGATGGCAATACCAGGTAAGTCACCAGTCTGCATCGTTCTACTCAGTAGAGAAGAGAACCCTTCAGCTCCAAGTAAGAATAAATAAGGGGACAGAGGATCTCCTTGCCTCAACCCGTGAGCTAGTGTCAAGTAACCTCGAGCTTTTCCTCGTATCAGGAAAGAATAGTGCACCGTGGTAACACATTGCATGACAACCTGAATACATTGGGGACTGAAACCAAAACATATCATCACCCGCTCCAAAAAAGACCACTCTATTCGGTCATAGACTTTACTAAGATCAAGTTTCAAAGCCATATAACTGCTACCCGATCGCTTGTTATGCACAAAATGTGCAATCTCATTAGCCACTAATATATAATCAGTTATCAAGCGTCCAAGTAAGAAAGCACTTTGAAAAAGAGAGATAATGGCAGGAAGGATTACCTTCAGCCGATTTGCTAATGTTTTTGAGCAAGTCTTGTATATCACGTTACACAGTGCAATAGGTCGCAGATCTGCCATGTTCTCCGGTTGCGCAACTTTGGGAATTAAGCAAATATGGGTATAATTGATTTTCTTCAGTATTTTACCAGTATGAAGAAAATTCTGAACCGCTGTCACTACCTCTTCTCCAATTAGCTCCCAATAATGTTGAAAGAATAACGGAGGCATTCCATCAGGGCCTGGTGCTTTGGTCGGGTACATTTGGAAGACGGCCAGTTTAATTTCCTCACTTGTATAATCACTATACAGCTGCGTATTCATCTCCTCCAACACACATGGAGAAACAGCCTCAAGTGTTTGATTGAGTGCATCCATATCTACCTCCGAGGCTTCAAACATTTTTGTAAAATAATCCGTCACAACTTTCTCTATCCCTTGAACATCCGCATGCCAAACTCCATATGTATCAAATAAACCCTTAAGTGAGTTCCTTCTTTTCATAACATTGGCTTGTTTGTGAAAATAGCTAGTGTCGCTATCCCCTTCCTTTAGCCATCGTACTTTAGAGCATTACTTCCAAAAGATCTTTTCCTGGTGCAACAAATTATGTAGAAAACCAAACAGTTCTTTCTTCTCTTCCTGACGTTCGACAGTAATTGAACACCCCATCAGCTCCTCGAGTCTATTCCTTACCGCCATCATCTTCACATGTCTTCCCCTAAAGACCTCGCGCTGCCATTTATCCAGCCGGATGCGAGTTTTCTGTAGTTTGTTTACGACTCTAAACGTAGGGACGCCATAGCCCTCTTCCTGCCAAGTCTCAGTAACTACTTTGTTGCAATCATCATGTTGAAGCCAAAAAGTCTCAAATTGAAAGCGGTGTACTTTAGGCTGAGCACTAAGAGGAGCAGTACTCGCCTTCAGTAACAAGGGGACATGATCAGAATCCGAAGGTGGAAGGTGAAATAGTTTGGCATGAAAGAAGATATCAAACTAAGACATGGTGCATACTGCCCTGTCTAAACGTAACAAAGTCTCCGAGTTACCCCATGTTGCCCTGACACCCTGGTAACCCATATCAATGAGATCACCATAGCCCAAAGCATCACAAAATCCTCGCATCTGCTGCTCTGGCCTCGGAGCTCCATCAATTTTCTCACTGCTATCAGGATTTCATTGAAATCACCAATGACTACCCACGGCAACGAGTTCAGGTCCGCCAAATCTCGAAGAAGTTGTCAGGACTTGTCTCGCTCTCCTGTCGCCGCATAACCATAGAACCCCGTCAATCACCAGGAGACCACTCCTGGATCGTTCACTACCACAGCATCAATATGGTGTGCCGATTTGGTTTTGATTTGTATGTTCACATCATCAGACCAGAACAACCCTAGTCATCCCGACCTCCTAGCATTGAGGACCATCTCCGCATGAGAAAACCCTAACGCACGCTTTAGGCGCAGGAAGTCTTGATCGCAGCTAATTTTTGTCTCCCATAGGAACACGATTTGAGGACGATTCTGAGCAAGAAGATCCTTCACCGCTCTGGTTGTGTCATCCCCACAGATACCCCTACAATTCCAACTCAATAGATCTAAATCCATGATGCAGTTTTGAAAATTTTGTCGCAAACCCTAACCTGACGAACGAGTTTTGAAGAAACCCTAGCAAAGCGAGAGGCGATATTCACTATTTTTCTTCTTCTCTTGTCTAAAAACATTAGACAGGGCTAGACAAGAATTGTTACAGTTCTAACTACCAACTGCAGCTTCTTTACGACTATAAAGTTTGTTATCACTTAATTGTTATATAGAAATTTTCATCAACGTTTCCAAATTAGATAATTTATTTGCATAAGAACACATAATTAAGTTTGTCCATCAAATAATATTAAATTCGAGTTTGCTTAAGAATTATGGTGCACATAAAATATGATATAATTTTTTTAAAGAAAAATATGATATGTTTATTGCTATCAAAATTTATTGAAATTGTGTTGCAACTCAAAAATGTAATTCTATGCCCTGATAATTAATAAATTTAGAGAAAATGTCCACAAGCCCATTTTTTAAAGAAATTTTTCCCATTAGCAACAAAAAGTTTCAGAAATTCCCTTCCGCCCAAAACACTATAAGAGAGTATTCTCACCAACTCAAAAGTGACATCTTTATATATTTTTATTGTCCAATATACCCTACCATCTCTCTCTCTCTCTCTCTCTCTCTCTCTCTCTCTCTCTCTCTCTCCCCTTCGTGTTTCAATTTCTACATGGAGAAGGTGGTGGAACGGCGCCGCTGCGATGGAGGTGGTTGGGTTGGAGGAAAAGCATTGGGCTGGATGGCAGTTGTATTGGAGTTGTTGTTCTAAGTGGTGGAATGGCGCCGCCGCGACGGAGGTGGCTGAGTTAGAGGAGAGGCGTTGATCTGGGTGGCGGTTGTGTTGGAGTTGTTCTTTTCCGTTAGTTGGTTTTTAAGTTTTTGATGTGACAAATTGGAAACCGATGAATGATTAGAGGTTGTGGTGAGGTTTTGATAGGAGCACAATGTGCGACGATATTATATGCTTATGCCCTCATTTATGCTTTGTTTAACCCTTATTTATCTAAGATAGAGTCATAATATAGTTAGTGTCAATTTTGGTAGAGTTTTGGTGAAATGTGCTTAATTGTCCGAAAAATGACTAAGTATGAGAAATCTGGAAAATAGTGCAAAACATGTCTTTTTCGCGATTTTGTGACGAGTACAAATATGATCTATCCTTGTCCGAATTCTATGAAATTTGGTGTGCTTAATATTCATATGCTGAGGAATGTTGTGTTAAAATTTCAGATCAATCGGAGTTCGGGAAGCCACCCAAAAGTTGGCTGCAAAACGGCAGTCCGAGCATTCCAATCCAGGGACTTCCAGGATTTTCCTGGGACTTTGTCCTAACTTCGAAAAATCATTCCCGACGACTCACAAGGAATTTGATCGAGATATTTTATGGGGAGATGGCCATATGTGTATAGTTTATCTGAGACTTGGAATCGCATCAATCGGAGCTCCACGGATGGAGATATGCTGGAATTACTGCAACAAGGTCAAATCTGCCGATTCCAGGAACCTACTGCCCCCTTTTTGTGTTTTCTGTTTTTGATGGACCAAATGGTGTACAAATGCATATGTGATGATGGTCCAAGCTTAAGGGAAGGTTAGAGGATGACACCAAGCCAAGGCATTGAAGAAAAAAATCAGAAAAAGAAGTTTCCTAGAAGAACCAAGAAAGGAAGGAACCAAAACCTTGTTGCACAAGGATTGCCTTTGCCGATTTGGACTAGGTTTTCTACCTAGGTTTTCTGCCGAATTTTCCTCTATAAATAGCCAACTTTTACACAGAAAAACTTGTCACATCTCAAGCCAAAACACAAAGCCAAAACTCTACCAAATTGTCCCCAAGAATCCTACTTAAACCCTAAGCCAAAAACCACCACCACCTCACCCAAGTTTCTGCCGAAACTTGGTATACTTCCTGCCGACACAGCCCTTTGCCGAGCAGCCCCATCTCTTCCATCATCCGCCGGATCCACACGAGTCGAAGTCATCCAAGGTGTCTACAAAAGTGTGATCCACTCCCTTCTCTTGGTTTAGTAAAGTTTATGTAGTTATGTATAGTTTTGTCTATGAAACTTGCATGTATTTTTGGTTTTGGATTATATGTCTTTGTATGAACCAATTTGGATTTTGGTTTTATAAATTGCATGTTGAATATTTGTTTGATTCGTTGCTTAGGGCTAGGCCACGGTTTCTTTGAGTCTTTGCATGCTAATTTGTAATATAAAACTTGTAAAATAAGTACACTTAGATAATTAGGACAGTGGTATAGATGCATGTTGAGGATTTAAACCGGTTAGAACTAAGGTGAGGGCTTATAATCGATACTTAGTGTTGTCTTTGAACATGATCTAGGTATTAGGTTTAATTTGCTTGAGTTATAACGAACTAAGTAGACGTATGATCACTTTGATTTGTTGTGCTCACCTAGAGTGGTTAACCTTAGGACTTGCATGTTAAATGAGAAGATTGACGACCTTACTTGTTTGCTTGTCTTCAACTATAGACTTTAGAGCTTCAATGCTATGACTTGTATAAGGTAGCATAACTTTTAGAATCACCTCGCGAAAGCTCGATCTTAAAACAATAGAAAAAGTCTCTCAACTAGGTAAAAATCGGAAACGTTCTAGTTGTAGGTTGAAACTTGTTTAAGTTCAATGCATGCTAATTACTTGTTCCTTACTTTCTTTTGTGTGAGTCTTACTTGTTAAAGAGTTGAGTGTGGAGTGCTTTGTGTGAAAGATGTCGACCAAACTTGTAAATAGTAATTTAGGATTTATTTTCATGCCTAGATGTTAGAGGGCAGCTATGGCTGCCGAACCTCATCTTCATCCCCCATGATAAAATCGTATATATGTATATAAGTGTGACAATTGTGTGCATATGTGTTTGTGAATATTTGTGTTAACATTCTCATGTTTCAGGTACCCTTAATCCCCGGCTAGAACGATCCCTACTTATTCTATACTACTAACGATTGTAGGGTTATTATTGCTTGATGCTCGCTTCGGCGACACCATCAGGTTTGAATTTTTTTTTTCCAGGGATTTAAAAGGGATGAAGAAGATAGTAAGATTCTATTTGGGGGCAGTAGGGTTATATTTGGTGGCAGTAAGGCTCTATTGGGGGGCAGTATGATCCTACTGGGAATTGGGATCCATTGGCCTCCATATCTTATTGGGTTCTATTGATGAAAAGTCTATTAGGGGTAGTAGATGGTCTATATGAGGGCAATAGATTAGAGGTCTATTGGGGGCAACATGGGGGTGGGGGGGTTTCATTTGAGTAAGTGTTGGCTTTGGTTATGAGGCTCATTGCTGTGTTGTATAGAAGTCTCTACCAAATTTTGACAAGGCTCGATGTCAAAGTGAGAGCACAAATTGATTATAACAATTTATCGTAAATGTATAAATCAATCTATTGGTGGTCTATTGGGGGCAATAGATGTTTGGTGGCCAGAAATCAAGGTTCTATCGGGGGTCTATTAGGGAGTTTTATATAATTTAGACTATTGTATTGTTCTTAGGTCAGTGCCTGAGGGTGTCAATTATATAATATAAATGTCATGAAATGAAAGAATTAGTACTTTCGTTTGACATGAAATAACTGTAAGTTTGATATCATTATTATTTATTTATATCATATAATTCTCATTTACACTAAAAAAAAAGTAGTATATTATTGAAGTGTGGTGCTATTAACACACCTTATTTTGTTATTCACACACCCCCTACATGATGAGAGCCAATCATAAAACAAATTCAAGAGGGAATCTTGTAAATTTAAGTAAATTATAGTTATCGTAAAATAGAAGGGGTGTGTGAATAACAAACAAGGGTGTGTTAATAACATTATCCAATATTAAATTCACAATAACTGAGCTAGTGACCCTAACGCAATGAGTACGTGGAAGCAAATGCCCAGTAGCAATAAAGTGTTCTGACCAATGAACCCTGAGCTATTGACCAAACGGGTAAATTTGATCTAAGGGTGTAGATGTTCAATTGCCTTTTTGAATTTTTAATGTCTCTTCCTTGCACTAAACTAAAATATAATAAATTGTTGCCTTTAATAATATGTTGTCATGTAACAGCCGTATTGTCCGCTTTTGGCCATGCTTTCATCGTAACAATTTGCATAGTGAAATATTGTCCGTTTTAGGCCTAGTCGTCATGATTTTATTCTAGGGTTCCTAATCCAAAACGCGACTCACTATTATGAGTGTGTTTACAACAATAAGGCACGTCACCTCCCCTCACTCGAGCAATGTGGGATCTCACAATCCATCCCCCTTAGCGGCCCGACATCCTTGTCGACACATTTTCGGCTGGGAGTAGATCTGATATCATATGTAACAACCCAATAATTTCTACTTAGGTCATCGCCCTCACGATTTTAGTCTTGGGTTCTTAACCCAAAATGCGCGCTATATGTGTTTTTTCCACATATAATACACATCACCTCACTATATATGGATGTAAGGTGATGTGCATGGACTGAGATCCTCTCCTAATAAAATCCTCCTAATATTTGCCTAATAAGTGAATCTTGGCCATCCATTATTAATCAACGGTTGATATCACTCTCCCATTTTTTTTTTCTCTCCCAATTAAGCTGATTCTCTCTCTCCTCTCATTTCCAAACTCTCTTCGACTCCAGCTCTCCGCCACCATCTAAAAAGTCTTGAGCATCTGCAATAGTTGGAGAAAATATGAGTTGATCGCTGATTAATAATGAGTTGATTGGTTTTGTGTGAAATTTTGATACTTAAGCTTATTCAAGAATTGGGTTTTGGAGTTGGAGTGTGAGTTGAATTGGGTTGAGTTGTGTTTTTGATTAATGGGTTTAAGAGTGGAGAGAAAGTGAGTTGAAGAATAGGTTTCTGGGTTAGAGAGTGAGTTCAATTGGGTTGACTGTGATTTTGATGGGTTTTGTAGTTGAGGATCAAGAGTGAGTTGGGTTTGTGAGTTTGAGGGGTTTGTAAGCAAAGTTTGCATCTTTTCTGGCATGAGGTTTTGATGGTATGGACTTTGAAATTTCTTTGTGATGGCTATTGTGAGTTTTGTGCCTGGAATGATGCAACCGACTGAGCCAATAAGGTATCCTGATATTTCAGATATGACTAGTTTTGGAGAGATTGTGGTGGAGTATGTGGCTCCAGTGATCCAAGATATGATATATGTGACAGTAGGGAGAAGTGTAAGAAATCTGGGATTTGAAGAAAGAGTCGGGGGATGAGAGGAGAGAGAGAATGGAGAAGAAAATGGGAGGAGTGATCTTGGGGCCGTTAATTAATAATAATAAATGGGCAAGATTCACTTATTAAGTAAATATTAGGAGAGTTTTATTAGGAGAGGATCTCTCAGTCCGTACGGCACACGGTTGAAATTAGGAATATCATTGCGCAAGTTTTATTCACAACTTGTGAGTCTCGCTTAATTTTGTACCTGCTCAAACCAAAGTTATTTTTCTCAAATGCTTGATTTGCATTACTGAGTTGCAGACCTGTTTTATTTGGATTACTCAAGTTTTGAGTTGCACGCTGTGTTATCCAGTTGCCTTGAATCTGATCTTCCCGCTTTATTTTCCTTCTTTTCATTTAAAACTGAACATAGGATCATTCTAAAAAAAATAAATAAATAAATAAATAAATAAAAAACAGAACTGAACTGAACAGAACAGAACATAGGATGCAACATTGACCCCATAATGATATTTTTTCTAAACATCCCCTATTCGCACTAACAAAAACAAAATTAGACCGCCAGACCAATTTGACTACTTCAAAACCAGATATTTGACGTATTTTCAGCAACATAATGCACTTGGGATCAAATCCAATGTGTGCAAGTATGAAAATAATTTTGGACATCGTAGTCAGATTTCTTTACAAACATACAACGCAAAATAATCAGTCTAGAGAAGATACTAATCAGTTGGTATCATTCTGTTGATCCCAGTTTATCGTCATCCGCCTCAAAAGCTTTTCTCAGGTTCTCTTCATCTGTCTCAAAAGCCTTCCTTGCTTGTTTTAACTCTTCATTCATAGACAGCAATTCTTTACAGCGGTTAAGTTTTGGAGAATCCTGAAGAAGTAGTTGTTTTAGTCTTTTTCATACAAGTTATCTGTGTACATAACATCAATACGATTGATACTATACGTAAAACAAGCAACATGCAATAGCAAATTGCAAGTGCTAAAGAGTATCCTAAACCAAAGACTACTCCAAACTCTAAAGTCTTCAGACAATCCAACATTTGATATTAAAGACATAATATTAGCCCGTACTGTCTTAACCATTAGATTTAACCTCTTTATTTTCATCTTTGATGTTCAGAGAATTGTATATTCCAATTAAGTATTTCTTTGTAAGGATTTTCCTAGCCGAGCATTGTATATATCCAATTGAACAAACTGACATTAAAAGTAAATCACCCAGATTGTACGAGTACCATACAAATTTCTCATGGGTTGGGATATCATATACAGCACTGAACATACCTTGCGAATTAGATAGAGAAAATCCTCCACTGATAGCTTTCCCCTATTTGATCCAGTATCTTGGGCTTTATGCACCTGCAAAAAGTTTCATACTTGAATTTAATATCATTATAACTACCTTACCATATTTAGCCTACTACAAAGCAAGTGTACTTACCAAATCTGTAATGTACTCAACCACTATGTCCTCCATGAGAGCCACACTCTCAGGAAGAGGCTATAGCAACAGATATGTGGTCAGTACATTCAAATAGTCAGATGACAAGGTGACATGATAGTAGGAATTGAGTAATGGACATAGAAGTTACATACATTGGGATCATCTCCAAAACCATACATCATGTGCTGCACTATAAGAACAAAACCATAAGAAAATTTGAGGCATATATGTAATTTAATCGAATGAAAAAGGCTTAAATAGTGCATAATGGTTGTAACAGGAGGCCAGCGAAAGGTGACTACTAACATTCTTTCTGGAAGACTCCACGTTTGCGCTTAAATGAAGTTTCTGCTGGCTGTGAGGGTCCAGCTTTCGCTTTTGAGGATGAACCTTCCCCTGCAGATGACTTGCTCATCGAATGATACTATCTGTCCCAAAATGCCTCACATTAATATATTATCTAACAGTATAAATTTTTATATCAAAACAATTGACGTTTATTTTACGTTTGCGGGAATTAGCTTTTTAGCTAATATTTCAATTAATAGTAAACCAAGTCGATTTAGATTTTACTTAAATTTTTGAGAGGGTCCAATTGAATTATAAAAAAAAATATAAAATCAAGGCAGAAAATGAGTAGGCGTATTCAAGAACAAGGAGAACACAGACTACCCCTTACGACTGCGAGAGATGAAAGTAGTAAGCACTATTTGTAAAGAGAAGATTGCCACGACTCTTTTTACTTGATTCCCTTGTCAAATGTAAAAGATCTATTATGAACAGGAGCAGGACTAGTCATACCACATGCAGG
The DNA here is from genome assembly GCA_963682095.1 of Potentilla sterilis. NCBI lineage: Eukaryota > Viridiplantae > Streptophyta > Magnoliopsida > Rosales > Rosaceae > Potentilla > Potentilla sterilis. Next base: position 28,212,552 of record OY821755.1, on the reverse strand, counting down.
AAAAATATCACAAGAAAACTTCATATTAAATCAGGTCCTCGAGGGCTTACCGACTTAACTAGGGTTTGAGTTGACAGATGCTGTGCAGGAGAATAAGGTCAGTTGGATCGACGACGACAATGACGGCGAAAGGCAATCGGTTTCAAAACTAACAAATTTTTATACCCAATTTATGCGACACCATCATTGCCCTTCTCTTCTATTATACTATTTATCACCTTCTACGCCTAACGGGCCTATAAGCTGAACAACATATGATCAATGAATAAACAATATTAAAAATAACATATGAGAAATAACCAAGGAATAAAATATCCTCGATAACCTCGATATTTCTTCGAAATTTCCGTTTTTTTTTCAAACATCGATATTAATACTCATATCTTTCCGATATTTTACTTTTAGTCTATTTTTGTCTAAATATACAATTTTTACATAAATTTTTTATAAAATTTCCATCGATATTTGATATTTTTTCGAAATTTCCATCGAAATTTCTTTTTTTCAAACTATCGATATTTCCGTAATCGTCGATATTTAATACCTTGGAAATAACACATCATAGTTGGCAGATTACAGAAGTACTGCAAGCAACATTAGTGTGGGAATCATTTGTTTTTACGTAGTCTGGGAGATCAAAATTTCATGTTTTGGGACCGTTACAGAATAGTAAAAAGCTGGAAAACTGAAAACAATGCAATTCAAGAAACTGGGTGTATAGAATAAATTGAAATAATAGACAGCAAAAGTACCCCATTTTAGACAACGCTTTTGTATGCAAACTGAATAACTAAATGCAGAGAAAATAGAGCGGACAAACCAACAAATAGATTTATTATGGTTTAGTCAGTTTTGATGATTAGGGGTCAGATAAATTTCTATTTGTTCAATATCTGTATTCTCTAACTGAAACTACTGTCTTAGTGTTCAAGGTTATAAATTTTAACTGGAAAGTTTGTTCTCTGCTTTCAGGTTTGACCATGCATGTGACAACTACATGATCCAAGCATTTAGGTGAGTATTTCCTTATCATTTCTTGCAGATTATGTACTGTTGTTTCATGTTGTTGAAACTACTGCATTGTTTTGCAGCATTCAAACACAATGTATCCAAAAATAATAATAATAATAATAATAATAATAATAATAATATTTAAACACAACACTGAACTTCATAGCACAAACAATTTATATTGTGTTTGTTAAATAATTTAGAAGCTTAGTTAAGTTGGACCATATAAGATTTCCTTATTGATAATATCTTGCCAGATAGCTGAATGTACCAGTCACTTGAAAATGAAAAATGGAAGGACAAACATGATTAGAATCCAGCTAAAATATCTGATTCCTCAAACAGATGGTAGAAACATTAAAACAATTAACTTGCTGGCAAGAGATTTATCAGAATGAAAGCCAATCTTATAGCGCCCTGCTTCACTCATCACTCTGTCTAATTCAACAGCGAAACCTACATCAATGATGCTGCTCACCCTCTCTTTAGTGTTAATTGATCGAATTTCCAAGCCTACACATCTAAGTTGAAATTAATCTCAAAATGAAATGGAAATCAAATCCATATATACCCATCAGTAATCTCAACGAAAAGCCAAAGATAATAATAATTAGAATTAAGAATCCAACCCCTTTCGGATTATCAAAGCAAATTCGAGGATTTAAGAAACAGGGTAAACCCAAAAAGTAGAGTGAGTAACCATACTTGAAACCCAAGATCGCCTTCCTTCCCAATTCCAAGGAAATCCAAAGACAGCAGAAGAGGAAACTGAGAATGTGGGCATGTTTCTGTTGTTTTTAAAGCCAAGGGCTAAACTGTCTTTTCAAACGGCGTAGGTTGGATTCCGTAGATTTTGCAACTTGGTACAATCCACTGTAGTCCATCACAAGGAACTCGTACGACTCACTCTCACATCAGCCGTTGATTTCATGTCCCAACAGTGATCCGTGATTCTCTCTCAATTCCTTACAACCCAGCTCAGCCTCAATCTCTTATTCAATTTTTCAGTCTTGAATGTCTCTGATTCCGTCACTCTGTTGCGATTGGCGTTAATGGAAGCTCAGCCCTTTCGAAATTACTTCAACCTAGAGGTACCTATTCTCATTGCTTAAGCAGTTAAGCTCAGGCAATCCATCTTAATTCTGAATTCGAGCTGATTCGTATTAGTTTTGTCACTTTTGTGAGGTCAATATAGTTACTGATCTTCTGTTGTGATCGAACTTACTGGCTTTACCTTTTAGCTGTGCATTTAGCTGAATAGAATGATTATATAGTGCTCTTTCAGTTAGAGTATTGGTTGATATTAGTTTTTATACTATGAAATCTGTTTCTCTCTTGTTCTCTGGTTTTATTCCTTCTGTTAATATAGTATGACATTGCCGGCATTTATGGGATTTGTGATGTATAAAAATATGGGCAGGGAGCCATTTTAGCTGGTTAGAGAACGACCATTTGTTCCAGCAATCATAAGGCCTTTAGTTTTCTTCATTTCTCTGCTTCGTTTACCAACCAAACATGCAAAACTTGGTCATCTTTGCACTTTTCTTTCTGACTGAAATATTGATTGGTTATCATGTGCTTGTATCACTCAAGTAGTTTTTGTTTCTAACAAGTCAGTTTTCCGCCAAGAGTCACAGACTTATTGAAACAAGATTAACAAACTAAAATTGCTTTTGAAAGGGATATACAACAAGAAAGAGGCTCGATCATAGGAACTCACTTTCCAATCTCTTATGGTGGTTCCACATCAGTGGCAAGGTAGTAGAAGAATTTGGAGTTAGAATTAATGCTTAGATGGCTGGAAAGTATTTATTTAGGGGTTCAAGTTTTGCTTAAGATAATATGATATAGATTTGGCCTTTTAGCTTATATGAGATAGTGTGGAACGGCATTTACTTATTAGGTTCCTTTGATAACCTCATACAGCAAGTTATTATGTTGGATTTTTTTTTATTATTATTATTATTTTTTTTTATCAGATGAACTACTCATATGCTACAACTAATTTTCTATGAGGTCCTTTATGCCACTTAACTAAATGACACTCAGCTGTTATGTTGTTTTCTCATTGAAGTATATAAATGAATCGACAGATTTTTTTTCTCAAAAATGAAATACTCCGTGACATTAGTTTTGACAATAGTGTTTACCTAGTCAGTAATTGACCAAGAAAATTACATTCACCCTGATAGAAATAATCATCTTTCAAATTAAATTGGTTTATATTTCACCATTAAGTTTACATCAAATCATAATTGAGCATATTTTTTTCTTGATACGATATTAATACTAATATTCTGGTTAGTTTTATTTCATTTGATTCCATTAGTTTGATCTGACAATGGTGACGGAAGATATTGACATAGAGGAATAAGAGGGAAAGTTTTTTCCCAGCAGCCTTTAAATCAAAACTTTGATCTCATTCTGAAATAGAACTAAGAGGTTGTTTATTTGCCTGGTGCTCTACTCTTCTTTTCCTTGCCCTGTTTTCATTGCTCTACAATGGGGACAATCTTTCTCGCTTAATTTTTATGTTTCTCATTAGATGCCGGTTTTCTAATTTTATTTCTTTCTCTGGGGTTTAAATCAAAACTTTGATCTCATTCTGAAATAGAACTAAGAGGTTGTTTATTTGCCTGGTGCTCTACTCTTCTTTTCCTTGCCCTGTTTTCATTGCTCTACAATGGGGACAATCTTTCTCGCTTAATTTTTATGTTTCTCATTAGATGCCGGTTTTCTAATTTTATTTCTTTCTCTGGGGTTTAAGCTGTGTTACTCTAAACCTAATCTATGGTAAATATTACCACAGGCTGAGAGATCGATTGCCAAAAGCAGACCAGAGGTGTGAAGGAGCCTTCCACTACAGAGCAAAAGGAAGTCTTGGATTTTTTTTTTTCCCACAAATTTGCAGCCCCACCTGCAATGGCTGGCATAGCATTTACACCTCAGGTTCAAATACCTCCCCTTCCCTTATTTTCCACCCCCAAATCCCCAAAACCCAAAACCAGAGTCTGCCTCCAATCTCCTCCTTCAACTTCACAGATCGCCTATGACCCCTTCGTTCACCAATTCGCCGAGTCCCTCAATGACTCACTCCCCTCCTCCTCCTCTTCTTCTTCACCTCTCCAAAACCTCAGACACTCTTCTGTTCAGACTGTCCTCTCAACCCCATGGCCTACGCAAGATGAGCCCTTTCGCTTCACGGACACCTCCTTCATCAAAAACTCCCAAATCACGCCAATCTCTCGACCACCCGGCTTTCCAACCGCGCCGGAAGATACCCAGTTTCCCAGTTTGGATATTGTCGATGGTTTCCTTGTAAATTCGACAAATATGGGTGAATAGCCGAATGGGGTTTTTGTTGGTAGCTTGCTGGACCTTTCTGACGAGACAATCATGAAAAGGTTGTCTGAGTTTCTGTCCAATAGTTCTCAAGGGGACTTGTTTTGGTCCATTAATGGAATTGGGGCGCCGGATTTGACTGTGGTTTATGTTCCGGCAGGGTGCCGGGTAGAGAATCATATATGCTTGCAGTACTTTGCCAATGAAGGAGGTGACATTGGGTCACATAAGCTGCCCTTATCAAATCCGAGGGTTCTTTTGTTGGTGGAAGAGGGAGGGGAGATTGGTGTGATTGAGGAGTTTTTGGGTGGGGATGGGGATAAGTCTTATTGGGTTAACTCTGTTTTGGAAGTTGGTGTTGGAGAAGGAGGGAAAGTAAGGCATTCTTATGTTCAGAACCAGTCTGTAAATGCTGCCCACATCAAGTGGACTTCTGTTCACCAGGTAATTTCTTGTGCTCGGGTCACCAAGTAAATGCTGCCCTTGCTTGATGCATTGATTTGTTTGGTTTTGTGTATATTGCAGAGATATCATTATTTTGGAGGAGATACTAGTAATGGAGATTTGGTTCTTTTTGCTTTTGGCTTTAGAAATGGAACAATTGAGAAAGAAATAATTGATTATCATTGCAACAAATTTACACAAAAAGTGGAGTCAGATTGGTTGAAAGGAATTTAAATGTTAGGAAGCATGCTTTGCTCTGTCAATTGAAATCTTTGGCAAAAAGGAAGAAGTCTATTGCTCTTCTGAGGTGCAGTTAGTGTAATTTGGGGTTGGGGGAAGTAGACTAAACCTTAGGGAGATAGTTAGGTTCTTGTCAGCCTTGTAGGCTTCAGTTTCATTTGGATTAAAAAACTATACCACTCCTCAATTAATCTACATTAGAGACCGCAGTGGTTTGAGTTTTTATGTTTTTGGCTTAGGGTTTATGTCATTGTCTATGCACTGATGTAGGCTTCTTTGTTTATGTTTTCTTTCTCGTAGCTTTGAGCATCAGTTTCGGTTGAATTTAAAAACTATACTCCTTCATAATCTAGGCTGGAAGGCTGCAGTGGCTTGAATTTTCATGTTTTTGGCCAACGTTTTTTTCTTATAGGCTAGTCGGACAAAAAAAAAGAAGGCTAGTCATCTTGTTGCCTTATTTGTTTAAGTTTTCTTTCTTGTAGCTGTAATCTTTTTGTTGATGACTTAGCTTCTGTTTCTAGTTTCCTCTTTCAGTAAACCTTTGTTTCTAATCATAAAAGGGGATGGTAAAAAAAAAGCCTGCTTGTTTTGTTTCTGCTGGATTATCTTCCTGGATACTCTGTTTATGCGCTAAAAGCATAAAAGGAAGTTATTAAAAGTACCTAAGGCAGTTTCAGTTTATCCATTCATGCAGAAGTTTATGACCACCAGTTGTAGCAGATATTTGAGAAAGTATACCATGGAATTTTAGTGTTTAAAATTAGATTGAATTTTTTTCATCAAAGTTGGATCAAAGGATCTTTGTAGAATTCATATATATTGATAAACTTTGATATTCTGTTAAGCTCTATATGCTCTCTGCACATTAGTCATTCTTAGTAAGGTGTATAAATACCATTTATTTTTTGAGGCAATGATTTCTTATCTTGGTCCCCATATGGAGCAGTTTTAATTTACAGGCATTGTTCATTTATATCTTGAACCAGGAATCAGCCAGTACATATGAGCTTGTCGAGATAAGCACTGGTGGAAAGTTGAGCAGGCACAATCTTCATGTTCAGCAACTCGGACCTGACACAGTCACCGAGTTATCAACCCTGCACTTGTCTGCTAGGGATCAGACACAAGACCTACATAGTAGCATTGTCCTTGACTATCCACGAGGTTATTCCAGACAACTTCATAAGTGCATTGTGTCACATTCCGAAGGGAAAGCCGTCTTTGATGGGAGCGTAAAGGTCAACAGGTAGTTCTCTGTCATCTGATTTCAAGATTTATTGTTGGCTTATTAGCATTGTGTCACATCACTTATTGTTTATTTATTTTTTTAATTCTATATATTTATGCATTTCTTCACCAATGGTGCAACTAAAAAGGTCTTTGTTGTTTTCATCTTATTGTTTGATGGGTTTCCTCTTAATAAGTTTTGCCACCTAGATAATGGCTATTCTTACTTTCTGAGGCAACCTCTTGTATCACTGTACAGATTGTTCACATTTGCTGCTCACTAGTTAGGCATTGTGTTCCTCCCCCCCCCCCCCCCCCCCCATTGATCTTCACTTTGATTTTTTTTTTTTATATTTTTTTTTTTCAGATTTGCACGGCAGACAGATGGTGGGCAACTAACAAGAAGTCTTCTTCTTGCACCCCGTGCAACTGTAAATGTTAAACCAAACCTTCAGATCATTGCTGATGATGTCAAGTGTTCCCATGGAGCTGCAATTAGTGACCTAGAAGAAACCCAGCTCTTCTACTTGCTTGCACGCGGGATCAGTTTAGAGGCAGCAAGGAAGGCTCTTGTCTATTCCTTTGCGCTGAGGTAATTGAAGGATTACCTTATCCTTGGATAAAGGCTAAGGTAGAAAGTCATATCAAAGAATTGTTGAAAGGATCCTCATAATTGTAACATAAATTGTAATTCACTAGAAAAAAAAAAAAATTAATAATTATCTTTGGGTGACAATTTTTCATTCACCTCAAAACCAAATTAGGCATATGAACACATAATCTTGTAGTCCTCATTATGGAGAATACAAATTCAAGTTCACCTTTCATTAATTATAAGTGCATCACACTTTAATTAATCATTTTAAATTTAGTTTTATAAATGGTTTTTTTAAACCCATTTTTCCAATAGGATCGGCTATGCAATTTTGATTTTGAACAATTGAGGAGTGATGTGTTTGTGTGGGTTCCTTTGCTCTCTAGCTTATCGGAAATGCTTGAGACCAACAAGAAATTAAGGTGTTGCATGTGTTTGAATCGGTTGACCTGGGGTTGAATTACACTCTTAGTCTCTTCGATTGATGAGGTTGTGGAGGTTATCAGTGGTGGTGATGTTCGAATTCATGAACGTGCATTGAAAAAAGTATCAATTCAAGGAATATATTCCTTCTCAAAAAAGAAGAAGAGGAACTTAACAGATCTGGAGGCCAAGGCGTGGGATTAAGCCACATAATAGAAGATGTGGGTTTTGCGGGTCGATCCACGTAGCTACTGTTTGTAGTAGGGCTGGGCGTTTGGGCCCGAAGGACCGACAGCCCGGTCCGGTTCGGCGAAAAAAGACCGACACGGGCCGAGTCCGAAAATTTATAAGACCGACCCGAGGAAGGACCGGCCCAAAAATAGTATTGTCGGTCCGAGCTTGGGCTTGAATTTTTTTAGGCCCGAAAGCCCGGGCCAGCCCGACTTTTTATATATATACATAAAAAAAATATTAAAAAAAAGTTCCGAACTTCCAAACTCTGCTCGATCATCCTCGTCCTCGCAGCTCGTTCTCGTCCTCGACTCCTCCAACTCTGCTCGATCAGCTCCTCTCCAAGACCTCTTCGGGCTCGATCAGCTCCTCCTCGTCCTCGCCTCCTCCAACTCTTCAAGACCTCTTCGGTGGAGCAGTACCCGAAACTGAGTGGAGAACTGGAGATTGTGCAGCTCACCTCCTTCGATTGGAATTAGGCGGAGCCCAAACGCATCGGCACCTCCTCTATCGACACCAGCTGCACCTCCTCGAGGCCATCGACACCCAGCTCTCGACTCCTTCCCCCGCGACCGTGTCCAGTCTCGCGGTGCCTCCCTCATCTCCGGTCTCGTCACCCGCCTCGAGATCCCATTGTCGCCCACATCTGCACCACAACAGCCACCACCAACCTCCGCCGCTTCATACAGAGCTATGGATCTGAGCCAGGTCATTTCAACTCCTCTCCTCTTTCTCATTCTTTTCTGAATCAGATGCTGGTTTGCTGGAGCTAGAGTTATAATTTGAAGTCATGTATGTCATGAGTTTAGGGATTTGGTGTTAAATTTGGAATCTGGATTATAGGTTTCGAGGTTTGTGAGAAATCTAACATTGCATTTTCAGAATCTGTTTGTACTCATCTCCGGTGGCGCCCTTCTACAACTCATTGACTTCTGCCCGATCATCCTACCTCCTTTTGTTTTGGGCCCGAAAGCCCGGCTCGGCCCGTCGGGCTTGGGCTCAGGCCGGTCCCTCATCTTGGAAAAAGCCCGGCTCGACTCGGACCGAGGGGGTCGGGCTTTGGGAATTTTGGGCTCAGCCCGGTCCGCGCCCAGCCCTAGTTTGCAGAATTGAAGTGTAGTTTTTTCTTCTTCTTTTTTTAGAAAGGAATTGAAGTATAGTTACAGTCGGTCTCGGTGGTAAAAGTCTCTCAAGTCACATCTTTGCCCTCCCGTTGTAACACCGTCAACGGCGCTACCTAGCGCCTGCGTATTCTAGAATTCTTTTTCTTTTATTTGACAAATTATTCTTACACATGATCTGCATGTGTTTGCGGCTAGTATTATATAACAATAGCTAAGTTAAGTTCATTGTTGTTTTTGCAGTGCGGAACGACCTATATATTTTATTTTATGTAGTTTGTTGGGTACTCAGACAACCGAATATTTGAAGCTTTTAGCTTCATTGTGTGACTTTCAATTCTTTCAGCTAACAACATTTCTTTCTCTTTATTGTCGTGCGATTTTTCATTGCACGACAGATTGTTCTATTTTATGTTGTGTGAGTCGAGATATGACAACATGATGGTCTAGCAACTGCCGAAAGATTAGCGAGTCTTAAGTTGTGTGATTGTGCATAACTGTTGTTTGTTCAATGTGGTCTGCCTGAAATATAAAAATGTGCACAAATCGATGCTCAATGCACATTTGGGTCAAATTGATGCTCCATATATTGTTACTCAATCCATATATCCAAAATAGAAAAATCCATATATCCAACAAAAGTTACAGAGCACAGAGGTTAAAGAAAGCATCGGTCATTCTAGCATATGTTCTAGTAATGCTTCTTTTCTTATGGGGGACGGGTTCTAAAATATAGGCTTAAAGGTGATAGCACACGTTATCAGAAATAAGAAGAACAATAAGAAGAACACAATTTATAATAAGCGGCTGAAAAACGGTTATATTTTCATTATAATGTCAAACAAGCTCCCTTTACGAAGATGACAAACTCTTTCTTAAATATCATAAGAGTTTAATTAAAATATGAAAAAGTAATAAATGGAAAAACAACCTAAAGAATATTAAATCTACCTAATTAATAGTAAAAATACTCCTAAATCTATGAAATTAAAAGTAAAGAATCATAACTATTATGGTGCCGAGTTAATTCCTCATTGACTTGATGGAGCCATTATCCAAGCACATTTGTACCTGCAAAACAACTTCATACAAATATTACCCTCTTGTGTCATCGTTAGTATAGGACAAGTAGGGATCGTTCAATCCGGGGAAATCAAGGGCGTTCAATCACATAAAGCATTACAAAATCATATTGGGGATTTGATATTTGATTCTAAAACCTACTGAAAATTACGAAATTAAATCTAAATTATATATTTACATATGATCAACATCTTCCACACAATACACAAAACACAAAACTCATTACACATGCAACGAAATTAAACAAAGTAATAAGGGCAGCAAGCTAAAATCGAATTCTAGATTCAATTAAGTTCCAATTTAATTAGAGCCTTCGCGGTTTATCTAATTATTCAAAACATCACAAGTATTTAGAATTAACTTCGCGTGTAATCCTAAACATAGTACTAATCGGTTTAAAAACACTTCGCGTAGAAATTAAACACAAAGAGCACATAAGCACAATATGTCGAATTGGAAACATGTTAGCAAGTATGGCGTCACTCATCTCACATCGACATGCAAATTTCCAGAATTATTCTAGCCCTTAGATAAATACAAATTAAAACCAACTTCGCGTATCATCCAACATGTATTAAATCGGCATGTGAAACCAACACACAAAGGATAGTTATGGCCGAAACTACCTTCATGCATACGGTTTTTATGCATGTAAATTCAGGAAATCAACCAAATTAAATCAAGAACACATGCAAAAGCCTACTGCCCATAAAACTACATTCAATTAAATCACATGCATAATTCAGAAATTAAACCAAAGAAAACCAAATCATATAACAAAAATTCGGTAATCAAAATAATAATTCATAAAACCAAAACAAAATACAACCATCCATTCAATCTTCATAGACAAAGTATTGAATTTATACAGAAAATTACAAGCCATGAGAGATGAGTAAATCACACTTTAAACAAAACTTTGAGAGGAATCGGCAAAGGATAATTTGATGATGAAGAACACTTGTGATCGGCAAGCTTGGTGAAGGTGAGATGGAATCGGCTAAGGCAATTTTCTGTATAGGATTTTTGTGGGATTATTTTGGTAGAGTTTCAGCTTTGCTTGAGCGTCAGAAGAGAGATATTTTTCTGTGTAAAAATCATCCAATATATAGAGGCAAAAAGGGTGGCTGCAACTAGGGTTCACAAAACCTAGTTTTTCTCAAACTTATCCTGCTGGCAGATTTGACCTTCGAGTGAAGATTATGGAATATCTTTCTCTAGAAAATAGATATTAAGGTGATTCTAGTTGGGTTGGAAACTAGACTCCCGTAGCTTTCTATCCATATAAGGCTCGAACTCTGATTCATTGTGAGCTATCCGAGAGAGTCCGTGGAAGTTGGATGACATGCACAGGAATTCTGCCGAATTTGATCAGGATTTGTTACGATTTTCTTCCTCTATTTTCTGCCGAAAATTCCCAAGATAATGACTGAATAATTGAGCAATATCTCTTTAGGTTTTCCATGAATTAATTCAGCCAAAAATCTTGCTCAAAGGATGGAATTCAGTCCACATTCGTAAGCCAAATCCATGTAGAACTCGGTTTAGGTTTTCTTCTTTCGACAGACTTGACCTTCGTGCATTCAAACCGGCATAACTTTTTGCTCAGGAAAGATTTTGCTGCGATTTCAAGTCTCAGAGAAACTAAACTCGTAGAGCTTTCCAACGGTGTATGGCACGTTCTCTGGTTCCAAGCGATGTGTCACACAGAAATTCCGGAAGTCAGGACACAGTCCCAGGAAAATCCTGGTAGTCCCTGGTTATCTTTGCTCAAACTGCCAAGTTGCAGCCTTCATTTGGGTGACTTCCCGAACTCCGATTGATCTGACATTTTGACACAATATACTTTAGCTTCCCAATTAAATGCACACCAAATTTCATCAAATTTGGAAAAGGATAGATCAGTTTAGCACGAGCCTCAAAATCACGAAAAAGACATATTTTACTTTATTTCCAGATTTCTATACTTAGTCTTTTTTTTCTGATTATTAAGCACAGTTTCTCCAAAACTCTACCAAAATGACACTAAACTAAATTATGACTCTATCTTAGGTAAATAAGGGTTAAACGAAGCATAAATTAGGGCATAAGCATATTAATATCGTCGCACATTGTGCTCCTATTAACTACTCCACACTTAGCTTTTGCTAGTCCCTTAGCAAAACAAAAACAAAAAGACTCAACTACTGCCCCTAAATGATTGTCTCAGGATCTTTAAAACACATAGCTTTCAAGTTAAGCAATTCAATGTAAGCACAATAATCCCAAGCGTCATAGACATGTATCAAAGCATGAACAAGTAAGAAACGAAAATCACAAGCAATGACATGTTAAGTTGATTTCATCCTCCTCACTAGGCATACTCTCTTCTTTTCACTCATGATATGGCAATTCACTCATAGTATATGCAAGAGAACAGATTGTAAGGCAACAAATAGCTCGCATATTTCATCAAATAAAAGCACTTTGTGAATCAATTTTCTGGAAAAACTTCATGTAACAACTATGTACACCAATGAACTAAAGCCATAAGCTCAACTCTTGACAAAAATCTCCACAAATCAAAGTTCACCTATTTTAGGAATCATGAAAAGATCAACATAAAGGTGATAATAGGGATTGGCATAAGGCATTCACATTTAGGATAGTGGTGATAAAATGTCACTAAGACTTAGCAAAATTCAATACTCCTTATGACTTCACTCCAAGGGCCAAATTTCATCATGCTGGCCCCAAACTTCATTCTTTTCTTCCCCATAACATAGTGAATATGAACAAAGGTCAAATATGATATTAATAGACCTTCAATTGTAAAACAAACTCCAAATTCACCATAAAAACTCAATCCAAACATTTTTCTTGCCGATTTGTTCTCTTTATTCTTTCTCTATTTTCGGCTCAAATTTTTCTTTTCTGTCCGAATTTTTCTTTTCTTTTTATTTTGGCAACAACATTTTTCTTTCTTTTGGATCGGCTCACCCCACACTTGTTTCACATCATCACTTTAAATCACAAATTCCAATTAAATTTTACCAAGTCTTGACAACAATGGTAAGGATAAACTATTCTAAGTTCAAGAAATGTGTATCATGGTGATGAAATAAAATGGCTCAATGTTAGCTCAATGGGGTTAAAACTAAGGAGTCCCACGACGGGCACAAATTAGGCATAAGCTTTATTTGGCATTGGTGGTCATCCTAACGTGATCTTTTCAATCATTTTCAAAATCAAGGCATTTCATGAATAATAGTCTCAAAAATTGTCAAGAGCAAGTTCTAGCATTCTAGAGTTCATTAAAAGCTATGACACATAGTCATTGAATAATCAAAGAATAATGAAGTTTTGAAAAATTCTGCCCATTTTTTTATATTTATTGCTCATGAAGAAAGTATTTGGCATCAAAGCTCACATAGGTTATTATGGAACAAAATCAACACAACATGCATTCTTATTACACAAATAAATCCAAGTCTCAAATGTTCATATCAATCACAATGTCCATGAAACTCACAATTAATTCTCATGATTATGCAAAACCATCATCTATGTACTCAAAGATATAATCATCATAGACTATTAGGGGCATCCTAAGACTCAAACACAAAACAAAATAAACAAAAGCAACGAAATTTTTTTTATTTTTCTGATTTTCTGATTTTTTTTATTTTCTATTTTCTTTTCTTTTATGACTCAAAACAAAGACAAAATAAAACAAAATATGTGAAACATATATTCCTACCCCACACTTAGAAAATTACATTGTCCTCAATGTTACACAAAAATTATGTTGTAATCTCTAAGCATATGATAAATCACACAAGTTCCACATTTATACAATTCAACCAAAAAGAGTATAGGGATTTAGAAAATTCAAACTCTCGTAGACGGCTCTTTCACACTTTTGGTTGAAATGGGTTGCCTCCCATGTAGCGCTTAATTGTTTATAGTCCATTAGCCTAGACTCTTCTCTTCTTAATCAAGTTGTGGGCGACGCCTTTTGGAGTGTACACCTCCAAATTCGTGCCTCCTTACAATGGTTATCAAAAATCGATGCATGATTACTTCACTCTTCAACTGCATCACATCAAGTTAAAGAAAATTAGAAGAGTGGAGATGAGAGTTCAAAGAATAAGTTAGTAGTGAGTTAGTGAATTAGCTAAAGTTAGAAATTAGTGTATAAATATACAACAATTAGCTAAGTTGAATTTAATTGTAAATCATGAACAAAAGTTTGGAGTGGTGGAGCTCGTTTCTTGCAACACTTGTCGTCCTTCCCAAGTCAATGAGAGCTTCAATCAACTGTTTACAATGTAATTCTTCACCTCTTCCTTATGATCTGCAACTAACAATTAAACTCTACAAGAATCAATATGTATAGATTAGAAAGAATGAGTTAGAATAAGTTAGAGTATAGGTTAGAAGTAATATGTATAAAGAAGATTAAAAAAAATAATAAAAAAAATTACTGTTCACGACACTATTACGATTTCACTGTTCACCGTCACTATTCACGATCCCTATTCAGAGAAAAAAAAAAATTCAAGAGATCATACAATGACACACGAAATTTATAAAGTTACAAAGTAACACTTCATGAATCAAAACATAATTTCCCTGGCAACGGCGCCAAAAATTGATGGAGCTATTATCCAAGCACATTTGTACCTGCAAAACAACTTCATATAAATATTACCCTCTTGTGTCATCGTTAGTAAATGACAAGTAGGGATCGTTCAATCCGGGGAAATCAAGGGCGTTCAATCACATAAAGCATTACAAAATCATATTGGGGATTTGATATTTGATTCTAAAACCTACTGAAAATTACGAAATTAAATCTAAATTATATATTTACTTATGATCAACATCTTCCACACAATACACAAAACACAAAACTCATTACACATGCAACGAAATTAAACAAAGTAATAAGGGCAGCAAGCTAAAATCGAATTCTAGATTCAATTAAGTTCCAATTTAATTAGAGCCTTCGCGGTTTATCTAATTATTCAAAACATCACAAGTATTTAGAATTAACTTCGCGTGTAATCCTAAACATGGTACTAATCGGTTTAAAAACACTTCGCGTAGAAATTAAACACAAAGAGCACATAAGCACAATATGTCGAATTGGAAACACGTTAGCAAGTATGGCGTCACTCATCTCACATCGACATGCAAATTTCCAGAATTATTCTAGCCCTTAGATAAATACAAATTAAAACCAACTTCACGTATGATCCAACATATATTAAATCGGCATGTGAAACCAACACACAAAGGATAGTTATGGCCGAAACTACCTTCATGCATACGGTTTTTATGCATGTAAATTCAGGAAATCAACCAAATTAAATCAAGAACACGTGCAAAAGCCTACTGCCCATAAAACTACATTCAATTAAATCACATGCATAATTCAGAAATTAAACCAAAGAAAACCAAATCATATAACAAAAATTCGGTAATCAAAAGAATAATTCATAAAACCAAAACAAAATACAACCATCCATTCAATCTTCATAGACAAAGTATTGAATTTATACAGAAAATTACAAGCCATGAGAGATGAGTAAATCACACTTTAAACAAAACCTTGAGAGGAATCGGCAAAGGATAATTTGATGATGAAGAGCACTTGTGATCGGCAAGCTTGGTGAAGGTGAGATGGAATCGGCTAAGGCAATTTTCTGTATAGGATTTTTGTGGGATTATTTATTATAGTAAGCGCCTTTAGATTAGGTATTTGTGATGTTAGCAAAGAAAGAAAACAGAAACACAGCACACAGAATTTATAGAGGTTCAGCCAAAACTTAGGCTTACGTCCTCTTGTGATCTCTCCCGAGAGATACTCTTACACTATGAAGAATAACAAACTGATTACAAGAACTTATTGCAATCCCTATGCTAATCCTCAAATCCCTGCTAGAACTCTCTCTATCACCCTTAGCTCTCAGTTTTCTGCCTTTTTCGTGAAAACTCTCTGCAGCTCCTATTTATAGGGGCTGCTGTTAATACAACCCTAATTAGGACTCCTAAACCTAATACAAATCCTAATAGAACTTAAAAGACTTAAACTCTTCTAGAACTTATAGAAGAAGCTACATCTTTCCTTTCTAAACTAGGACTTGTATACTGAACCCTAACTCCACAGATTGTATCAACGAGCCAAAACACAACAATCTCCACCTTGGTGAGTTGGTACCAAAAGATTGCTGCTCCCTTCAGGATATCTTGATTCCCTTGAAGTAATCCCGAACAAACCTTCAAGAACCTTCACCTTGGCAAGTTTCTTCTTGCCTCAACGCACCTCAAGTGAGGAGGTGCTCCACCACAACTCAA
Source organism: Potentilla sterilis (assembly GCA_963682095.1). NCBI lineage: Eukaryota > Viridiplantae > Streptophyta > Magnoliopsida > Rosales > Rosaceae > Potentilla > Potentilla sterilis. The sequence continues at coordinate 28,196,493 of OY821755.1, read as the reverse complement.
CAAGCCGTGACATTGAGCAAGTCCAAGCAATGCTTGAACTTCTCTGCAGAAACTGGTTTAGTTAGACAATCTGCTGCATTATCATTTGTGTGAACCTTCTCCACAATGATAACTCCATCTTCTACCCAATCTCTGATCCTGTGATAACGAACATCAATGTGTTTTGTCCTTGCATGAAACACCTGATTCTTTGCCAAATGAATGGCACTTTGGCTGTCACACTTCACTACCACACCTTCTTGGTGAATCCCGATCTGACTTGCCAGCCCATTCAACCAAATTGCCTCCTTTGAAGCCTCTGTCAATGCCATATACTCTGCCTCTGTAGTAGATAGAGCTGTGACTGCTTGTAGAGTCGCCTTCCAGCTCACTGGTCCTCCTCCACAGGTGAATACATAACCTGTTGTGGACCTCCTTTTATCTAAGTCTCCTGCAAAATCAGAGTCCACAAAACCAGCCACGCATACTGCTTCATCTTTCTTTTCAAACATGATTCCAAGCTGCTTAGTTCTCTTCAAGTACCTTAAAATCCACTTCACTGCTTCCCAATGGCGCTTACCCGGATTTGACATGTACTTGGAGACAACGCTCAATGCTTGAGCTAAATCTGGTCTTGTGCAAATCATCGCATACATGAGACACCCTACTGCACTTGCATATGGGACATTCTTCATTGCATCGATCTCTTTCTGATTTGATGGCCTGTGTTGTGCACTTAACTGAAAGTGCGCAGCTAATGGGGTAGAAACAAACTTGGCTCCATCCATGTTGAAGCGTTCAAGCACCTTCATAATGTACTTCTCTTGTGACAGCCATATTTTTCCTGCGTTTCTATCCCTCCTTATTTCAATTCCAAGGATCTTTTGTGCAGCCCCTAGATCCTTCATGTCGAATTCAGCTCCCAACTTCTTCTTAAGTTCTTGAATTTTCGACATCTCCCTGCATGCAATTAGCATGTCATCTACGTACAAAAGTAGTAGAATAAATTCTCCATCTTCGAATACATGGTAGTAGACGCAGCAGTCATATAGACACCTTGTGTAGCCTATTTTGAGCATGTATGTGTCAAAACGCTTGTACCACTGCCTTGGTGATTGCTTGAGCCCATATAAAGACTTCCTCAAGCGACAAACCAAATTCTCTTTTGCTGTTTCAACAAAACCCTCTGGCTGTGACATATAAATGTCTTCTTCGAGGTCCCCATGAAGAAAAGCAGTCTTCACATCCATCTGCTCAATCTCCATATCATACTGGGCTGCTATAGACAACAACAATTTGATTGAAGTGTGTTTGACGACTGGAGAGAAAATCTCGTCATAATCCACTCCCTCTTTCTGCGAATACCCTTTAGCCACCAAACGTGCTTTGTAAGTTATGGCATCATCATCATGTATTCCTTCTTTCTTCCTAAACACCCACTTGCAGCCAACAAGTTTTCTTTCTTTGGGTTTAGGAACTAGCTCCCGCACGGAATTCTTATGTAAAGATTCCATCTCTTCAGTCATAGCACCAATCCAACCTGCACTTTCCACACTTTCTATGGACTCTTGGTATGTTGTTGGATCTCCTTGACTTATGCTCAGAGCATGACTCACATTTTCTTCCACCTCGAATCCAAGACGCTGAATTTTCTTTGGATTCCTTTTTGGTTTGTCAAGTGCTATGCTTCTTTTGAACGACTCAGGTGCTTATGGAATAGGGGAATGCTGTCTTCTTTGTGAAGATTGCTCCACCTGAGCCATAACTGTTGGCTGTTGTTGATGCTCTGAGTCCTCAATAGCTACTTCGTCATTCCTTTGCTCAATTTGCTCCACCTGAGCTTCAGAATCTTCCACTGATGGTTTAACTAATGAAATGCTGATTGCTTCTCCTTCACCAACAGCCATCTGTCCCTTCTTGCCATTAGCTTCTTCATTTAACGGCATAGTCTTCTCATCAAAGACGACGTCTCTGCTGATCACCCTTTTATCATTGATCATATCCCACAACTTATAACCTTTTACTCCTCTCTCAAAGCCAATGAACAAGCATTCAAGTGACTTGGGTTTCAGCTTGGTTCTCTCGTCGCTGGGAATGTGTGCATAAGCACTGCAACCAAACACCCGTAAGTTGGAATAATCAACCGGTTTTCCAGACCATACCTCCTCTGCACACTTGAAGTCAATAGCCCTAGAAGGTGATCGGTTAATCAAGTAACATGCATGATTAGCCGCTTCTGCCCAAAACTCTTCAGGCAACCCCGCATGAAGTCTCATGCTCCTTGCTTTCTCCATGAGAGTCCTGTTCATTCTTTCTGCGACACCGTTTTGTTGGGGAGTCTTCTTAACAGTAAAGTGCCTTATGATGCCTTCATCCTTGCACAGCTGCAAGAACATTTTATTTTTATATTCACCTCCATTATCGCTCCTCATATACTTGATTTTTCTGCCCGTCTGATTTTCAACTTCTGCTTTCCACTCCTTGAACTTGGTGAAAACCTCATCTTTTGTCTTCATAAAGAAAATCCAGACCTTCCTTGAAAAATCATCAATGAAAGATACGAAATATCTGGCTCCACCCTTTGATTTTGTTCTTGTTGGCCCCCAGACATCTGTGTGAATATAGTCTAACACTCCCTTGGACTTGTTCTCACTGCTTCCCACATTGAATGACACTCTTGCTTGTTTTCCAAGTATGCAATACTTGCAGAATTCAATGTCGCCGCTTATTGCACCATCTAGCTTTTCTTTCTTGTGCAATTCCAACAGCCCTCTTTGACTCATGTGCCCTAGCCTTTTATGCCAAAGCTCAGTCTTGTCTTCTTCTGTACAAACTGCAGCTCCACCTTCTACTGTAGAACCTAAGAGTTTGTACATATTATCTGGCTGTATCACACCTTTCATGTAAACCATTTGTCCCTTTGATACTTTGAGCACACCATTCTGACCCCTATATGATAATCCAGCCCTGTTTAACGTACTTAGAGAAATCAGATTTCTGCTCAAATGTGGGATATGTCTAACGTTTCCCAGTGTCCTGACAATGCCATCATGCATTCTGATCTTTATTGTTCCAATTCCCATAATTCTGCTTGGTGAATCATTCCCCATCAAAACTGATCCGGTGTTTCTCTCTTTATATGTGTCGAACCAATCCCTGTGCGCACATATATGAAACGTGCAGGCTGTATCCAAGGTCCAATGTCTAGGCGCACCGGAGCTATTTGATATTGCGAGGAGTTCTCCATCATCACTATTGTTTCCAATAACGACGTTGGCTGACTGGGAGCTTTCTCCTTGCATCTGCGCCTTCTTCTCCTTCCACTGTTTGCAATTTCTTTTCCAGTGGTCGGGCGAACCACATATGAAGCAACCATTCTTCTTTTCCTTGCCTTTTCCCTTGGATTTAAACCTGACCCTTTCTTCAAATCCACCACCTCTATTCCTTGACCTTCCTCTCTCCTTGCCTCTGACATGCAGTCCCCGTGCTTGAGAACTATCTTCTTCTTTTTCCAATTTGACATACGATTCCAGGTTCTCGCACACTTTAGAGAGTGATATAGTTTCCTTGAATATCATGGTGGTCTTGAAGTGCTTGAATGACGGTGGCAGCGAATGCAGTAGCATAACAGCGGTGTCCTCGTCATCCATCTTTGCTCCAACCTTCTCCAAGTTCGCTATGCAGTTCTGGAACTTGGATATATGATCATTAAGATCATCTCCTTCCTCCATCTTGAGGCCAAAAAGCTGTTCCTTTAAGAGTAGCTTGCTGCTGATAGTTTTACCCCGGAAGACGCTTTCTAGCTTCTCCCATGCTTCCTTCGCAGTCATCTTTTCTCCAATGTGAAGCAAAACATTGTCAGCAAGGTGCAACTCAATACAACTTTTTGCTTTCTTGTCCTTCTTAGTCCAATTTGCTTCAGTTATGTTTTCTGGCCTATCTCCAATAGCCTCATCAGTCTCTTGCTGAATCAGGACGTTCTTCATCTTTCTCTGCCAAAGCGTGAAATTGTCCTTGCCATTAAAGGGCTTGATGGACAGCTTCACATCTCCTGCTTCGACCATACCTTTGCCGTTCACCATCACAAAGTACCCAGAGCCGTGGCTCTGATACCACTTATTGTAGTAAGCGCCTTTAGATCAGGTATTTGTGATGTTAGCAAAGAAAGAAAACAGAAACACAGCACACAGAATTTATAGAGGTTCAGCCAAAACTTAGGCTTACGTCCTCTTGTGATCTCTCCCGAGAGATACTCTTGCACTATGAAGAATAACAAACTGATTACAAGAACTTATTGCAATCCCTATGCTAATCCTCAAATCCCTGCTAGAACTCTCTCTATCACCCTTAGCTCTCAGTTTTCTGCCTTTTTCGTGAAAACTCTCTGCAGCTCCTATTTATAGGGGCTGCTGTTAATACAACCCTAATTAGGACTCCTAAACCTAATACAAATCCTAATAGAACTTAAAAGACTTAAACTCTTCTAGAACTTATAGAAGAAGCTACATCTTTCCTTTCTAAACTAGGACTTGTATACTGAACCCTAACTCCACAGATTGTATCAACGAGCCAAAACACAACATTATTTTGGTAGAGTTTCGGCTTTGCTTGAGCGTCAGAAGAGAGATATTTTTCTATGTAAAAATCGTCCAATATATAGAGGCAAAAAGGGTGGCTGCAACTAGGGTTCACAAAACCTAGTTTTTCTCAAACTTATCCTGCTGGCAGATTTGACCTTCGAGTGAAGATTATAGAATATATTTCTCTAGAAAATAGATATTAAGGTGATTCTAGTTGGGTTGGAAACTAGACTCCCGTAGCTTTCTATCCATATAAGGCTCGAACTCTGATTCATTGTGAGCTATCCGAGAGAGTCCGTGGAAGTTGGATGACGTGCACAGGAATTTTGCCGAATTTGATCAGGATTTGTTGCGATTTTCTTCCTCTATTTTCTGCCGAAAATTCCCAACACTACCGGAAAAGGGGTTATAGCCGACGATATGGGAAAAAACGGCCGACAAAATAGTACTTCGTCGGCTATAAGGGGTCATAGCCGACGAATTACTATTTCGTCGGCCACATCGTCGGCTATAATATTATAGCCGACGAGTTGTCGGACGTCGTCGGCTATAACTATAACCGACGAAAAGTTTTTGGTTATAGCCGACGAGGAGGGTATTCGTCGGCTATAACTCTTATATCAGATCCATTCTGCAGCAGCGAGCTCATTCGTCGAAAACATTTTGAAAACGCTCTGAAATCGTCCAAAACCTCGGCCATAAGCTTGAAAGGTACGTATATTGCTGTGTGTGTTGATTTAGTTGGTTATATGCAGAGGTGTGTTAATTTAGAGTTTAATTAGAATAAATGTGTGATTAATTTGATATATATATATATATATATATATGTGTGTTGAGATGAGATTATTAATGGGTTGATATGTTGGTTAGATAGAATTGAAGTTTTGTTGAAGATTAGTGATTGATTGTTGATTTATAGGTGATTTTAGATGAATTTGATGAAAAAATGTATATATATATTAATTAATTTAATTGTAATTAAAAATATATTGTTGGTATATATAAAAAATACATTGTGTTTAATTAATTAGGGAGATTGACGATGTTTTAATTAATTTAGGGATGCATGTGTGTGTGTGTATATATATATATATATATATATGTGTGTGTGTGTGTGTAATGATGAATTTTTTAATTAATTAGTACGTACGTACGTACGTACGTAGTACGTGCATATATACATATCTATATATAGCTATATTTATTTCTTGAATTTACAGGATGGACAAGAGTTGGATTACCCTTGGAAGATGGGATCAGGCGTACCATGATGGAGTTAGGAGTTTCCTGGATTTTGTGATGGCTAACTGTGGAGACACTACACTTCATTATTGTCCGTGTAAAAAGTGCAAGTGTGCCACCCCACGACACCGGTTTTCCATAGAGACAGTGGAGCAACACCTGGCTAGATATGGATTTTGGGTCCTATACACTAATTGGATTTATCACGGTGAACCAGAGTTTGCGGGTCCTCATGATCATGGACAATTTGCCGAGAGAGGGAGTTCCTCCAATGATCCAACAACGAACTGGATCAACGATATGTTTCCTCGTGAGAGCGGTGTCTTTGATGAAGCACCAGATGTGCAACTCCCTCCTCCGGAGATGGAGTGTTTCCCTGATATTGAGCCACTCGAGCCATTACCCCGATCTCCGGTCAACACAAGTGGTATGGAAAAGTACAACAACCTGATCGCATTGCAACAGACTCCGTTGTACCCCGGATGCAGTAAGACTGTCCTTGAATCTGTCATGGGAGTGATGAAGATCAAAACAGAGAACAAAGGCACTGTCAAATCCGTTGATGATTGACTGAAGTTATGGGGTGGGGCGATGTCCCCCGGACATCGGCTTCCTACCAATCATCATAAGGTGTGACATATCCTTAAAGATCTCGGCATTTCCTACATCAAGATTCATGCATGCAGATACGATTGCGTTCTGTTTTACGGGGAAGGACTTGCAGATCTTGAATACTGCCCAGTATGCAATACAGAGCGGTATAAGTTCACTTCTAAAGGGAACAAGAAAGCTGTGAAGATACTTCGGTACTTCCCGCTGATTGATAGGCTTGAGCGGTTGTTCATGTGTGCTTTCACGGCCAAAGCTATGAGATGGTGGGCTGAGAGGAATGTGCCTGACGATGACACCCTTAGACATCCCGCCGACGGAGAGGCTTGGAAGAAGAATGTGTTGGAGTTTCCTGAATTTGCATCAGAGGTTCGAAATGTTTGGCTAGGGCTATCATCCGACGGTTTCAACCCTTTTGGCAAGAAAGAGCTTCAGTACAGTGTGTGGCCAGTTATTTTGATTCCGTACAACTTTCCACCGTGGATGTGCATGAAGAAGGAATATAACATGCTCACATTGTTGATTCTAGGCCCAGGTTATCCGGGAAAGTGTCTCGATGTGTATTTGAGACCCGTAATTGAGGAGCTTCGGTACTTGAGTCTGAACGGCCACCTGGTCTACGACCGGTTCAAAAATGAGATGTTCCGGATGCATGCCATGCTTGTTGGCACGATCAGTGACTTTCCTGGGAGGGGTATGTTGTCGGGCAGCGTCACCAGGGGTTACAGGGCTTGTTCAGAGTGCATGACTGTTGATTGCTCCAGTCCTCATTGCAGCAAGATTGTCTAGATGCGTCACCGTCGTTGGCTTCCACATGACCATCCATTTAGGGACGATGCACAGGCTTTTGATGGGACTGAAGAAAGGGGCTGGGCACCCGAGCAATGGACATGGGAGGAAATATTGGCAGTGTTGAATGAGTATGACTTTGGTCCGCTTAGCAATCATCCCGATGTGTTGCGCACGATTCCAGAGAGGCCGGATCGGTATAGGTTCTGGTCACACAAGAGCATCTTATGGGAACTTCCTTATTGGGCCAGGTTGGTTACCAGATACTACCTGGATGTCATGCATATAGAGAAGAACGTGGGTGAAGCCGTGGTTGGCACAGTTTTGAATTGGGAGAAGAAAACAAAAGACACCCCCAAGGCATGCGTTGATCTGAGAAATATGGGACTGCGGGACCATTTGTGGTTAAGAGAGGGCAGGAGCAAAATGCCCCAAGCTCCTTACACCGTCACCAGGGACCAGAAACATGAAATCTTTGGATGGCTGAGTAATGTCAGGTAACTTTTTATTAGGCATGTATTCCCTAAAGAATCCATCTGTTGTTGGACGACTATATATAGGCCTGTCAATTCCGACACGACCCGATAACACGACTCGAAACCCGCACGAAATAAAGCGGGTTGAACCCGCACGATTAAAAAGCGGGTCAGCGGCGGGTCAACCCGCCATGACCCATTTATTAAATGGGTCAACCGTGGGTCAACCCGCCAACTCGAAATTAACCCGCTTAACACGTTTATTAAATGAGTCGGGTTATATTATATATAACATGCATACATGACCCATACATTACGTGTTTATAAGGGTCAATTAAGTCTTTTCTTACAATTAGGGTTACCGTTAACACAATAAATTCTCTTGTTTAAGCCTTGTATCAACACAAAAACCCTAAATTCCACCGCACATCAGCATCAAAACTTCACCTTTTCTCGAGAAGGTATTATCGTCAAGCCAATGGTACTTTTATATATGAGATATGTTTATCTGATACTTGATTTTGATCAACTCTTGTTCTAGATCTTCCAGTTCAAAACTGGGATGAGATATATGATTATTATATATATGCTATCATAAGGAACTTAGGGTTTATACATATGAACAAACATATATATATATATATATATATATATATGTTCTCGTTTCCATGATTATTAGATAGCATGTTCAAACCCTAATAAGATTATTGTATTCATGTTTGTTCTCGTTTCCATGATCTTACTTTGTTATAGGTGGTGATTACTTGTTCCTTTTATGCTGAATAAAGTGAAGCAGTGTTTGCAAGATATCATTTGATGCTTTACATTCAAACTTAAATTTCAAACTCAGTTTATGGATTATGTATATTTTTTTTTATACGATGGATGAATTTTTTAATTTTAAACTTATGAGAGTTTTTAATTTTATGAATGGATTTATATACGAATTACAGATAATTGTGATCTTATGTAGTTTGTTGTGAATTTAATCAAGTCATTAGTTAAATGGGTCACAATGTTAATGTGTCATTTGTCCAACACGGCACGACCTATTTATTAAATGGGTTAAACGGGTTGGAAACGGGTAACCCGTTAATAAATAGGTTGAGTTTGGGTTTAAATTTTCGACACAATTATTAAATGGGTTGGGTTTGGGTTTGTGTTTTGTGACACGCGAAAAATCTTGACCCGACACGAACCCGACACGACACGACCCATTGACAGCCCTAACTATATATGCATGAAATCTAATTGTTGTTAATGGCTATGCAGGTATCCTTATGGCTATGCGGGTAACATAAGCAAGTGTGTTAACTACCGAGACAACAAGATGTACGGATTGAAGAGTCACGACTGCCATGTACTGCTTCAACGCCTCTTCCCTATTTTCATACGAGCGTACTTGGAGGATGAAGTGGTTGAGCCGTTGGTGGCGTTGTCAAGATTCTTCCAGAAGTTATGCGCTAGAGAAGTTAGAAAATCAGACCTCATGAGAATGCATGAGGAAATCGTTTTTATCTTGTGCAAGTTCGAGAGGATATTTCCCCCAAACTTCTTTGACATCATGCCTCACCTGATGATCCATCTTCCCCAACAATTGTTGCTTACCGGTCCCGTACACTACACTTGGATGTATCCCATCGAAAGGTACATGTTATTCATAAATTTGAGTTATACATGTTTTTAAATAAAAGTTGCATGCTCTTAACATGCACTTGTTAACCTTGCAGACAACTTGGAGACTACAAGAAATATGTGCACAATAAATCTGCGCCTGAGGGGTGTATTGCTGAAGCTTACATTGCGCATGAGTGTGTAACGTACGCCAAGTTGTACTTGGGAGCGATGGAGGACCCCCCACAACATCCAAGTCGAGATGACCCCGAGTTCAACCTATCTATCGTCGCCAACTCTGTTGTACCATACGGAAGCTTCAAGAAGAAGGGTGTGGACAAGTTGCCTGACCATGAGGTAGGGATTGCCCACTGGTGGGTTCTAATAAATTGTCCGGAGGTACAATATTGGAAACGAACCCATCTTCACTGCAAGGAAGTTCGCGGGGATGTCGAGTACCACAACACGACGTTTGCAGACTATTTTCCACAATGGGTAAGTGTATAAATATATATATTAGATGGCTTTCTTTTACAGTTCTCTATTCTTTAATCATAAACACACCAAGTGATTTGAGTTATATTTTTCAGCTGATGCAAGTGGCTGCGAGGGGTGGTCATACAAATTACTCAGAGGAATTGAGGCTGTTGTCGATGAAGCCGATATCTTCCACAGTCCGCCCAATGTGTGATGTCAACGGCGTTAAGTATATATGTGAAGCTAGAGACGGGGAACGCAAAACACAGAATTGTGGGGTGATGGTCGATGGTGCAGAGGGGGGCGTGGATTTTTACGGTGTCCTACAGTCAGTTGTTGAACTCATTTATGGGAACCGCATGACAGTCCACTTGTTCAAGTGTCGATGGTTTGATACTAGGCCGCACCGCATACGGATCGATCAGTACGGCATACTTTCGGTGAATACCGCCACTAGTGTGTATGAAGATGACCCCTTTGTTTTCGCCACAGCGGCCAAAAAGGTCTTTTATCTTGACGATCCATTAAACAAAGACACGTGGAAGGTAGTTAACCATGTGTCTCAGCGAGACATATACAGTGCTACCACACTTGGTGTGAGCACAGAGTGTCAAGAAGCGACTGCATACCAAGAGCCGGACGCCGGCGACATTCCGGAATCCTCCACCATCCGCGATAATAATGTGACGCCGGGCAGAGTGGTTCGACTTCCTAGGGGTCAGGTGTCCATGTATGATGTTAATCTGAATCGTCTATATCAGGCAGACGATGACTCAGACGACGAGTACGAGCACCGGTTGCCAGATATTAAATACTATACTACGTCTGACTCAAGTGATGAGGATGATTCTGATTATCATCCTTAGTATACTGTTTATGCATGTATGAATACATTTTTCGTCCTTAATTACCATTTTCCGAGTTTATGGGAAATTGTATTGAATTGTTTGTGCGATGTTCAGGAATTTATCAGGTGAAATAGGCAATTTTCAGGCCCTAAATGGCAAATTTTCAGAAAGATATATAAGCATTATTGCCGACGAAATGGACCATACTTCGTCGGCTATAATGCCCATTCTGGGTAATTTAATATGCAAGTCGTCGGCTAACGACAAAATGTTGAAGGTCGTCGGCTAAAGTATAGCCGACGACCTGTAATTCGTCGGCCATAACCCCTGGCCCGGATGTTGACCGAAACCATTGTTTGATCCTTCAAATGCAAAAGTGTCGTGAAATAAGATACGACCGAAATATTGAAATACGTCTCCGGTTGAAAAATGGGAAGATTCCGACAAAATCTGTGTGCCGAATGTTGCGGTTAGCTGTTTTTTACTTCCGTTTTCCTATGGGTAGCCTGACGGTCGGTAAAAATTTTGAGGAAAATTTTCATACGATTAGTTGCGTCTCATCGATCTGAAACTATTCTCTGTTGAAGGTCAGGCCAAAAAACATCATCTAGACGGGCCAATTTCCGTTTAAAGCGTTTAGAGGTTTGACTTTGCAGTTTGACCGTACCGATCGAGCCTTTAACGTTGTCAGATGTAGTTGGAATTTTTTTCATACATGTATTTACTCTTAACGGTGATATCTGACGGTTGGAATAGATTTTCCAAACTTTTAGATTCGAAATCGGAACATATGCACTAATGTTCCTTAACTTGTTTACTAAGTGTTTAAGTGAATGTATAGTTTCAAATAGTTACTATACGTAGACCCTTCAAATGCAAAAGTGTCGTGAAATAAGATACGACCGAAATATTAAAATACGACTACGGTTGAAAAATGGGAAGATTCCGACAAAATCTGTGTGCCGAATGTTGCGGTTAGCTGTTTTTTACTTCCGTTTTCCTATGGGTAGCCTGACGGTCAGTAAAAATTTTGAGGAAAATTTTCATACGATTAGTTGCGTCTCATCGATCTGAAACTATTCTCTGTTGAAGGTCAGGCCAAAAAACGTCATCTAGACGGGCCAATTTCCGTTTTAAAGCGTTTAGAGGTTTGACTTTGTAATTTGACCAAAGAATAGCCGACGACATACTTAACTTCGTCGGCTAAACTCTTGCGATCCGCGCCGTTGCCTTGTCCGCCGTTGGATGAGCGAGATCTGACGGCTGCTGAGAGCTTGAAGTATAGCCGACGAGATTCATATTATAGCCGACGAGATTCATATTATAGCCGACGATATACTTAACTTCGTCGGTTATAACCGGCCCGCAAAGCCCAACTTCGGCCCGGCCCGGATTTCGGGTCAGAGTATAGCCGACGAATTAAAATTAAATCGTCGGCTATAGTCCTTCGATTTAAACCGCAACAGAGGCGCCTCTCCCTCATTTTCTGCCTAATTCGGATTCCCTCCCCACCCGACGCCGATCGACCCAGCCCCACCTGACGCCGATCGACCCAGCCCCACCAGCCGCCGCCCCTAGCCGCCGTCGCCGCCCGACGCCGAACCACCAGACGCCGATCCACCAGCCGCCGCCCGACGCCACCCGACGCCGCCCCCAGGACCCTCCCCACCAGTCGCCGCCCGACGCCGATCCAACAGACGCCGATCCGCCGTCGCCGCCCCCAGGATCCTCCCCACCCGACGCCGATCCACCAGCCGCCGCCCCTAGCCGCACCACCATGTCAGGTAGTCCCGCTCTCCCTCATTTATGGTTTTTGGAAATTTTGTGGAATTTTGTGGTTTTGTGGAATTTAGGGATTTTGTGAAATTTTATGGTTTTTGTGAAATTATGTGGAATTTAGGGATGTTGTGCAATTTTTGTTAATTTTGTGGAATTTTGTAGAGGATATATATATATATATATATATATTTTTTTTTTTTTTTTCGGAATATATATATATATATATATATAATTAGGTATATATATATTTAATGAAGTTTTTTATTTTGTTGTGAAATTTATGGAATTTTGTGGAAATTTTTTGAATGTTGTGGAATTTTTGTTAATTTTGTGTAATTTTGTGGAATTTTTAGGAGGATATATATATATATATATATATATTTCGGAATATATATATATATAATTAGGTATAAATATATTTATGTATATATATAATTAGGTATATATATATTTAATGAAGTTTTTTATTTTTTTGTGAAATTTATGGAATTTTGTGGATTTTTTTTTTATTTTGTAGAATTAACAACGATTTGTAGGAGGATATATATATATATATATATATATCTATATATATATATTTCGGAATATATATATATATATAATTAGGTATAAATATATTTAGGTATATATATAATTAGGTATATATACATTTAATGAAGTTTTTAATTTTTTTGTGGAATTTTTGTGAAATTTATGGAATTTATATACTAATTGTGCAGGAAACCGCCGCGCTGTAGACCGATGGCTTGGCAGACCGACCGAGAGCGACCCCGACGCTCAGGCAGGAGCCAGCCGTAGGGGGAGCGGATCCAGCGGTCGTCGGGGCCTAGGCCGGCCTATGAGTCGACGAGAGGAGACCTTGATGGGATTGACCCCGAGCGATCCACGTGGGGGCTCCTCGTATGAGTCGACGGGAGCGGGCCCTGACTCGAGTGTCGGAGGAGGACGCAGAGCCACCAGACCCCAGTGCACTTCAGCACTGTTCCAGGATCGGCAGCCGACCCCACCGCGCGCCGATCTGGACCCTCCAGAGATGCTCCATGTCCCCCCACAGCGACAGCGTCCACAGCTACGGGGCCCACCGTCAGGGGGATCAGGCCCCTCAGGGTCCACGCCCCGTATGTCTCCGCCATCGGGGATGTACATGGTCCAGTTCCTCCCTGCCATCCCCGAGTACGACGCCAGGGGGAGGCAGATTTGGAGGCACGACCGGCCCCACGAGATTCCCTGGGAGGAGGCCTACGTCCACAGGCCTTTCGACTCAGAGGACTGCCGCGGCCTGTGGTGTGTTCGTGAGAAGGACAAGCAGTACAACGACGCAGGTAATTGGTTAGTTTAATTAATTATTTAGATTGTTTAATTAATTATTTAATTAGTTAGTTTAAATAATTATTTAACTATGTATTCATTTTAATTATGAAACAGGCGTCCTCGTAAATAAACCCGCGGGGACGAGACGGACCAGAGGGCCAGCGAACATGTCGACCCTAGAGAGGGAGCTCGCCGGTGGGATCAGGGAGATCCTGCCCGGTCCCGGTGAGGATGGACGCCCGATCGAGAGGAGAGACACCACCACCAAGTATATCAACGCGACGGGCATGCTCGTGCGGGACAGGGTCCCACTGTTGTGGCCCGACTGGGGCTCTGTGCCCGATGACATCAAGGCGCGAGTGTACAATGCACTGTCGGTGAGTTAAATCGTATTTTTATTATAGAAAATACACATTTATGAATTCAGTCCTTATAACTATATAAAAATATTTTCTAATTAATTTATAATATTGCAGCAATGGTTTAGAGTCCATCCTACCTTGGACTGGTGGAGAGACGAGCAGCTGATGAACAGGTTATGTGTTTCGCTTTTTTTTGTATAAATATATTTATTGGCAGTGTACGAATATATCTAACAGTTGTGTTTTGTTAATATAGGTACTCCGAGTGGAAGAACGAGCTGTCGACGCACTACAGGACGTACCATGTGGAGCAGGGCTTGGGGCGAGGTGCAACCCCCCACGAGTTCCGGTACAGGGAGTATGAGTGGCTATGGCTGGTAGCCTACTTCGGGAGCGACAGGGTCTCGGTAAGAAAATTTAGCCTGCTAGTATATAATTTTTTACTGTTATTTAATAATTAAATTATGTAGTTACTTAATTAAATTAATTAGCTAGTTAGTTATTAGTTATTAAATTAAGTTAGTTAGTTAGTTACATAGTTAGTTAGTTCGTTACTAAATTAAATTAAATTAAATTAAATTAGGTAGTTAGTAAGTTAGTTAGTTACTAAATTAAATTAGTTAGTTAAGTAGTTACTAATTAAATTAAATTAGTTAGTAACTAAATTAGTTAATAATTTTATTTTGGTTAGTTCCTAATATTTTAATTTAGTTACTAATTTATATTTGCGTTTATATGTTCGTTCTTATAATACAGAAAATCTCGAAGACGAACAACGACAACCGCAAGAGGAACGAGCACCCCCACCACGGCGGCGCCCGCTCCTGGAGGCAGTGGGCAGAGATTGCGAGGAGGGACCGACCGCTGAGGCCGTTGTCGTGGATTCATGCGCAGATGTATCCGGGGCGTCCCGACCAAGTGGTAAGTATTCGCCCATCTTCAATAAAAATGTTTCATTAAATTAATTTATATATTTTTTTTATTAATTCGTTTATTATATTTTCTTGTCAATTAGGCGGAAATAGATGCGGAGACCGACGCGATCACCTTCGGGATCGCGCGAGACACCCTGGGGGAAGGGGCGTCCGACGAGGCGATCGCGGAGTTTGCCTCCACGATCGACACCCTTGAGCCGCGCTTGGCCTCTCAGATCATGCACGCGGCGGTAGGGATGGGCAACAACTACTTCTACCAGAGAGGCCTAGGCGCGACGGGAGATGGGGTTCTCAAGCACACGCCGGCCAATCCCAGCACGCAGCGTGCGGCTTCGACGAGAGGAGACTTGCAGACACAGCTGCAGAGGACTCAGGCGGAGTTGGCGAGGGCGGTGGAGGCGCTCCAGCAGGCGGAGTTGGCGAGGGCCGCGGAGGCTTCGGCGCAGCAGGCCAGAGACGCATCTGTGGCGGAGATGTACCGATGGATGCAGCAATCTTGGGAGGCCCAGCAGGCTGGACTCCAGCCCCCGCCTCCGCCACAGATGCCCCAGTTCGTCGTCCCCACTCCCCCCCGCATCGGAGTACGCCGCCAGGCGATCAGGGTAGCCATAGCCACCGGAACTCGAACGATCCCGTCGACGACGCTACGCGTTTAGGGGGTGATGATGAGTAGATGACTAGTTAAGGGGTTAATTTGTACAGTAGGTAGGATATTAGGGATGGATTGATGTGGATATTTGGATGTTTGTTTGTGGATTTTCTGCAGCCAAACCGAAGACGAAGTGAAATTGGGCCCGAGTTAAATTTTTAATTTTTTTTAAATATTTAGGGGTTATACCCGACGAAATGGACCATATTTCGTCGGCTATACCCTCCCGGCTTCCGGTAAAAAAAAGCCGTTCCTGGTACCGGCGATTGTTATGGCCGACGATGAATTCGTCGGCTATGCCGGACGTATAGCCGACGATAGTGTCGTCGGCTATACTTCAGGGTTAGGGGCAATTACGTAATTGTTGAAACCGACGATTCTGTCGTCGGCAATGTTCGAAGTATAGCCGACGACGCTGTATTCGTCGGCTATACCGCGTGTTTTATAAGCCGACGACTTACCCTGAGTGTCGTCGGCTATACTATAGCCGACGGAGCATTCCCGACGAGAGAATAGCCGACGATACTTCGTCGGCTATGACTATAGCCGACGATTTAATGAAAACGGCCGACGAGATGGCGTCGTCGGCTATAACCCCTTTTCTGGTAGTGCAAGATAATGACTGAATAATTGAGCAATATCTCTTTAGGTTTTCCATGAATTAATTCAGCCAAAAATCTTGCTCAAAGGATGGAATTTAGTCCACATTTGTAAGCCAAATCCATGTAGAACTCGGTTTAGGTTTTCTTCTTTCGACAGACTTGACCTTCGTGCATTCAAACCGGCATAACTTTTTGCTCAGGAAAGATTTTGCTGCGATTATAAGTCTCAGAGAAACTAAACTCGTAGAGCTTTCCAACGGTGTATGGCACGTTCTCTGGTTCCAAGCGATGTGTCCCACAGAAATTCCGGAAGTCAGGACACAGTCCCAGGAAAATCCTGGTAGTCCCTGGTTATCTTTGCTCAAACTGCCAAGTTGCAGCCTTCATTTGGGTGACTTCCCGAACTCCGATTGATCTGAAATGTTGACACAATACACTTTAGCTTCCCAATTAAATGCACACCAAATTTCATCAAATTTGGAAAAGGATAGATCAGTTTAGCACGAGCCTCAAAATCACGAAAAATGCATATTTTACTTTATTTTCAGATTTCTATACTTAGTCTTTTTTTCTGATTATTAAGCATACTTTCTCCAAAACTCTACCAAAATGACACTAAACTAAATTATGACTCTATCTTAGGTAAATAAGGGTTAAACGAAGCATAAATGAGGGCATAAGCATATTAATATCGTCGCACATTGTGCTCCTATCATGACTTCAATTGATATGAAGATCAATTGATAATTAGCTTCCATATGCTCCTGCATCAGACTCCCCTGGTTGGAAACGAATTCAAACCATGAATTTAGAGAGATTCCTAGCAAGAACTTCCATTGTATCCAAATCATGGTCGATCCTTCAGCTTGCAATTGAAATCGTCCATTCTAAATAAATAAATATTCAGAGTACCTGCCATATCTTGTCCTAAAAAATTTGCTCTCCGAAATTGAATCCACCAGCCCAAATCTTTGCTCACAATTCTTGATAGGATTGACGAGATTTAATAAAAGTATACCTTCCAAAAAAAACTTTTAATCCCAACTGATTGGACTTTGATAAATCAGTTTTCATTTGAAACTAGTCCTGATTATTTTAGTGCCGGAAGCACAAATCGAGGACTCGTCCTGAGGCCATTGTTGTCAATTTTATTTTAATACTCGCAAGTGCACGAATCAATTATAGAATAGAAGTGCAAGCACGAGGTCATTCCCTCAGGGACTGATTTAACCAATTTAATTGAGACAAATGTGCTATACTTATAAGATTCAAACTGATTTTTGAGTTGTTGTTTATGATAGAAAACTACAGAAAAGAAAACAGAAATTAAAGATGAGAGATGATGAAATTTAAGAGTTAAGAACAGATTATGAAGATGCTAAAGCATTGAATCCACCACCTAATACTCCTACCCTTCTCTCTAGATGACAACCACTGAGTTCCATAAATAAAATGCTAACGATTCCATTACATAAGCCTTATTGATCCCAGACAAATGCCTATGTTCTTCTAACATATGAATTTCAACTTATTGATCCGGTATAAAACTCAAGTAGCCAAACTATGATTACTTCACATAATGATCAGGCAAAACTAAACATGTTCAACTCCATTAAACTCACAAGAACAAGCAAATCATGCAAATAAGAATATCGACTATAATCAAGCTCTTGAATTCTTATTCCCAACTCTGTAATCATAAGATAAAATATCTTTTGGCACCCTAGGAAACATCTCCTCATTGATCAAGCATCATTTTTCAAACCAAATAAATCACAAACAAAACCTAGGTCTTATTGATCCCAAACAAAGATTCTAAATGAAAATTCAATTGAAACAATGATTAAGAGTTTAGCATAAAATTCTGAAAATCCAATGATAAATCAACTAGAAAATGAGGTAGTCATACTAGGGGCTTCATCTCAGCCATAGCTTAAGAGTTTAACAATCCATAACAATGGAAAACATAACTAGAATGAAAGAAATCATGAAATTAGCAAACAATGGAAGATGAGTAAAATTTTAGTTCACCGATGGTGAGAGCTCCTCTCCTCTTTTCTCTGTGTCAAAAGGCTCCTTCTCATCCCCTGCGAATTAGGTTTTTCTCCCTTTTATTCCTCATCCAATTCCTCCTTGTTTGGGCCCTTTTTTAAGTCTCCCTGTCCAACTTGGAATTATATTTTTTCGTCTAATAACTCAAGGTTATTGTAGTCAGCTGAAAGAGAAACTTACAATACGTTCAGTCTAATCCCAAATGTGCTGAGATTAATGGACTTGGGCTTCACAAGTTGGATTATTGAGGGGATATGCAAAATTCGTCAGAATTGATCAGCCTTCCCGTACCAGTTCCACTCAAACCTTCATAACTTTCTCTAGAAGAATGCGAATCCACTTCCGTAAAATTACTTAGAAATCTGACATCTGTAGCTTTCCAATGATGTATGGCTCGCCTTCTAATTCATTGTGAGCAGGTACAGTTTAATCCACAAAAGCACAATAGCAATCCTTTGTTACTTTAAGCTCAAATTCCTTCTTTTCTCCCATTTAACCTATAAAATACAAAAACTAAGTAAATGACTCATAATTGACAAGAACTTAGCATATAATCATGTGTTTAAGAGTACAAATATATATGGAATTATGAACCTATCAGCCATATGAGAGATAAAGCATTGAATAGCTCACATGTGTATTTCTCCAGTTCCAGTGATGGGACATTATTAAATAATGTGATAGTATGTAAAAGGTGAGAGGTAGAACTTTGAGGTTCTCACCGGTATTTGCCAGTGTCTGTGTGGAATAAGATATTAGTATTTTGAATTACGTATATGGCGTATCCCACACCCAAAGTAGGCATAATGGAGATTGTGAGACTCTGTGATGCCTAAGTCCATGAAATCTGATCGAGAGTCCTAATTTATTTTACGGTGATTGGAAGGAGTTGCAGGCAGCTGTATAGGTTCGATTAAATTTCAACACTGCCTTGCACATTTGGATTGATGAACAGACACAGAGGTCTATCAAGATCCTAAAATTTATGTTTTATTGCTGTGAGATGCAGTTCAGGAGTAACTGAGATGAGTAACTCTCCTTGAGAGAGTTATGTTGATAATCGAGGTAAATCATGAGGTAAAGAGAACTCCCTAAGAAACTGGAGGACCAGTGAAATGTCAGTACCCTCATCCTTCTTCTTGGCAAGTATGTAAATTTCGAGGACGAGATTTTTATAAGGAGTGGAGAATTGTCACAACCCGAACTTCAAATTACCTCCTGATCATTTTATTTTTACTTTCACGTTCCGAGAATTATTTTTACGATTCGAAAGTTCTGAAGGTTGTCCCGACCGAGAATTTTGTTTCATGACGAGATAGAGATCGTTAAAACGAGTTCGTGGACGCGTAGCACGCTTAATTTAGAGTTTGTATGAAAAAGTTACGATGTAAAAATCGGTAAATTGTCGTTTTTGGATGAGTATAAATAGCTGGGAACTAAATTTCTCAAAACGGCAACTTCTTTCTCTCTTTTTCTTTTCTTTTCTTTTTCTTCCTTTTTCTCCTTTTCTCTCCCCCGACCGGCCCGAGTTCCACCGACCCAGCGCCGCCCTTCACCTAACTCCGTCGTCCGGCCACCAATTGGCGCGCCACCAGTGTCAATAGCTTCGTCTCCTCCTCCTCTTCAAGTCTGTGGTGGTGGCGATTGAAGCCCGAGAAGGTTCCACACAGTCGAACCAGAACTCCCTCCTCCAACCACCTCTTGGCCCGATTCTAGGGGAGAAAGGAAGGTCTCGAGTCACACAACCACTCCACCAATGGAATTGACTCAATTCGAACCATGTAAGGAGAATTTTGAATTCAAAATTCTAGGGTTTCGGGTTCTTTGTTGGTGGGTGGTGGAGATGATGTTTTTGTTGTAATTGGAGGTTGGAATTGAATTCAGAACATTAAAAGGAGTCGATTGAGTACAGTTTGATGTTTGATTGGTTAAATTTTGTTGATTTTTGAAATTGGGGAGACTGCATTGCTTTTTGGCGGCGAAGGCAATGGGGATGAGATCATGAGGTGGTGGCGATCGTTTTGGGTTGATTTGGGGATGAATTGGAGGCGTTTTTAGCCTCTAACGCGGAGCTGCAGGCGGCGGTGGCGGCGACGCTGCGGCTGCCGGCGGCGAGAGGTTGAAGAAGGGTAAAAAGGTTAAAGTGAAACGGTAAAAGGTGAAAGATAAATGGTGAAAAGATAATTCAGTAAATGATAAACAGTCAAAGTAAAGGGTAAATAGTCAAAGTGAATAGTAAATAGTAATTTGACTTTCACAATTACTGTTTGACCTAGAATAATTATTGTTTGACCATTAAATGTTACTGTTGACTTACCGTAAAAAGATAAAAGCTTGTTAAATGATTTTACGACGAAATAACCAGTAAAAGAATTGATCGGACTCGGGATGGGTGTCCTGAGTAATTTTGGGCGTAAATTATTTCGGTATTTGAAGCGTAATGCTTATACCGATAACAAGAAATGAAATTGAGATGTTTCGGGCGAGTGAGAACGTCCGTAGATTTGACTTTTATAAATCAATTCCGAGTTTTGGAATATTTATGATTACGTCTCTGTTACAGGTCGAGAGGTTATTCGACGTGACGAGAGCTCGGAATAGCGGCAAGCGCGGCCGTACTGTGAGTGGATTTTATTTTAAATAAATGTGCATATTGCAATTGTGTTTTAAATGTTTAAATTGGTATTTTACTATTCGAAGTATTCTTCTTGGGATTTTCGTTGGAATATTGAGTTTTACAGTTTTATCAAGTTATTTTCGAAATGGAAAGTATGACTTATTATATTATTTCATTTTCTAAAACTTGTGAGATTTGACGTGTCGTTCACTTATAGTGACGCACAATAAAGGCTTGAGTCCATGGGTTATTTTAAATTATCGTTGGATGCAGTTTAGAACTGCGCATGTTATTTTGGACTCCATTTATTTATGGGGAATGTGTTGATATTCTTGGCTTTTGTTTTTACACTACTTAAATGGGTCATCATATTTGCTAGCTAGCATTAGCATGGGACGCTACTTTAGAAGTCCTGGGAGGTTCCGACCCGAGCCTGAGAGGCTCCTATTTATGGTGTAATGATAAGAGCATAATATGCGACGTTCTTAATGTGTTCTACTCCCATTTATGCAGTTGTTTAACCCTTATTGTTGTATTATAGAGTCATCGAGTCTAGCTAGGCGTCTTTGGCATAGTTTGTGGTGAAAAGAGCTTAATTGTCAAATATTGCTTGATTTATGAAGAGTTTGATTCAAAGTAGGATTCCTTATTGCATTAGGAATCCTAAACGGTTTAGGAGTCTACATGTTTCGACGTGTCTCAAAACGACGAAGGTTTTAAGAGTTTCAATCAAAGTAGAACTCCTTGTTGAACCAGGAAATCCTGACGGAATCAAGAATCTATCAAATCATAAATTGTGCTACATTTTATCTTCTTTTTCTAAATATAATTCTTCTCTTATTTTGAGGAGTTGTTAAGGAGATAATGGGATATAAAAGAAGTGAGGAATTCAGCAAGGATAAGAGGAGTTGCCGAAACATAAAAGGGGAAGATTTCAATTCCTTCTAGGAGAAGACAAGCATGCCGTGCACATGAGAGGGAGAATTAGGATCAAAGAAGGAAAGCCTAATGCCGAATTACTCAAGGGAATTGATGCCGAATTACTCAAGGAAATTGATTCCGAATTAAAAGAAGAATGCAAGGATGAATGTGGACTGAATCTTCTCTACATTCATTTAGGTTTCTTGCTGAATTACCCTAGAGTTATAAGGGAAGAATAATTCAGAATTTATCAAGGGAATTTCGGCATACAAAGGAAGGAAGAAGTCTTGCCTTGCAAGAAAAGAAAAGAGAATTCGGCACAAACTCTATGTGTCGAACCCTAGCTCCCCCTTTCTCTCTATATAAAGGGTACGGCTGCCTCAAGAAACATCATGTCTTTCTCTCACAAATACAAAGCCGAATCTCTACCAAAGTGCCTCCATAAAATCCTATACAGTAATTCATTGAAGCGGAACCACCATCACCTTTCCAAATCGCAAGTCTTCATCATCGAATCATCTCTTGCCGAAGCATCTTCAAGGTTCTTCTAAAGTGTGATTCGAACAACTCATGGTTTCTTTAATTTTCTGTATATATTGCCATTTCATGTTGTATGATTTGTTGGATTATAACTTTCGGTTTGAATGTTTTATTATGAAGTTCTAAATTTTAATCAGGGTTTCTTTGTGATGTTGTACATACTTATACATGTTGATTTCATAATTTATTAAATTAGGGCAGTAGTTTTCGCATGTGTTCTTGATGTTATTTGATTAATTTTCATTTGTTCAAGCACCACAAATTGTGTACTTAAGGGCTGACTTTATGGCTTCTCCTTAGGTGCCGATTTCATCCACCAGAATAATATGGATTGCATCATACGCTGATTTGTTGTGATTTAGATTGTTTAATTAGGGCTGTATAACCATGAAAGTTTACGTGTTAAAGCAAGGTGAGGTGACGTCATACTTGTTGCATGTCTCTAATTCGACTTATTGTGCTTATGTGTTATTTATGTTTAATTTCTACGCTGAGTGTCTTTAAACTGATTAGTACTATGTTTAGGATTATACGCTGAGTTAATTCTAAATAATTAAGAAGTCTTAACGATTAGATGAACCGCTGAGGGCTCTAATTAGAATTGGAATTAAATTTGTCTAAGTGCTATGTGATTATTGCAGCCGTAATAATATAATTTTCGATTGTTACATGTGTAAGTGATTTCGTGTTATGTGTTTATGTGAAGAAGATGATCATGTGTAAATAATAATTTTAGGTTTTAATTTCGTAAAAATACGTAATTGTTAGATATAATTACAAACCCCACATATTGATATGTGATGCTTTGTGTGATTAAATGCACTTGATTTCCTTGGATAGAACGATCCCTACTTGTCAATACTACACTCGACACAAGAAGGGTAATATATGTATGAGATTGTTTTGCAGGTACAAATGTTCTTGAGAATAAGTCTCATCATGTAACCACTTCCCCTTTCTTTCGTTTGTTGGGCCAATGAGATTGGCATTTCGTCTTTATTTGGTTTTCGGGAATATTTTCTCTTATAAATTCCCGAACCAGCGAGGCTGGATTTTTATATGACCAATGTGATTGGTCGTGATATGTTAGTATTTGATTTTTAAAAGTATTTCTTTTGAAAATATAAACAAAGTATTATTTGTTTATTTGATATATCAGCGAGGCTGATTTATAATTATGACTTTTCTGAAACGTGGGACGTTTTATTAAAGTGCATGCATCGTGTTTTTATTTATAAAATGTTGGGAAAGTAATATAATACTTTTTATTTAAGGTATTATACGAAATTGTGTTTATCCACTCACTCTAACGTTTTTAAATTACTTTCCCCTGGGCCCTTCGTTTTAAATCGCCCAGTGTTCAGATTAGTTTATCAAAGGTCAAGAGTACTCCGAGTCGAGGCATAATCATCATCGTCGTTGCTTCCGCTAGGTAGGATCTGTTGATCCCTTATTGGTATATTTCTTATTCTTTTTCAGTTCATTCTATTAGATTGCTCTGATTACCTGTGAGCCAATTGAGTTTAAGATGAGTTTGTTTTTGTGTTTATTTGTGGCGGTTGTTGAGATTTGGGGAGCAGGTGGCTCTAGGTGTTGAGGTTGGAACTAGATTTAGAAGTGTTTTTGTTCGTTGCAGGTTTTAGGGTTGTCCATCCAAAGATTGAATTATCGATTTATCGATAGAGTTAGTCTTAAGATGGTCCCCGTAGGGCCTTATCCGAATTTCAGAGTGAAATTCGGGGCGGGTCCTGTCAAGTGAAACAAATATTCCTTGCATCTTCAACTTCAGATTCTCGTTTGATGCCAATTTCCACAATTAAATGGAAATTGTTATCAGCATCAGTCTCTCTTCCAATTTTGTTTTCCTCCTCCTTTTCTTCCTCCACACCACAATTGCAACAACATGCCTCACAAGAACAATCATCGTATACTGGTGGCCTATTAAAGTCCACAACATCTTTTTTTTCTTCGTTTTCTAGATGTTCATTAACTGAAAAAGTAAAGATAGATTTCGAACCTTCATAGTCAAAACTAACTGGTTCTCCCTTGTCGTCCGACTCAAACAACGGAACACAGAGATGACAAGGGCCAACATCTCTCTCCCCATCAGAAACTCCACTGTCTTCACGTAAAGTTTCGATGCGATTGATACGTTCTGTAAGTTGTCGAATCATCATCTTGATTTCCTCTATGTCGTTGCTATAACGACCCTCCATTAAAGAACCTCCCCGATCAAGCCTGTTTCGAGCCATGGAATCCACCACGCTCTCCCCTAGAGCTCTGATACCAAATTGATGGGGGACTGGTTCTAAAACATAGGCCTAAAGGTGATAGCACACGTCACCAGAAATAAGAAGAACACAACTTATAACAAGCGGCTGAAAAATGACTATATTTTCATTATAATGTTAAACAAGCTCCCTTTACAAAGATGTCAAACTCTTGCTTAAATTGCATTAGAGTTTAATTAAAATATAGAAAAGTAATAAATGGAAAAACAACTTAAAGAATATTAAATCTACCTAATTGATAGTAAAAATACTCCTAAATCTATGTAATTAAAAGTAAAGAATCATAATTATTATGGTGCCGAGTTAATTCCTCGTTGACTTCAACTGATATTAAGATCACTTGATTTGCTTCCATAAGCTTCTGTTTGAATTCGAGGACGAATTTTTTCCAACCAGGGGAGTCTGATGCAGGAGCATATAAGGCAACTTCAAAGATATTATTTGTAATTTAATTATAGATTCATAATCTTTAATATTTCATTAGTTAAATAGTTTAGGGTACTATATTACATTTAATATGGGATTTTCGTTTAATTAGTTTTCCATTTTAGTCTAGGCCTACTTATTCTCTAAGTTTTGTAAACTTTATATATATGTGTATTGTAATAGTTATTAGGAAGCTTATATTTTATGAACAAAGTCAGTTTATTTGTGGTATGGATTTTGTCAGGACCCGCCCCGGATTTCACCCTGAAATCCGGATAAGATCCTGCGGGGACCACCTTAAGACTAACTCTATCGATAAATCGATAAAGTCAATCTTAGGGTGGACAACCCTAAGACCTGCAACAACCAAAAACACTTCTAAATCCAGTTCCAACCTTAACACCTGGAGCTACCTGCTCCCCAAATCACATCAACCGCCACAAATAAATACAAAATCTAACTCAACTGGCTCACAGGTAATCAGAGCAATCTAATATAATGGACTGGAAATAGAACAAGAAATATAAGAATAAGGGATCACAAATCCCACCTAGCGGAATCAACAACGATGACAGCTATGCCTCGAGTCCGAGTACTCGTGACCTCTGACCACTACTCTGCACACTGGGCGATTTAAACCGAAGGGCTCACATTAGACTGAGTGGATAAAAACAATATTAAATAATACCTGATATAAAAAGTATCATATTACTTTCCTAATATTTTATAATTAAAAACCACGATGCATGCATTTTCATAAAACGTCCCACGTTTCAGAAAAATTATAAAAATTAATCAGCTCCGCTGATATCTCAAATAACAAATATTTTTCAAGATATAAATTTTTGAAAACCAAAAGATGAATAGCTGGGCCAATTCCATCGGTACATTTCCAAATATTTTCATAATAAAATCCAGCCCTACTGGTTCGGGAATTTATTAAATAAATGAAATTCTCATAAGAGAAAATATTCCCGAAAACCAAAATAAAGACAAAGTCAATCTCATTGGCCCAACAAACGAAACAATGGGGAAGTGGTTACACCATAAACAAGAGCCTCTCACTCTCAGGCTCGGGTCGGAACCTCTCAGGGCTTCTGATCCAGCGTGGACAAATATGACGACCTAAGCCCCTTAGGCTAAAGGTCGGAACCTCTCAGGCTACTAAACCAACATCCCACGCTAAGGCTAGCTAGCAAATATGACGACCCAAATACATGGTGTAAAAACAAATCAAATCAAATCTGAAAACACGCTTCCCCCATTTAATCCACAATCTATACGGTCCTCGACCGTACATATGAGGCTTATAAACATAATCAATTAAAACAGTAGCCTCGAAGTAAAAACATAACCGACATATCTTACATGCCGTATAATCACAATTTATGAAATCATAAAATCCCCGGAAATCTCATTTCCGGTCTTTTAAATATAAATATATTTAGAATGCTCAAATATGATTTTATCAAACCATACTATTTTCGGAAATCTCATTTCCGATTAAAATTACGTACTATTCAAAATAGTAGTAAACATATACCCCAAACCCATATTTTCCTTTAAATATAAAATGCTCAAATATCAAAATCATATATCTCGATAATTCATATCAAACTCAAGAACTCATTTAATTAAAATAAACTTCCTTTCAATAAAATATTTATGCCTGCATTATTTAAATTAAAGTCCACTCACCGTACGGCCGAGCGCGCCGCTATTCCGACTTCTCGCCACGTCGAGTCACCTCTCGACCTGTAACAGGGACGTAATTATAAATATTACGAAACTCCGAATTTATTTATAAACGTTAAATCTACGGACGTTCTCACTCATACGAAACCTCCCAAGTTTCCCTTTTTCGGTTATCGGTATAGGAATTACGCCTCGATACCGATAATCTACGTCCGAAATAACTCAGGACACCCACCCCGTGTCCGATTAATCATTTTACTAGTTATTTCGTCGTAAAACCCCTTTAAAGCAGCTTTTATCTATTTATGGTAAGTCAACAGTAATTTTTAATGGTCAAACAGTAATTATATAAGTCAAATAATAAATGGTTAAACAATATTTACCATTTACTTTTACTCTTTACTCTTTACTTTTACTGTTTTACTATTTACTTTTCTCCTTTTACTGTTTTACTTTAACCTTTTACTGTTTCACTATTCATCATATTCCTCCGCCGCCGGAACAGCAGCGCCGCCGCAGGTAGCTCCGCCACAGGGGCTGAAAACCTCGTCAAATCGACTCCAATTCAACGCAACACCATCGCCACCACCATAGCACCTCGTCCCCGTCGCCTCCGCAGCCAAAAACGCACTCAGCCGCCGCATACGGCCGCCCAAATCTCCCAATCTCTAATTTATCCAAAACTCAATCAATCCAACCTCAAATTACACTCAATCGACTCCAATCATCGTCCTAAACCCGAATTCAACCTCCAAATTCACCAAAAACATCAATTACACAACCTCTACCGAAATCCTAAAAACCCTAGAATTTTGAATTCAAAATTCTCCTTACCTGGTGCAAATTGGTTCAATTCCTTCTATGGAAGGATTGCACAGTCTGAGACCTTCGATTCCCGACCGGAATCGAGTCGAATGGTGGCCGGAGGAGGGAGTTTTGAACCGTCGGTGGCGGGTGTTCTTGGGCGTCGCACGGCCAAACGGCGGCGAACGCGACTGATGCCGCTGCCACAGACGCGAAGAGCAGACCGAGCCGGTTAGAACGCGACTGATGCGGCGGCCCAGTTCGGCCGGACGGCAGAGAATCGGGCGGAGAATCGGGCGGAGGTCGGGCCGAGTGGGGGAGAGGAGAGAGAAAGAAGAAACGAAGAAAAGAAAGAAAAGGAAAAAGAAAAAGAAAATGGGGGATTTCCCTTTTGGGAAATTTTTCCTCTCGGCTATTTATACTCGTCTAAAATCTGACAATTTCTGATTTTACATCGTAACTTTTTCGTGCAAACTCTAAATTGAGTATGCTATGTGTCCACGAACTCGTTTCAACGTCTTCTACCTCGTCATGAAATAAAATCCTCGGTCGGGTCAACTTATTTAAAAGTCAATTTTTAGAATTTCTGAATCGTAAAAACAATTCCCGAGGAGTAAAAGTAAAAGTACAACAATTAAAATGTAATTTTAGGTTCGGGATGTTACAGATTTGCCCTATTTTATCAGTTCACTGCTCCTTATTTATGGTGTCTGTTGAGTGACTGTTAGAGGTCCATATTCGGTACTCTGATCTCCATCAGTTGGTATCAGAGCTCTGGGAGAGCTTGATGGATTCCATGTCTCAAATTGGGCAAAGAAGGGGATGTTTCAGAATGGAGGGTCGTGACGTCAACAATGACATAGCTGAAATCAAAAGGATGCTTAAGCAACTTGAGGTACGTATCGATCGCATCGAAGCTCGATGACGGGGTCGTAAGAGTTCCGACCAGGAGAGAAACGTTACCACCTATCATCAACGTGTTGATCACATCGAAACTTTCTATCAAGATGGTGACTGTTTCGACAGGGAGATATGCGTTGGCCCTTTTCAACTATGCTCTCCGTGGTGTGAGTCGGACGAGAGGGGAGGACCACTTAGTTTTGATTGTGGATGTTCAAGTTCTATTTTTACTTCGGTTAATGAAAATTTAGAAAAATAAGAAAAAAAAAGGCGTTGTGGATTTCGACAAACCACCACGGTATGATCATTATGAGGATTTTGAATTTTTTTATGGTGGTGTGTGTAAGTACACAGATGAACTAGAACTTCCAGTCTGAGAAACAATATAAGGTTTAAACAATAATTTGGCCTCTTAAGGGAAGAGGGACTGAATATATTTCACTATTGATAACAATGAAAATAAACACAGTGTTTTAGCTCTTTACACAACTAATCAGAAACACACTTTAGCAACTCTACAACACAGTTGCTTAACTGTCAAGACTAGTTCTCTATCACAACTAGGTTTTCCTTGCCGATTTGCATAGGGTTTCTGCCGTACCTTTCCCCTATATATAAAGGTTGAATTCCATACAGAAAACTTATCTCATCTCAAGCACAAGTACAAGCCAAAAGCTCTATCAAGTCTCGCAAGTACCAAACACCAAATACTTAGCCAAAACCTGATTCCACCACCATCCAAAGTTCATATCATTGTTCTGCCTTCTGCCGACACTCTCTACCATACTTGCGGAAGTCTTCAAGGTTTCTAAAGTGTGATCAATTCCCTCTATGGCTACTGTATTGGTTCATATTTGTGTGACTTGTATGAATTTATGTCATTTCTTGGTTTTTGTAAAACTATTGTATGACTCGGTTTTGATGTTTATGTAATTGTTTTGCGATTTTAACTTGTATGATTTGTGTGTTAGATAATTAAGACAGTGGTATTATAACCCATGTTTAGGACTTTAAATCAGTTAGTAATCTAAGGTGAGGGCATAAAAATCTATACATAGTAGTGTCTTTGAACATGATCTAGGTATTAGATTTAATCTGCTAGAGTAATAACAAACTAAGTGGAACGTACGTTGCTTTAATTTGTGTTGCTCAACTAGAGTTATTAACCTTAGAACTTACATGTTAAATAAGATAATTGATAACCTTACTTGTTTACATGTTTTTGATAATAGACTTTTGTGCTTCAATGTTACGAGTTGTATAACGGTAGCATAAATTTTAGGGTCACTTTGCGAATAGCTAGATCTTAAAACGTTAGAAGTCTTTCAACTAG
Organism: Potentilla sterilis; assembly: GCA_963682095.1. Classification (NCBI taxonomy): domain Eukaryota; kingdom Viridiplantae; phylum Streptophyta; class Magnoliopsida; order Rosales; family Rosaceae; genus Potentilla; species Potentilla sterilis. The sequence continues at coordinate 28,166,662 of OY821755.1, read as the reverse complement.
GTAAAATCGGAAACGTTCTAGTTGTAAGTCGAAACTAGTTTGAGTCTAAAAGCATGCTAAATACTTGTTCCTTACATTCTTACATATGTGTTTTACTTGTTAAAGAGTCTTACGTGCTAAATGCTTTGTGTGAAAGATGATGATCACTTGTATATAGTAGTTTAGGATCTATTTTCGTGTCTAGTAGTTTTAGGGCAGCCTTGCTGCCGATTTCTTCTCAAACCCCCATTCGTGTGTTTTAATGTGTATATTTGTGTGATTATATGTTTCTAACCTTTTACATGTCAGGTACCCTTAATTCCCAGACTGAACGATCCCTACTTGCTTTATACTACTAACGTCTTTTGTAGGGTATTATTTGCGTGTGTTATTACCCCGGTTATGGCACTCGTCAGTCCTTTTCAACCAGGTCTCTGATGTAATGATACCTGAGATCAATGTGTTTGGTGCGTGAATGCTTAACAGGATTCTTAGCAATGCAAATGGCATTGGTGTTGTCACAGAAGATGGTTAATCTTCCTTGACAGAAACCATAGTTTTGGAGCATTTGCTTCATCCAGATTAATTGTGTACAGCAACTCCCTGCTGCAACATATTCAGACTCAGCAGTGGAGAGAGAGATGCAGCTTTGTTTCTTGCTGTGCCATGAAACAAGATTAGTGCCTAAGAAAAAAAAAGCCACCAGAGGTGCTCTTTTCATCCTTCATGCTGCCACCCCAGTTTGCATCTGAATATCCTGCAATTTCCACATTTGATTCATTAGTGTAAAAGAGACCACAATTAGTTGTACCTGCCATGTAGCAAATAACTCTCTTGACAGCTTCAAGATGAGATACTTTAGGGTTTGCTTGAAAACGAGCACAAACACCAACACTAAAGGATATGTCTGGTCTGTTGGCAGTGAGGTACAAGAGACTCCCAATCATGCTTCGATATAAGGACTGATCCACAGGTTGACCATCCTTGTCTTCATGGAGTTTAGAGGTAGTGCTCATAGGATTGGTGAATGCCTTCTTGCTGGAGAGACCAAACTTATTGACCAAGTTGGTTGCATATTTAGTATGTGATAAAAACATTCCAGAATCCATTTGTGTGACTTGCAAACAAAGAAAGAAAGTTAGTTCACCTAGATTGCTCATCTCAAATTCACTAGTCATGACAGAAGCAAAGTCTGTGACTAGTTTATCTGAGGTAGAGCCAAACACAATATCATCAACATAAACTTGAGCAACAATAAACTCCCTTTTTAGATGTTTAACAAACAGGGTTTTATCAACTGAGCCTCTGATGTAGCCTTGACTGATTAAATATTTAGAAAGTCGAGCATACCATGCCCTTGGAGCTTGCCTGATGCCATAGAGATCTTTCTGAAGCCTGTAGACATGGTTTGGATGATGTGGATCCACAAACCCTATAGGTTGTTCCACGAAAACTTCTTTGTCAATAAATCCATTTAAGAATGCAGTTTTGACGTCCATTTGATATAACTTGAATTTCAAGTGACAAGAAACAACCATTAGTAAACGTACAGATTCCATCCGAGCTACAGGAGCAAACGTTTCCTCGTAATCCAGACATTCTTTCTGGGAGTATCCTTAAGCCACAAGCCTTGCTTTGTTTCTGATCACAGTACCACACTCGTCAGATTTGTTCCTGTAAATCCACTTAGTTCCCACAACATTTGCATGAGAAGGTCTAGCCACCAGTTCCCATACATGATTCTTTGAAAATTGGTTTAGTTCCTCTTGCATGGCCAAGATCCAGTCAGTATCCAGTAGGGCTTCTTGAACATTTTTTAGTTTAGTGAGAGACACAAAACCATAGCAGCTGATGGTGTTTGACTCCTTGACATGACTGCTGACAAAGTAGGCAATGGCCTTTTCTGCAGAATCATCATTTGAAGTGACAACCATCTTGTTCCTGGTTCGTATCCCTTCATGCAAACGACCAATCACATCATTTGTATCATGATCCTTTTGAACTTGTTTGAAACCAGTTTTTTTTTCTGAGAAACAATGCATAGATTTTCATCTTCTTCTCCCTCGTCAGAGCTTGCAGATTCATCGCTCTTATCAGCCTTTTCAGAGGTGTCTCTAGTTGGTGTTGGAGTCTCATCATCCTGTCTAGAAGGCATATCATCGATAGACACATTAATAGTGACAACAACACGTTTGGTAACTTTATTGTACACTCTGTAAGCAACACTACTAGTGTCATAACCAATAAAAATACCTGAGTAAGTTCTAGAGGCAAACTTATTCAGAGTTTCACCATCTCTTAAAATATGACAAGGACTCCCAAAGACATGAAATGGCTCACATTAGGTTTCTTACCTTTCCAGATTTCATATGCAGTATTAGCACTACCTGATCGCATGAGTACTCGATTAGACACATATCATGCAGTGTTCATGGCTTCTGCCCAGAACTTTTCACATAAGTTTGCAGAGTGCAATAAGACACGTCCCATTCCAAGCAGAGTTCTGTTCTTTCTTTCAACTATGTCATTTTGTTGTGGAGTTCAAGGAGTTGAAAACTCATGAAAAATAACATTCTCATGACAAAAATTTACAAATGAAGAATTTTTAAATTATGTGCCATTGTCATATCGAATCCTTGCAATTTTCAAGTTAGAATGTTTTTTGAGTCTAATAAGTTGTTTGCTCAACCCAAGAAACGATTCAAAAGTTTCAGTTTTGTTCTCAAGAAAATCAACCCAAGAATACCTTGAGTAATCATCAACTACTATAAAGACATAGAACTTACCTGACATGCTGGCGGTTTGAGTAGGGCCCATTAAATCCATGTGGAGCAGTTCCAAGCAAGCAGAAGATGTTGTTGAATGGTCAATTCGATGAGGAGTCTTGGTCTGCTTACCAGCTTTGCATAGTCCGCAAATTCAACCAGTCCTTCCAGTTAGCCTAGGCATTCCCCTTAAGCACTGATGATTTGACAATTTCTGAAGATCTTGGTAATTAACATGACCTAATCTTTTGTGCCACAGCTCAAAGTTTTCATCAGATGTAATTGTCTTTAGGCATTTATTTGAAAAAATCACAGATGAGTCCCTTGATGCATGATAGCAGTTATCAGATGATCTTTTCCCAACAATTACAATATTACCTATATCATCTTAGACAATGCACTGCTTCCTGTTGAACCAAACATCTTCAAAATCATTAGTTAATTGACTAACACTTACCAAATTTGTGGTCAATCCTTCCACAAAAAAAACATTTTCCAAAATGCCAAGATTTGCTGACTTGACAGTTCCTCTTCCCAGAATGTTTGCTTTTCGAGCATCTCCAAATGTAACAGTGCCAGTGATCCCTTCTTCTTCAATGGATATAAAGAAATGTTTGTTTCCACACGTGCCTCGAGCATCCACTGTCAATATACCAGATATCTGCATCTCTTGAGTTTACAGCAGTTAAAGCCAGAAGACAAAAAGATTCAATATGTTTGCCATTGTAATTTATTCTGGCAAACAAGCAACTTCCATTGACAAACTGTTTCTTTCTCCAGACATTATGAGCAATAGCAGAAGTCTTATTATTCTTGAAAGAGTTCTCAACAGAAAGGTTAGTCATTGAACTGGAATGACATTTGTTTTCTAGAGCAGCAACTCTAGAGATGATATTTACAGATTTTTCATCCTTAGTTAAAAATTGTTTTTCAAATTCAGAGAATTTTGCATTTGTTAAATCAATAAGTTTTGACAAATGTTTCTTCAAATTTGAAAGATCTTCAATTTCCCTCAAGTTAGAACAGTTAGTTGAAGTACATACTTGTTCTGATGATGAACAGTTCTTAATACTCACCACACTGATGGATCCATCATCAGAGAACAATGAAGCATCTCTTCCTTCTTCCTGGTTTTCCATCAGATCTCTAGTTGAAGAACAGTCACCAGTATAACCAAGACCAAAGGTGTTCTTGAACTGTTTTCCAATGCAAAGCATCTTAGTTGTTGCTTTGGAGCTAAGTTGGAATTGGTTAAACTTCTCATTAGTTTTAGTCACATGTTCCTGCAACAACAAATTTTCATGGTTGAGATTTTCAATAATATTTTTAAGCGAGATCACCTGTTGTTGTAATTTCTCCAGTTTAGAGATTAAAGACAACCTTTCAATCTGCCAATCTTCTTTTGAAATATCACAGGTGAGGTCAGTAACCCTCTTCTCCAATTCCAGCTTTTCTTTTACCCATGTTGCTTCCTTTTGACACAGTTCCTGTTCTCTTTCAGACAGTTGACATTCAAGACTTGCATTTTTGTTGAGTACAGATTTTGCAAGGGAACACAATCTCTCATATTTTTTATCTAAAGAGGTGACACCATAGCTGCTGCCTGTCTCATCACAACTGTCAGCGTCTGAATCAGAGTCAATTTGATTAAACCTCAATCTGGCGACAAGAGCCATATTTTTCCTTGTTTTTCTCTGAGACTGATCTTCCTCATCACTTGAATCATCACTCCAGGAAGCCTTCAATGCTTTCTTGGATCCACTCTGGTTTTTCTTGTTACCACAATCAACAGATATATGGCATATACCACCACATTCGTAGCATTTTGGTTTAAAATTAGGATTTCTCCTATTGTTAGCAGGAAAACTTTTGGAATCATTTTTGTTCTCAGAAGATTTATTTTTCCTTGAATCAAGATTGTTTCTTTCACCTCCTGAATTAACATTACGATACTTAAGATATTTCTTAAACTCCTTAGTTAACAAACTAAGCTCAGATATGTCATCACTTACCTCATTTTTCTTTGAAGCTTTTAGAGCCAAACGTTTTGAACTTCTCTGATCAACCTTGTTTTCTTCATTTAGCTCAGCCTCGTAATCCTTTAGACTTCCAATGAGTTCAAACAAAGGGTAAGTTTCAAGGTCTCTAGATTCAGAGATGGCATGTTTCTTGACGGCGAATTTCTTTGGAAGAGATCTCAAGATCTTCATAACAATGTCTTCCTATGAGATCTCTTTGTTCTTGTCTACATACCGTATTCCACTTGTGATAGATATCACTCATTTGTAGAAATTATCAACAGATTCATCATCCTTCATCTGCAAGATCCAAAACTCATGAAGTAACAATTGTAATTTATGACGTTTTACCTTTTTGTTACCTTCATAAGTTTGCTCTAGAGTCTCCCAAATCTCCTTTGAATTTGTGCAGTGTTTGATGAGGGCTCGATCATCTTCAGACAAGGCAATATACAAAGCATTTTTTGCCTTATTCTCAGCTTCACTGTAAGCAAGGTCAGTTTGATACCATTTATCAAAATTTTTAAATTTTACCTCACTAGTTTCTTCAGAAGCCTTTGTATCGATGGGAGAAGCCCAACCGTGAACAATACCTTGCCAAGCCCTTGAGCCTTGAGCAGATATGAAGGCCTGCATCATCCCTTTCCAATCCTCATACCCTTCACCTTTTAGAAGAGGAGGCATATTAACTGAAGTTCGTTCCATCTTGGACGGAATCAACACTATGTATGTCTAGTGAACCCGCTCTGATGCCAATTGTAAGTACACAGATGAACTAGAACTTCCAATCTGAGAAACAATATAAGGTTTAAACAATAATTTGGCCTCTTAAGGGAAGAGGGACTGAATATATTTCACTATTGATAACAATGAAAATACACACAGTCTCTTAGCTCTTTACACAGCTAATGATCAGAAACACACTTTAGCAACTCTACAACACAGTTGCTTAACTGTCAAGACTAGTTCTCTATCACAACTAGGTTTACAAGACAATTAACCTACACTAAACACTGTAGGATCTAACAGAGATTCTTCAACACAATCTCAACCTCTTCGAGAGAACAAAAGCTCTTCAGCACAGCTTTGTAATCTCCACAGCTATGCACACTGTTTGTGGACTGATTCCTTTTAGACTAGATCTTCAGGGAGATTCAACTTCGACCAAGCAACACAAGATGCTAGATGAATTGTTCTTTGAAGTCTGGACAATGTGTTCTACTTTCTCAGCGGAAAATCAGTACTGAAACCATAAACAAAGGTTAGTATATACAGGGTAGAGTCCAAGAGAAGAATCCCTTAGACTCCCCCATAATCTGAGACTCCTTTCACTTCAATGAGTCCAAAATTCATTCCAAAATAGATGATATCAAATAAGATATCAGAATCCACTACCAGAAAAGGCATCATAGCCGACGACGCCATCTCGTCGGCCGTTTTCATTAAATCGTCGGCTATAGTCATAGCCGACGAAGTATCGTCGGCTATTCTCTCTTCGGGAATGCTCCGTCGGCTATAGTATAGCCGACGACACTCAGGGTAAGTCGTCGGCTTATAAAACACGCGGTATAGCCGACGAATAGAGCGTCGTCGGCTATACTTCGAACATTGCCGACGACAGAATCGTCGGCTTCAACAATTACGTAATTGCCCCTAACCCTGAAGTATAGCCGACGACACTATCGTCGGCTATACGTCCGGCATAGCCGACGAATTCATCGTCGGCCATAACAATCGCCGGTACCAGGAACGGCTTTTTTTTTGCCGGAAGCCGGGAGGGTATAGCCGACGAAATATGGTCCATTTCGTCGGCTATAACCCCTAAATATTTAAAAAAAATTAAAAATTTAACTCGGGACCAATTTCACTTCGTCTTCGGTTTGGCTGCAGAAAATCCACAAACAAACATCCAAATATCCAACAAATATCCACATCAATCCATCCCTAATATCCTACCTACTGTACAAATTAACCCCCTAACTAGTCATCTACTCATCATCACCCCCTAAACGCGTAGCGTCGTCGACGGGATCGTTCGAGTTCCGGTGGCTATGGCTACCCTGATCGCCTGGCGTACTCCGATGCGAGGGGGGGAGTGGGGACGACGAACTGGGGCATCTGTGGCGGAGGCGGGGGCTGGAGTCCAGCCTGCTGGGCCTCCCAAGATTGCTGCATCCATCGGTACATCTCCGCCACAGATGCGTCTCTGGCCTGCTGCGCCGAAGCCTCCGCGGCCCTCGCCAACTCCGCCTGCTGGAGCGCCTCCACCGTCCTCGCCAACTCCGCCTGCGTCCTCTGCAGCTGTGTCTGCAAGTCTCCTCTCGTCGAAGCCGCACGCTGCGTGCTGGGATTGGCCGGCGTGTACTTGAGAACCCCATCTCCCGTCGCGCCTAGGCCTCTCTGGTAGAAGTAGTTGTTGTCAGTCCCTACCGCCGCGTGCATGATCTGAGAGGCCAAGCGCGGCTCAAGGGTGTCGATCGTGGAGGCAAACTCCGCGATCGCCTCGTCGGACGCCCCTTCCCCCAGAGTGTCTCGCGCGATCCCGAAGGTGATCGCGTCGGTCTCCGCATCTATTTCCGCCTAATTGACAAGAAAATATAATAAACGAATTAATAAAAAAAATATATAAATTAATTTAATGAAACATTTTTATTGAAGATGGGCGAATACTTACCACTTGGTCGGGACGCCCCGGATACATCTGCGCATGAATCCACGACAACGGCCTCAGCGGTCGGTCCCTCCGTACAATCTCTGCCCACTGCCTCCAGGAGCGGGCGCCGCCGTGGTGGGGGTGCTCGTTCATCTTGCGGTTGTCGCTGTTCGTCCTCGAGATTTTCTGTATTATAAGAACGAACATATAAACGCAAATATAAATTAGTAACTAAATTAAAATATTAGGAACTAACCAAAACAAAATTATTAACTAATTTAGTTACTAACTAATTTAATTTAATTAGTAACTACCTAACTAACTAATTTAATTTAGTAACTAACTAACTTACTAACTACCTAATTTAATTTAATTTAATTTAATTTAGTAACGAACTAACTAACTATGTAACTAACTAACTAACTTAATTTAATAACTAATAACTAACTAACTAATTAATTTAATTAAGTAACTACATAATTTAATTATTAAATAACATTAAAAAGTTATATACTAGCAGGCTAAATTTTCTTACCGACACCCTGTCGCTCCCGAAGTAGGCTACCAGCCATAGCCACTCATACTCCCTGTACCGGAACTCGTGGGGGGTTGCACCTCGCCCCAAGCGCTGCTCCACATGGTACGTCCTGTAGTGCGTCGACAACTCGTTCTTCCACTCGGAGTACCTATATTAACAAAACACAACTGTTAGATATATTCGTACACTGCCAATAAATATATTTATACAAAAAAAAGCGAAACACATAACCTGTTCTTCAGCTGCTCGTCTCTCCACCAGTCCAAGGTAGGATGGACTCTAAACCATTGCTGCAATATTATAAATTAATTAGAAAATATTTTTATATAGTTATAAGGACTCAATTCATAAATGTTTATTTTCTATAAAAATTTTCGATTTAACTCACCGACAGTGCATTGTACACTCGCGCCTTGATGTCATCGTGCACAGAGCCCCAGTCGGGCCACAACATTGGGACCCTGTCCCGCACGATCATGCCCGTCGCGTTGATATACTTGGTCGTGGTGTCTCTCCTCTCGACCGGGCGTCCATCCTCACCGGGACCGGGCAGGATCTCCCAGATCCCACCGGCGAGTTCCCTCTCCAGGGTCGACATGTTCGCGGGCCCTCTGGTCCTTCTCGTCCCCGCGGGTTTATTTACGAGGACGCCTGTTTCATAATTAAAATGAATACATAGTTAAATAATTATTTAAACTAACTAATTAAAAAATTAATTAAACAATCTAAATAATTAATTAAACTAACCAATTACCTGCGTCGTTGTACTGCTTGTCCTTCTCACGAATACACCACAGGCCGCGGCAGTCCTCTGAGTCGAAAGGCCTGTAGACGTAGGCCTCCTCCCAGGGAATCTCATGCGGCCGGTCGTGCCGCCAAATCTGCCTCCCCCTAGCGTCGTACTCGGGGATGGCAGGGAGGAACTGGACCATGTACATCCCCGATGGCGGAGACATACGGGGCGTGGACCCTGAGGGGCCTGATCCCCCTGACGGTGGGCCCTGTCGCTGTGGGGGGACAGGGAGCATGTCTGGAGGGGCCAGATTGGCGCGCGGTGGGGTCGGCTGTCGATCCTGGAACAGTGCTGAAGTGCACTGGGGTCTGGAGGATCCGGCTCTACGTCCTCCTTCGACACTCGAGGTTGGGCCCGCTCCCGTCGACTCATACGAGGAGCCCCCACGTGGATCGCTCGGGGTAAATCCCATCAAGGTCTCCTCTCGTCGACTCATAGGCCGGCGTAGGCCCCGACGACCGCTGGATCCGCTCCCCCCACGGCTGTGTCCTGCCTGAGCGTCGGGGTCGCTCTCGGTCGGTCTGGCAAGCCATCGGTCTACAGCGCGGCGGTTTCCTGCACAATTAGTATATAAATTCCATAAATTTCACAAAAATTCCACAAAAAAATTAAAAACTTCATTCAATGTATATATACCTAATTATATATATACCTAAATATATTTATACCTAATTATATATATATATTCCGAAATATATATATATAGATATATATATATATATGTATATCCTCCTAAAAAATCTTGTTAATTCCACAAAATTTAAAAAAATTTCACAAAATTCCTTAAATATATATATATACCTAATTATATATATACCTAAATATATTTATACCTAATTATATATATATATATATTCCGAAATATATATATATTGATATATATATCCTCCTAAAAATTCTTGTTAATTCCACAAAATTAAACAAAATTCCACAAAATTCCATAAATTTCACACAAAAATAAAAAACTTCATTAAATATATATATACCTAATTATATATATACCTAAACATATTTATACCTAATTATATATAAATTAGTATATAAATTAGTATACTAGTATATAAATTCCACAAAATTCCACAATTAGTATATAAAAACCCTAAATTTAACAAAAAATCCACAAAATTAGTATATAAATTCCACAAAATTCCACAAAATTAACAAAAAATCCACACAATTCCATAAATTTCACAAAAACCCTAAATTCCACAAAAAATTCACAAAAACCCTAAATTTCACAAAAACACAAAATTCCACAAAATTAATAAAAACCCTAAATGAGGCTCAATCGGGACTACCTGACATGGTGGTGCAGTCTGGACGAGGACCGGTGGTGCGGTGCGGCGGCGACGGCGGCTAGGGGCGGCTGCTAGAGGGGATCGATCCGTATGCGGTTCGGGTCGGGGAGGGGTCGGGAAGCACGGGGACGGGGCGGGGAGGGGTCGGGTAGGGCCGGGGAGGGTCGGTCGGCGGCGGGGAGGCTAGGTGGTGGTCGGTCGGCGTCGGGGAGGGGTTTAGGCGATTAGGGATTTCGGTTGAACTCGGGAAAATGAGGGAGAGGCGCCTCTGTTTCGGTTTAAATCGAAGGACTATAGCCGACGATTTAATTTTAATTCGTCGGCTATAGTCATAGCTGACGAAATTCGTCGGCTATAGTCATAGCCGACGAAATTCGTCAGCTATACTCTGACCCGAAATCCGGGCCGGGCCGAAGTTGGGCTTTGCGGGCCGGTTATAGCCGACGAAATTCGTCGCCTATAATATGAATCTCGTCGGCTATACTTCACGCTCTCAGCAGCCGTCAGATCTCGCCCATCCAACGGCGGACAATGAAACGGCCCGGATCGCAAGAGTTTAGCCGACGAAGTTAAGTATGTCGTCGGCTATTCTTTGGTCAAACTACAAAGTCAAACCTCTAAACGATTTAAAACGGCAATTGGCCCGTCTAAATGACGTTTTTTGGCCTGACCTTCAACAGAGAATAGTTTCAGATCGATGAGATGCAACTAATCGTATAAAAATTTTCCTCAAAATATTTACCGAACGTCAGGCTACCCATAGGAAAACGGACGTAAAAAACAGCTAACCGCAACATTCGGCACACAAATTTTGTCGGAATCTTCCCATTTTTCAACCGTAGACGTATTTCAATATTTCGGTCGTATCTTATTTCACGACACTTTTGCATTTGAAGGGTCTACGTATAGTAACTATTTGAAACAATACATTCACTTAAACACTTAGTAAACAAGTTAAGGAACATTAGTGCATATGTTCCGATTTCGAATCTAAAAGTTTGGAAAATCTATTCCAACCGTCAGATATCACCGTTAAGATTAAATACATGTATGCAAAAAATTCCAACTACATCTGACAACGTTTAAGGCTCGATCGGTACGGTCAAACTGCAAAGTCAAACCTCTAAACGATTTAAAACGGGAATTGGCCCGTCTAAATGACGTTTTTTGGCCTCACCTTCAACAGAGAATAGTTTCAGATCGAGGAGACGCAACTAATCGTATAAAAATTTTCCTCAAAATATTTACCGAACGTCAGGCTACCCATAGGAAAACGGACGTAAAAAACAGCTAACCGCAACATTCGGCACACAGATTTTGTCGGAATCTTCCCATTTTTCAACCGTAGACGTATTTCAATATTTCGGTCGTATCTTATTTCACGACACACTTTTGTATTTGAAGGGTCTACGTATAGTAACTATTTGAAACAATACATTCACTTAAACACTTAGTAAACAAGTTAAGGAACATTAGTGCATATGTTCCGATTTCGAATATAAAAGTTTGGAAAATCTATTCCAACCGTCAGATATCACCGTTAAGATTAAATACATGTATGCAAAAAATTCCAACTACATCTGACAACGTTAAAGGCTCGATCGGTACGGTCAAACTGCAAAGTCAAACCTCTAAACGCTTTAAAACGGAAATTGGCCCGTCTAAATGACGTTTTTTGGCCTGACCTTCAACAGAGAATAGTTTCAGATCGATGAGACGCAACTAATCGTATAAAAATTTTCCTCAAAATATTTACCGAACGTCAGGCTACCCATAGGAAAACGGACGTAAAAAACAGCTAACCGCAACATTCGGCACACAGATTTTGTCGGAATCTTCCCATTTGTCAACCGGAGACGTATTTCAATATTTCGGTCGTATCTTATTTCACGACACTTTTGCATTTGAAGGATCAAGCAATGGTTTCGGTCAACATCCGGGCCAGGGGTTATAGCCGACGAATTACAGGTCGTCGGCTATACTTTAGCCGACGACCTTCAACATTTTGTCGTTAGCCGACGACTTGCATATTAAATTACCCAGAATGAGCATTATAGCCGACGAAGTATGGTCCATTTCGTCGGCTATAATGCTTATCTTTCCGAAAATTTGCCATTTAGGGCCTGAAAATTGCCTATTTTACCTGATAAATTCCTGAACATCGCACAAACAATTCAATACAATTTCCCATAAACTCGGAAAACGGTAATTAAGGACGAAAAATGTATTCATACATGCATGCACCATCGTACACAAATACATACATAAACAGTATACTAAGGATGATAATCAGAATCATCCTCATCACTTGAGTCAGACGTAGTATAGTAGTTAATATCTGGCAACCGGTCCTCATACTCGTCGTCTGAGTCATCGTCTGCCTGATATAGACGATTCGGATTAACATCATACATGGGCACCTGACCCCTAGGAAGTCGAACCACTCTGCCCGGCGTCACATTATTATCGCGGATGGTGGAGGATTCCGGAATGTCGCCGGCGTCCGGCTCTTGGTATGCGGTCGCTTCTTGACACTCTGTGCTCACACCAAGTGTGGTAGCACTGTATATGTCTCGCTGAGACACATGGTTAACTACCTTCCACGTGTCTTTGTTCAATGGATCGTCAAGATAAAAGACCTTTTTGGCCGCTGTGGCGAAAACAAAGGGGTCATCTTCATACACACTAGTGGCGGTATTCACCGAAAGTATGCCGTACTGATCGATCCGTGTGCGGTGCGGCCTAGTATCAAACCATCGACACTTGAACAAGTGGACTTTCATGCGGTTCCCATAAATGAGTTCAACAACTGACTGTAGGACACCGTAAAAATCCACGCCCCCCTCTGCACCATCGACCATCACCCCACAATTCTGTGTTTTGCGTTCTCCGTCTCTAGCTTCACATATATACTTAACGCCGTTGACATCACACATTGGGCGGACTGTGGAAGATATCGGCTTCATCGACAACAGCCTCAATTCCTCTGAGTAATTTGTATGACCACCCCTCGCAGCCACTTGCATCAGCTGAAAAATATAACTCAAATCACTTGGTGTGTTTATGATTAAAGAATAGGGAACTGTAAAAGAAAGCCATCTAATATATATATTTATACACTTACCTATTGTGGAAAATAGTCTGCAAACGTCGTGTTGTGGCACTCGACATCACCGCGAACTTCCTTGCAGTGAAGATGGGTTCGTTTCCAATATTGTACCTCCGGACAGTTTATTAGAACCCACCAGTGGGCAATCCCTACCTCATGGTCAGGCAACTTGTCCACACCCTTCTTCTTGAAGCTTCCGTATGGTACAACAGAGTTGGCGACGATAGATAGGTTGAACTCGGGGTCATCTCGACTTGGATGTTGTGGGGGGTCCTCCATCGCTCCCAAGTACAACTTGGCGTACGTTACACACTCATGCGCAATGTAAGCTTCAGCAATACACCCCTCAGGCACAGATTTATTGTGCACATATTTCTTGTAGTCTCCAAGTTGTCTGCAAGATTAACAAGTGCATGTTAAGAGCATGCAACTTTTATTTTAAAACATGTATAAATCAAATTTATGAATAACATGTACCTTTCGATGGGATACATCCAAGTGTAGTGTACGGGACCGGTAAGCAACAATTGTTGGGGAAGATGGATCATCAGGTGAGGCATGATGTCAAAGAAGTTTGGGGGAAATATCCTCTCGAACTTGCACAAGATAAAAACGATTTCCTCATGCATTCTCATGAGGTTTGATTTTCTAACTTCTCTAGCGCATAACTTCTGGAAGAATCTTGACAACGCCACCAACGGCTCAACCACTTCATCCTCCAAGTACGCTCGAATGAAAATAGGGAAGAGGCGTTGAAGCAGTACATGGCAGTCGTGACTCTTCAATCCGTACATCTTGTTGTCTCGGTAGTTAACACACTTGCTTATGTTACCCGCATAGCCATAAGGATACCTGCATAGCCATTAACAACAATTAGATTTCATGCATATATAGTCGTCCAACAACAGATGGATTCTTTAGGGAATACATGCCTAATAAAAAGTTACCTGACATTACTCAGCCATCCAAAGATTTCATGTTTCTGGTCCCTGGTGACGGTGTAAGGAGCTTGGGGCATTTTGCTCCTGCCCTCTCTCAACCACAAATGGTCCCGCAGTCCCATATTTCTCAGATCAACGCGTGCCTTGGGGGTGTCTTTTGTTTTCTTCTCCCAATTCAAAACTGTGCCAACCACGGCTTCACCCACGTTCTTCTCTATATGCATGACATCCAGGTAGTATCTGGTAGCCAACCTGGCCCAATAAGGAAGTTCCCATAAGATGCTCTTGTGTGACCAGAACCTATACCGATCCGGCCTCTCTGGAATCGTGCGCAACACATCGGGATGATTGCTAAGCGGACCAAAGTCATACTCATTCAACACTGCCAATATTTCCTCCCCTGTCCATTGCTCGGGTGCCCAGCCCCTTTCTTCAGTCCCATCAAAAGCCTGTGCATCGTCCCTAAATGGATGGTCATGCGGAAGCCAACGACGGTGACGCATCTGGACAATCTTGCTGCAATGAGGACTGGAGCAATCAACAGTCATGCACTCTGAACAAGCCCTGTAACCCCTGGTGACGCTGTCCGACAACATACCCCTCCCAGGAAAGTCACTGATCGTGCCAACAAGCATGGCATGCATCCGAAACATCTCATTTTTGAACCGGTCGTAGACCAGGTGGCCGTTCAGACTCAAGTACCGAAGCTCCTCAATTACGGGTCTCAAATACACATCGAGACACTTTCCCGGATAACCTGGGCCTGGAATCAACAATGTGAGCATGTTATATTCCTTCTTCATGCACATCCACGGTGGAAGGTTGTACGGAATCAAAATAACTGGCCACACACTGTACTGAAGCTCTTTCTTGCCAAAAGGGTTGAAACCGTCAGATGATAGCCCTAGCCAAACATTTCGAACCTCTGATGCAAATTCAGGAAACTCCAACACATTCTTCTTCCAAGCCTCTCCGTCGGCGGGATGTCTAAGGGTGTCATCGTCAGGCACATTCCTCTCAGCCCACCATCTCATAGCTTTGGCCGTGAAAGCACACATGAACAACCGCTCAAGCCTATCAATCAGAGGGAAGTACCGAAGTATCTTCACAGCTTTCTTGTTCCCTTTAGGAGTGAACTTATACCGCTCTGTATTGCATACTGGGCAGTATTCAAGATCTGCAAGTCCTTCCCCATAAAACAGAACGCAATCGTATCTGCATGCATGAATCTTGATGTAGAAAAGGCCGAGATCTTTAAGGATATGTCGCACCTTATGATGACTGGTAGGAAGCCGATGTCCGGGGGGCATCGCCCCACCCCATATCTTCAGCCAATCATCAACCGATTTGACAGTGCCTTTGTTCTCCGTTTTGATCTTCATCACTCCCATGACAGATTCAAGGACAGTCTTACTGCATCCGGGGTACAACAGAGTCTGTTGCAATGCGATCAGGTTGTTGTACTTTTCCATACCACTTGTGTTGACCGGAGATCGGGGTAATGGCTCGAGTGGCTCAATATCAGGGAAACACTCCATCTCCGGAGGAGGGAGTTGCACATCTGGTGCTTCATCAAAGACACCGCTCTCACGAGGAAACATATCGTTGATCCAATTCGTTGTTGAATCATTGGAGGAACTCCCTCTCTCGGCAAATTGTCCATGATCATGAGGACCCGCAAACTCTGGTTCACCGTGATAAATCTAATTAGTGTATAGGACCCAAAATCCATATCTAGCCAGGTGTTGCTCCACTGTCTCTATGGAAAACCGGTGTCGTGGGGTGGCACACTTGCACTTTTTACACGGACAATAATGAAGTGTAGTGTCTCCACAGTTAGCCATCACAAAATCCAGGAAACTCCTAACTCCATCATGATACGCCTGATCCCATCTTCCAAGGGTAATCCAACTCTTGTCCATCCTGTAAATTCAAGAAATAAATATAGCTATATATAGATATGTATATATGCACGTACTACGTACGTACGTACGTACTAATTAATTAAAAAATTCATCATTACACACACACACACACACACACACACACACACACACACACACATATATATATATATATATATATATACACACACACATGCATCCCTAAATTAATTAAAACATCGTCAATCTCCCTAATTAATTAAACACAATGTATTTTTTATATATACCAACAATATATTTTTAATTACAATTAAATTAATTAATATATATATACATTTTTTCATCAAATTCATCTAAAATCACCTATAAATCAACAATCAATCACTAATCTTCAACAAAACTTCAATTCTATCTAACCAACATATCAACCCATTAATAATCTCATCTCAACACATATATATATATATATATATATATATATCAAATTAATCACACATTTATTCTAATTAAACTCTAAATTAACACACCTCTGCATATAACCAACTAAATCAACACACACAGCAATATACGTACCTTTCAAGCTTATGGCCGAGGTTTTGGACGATTTCAGAGCGTTTTCGAAATATTTTCGACGAATGAGCTCGCTGCTGCAGAATAGATCTGATATAAGAGTTATAGCCGACGAATACCCTCCTCGTCGGCTATAACCAAAAACTTTTCGTCGGCTATAGTTATAGCCGGCGACGTCCGACAACTCGTCGGCTATAATATTATAGCCGACGATGTGGTCGACGAAATAGTAATTCGTCGGCTATGACCCCTTATAGTTGACGAAGTACTATTTCGTCGGCCGTTTTTTCCAATATCGTCGGCTATAACCCCTGTTTTGGTAGTGATCATCAATATATATCTATCAGTTCCTATAAGCAAATCTGAATTAATGATGAAATGAATACATAATAGAATTCGATATGGTATAAGAATCAACCTTTGATTACCTCAGAACTCTTCTAACGTATTTTGCTGCGAAAGATTAGGAATTCCTGATGCAGCTAGCAATTCCTAGTTTGAATAGAAAAGCCAATACCTTCAGTGTGGATGACCAAATGAGTTGTGTTCCAGTTGTTAGAATTTGTGATGAGTCCGGCGAAAATAGCAATTGTTGTATTTACATTGGAGTCCAAAGTGAAGAAGAAGGTGGAAATTCGTTTAAGTCGGATCATGCATTTACTTTTGCATCATTTAGTTTGCTTCATGATTCCAATGACAAGGCTATTGATATGCAATTAAATGCTAACCATTCGTGCTCATGGAAAGATAGTGTTTTGTGCATATTGGAAGAGAATTCATATTGAAAGATAGTGTTTTGTGCATATTGGAAGAGAATTCATATCGGCTCAATGGAGGAATTTCATATCGGCTCAATGGAGGAAGATCTCATACATGATTTAGTTGAAATTGTCAATGGAATCAAGAATGGTAAGAGGAATTTCGGGCTGTAGAAATTAATTGTGAAGAGCAACATTATCAAGTCCATACAAGGAAGGTATTCAAAGAACTTAATTATTTGGAAAGGAAGAAGTAAATTTCAAGCCAATCTGTCAAAAGAAGATTTGAAGCAATGGAAGATTTTGCGAGTAATTTTATCAATTAAAGGCTTGAATTCGAGGACAATTTTTTTTCCAACCAGGGGAGTTAGATGCAGGAGCATATAAGGTCACTTCAAAGATATTATTTATAATTTAATTATGGATTTGTTGAAGGAAAAACACATTATGTGTCTTCGTCAAAGTAACTGACGATAGGAAATTAAGATATTATTAATCAAAGGATGTAATGACTCAATCAGTCATTATTGTCATTATGTACGTTGTAATTACCATTGTAATATTCACCCTATATAAAGGGGATTATCAATGAAATGAGTAGACCATTCTCATTTTACTTTTGCACGTTATCAACACTTTGTCCTAACCTAGAGTTGATAGCCAAAGAGGAAAAAAAACAAAACTATAAAAATTTTCTTCTGCCGGCAACATCTCTATAACGCCGGAAATTATAGCCTCTCTGAAAAAAGAAAAACAAAACCCCAGCAATTTTTTCTGGACACCCAGCAACCTGATTTGGGCACCCATCGTCTTGTCCAATCTGACCAGCAGCCTTCCGGCACTCACCAGCAAGTCCGACACCGATCCACCCAGATAGTTCCCCCCTGCAGCCCTTCTCGCTTCTGCACTGACGAACTAGTTTCGCCGCCGATATGCGCTGCTTTACCATCACCAGTGCGCGTACTCAACTTGGCACCCTGCCCAAGCCCAGGCTCGATGACGCCTTGATCTCCGACTCTACGACTCCGATCCGGCAACCTCGAAGATCAGGTCGTTCAGCCTCGTCGACTCCATCAACCCCGACGGCACTAGAGCAGCTCCGATCGACCAACACAAGTGCTGCCCTCGACGTACGCAGCGTCTCTGACACCGCAGCACCGATCTGACTTCCTCCTTCAGACGACGTCTCCCCCGCATGCTCCACAACACCAAACGACGATCCAACGCCGCCGCTTGCTCATCACCGTCGCACGACCCAGATCACAACCGGATCTACGTGACCCGACCCACGAAAAAAAGGATTTTTATCTCGTTTGGTAAAATTCAAAGGTAATATTTGAAATTATCGTATAGTGATTCATATTTACTGTGTGACCATTTACTGTTTTACGAATTTTAATGTAAATACGAAATTGTTTAATATTATATGGTAAATGTGAAATATATATGATTAAAGTAATTTGTATTAAATTCAAATGTATTTTTTTGAAATTACTGTACAGTGAATTATATTTACTAATTTACGAATTTAATGATAAAATATTAAATTTTGTTTTATTGATTTTATGTTAAATTATATTTAAATATAATGATTAAATGTGACTAATCATATGAACATTATTTGTTTTTCTATGTGATCGATATATCAATTATCACGTGACGAGCAAAACTGGAATTCTGAGATAGCGCAACTACACACATGCAGTTTATTTGGCAAACTGACAAGTAATATTTTACTTAGCAGTTGTTGCTTTTGTTAATTCTTGTCTATATTACCTATCATATGACAAAATGCTCAATTTGTTTCAATCGCATTAATATTTTATATCAATGTGAAATTTAGATTATTATATGCTCATTTTATTACTGTTAAATAATTGTTTTATTTAACATGTTGTTTAGTTTGAGCATTGCCATGATAATGAAATTTCATGAGCACTGTAATATAAAGAAACATGGACAAACATATTATTTTGTGATAAACCATTTTCACAAAGCATGAGGATTTGGAAAAGTCTTCAATATCCAACAATAACTTTGAAAATGAATTTACAATTAAATGCTTACCATATGGGAGAAGATGGCGATAACACATCTCATCATTGCAGTCTTTAAAAAGAACAAAAATGATCTAGCTCAATCCGAGATAGACTTTGATTAGTCCACTTTTCAATTTTCAAGATATCCTAATAAAGGCTATCACGCCTTATATCTAATAAATTAGACTTTTGGTCTTAAAGTTTCTATTTCTAAATTGGAAAAGACAAAATGTAATCGTTGACATGTTAATTTTTTGAATTTTCTCTCAATGAATTGAGATTATTCGAAATTTATTCATGATATACATGGTTCAATTTTCTGCATCTAACTTTGTAAAGTATTGCATAAAGCAAAACAACATAACATAATATAGGCACGACATAAATAACTGTGTGCAAAGAAACACACCATGTAATACCTAAAATAATAGTACTGAAGGACAATAGTACTAATATATCACCAAATAGCATAATAGTAGTGAAGAACAGTAGTACTAAATCAATAGATATAATAAAAGTAACAAGGATCGGTATATCTGTTCTTTTGGGATTCATAATGCACATGCCTTCCCGGGATTACCATATCTTTTATTGCAATCCCCATCAAGTTACTCTAAAGAACTTGTGTTACATTTCGATGTATATATTAAGCATATGTCAAATTGACAATTTATGCGACTAGAGAAATTGAATTTTTTCTACATTTTAAATAAATTTATGCCACGATGTTCATGTGAAAAGACACAAGTAAGAATTATTTTGAGCTCCTTTGCATTACCTCTAACGACTGCCGATGTAAACGAGTATTAGAGAAGTTTATATGTCAACTTAGTAGGCTATATGTCACTGCTAATTGAATCTAACGTCATAAAAAAATGATCTTTTGGAATTCTGACATAGATTGGCTTTGACGCAACTACTCGTGATCTGGTGATCCGTACATTAAAAAAATTACCATGGACACCCATATTTTGGATGAATAGAAGCAAACATTAGAAGAACCTGGTTCACACACGAAACAGAGGACGACAAAAGCACATTTTATCCTCAAATATTGTTTCGACACAATCCATGTAGGGTTGAAGACGTGTGTTCAATCCCTACATTTCACCGCTCCCCTAAGGTGGCATTATGATATATTTAATGCACAAGTATATGCACTAATACCATATAGTGATTCTTACATTTGTTGTGATTTTATGGATAAAAGCACATCATTCAAAGCCTATTCGTTAAAGCAATTATTATTGAGACCATCACATGTGTTCTCATTATGTTCTTATATTGAATCCAAAGAGGATTTAGTGGACTGATTCAACCAACTTGCGGACACCTTAGAGATTTTATGGTGTTGGTTGTTGTGTTGACACGTTGGTCACGCGTCATGACACCATCCACTATTAATACTTATGCTGCTTATGCTAGAAAGTCAAAGCATCTAGGCCGGGTTAATTTTCTTAGGCGCAATGATTTTATAGCTTATTATATGAGATCCATAATGGGCATCATAACCCCATATAAAAACTCAATTGGTCTCACGAAAAACGACTATAGTAATAGTCTTGATATTGGTAAACCACACCAATACTTCCGTTTTGGGTCATCTAATTTTGCATGAAACGTTACTTATTCACCTATACCCACCATCATTGAACTAATTTACACTACAGCTAGTGACTGTGTGTGAGGATTTTAAAGGATTTCAAACAAACTTATAATCCTTGAGCTATTTTGGATCGACACAGATCTACAATCCTTGAGGTCGGTTAAATGTTTCTATGTGCCAAAATTACGCCGCCACAGCGCACAATGATGAGTCACTTGAGATGAATAAATATTTATGATGGATATGAACTTCCAGCTAGTCCGCTATGTCGAAACAGTTAGATTTTGCGGTGTGTCACTTTGATGAGACCGTCTTCCCGTCGTTAGGAGGAGATAAGAACAAGCATGTTCAAGTAGAACGACAGGAATTATCGTGGTTTGTCCCCACTGTGTCTCATCTTGATCCCCAAAATCACACAAAATAAAGTGCGTAGATTTCTGATACATTAAAGTGACGAGATCACATAAATCTGCTGCAAATATACCTGCAAGGATTGTGTTTTATCAAAATGACATGGTGCCATGCAAGAGGAATTGGGTATTGCACTGCCACCATGGATGGTAGCATAGTGACGCCATAAGTGGCATAAATGGTGTCACAGGCCGTGGCTCTCCAAGGAAGAGGGGAAGACCACCTTAGGTTTGATAAATACTCACCCAAAGGAAGAAAACGAGTTTTGGCACAACCTGATCTATTGATCAGTGATACTCAAATCCGTCTCATGAGAATATTTATGGATTGTGGTTATCATTGGGGGACGCCTCAAATGTTAGAACTAATTCCTTGAAAGTATAGAGATCTCTACAAACACATTACACTAGTGTACATGAGGATGTGGAACAATAAGTCTAATATCAAACTATACTTCGTTGAAAAATATCAACGTAGTAAATTGGCCTAATTGAAAGAAGTGATCCAGCATAAACAAAGAGATAGGTCTTTAGGCAGATGATGCCGACACCACAAATATAAACCCTATCAAATATGTCTTTGTTAGAATGCATAATGAGAATAAGAGCATGTAAGTCTCTCAAAAACACACTAGAATCGACTACGAGGAGATATTCTCTCGTAATGGACTACGAGGAGACAATCTCTCGTAATGGATGTCATTGCACTCCACTACCTTGTCAATTTGGTAGTTTCCGAAAAACTGAACATGCAGCTTACTAAAGTGGTCACAACATATCTCTATGGGGATCTAAATTAAGAGATATACATGAGGATCCTAAACGGACTTCATTCACCCAAATCAAGTGGCTCTAGATCACATAAGCGCGTTTGCAAAAGAAATTGAAACGTTCACTAAAGTGACTACTTGATTGGGAAGGGATTGGTGAATTATGCCCTTGCGTGTTCATTATGGATATACACAGACTCTTAATGAACTAAGAGATACTCTATGTATTGTAAATCTCAAGTTAAGAATGAAAAAAATCTTGGGAATACACAGTCTTGAAATGAAACTCGAGGACTGCAATGATGGTGACCATCCATCAATCGGCTTAGGCACTTTAAAAAATAAAGTGAGGCCTACATATACTCCCATGATCAGTCGAAGTCTTTACTCTAACGATAGATCCATTTTTCATCTAAAGGAAGATGACGAAGAAGTGTTGGGAAATGAAATTCCATATACAAGTGCAATGACGCATGATTGTACTTAAACACAATATGTAAGACCCGGCCTCTCATTCTATGTGAATTTGTAAAGCTAAGTGTAGTTATGCGCCCAAGCAACGCCAATGGTTCTTTCAAATACATAAAAGTATGAAAGATTTAGGCTTATTCGATCCCTAGATAGATAATAAAAAGTGACATGATAGAATGAACACTATCCACGCTATCGCTAACTATGTGTGAAGAAAAACGCATCAAAGGCAAAATCTGAAAATCAGTTTCTGCAGATCAGTCAACTTCAACAAATCTTTAAGTAAAGTTTGGGACGTGGTGAGAGAAAAACAGAAACAATACTCACACTAATTTAAAACCCTACAATCATCAAATGTTAGTATAGAATAAGTAAGGATCGTTCAGTCTGGGGATATCAAAGGATAATCAAAAACAAAAGTGTTAACACAAACATGAAATCGAAACATAGGGGGTTCGGATTTGGGATTAAAAACATACTGAAAATTTATGAAAATTGAAACAAAAACCTAAATTACTTATATACATGTGATCGACAATTCCACACAAAACATAGCACGAAGAACACTCAAGAACATGCTTGACACGACTCAAAGACTCACACGGCAGCAAGGAGGACACAACATGTTTTCCTATGAATTAACTTGATTCAAATTTTAATTAGAACCCTTCGCGGTTCATCTAATCGTTAAGACTTCACAAATACTTAGAGCTAACTTCGTGTATCACCCTAAGTTGTATGCTAATCGGTTTAAAGACACTTCGCGTAGAAATCAAACATGAAAAGCATATAAGCACAAAAGCCAAATTGGAAACACATAAACAAGCATGGCGTCACACATCTTATTTACTATGCAAGTTTTCATGAATTATGGTAATCCTATTAAGCAACCTAGACTGAACAACTTCACGTATGATGCAATCTAAATTACTTTGGTAAGGGAAACCGGCACCTAAGGTACTTCCATGACAAAGGTAGGCCTCACGCACACGACTTTTATGCACAAATTCATGAAAACTAATCAAATAAACCATATAAACATACACGGCATACCTACTACCCTAAGTCAATGAATACGAAAATCATACATGTTATTGTTTGTAAAAACGTTACATAAACTTCAATAGAAACCGAAATCATGTTCATCATACAAAACCAAACGAAAATCAAGTATTTTTACAACAACTATTGTAACTAGGCAGAATATAATACATGCCATGTGTCACGCCCCCAAATTTGAATAATAAAAATCCGAATTTATAAGCGTGATAAATCACAATTGAACTCAGATACTTAAAAGTTATTATACAAATAAATAAGTATCACAAAAGAGTTCACTGCGTGGCACCAAACACTCGAATATTACATCATTAAAAACATGAATGTAAAGATAGAGTCTCACACTAACACTCAACAATAAATAAAACCCAGCTAGACAAGGGACCCCACCTTCTAGTCACTCGACTCAGACGGCGCCTCCTGGTTGATGGTTCTCCCCTGCAGGTCTAACCCCTACACCATTGATTGGTGCACCGGGTTGTAAACAACGAACCCGGTAATTAAGCTTTAAAAGCTCGTGTGAGTAAACAAACAGAAATAGAAAAAGGTAATTTAACCCACCTATAATAAACACATTTTCAAAAATAACCACCACACTCGAATCAAACCACAAAACACAATTAACCCCAAAGAATAAAACTCGAGTGCAATGACCACTGTCATTCCTCATTTCACATGTAAGATCCCAATTCGGCCACAATGGCAAGATCTTACATTCACACATCACACATGTATGATCCCAATTCGGCCACGCTGGCAAGATCATACATTCACACATCACGTATGTAAAGTCCCAATTCGGCCACAATGGCAAGACCTTACATTCACACGTCTCACATGTAAGATCCCAATTCGACCACGCTGGCAAGATCTTACACTGACCGTTGGTTTCCGTACCAACTCAATCACCCAATCCAAAACTCACACACACATTCAATTATAGCACTTTACCAACAACATAAATTATCACCCAAAACACACCATCAATATATACATATTTTTCACACTTTCACATCAATACAATTCCACACCACTCAACACACACACACACACACACACACACACACATATATATATATATATCACGTAAATATATGTGTATATATATATATATATATACGTAGGCATTCACTCAGGAACTGCCCATTAATACCAACTATAGTTCAAAGATCGTAAAATATGTTTAAAAATCATTTTTGTAATAAAAAATCATTTTACTTACCAATGAACCGTAGTCGATCAGGTTCATTTAATTTAGAACAAATATCATTTTCATAAATCCATTTTTTTGCATATAATGATACATAAATGATAATTAACAATACGATAAATAACGCATATTTAATACAAAGACAGTGAGGTTTACTCACCTTAATTCACCAGAAATGATAAATACTCGTTCAGGGTCGAGTCGGATAGAATCGCTACAGTTTCCGGGTCAGGTCAACTTTCGGTAAAAAGTCAACGGTCAACGGTCAAGTGACGGTCAACGGTCTGGTCTGGTCAACGGTCAACGTGGCCGGGTCGGGTCAACGTGGGCCGGGTCGGATCGAATTGGGGTCGGGTCGGGTCGGGTCTAAACCGGGTCGAACAGTGGAAACGGGTCGGTGGAGATCGGTTTTTCGATCCGTGCAATTCGGCGCGATTCGGCTGAAACCACCTATGCAGGGAGGCGCGCAAGGAGAAACCCAGCCGAACGGTGGGTGGCGCAACCCTGGGCGTTGCCTGCAGCACAGTGCTTCCCCTGGGCCGATCCTTGGCTCAAACGGAAGAAGAGGCCGAGTTGCGTCGATTGTTGGGTGGCGCTTGCGCCGTGGCGGCCGGACGGCGGAGATCGGAGCGTCGGCGATCTAGATCGGGGAGAGAGAAAAAAATAACAGGAAATTTGCTACAGTAAAGATGAACAGTAAATGGGAAAAGCCCGAAATGGAAATTCTGATATTTTCCAAAAATTCCAGGCTTTATAGTCACTTTCCAGAATAGGAAATAACTTCCACAAGTCGTAACTTCTTCATACGACGTCCGTTTCACACGTGCCGCATGTCTACAAACTCGTATCATCTCGCTCTACAACTTTCGTGAAGGAAACGTTTCAAGATTCATAACGGATAAAAAATTTAACTTTTGACCCACTAAAACTTAAACGTTTTTCGAATTTAACTTTCAGACCCACTCCCGACGTAACGATTTAATAATAGCGTACGAAATTCCAATACTCGTAATTCATGCTTCCAATAATTACGAGAAATTTATATAATAAACTCGATTAAAAGACCGGGTTATTACATTCTACTCTTCTTAAAGGAATTTCGCCCCGAAATTCAAGCACACTACTCTGCAAAAACTGAGGGTACATAGCTCTCATATCCGACTCTACATCCCAAGATGTATCACCCTCGTCGTAGTGACTCCACAACACCTTGACCAACTCTACCTCCTTCTTTCGAAGCTTCTTTGTTGACATATCCTGAAAACGAACAGGTTTCACAACAAATGTCGCATTCTCCTTCACTTGAATAGTGCCATGATCGATAACATGCGACTCATCCGGTACATACTTCTTCAACATCGAAACATGGAAAACATTATGCACTCCAGACATGCTAGGTGGTAAGACAAATCGATAGGTTAACTCTCCTACCTTCTCGAGGATCTCAAAAGGCCCAACATACTTTGGTGCCGCTTTCTCTTCTTGCCAAATCTCACCACACCCTCCATGGGTAAGACCTCTAAGAATACTTGGTTACCAAACTTAAACTCCACCTGCCTTCCTTTCAAATCAGTGTAGCTCTTTTGCCCACTCTGAGCAGTTCGAATCCTGTCTTAAATAATCGAGATCTTCTCTGTGGTCTCTTGAACCATCTCAGGGCCCAAAAGCCCATTTTTTCCACTTCAGCCCAACGAACAGGAGATCTACAAGGTCTCCCATAAAGAGTCTCAACCTCAGAAGGGTCTACCGAGACTTCATCCTCTGAGACTCCATCCTTCGAAACCACGCGACCAAGAAACTTGATCTCCTCTTTCCAGAACTCACTCCCCTCGAATTTGGCATATAGCTTAGCCTTTCTAAGAATCTGCAGCACGATTCTCAAGCGCTACTCAACTGAACATTCAGCTCCTGGAGTTCATTTGGTCACATCTGATACGGTGTCGCGGTACCAGGTACCACATCAATGACAAAATCTACTAGTCTCTTAGGAGGTACCATGTACCACATCAATGGCAAAATCCACCACCATCCTCGGAGGTAACCCCAGTATCTCCTGGAACACGTCAGCAAACTCTGAAACAACTACAATATCCTCAATAGCTACCTCACTGTTCACCGACTCGTTATGTTCCATGACACTTCCCTTCATAGCACTATCTGACTTGAAACAACAATAACGAAACTCCAATCGTCCGGGAATACGAAAGGACACTATCAAACAATCGAGTTAGACGAAACGACATCCAACTCTGCTACTTTTTCTAAGATATGGTCCAACACCAAGCAATGCTGACCTTTCCCTTCATCCAAACTAAACTCACTAGACATGGGGTGAGACCACTAACAAAATAGGGTCACCAACTTCACACTCATCTGTCTCCCCAACAAAACAACATAAACTTGAGTGAGAATACCACATGACTGGTCATTAAAGAAATAAGATAGATGTAATCGTCTAATGACTTGAGCTTTCACAAAACTTCAAAAAAAGTCGTAAACCTTAATGATATGACCCATTGTCAGACGATTCTCAACACGTCTTTAATAAACCACATGGCTCCTCACGCCAAATGCGTAAATTCACCACCCACTTCGTTCCACATGACCCAAATTTCACAAGAGTTGTATTGCGTCTTTTTGACCCAAGGGTGAGAACCATCGACAACAAACATCATCTAAGCTAGATAATCCTCTCACACCCATCTGGATCTAACTTGTGTGCTCTAAGCATACCGATCGATATCTCATCCCTCAGTTAAATGCATTAGTCAATAGTGACTAACATGCTGCACTCATGACTCGGAGAGCCTTGCAACACTCTGCATAGGCTTACCTCCAACGAGTCTAAAACCTCATACCAGCATACGAGAGTAACCTACCCTCAGACCTAGTGGTGAGCTACACACCACCACTACTCGGCTCTCCATAGCACAACGCCAGGACTACATAGGAATTCAGAGTCATGTCCATAACGCTTGACTCATCATTGATAATCCCCCTTAATCAACAATACCCCAATCTCGCAACACCAACAATTCACCAAGTGCTAAAAGTTACAATGAACTATTAACACAAGAGAGACTTGATCACACGCTCCGCCAGCGGAACAAGAAATTATCCCATCGTACAAGGAACTACCCTTAGCTTGGTGACCCGCTCGGTCCACTAAGGTAGGAAAGAACAACCACTAACTAAAACGCATGGTAACGTCCAATAAGGTAGGAAAGAACGACCACTAACTAAAACGCATGGTAACTCGCACCACACGCGGTGCTTTCGCCACAGGTTAAACTAAACATTCACCAGAGGAGAAAACTTGTTTTCCTTAGAAACTCACTCACTGAAGGTCCCAACAGTACGCCCCTCAAACGCAACCACAAGACACGACAATTAAAAAGTAAGAACGGCGTAAACGTCAACGACTCACGCTTTCACAAATCAATCCAAATTCAAGAGAAACACCCAAAGGTGTTATGACACACACAGATCCAGTAAGAGGCGTAGGGACCAATCCCAACACCTCTACCACAGAACTAGATAAGAATTAAAGAGATGCTCCCGTAACAAACGATACTTAAGCAAGGTGATTTAAAACATATAAAATACCTTCCGTCCCGGCACCTCGTTGGCCAAAAGCATACACTCTGTCTAGTCCTGCCGGCAACTGTCTTTGCTGGTCCAATTGCCCCCTAGGCTGCTTCCGAGGACACTCATTAGCAAAGTGCCCGACCTGTCTGCAAATGAAACAAACTCTACGCTTCGGCTTTCCGCACTCCCTGGAGATGTGGCCCAGCTCGCCACAGTTGAAGCATTGCAAAGGTGCAACCTACCTAGTAGGCGCGACCCTCATGGGTGCACTTGTCCCCCTGGCGGGAGCCTACTGAGCTGTTCATTGCTTCTTCCATGGTCCCTCTAAGTGACATGGACCACTGCACCCTGCTACCGCCTTTCCCTTCCCTTGGGGATCCCTCAGAGTAACCTCACCAGCATGAAGGTTAGCCTCCTACTGTAAGCGCACTGCGCTCTCGAACATCCTTGCCTTGGAAGGTAGGCAAAGAGTATATAGGGTCTTTCTGAACTCCTGCCTTAACCCTCGGAGGAATTCCTGAGCTAGCGACGCCTCATCCATCGGTCTGATAAACCGATACAACTGCAAGAACCGGGTTTCATACTCTCTAACATCCATAGCCCCTTGTGCTAAAGATATGAACTCAAACTCCAATTGCTCACTCATACTGGTTGGAAAATACTTCTCCCTAAAGAGGTCCACAAAACCCCTCCACGTGAGAGCAGTCACATCTCTCACCCTCTAGATACTCCTCCACCAGTCCAGAGCATCAATCTTGAGGGAGAATACGGCTATCTTCCTCTTCTCGATCTCAGAGCAATCGATCAGGTCAAAATTCTTCTCTATTTCCTGAATCCAATGATCGGCCACCAGGTGATCTAGTCCTCCATGGAATGTGGGTGCTCCCACCCTTCCAATCTCTCTGATCAACCTCAGCACGCGGCCGTCATCAGGTACAATTTTGGAGGAACAGGCAGCTCAACCAACGGTACCGCCACCTCCTCCTCATAGAACTCCTCAACAAGGCGGTCTCTGCCTCTACCATGTCTGGCCCTACCTCGGCCTCTCGCTCTACCTCCTCGACAATCCATCCTACGAAGCATTGCAACACTTGATTAATATTTGCATTAACTTAAACGGAAGTGTAAGTTAGGCACGGCATGATTAATCAAGGCCATAGAACTAATCGGAAGCGCACGGATCACTTAAACTCATTATAGAGATAAGGCTTTATACTAGGACTCAACTCGCTACCCCCTACATACCCAGTGATATACCAATACGAGCAAGCATGATGGTGAACCGCTGCAGTCAGACCATCTCTCAAAAGTACCAATTACCACCAAATATGTGACCCTACGCTCTGATACCAAACTGTCACGCCCCCCAATTCGAATAATAAAAATCCGAATTCATAAGCGTGATAAATCACAATTGAACTCAGATACTTAAAAGTTATTATACAAATAAATAAGTATCACAAAAGAGTTCATTGCATGGCACCAAACACTCGAATATTACATCATTAAAAACATGAATGTAAAGATAGAGTCTTGTTTTTGTCTGAATCCGTTGACTCACAGAGACTGGTGGACTTTGGTGTGATTCCTTCCTGCTAATCCTGCTAACTAAGGGAATACCGAGTGGGCCGGTCTAATCCGCTCTGATGCTTAAGTCAGTATAGTTGGGATAATTTAATAACTTAAGCGGGAATGAGTAGTTGAAGTATTAATTACCTATTAATGAGGGTACTTAGGACTCATATATAGGTTGTCGGGCGTGAGGGCTGGCCTCACCCTTCGATGTGGGACTGGCCCCCTTCTGCATATACTACTGGACTGTTTCAGCTCTTACTTGGGGAGCTGTTGTCCCCTGTCCCTGAGTCTCGCTACCAGTAAGGTCCGCCCGGGTGCCGGACCAGGTGCTGGTGCTGAACTTTCGGGCCTTGGGCCTGGTCCAGGAGCCCTTGCTGCGGGTCTGGGGACCTGGATAGCCTCTCTTATGGCTACTGTCAGCAAGTCCCCCAAGTTCTCGGTCAAGTGCTATCTTGAATGGGGACTTAAATCTGTCTTGCTTTACAGGCCTGCAGACCCGCAGGGATGCTTACCCTACTGTGCCCTAGCCCCCCAAGTCCGCGTTTAAGATTGCGCTTGGTCGGGCGTTCGAATGAACCTGTTATAGTGATGCGTAATGTCATGCGTGCATGGTTATGATGTTCATGCTGACAGATGCATACGAGAAAGCCCGGTGGTTATCATAATGTGGCGTTGAAATCCGTCGTGCCGTGCTATGTTCCGAGAAAGCCCGGTGGATATTGTGCACGAGATGAACGAGTCCCCCATGTTTTAGAACCATAGCCGCAGAGGGCAACATTTGATTTAAACAGTGGTTGACGAGGTGACACGGTATCAGCGGGAAACGTGCCCTGTGTTATAGGAGTTCCTGGTGGGTGGCGTGGCCCAGAGTGATCCTGGGCAGCCGTCCCCACGTGTTTCACAGCCTCTTATTCTTGCAGGCATATAGGATGTGCAGGGTTTTTAACCTGCGGGAAGAGTTGTCATGTATGAGAGGATCAAGTCTCTCGGGGTGAAGCGGTCCTGTGTTGGTACCGGTCAACATTCCCGATGGTATCCCAGCCTTTGTTCTTACAGGCCCGAGGTATTGTGCAGAGTTTTTAGCCTGCATGAAGAGTTGTCCTGTATGAGAGGATCAAGTCTCCCAGGATTATAAAGCCCGGTGGTACATGGATCCCTTAGGTCGTACAAGGTTGTCCGTAGGAATTTCTCGGTTCGGACAACCGGTTATTCCTTTGGATAGCGATAAGCAGGTGCAATTATTGCCAGTGTGAAACCACATCCAATAGTTGAAGCTGGATGGACTGACGGCTAGGATAGCCTTGAACTGAAACAAGCACTACAGTTGGAATATCATAGCATGTACATAATATTGTTGCAGGGTTTTTAGCCTGCGGGAAGAATTTTCCTGTGTTAAGGAAGAGTTCTCCCGAGTTTATACCGAGCCGTTGTTGTGTGGCTGTAATGGTGGAATAGGTTCGACTGGTGGAATGCCCCGTACTGTTGAAATATATGGTGGATTCCACCGTACCGTTGGAATATATGGTGGAATGCCCCGGACCGTTGGAATATATGGTGGATCTTGGGTTGTATGCTTGTAGGCAGGATGGTTGGGTGATGTTCTCTGTTCTTTCAACTACCCTCTGCATGTGATAGGAGCACAATGTGCGACGATATTATATGCTTATGCCCTCGTTTATGCTTTGTTTAACCCTTACTTATCTAAGATTGAGTCATAATATAGTTAGTGTCAATTTGGTAGAGTTTTGGTGAAAAATGGTTAAGAATCCGAAAAATGACTAAGTTTGAGAAATCTGGAAAATAGTGTAAAATATGTCTTTTTCGTGATTTTGAGATGAGCGAAACTGTTATCTATCCTTGTCCGAATTTGGCGAATTTAGGCGTGCTTAATATTCATATGTTGAGGAATGTTGTGTTAAAATTTCAGATCAATCGGAGTTCGGGAAGTCACCCAAAAGTTGGCTGCAAAACGGCAGTCCGAGCATTTTAATCCAGGGACTTCCAGGAAATTCCTGGGACTGTGTCCCAACTTCGAAAAATCATTCCCGACGACTTGCATGGAATTTGGCCGAGATATTTTATGGGGAGATGGCCCTATGTGTCTAGTTTACGTGAGACTTGGAATCGCATCAATCGGAGCTCCATGGAGGGAGATATG
Source organism: Potentilla sterilis (assembly GCA_963682095.1). Classification (NCBI taxonomy): domain Eukaryota; kingdom Viridiplantae; phylum Streptophyta; class Magnoliopsida; order Rosales; family Rosaceae; genus Potentilla; species Potentilla sterilis. The sequence continues at coordinate 28,134,471 of OY821755.1, read as the reverse complement.
CCGGAATTACTGCGACAAGGTCAAAGCTGCCGATTCCAGGAACCTACTGCCCCCTTTTTGTGTTTTCTGTTTTTGATGGACCAAATGGTGTATAAATGCATATGTGAAGATGGTCCAAGCTTTATGAAGGGAAGAGGAAGACACTAGGCCATGGCATTGAAGAAAAGCATGAAGAAACAAGTTCTCCTAGTCACACTAGGAGAAGCTGCCGATTCTGGCAGATTTGCTGCCTTTGTGTGCTGCCGGCATTTGGGGCATTTTCGATGGATCAAAAGCCTTTCAATTGAAGTCCAAGACCATACAAGAAATCCATGAAGATATGAAGCCCAAGCCTTGAAGAAATATTCAGAAAAGAAAACCTAATTGGATTAAGAAAGGAAGGTTGCAAAACCTTATTGTACTAGGTTTTCTCAATCCTCTTTGCACAAGGTGCTGCCGGCAGCCTCTCTCCCTTTTCCTCTATATATATAGCCATCTCATATTCAGAAAAAGGGGTCACATTCCAAAGCAAAAATCTAGCCAAAGCTCTACCTAAATTTCCCCAAGAATCCTACACAAAAACCCTAGCCAAAACCACCACCACCATACCAAAGTTTCCTGCCGAAAACTTTGATCCCTTGCTGCCGATACCTTTACTGCCGAGCAGCAGCCATCCGAACACCATCATCCACGGATCCATACACGACGAAGTCTTCAAGGTTTCTAATGTGTGATCCACTCCCTTCTCTTGGCTTTGTAAATTTTTGTGTAGTTATGTTAAACTTTGTCTATAAAGTTAGCATGAATTCTTGGTTTCAATTTTTATGTCTATGTATGAATTGGATTGAAATTTGGTTTTATGATTTGCATGTTAATTTGTTTTCTTTATCTTCAAGTAAGGTTTTAGATGTAAGAATATGAATTGCATGCTAAAGAGTAAGGAAAATATGTAATGAACTAGTAATTAGGATAATCGGCAATAACATGTGTTAAATTGATTTTAGGGTTTTCTTGACTTGTTCTTTAAATTCGTGTGCTTAAAGATTGGTAGCCTATGTAAGTGCAATGCGTAGATTATTGATCTCATTAGCCGAAATTTAATATGGATGAAAGTAATCAACGAGTTACTTTGTTTGTGTTGTTTTTCACTAGGGCTAGAGCAATTTAAATGAACATGCTTGTTGTAGAGATGATTGACAAACTTACTCTATTGACTTGTTTCCAATTAAAAAGGACTCTGTGCGTATTTACTAGCTAGTTCATGTGTCGACGCTGCGTGTCATGTAAACCGGTTAGTAACAAGATTAGGATTATACGCTGAGTTAATTCTAAGTACAAGAGAAGTCTAACAATTAGATGACCGCTGCGGCTCTAGTTGGGTTGGAGTTAAGTTGAGTCTAGAACGTTTTAATACTTTGCCGAGAGTCTTATTTACTTGTTTGTTATGTGTTTTGATTGCTTTTGTGTTAGTGCTTTGTGGAAGAATGTCGACCAACCTTGTAAATAGTAGAGTTAGGATTTAATTTTCAGCACTTAAATTGTTTTGCCGTGCCTAGTACTTAGGGCAGCATTGCTGCCGAACCACTATCCCCCATATTTGTGACGTGTTTGATGTATATATGTATATATGTTTGTCTAACAATTTCATATCTCAGGTACCCTTAATCCCCGGCCTAGAACGATCCCTACTTGCTTATACTACTAACGATCTTTTGTAGGGTTTATTATTGCATGCGAGCTTCGGCATCCCATCAATTTTTGGCGCCGTTGCCGGGGATTATAAAAGCTTGTTTTATGTTATTGTTGTGTATATAATGTTGCTGGAAATTTTTGTTGTGAATGTGTAAAGTTGTAAATTTTAAGTTTATTTTGGGATTATGTAAAGTAGAAATATGCTTCGGCATGTAGAGTTTAAATTTCGAAAGTTGCATGATGTTTAATGATGTATGTTGGTAATCACTTAGTTTAATTTCTAGGAAGTTGATAGTGTTGTGTATGTTTGAGTTTATTGTAGTTTCTAAAGTGTAACATGTAGGTGAAGCCTCTTTTGTTGATCATAACCATAACCCTTCATACGAGTGATGCCATGTTAGGTATGTTTTTGTGTAGATTGGGAAACGGGCCCTGCAATGTTGGAATTAGTCCATCGTTGGCCCCCCACGCATAACGACGCTAACTTGGAATTATTCTTATGAGGTTGAGGGCGGTTTTAATCAACACTTGAGACCGCTAGGGATCCGTGTTTGTTTTACAAAGTATGGGGAAGTTATTATCATAGATATGGTTCTCAGGTTTGTTTAACTGGATCTCAAGGCCCATAGACTGATGTTCATTCTCGGTGAGTGAGTCGATAGGGGGTTCGCCCTCCATGGTGTCCAACAACGAGTCCTGCCTGGTTCCTGTAGGGGGTTCGCCCTCCGTGATTTTAATGACCTTTGAAACGTAAAATCCGCACGACCTAGTCGACAGCTTGTGCCGAAGCATCACCTCACTTTAGACGCTAGAACATAACTTGACATATGTGGCCTATTTTCTTTAAAGATAAAACATATTGTGTGGTTCAAACTCTTGAGGTATATCGGATTAAGCATGATACTACCGGGGGCTGTATCAGTCCATTGCACCGTTATCTCCTCTGCTCCACGTACTTTGAGAGTTAGAACAAATTTTAAAAGAAATTAGACTTAGCAATTACATGCTCATGAACTTTCCGATTTTTCTACTCTTGTGGCCGAACCATATTAATTCTTTGCCGAAATTTTTTTTCTTTGCCGTGTGTTTGTATGATCTTGCCGATTGTGATTTTGTGTTATTGTTTGAAATATGATTATGTAATCGCCAATGCCGTGGCTTGTAATGATGTATATTCTTGCTTTCTATTTCTTTATAAGGTTCTAACTTGTTTAAAATGTTGCAAATTTCAGAAATAATGCATGTCCGAATCTAGTATTTGGACAAGAGATCTTCAAGGCCGTTTGCAACGTTTAGAGCAAGAACTCGCTATTGCTCGTTTTGTGCCATTACCTCCATCGTCACCAACCAATTCATCAGTGTCATCATCCTTGCCATCATCACCATCTGTGCCGTCAATATCACCATCAGTAGTGTCATCATCGTGTGATCTTCAGAATCCAGAATTTGAAGCTTTTGCCGAATTAGAAGAAGAAGAAGAGATCATGGCATCAATCAGATCACAGAATGGTCATGTTGCTGGAGCTGGTGTTGCTCCTTCTAATATTACTTATCCTCCCTTGGAAGCTGAAAAGACTGGAGAGATTGAATTGAGGAGTGGATTCCTCCATAAGCTGAAGTCGTTTTATGGGATGCCGAGTGAGGACCCTAACAAGCATCTACAGTGGTTTAACTTCACCACGGAGTCTATGTGTCCAAGAGGGACCGATTTGCAACACTTCAAAATGAAGGCATTTCCGTTTTCTTTAGAAGATCAAGCAAAGGAGTGGTTGTTTGAGGTGCCTAGTGGTCGCATTGTTTCGTGGAGTACTATGATGGATGAGTTTTTGCTCAAGTACTTTCCCGCTTCACGTATCACTGATCTGAGGAAGCAAATTACAAGTGTGAAGCAAGCCGGAGATGAGACTTTCTTCGACTACTACAAGAGGTTCAAGTCCCTAGTTTCTTTGTGTCCATCGCATGGCATTAGCGATGGACTCTTGCTACAATATTTTTATGAGGGATTGCGCGTCATGGAGAGAGAGTTTCTTGACTCGGCCGCGGGAGGTAGCTTTTTGGAGTTGAATGCCGGAGCGGCAAGAAGTTTGTTGGAAGTTCGTGCCTTGAACAACCAACAATTTGGCATGGCACGAGGGAATGTGCAAAGGAGTGAGAAAGTGCATGAGACGTCTTCGAGCTCAAAGCTAGAGGAGAAAGTGGACAAGCTTACCGACTTGGTGAGTAATTTGATGAAGAAGCGTGCTAGTGTATGTGGAATTTGCACCGAGGGCCATGAGACCGAACAATGCCCTCAATTTGGAGTTAGCGAGGGAGTAGAGGAGTGCAATGCCATTGGTTTTCAAGGAGGCCAACGATTTGGAAATTTCAATCCAAGGTTCAATGATCATCCGAACTTTCGATGGGCGAATAATGATAACGTGCTTAGGGCACCTATGCAACCGAGAGAGGGAGGAGCGCCATTTGCACCGAGGCCACCCTTTGTGCCTCGGCAACCTTATATGCCGAACCAAGGATCCTATGGAGCACTGCCGAACCAGCCACAAGCAGGGCCGAGCCAAGGCCAAGGCCATGCCGCACCGAGCAACCCTAATTATGATGCATTGCTTCAATCTTTGTCAAGTGCTACTCAAGCATTACTCGCGGGGCAACAAAATCATCAAAAGGACATTGGTGAGCTCAAGACTCAAATGGGGCAAGTTGTGGATTTTATGGGAAGATTTAATGAGCAAGGGAAGTTGCCAAGCAATACTATTCCAAATCCGAGGAACGAGCAAGCCAAAGTGATTCAAACTCGAAGCGGAAGGGAGTTGGTTCCTCCAACAAGTCCAAAGAAGAAGCGAGTGACTTTCAAAGGTGTTAATGAGGATGAGATGGCTGCCGGACCTGTCATTGCCGGCAGCCATAATAGAGAGGATGCCGAGGAGAACCTTGATGCCGAGCATCATGATGATGCCGGCAATGTCATTGCCGAGAAGGAGAACCGAGCAACCGGCAAGGGCCATTCTGCCGAGCAGGATAGTATGGCCGGCAACAATGCCAAAGGAGGGGACCCATCATCTAGTGCCCCATTCCCTTCACGCTTTGCTAGAACGAAGAAAGACAAATCCGATGAGGAGGTGTTGGAGATTTTCCGGAAAGTGCAAGTCAACATCCCTTTGTTGGAGTGCATTAAGCAAGTGCCAAAGTATGCTAAGTTTTTGAAAGAGCTTTGCACGGCAAGGAGGCATACTAGAGAGACTCGTGTGGTAACAATGAGCGAGACGGTGTCGGCCGTTATTCAAAGGAAGTTGCCACCAAAGATGAAGGATCCGGGAAGCTTCAATGTGCCTTGTGTCATAGGCAATACACGGTTTGATGATGTAATGTTGGATTTGGGAGCATCGATTAATGTCATGCCACTCAATGTGTATCAAACGTTGAGTATAGGGCCTCTCAAGAAGGATAATGTCATCATTCAACTTGCGGATCGCTCAAGCAAATATCCGGAAGGTTATGTAGAGGATGTGTTGGTGCAAGTCAACCAATTGATATTCCCCGCCGATTTTTATGTGGTTGAGATGGAGGATTCGCCGGTCAACAACACTCAATTGCTTTTAGGGCGACCATTTATGAGGACCGCGCGCACTAAGATTGACGTGGCCGAGGGCAACCTAACTATGGAATTTGATGGTGAGATGATAAAGTTCAATGTGTTTGACGCCATGAGATTCCCCAATGTTGATTTGAAGGAGGGTTGTGCCATTGATGTTTTGGAGGAGGTCGAGCAAGTTATGTCGACCTCGCTTGACGCATAGCAATTAGCGATTGAGCAAGGGGTCGGATTTGACAAGAGGGGAGAACGAGTGCTCGATGAAACCGAGCTAAACCATGCCGAGCAAGTTGGAGCCGAGCTAGGCATTTTTGCCGAGCCTTATGCCATGATGCCGAGCCTTAGAGAGGTTGTTGCCGAGCTAGACGCCACACCATTGTATCCGAGGAACTCGTTCTTGTCAATTCCAAGTGCCACAACAAAATTTCGACCAAGTGTGGAAGAGGCCCCAAAGTTAGAACTAAAAGAACTCCCTAGTCATTTGAAGTATGCGTATCTTGGAGAAGGAGACACACTACCGGTTATTGTGTCTTCAATGCTTAGTGAGAAGCAAGAGGAGGATTTGATTTGTGTGCTTAAAAAGTACAAGACCGCCATAGGTTGGACCTTAGCGGATATCAAGGGAATAAGCCCTACTACTTGTGTTCATCGTATCTTGTTAGAAGAAGGAGCTAAGCCGACAAAGGAAGCTCAACGTCGACTTCACCCTCCCATGATGAAAGTTGTGAAAGAAGAAATTATCAAGTTGCTTGATTGTGGGGTGATCTACCCAATTTCGGATAGTAAGTGGATATCTCCCGTGCAAGTAGTGCCAAAGAAGAGTGGTGTAACGGTTGTCAAGAATGAGAAGAATGAGCTTGTGCCACAAAGACTTGTAACCGGTCATCGGATGTGCATCGATTATAGGAAGCTCAACGCTACAACAAGGAAGGATCACATGCCTTTGCCGTTTATGGATCAAATGCTAGAGAGGTTAGCCGGTCATTCTTACTATTGCTTTCTTGATGGATATAGTGGATACAACCAAATCATGATACACCCGGATGATCAAGAGAAGACCACTTTTACTTGTCCATTTGGTACTTTTGCATATCGGCGGATGCCATTTGGACTTTGCAACGCACCCGGCACTTTTCAAAGATGTATGTATGCTATCTTCTCGGATTTTATTGAAGACATTATCGAAGTGTTCATGGATGATTTTAGTGTGTATGGAGGCACCTTCGATGCATGTTTGGGGAACTTGGAGAAGATACTTGAGAGGTGTGTAGAGACAAATCTTGTGCTCAATTGGGAGAAGTGTCACTTCATGGTCACGCAAGGCATTGTGCTTGGCCATATTATTTCGGCAAGAGGACTTGAAGTTGACAAAGCAAAGGTTGAACTTATACAACACTTGCCGAGCCCTAGAAATGTAAGGGACGTGCGAAGCTTTCTTGGCCATGCGGGGTTCTATCGACGATTCATCAAGGACTTCTCTTCAATTGCCAAGCCATTGAGCAACTTGTTACAAAAGGAGGTGACGTTTGAGTGGACAAAGGCGTGTGAGGATGCCTTTTGCCGATTGAAGACCATGTTGTGCTCGGCACCGATTCTTGTTTCCCCTAATTGGGACGAGCCATTTGAGTTGATGTGTGATGCTAGTGATTATGCACTTGGAGCGGTACTTGGACAACGAATTGATAAGAAGCCATGCGCCATTTACTATGCTTCAAGGACTCTCAACGATGCACAACTCAATTACACAACAACGGAGAAGGAACTCTTAGCGGTAATCTTTGCTTTGGAGAAATTTCGATCATATCTTTTGAATTCCAAGGTTATTGTTTATAGTGATCATGCCGCTTTGAGATATCTTATGACGAAGAAGGATGCCAAGCCGAGGCTTATTCGATGGATTCTTTTGCTTCAAGAGTTCGATATTGAGATTAAGGACAAGAAAGGAGTAGAAAATGTTGTGGCCGATCATTTGAGTAGGCTTGTTCAAGAAAAGGATCGGTTGCCCTTATGTGATACCTTTCCGGATGAGCAACTTTTTCGACTTGAAGTACATGAGCCTTGGTATGCCGACATTGCAAATTTTCTAGCTACACGCCGATTTCCTAAGGAGTTGCCGAACCACCATCAACAAAGAATAAGGAAGCAAGCTCGACACTTCTTGTGGGATGATCCGTACTTATGGAAGCAATGTGGTGATCAAGTGCTTAGAAGATGTGTGCCGGAGAATGAGCATCGTTCCATCCTTGCTTTTTGTCATAGTGAGGCGTGTGGAGGTCATTTTGGACCAAAGAAAACGGCTTTGAAGATGCCAAAGAATGGGGAACATTGGAGCTAGAGACCAAATGCCGCTCACGCCTATCATTGAGGTTGAGATTTTCGATTTATGGGGTGTTGACTTCATGGGACCGTTTCCTTCAAGTAAGGGCTTTCTCTACATATTGCTTGCGGTGGATTATGTGTCAAAGTGGATTGAAGCCAAGGCCACACGCACCAATGATGCTAAGGTGGTAGCCAAGTTTCTCAAGACCAACATCTTTTCACGTTTTGGAGTTCCAAGAGTCTTGATTAGCGATGGAGGATCCCATTTTTGTAACCGCACCATTGAAGCCTTATTGAGAAGGTATGGAGTCACACACAAGGTTTCTACACCTTATCACCCCCAAACGAGTGGCATGGCCGAGGTAAGTAATCGAGAGATCAAGCAAATTTTGGAGAAAACCGTTGGACCTTCAAGGAAGGATTGGAGTGATCGTCTCGATGATGCTTTGTGGGCTTATAGGACCGCGTACAAGACACCGATAGGTATGTCTCCTTTTCGGTTAGTTTATGGCAAAGCATGTCACTTACCGGTTGAGCTAGAGCATAAGGCATGGTGGGCAATCAAGGCCTTCAATATGAACATTGATGATGCCGGTCTTCATAGAAAGCTTCAACTCAACGAACTTGAAGAAATACGGAATGAAGCTTATGAAGCCGCATGGATTTACAAGCAAAAGACTAAGGTTGCTCATGATAAGATGCTTCGACGGAAGGAGTTTGAAGTTGGTCAAAAAGTTCTCTTGTATCATTCACGACTTAAACTTTTTCCGGGAAAGTTGCGCTCTCGTTGGCTTGGACCTTTCGTTGTTCTTCAAGTGTTTCCTCATGGAGCCATTGAGATTCGGAATGAAGCTACAGGAAACACATTCAAGGTAAATGGCCATCGTCTCAAGCATTACTACTCTTCTTTTCAAGAGAGCACGGTGGAAGAAACCGCTGTTTCCAACGCACCACAATCCCCACCACCAAGCCGAGTGGCCACAAACAATGTTGCCGAGCAGCCGCATCCCTTGCAAGCCAAGCCACAATCTGCCTGCAGGGTTAATGCATACACACCAAATCTGCCGGACATGGGTGCCCAAGTTACACACAAACCGGACAAGCCTCCACTTGATGCCGAGCAACTATCCATCATCCCTGCTGCAAGAGTACAGCCTGCCGGACCTGCCATTGCCGGCAGGCTTGACAATTTGAGACAGGAGGCCGGACACCTGACAACCTTGCAGTCGAATACGCCGGATACCCCAGAAAACCGGCCGGACACGCCAGAAAGACTGGACACGCAGGATTGGGCAGAATCGGACACCTTATGCAACGATCTTCTCATTGAACTTCTTCTTGCCGATTTGAGTTGCTTTGGAACACGATGAACACATGCAACACGGTGACAAGTCTAGGCTATGGACTATAAACACAAAGCGCTACTTGGGAGGCAACCCATGTCGATCAAAGAAAAGTGAAGGAGCCATCACCGAGAGTTTGAAATTTCTTAACCCTTCTCTTTTCCTTTGGTTTGTGATGATATGTTGGAATATGTTAGTCGATTGCATGCTTAGGAAATTCGTTGATATGGTTTTGTGCTTACATTGAGGACAATGTAATCTTCTAAGTGTGGGGTGGGATAACGTATTCCGTTTATGTTTTCGTGTGCTTAGTTTAGAAAAGAAAAATTCAGAAAATTGTTCCACAAAAATAGAGTGTTTAAATTTGTTTGTTTTGAGTCTTAGGATGCCCCTAACATGTCAATGATGTTTTTCTCCTCTTTGCATACATAGATGATGGTTGTGCATACAATTAAAATTGTGAGTTTCACGGATTTTGTGCATTGGTAGGAGCATGTAGGACTTGTTGATTATGAAGCATGCATGTTTTAGCTAGTTTACTTCGATTATAACCTATGAGAGCTTTTGTGCCAAATTGCTTTCTTCCTGAGCGATAAAAAAGATAAAATTCGATAGATTCGTAGGAAGCATGAAACCTCATAATTCGTTGATTATTCGATGACTATGTGCCATAGCTTTTTAATGAACTCTAGTATGCTAGAACTTACTCTTGTTGATTTTTGAAACATTTATATCATAAACTACCTTGATTTTGAATGTGATTGAATAAAGATCATTTAGGTTTACCACCATTGCCAAATAAAGCATGAGCCCTATTGGAGCCCGTCGTGGGACACCTTAGTAAACCCCTTTGAGCCGATATTGAGCCTTTTCTTTCATCACCCTTAAACACTTTCCATGAACTTAGTATAGTGATGCCTTTACTGTGTGTTCCGGCAAAGCTTGAAATTTTGAAGGCGTTTTCGCGTGTGTGATGAAGAAGAACAAGTGTGGGGTAGACTTAGCCATAAGTTGTATGTAATATGTATGCATGCCGTGCCTTAAGAAAAAGAAAAGAAAAAAATACTCGGATTAAACAAAAGAAAAAGAGAAAAATGCCGAGAAGAAGAAAAATGTGTAAGGCACGGCATTGAAAAGAAAATTTTGTGCTTGGCTATTGTCTAGGTTGTTGTAATATTTTATGGGAAGAAAAGAATGAAGGAAGGGTCCAACAAAAATGAAATTTGACCCTTTTGGCGAGAAGACATAAGGAGATTCGAGCTTTGCTAAGGTCTTAGTGACGTTTCTAAGCCTCCTTATCCAAATATCGAATACCTCTTAGCCTAGCCCCATTACAACCCTTTTATTGATCTTTTTCATGATTCTTAAGATGGTTAAATTTGATTGTGGAGATTATCTCAAGAGTAAGCATATGGTTTTGGTTCATTAGTGCATATAGTTGTCATATGAGGTTTTTCCATAAAAATTTCACAAAGTGCTTTCGTTTCATGACATATGCAAGTTACTCTTCGTAATTCATTATCTTTCACTTGCATATACTATTGAGTGAATAACCATGCTTCGAGAGAAAAGAAGAGAGTATGCCTAGTGAGGTGATTTGAATTAGCTTTAACATGTCTACATGCTTACTTTTGTTCTTATATGTTCATATTGATGTCACATGTTCATGAAACTTGGAATTTTCGTGCGTAGCATTCTCATGCATTAACTTGAAAGCTATGTGTACATACGAGCCTGAGACAAATTGTTAGGGGCAATAGTTTGTTTAGAGTCGTAGTTTAATTTAGTTTGCTAAGGGACTAGCAAAGGATAAGTGTGGGGTAGTTGATAGGAGCACAATGTGCGACGATATTATATGCTTATGCCCTCGTTTATGCTTTGTTTAACCCTTACTTATCTAAGATTGAGTCATAATATAGTTAGTGTCAATTTGGTAGAGTTTTGGTGAAAAATGGTTAAGAATCCGAAAAATGACTAAGTTTGAGAAATCTGGAAAATAGTGTAAAATATGTCTTTTTCGTGATTTTGAGATGAGCGAAACTGTTATCTATCCTTGTCCGAATTTGGCGAATTTAGGCGTGCTTAATATTCATATGTTGAGGAATGTTGTGTTAAAATTTCAGATCAATCGGAGTTCGGGAAGTCACCCAAAAGTTGGCTGCAAAACGGCAGTCCGAGCATTTTAATCCAGGGACTTCCAGGAAATTCCTGGGACTGTGTCCCAACTTCGAAAAATCATTCCCGACGACTTGCATGGAATTTGGCCGAGATATTTTATGGGGAGATGGCCCTATGTGTCTAGTTTACGTGAGACTTGGAATCGCATCAATCGGAGCTCCATGGAGGGAGATATGCCGGAATTACTGCGACAAGGTCAAAGCTGCCGATTCCAGGAACCTACTGCCCCCTTTTTGTGTTTTCTGTTTTTGATGGACCAAATGGTGTATAAATGCATATGTGAAGATGGTCCAAGCTTTATGAAGGGAAGAGGAAGACACTAGGCCATGGCATTGAAGAAAAGCATGAAGAAACAAGTTCTCCTAGTCACACTAGGAGAAGCTGCCGATTCTGGCAGATTTGCTGCCTTTGTGTGCTGCCGGCATTTGGGGCATTTTCGATGGATCAAAAGCCTTTCAATTGAAGTCCAAGACCATACAAGAAATCCATGAAGATATGAAGCCCAAGCCTTGAAGAAATATTCAGAAAAGAAAACCTAATTGGATTAAGAAAGGAAGGTTGCAAAACCTTATTGTACTAGGTTTTCTCAATCCTCTTTGCACAAGGTGCTGCCGGCAGCCTCTCTCCCTTTTCCTCTATATATATAGCCATCTCATATTCAGAAAAAGGGGTCACATTCCAAAGCAAAAATCTAGCCAAAGCTCTACCTAAATTTCCCCAAGAATCCTACACAAAAACCCTAGCCAAAACCACCACCACCATACCAAAGTTTCCTGCCGAAAACTTTGATCCCTTGCTGCCGATACCTTTACTGCCGAGCAGCAGCCATCCGAACACCATCATCCACGGATCCATACACGACGAAGTCTTCAAGGTTTCTAATGTGTGATCCACTCCCTTCTCTTGGCTTTGTAAATTTTTGTGTAGTTATGTTAAACTTTGTCTATAAAGTTAGCATGAATTCTTGGTTTCAATTTTTATGTCTATGTATGAATTGGATTGAAATTTGGTTTTATGATTTGCATGTTAATTTGTTTTCTTTATCTTCAAGTAAGGTTTTAGATGTAAGAATATGAATTGCATGCTAAAGAGTAAGGAAAATATGTAATGAACTAGTAATTAGGATAATCGGCAATAACATGTGTTAAATTGATTTTAGGGTTTTCTTGACTTGTTCTTTAAATTCGTGTGCTTAAAGATTGGTAGCCTATGTAAGTGCAATGCGTAGATTATTGATCTCATTAGCCGAAATTTAATATGGATGAAAGTAATCAACGAGTTACTTTGTTTGTGTTGTTTTTCACTAGGGCTAGAGCAATTTAAATGAACATGCTTGTTGTAGAGATGATTGACAAACTTACTCTATTGACTTGTTTCCAATTAAAAAGGACTCTGTGCGTATTTACTAGCTAGTTCATGTGTCGACGCTGCGTGTCATGTAAACCGGTTAGTAACAAGATTAGGATTATACGCTGAGTTAATTCTAAGTACAAGAGAAGTCTAACAATTAGATGACCGCTGCGGCTCTAGTTGGGTTGGAGTTAAGTTGAGTCTAGAACGTTTTAATACTTTGCCGAGAGTCTTATTTACTTGTTTGTTATGTGTTTTGATTGCTTTTGTGTTAGTGCTTTGTGGAAGAATGTCGACCAACCTTGTAAATAGTAGAGTTAGGATTTAATTTTCAGCACTTAAATTGTTTTGCCGTGCCTAGTACTTAGGGCAGCATTGCTGCCGAACCACTATCCCCCATATTTGTGACGTGTTTGATGTATATATGTATATATGTTTGTCTAACAATTTCATATCTCAGGTACCCTTAATCCCCGGCCTAGAACGATCCCTACTTGCTTATACTACTAACGATCTTTTGTAGGGTTTATTATTGCATGCGAGCTTCGGCTTCCCATCAGCATGTGAGGCAAGTGTACGTCTAACATGCATTGAATGGGGGTTTTCCATCAGTCGCGTCAGTTATTACGGCCTGGACAGTTACCAATACTGAGACGGCGAGGGATGGATGGATGACCTGGATTCGTGGGCATTTTACTTGTCCTACTTGGTAGCTTGGGGAGAACTCGAGGAACGCTCAGGATACTGGACCTGTATATAAGCCCCTGCCACTTCGTGTATTTTGCCTTTGGTTTAAGAAGTGTACCCCTGCTTAGTCTACTGAACACAATTGCTCGGTGCTTTCACTTTGAGTTTCCGTCGTCGTGCATATTAATCGGTGAGTTCTGCTTTTGTATATTTTTTTTTGAAAATTCCTTCTGTCTTGTCCGTGGGTCGATCCGATCTGTGATGAGCCGGAAGGCTCTTTATCTCCCGGGGAGATTGCTACTTTTCGGGCGAGGTGGAATATTCCTGGAGAGGTAGATCTGCGGCCTCTGCATGCCGGAGAGTCGGCCTGCAACCCGGATGAGGGTTAGGTTGCTGTGCACGAGGACCAATTCCGACATGGGTTATCGCTCTCGTTGCCCGACTTTGTGCAATACCTGCTTAGTGCCATCAGGATATCACCGGCACAGCTTTCTGGGAACCAGTGGAGGCAGTTACTGAGCCTAGGCTGTCTCTATTGGCTGAGTGATATGAGTTGCCCAACGGTAAACGAGTTTCGGGCCTTGTACCGGTTGACGTATTCGAAGAAGAGGAAGGCCCGGGGGTGTGTCAGTTTTTCCACTCGGCACTTTAAGCCGGTGATAATCCGCTTGCCCTCCTGGCTCAACAATAATTGGAGGAAGAAGGTGGTGATGGCGGGGGGTGCTGGCAGAAGAGGAGTAGGACTTACAGGGTTTCTGAGGCCTTTCAGCCGATCGACAATCAATCGTATCAGTTGTCTGGCCTGGAGAGGGATAGGATCGCCCGGGTATTTGGGTGCTGGTCGAACCTGGAGCGGAGTTCCTACAACTTCATCCTGCGGGAAGTGCTAAAACTGTGTAACCTAAGGGGGAATCCCGGTGGGTGGTAGAATGTAGGTTGACTGTCTTTGATTCCGGTTGACCGGGGAACCGGGGAGTTGACCGTACATGATAAGCCTGTTTCGCTGGATGTTGCGGACGAGTACTACGTCTTAAAGCGCGTAAAGACTCTCGCTTCGGGACCCCAGGCGGTGTCTGGATCGGGGAAGACTGTTGGTGGGACGTCTAAGCCCCCGGGTGGTGCTGCAAGGATTCCACACCGGTTGGGGCTGGTGCCAACTGTCACTAGGTCCCCACTGTCTGCCGCCCAATCTTATTCTTTACAAGTTGATCTGGGTGAGAGGAATAAGAGGTCTCGGGAGCTGCCGGCCTCCGCGCTAGTTACTTTTACCAGCCGGTCGACTGGCAAGAGTTTGGCCAAGCGGCTAAAGCTGACGAGTGGTGGGACCACTTCCACCCGAGGCAGGGTTCCTGCGGTCGGTAGCTCTTCCGCTGCCGGCACAGGAGCATCGGGGGTGGATAAGTCTCCGGCTACGAAGCTGGGACTGGGGCACGGCTGTCCGGACGAGCCTTCCGTGCGGAGCCTGCTCAAGGATATGAAGGGTATGGAGCTGGACAAGACTGGGGCTCCGGAGGGGGGTTTGGAGGATCACCGGTTAAAGAGCCGGGAGATGGCCCTCCAGGCAAGAATAATTTGCCACTGGTGTCCGTTAGCATTAGTTGGTGCTTGGTTATTTTCTAACTGGTGTCTGTCAAACTGCAGCTACTATACCACTTGTATCGGTCAGATGTAAGTGAGAAGTTGCTTGAGCTGAAGAAGCAGGTGGCGAAGTTGACTAGTGTTCGGGAACTCCTAGAGGCAGAGAAGTCCAAGCTCCAACGGGAGAAAGCCCAGTGGAGGAGAGGGCCAGGAAGCAGATGGGCAAGCTGGAGTCCCAAGTCGAGGCCCTTGAAGAAGAGAAGAAGGGCCTGGGGGAGGGGAGGGCCGAGTTGGAGACCAAGGTCAAGGAACTCCAGCGGCAGGTGGCAACGGGCTCCGCTTCTGCCGGCGGACCGGTCGATGAGAATGACCCGGAGGTTTATCAGCGGGCAGTTAAGAAGTATCAAGAAAGTGATGAGCTTCTTAACCTGCTGGAACGGGCCCGGGAGGGGGGGATAGCCGACGCTTTTGACGACTAGAAGCCTAAGGGCTGTCTTGATATTTCAAAGTACCGCTGTCGCAGACGGATGAAGAAGAGGTGCAGGAAGGAGATACCGCCGCTGAAGAAGCTCCTACTGAAGAGGAGGAGTAGGCGGAAGTCCCCTAGCGTACATATACTATTTTATATATATATATTTTAGCCACCAGGTTTGCTTCCGGAGGCGTAGTCCATTGTATACGTTGATCTGAGTTTTAATGAATGGAGATTTTGTCTGAGCCTGTGTTACGCCTGCTTCAATTTGCTCTTTTGACCTGGTTCACAATGATTTACCTTTGTACTTAGTTGAAACAAAGTTGGAGTAGATTTGTGAAATTACACCCGTTTAAGGTTACGCCCAGTTTCACGGGAAGAGTTTTCCCGGAGCAGAAGGTGCGGTTTTGCGCAATCCTTTGGTGCCGGGTTATCCTTGATACTGCTGCAGTTTGCCGCGGCAGAGCAGTCCCTCTATCCTCGTTCTTAGGGTAAGACAATCATTTGTCTGGTGCGTGGCTTCATTGTGGTAGGAGCAGTACCTACCGGTCTGGGCCCTGGTCAGGTTCCCCTTCGGGTGCTTTCTCTTTGGTGGCGGAGGGATGTCGTTCCCGTTCTCTTATAGGATATCCTCATAAGAAGAGGTCAAAGTAGAGAATACCTCTTGTCGTCCTGCTGGCATGACCCCTAGGGGGCGAGTTTGCTGCTGGTAGGATGGCAGGTTCCCTGCTCGTTGAGGAATGGCGATATAGACCCTCCGGCGCTGCTAGTTCCCCCAACCTCTGGGTCTTTTGTAGGTCGAGGCTCCTCGGTCTTGGCCCTGCTGCCAGTTTCTGGCTTCATGTTAGGCGGGTTCGGGCTCTTCCTGCCTTCTCTTGTGTTGACGACTCCCGTAAGTTTCGTGGTCTGCTTGAGCGTGCCTGATAGCCATCGCCATCAGTTCGTCGTAACCCTGCGGGATATCCACACGCACAACGTACGAGAACTTTCCGGGCCGGAGACCTTGCTTGAAAGCTGATTCGGCAATCCTTTTGTACAGGTCCCTGACCCCAGTGGTGGTCGTTTGCCATCGGTTAATAAAAGCTCTTAGCTCTTCGTCGTCTGCCTGCCTGCAGTTAAAGAGGACCATCGACGTCTGGGCCCCTTCGACCGTTAATATGAACCGGCCCACGAATCAATCAGCCAATTGCTCGAATGCCTCTATAGAGTTCGCCGGTAGTTCATAAAACCAGCTGAGCGCCTCTCCGGATAGGGTCTCCTGGAATATGTTACAACAAATGGCGTCGGAGTAGCCTTTAGCACACGTTTGGGACCGGAAGCTGTCCAGGTGTTGGTATGGGCAGCCGGCCCCGGAGTATGTCAGCTTTAGTGACTTTTAGGTGCCAGATCTTCCGGATTCCTGAACCCGGAGTGAGAAGGGTCCCGCCCACTCGTTCAATCGTGCGCTCTCCGGCGGTCTCGCAGCCTTTCTCTCGTTGGCCTCTATCTGGGCCTTCATATCTGACATCGAGTCAGATAGTATCTGCAGTGCCCGTGCGGTCGAGCTGATGGTATCTTCCTCGAACGAGCCGCTGTTCCTTCGAGGGGGCTGGGACGATCTTTGATGGCACCGTGTCCCTCTCCCCTCCCGATGACTCGCCCAGTTCCTGGTGGGGAAGCTCTTTTGTGTGTGGCGCAAATGATTTTGCCAGAGCGGCATTGAGCTGCTGGCCTCTTTCCAAGGCAGCCACCAGTGCGACATTAACCACTTCCATGTCTTGATACCTGGTGGTGGCTTCTGCCCTGTCCCGGTCGCTCTCTGCCCGTAAGCGGTTTATTTCCGCTCGCATCTCTTCTATCTCTCCCGCCATATCGTACTGGCCGGGACTGGAGACATCGTCCGGGCTGTCGCTGCTGAGCAGCCGATCTTCCCCTCTAATTAGGGCCGCGGGGGACGTCGGTGCGGGTTCCATGCCAAGACTTGGCGATCGTCCGCCGGGCCTTTCCCGTGTAGATCTACGTCACGTTCACCGGACGTACCGCCCAGATCACGGTTGGTAATAGCTTTCTGACTGCCACCCCCAGCGGGCTGCTCTTGCCTCGCCCCCGGGATTTGGACTAGCACCGACTCCAGAACCCACTGGTCCTCTAGATTTATTCCCCTCCTGTCTCATGTACTTCCGGACATAGTTACTTCGTAACCCTTTAGGGGAGGGGGGGGGTTTTTTTTTCGGGCTGACAGATACCCTTCCTGCTAGTAGAACAACACAAACTTTTTGAACACTTCCCACAGACGGCGCCAATTGTTTCTGTCTGAATCCGTAAACTCACAGAGACCGGTGGACTTTGGAAAATTCCTTCCTGCTAATCCTGCTAACTAAGGGAATACCGGGCGGGCCGGTCTATTCTGCTCTGATGCTTAAGTCAGTACAGTTGGGATAATTTGATAACTTAAGCGGGAATGAGTAGTTAAAGTATTGATTACCTATTAATGAGGGTAGTTGAGACTCATATATAGGCTGTCGGGCGTGAGGGCTGGCTTCACCTTTCGATGTGGGACTGGCCCCCTTCTGCATATACTACTGGACGGTTTCGGCTCTTACTTGGGGAGCTGTTGTCTCTTGTCCCCGGGTCCCGCTCACCAGTAAGGATGGGTATATGGGGGCGGGGAACCCGCGGGTTTTCCCCATATTTTTCAGGCGGCGGCGGGGGTGGGTTCCCCATCAAGGATGCGGGGGCGGGTGCGGGTGCGGGGCAGCTAATTTCGCCCGCAGGGATGCAGGTTTCCCCATTACCCAGATTGGGACACCGTTTTGGAATTTTTTTTTTTTTTTCAAACAAAAACTAACATAAAAAAAAATATTACTCTTCGGCGACCACACCACCGTCCGAAGCCAATGAATTGCTGGGGCGGGGGCGAGGCCGGGGAACCCATTACCCGACGGGGGTGGGGCGGGGAATCCCCCCACACGGGGGTGGGGGGGCTGGGGCGGGTAGAGGCCGAGGCAAGGGGTGCGAGTGCGGGGGCGGAGAAATCCCCCGTATGCCCAAACCTACTCACCAGTAAGGTCCGCCCGGGTGCCGGACCAGCTGCTGGTGCTGAACTTCCAGGCCTTGGGCCGGGTATAGGAGCCCTTGCTGCGGGTCTGGGGGCCTGGGTACCCTCTCTTATGGCTACTGTCAACAAGTCTCACACTAACACTCAACAACAAATAAAACCCAGCTAGACAACGGACCCCACCATCTAGTCAATCGACTCAGACGCCGCCTCCTGGCTGCTGGTTCTCCCCTGCAGGTCTAACCCCTACACTATGATTGGTGCACCGGGTTGTAAACAACGAACTCGGTAAGCTTTAAAAGATCGTGTGAGTAAACAAACAGAAATAGAAAAATATAATTTAACCCACCCATAATAAACACATTTCCACAAATAACCACCACACTCAAATCAAACCACAAAACACAATTAACCCCAAAGAATAAAACTCGAGCGCAATGACCACTGTCATTCCTCATTTCACATGTAAGATCCTAATTTGGCCACACTAACAAGATCTTACATTCACACATCACACATGTATGATACCAATTCGGCCACGTTGGCAAGATCATACATTCACACATCACGTATGTAAAGTCCCAATTCGGCCACAATGGCAAGACCTTACATTCACACATCTCACATGTAAGATCCCAATTCGGCCACGCTGGCAAGATCTTACACTGACCGTTGGTTTCTGTACCAACTCAATCACCCAATCCACAACTCACACACACATTCAATTATAGCACTTTACCAACAACATAAATTATCACCCTAAACACACCATTAATATATACATATTTTTCACACTTTCACATCAATACAATTCCACACCACTCAACACATATACATTACCAGATCGGACAGAATAGCCGACGAAAAAAATTTCGTCTACTATTCAAAATTTTTGTCGGGTATTCCTTCTATCGACGAAAATTTCGTCGGCTATTATTCGTCGATAAAACGGCGTCGGTAAAAATATACCCGACGACAATAACGAAATCGTCGGCCATTCCAAAGTTATCACCGACAAAAATACATTTCGTCGACCAAACCTTGGCATAATGCCCGACGAAATTCGTCGGATATTTTCACATATGGTCGACGATATCGTAAAATATAGCCGGCGATCTCTTCTGTTTCGTCGGTTATTTGTTCTGAAATATATAATATTAATTAGTTATAGCCGACGAAACCATCACTATTTAACATATACCACCGACGAAATAATGTCATTTTTGTCGGTTATAACAGTTATAGCCGACGAAATTTGGTAAAAATCGTCGGCTATAGCAGTGATAGCTGACGAAATAATGTCAATATCGTCGGCTGTCTTACATTTTGGGGAAAAAAAATTAAATTAATTTCTAAATTACCATTCCAAGCAACCTGCAATTCACAATGACAATCCAACAAGAAACACGTTTTTCATTAATTATTTAATTTGTTCCATCCTGGCCACCATCCTGCTGTCCATCATGCTCGTCATCTTGCTGAACGAACTCGGGAGGTTGAGGCATTTGAGGTTCAACTAACGGCTCAAACGGGGGCGGGGGTTCAAGGCCTTATTGTTGTGCCGCGAACATAGCATACCACCAGTTTTGTTGGCCGGCGTAGTTGTGTCGTCGAATTCTCTCGCATTCAGCATGCCAACTGGACATTTCGAAATGATACTGCTGTGTTCTGCGTTGTTACTCCTGTGATCTGCGTTGTTGCTCTTGTGATCTCTGGAACTGGGCCGCCAATCTCTGCATTTCCCCCTTCATCTATTGGGTGTCCCCGCCTCCCCTCATTTGAGCTCCCTTAGTGGTCTTCAGGACCCCTATTCCAGAACTTCCCAAACCCCGGCAGTAGTAGTCGTTTGACCGTTTTGAGAAGGCTGCGTCGAATATCCTCGCTGCAGTTTGGACATTCGATCGGTCGACCTGCCTCAGGGCTTCTTGCAGATCTTCCTCTGAAATGTTCGGTTGTGTCTCCCGAACTACTGCCTGCAACACTTCTTCTTCGGCCCGGTTCACCCTCTCCTAATTGAACGGGAAAAAAAAATAATTAATATTCTAACAAATATATAATTAAGTAAAATTAATAATTAAAATTTTTAAATCTTAATCAACGACTTACAAGCTGTTCTGTCGCTTGTGGATAAGCCTTCTTGAACGTCTCTACGTACGGGTTGCTATTAGGATGATCTCTAAGCGCCTCCTCCTGATATTGTGAAAATGGCCTAGAACCACCATGATGGAGGGTTGTGTTACGGCGGCGGTTCGCAGAGTTTATCCGAGACCGTTCCTTCAAACAAATAATAAAATATTAGAAAAATGCATCAAAAAATATTAGTGTAATAATTATAAAATAATTAAACTAATAATTAAAATATTAACAAAATAAACATTTATAGTTAAGTTTAGTATTTACCTGCATAACTGGGTTGTTGAAGTCTATTGTCTTCAACCAACGCCACTCGTACTTCCTGAACATGAACTCTCTTGGAGTACCCATACGACCATATTTTTCGTATTCGGTAAAGTGGGTACGGAGCTCGTTCTTCCACTCTTTGAACCTACGGAAAAAACAAAAGTGCATTAGAAATATTATTAATATCATAAAATATTTCAAATTATAAGATGAGGAATTCTCAACGTACCTCGAGTTCTGCATCGCGTACGCCCAAACCTGCTTGTGTTCGGCAATCTCGAAGTATGCCTGAAAGATAATATTTTATTAGTTTTAAAATTATAATAATACCAAAAATTATTAAATATTACGATAAAGAAATTAAGTTTTTTAAATTACTCACCGACGCCGCGTTGTTGACCTCCCTCTTGATCTCTTCCAGCACATCAGCCCACCGTGTCCACAACATAGGGACTCTATCCCTAATTAGTGCTCCCACGCAACCCGCGTAATCGCGGAGTTTTTTCCCCTTAATATCCTGATTAGGGGGTTCGTTGATCTGGATCCTCCCGCTGGTCTCAACACTTTTCCTGAGCATATCAAAACATATGACACCTCTCGTATTCGTGCTTGAACTGCTAGCGGCGGTCCCTATCACATAAACGACGATTGGTTAATAAAATTAAATATTAGTGCGTTAATTTTAATAAAACATTTAATTAATAAAATCAAATGTTACCTGAACTCGATGAGCCTTCTGTCGACTTTCCTTTTAATCTCACCGAAATCAGGAGCTCAGGTCTCTCAAATGGCTCATAATGGTATGCCTCCGCAACACTCACGTACTGAGGCCTAGCAGGCCATATGAGCACACCACGCTCGTCGACCTCGGGTATGGCAGGAATGTTGTATGGCAGGTATAGCTGATTAGGGAGAGTAGGCCCCTCAGTAGAGTCAGCAGCAGACGGCGCAGGACTCGTCATCGGCTCCCGATGAACCTCAGGCATACGGACCTGATGAACGTCTGGAGCTATGTTGAAATAGCTGCGTACTACATCTCGGAGGATCTGGCCGGAGAGGGGGACATGAACTGCTCAACGGCCGCCCCGCCGATAAAAGGGTCTAGTGCCGGTTGCTCACACTCCTCCGCGGCTGGGATGAATCGATCCTCTGAGGCTGGCTGGTGGTCCTCTCAGGCTGGCTAGCGGTCCTCTCGGAGTCTCGGATCCGCCAGAACTTCCAGAACCCCTAGATCTGGAACGACGGTCTCCGAATAGCTGTCTAAATGCATCGGCCATCTGGAAATAAATAAATTAATGTTGAAGGAAAAACGTATTATGTGCCTTCGTCAATGTAACTGACGATAGATAATTATGTAGTCATTATTGTCATTAATGTATTTCCTATTACCGTTGTAATACTCACCCTATATAAAGGGGATTATCAATGAAATGAGTAGACCAATTCCCATTTTCCTACAACACGTTATCAGCACGTAGCTTTACTCGCTGAAAAAGAAAAAACCCTAGCAGCAATAGCCAAAGAAAAAAAAAACAAAGAAAAGAAAGAAAAAAAAAACCCTAGCCGGCAGCAGCCCCCCCCCGGCGCCGCTGCTACCCCCTCCTCTCAGCCTAGCATCGCTAGGCCTCCATCTCCCCAGCCGAGCGCCGACGACGTCAGCCCAGCCGAGCGCCGACTACGCCAACCCACATCGACCCGACACCCAGAAATTTTCTCTGGGCACCCCTCGACTACTCTGATCCAACCCCGACGCCGGCTCCGCCCTGCTCCGACACGCGCTGCAGATCGGACCTCATTAACGCCTCCTGCTCCACCGGCTCACCTCCAATCGGCGCATCGTCCCTCCGATCGGCCTCGATCCTAGTTCCCCCCCCCCCCCCCACAATCTTGTGCTTGCTCCTCGATCTGGACCCAGATCAGTCCAGCCTTGATCGGAGCAGCCTTGATCCAAAGCAACTCGATCCGGCCATCGCCGCTCGGCCTAGTTTCTGACTCGCCTCGACGCCCTCCGATCGTCGCTGCAGCCCGGAAGCACAGGAACCCGAAGCACAGGAACCCGATCCAGCTTCTACCGACGACAGCTCGTCGGGAAAAGGCTGCCTCAGAAGTTCTCCCGACGAAAATTTTGTCGGCAGAGCTTGCACTCGACCCGACCCGACCCACGAAAAAAAACAGAATTTTTTTTTTTTGGGATAAAAATGTGAAGGTAATTTTTGAAATTACCATATAGTAATTTATATTTACTATGTGGCTATTCATATCGATATTGTTTAAATGTGAAAATCATATGGAATTATTTAATTTATATGATAAATGTGAAATATATATGATTAAAGTGACTAATCATATGAATATTGTTTATTTTCATGTGACATACCAATTACGATGCGGCGATAAATATGCGCTGACAATATGGAATCGGAGATCGAGCAATCGTCTCATATGCAGTTTATTTGGCAAACTAACAAGTAAGATCTAATCAAAATTATCATTTTCATTAAATCGTTAATGATATAATGCTCAAACTGATCTTATTATATTATGACATATACTTATGAAATTTGAGCATCATTATATGTCTATTTTATTAGTGTTAAATAATTGTTTTATTTAACATGTTATTTAGTTTGAGCATTGTCATGATAATGTAATTTCATGAGCATTGTAATATAAAGAAAAATGGACAAACCTACTACTGTGAAAAAGTATTTTCACGAAGCATGAAAAATATGACCATTACAAATTTAAGTCTTGAGATCCAATTTTAATTTCTTGAAAAAAAAATTTCATCATGGATATCTTCTTGATTATATAAAAAGCAATGATAATGAAATTTCATTAGCTTTACATGCAATGAATATGAAAAAATTAAAATTTTATTATGATAACGAAATTTCACGAAGCATCGGATTTACCATAATGTATATTGGTTTATTTTAGTTGTCGTGAATGTCATAGACCGCGAAACTAATATATTTTATTCTTCCTATATTTTACAGATGGTTTAACCATCACAGTTTGACTTTGACACATTGGGCTCTGAAGAACTTGAGTACCAAATTCCCCTATTGAGCCAACAAAGGCTTGAGCATGGTATATTTATACGAACTGCTTTATGTAAATCGCTAAATATATAATTTCAATATCTTAAATGACAATGTAAGGTATGAGAAAAAGAAATTTCCTGGAACACATTTTGCAAAGTAATGCAACAACCCTAAATCAAAAGGAAATGACGATGTAAGGTCTTAGAAAAATATATATATATTTTTGAACAAATTGGGCAAAGTAATGCAACGACCCTAAAACAAAGGGTAATTACCATGGACGTAAAATTCATATAATCATCCAAAAGTAAGTGAAAACAATGTAACATTTAAAAGATGACATAGGGGACATGTCATGTGCAGTGAAGCACTCTGTCATTGTTGTAATTCAATGAACTATTTATACGTACATTATAAGCTAGCAAAGAATTAGCTACGACTTTCAATAAATATGAAGAATCATATGAGTACGCGGATTTTGGAAAAGTATCTTCAATATCCAACAATAACATTGAAAATGAGTTTACAACTAAATGCATACCGTATGGGAAGAAGATGTCAATGACATATATATCTCATCATTGCAGCTATTAAAAGAGCAAAAAGGATTTGGCTCCATCCAAGATAGACTTTGATTAGTCTATTTTTAAATTTCTAAGATCTCCTTATAAAGGCTATCACGCCTAAATTAGACTTTTAGTCTTAAAGTTTCTATCTCTAAATTGGACAAGATTAAATATAATCGTTGGCATGTTAATTTTTGAATTTTCTCTCAACGAATTGAGATTATTCAAATTTTATTCATAATATACATGATTCAATTTTCTACATCTAACTTTGCAAAGTATTGCATAAAGTAAAACAACATATCATAATATAGGCATGACACAAAGAACTGTGTGCGATGACATAACATAGGCATGACACAAAGAACTGTGTGCAATGACATAATATAGGCATGACACAACGGACTGTGTGTAAAGGAATGCACCTTGTACTCCCTAAAATAATAGTACTGAAGAACAATAGTACTAATATATCACAAAAATAGCACAATAGTACTGAAGAACTGTAGTACTATAATGAAAGTGATAAGGATCTAAATATCTGTTCCTTTGGGATTCATAATGC
This sequence comes from Potentilla sterilis, assembly GCA_963682095.1. NCBI lineage: Eukaryota > Viridiplantae > Streptophyta > Magnoliopsida > Rosales > Rosaceae > Potentilla > Potentilla sterilis. The sequence goes on along the minus strand of OY821755.1, from coordinate 28,109,669 downwards.
ACTTGCCTAACTAGGATTACAATACATTTTTATTACAATCCCCATCGACTTACTCTAAAGAACTTGAGTTACATTTTGATGTATATATTGAGCATATGTCAAATTGACAATTTATGCGATAAGAGAAAATTGAATTTGTTCAACATTTTAAAGAAATTTATGCCACGATGTTCATGTAAAAAGACAGAAGTGAGAATTCATTTGAGCTCCTTTGCATTACCTCTAATGACTACAGATGTAAACGCGTATTAGAGAAATTTATATGTCAACTTAGTGGGTTATATGTAACCACTAATTGCACCCAAAGTCAAAAGAAAATGATATTTTTGGAAATCTGACATACATTGGCTTTGATCTGGTGATCCGAACATTAAAGAAATTACTATGGACACCCATATTTTGGATGAATAGAAGCAAACACCAGAAGAATATGGTTCACACACGAAACTGAGGACGATCAAAGAACATTTTATCCTCAAATATTATTTCGATACAATCCATGTAGGGTTGAAGACATGTGTTCAAACCCTAGATTCCACTGCTCCCCTAAGATGGCATTATGATTGATGCACAAAGTACATGCACTTATACCCTATTATGCTTCTGATATCCATCGTGACTTTATGAATAAAAGTACATCATTCAAAGCCTACTCATAAAATTATGATTGACACCATCATATGCAAAGGAAATATGTGTTCTCATTATGTACTTATATTGAATCCAAAGATGATTCAGTGGACTAATTCAACCAACTTGCGGACACCTTAGATATTTTATGGTGTTGGTTGTAGTGTCGACACGCTGGTCACGTGTCATGACACCATCCACAATTAAAATTTCTGCTGCTTATGCTAGAAAGTCAAAGCACCTAGGCCGGGTTAATTTCCGTAGGTGTGATGATTTTATGGCTTATTGTATGGGATTTGTAATGGACATCATATTCTTATATAAGAACCCAATTGGTCTCACGGAAAACGACTGCAGTAATAGTCTTAATATTGGTAAAGCACACCAATACTTCCGTTTTGGGTTATGCAATTTTTACATGCAGCGTTACTTTTTCATCTATGGCCATCATCATTGAACCAATTTACACCATAGCTAGTGACTATGTGTGAAGATTTTTAAGGATTTCAAACGAACTTGTAATCCTTGAGCTCTTTTGGATTGACACGGATCTACAATCTTTGAGCTCTATTAAATGTTTTATGTGCCAAAATTGCGCCGCCACAGCGCACAATGATGGGTTACTTGAGATGAATAAATATTTATGCTGGATATGAACTTCCAGCTATAGTCCGCTATGTCGAAACCTTGACAGGCGATCTCCTCACCGCTAGATTTGCGGTGTGTCACTTTGATGAGACAGTCTTCCCGTCGTTAGGGGGAGATAAGAACAAGCATGTTCAAGTGGAACGACAGGAATTGTCGTGGTTTGTCCCCACTGTGTCTCATCTCGATCCCCAAAATCACACAAAGCAAAGTGTGTAGATATCTTATACATTAAAGTGACGAGATCATATAAACCTGCTGCAAATATACCTGCAAGGATTGTGTTTTATCAAAAGGACATGGTACCACCCAAGAGGAATTGGGTATTGCACTGCCACCATGGATGGTGGCATGGTGACGCCATAAGTGGCATAAATGACGTCACAGGCCGTGGCTCTCCAAGGAAGAGGGGGAGGCCACCTTAAGTTCGATACATACTTGTGTAAAGGAAGAAAACAAGTTTGGCACAACCTGATCTATTGATCAGTGATACTCAAATCCGTCTCATGAGAATATTTATGGATTGTGGTTATCATTGGGGGACGCCTCAAATGTTAGAACCAATCCTTAAAGTATAGAGATCTCTACAAACACATTACACTAGTGTACATGAGGACGTGGAATAATGAGTCTACTATCGAACCATACTTCGTTGAAAAATGTCAACTTAGTAAACTGGCCTAATGGAAAGAAGCGATCCAGTATAAACAAAGAGATAGGTCTTTTGGGCAGGTGACGCCGACACCGCAAATATAAACCCTATCAAATATATCTTTGTTAGAATGCGTAATGAGAATAAGAGTATGCAAACTCACCTTATGGCGCAAGGTCTCTCAAAAACGCACTGGAATCGACTACGAGGAGATATTCTCTCGTAATGGACTACGATGAGACAAACTCTCGTAATGGATGTCTTGGTAGTTTCTGAAAAACTGAACATGCAGCTTACGAAAAGTGATCAAAACATATATCTCTATGGGGATCTAAATTAAGAGATATACATGAGGATCCTAAACGGACTTGATCCACCCAAATCAAGTGACTCTAGATCACATGAGTACGTTTGCAAAAGAAATCGGAACGTTCACTAAAGTGACTACTTGATTGGAAAGGGATTGATGAATTATGCCCTTGCGTTTTCATTATGGATATATATGAACTCTAAATGAAATAAGAGAAACTCAGTGTATTGTAAATCCTAAGTTGAGAATGAAAAAGATTTTGGGAATACACAGTCTTGAAATGGAACTCAAGGACTGTAATGATGGTGATCATCCATCAATCGGCTTAGGCACTCTAAAGAATAAAGTGAGGCCTACAGATATTCCCATGATCAGTCGAAGTCTTTACTCTAACAATAGATCCGTTTTTCATCTAAAGGAAGATGACGAAGAAGTATTGGGAAATGAAATTCCTATACAAGTGCAATGACGCATGATTGTACTTAAACATAATATGTAAGACTTGACCTCTCATTCGATGTAAATTTGTAAAGCTATATTTAGCTCTGCGCCTACGCAACACAAATCGTTCTTTCATTAAAGATATGAAAGATTTGGGCTTATTCAATCTCTACATAGAATGTGACATGATAAAGAAATTATCCACGTCATAGCTAACTATGCGTAAAGAAAAACGCATTAAAGGTGAAATAAGAAAATCTGTTGTCATAGATCAATTTCAAATCTCTTAATGGTTCACTCATACTCTAGACGAAGTTATGACTATTTTGTTATATGAAGGTCATACCACGAGTGAACCTGATGTTCAATATGAACCTATGTATTCAGTTCATGAACAACCTTATCCTCAAGATCAAAGTAAATCAAGTTGGATTTGAGGACGATGTGGCAAGATTTAGTTACTAAATCATTGCTCAAAGTCATATTTGGAAAAACATGTGAAAATGCATAACTATGCTAATGTTACTGAAGCTCCCTTGATCAAATGAAAGAATCAGGGAGAATCCCATGATTAATGTAAAAATCAGGGGGAGGTGCAGACATCAGGGGGAGTCTAGCACATACATGTTGTTTTCAAATGTAATAGGTGCGTTGCGCTCTTTTTGTCCTTCGACCAAAGTTTTATTTTCTCCCATTGGGTTTTTGTTACTTGGCAAGGTTTTTAATGAGGCAACACCACATGCACCATTTTATCTCTTACTCGGCACAAGGGGGAGTGTTGAAGGAAAAACGTATTATGTGCCTTCGTCAATGTAACTGACGATAGATAATTATGTAGTCATTATTGTCATTAATGTATTTCCTATTACCGTTGTAATACTCACCCTATATAAAGGGGATTATCAATGAAATGAGTAGACCAATTCCCATTTTCCTACAACAATTAATACATTAATTAATATTAAATTATATTACATTAAATAACAAATTCTAATTAATATAATAACCAATAATACTAACATATTTTAAAACATACTAACAAATTAATATTTATAATTTAACTAATTTTAAATAATACTAACCATTAACATAAATATAACCATGTATATACAAATATAACTATATTTCATCATTAACATATATATACATACAAATAACCATTTATATATTAACATAAATATAACCATTTATATAATTAGGCTACCAATTTATATATATAATTAATTTAATAATTTATATATAACAATTAAAATATACATTAACATATATATATATATAAATATGTGTATATATTAACAAATATATAACAATTTATATAATTAATCTACAAATTTATATATATAATTAATCTAACAATTTATATATATATAACCAATATATATAACAATTTAACACACACTTAAATATCTAAATTATATACCTAAATTATACAATTAAAATAAACTGTAAAATAAAAAAATAAAAAATTAGCTAGCGGAGGAGGAGGAGGAGGCCGGAGGAGGAGGGGAAGGAGGCCGGAGGAGGAGGGGAAGGAGGAGGGGAAGGAGGAGGAAGAGGCCGGAGGAGGAGGAGGAGGAGAAGGAGGAGAGAAAAAGTCGGGCTGAAAGCGACTTTCAGCTTTTATAGCAGAGAGAATAGCCGACGATTTAAAAGATTTCGTCGGCTATTCTTTGAATGTCATCGGCTATACTTTGGAAGATCAACAGCCGTCGGATCTGAGCCATCCAACGGCCGACAATAAAAAGGCGCGGATCGCAAGAGTTTAGCCGACGATTTAAAAGATTTTGTCGACTATTCTTTGATTGTCGTCGGCTATACTTTGGAAGATCAACAGCCGTCGGATCTGAGCCATCCAACGGCCGACAATAAAAAGGCGCGGATCGCAAGAGTTTAGCTGACGAAATATAATTTTCGTCGGCTAAACTATAGGTCAAACCACTAAGTCAAACCTCTAAACGCTTAACAACAGAAATTAGTCTAGTTAAACGACGGTTTCTGGCCTCACCTTCAACATATAATAGTTTCAAATCAATGAGACGCAACTAATCATATAAAAAATTTACAAAATTGATTTAACGAATGCCAGGCTACCCATAGGAAAACGAAAGTAAAAAACAGTTAACCGCAACATTCGGCACACAGATTTTATCAAAACCTTGTCATTTTTCAACCGTAGACGTATTTCATTATTTCGGTCATATCTTATTTCACAACATTTTTGCATTTGAAGAGTCTACGTATAGTAACTATTTGAAACTATACATTCACTTAAACACTTAGTAAACAAGTTTAGGAACATTAGTGCATATGTTCTGATTTTGAATCTAAAAGTTTAGAAAATCTATTCCAACCGTCAGATATCACCGTTAAGATTAAATACATGTATGGAAAAAAAATCCAACTTCAGCTGACAACGTTAAAGGCTCGATCGGAACGGTCAACCGGCTAAGTCAAACCTCTAAACGCTTAGAAATGGTAATTGGACTATCTAAATGACGTTTTTTTGCCTGACCTTCAACAGATAATAGTTTGAAATCGATGAGATGCAACTAATCGTATAAAAATTTTCCTCAAAATATTTACCGAAGGTAACGCTACCATTTGGGAAACGAAGGAATAAAACCTTTAACCGCATCTTTCGACACTCAGATTTTATCGGAATCTTGTCATTTTTCAACCGTAAACGTATTTGATCATTTTGGTCATATCTTATTTCACGAATTTTTTCTGTTTGAAGGATGAAGCAATGGTTTATCGTTCGTGATAGAAAATGGAATCTGGTCATTTTTTGTTTTTTTTGTTTTAAATCATAGCCGATGAGAGACATACTCGTCGGCTATTCTTTATTCGTTTTCTGTCTAAAATAAAATATGTATTTTTCAATATAGTTATGGCCGACGAGAAAATGTCAATTTCGTTGGCCAAAATTTCAAAAGCTTTCGTCGGTTAATGTTTCAGAGAAAGGCCGACGAAAATCTAAATAATCAACTGGAATATGAATATAGCCGACTTTTTTTGTTTATACCAGCGAAAAAACAGTATCGTCGGCTATGGTTAAACTATGGCCGACGATTTTGTTTTTCCACCGACGAAAAATAAAATCGTCGGCTATTCATTGGAAGTACCGACGAAAATTTTAATTCGTCGGTCGTTTTTTTTAATTTCTTCGGGAAAAGCCTTTTTTCTGGTAGTGATATATATGTATATATATCACGTAAATATATATATATGTAGGCATTCACTCAGGAACTGCCCACTAATACCAATTATAGTTCAAAGATCGTAAAATACGTTTACAAATCGTTTTTATAATAAAAAAATTATTTTACTTACCAATGAACCGTAGTCGATCAGTTTCATTTTATTTAAAACAAATATAATTTTCATAAATCTATTTTTTTGCATATAATGATACATAAACGATAATTAATGATACGATAAATAACGCATATTTAATACAAAGACAGTGAGGTTTACTCACCTTAATTCACCAGAAATGGTAAATACTCGTTCAGGTTCGAGTCGGATCGAATCGCTACAGTTTCCGGGTCGGGTCCACTTTCGGTAAAAAGTCAAGGGTCAACGGTCAAGTGACGGTCAACAGTCTGGTCTGGTCTGGTCAACGGTCAACGTGGGCCAGGTCGGGTCGAATCCGGGTCGGGTCGGGTCTGAACCAGGTCGAACAGTGGAAACGGGTCGGTGGAGATCGGTTTTTCGATCCGTGCGATTCGGCGTGGTTTGGCTGAAACCACCTATGTAGGGAGGCGCGCAAGGAGAAACCCAACCGAACGGTGGGTGGCGCAACCCCGTGCGTCGCCTGCAGCGCCGCCGCACACGGTGGCAGGTAGTCGAGGAGCCGTCGCGTCGCGCACAGTGCTTCCCCTGGGCCGATTCTTGGCTCAAACGGAAGAAGTGGCTGAGTTGCGTCGATTGCTGGGTGGCGCTTGCGCCGTGGCGGCCGGACAGCGGAGATCGGAACGTCGGCGATCCGGATCGGGGAGAGAGAAAAAAATAACAGTAAATTTGCTACAGTAAATGGTAAAAGCTCGAAATGGAAATTATGATATTTTCCTAAAAATTCCAGGCTTTATAGCCACTTTCCGGAATAGGAAATAACTTCCATAAGTCGTAACTTCTTCATATGACGTCCGTTTCACGCGTGCCACGTGTCCACAAACTCGTATCGTCGCGCTCTATAACTTTCGTGAAGGAAACATTCCAAGATTAATAACGGATCAAAAAGTCAACTTTTGACCCACTAAAACTTAAACGTTTTTCGAATTTAACTTTCAAACCCACTCCCGACGTCGCATTACGATTAAATAAAAGCGAACAAAATTCCAATACACGTAATTCATGCTTCCAATAATTACAAGAAATTTATATAATAAACCCGATTAAAAAACCGGGTTATTACACCATGAGGGATGAATCACACTTTAGAAACCTTGAAGATTTCGGCAAGATGTGAGAAGATGCACGGTTGAAGGTAGGATCGGATGGATTTATGGTGGTGGAAGCGATGGTGTTTCAGCTTGGTATATTCTGTGTAGAACTTGAGAGAACTTTGGTAGAGTTTCGGCTGGTGCTTGTGCAAGAATTGTGATGATTTTTCTGTCCATAGAGCCTTGGTATTTATAGGGGAAGAAAGAGAGAGAATCGACAGCAATAAGGTTTGCAAAACCTAATCCGGATTGAACTTGGTTTCTTACCGGCCAAGTTTGGATATTCTTGAATTTTCTTTTCCGATTTTCTTCATGGATCACAGCTGCAACTCCTTTGTGGACTTCTTGATGGACTCAGCAACATTCCTTAATGGATAAATAGTCCACAGACGCAGCTATGAGCTTCCCTAGTTTGGCCAGGAACTCCTTCTCCTAGAAACGGCAGCTTTGTTTCCTTTTCCTATTAGGACTAGGTAACTTCTTCTTTCCTTATTTGGACTTTTCTTTTTGCTTGCCAACTTTTCTATTCTTGATTCCCCTCAGTACGTAGCCTCTCATTTGGTGCGTTAGGATCCCCCTTTGGTGCAGGAACTATGTTCTTCCTCTCGCCAGGAACTCTTGTAGCTTCCTCGACAGATTTGACCTTCTTGTGTTGTAAATGGCATAACTATCTCCAGAAAATAGCTTTTGATGCGATTCCAAATGTTCTGGAAACTAGACTCCCATAGCTTTCTTAAAATATATGGCTCACACTCTGGCTCAAAGTGAACTGTCCTAGAGAAATTATGGAAGTTGGATGATGTGCCCAGGAACCTACTGAATTTGCGTCCGGATTTCCCTTGCAATTCTTGGCAGCTTCCGTGGTTCGATTGTCCCAACTCCTTCCGATCCATTGCTCAATCATCAAGATGTCTACTGCACATAAGAGAAGAAAAATTCATAAAAGACAAGGTCGAGGTTTTATAGAACTAACGAAACATTTTAAGACTTCTATTTAGGATTTTGACAAATTTCTGCACTTTTCTCTATACTTAGTACGTTTTCAATATAACTCTACAAAAAACTCATAACTCGATTATATGACTCGATTCTACAACAATAAGGGTTAAAGCAAAGTATAAACGAGGGTAAAACATATTAAGAACGTCACATTTTATGGTCTTATCATGACGAACAAAAGTTGTGAATCTTATATGGTTAGGAAACTACAGATGTCTAGTTTCAAGATCTCATAAATGTTCAACCATATCTATATGGAGTTTTGACTGTTTTACTACAAGAAGGTCATGCTTAGCATAAATATGATGTTCATTATGAACTTATGTGTTCAGTTCATGGACAACCTTATCCTCGAGATAAAAGTAAATAAAGTTGGATCTGAGGACGATGTGGCAAGATTTAGTTACTAAATCATTGCTCAATGTCACATTTGAAAAACATGTGAAAATGCATAACTATGCTAAGATTATTGAAACTCCCTTGATCAAATGAAATAATCGGGAAAAATCCCCATGATTAATGTAAAAATCAGGGGGAGGTGCATACATTAGGGGGAGCCTAGCACATACATGTTGTTTTCAAATATAATAGGTGTGTTGTGCTCTTTTTCTCCTTCGACCAAAGTTTTTATTTTCTCCCATTGGGTTTTTGTTATTTGGCAAAGTTTTTAATGAGACAACATCCCATGCACCATTTTATCTTTAACTCGGCACAAAGGGGAGTATTGAAGGAAAAACACATTATGTGTCTTCGTCAAAGTAACTGACGATAGGAAATTATGATATTATTAATCAAAAGATTCATAATCTTTAATATTTCATTAGTTAAATAGTTTAGGGTATTGTATTACATTTAATATAAGATTTTCATTTAATTAGTTTTCTATTTTAGTCTAGGTCTACTTATTTTCTAAGTTTTGTAAACCCTATATATATGAGTATTGTAATAGTTGTTCGCAAGCTTATGTTTTATGAATAAAATCAGTTTATTTGTGGCATAGATTTACTCTATTTTATGAGTTCACTACTTCTTATTTTTTGTGTCTGTTGAGTGACTGTTAGAAGCGCATGTTCGGTACCTCTATCATCTTCTCTCCTAGCAAACTCCATCGGAAGGAACGGAACGGCGTGGGTTGGATTCCGTAAATTATGTAACGTGGTCCAATCCAGTGTAAGCACGCAGTCCATCTCCACAAGGAAGTCGTACGGCTCACTCTCATTTCAGCCGTTGATTCCATGTCCAATCAATGACTGGTGATTAGGGCCTCCATTCTTAACCAGATGTTCCCCATTCCGTTCTCAATTCAGTCCCTCTTCTCATCCTTTAAATCAAAAATCAAAAGCTACTCTTTCTTGAAACCCAGTATTCACGTCTCTTTCAACCTTCTTCTTCTTTCGTGGATTTGTTTATTGCATCCTGGTAATTTTACTTTCATTTTATTTCTTTCTTTAACCTCTTCCAGTTTTGATCTACTTAGCTATTGATTTCTAGGGTTCTCCGTTTTGGGTTATTACATTGAAAAGTCTACGATTTTTGATTGAAAAATTCAATTGAAGAAAGAGAGAAGAGAATTTGGGTTCGTGTAATTTAAGGTCTTGGATTGAAGGGGGAGGGTTTTCGTTCGTTAGATTCAAGTTAGCGTCTTTTTATCTTTTTATGGCATTTGAATGCCAAGTGAATACTGAGGTTTCTAAGAATTTGATTGATTCTCCAGATCAATTTCATTCCCAAATTGAAGCTAAAAGTTTTGCTGTTTCAGATTCATGTACCCAAAAACAAAAAAGTGTGATTTCAAAACCCAAACCCGTTTCTAGTAATTCTGCGAAGACCAATCGGTCAATCACTGACCTTCCTCCAGCTTTGATATCCGAAATTCTGAATTGCCTAGACCCGAAAGAGCTAGGCGTGGTTTCATGTGCATCGGCGTATCTCTGTAGACTCGCATCCGAGCACCATGTTTGGAAGGAGTTCTATTGCGAGAGATGGGGACTTTCATCGGCACCGACACTGTTGTCTGATGACAAGTCATGGAAGAAGTATTTTGTCGAGAGGGAGTTTAGGAGTAAGACTTTTATGGGGCGTTATGGCATGGAGATTTTGTATGGTCATACCGAACCTGTTAGGACAGTTTTTCTTTTGGCCTCGGCAAAGCTCATATTTACGTCAGGGTATGACCAAACCGTAAAAATGTGGAACATGGAAGAAGGGTTATTGATTGCTTCTTCGAGGTCTCTTGGTTGCACGATCCGTGCAGTTGCTGCAGATACAAAGCTCTTGGTTGCTGGTGGCACTGATGGGTTTATCCACTGTTGGAAGGCAGTGGACGGGAGTCCGCACTTGTTTGATATCAGGGGTTCTCAAAACCAGACTATTGAGTTTCGTCTGTGGGAGCATCAGGGTCCCATAACATCTCTTGCGTTGGATCTTACAAGGATTTACAGTGGTTCGTGGGATATGGCTGTTCGTGTATGGGATCGATTTTCACTAAAGTGTGTTAATGTCTTGAGACATAGTGATTGGGTTGGGGGACTTGTACCTCATGATACTACAGTTGCTACAACAGCTGGTTCGGATGTTTATGTTTGGGATACTATTGGTGGGAATTTGAAGACCATTATTCATAATGCTCATGTTGGCAAAACTTGCTGCTTGGCCAGAAACCACAAAGGCGATTTTCTATTTACTGGAGGGGAAGATGGTGCAATTCACATGTATGAAATTCTGAGTCAGGGGCTTGAGACTGATCAAAATTTGGTTGCAACATGGATTCCTCACACAGGTCCTGTGCAGTCCCTTGCGTTTGAGTTTCCATGGCTTGTTTCTGCTTCTGGTGATGGGAAGCTATCACTAATTGATGTTAGAAAGCTTTTAAAAACCAGAAGGCGTCCTTCAGGGACCAGTGCTTCTCATGTCAAGCATCAGGACCGGAGTAGTGTAGAACCCCCACAGAGAATGCTACATGGATTTGCAAAGAATCTCCTCGCAGTTGACATTGGTGCTGATCGTATTGTATGTGGCGGTGAGGAAGGTGTTGTTAGGATCTGGAACTTCACACAAGCTCTGGAGATTGAGCAAAAGGCTCAAGCTTTAAGAGGAATACGATTAGAGAATAGGATGAGGAGGCGTAAGCTCCATGCAGAGAATAGCAGCAAAGGTGGTCGCACTGATCAATGCTCAGTTGCGGCCAAGAAGAATCCAGTCACCGGTGAAAAGAGTGGTTGGCACAGTAAACGTGGGGCGAGCAGCAAGCTGAAAGCATAGTAAACAGAATTAGTGTTCAATGTACGCATCTAAATAGTACTACCACTCTACTCCAGATGATTATGTGATTTTGTACAACTTCTGGCTTAAGCAGGTCAGCTAACTAATTGGACTTCCTCTTTCTGTTTTTGGAATTTATGGTTTTGTCTGGTCACCTCATTCATTGACCTTTTGTTCGGACCAAAGAATTGGAAGAATTTTAATAACTTGCTTTTAGAGATCTTCAATTGATACAGAATTTTATGTATTCTTCGAAACTGTTGGCTGATGCCAATGTGAGAGAGGTGGGGATAAACTGATCAATACTCTGCCTAAAGTTTGTAACCAAAAAGGGGACAGATTGCACAAGATTGTTCAACATATTTCCTACCAAAAACGGAACAGATTTCCCTCATGCTGTTGGTTGCTAATGCAACTGTATTTTGGATACGGTTTAGAGATTAAGGCAGTCCCATCTTTGGAAGTTCTTGAAGAAGAAATGATGTGTTGGTACAGCAACTTAGGACTAGATGCTGCACCTCACTTAATGCAGGATGGTGCGCATGAATATTGGACAGTAATTATCAATGTTCTAAAAGGCGCTAGTCGGGCGGTGACCCATAGCCTAGCGCCTGGACGGACTAGGCGGGGACTAGGCGATTTACATTTTTCACATTTAATTAATAAATATTAATTTAAAAATAGTTTAATATGACTATATGAGTAATTTGAAAAAATTTAGCTCGACTTTTCTCTAAAAATGAGCAAACCAACCTATAAAATATTCACCACGTTACAATTGCAGAATTGCTAAACCATATTGATAAGCAGTTTGTGTGAAATCGGGGTGGCTTGGCTACGCCTAGCGCCTAGGCGGTGCCTGGGCGGCTTGGTTGGGCCTAGCGCCTAGGCGGAGCCTGGGCGGAACTAGGCGGAGATTTTTAGAACAATGGTAATTATAAGCAAAAATGCTGCGAAAGAATTGATACTTACCTGGTGTGATCAAGGTATCATCACTAGTTCTCTTCAAATTTCAAAGTAAGGTATCAACATACGAGTTGTTCTCTTCTAACAACCAACAACAATTTACCATGGTATATTCTTTTTCTTTTTGGTTACCAAAACGGGTAACAACTAACAACCAACAACAATTTACTAATTTGTATGATCAGTGAGTTCTGAAAGATGAAATGAAAACCGATAACCGATATCACTTCTAGCAAACCAAAGAAGCACACTAAGCTATTCGGTTGATATCCCATTATAGCCAAGACTTCTTGATAGCATATGTTAGTTTTTGTAATGAGATGGAATGATTATACTATAACCAAACCCTAAAATAAATTGTGCCGGTTGATGAAAATCCTAGTTCAGTACAAAGAGGCGGGACACCCTTAGATGAATCGGAATATACGTACAAACACAAATTTCTTTCAAGGACACAGAAAGATGAACTGTGAGATATATTAGTATTATATTAAACAAATTGAACAAAACATTCTTAATACTCGCTAAGCAGATTGAACGAGTAGTTGCCGCAGTGGTCAATACATAATCTGTAAGCACAACATACACATTGAAAGGTGACAAGAACCTTCAAAAAACAATGATTTTCCGATGCAAATGCTCTCCAGTGGATCCTCCTGTTCCCTCATGATCATGATCATGAAACATAAGTGTCAAAATTCCCACCAGACAGAGGACAGATCCTACAAGAAGTTTGTCATATCGCTCTACCCAGTGAAATTTGAGCTGGCTGGCACCATAGAATGAGAGAGCAACCAATGAAGTCATCACTGTTATGGTGCTGTAATTCCAGAATACAAGGTGAGGAGAATTACGTCAATTAAACAAGCTGCCAAAGTTTTTATCAATTGCAAAACTGTTAACACCGAGAGCATTCAGCAGTTAAAAAATGTCAAATCCTGATCAAGCAATGTGGTAGGCTTAGCAGAAATCATTTTAACATTAGTATCATGGTTGGCAGCAACAAGTATAAACAGTAAACTCTGGACTTTCAAGTAGCTAAGCGATCTAGTAAGCTTACAAAATCCAATTAGGCAAATAAATCATCTAAAACATCAAAATGGAAACCTAATATCTGTCTCGATCACCTTTCCTATTCATACCGGCCGTCACATAGTGCTGAGAAGATTACCCTAGGCTAAGAAGAAGCTCAAAAAAAAAAGGCTGGATTTAGGAAAAGAGGATGTGGCAAACACTCTGCAATGAGCATATGGTTTCACCAACAAATCTAAACAGCTATATGCTATTTTGAAAAAAGCAAGGTAGGAAAGGTAACAAATTCGTAGGGGTTATTTGACAGAGAAATCAGGGTTCTTTGGGGTAGAAAACTGTGGGATAGAGTTAAATTCTGATTTTAACCTCCGACTTGCTTCAGAATTTAGGGTCTCCAGAAATTCAGATTGACTGGAAGGCTGCTGCTTGCTAATCTGTCTAGTTTGAAAGCTTTAATTGTATTGACTTGGTGCTCGTTAACACTTTGTGCTATTACTACTCTATTTGACTGTTTCAAGCTATCTTGCATTTTACGACTTCACTTCTGGCCCACTGCTATGTATTGTTTCATGCTTAGCAATAAATTCTTTGTTTCTGCTAATAATAAATATCCAGTTCATGCTATTACATATAATGAATCTCCAGTGGCTGAAAAAGCTCGTAGGTGAGCAAATAGAATTCCAATTGATGGAAACAACAGTGCATACTAATTAAAGAGATAAACAAGAAAAACACATCTGACTCCATAAATTAATACCTGAATAGCAACACTATTATAGCAAGCACCATCATAGAAGATGAATTGCCCACAGCAAGAAATACTGGAAGTGTGGTTGCACAAGGAGACAAGGCAGGAACAAGGACGAGCCCAGCAACAGCCATTTTTTCCATGGGTTGGTTGTGTGAATGACTGTGACCACCTTTTCCAGATAAAAACAACAAAATGTAACCACCACCAAGAAATACAAGCAAAAGTGAGGCAAGTTTATGAACAGTTTCCTCGCCAGCGATAGTATTTGCCATGGTGACCGCTGTAATACCAAGTATTGAAGTGGATATTACATGCAAAACTGCTCCAAATGCAGCTGCACAATAAAATTATAAAAAGTGAATTAAGAGTCCTGAAAGTTGTCCCAATGATGAAAAAATAAACAATGATCCAATAATCTTTTCAGAACACCTACAAACTCTCACCAGAGAACTCAAAAAGAATTTGCACAGAGATGACCGCAAACTACTCATTTATGGTGTGCTCTTGTTGTATCGATGTTCACTTTTCATAAGATAAATTATGTTTCTTTTTAATAATAAATAAATGAAGGAATAGGACACTTTAAACACATCAACGTCCTCAAACTACTCATTTATAGTTATACCTCATGTGAGAAACTTTTTACTATAAAACAAAAATAGAGAGGAAACTCATAAATAAATGTATCCCATAGTGGATGTCAGCGTATGAACTTTTGAAAAACACTTGTTTTAGCCGGTGTGATGGGAAGAGAGTACAAATTCTAAAGATCAGGAATTGAAAGGGGAGGTTTGCTAATAAGTAATAACTATGGTACTACACATGCTATGTAAATGCGTCAAAAAAGCCTAATAGGATATACGTCTAGAGTTTCTATTAATTTAACTGTTCATTCGGAAGTACCCCTAATTATCTGTACTTCAACTCAGTAAAATTCTAACTACAAGAACCAAAGACCTTTTTCCTCCAATTCTCAAGAACCAAACATTTGCACAGCCACAACCGTAATCACCTGAACGGCTACGACAAATCCATGTCCAGTAAACCATTTTTCATCATATATAAAGCAGCAGCTTAATTAAGCTGGGGAAGCTAGGACATTTAAAAAATGAATGATGACAAACGAAACTAAATTTGACTGCTGAATGCGCCGAGTAAGGGACATGAGAGCAGTCACAGACTTGGTGTTTGCAACACTAGTGTGGTCTATACCAATAAGCCAACGCTGCTCAAAAAGGTTACCCAAACCAACTGGCGCGGATCAAATTGGTAAAAGAGGGTAAAGAGAGAAAACGTACTGACGAAGAGAGTGCGGGAGAGAGTCCATTTCTGGGCGCGGCCGACGATGGAGAAAGGCAGCCAATGTGTTGGAATGAAGGAATGCAAAAGCGACACCGTTGCGATGCCTCCGATCGTCGACAGATCTTCTGCGCTGAAATTCTCCATTCTCTGATGGAATGGATGCTGTTGCTACTGCCTGCTACTTGAGATAGATTTCAATGGACCGGAAATGAGAATTTGGAGATCTAACTTAACTAGGATCTGGAATCGAATCCGCCAATTCTGTGCACCCACCAAAACCAACTTGTTAACAAACAGAAACGGGACACCCTTCAAATCTTCAATCAAACTATTACTTCATTAAATACCTCTTCTATAATTTCAAGGTGATCAGTTCATTTATAGATATTTTTTTTTTTTAGTCAAATTTCATTTATAAGTTAAAAAAGAAATTTATCCCGTACGTTTTTTTTTTGTTTTTTTTTTTATTACAATGTAACGTCAATGAAATGTACTACAACCCACTTAGATATCAATTAGTAATCAGAGAACTTGTGCGTCGGTAAGAACTTGGCAACTATTAGGTTAAAATAAACGGGCTAGTTAGACTCTTCGTCTATCATTCTTTTGGTAATTAAGCAGATCAAGTTGTATCTACATTGTCTAGGCAACAACATCAATCTATGCTTATTAACACAAGGATGATAGGTCTACTAAGCCCGATTTCAGACACAAAAAAAACAATACGACACCGTTGCAGTAGGAATGCAACAACGATGCCAACTTAAGCTGATCGTCTGACATTAATCACTTTCCAATTGCCTACCACACTTTGATACCTAGTTCACCTCCTTCTACCTAATCTAGTTTTACTTTCCTTCAATTTTTTTTTACAGTTTCAAGGTCACCAAAAGTTGACCTTCCATAGATTTTTTTTTCTTTCTAAAATGTGGTAGAGGACATTAAAACAAGAGAGTTTTTATTCATACCTCCTAAATTGGCACTTAGACCTCTCTTCTTTTTCAACTTTCAGTTGACTTTGTCAACCTATGTACAATTACTAATAAAACCACATAAAGTTAAATAAATTATTTTAGAATGTATAAATACTTAAATATGCTCTAGCACAATTTATTTTCTAAAAATTGAGGTACATGCTATAATCTTTAACTTATTTCATATTAGTCTATTTGTTGAAAAATATCTCTATGTACATTAGCCGACTGTCAAAGAACAAGTGTATCAATTATATGTTACGTAACAATTTATATAAGATATGTCAAGAGATTGTTCAAACTAAACTGAGGTTTTTGTAATTAATTTTTTTTTATCAAATCAAATTGAGTGTTTCGTTTTTTTATTCTTCAGAAATAGGAAGTGAAATAATCTTGGAGGTATTATTATAATCTTCTAAAAAAAAAAGGATGATGATAAAAAAGTCAGATTTACTATACCTAATGATAAAAAGGTTGGTAACTGTTTCATAATGATAATTAGGTCACTTAACTAAAACTCTTAAAGCGTTGCCCACAAAGTTGTAATTATTTATAACTTGTGCCACTGATGTATAACGGCTCAGTTTCGTTTCTCCCTGACTACATAATTTCACTCACTCTCTCTTCACCACCGTCTGCGCCATCCAAATCCTTCCGCCGACTCCGACTCTACCAAACTCGTCGTCCTCCGCGGCCGCATCCAAGCCAAGCCTAGCGTAGACGTCTTCAAGGTCCAGCGCCGCCGTCTTCAAGGTCTAGCGTCGTCTCTTCAGGTTTGATTTGGTTTTTGTGCTCTGAATGACTTTATGGATTGTGTATTGAGTGGGTTTATGGAATCTAATCTAGATTTGGCGGAGTATAATTGTATATTGCTATGTTGGATTGAATAGATTTCGTTTTTGTGCTCTGAATGGCTTTATGGATTGTGTATTGAATGGCTTTATGAAATCTACTATGGATTTGATCATTTTGTGCATCGAGAATTCGAGATCATGTAATGCATTGTAGTTTGCAGAGAACTGACTGATCATTCTATGAAACATAATATTTCAAACTCGCGCGTTGTTATTCACAAGACTGCTAATATATATTACTTCATATCACTCTTAGGTTTCCGGTTGAACTTGTATTAGGTTAGCTAATACAACCCATACTGTCTTATGCTTGTTCTCTAATCGACAGCCAGGTGCAATTTTGTTCCCTTCATATATGTTGGGTTGTTTTGATCTTTGGTAACTCCAATTTGGCCTTTATGGAACTTTGAACTTTCATAACATTTCCTTTAATTTACCATTTATTAAAGGTCGTCATCTGTTGGAAACTTGGAGGATAAGTTTTCATTGAAAGTGAAGTCTTCCAATAGTTTCAATAATCAATTCCTACACATTGCAACTCACCTAATCTCTAATGTCAAGTAACTGTTTTTGTAACTACTAGTGTAACTTGTAACTACATGCAAACAAAAATAATAATGTAACTAGTAATGTACCTATAAAATGTAACTGTGCATGTTAATTAAATTGCTTTTGTAACTGCTTCTGTAACTACAAGCAAACATGAATAATAATGTAACTAATAATGTACCTATGAAAAGTAACTGTGTAACTAGTAACGTATATGGTGTAACTACTGGTGTAACTACATGCAAACATGAATAATAATGTAACTAGTAATGTACCTATAAAATGTAACTGTGCATGTTAAATTACTTTTGTAACTGCTTCTGTAACTACAAGCAAACATGAATAATAATGTAACTAGTAATGTACCTATGAAAAGTAACTGTGTAACTAGTAACGTACATGGTGTAACTATAAATGTAACTAGTGTGGTAACTTTCTATGTAACTATTCTTGGTATCAAGTAACTATAATGTAACTAGCAGTGTAACTAGTGTGGTAACTGTGCATGTAACTATCATTGGTATCAAGTAACTATAAATGTAACTAGCAGTGTAACTAGTGTGGTAACTGTGCATGTAACTATCATTGGTATCAAGTAACTATAAATGTAACTAGCAGTGTAACTAGTGTGGTAACTGTCCATGTAACTATCCTTGGTATCAAGTAACTATAATGTAACTAGCAGTGTAACTAGTGTGGTAACTGTGCATGTAACTATCCTTGGTATCAAGTAACTATAAATGTAACTAGCAGTGTAACTAGTTGGGATTCATAAATAGGCTGCCGGGCGTGAGGGCTGGCCTCACCCTTCGATGTGGGACTGCCCCCCTCCCTTTCTGCTCATATTGCTGGACTGTGGACTGTTTCGGCCCCTGTTTGGGGAGCTGTCATCCCCTGTTCCAACAAGTAAGACCTGCCCGGGCGCGGGACCAGGTGTCCATGCTACTCTCCCGGGCCCTGGGCCGGGTTCAGGAGTCCTGGCTGCGGGTCTGGGGGCCTGGGTAGCCTATCTATGGCTACTGTCAACAAGTCCTCCAAGTTCCCGGTCAAGTGCCATCTTGAATGGAGACTTAAATCTGTCTTCCTTTATAGGCCCGCAGACCCGCTGGGGCTCTTACCCACCGGTGTTCTAGCCCCCCAAGTCCGCGTTTAAGATTGGGCTTGGCCGGGCGTTCGAATAAACCTGCTATGATGATGCATAATGTGACGAGTGCATGGTTATGATGTTGATACTAACAGTTGCATATGAGTACAAGATGTAGTACATGAGATGATAATGTGGCATTGAAATCCGCCATGCTATGTTCCGGGAAAACCCGGTGAATATAGCGAATGGGATGACCGAGTCCCCCGAGTTACAAACGGTAGCCACAGTAGTCGGTGAGTGCCTTGAACAGTTTCAAGAGGTCACCCAGTACCAGTGGGAAACGTGCCCTGTGTTATAGGAGTTCCTAGTGGGTGGCGTGGCCCGGAGTGATCCCGGGCAGCCGTCCCCACGTGTTTCACAGCCTCTTGTTCTTGCAGGCATATAGGATGTGCATGGTTTTTAGCCTGTGGGAAGAGTTGTCCTGTATGAGAGGATCAAGTCTCCCGGGGTGAAGCGGTCCCGTGTTGGTACCGGAGACATCCCTGATCCCTGTATGAGAGGAATATTTCAGCGGTAATAATAATAATCCTACAGGGTTTCTAGCCTGCGGGAAGAAGTCTCCTGTGTTAGAGGAAGAGTTCTTCCGGTGGGATACCTCAATTTGTGGGAGTATTTCAGCGTTAGGTGGAGTAAGCTCTAGGCGGGACGGTTCGATTAGGTCCCATGCTTCTTTCAACTACCCTCTGCATGCGAGGCAAGTGGCTGACATGCATTGAAGGGAGTATTCCATTAGTCCCATCAGTTATGATGGCCTGAGAAGTTACCAATACTGAGACACGTGCCGCTAGGGGACGGTCAGAGATGGATGGCCCGGATCCGCGGGCGTTTCAGTTGCCCTACTGAGTAGTTTGGGGGGGAAATTCAAGGGCGCTGGACCTGCATATAAACCCTTTCCGCTTGGTGTATTTTTCTTTTGGCTGAGAACTTATCCCTTGTTTAGCCTTGCTCAACACAATTGATCGGTGCTTTCCAACTGTTGCGTTTCCGTCGTCGTGCATACTAATCGGTGAGTCTCAGTCCTTTGCGACTCTGAAATTGTTTCTACTTTTCCCTTTTCTTTTGTTCGTGGTTGGATCCGATGGGCACTTGGTTGTATGTAGATTAGCCTTTTGGATGGGACCCTTGTAGTAACGAATCTCAACGAGAGCCGGGAACTCTCGGCTGAGAAATCCAGTGCCCGGTGTGGGATGTGCTGAGGCACTATATGCTTCGTACTGCCCTGCGGTGGTGGTTTTAGGTTGTGTTTCTGATCGGCCAAGGAGGTTTTTTTTTATTATTATTATTATTTTTAGGTTACATGGATTCTGGGAGCTCCAATGAGATCTCCGAATCGGCCACCAAACGACCGGTGAAGGACGACCAAGAGAGGATTAAGGACTGGCTTGCCTACTCATCCTCTGGGCCGAACGCCAGTGCCCGTTCGACTGGTGAGGCGTCAACGTCCGGGTCGCTGGGACAGGAGGATGCTCCGTACGGAGTGTCCTTGGGCACTGCCCGCTCAGGAGGGGCCCCGCTCCACATACTTGTGGATAGGGATAGAACCATAAACTGTGATGAGCCGGAGTGCTCGTTAACTCTTGGTGAGATTGCTGCTTTTCGGGCGAGGTGGAATATTCCCGAAGAGGTAGATCTTTAGCTTCTGTATGCTGGAGTGTCGGCTTGCAACCCGGAGGAAGGTTGGGCTGCCATTCACGAGGACCAATTTCGGCATGGGCTATCGCTCCCGCTGCCGGACTTTGTGCAGTACCTGCTTAGTGCCATCAGGATATCACCGGCACAGCTTTCTGGGAACCAGTGGAGGTAACTACTGAGCATGGGCTGTCTCTACTAGCTGAGTGATATGAGTTGCCCAACGGTAAATGAGTTTCGGGCCTTGTACCGACTGACATACTCAAAGAAGAGTAAGGCCCGGGGGTGTGTGAGTTTTTCCGCCCGGCATTTTAAGCCGATGATAACCCACTTGCCCTCCTGGCTCAACAATAATTGGAGGGAAAAGGTGGTGATGGTAGGGGGCTAGCAGAAGAGGAGTAGGACTTACCGGGTTCCCCGTTCCTTTCAGCCGATCGGCGATCAGTCGTATAAGTTATCGGAGCTAGAGAGAGATATGATCGCCCGGGTATTTGGGTGCTGGTCAGACCTGGAGCGGAGTTCCTACAACTTTATCCGGCGGGAGGTGCTGGAACTATGTCTTCTGGGGGGGGGGAATCCCGGTGGGTGGTGGAATGTAGGTTGTAGCTCTGATCCAGTTGAGTGAATTGGTGTTGACTAGTCTGTTTGCCTTGTGTTTTGCAGGTGTATCTTCCCGGACGGCAATTAAAGCCCACGAAACGATGTCGATGGACAATCAGGATCTGGTCTTTTAACTGAAGGAAAAGGGGGACAGTTCCGCGCAGTCAACGGTCGACCGGGGAACCGAGGAGCTGACCGTATATGATAACCCGATTTTGCTGGACATTGCAGAAGAGGATTACGTCTTAAAGCGCGTAAAGACTCACGCTTCGGGACCCCGTGCGGCGTCTGGATCGGGGAAGGCTGTTGGTGGGCCGTCCAAACCCCCGGGTGGTGCTGCAAGGATTCCACACCAGCTGGGGCCGGTGCCAATTGTCGCCAGATCCCCACTGTCTGCCACCTAATCTTCTTCTTTACAGGTTGATCTGGGTGAGCGGAGGAAGAGGTCTCGAGAGATGCCGGCCTCCGCGCTTGTTACCTTCACCGGCCAGTCGGTTGGTGAGGGTTTGGCCAAGCAACTGAAGCTGACGCGTGGTGACACCACTACCGCTCACGGCGATGTTCCTGCGGCCACTAGCCCTGCTGCTGCCGGCACAGAAGCATCAGGGGTGGAGAAAAATCATGTTGCGGGGCCGGGCACGGAGCATAGTTGCCCGGACGACTCATTCGTCCGGAGCCTGCTCATGGACGTGAAAGGAATGGAGCTGGAGGAGATTGGGGCTCCGGGAGGGCGGCCGGAGGAGCACCGGCTGAAAACCAAGGAGATGGCCCTCCAGGTAAGGATAGTTTGCCACCGGTATCCGCTCAACACTATTTAGTGATCTGTTGCTTTCTAACCGGTGCTTTGTTAAACTGTAGCTGTTTTACCACTTGTATCAGTTGGATGCAAGTGGAGAGTTGTCGGAGCTGAAGAAGCGGGTGGCAGAGTTGACAAGCGCCCGGGAGCTCCTGGAGCTAGAGAAGTCCAAGCTCCAACGGGAGAAAACCCGGTTGGAAGAGAGGGCCAGGAAGCAGATGGGCAAGCTGGAGGCCCAGATCGAGGCTCTGGAAGAGGAGAAGAAGAGCCTGTAGGAGGAGAAGGCCGATTTGTTTTACCATATATGATTTGTTTTTATTTGTTTTCTATTGTTCAACTTGATTATATGATTTGTTTAGCCTTGTTTATAATCATAATATGGTAACGGTGCATTAATGTAAGGAAATGATACAAAAAAGCATTTGGTATTGATAGATTGTTTGGACGAAATTACAAAATTGCTATCAGTTGATTAATTTAGGGAAATACAGGGGTGTAGCTGATGAAATCAAAAGTATAGAGACTGAAATAATGATTAAGCCAAAATTTAAGTAGGTAAACTGAAATTAATTGTTTTTTGAAAGAATGTAAACCAACAATCAAATATAAGAAGGTTGATGATTAAAATAAAAGGTTGACATGTGTAATTTACTATATACGAAAAGGCGAGGTGCGGAATAACTTGTTCATCTGGTACCTGTTCCACTACTTGATTCTGCACTTGGATCGATTTGGTGTGGGGCGAGGGATGCAATAGGGAGAGAAAGCGCGAGATGAAACCAGTGGTGCTCTCAAACTTGATCCTTGAAACCTGACTGGAACCAATTGACACAGCCAGGAGCCATCTTAACAGGTTTGTCTTTTGATTCCGGGTTTTACTTCGTGTTTAGTTTCAATAGAATCAGGAATCAGTTGATGTTAATCTTCCTTGCATATACTGCTGGTCAATAGCGAAAGCATAGAGGCAAAGGAAGCCTTGAGATGAACAAGTAACTCTCTTGGTTTTTCAGTAGCTTTTTAAGTTCTACTTAGCTTATCATAATTTATAATTGTTCTGAGTTGGTGAGGAGACGGGCTGATATATATAACCCTCATCGCGTTTTAATTGAGTATATTTCGTAATTTCAATTTACTAAATTGCATATGAGGTAGAGGTAATATCAGAACCCATAAACTGCATATCCCAATTCACCAACAATACCCTTTTTTTTTGTCTCTAAGCCTTCTTTATGCTTTCATAGCTGATCAAAGGTATCAGAAATGAGAGGCTTGATGACAAAAATGGGAATGCCAGAAAGAACAATAAAATTAACGGGTTTTACTACTGCTCAGGTTGCAATAGGTTTGTAAATTCCTTCTTTGATATCTGTACTACAAAAATATTTAAGCACTATGCTCCTTAGTTTGGGTGGATGAAAAACAAATGATCAAACTCTGGTACATTTATTCGTATTAGTTGGAACCCTTCTTCTCCTCAAGTTGATAAACAAATTGACGTATTCACACCAGTTTTTCGTTTGCTCGATTGAGGCATATAGATTGTGTCCCATGTATATCATTCACTTTTTGTTTCTTCCTTGCAGTAATATGAGCATATTTGTTTGTTGTATAGCCTAATGGATTGATTAAATTTTGTTTTAGTTGCAGTTATGAAATATGTTGAAAAATCTATGCCTTTCTCTTAACAATAACAATGACAAGAATTATGTTTCGATATATATTATGCTCATTTTGTTCTTACTGATTGATCAAAGAAAGGCCTTCCTCAATGTGGAGATGTCATGGTGAACTATGTTTACGGGTAACCATAAGTCCATAACATTCTCTCTCATATCATATGATTAATTCCGTATGGCCATTTTGTAAACATGATGCAACCGAGGAACATTAAGTTTTGACATTTGGATATGGGGCCTTTTCTCAAATTTGTTACAGAGATTCGGAAATTCTATATTTATAATAACAACCATGAGCTCTAAAAATGGCTGATCTTAGTTTTTTGTTTTTAATTTATTTACGAAGAAATGGCAATTTTCTGTTGGAATTTGGAACTAGAGCATTTCAAAATATAGCAGAGACCCTATGAGAGTATCTTATGAAGAGTGATCTCCTTCATTCTTACATTTTAGATGATAATGTTCAGTTCATTCTTATATTTTAGATAATAATGTTGAAGATTGTATTATATCTGCATATTCATCTAGTCTTTTTCTTATCTAATTATCCAAAATATCGGTGGCAGGCCTCTGTATCCAAGGAGCAGTGATGAAGCTTGAACAGTAGAGGAAACTTCTAAAGAACACATGTAGGATTAGTGGTCCGAAGCACTATTAGATAATATGTTAAGTCGTGAAGACAACTAACAGCTTTCAAATGTTTGTATCATAACCGTCATTTTCTTTAAAATGTAAATGCCAAAGCTTAGATTAATGGGTTTTATCCAAAACTATCGGTTTGCATATCAAGAGCATACCCTGGATACTGGCTTTTGTATGTGACGAGGAGCATGTGCAGAATTGCAATATTCATTTTAATGCAAAAATGCTTACCGTGAATGCTTGATTTCCTTAACTATTTGTGATTAAAATGTATACAATAACCCGCGGCTAGACGCGGGCATTAAACCTAGTTGGTTGACGAAGAGATGAGGGAAAAGAGACACGGGATTAAATACGGAGGGGAAGGAGAAAAATAACACACTTGAACAAAAGGAAAGAAAAAGATGCAACATATCAAGAGTTGGGACACTGATGGTGCAATTTTTCTCTAATGCAAACCACTCATTCTCTAGTTAGATATACAAATGAGTCCTACAAAAAAAAATACCAGTAACTACACTTTTGAGCTCATAATTACTAATAGCAAGCCTATTTTTTAAATTACCACTAACAAGTTTTCATCTATTTAACTAACGGAATCCGTGAAATGGCAATTACAAAATTGCCCTTTTACTTTTTTTTTATAACATTATTAAAGATCAGTAGCATTACGTGATTTACTACTGACCCTCAGTATGATTAACATTCAAATAGTTTACAATTGTTGGTGGAGTACAGTGAATACTAGTGATCCTAAAAAATGTGTAGTTCCTTTTATTTTTTTACAACATTGTTGAGGGTCAGTAGCATTACGCGATTTACTACTGACCCTCAGTATGATTAACATTCAAATAGTTTATAACACTTAGTGGAATACTAGTGATCTTCAAAAATGTGTAATTCCTTTCACTTTTTTTACAACATTATTGAGGGTCAGTAGCATTACGCGATTTACTACTGACCATTAGTATGATTAACATTCAAATAGTTTACAACAGTTGGTGGAATACTAGTCATCCTAAAAAATATGTAATTCTACTGACCATCAGAAATGCCCAATGCTACTGACTTGCAGTAGTATTGTAAAAAAGGTAATTTCGTAAGTTATGGATTAATAGATTCTATTAAAAATGGATGGAAACTTACTAGTGGTAATTTTAAAAAGTAATTTTACTATTGGTAATTATAGGCTGAGAATTGTATCTATTGGTAAAAACCCCAAAACATTTACCCAATCAAAAGACATTTTACTATAATAAAGCACCTGTAAAAATAAAATGAGAATTGGTCTACTCATTTCATTAGAGAATCTCTTTATATAGGGTGAAAATTACAATGGTAATTATAACGTCTATAATGACAATAATGACTGATTGATTCGTTACATCCTTTGATTGATAATATCATAATTTCCTATCGTCAATTACTTTGACGAAGGCACATTAAAGGCGTTTTTCATTCAACACTCCCCCTTATGCCAAGTCAAAGTTAAAATGGTGCATAAGGTGTTGCCTCATTAAAAACCTTGTCAAATAACAAAAACTCAATAGGAGAAAATAAAACTTTGGTCGAAGGAGAAAAAGAGCACAACGCACCTATTACATTTGAAACCAACATATATGTACTAGACTCCCCCTGATGTCTGCACCTCCCCCTGATTTTTACATTAATCATGAGATTCTTCCTGATTCTTTCATTTGATCAAGGGAGTTTTAATAACCTTAGCATAGTTATGCATTTTCACATGTTTTTCAAATATGACTTTGAGCAATGATTTAGTAATTAAATCTTGCCACATCGTCCTCAGATCCAACTTTATTTACTTTGATCTCGAGGATAAGGTTTGTTTCTGCCTAAACCCGGGGACGTCTAGTAGATATTTGATGAATCCAACTCGATCTCCTGCAATCCTGCTTACTAAGGGGAATACCGGGCGGGCCGACCTTCACCTCTCCGATGCCTAAGTTAGTATAGTAGGAATGTATATAACTAAGGCACGTATGTAAGCAGGGAGAGAGACAAGTTACCTCATAAAGAAGGTAGTTGGGGCCCATATATAGGTGGTTGGGAGTAAGGACTGGCCTTACTCTTCGATGTGGGACTGGTTCCCTTCTGTTTATACCTTCTGGTGCCCTCTTAGGCAGGCTGGCGCCCCCGGCCCCTGGGTCCCTGGAGGCAGGATAGAGTGCCAGGCCCCGAGGCCGGGTGCTGGTGATCCGGTCCCGACCCTTGGGCCGGGCCCTGGTGCGCTTGCTGCGGGTCTGCTGTAGCCTCTCTGCGGCTACTGTCAACAAGTCCCCCAAGTTCCCGGTCAAGTGCAATCTTGAATGGGGACTTTAACTGTCTTACTCTTGCCCTGCAGACCCGCAGGGTTACCAACCTATCGGTGCCCAGTCCCCCAAGTCCGCGTTAAAGATTGGGCGTGACCGAGGTGAGTAGCCGTCGTTGATGGTAAGTAAAATAGGGTTACCAACCTATCGGTGCCCGGACGCAATGCCATTTCGGCGAGTCCCCCGGTTTAGAATGCTTCAAAGTTCCTCGGTTCTCGGGAGCTCGACCGGGCGTCCTGCCATATCGAGACGAGTCCCGGAAATGAGATGCGGCTGGGTGGACCTCGACCGGTGCCCGGACGCAATGCCATTTCGGCGAGTCCTCCAGTTTAGAATGCTTCAAAGTTCCTCGGTTCTCGGGAGCTCGACCGGGCGTCCTGCCATATCGAGACGAGTCCCGGAAATGAGATGCGGCTGGGTGGACCTCGACCGGTGCCCGGACGCAATGCCATTTCGGCGAGTCCCCCAGTTTAGAATGCTTCAAAGTTCCTCGGTTCTCGGGAGCTCGACCGGGCGTCCTGCCATATCGAGACGAGTCCCGGAAATGAGATGCGGCTGGGTGGACCTCGACCGGTGCCCGGACGCAATGCCATTTCGGCGAGTCCCCCAGTTTAGAATGCTTCAAAGTTCCTCGGTTCTCGGGAGCTCGACCGGGCGTCCTGCCATATCGAGACGAGTCCCGGAAATGCTAGCCTACGGGAGGGCCTGTTGGTGCGTGGACTAGGCCAACAGACATCCCGGAGAGTGCTACGGCTGTACTGAGGCGCTGGTTAACACTTGCTAGTTCTTCTCAGCTTTTGTTGGTTAAGCATTGAGGTAATGTGCAGGTTTGTTAGCCTGCGGGGAGACTTGTTCTGTGTTAGAGAAACAATCTGCCCAGTGGGGTGGCGTTGAGATAACGAGTCTCGCCATGTATCCCCAAATGTATCACAGTTCAGTGTGATGCAGGGTTTTTATCCTGCTGGACAAGAGTACATGGGTTAGATGTAAGCTCGCCCAGGTTTATAAAGCCCATGCGTTTAGAAGCCTTTTGCTGTTGGCTCGTTCCTGCCCGTAGGCGAAGGAAGGTGACAACCGGTAGAATGCCTTGGAGTGGGTTAAATGTCCCAAAGCCGGTGAAATGTCATAGTGCTGGGTGGATCTCGACTGGGCGATATGCCATGCCGAGACGAGTTCCCCAGTGATATGCAACGAGGATGGTGTTAAAAGGGGAGGGTGCATACCTGGACAAATGCTCTCGAAGCAGTTGGAAAAAAATCACAAGCGGTGAGAGGTCTTCAAGATATTCAAGGAAGAAAAGCCATGCAGCCGGTTGAATGATCATACTTGTGAACCGCCTTGGTGCCGGATTGACTTGGAGTTGACTTTTGGGGAAACAAGGGGAATGGACGCCTCGTTATTTGCTCCTATCTCCCTAAATGCTGCTGATGAGTGGGACAGGTGGCGGACATGCGATAAAGGGGAAAGCCCGTCAGTCCCATCAGTTATGCTAGATGGGATCCCTTATCCATGCTGGGACACGTGTCGATAGAGAGCGGTCTGAGATGGAGGGAACCCACGGCTGGGGTTTCGTTGCCTTTCTTGTTGCCCTATTTATTGTTCACTCTGCTCGCCTCTTTCCACAGTTTGCCTAGACCCTTTGCCTTCTATTTTCCTCGTCCACCTTTCTGCAGATCTGACTTATTTTGTGTTAGGATTATGGCGTCTGGGAGATCTGCGCATCATGGCGGCGCCAGCCGTGGGCCCAGAAGGCACGAGCTGCTGGATGGTGACAGGGTGATTCCTTGTGACGAACCAGTCAAAAGCATGGATGAGAGAGAGATTAGGGAGTTTCGAGCGAAGTGGGACATCGACCCTTCTGTTAAACTTCGAGGGCTGCGTCCCGGAGAACTGGCCTGTAACCCGGAACTGGGCTGGGTTGCTGTTTTCGACGATCAGTTCCGACACAGACTGTCGCTGCCGCTACCGAAATTTGTTCAGTATATGCTGAGCTCACTAAATCTTTCCCCGGCCCAGCTTCCGAGCAACCAGTGGAGGCAGTTGCTTGGGGTCGGGTGCCTATTCAGCCTGAGCCACATGAACTGGCCCACGGTTAATGAGTTTCGGGCGCTGTACAAGATTTCTTACTGCCGAAAGGCCCAATGCAGCGGCTGTGTGAACTTCGCCACGCGGGAGCATGCTGCTGCTATCACGCACCTGCCGTCATCGGTTTCAGATACCTGGAGGAAGTCGGTGGTGCTGGCCGGCGGCAGGTGGCAGCGTAACTGGAGGGGTCATCAGGTGCCCGGGGCCTATCAGCCGATCGGGGACCAGTCGTACTGGTTGGAGGAGTTGGAGAAGCAACGGATATATCGGCTGTTCCATGGCTGGGACTATCTGAGTCGGAGCTCCTACAATTTCATCCGATGGAACGTGCTGGAGATATGCGAGATGGGGAGAAAACCTGGTAAGGTGCCTTGCATAATTTCATCCTTTTGCTTTGTTGCTCGTGCTCTGACTGCTGGACTTGCCGGTTGCAGCTAACCCTCCCCGGTTGGCACTTAAAGTTGAGGAGACTATCGAACCGGATGAGGAGCTTGTAGTCTCGAGATTGGCGGAGACGGGGGAAGTGGCCGCGAAGACCGTTATTGATACGGCTACCAAGAGACGCGGGGAACATGATAAGGTAGTGCCGCTTGTGTTTCCGGATGCTTACTATGGAAGGCTACCGGGCGGTGGGAATACCTCCCCGCTACTTATTCGGGAAGGGCGGTCTGTGAGACCTCCTGGTTCAGGACCCGTGGCGCGACCGACGGCCGTTCGGACCTCGCGGGAGAGAGGGATGGCAGAAGCGTCCGGTCACCGTCGAAGCGGCCATGGTGAAACTCCGGCCAAGAGGGCGAGAACCCTTGACGCTGGGGCGTCCAGCTCGGCTGGGCCAGCCGAGCGGGCGGTGGCTCCCGTCGTGGAGGCGGTTAGTCGAAGGGCTCAGGTGCCCGAAGTCAGTGGCAGCTCTGCTGATGGAACTGGCAGGTTCATGGTTGCCACCCTCGAAGCCCTGGGGCTCGACCGGGAGAACCCTGAGACTGGTCGATCGGGCGAGAACAGGGCGAAGCCCGTGGAACTAGCTGTTCGGGTGAGTGTTCTTGTGCTTCCGCTTCTCTTGGAGTGGTACGAGCTAATGTTCGTTAATTTATGCCTCGCAGCTGGTTCATAGCCTTTGCGCCGCCGAGCCCAGAGGGGAGGCTGCTGCGGTTTTGGAGGAGTGGGTGGAGGAGCTGAGCGTGCGGGCGGACGTGGCGGAAGCCAAACTTGCGGAGGAAAGAGAGGAAGTTGGTCGGTTGGGCACCGAGCTCGCGCGAGAGAAAGAACTAACCGGTCGGTTGTGCCATGACCTGCAGCAAGAACGGGAAAAGGCCGATTGACAAGCTGCTACGCGGGAAGGGCGGGTCGCAGAGCTGGAGACGAGGGTTTTGGAGCTGCAGACCCAGGCTGTTGCCCGGGAAGGGAGAATTGCGGAGCTGGAGGCGAAGGTTTTGGAGCTGCAGAACCAGGTCACAGTGGTCGCCCATGGAGGGGAGAAGCTGTCGGAATCCCAGCTTGCCGAAGTAGCTGATAAGGCTGTCGACGACTTCCGGGAGTTGGTGGAATTTGAAGAGATGCTGGACGCGGCCCGGGAGAAGGGTATCACCGACGCTTATCTGGAGTGGAAGGAGAAAGGATGGCTTGATGCTAAGCAGATGGAGGCTGATATAGCCTTGACTGAGATGGTGGAGCAAGAGCAGGCTCTAAAAAGCGGCGGGCCGGGGATTGGAGGCTCCGGGGGCGGTAGCTAGCTGTTTACCTTGTAAATGCACATCTTGCAACTACTGTAGTTTATTTGTTATTATTGAAAGTGCGTATTGCAATATTAATGCCAAATACAACGTTGTCGCTCTGTGACCGCTACTACCTAGGGTAGAACCGTAGGTGCTGGATATTCCATGGCCGGGTGGAATAGATGTCGTCGGTGTCTATAATGTGGAATGTTGTCGGTCCGACGGCCGCAGTGATCTGGTAGGGCCCTTCCCATGTTGGTTCTAGGGCCAACGGTTTTTTCTGGATCCTCCTCATGACCCAGTCCCCGACCTGGAGGTTTCTCTCCCGGACTCTTCTGTCATAATACCGGGCGATCCGTTGCTTGTAGGTTTGGTTGCGCATATGTGCCTGGTCGCGGCGCTCCTCGATGAGGTCCAGGTTGAGTAATAGCCCCTCGGCATTTGTCTCAGCGTCGTAATTCTCTACCCTGCCACTGGGTATACCAGTCTCTACCGGGAGTACCGCTTCGCTCCCGAATGCCATGCAGAACGGGGTCTCTCCTGTTGCCTCTGCTGCTGTTGTCCGGATGGCCCATAGCACTGCAGGGAGTTCCTCGGCCCAACATCCCTTCTTAGCCTCCAGCTTCTTTTTGAGGAGGGCCTTGATAATCTTATTGGCCGCTTCTACTTGGCCGTTGGTCTGTGGGTGCGCCACTGAAGCGAACAACATCCGAGTCCCCATAGAGGCGGTGTACTGGATAAGATCAGCGTTATTGAACTGTGTCCCATTATCCGTGACAATAGTCTGCGGTACCCCGAATCGGCAATAGATGTTCTTCCATAGGAACTTTTTAACCCGTTCCTCAGTGATCTTTATCATGGGTTCTGCCTCGACCCACTTGGTCTGATAGTCTACTGCCACGATGGCGTACTTGTACTGCCCTATAGCCGTTGGGAAAGGGCCGATGATGTCCAATCCCCATTGTGCAAATGGCCACGGTGCCAACAGGATTGATAACGCGATTGCCGGGGCATGAGGTGTAGAGGCGTACATGTGGCACTTGTGGCAGCCGCCTGATATTTTTCTTGACATTGCCGCCATGTCTGGCCAGAAATACCCCGCTTGGAGCGATTTGTGGGATAATGATCTTGCGCCGGAGTGATTACCGCATACCCCCCCCCCCCCCCCCCCCCCCGTGGATCTCTCGCATGATAGCCTCGCCTGCCTCTTTTGTCACACACCTCAGCTGGGGGAAGCTGTGCCCCCTCCGGTATAACTGGCCGCCGTGGAGACCATACCAGGCGCACCGAAGGTGTAGTCTTCTGGCCTCTACCGCATCCTGGGGGCTGGTTTTGTCAGTCAAATACTTGACTACTGGATCCATCCAGCTTGGCAGCGCTTCTTCTACCGCAAATATCTCAGAGATGGTTTTGTTTATACTTGGCTGCTGGAGAGTTTCCATTTTTGCCCTCCGGTACTCTGGAGGGTAGTTTCCGGTTGCCAGCCTTGCGAGGGCATCCGCATGTCTATTTTCCTCTCGAGGAATGTGTTGGATGGTGGCGCCCTCGAACGGCTCGATCAAGGTTTTGGCCAGAGCCTGGTAAGAGGACAGCTGGGGGTCCTTGACCTCGAACACCCCGTTCATCTGGTTCACCACTAGGCTAGAGTCGCTGTATATCTCCATGGACGAGATTCCCAGCTCCTTGGCCAGTTGTAGACCGGCTATGAGGGCCTCATACTCGGCAGCGTTGTTGGAGGTGCTAAAAAGGAACCGTAAGGCATACTCATATGACTGGCCATCGGGCGAGGTTATCATGACACCAGCACCGCTCCGCCTGGCCGTTAGGGAGCCATCCACGTAAAACTTCCAACCGGTGGGGAGGCCTGGCGCGGCCTTTGTGGCTCGTACTGCCTCGGTGTCCTCGCACCGGTCGGGGTGCGCTTCTACCGCCATTGGGGTGAGCTCACATATGAAGTCCGCAGCTGCCTGCCCCTTGATGGCCGTTCGCGGGGCGTAGATGATGTCGAATTCTCCCAGTTCAACTGCCCACCGTACGAGCCTACCACTAGTCTCCGGCCTTTGGAGGATCTGTCGCAGAGGGTGATTGGTATACAAGGTGATGGAGTGAGCCTGGAAATAGTGCCGGAGCTTCCTGGCACTAACAATCAGGGCCAGAGCCAATCTCTCTATGTCGGGGTACCGGCCCTCTGCTCCAGTGAGTCCCTTTCCCGCATAGTATACCGGGAGCTCGAGCGTTTCTTCCTTCCTAATGAGAGCCGCGGAGACGGCCATCGCGGATGCAGCTATGTAAAGGTATAGCATTTCGCCCGGCACTAGTTTGGATAGGAGAGGCACTGCCGACAGATATGCCTTGATAGACTGGAACGCTGCTTCATGCTCCGCTGCCCAGTGGATTTTCCTGGTCTGCTGTGCCTTAAGCAATTTGAAGAACGGGGTGCATTTGTCGGTTAGGCGGGAGATGAATCTGGCGAGGGCGGCTAACCGGCCGGTCAACATCTGGACCTGGTTTCTCTCCTCTGGCGTTTCCATATCTAAAATCACCTGGACCTTCAGCGGGTTGGCCTCTATCCCTCGCTGGCTGATGATGTGGCCTAGGAATAGGCCCTCTGAAATTCCGAAAATACATTTCTTTGGGTTTAAGCGCATTCCGAATTTGAGCATCTTGCCGACGACTACGGCCAAATCCTGGACGTGGGCCCCTGCAGTCAAGCTCTTGACCAGCATGTCATCCACATAAACCTCTACGGTTTTACCCATTTCTTGCTCCAGCATTTGGTTAACCGTTCGCTGGTAGGTGGCCCCGGCATTCTTCAGACCGTACGGCATCCTCTTATAACAGTAGGTACCTCGGTCGGTTGTGAATGATGTGTGCTCCTCATCATCCGGGTGCATCCTAATCTGATTGTATCCGGCGTAAGCGTCCATGAAACTGAGCATCTTAAAACCGGACGTGGAATCTATAAGCTGGTCTATCCGGGGGAGCGGGAAGCTGTCCTTTGGACACGCCCGGTTCAGGTTAGTGAAGTCCACGCACATACGCCATTGGCCGGTTCCCTTCTTTGGTACCATAACTACGTTTGCGAGCCAGCGGGGGTACTGGACTTCCCGGATGAACCCTATACTCCTCAATTTATGTACCTCCGCTCTGATTGCCTCATACTTTGCGGGACTAAAAGATCTCCTCTTCTGCCTTACCGGGGGAACGTTGGGCAATAAATTTAGCTCATGCACGGCTATCTCCGGGGATATGCCCGGCATGTCCTCATAGGACCATGCGAAGACCGAACTGTTGTCCTAGAGGAAGGCTATGAGCTCTTGCCTAACAACCGGATCGAGCCGCGTCCCTATTACGACAGTTCGTTCTGGGTGGTCTACCGAAATGCAGATTGCTTCGGTTTGTTCCACGGCCGCAGGTGGCTCCAGTTTCTCGATGAACCGCCCGACTCTTTTTGTCTTGACGTCATCACGTGGGTCAATGTTTAGATCCGGCACGGGTGCCTGCTAAGCGGTTGTGAAGACCTCGGTCCGCTTCCTCCCGTGGGCCACGGCTTCTGTGTAATGCTTGCGGGCGATCCTTTGGTCCCCGCGTATGGTAATGACTCCGGCCGGTGAAGGCATCTTCAGCATTAACATATGGCCGGTAATAAACGTTTTAAGCCTCCATAACCCTGGCCGACCGATTATGCCATTGTACGATGATAGGCAGTCAACAATGATGAACTCCAAATGCTCCTTTCTGGTTCTGTCTCCCTCGCTGAAGATGATCGGTAGGTAATCCGATCCCAGGGGCTGGACGACCTCACCGGAGAAGCTTATGAGCGGCTCGTTATCCTGGGATAACTTGTTCCTTCCTCTCTGCAACCCCTTGTATGCATCCCGGAACATTACGTTGACTGAGGCTCCGGTGTCAATCAGCATACGACTGGTCATCCAGTGGTCTATTTGGACCGTAATGAGGAAGGGGTCGTTGTGCGGTTGGATCAAATCCTCCGGCTCTTCCCCCTCGTAAAAGGTGATCGATCTCCATCCGGTTTTAGCGGCCTGGCCGCTTCTTTCGCCGAAGGCGTATACCTCCTTCCCTCGGACCGATCTTAGGCACCGTTTCTTCGAGCTCCGGGTAAGTCGATCTATACGATCCCCGCCGTGGATCATGTTAATGCTCCTGTGTACTTCGATGCCCCCGGGAGTTCGGGTGTTTATAGTTCCCACCTGCCGAGGCCGCGGTTGCTCATTGTTGGGGTCCTTCTGGCGGGTCCGGTCGATTACGACCGCTATCTGGGCCTTTCGGTCATCGGTCCGAAGGGCTAGATCTTTGGGCTTTCTGGTTGGCAAAATTGCCAAGGCCCGCGATGGTCGCTCTGCTGGCGTAGCAGCTAGAGGCCGCGCCGAACGCACAAACGGCTGTTTTCTTCCTGGCCAGGAACCGTCGCCATCGCTCCGCCGGGGTTGCCATTCCTCCCGTGGGTCTGCTTTCCTAGTGGCTGCGGGCGCTCGGCTACGATCTAGCCATCCGGCTTTGCCCCCATTGGACGGCTGCAGGTCGTCCACTATTCGCTTGGGCGCCTTGTCCCCGTACGTGTCATGCTCTGCCTGAGCGTGCCTAACGGCCACAGTCATCAGCTCGTCGTACCCCAGCGGCTCCTGTACTAGCAAGTCATACGAAAGTTCCCCGGGTCTTAAACCCTACTTGAAGGCCATCCCTGCGATCTGCTTGTCCAGGTTCCTGACCCCGGCCGTAGCAATCTGCCACCGGTTAACGAAGGCACGTAGGGGCTCGTTGTCTGTTTGCATGCAGTCAAAAAGGATTGTGGATGCCTGGGCTGTCCTAGCTCTTAGAATGAACCGGCCGACGAACTTATCCACCAACCGCTCGAAGGTTTCGACTGAATTAATTGGTAGCTCGTAGAACCAATTCAACGCCTCTCCTGAGAGCGTTTCTTGAAATACGTTGCAGCACGTGGCGTCCGAGTAGCCCCTCACCCCTGCTTGTGACTTGAAGTTGTCCAGGTGCTGGTACGGACAGCTCGCCCCGGAATAGGTCAACTTTAGAGGCCTTTGGCTTCCAGATCTTCCCGATTCCCTAATTCGGCGCGGGAAAGGTCCAATACGCTCGTTGAACCGCGCGCCACCCTGCGGCCGCCCTGCCATTCTCTTGCTGGCCTCCATGCGGCCCTTCATGTCTGCTACCGAGGCGGAGAGCGCCTCGAGCGCTCGAGCGGTAGTGCTTTCCTGATCGGTTGACGCCTGGCCCGTTCGGTACGGGGGCTCGGCGGGGCCGGAGTTCTTTAAAGCTTCCGAAAAGAGTGGCGTGTCCATATGCACGGTCTTTCTTCTTCCCGTGGCCTGTCCTACCTCTAGATGCGGGAACCCGCTAGCCTTGCCTGCGGATCGCGGTGCTGCTCGAGGAGTGCTCTGCTGACCCTCTCACTCCAGGGCCGCCACCAGGGCGATGTTGACTGCCTCCAATTCTCGGCACCGGGACTCCGGTCTTAGCCGATCTTGATCACCCTCCGCTCGCAAGCGCTCGACCTTTGCCTTCATCTTTTTAATTTCTTCCGGACCCTTCTGGTCGGTGCTCTCTGGTTTCCGGTGATCATGAGTTCTATCACTGACGGAAGAAAGGGCGAACCTCGAACCGACCTCAGCCTTTATGTTACGGGCGGGGTCGGGGAACTGAATTCGCGTTTTCGGTTTTTCCCCGCTGGCTTTTATCTTCCTCCCCTCCATTGTTTCCGGACTGAAGGATGCGGCTACCTCTCTAAAGGATTGATAGAGCAACACCACTTTTTGTACGATTCTCACAGACGGCGCCAATTGTTTCTGCCTAAACCCGGGGGTCTAGTAGATACTTGATGAATCCAACTCGATCTCCTGCAATCCTGCTTACTAAGGGGAATACCGGGCGGGCCGGCCTTCACCTCTCCGATGCCTAAGTTAGTATAGTAGGAATGTATATAACTAAGGCACGTATGTAAGCAGGGAGAGAGACAAGTTACCTCATAAAGAAGGTAGTTGGGGCATATATAGGTGGTTGGGAGTAATGACTGGCCTTACTCTTCGATGTGGGACTGGTTCCCTTCTGTTTATACCTTCTGGTGCCCTCTTAGGCAGGCTGGCGCCCCCGGCCCCTGGGTCCCTGGAGGCAGGATAGAGTGCCAGGCCCCGAGGCCGGGTGCTGGTGATCCGGTCCCGACCCTTGGGCCGGGCCCTGGTGCGCTTGCTGCGGGTCTGCTGTAGCCTCTCTGCGGCTACTGTCAACAAGGTTGTCCATGAACTGAACACATAAGTTCATAATGAACATCATGTTTATGCTAAGCATGACCTTCTCGTAGTAAAACAATCAAAAACTCTATCAATAGTATAGGTATGGACGAACCGTTAAATGATTTGAAATTGATCTGCAATAATTGATTTTCACCTTTAATGCGGTTTTCTTTACGCATAGTTAGCTATCACGTCGTCTTCTATGTATGAATTGGATAAACTCAAATCTTTCATATCTTTGAGTATTTGAAAGAACCATCGGTGTTGCGTGGGCACAGAGCTACACATAGAGTTACAGATTTTCATTGAATGAGAGGTCGAGTCTTATATATTGTGTTTAAGTACAATCATGTGTCATTGCACTTGTATAGGAAATTGCATTTCCCAACACTTCTTCGTCATCTTCCTTTAGATGGAAAAACGGATCTATTGTTAGAATAAAGACTTCGACTGATCATGGGAGTATATGTAGGCCTCACTTTATTTTTTAGAGTGCCTAAGCCGATTGATGAGTTGTCACCATCATTATAGTCCTTGAGTTCCATTTCAAGACTGTGCATTCTCAAGATCTTTTTCATTCTTAACTTAGGATTTACAATACATAGGGTATTTCTTAATTCATTGAGAGTCTGTGTATATCCATAATGAAACGTAAGGGCATAATTCACCAATCTCTTTCCAATCAAGTAGTCAATTTAGTGAACGCTTCAATTTCTTTTACAAACGCGCTTATGTGATCTAGAGCCACTTGATTTTGGTGAATGAAGTCCGTTTAGGATCTTCATATATATATATCTCTTAATTTAGATCCCCATAGAGATATGTTGTGACCACTTTCGTAAGCTGCATGTTCAGTTTTTCGGAAACTACCAAACTGACAAGGTAGTGGATTGCAATGACATCCATTACGAGAGATTGTCTCCTCGAAGTCCATTATGAGAGAATATCTCCTCGTAGTCGATTCCGGTGCGTTTTTGAGAGACCTTGCGCCATAAGGTGAGTCTACATACTCTTATTCTCATTACGCATTCTAATAAAGATATATTTGATAGGGTTTATATTTGCGGTGTCGGCGTCACCTGTCCAAATACATATCTCTTTGTTTATACTAGATCGTTTCTTTCTATTAGGTCAATTTACTACGTTGACATTTTTCAACGAAGTATGGTTCGATATTAGACTCATTATTCCACGTCCTCAAGTACACTAGTGTAATGTGTTTGTAGAGATCTCTATATTTTCACGGATTGGTTCTAACATTTGAGGCATCCCCCAATGATAACCACAATCATAAATATTCTCATGAGACGGATTTCAGTATCACTGATCAATGGATCAGGTTATGCCAAACTTACTTTCTTCCTTTAGGCAAGTATTTATCTAACCTAAGGTGGCATCCACCTCTTCCTTGGAGAGCCACGGCATGTGACACCATTTATGCCACTTTATGGCGTCACTATGCCACCATCCATAGTGGTGGTGCAATACCCAATTTCTCTTAAGTGGCACTGTCCTTTTGATAAAACACAATCCTTGCAGGTATATTTACAACAGATTTATGTGATCTCATCACTTTAATGTATCAGATATCTATGCACCTTACTTTGTGTGATTTTTGGGGATCAAGATGAGACACAGTGGGGACAAACCACGACAATTCATGTCGTTCCACTTGAACATGCTTGTTCTTATCTACCCCTAACAACGGGAAGACTGTCTCAACAAAGTGACACTCCGCTTATCTAGCAGTAAAGAGATCGCCTGTCAAGGTTTCCACATAGCGGACTAGCTAGAAGTTCATATCCATCATAAATACTTATTCATCTCAAGTTACCCATCATTGTGCATTGTAGCGGCGCAATTTTAGCACATAGAAACATTTAACCGAGCTCAAGCTCAAGGATTACAAGTTTGTTTGAAATACTTTAAAATCCTCACACACAATCACTATCTGTGGTGTAAATTAGTTCAATGATAGTGGGCATACGTGAATAAGTAACATTGCATGCAAAATTGCAGAACCCTAAATGGAAGAATTGGTGTGCATTACCAGTATCAAGACTATTACTGTAGTCATTTTCCGTGAGACCAATTGAGTTTTTATATGGGATATGATGCCCATTACAGATCCATATATTAAGCTATAAAATCATCGCACCTACGGAAATTAACCCGGCCTAGATGCTTTGACTTTCTAGCATAAGCAGCATACGTATTAATATTGGATGGTGTCATGACATGTGACCAGCGTGTCGACACAACAACCAACACCATAAAATATCTAAGATGTCCGCAAGTTGGTTG
Source organism: Potentilla sterilis (assembly GCA_963682095.1). Taxonomy (NCBI): domain Eukaryota; kingdom Viridiplantae; phylum Streptophyta; class Magnoliopsida; order Rosales; family Rosaceae; genus Potentilla; species Potentilla sterilis. The sequence continues at coordinate 28,070,671 of OY821755.1, read as the reverse complement.
AATCAGTCCACTGAATCCTTTGTGGATTCAATATAAGAACATAATGAGAACATATATGTCATTTGCATATGATGGTCTCAATCATAATTACTTTAACGAATAGGCTTTGAATGATGTGTTTTTATCCATAAAATCACAACAGATGTAAGAAACACTACATGATATTAGTGCGTATACTTATGCATTAAATATATCATAATGTCATCTTAGGAGAGCGGTGGAAAGTATAGATTGAACACACGTCTTCAACCCTACATGGATTGAGTCGAAACAATATTTGAGGATAAAATGTTCTCTGGTCGTCCTCAGTTTCGTGTGTGAACCATATTCTTCTGGTGTTTGCTTCTATTCATCCAAAATATGGGTGCCCATGGTAATTTCTTTAATGTACGGATCCCCAGATCACGGGTAGTTACGTCAAAGACAATATATGTCAGAATTCCAAAAGATCATTTTCTTATAACGTTGGATTCAATTAGCGGTTACATATAACCCACTAAGTTTACATATAAACCTCTCTAATACTCGTTTACATCCGCAGTTGTGAGAGGTAATGCAAAGGAGTTCAAATGAATTCTCACTTGTGTCTTTTTACATGAACATCGTGGCATAAATTTCTTTAAAATGTGGAAAAAAATATTCAATTTTCTCTTGTCGCATAAATTTTCAATTTGATATATGCTCAATATATACATCGAAACGTAACCCAAATGCTTTAGAGTGACTCGATGGGGATTGTAATAAAATGTATGGTAATCCCAAGAAGGGAGGTGCATTATGAATCCCAAATGAACAGATATACTGATCCTTGTTATTTTTATTATATCTATTGAAACAATAAAATTGTTCTTCAGTACTATTATGCTATTTTGTTATATATTAGTATCATTGTCTTTCAGTACTATTATTCTAGGGATTACATAGTGCGTTTCTTTGCACACAGTTCTTTATGTCATGCCTATATTATGTTATGTTGCTTTGCTTTATGCAATACTTTGCAAAGTTAGATGCAGAAAATTGAATCATGTATATCATGAATAAAATTCGAATAATCTCAATTTATTGAGAGAAAAATCAAAAAATTAACATGTCAACGATTATATTTAGTCTTGTCTAATTTATAAATAGAAACTTTAAGACCAAAGGTCTAATTAATTAGGTAGAAGGCGTGATAACCTTTACAAGAATATCGTAGAAATTTAAAAGTAGACTAATCAAAGTCTGTCTTGGATTGAGCTAGATCCTTTTTTGCTCTTTTAATAGCTGCAATGATGAGATGTGTCATCGTCATCTTCTCCCATATGGTAAACGTTTAGTTGTAAATTCATTTTCATAGTTATTGTTGGATATTAAAGATAATTTTTCAAATCCTCGTATTTGTATGATTCTTTATACTTCATGTAAGTCGTAGCTAATTCTTTGCTAGTTTGCAATGTACGTATTAGTAGTTCGTTGTTTTACAATAATGGCAGAGTGCTTCACTGCACATGACATGTCTCCTAGGTCATCTTTCAAGTGGTGCATTGTTTCCACTTGCTTTTGGACGATTATAGAAATCTTTACATTCATGGTCATTGTCATTTGTATTAGGAATGTTGCATTACTTTGCATAATTTGTTTTTAGAAAAAAAAAAATTTGTCTCAGACCTTACATCGTCATTCAAGGTATTTAAATTATTTTTCAGTTATTTACATAAAGCAGTTTGCATAAATATATCATGCTCAAGACTTAGTTGGCTCAGTAGGGGAATTTGGTACTCAACTTCTTCAGAGTCCAATATTTCAAAATCAAACTGTGATGGTTCAACCATCTGTAAAATAAAGAAGAGAATGTATTAGTTTCGCGATCTAAATGACATTCACGACAACTAAAATAAACCAAGATACATTATGGCCAATCCGGTGCTTTTGTGAAATTACGTTATCACAGTAAAATTTTGGTTTCTCCATTTGTATTACATGTGAAACTAATGAAATTTCATTATCGTTGCTTTCTACACAATCAAGAAGATATCCGTGTTGAAAAATTTTCAAGAAATAAGAATTGAATTTTAAGACCAAGATTTGTAATGGTCATTTTTCGATGCTTTGTGAAAATGATTTATCACAATATATAGTAGGTTTGTCCATTTTTCTTTATATTACAATGTTCATGACATTTCACTATCATGATAGTGCTCATGAATTTCCAGTATCATGACAATACTTAAACTAAATAACATGTTAAATAAATAATTATTTAACAATAATAAAATGAATATATAATGCTCTAAATTTAACATTTAAATCAATATTAATGCGATTTAATAAGAGCATTATATCATAGAATCATTTAAACGAGATTTAACGAAAACGACGATTTTAATTAATTCTTATTATCAGTTTGCCAAATAAACTGCATATGAAGTGATTGCTCGATCTCGATTCCATATTGATCATCGCATCGTAATTAATACGTCACATGTAAAAACAACAATATTCATATGATTTTTCACTTTAATCATATATATATTGAGGTTTTTACCCAAAACTACAATTTTGTGTTAATATTTACCAGTCGCAAGATTGTTTTTTAAATTTCTACTAGCAAGTTTACATCTAAAACTAACAGGAATCCGTTAACTCATAAATTACAAAATTACCCTCATTAATCAATACCATTGACTCTCAGAAAACCAATACCACTGAGCCTCATAAATCAAACTCCGCCATCCTCCGCCACGTTTCCAATACCACTGAGCCTTAGAAAGTCCGCCGCGCTTCCAATACCACTGAACCTCAGAAACTCCATCGTCCTCCGCCGCGCTTCCAATACCACTGAGCCTCAGAAACCCCGCCATCCTCCGCCGCGCTTCTAAAACCACTGAGCCTCAGAAAATCAAAGCCAGATTGAGTTTCTCCTTATAAAACCCTAATCCCTAGCCTCACCAATGGTGATCGAAGAAGATAGAAGTGCCGGCTACAAGATCAATATATCATCATCATACTAACCATGCCAGTAGAAGAAGAATGCGCAATGAGGCTCGGGCTCGGCGAGGAGAAGTGGTTGAGGTGGTGGAAGTCGTCGTTGGCGGGGGGAGGCTCGGGCTCGGCGAGGAGGACTGGTTGAGGTGGTGGAGGTCGTCGTTGGCGAGGGAGGCTTGGGCTCGGCGAGGAGGACTGGTTGAGGTGGTGGAGGTCGTCGTTGGCGGAGGGAGGCTCGGGCTCGGCGGAAGCAGTGGTTGGTGTTGGTGTGGTTCTTACTCCCCCATTTGAGAAACGATAGCGGGATTTGTGCAGTGGTGGGAGTGGGAGTGGGAAGAAGAGGAGGGAAGGGTATAATGGGTATGTTATGGGTAATTACTAACAGCTGTTACTGTTAGTTTGGTGTTGATGGTATAAAAAAATTAGGTCTTACTATTGGTAAATATCACCACAAAATTGTATTTTTGGGTAATTATCTAATTATGATATTATCAATCAAAGGATGTAACAAATCAATCAGTCATTATTGTCATTATGTACGTTGTAATTACCATTGTAATCTTCACCCTATATAAAGGGATTCTCTAATGAAATGAGTAGACCAATTCTCATTTTACTTTTACACGTTATCAGCACTTTGCTTTGTTTTGTCTCTGAAATAAAAAAAAAAAAAACCAAAACACTAATATTATTTTCTGCCGGCAACAGCTTGTCGCAAAATCCCCAGAAATTTTTTATACCGACAACAGTTCTTTGGAAAAGAAGGCTCCCCTCCCAGAAATTAGTTTTGCCGACAACTCATTTGTCGGAAAAGAAAGCCATCCTTACTCTGCCGACAACACCTTTGTCGGCAAAAGCATGGAAAATCTCGGCTCACCCAGAAAGTTCCTCTGGGCACCCAGCCCATCTTCTTCTCCGATCAAGATTTGTAGATCGAACCCGCGCAGCCGCCCACGCCGTCAAACTGCCATCGACCCGAACCTAGTTCTACTCCGTTCGGATCGTCCTCGATGCAGCCCCACGTCATTGACGCCAGCCCCGCCCCGCACGCCGCCCTCTGTAGCAAACCCAGCCGTGCGCATGACCAGACTCGACATCTCCCGCACGACGACCTGGCGCCACCCTGCACAGGCTTTGCTACCTCTGACGACACTTCTGCTGAGATTATAATGGTAATTACAACGTACATAATGACAATAATGACTGATTGATTCGTTACATCTTTTGATTGACAATATCATAATTTCCTATTATCAATTAGTTTTTCCTTAAAAATATCATAATTTCCTATTATCAGTTAGTTTTTCCTTAAAAGTGTTTTTCCTTCAACGGCACCGTGTTTGTTGTATTTTATCTAACAAGCAACATTTGTTTACAAAGCTTCATGACCATATAACTGAAAGGAATTAATTTTTCATATAGATAGGTTAAATAGTATACTTGTAAAAGTTAGTTGCTAATCTCTAGAACGAACTTGCATCTGCGACACAGAGAGTACAAATACTGACCGTGTACAGCGGTTAGTCCATATCATAACAAAAGAAAATAGGGTACTGGTGCCCTTCCAAAAAAAAGAGTACTGGTCAGAATTTTTTTTTTTATCTTAAACATGTCGCGAATGAATTGTACCTGTCCCTGTAATTGATTTTTAGTCATTGACAATCCAATAGCAGAAGCTTAGAAAACAAATGCAGAATCGCTTATGATCTATTCTCCACAACTCCAATTTACAACCATAAGCAAATATTTTCAGAGACCCATCAATATCCAAACCGGAAAACATTAATAGATTACCGGTCAGAAACTCGGAATCAAAGGTAGCAAGGTAGCAAAAGAATACTCAGTTACATCACTAGCAGCACATCTTACTAATTACCTTAGCAAGAAATACCCTCATCAACAAAAATGTGTGTATTCAAAGTGACTCGCAGGGATCACATCCTAATGGTTACAAACTTTTGATCTGCAGTCACGGTACAGTGAATATTCAGATGTTGAAACTTCGCGGACCGTACAAGAGTTTGCCACTACTGCGAAGCAACTTGCAATTATACAGTTGGAAAGTATCTACAAGCTCCTGTAGTCTATCACTGTTACTTCATCCTCAGGTGCATCTAGATCTTGATAACTGCAAAATTTGAAAGTCAACTACTTATTACAGCAGCTATTCCAACTAACAGCACAAAGGGAACAGAAACATATAGGGCATTCTGGCTAACATTAGAAACGCATCACAAGCCAAAACTATTCAATTAGATATCAAACTTGAAAGAAATACCAGAGCAATAGCAGTCAAACATTCACCCAACAGTTGGGTTGAAATAGTAAAAACCTAAAAGAGAGACTGCCAGATGAGGTAACCGACTAAATCACAACACATTTCCGCCCCTAATTAATACCCTATTGAAAATTGCAGTGCCATTATGCCAAAACACGTTTCATCTGAACATACAGCAATCACAGGTGTACTAGCAGGTTGGAAGATGATCACAGATATAGTTCTGGACGATAACCCAAACGGGGTTCAGCATTGTAATCCAAGCTGACAAGCACCACATAGAACGACAATGGGACAGTAACCCAATGTATTAAGGGGTCATCCATGCCACAAGCAACACAACTGAAACCTAGTGTACTTCCAGCTCGCTCATCCAAAACACTTCACATGGATCTACGCATAGAAGGATCCAAGTACCACCCACCATCGGAAAGAATTGGCCAATCCTCACTAGTCAAGTACAATTAATTAACCAAAAATTCGCCCCCAATCAGCAGATCCCCAATCCACATTCTGCCCTCATCTTCAGCAATACAACACCGACCTCTGATTAGAACACTAATCCCAGTCAACATGCCAGCGTTTCAGCCCGACTCCATCCAACACGTATACACAAAGAACTTTACAAAGTTGTTCTAAAAACTGTTCTGTTCGCCTCTAATCTCCTTCTACATACTTTAACCAGATATCACCTATAGTAAGATCGCGTCCACAGTTCTATAGGGGTCATGTATCTAAAGAAACACCGCTTCAATCAACTTCTTTTCGAGCATCATAACAGACACCAATATTGAAAGTAAACAGGCTTATACACAGAGAGAGAGTTCACAATAAATACTTCACAAACACTGCTTCCATAAATACCATCAGAAAGCCAACCATCGCAAAGAACAAAATAAGGGTTAGTACACATGTTGGGATTTATTTCAAGCCGTGTTCAACCGTCTTTTTTTTCAATATCTATTAGTACCAGTTGGAGATATTTCCCATGTGCTGTTTCCCTATTCAATGAATTTTCTAACTTCCCTAAACACCTAAGTTCGTGGAGAGAACCAATACCAAATTGCAAAGAACTTCAACAAGAAAATCAACATATAGTTTACCTGAAGCGCTAAGGCAAAGATCCAGTATGGAAACCAGTACTAGAGATGGCTCATACAGAAAGTACCTTCTTAAACGTCGAGGATCCTGTCGAAAAGCTGGAGACAAAGCGAGAATCGGGGCTGGCCCACTCATTTGAGGTCCAGGCCACATACTTCTACCATTGCCTTCAAAGGGTGGAGGACCACCTTGTTCTCGCAACATCTGCATTGCAACTTCAGGTGGAGCAGGAACAAAAGGCCCAAGAGGACTGCGAACAAAACATAATATGAAAAAATATATATATATGAAAGAACAGCAAAGAAAAAGTAACTCAATACTTCAATCTGAAGAATACAAAGTGTTCAATTGGCAACATACCCAGCACCAGGAGGCACAGGTATCAATACAGGTGGTGGATTTATATAATATATGGGAGAACAGCAACGAAAAAGCAACGACAAACTTTAGTCTGAAGAATACAAAGTGTTCATAGGCAACATACCCAGCACCAGGCACAGGCATCAATACAGGTGGTGGGTTTATATCTGATGGGAAAGGAGGACCACCATGCATCCCTTGTCCACCAAAATTATCATACATTGGTTCATCATGATTTCCTCCATCTTGGCCGTCATTGTTGGGCGGGAATTCACCTTGTTGCATATTCTCAGACCTATCATACCTCTCACCACCATTGACTCGGTTTTCTCGTTCTCTCCTATTACCACGCTCATCTTTCAATCTATTCTCCATACCTGGCCTACGTCTCTGTCGCCTGTCCCTCTACATGGCAAACAAGATGCAATAAACATAAAGGAAAATCAATATCGGAGCAAACCCTCAACCAACTTTAATAAATGTTATGAAGCAGAACATATTTGAAAGGCTTTGATTAAACACTTCCATTACGAATTTCAGCATTCTTGGTTCACGTATTTATTTTTTACTTTTTTGAACATCACGTGTTTACTTATATCCGTGCAAAGAAGACGAACTAATTCACATTTACTACGTGTAGGGAAGCTTACACTGATTGTTATGTATCTAAACACGTGCATTGACATATTTACACATATTACAGACACAAAAAAACAATAATAAACAAAAAACAAAGTTAAAAAATAAAATAAAAGATGCATGTTGAAGCCAAGCAATCGCAGCGAAAAATATATTTAAGAGTGCGCCATCAGAAGAGGAGGATGGGGAACCATTACAAGGAAACCCAAAACAGAATAACTAACTGATAATAGGCATCATCTCACAACAAACTTCCAATAATACTCGCAAGTAATCTTCATCACAATAAACATTAAAAAAAAATAGACTTCATCACGAAAAATGTAAAGTAACAAATTAAACCCATTTAAAAGGAAATTTATGGTTGTGAACGAGGTTCCAAAGTTGCACAAAAGTGAACCCCAAAATGAGTTTTGACTTTAAGTACTTTCAGCTCAAAATAGCTTGCCATATTTTGTATGTAACAATTTCCCTTTATCAGAATAACTGTTCTAAGGAGCCTCAAAGAAACTGAAAGAACATATATTTTTAAGCTTGACAAGCAATAACAGAATGGTCAAACGATGCATATTATCTAATGGCACCTCTATGAAATCCGAGTAAAGCAAACATTGACATGAACAACAGAACTCGAAAGTACTGGCAACTTCTGAGTCTTGTTATGTTACTTCAGCATCTACTGAACCTTCTCTAGTATGGAAAAGCAAACATGACTTGCAACTTGGATGTGACCAGAAAAGTCATGTAATTAATCAACAGATCAATGGATGGCATGTATTCGGCATTCGGCCATATTGACAGCATGTTTCCAACTTTTCTAGGTATTTCAACCATGCACAACATAGGACCTAATATGATCCAACAGGTTTGTTCCCCAAGTATGAACATTTCATAATTCAACAATATTATGCGAGCAGCCAGACTAAAGTAAATGATTAGTCCTTACCAGTATCGATTGCTGCATAACAGGAGTTCCACCAGGCGCCTCTGCATCACTGTAAATGAATTCAAATTATTATACTTCAGCAACGAAATATCTGTATGTACATAGTATATCCATCTTCTGTTTTCTATCTGTCTATATAAATTCAAGCCATATAAGTTTAGAAGGGAAAAATAAGAAATGGCTTAAATCAGTTATAATATAAATTGAGTCAAATTTTTTTGCTGACGTTTAATTATCAGGGGTCCAAGGATATATATGAAGCGATAAAGATAATCATCATTCTAGTTAAAATTTGAAATAATACAGCATGCTTTCAACTGCATACATATTTTGTTAAAAAAAAATAAAAAATCACATACTTCATGTAATTCTGGAAATATATATCCTCGCGCAATTTCACAGTGACATCCACCAGTAGCTCAGGGTGTTTTAACTTGAGATGTTTGTGCACAAATTCAGCAGCATGAAAGAGCTTAGTGCAACCCTTGGCACCACAACCATACTTCCAGCCATACTTTTCATCCCTAATCTTCCGCACAAAGGGATCTAGGCCTTGTAAAGCAGCAGCTTCTATCTTTTCCTTGGCAGTCATTACTTCCAAGGGATCTTGACTGTGCAATCTCTCTTGCCAATGCAAGTCTAGTTTCTTTTCCCACTCAGTTCCATTACTACCTACATCAGAACCCTTCACCTCTACTCTCACATGCCTGAGACCTTTAGCGCCATTTGACTCAATCATCCCATAATAATCTACACCGTGTATGCGCCAAAGATAGGTAATAAGGGTGTCAAGTAGCTCAACACCCTCTAGGCCCTTGACAGCTGTCAAACCCCGTATGATAACAACAGGGCCAGTGGAACCACCAAGAGATTTTTCTCTATTCATTTTGTCATTCTCAGGTCCACATAAGACATTCTCCACAATTCCTTTTTCAGAGTCAAGTTTGCGGACAAGGGCTTGAGCTTGTTCAACGTCAACTTGTATACGTCTTGGATCATAACTGACTGGGTGAGCCTTAGGAGCAGCAGAAATAAGATCATGTTCTTTATTCAGTTCCCTCCCATGACGTCTTCTTTTGCCATCCTCATCAGCTTCATCATCAGAATTTGGTTCACTAGTTTGTCCAGACTTATTTGTAGCGGAGGAATTGACACCTGGCCCTCTGCATCAAAAAGATGAATAAATATATAAGCCTGATATGATAGGCATAAGACATACTATCAAGTTCAGTATTCTTACAAGTCCAAGGATCCACTTTGCAGTTCCAGCAGAAATTCCTTTGCTTTTTTCCGTGATATTTCATTTCTCCTAGAGATAAAGTCCAAGAGAATAGTTTTATAAAGAGTCAAATCACCCAACTAGACGAATACTTACATCCTCAGCTTAAATACAGCATAAGAAGAAGAAAAAAAAAATCCTAAAATTATAAATAGAGCTCACCTTTCAATTACAGTGAGAAGGTTTGTGGGATGATATTTGTCTTTTAGCCTACAGGCACAATTTAGCTGTGTTAAAAATACCCAGGTTAACCCACAAAAAAATAATTAAATATTAATTACCATTCCTCTTCTTTATGAGCATTAAAATAAGCTCGCTTCTGAGTAGAAATATACTCTGCCTTGTATTCTTGATATCTGCATAATTAATAAGTTGTAGTTACCTGCCTTTTATACACTATATCAAAACTTGTTGCATACAATAGAACTCTAAAACATCTCAGCTACTCAAACCCCATACCTGCGCTCAGCTTCAGCAGGCAAAATGTCATCTTCCAGCTCCTGGATAAACTGTTTGTATGACATCAACCCTTCTCTGTAAAATACCAATTTGATATGTCATACTTTTAAGATATATTACCAGCTCATGTTGATATAATTATACAATTTACTTGACACCCTTACTTGATCCCTCATTGCAAGAGTTCTATGGCTATACATGAATTATAAAAATAATTTTTAAAAAAAAATTAAAAAAATAGTAAACAATAAAAGACAGCATTTTCATTCTCAACATAACATAATATATGATCATGAACATACCGGACGAAACAAACAAAAACGCACTAAAAATAGGAATACAAAACATGAACAATTGCTAACCTTTGAGTTGCCCCAGTGCTGGAAGCATCACCAAAACCAGCACGTCCTGAATCCCAGTCTGAAAAGGAGGAAAATAATGAGATCTTCTAATTCAGGGAATATACCCACTCAGAAATGAAACGTTGTAAGCAACATAACATAATGACAGTAGCAAATAAGACACCAAAAGACCAGGAAATGTATCAAGCTCTACCATACAATTAAGAAGTGGAATGAGAATCCAACCAGAGCCAACATCAACAATAACGAATATGATGATAAAAGGATGTAATAAAACCACTAGAACTATGTTGGGAAATATGAGCCTCTGGGTTGGAAGCAAAATGAACAGAAAAACCATCAGCAGCTTGCCAACATTTGACAACTTCAGCAAGCATTCACCAAAACCAGGCCATGTAAAGAAAAAATAGTTAAGTTGCTACCAGCCTAACACTACCAACACTAATCTCCCGGTGTTTGGCATTGAATGGGAACATCTCACATCTAAAACCTTATATCCCTAGCCATGCCAATTTCATTAGTACAGTCTTCACCACTATATATAAGAAAGTATGTAATATATCAGAACTAAAGATGAAACGTAGGGGGAGCCACATGGCCAAAATTTAGTAAATGTGCAATAAACACCCAGTCAGACACTATCCCACTCGCCTTATGTACCAATTCAGTCAGACACTATCCCACTCACCTTATGAAAGAACAATAAAAATTGACAATAAAAGTGAAAATACATGCACCCGGGTGAAACCAAGTGATTAAAACTATCGGAGCACTATTGCTACCCATAAATCAAATTTGAACTAGTTCAAGATTAGTTGTACTGTATTTGATCTTCTCATTACAGCTAGACAGAAAATATTTACTACCCACAAACACAAAAGCACGTGGATATTCACCCAACCACATGCAAGAAGATAGTGGATATTCACACAAAATCCCACCCTCCTCAAACTCACGCAGTATACAACTTCCAAAATGTAATGAGTGCGCAGATTGTGAGGAGTATTCCTCAGTGATTTTTCGAGTGATTTTTCAGCCATAATAAATTTCAGCTTGTGCAAATATATGTGTGTGTGTGTGCGTGCGCAAACACATTGTGTCTGCACAAAATTGATTAATATCATTGCAAAATTAAATGGGTGATACATAACTACATCTTTCTCTCGTGTCATGAAATCAGCTAGCAAAAATCACCAAGATATATGGCTTTCCTTAACATATGTGACAGCAGATGGTTAATTACAAAGCTGTTTAAAGTGTAAACAATAAAATCTCTTCAGCAGTTGACCTCTCATATTTCCAAGCACAAAAATGAGCTAGAGATTTGAACAAGTTTTACCTAATAATAATAAGTTCTATCCAGTGCGCACTAAGTCAGACTCATTATAAGTTCATAGTGGCAATCCCAAAGGACTAAATTCCCCATCCATGTCTACAACAGAAGGAACCTAGATGGCTATAGCCACACATTGTTGTACATTGTGCCGATCACTAAACTGGGTACTAAATGCATGGTATATACAAATTAATCAACTAAAACAATTAGACAGTTTACCAGAAGGACCATAGCCACCAGATGAGCGTCCACCATAACGACCATGAGGCCTGTCATCACCATAAACAGGTCTACCACCCATCTCCCGCTCATATCCACTTCCATAATCATATCCAGACCTATGCCATCAACAGATCAACAACGTTAAATCGGACTGAACATAATGACAACACCTAAAGAGTGGACAATAAGTCCACACAGTAGAGAAAAACGAACCATGCAAGGCAATATGAACAACAGAAATCCCGATACCTCCAAGTAAGTTATCTTCCTTTTCTAACATTAAAGTAAAAGAGGAAACAATAAATAGTGAATCATTACGTGATGCGTAGTGACAAGGGAGGAAGAGTTTTGTTATAACAAAAAATCAAAACATATAACAAAATACTACCACAAAGTTGAAACAAAACGCCTTTGCAATTTCAATACTTAGATTAATTCATATTGTTAAGACCTAAACCTAAGCTGCTGTAACTCAAAGGCATGTTAAAATTGAAATTAAACAACCAAGGTGAAAATGCCCTCACATTCAGGAAGTAATCGAAACTCAATCAAAACAGAGCTAAAGCTCACTGACCTCCTATCACCTGCAGGTCCAAAGCCGCCTCTGGGACTGCCTCTCCGGCCGTCGTAGCCTCCATCTTCCCTCCTGGACCGCTTAAACGGAGGCGGCGGAGACCTCCGAGGCGGCGAGTGCCTGCCGCGGTCCCTATACGGCGGCGGTGGACTAAGGCTGCCGCGGCGCTTGTAATCCCTGTCTCTATCTCTCTCCCTCGGAGGCGGAGGGGAGCGATTACCTCGGTCGTAGTAGTCCGGGCGGCGAGGCGGCCGGTCGAGGTCCCTATCTCTCTCCTTTTCGTCGCGTTCGCGTCGCCGCGAGAGCGGAGGAGGAGGCGGCGGCTGCTGTTGTTGCGGTGGTTGTTGTTGTTGCGGCGAGGATTGAGGAGGAGGAGGCTCTTCGGAGGATTTGTCTTTGCGATCGCGACGGCGGTCCAAGGAGTCAACGGGCATGTTCATGATCTCGGCCATGGCTTTCTGGGATTTTGATTCAGAGAAGAGGGTGAAACCCTAGAATAAAAACCGATGGGGAATAGAAGAAGAATGACTGATATATGACAACCACGTTGATAGGTTAAGAGTTGATTCGGCTAATTCAGTGTTAAAAAATCATGTGAATAAGTGTCACACATGCCCCAGGCGTGGATGAAAATAAATGCGTACATGGTGTAATTGGATTTTACCGTTACTCCCGTTTGGTTGTTAAAATAAGGAAAGGTTAATTATCCCATCAGTTGTGTGGACTAGAGATTACAGGATTACATGAATAATATACATAATTACCCAAAATTATAATATTTACTAATAACAAGACCTAATTTTTTTATACCATCAATAGAGAATTAATAGTAACGGACTGTTAACTCATCCATGATTTAATGACATAATTAACCCTGAATATCTATAAATTACAACCTATGTCATATATATATATATATATCAACATATTCCTCTATATATATATATATTTATATATATATATATATATCAACATAGTCCTCTCACTCAGTCTCTCTCTCTCTCCTCTCTCTCTCTCTCTCTCAACAACCACACCAGAGCTTCCTTGCCGGCATCTCATCTTCTTCGACGCCGCAAAGCTCCACCTCTCCGACCTCCGCCACTAGATCAACCTCGTCACCGAGTCCTTCATAGCACAACTTCGCCCAAAGCTCCACCTCTCTCTCTCTCTCTCTCTGTTGCCATGTCGACCTCCGCCGCATCGAGCACTTCGACTGCCTCCCAGACTCCCTCCTCCGACGCCGATGCTTCCACAACAACCACACTCTCCGACCTCCGCTGCTAGATCGACCTCGTCGTCGAGTCCTTCATAGCACAACTTCGCCCAAAGCTCCACCTCTCTCTCTCTCTCTGTGCTGCCATGTCGACCTCCGCCACATCGACCACTTCGACCGCCTCCCAGACTCCCTCCTCCGACGCCGATGCTTCCACAACAACCACACAAAGGTATTGAAAAGTTGATTTGTGGTTTTGAAGAGTTGAATTGTGGTTTTGATGAATTGAGTGAGGAAGGAGAATTGAATTCTACTTCTACTAGTTTGAATAGCGAAGGTGAAGCCAAATTCGTTTTGTCGGTTTGGGTAGTTGGGGGTGAGGGAGGCCTTTGAAGCTAAGAAAATTTTGAATATTGAATTTGTGGGTTGGGATTCGGCAGATGGAAGAATTTGATTTTTTGTCTTCATTGAAATGTGTTGTTGATGTAGATAGAATATTAGCTATTTCTGTGTGAACAAAAACTTATGATAGTTTGAATAAAAAGAATCTATGAATGGGTATTACCTTACTGAGGGTTAGTAGTCCATTGAGGGTCAGTAGCTTTATGCCTACTTGAGGACTCTGTCGATATTAGATCTTACTATTGCTATCGATCTTTGTTTTATGCTTTAAATTATTGAAATATGCATCATCAATAACCGTTCTCACTTTCCAGACCAAGTATTCCCAAGATCCTTTCATTCTTAGCGTCGGATCAGTGATTTTTCAATCACAATTCATCCTGGAGTTCACACACAAATAGGTATGATTCTTTATATCTCATCTCCAATCAAGTAGTCACTCAAACGTGTGTACCACATCCTACCAGATTGCTTGAGTCCATTAGAGAACGTTTTCAATCTAATAGCATAGTCACTACGTGGCTTTTGCTCACTTGATTTGGGTGAAATCTAATCCGTTCAGGATGTTTATGTACACCTCTTTACTTAGTCTCAATAGAGATGATTTATGACCACAAACTGCATGTTCAGTTTTTCGAAACTACTTAACTAACAAAGTAGTGGAGTGCAATATGACTCCATTACGAGAGCATATGTCATCGTAGTCGATTCCAGGGCGTTTGTGAGAGACCTTGCACCATAAGGCGAGTCTAGACTCTTTTTCTCACTACGCTTTCCATCAAAGATTATCAATAGGGTTTACACTTGCGGTGTCGGCATCACTTGACCAAAAACCTATCTCTTTGTTCAAACTGGATCACATATCTTTCTATGTAGGCTAATTCACAACGTTGGTTATTTTATCAACGAATTACGTGTTCGATATCTAACTCATTAACCATGTCCTCATGTACACTAGTGTAATTCACTTTTGTAGAGATCTCTATATGGATTGGTTTTGTATTGAGGCGTCCCCCAATGATGACCATGATCCAGAATATCCATGAGACGAATGAGTGTCATTGATCAATGGATCAAGTTGTGTCAAACTCACATTCGGCAAGTGTATATCGGACCAAGTGGGCTCTCTACACTTCTGTGAGAGCCACGGCCTAGTGACACCATCTACCAGTTTTGTGGAATCACCATGTCACCATCTATGGGTGACGTCATGTCCATTTATCCGGACATCAATCCTTATAGGCATGTTTGAAACAAGAGCACTATTTCGATCATTTCCTTGAAAGACCAGTAGTTTGTTCTTTGCAACATGTATATCCGATCTCGTCACTTTGATTTATGGGACTTTGGGAGAATATGATGAGACACAGTGGGGACAAACCATGGCAATGTCAAGTCGTTCTACTTGAACATACTTGTTCTTCTCTCCCCCTAATAACGGGAAGACTGGCTCATCAAAAGTGACATAAACGAGATTGCATGTTAAGGTTTCTATATAGCGGACAATATGTGGAAGCTAATGTCTTATTCAAAGACAATATTCATCATCAAATAACCCATCATTAAGTACTTGTGGTGGCACAATTTGACACATAAAACATGCGGATGATAAAGGATATTGATCGTTAACACTTATCCGTTAACAAGATGCATACCGTTACAAAATGTAACATGCATACACACTTCCTTAAATGTTTCACTAAGTTCCGGCACACCAAATACTACCAAATTTTAACAATAGGTAGACATGTGTAAGGATTCTAACGACAGCAGCCTCATTGCCGGAACCGGCCGGAAACATACCGAACCGGCAGAAAAGGTCGTTGGAGGTCAGTGAACATTTGTGTCGAGCGGTTCACCACCTTCTGAGTGTCCAATGGCTCTCAAATTTTATGAGTTGGTAGCCTTGGATATTGGAAATCAGTGGCCGTAAGTCTTACCTTAAGAACCAGCCTAAAAGTAGGTAAACCGGTCCTCACAATGATTAGTCCGCGAGCTGAAAAACTGGAAATTCTATGTTTTTTTTTCTTTCAATTTTTCAATCATTTCCAAGGTGCTTCATAACATCTAAGTGTTATGGCTTGAGGTTAACCATTATATAGATCACCATGGTATCATTGTATCTCG
This sequence comes from Potentilla sterilis, assembly GCA_963682095.1. Taxonomy (NCBI): domain Eukaryota; kingdom Viridiplantae; phylum Streptophyta; class Magnoliopsida; order Rosales; family Rosaceae; genus Potentilla; species Potentilla sterilis. The sequence continues at coordinate 28,054,409 of OY821755.1, read as the reverse complement.
AATTGAACCATGATAAGGCATTGAGACAATCATCTTATATACCATTGTCTTTGGCGTAGGAGGGCGTCGCTTCTAAACTTTGCTAAAGATTTGGCTTCCAAATAATGAGCATAGCTAATGAAGGATCATAAGGGGGATCATATGCACTTTTAAATGTATAAATAGTACTTCCATTGACTTGCAGAAAGACATGGGTGATGATAATGCCATCTTTAAGCCTTGGGAATTGCTCATAGCGCGACCAAATATTCTTTTGGTTATCTTTGATCCCAATAGCTTATTTGCTCGAAAGAAACGATGTCCACGTAACTTTTCTATCATATATGGAGCATCAAAACATGTCCCAAATTCCGGACGATGTATGTTAAAGTCTATATGAGTTGCCGATTCAAAGAATCCGAATTATAGTATACATGAAATACATTCACAATATTTGACTCAAAAGTTGTGCGCATTTATTAGCAGTGATACATAAGAAATCGTTTTAACTTTCACAATTAGTTTCAAGGTGATAAACGTTGGAACGAATCACTTTAAGTATTGAGCAAGGTTCGATTGCTTCTTTATGCATAGAAAGCATATGTGACTTTGAATCATAATGCCATAAGACATGGAAACTTTGAGCATGATAATGCTCTATGATTATATGTGATAATCTAGTCATCATAGTCACAATGGATTTATAATTACAAAATCCATGAAGAGTAGCTATGCACTCATTGTCTCTACGACACATTCATATATAAGAATGTAGAGACAAGTCTTATGCCATGACATATAAACCGGAATATATACTCAATTCATGCTAATAGTACAAGTCATCACCAAATAAGGTGGAAAAAGCATGCCATAAGAAGGCATAAACATGCCATAACAAGGCTCAAAACATGCTAATTACATAGCAAAAATCTGTAAACGCTCAATACTAGAGCCGAATACAACCACTTAAGCCAACATCAGGAAAATATAGGCATAAATGTCTATGAAACCGAGTAATTAGACCGGGGCTGAGTTACATTAACCATAGTTGAAGCCAAGCCGAGGCGGAAGCCAAGGCCATGCTGGGGCCGAGCCGAAGCAAGGCGAAAGAGGGGCCGGGATCAAGCATAGGCAGGTGCAACACTGCCTAGGCCAAGGCCGAAGCCAAGGCATGCCGGGGCCGAAGCCAAGGCAGTCCCAAGCATGCCGAGGTGGTAGCCAAGATAGTGCTTAACCTATCTGCGTGCGCTGCAATCCTGCCGAGGCAAGGCCGCTCGCATACGAGTGCCATGATTGTACCAAGTCCGAGGCCGGGACAGGAGCCGAGGCTGAGTCCATGCAGGGCTGAAGTCATGCCAAGGTCGAGGCCGTGCAAGTGCCAACGCGCGTTGAGGCGGGTGCAGGGGCCGAGATGCCGGGTTGTAATGAATGCCAAGCCAAGCGTGTGCCGAAGCATGCCGAGGCGTAGGCCGAGAGAGTGCAGTGGGCATGCCGAGGCCGAGGCTTAGGCCGAGAGAGTGCAGTGGGGTTTTTTTTTTCCAAGAGAAGGGCCGGGGGGTGCCAGAAAAACAAAGGGTTGCCGGTGGCCAAAGGGAGGGCTGCCGGCAATGGGTTTTGAGTTAGAGATTTAATTAGGGCTATTTAGACGAAGGCTGGAGCCACGTGCTGATAACGAGTTCTAGGAGAAAAAATAGAATGCAAATCGATATTTTATTCATTGATAAAGAGGTCTTTATATAGACATTACATAAAGTATCCCGAATAATCAGGGATTCCCTATCTACTAAAGATACTAGTCTAATTAGGTCAAGACACACATCGGAAGTTATAAAATTAACCTTCCTTGAACAATCCATAATATTTTATAATTAAAATCAGATCTCGTAGTGATACGAAATGACCAAAACATCCATATATAACAAATTAGAAAATATAAAACAAATTAAAATACAGAAATCATAATCAATTTTAAAAAACTAATAAAGTAGTAAAAGAAAAAAAATGCAAGGAAATTTGTGATGACAACTATTATAATAGAAGTTTATATGAAAAATTTGGATAATTAGTCAAATAATTTTTTTTTTGAATCAAGTAGTCAATTCATATTACTCAATAAACAGTACAAGAAATAAAACACGCATGAGGGCCGACAATAAGAATTACTCCCTATGACTACTAAGAACCTAGCTGCACCTAGGAATCTAACAATCAAAAGTACATCCACCTTCTAAAGACCGTTTATAGCACATTTATTTTCACAGACTCTAATTACTCATGTAGAAGTTGGAATAAGGGTAACAACATATGAGTTGAGTCTTCCGTTGATTCAAAATTAGATCTGACTAAGGGCCCTAAAGACCCAATCCAACCAAGCCCACACCAAACGAGAAGCCCAAAACAAGATGTAAATATCCAGGCTCAGAATCAAAAGATCCAAGTCTGTCGGGCCCAAAGCAACCCAGAGAGCCCAAAATGGAATTGCTATGGGCACCCCCACCCATCTTCCTAATATAGAGGCAACCTTTTGTGGTGCAATGTTTTGTTTCTGCATGTCCATGAATTTAATGTTCTCATTTCGAACTACTTTAGAAGTGGTCAGCTAATTCAAATGTAAGTCATTTCAAAAATAAAAGACTTTTTTTTTTTTTTTTTTTTTAGTTTTGATTAGTGGATTGCTGGGTTTCTAGTATCTGTAAAAACATTGCTGGTTTTCTCTTTTTTTTTTTTCATAGTGTTATGAAAATGAATAGTTAGATTCATGTGGTGGCAACTGATTTGAATGTACAACTATGGATAGAAGTTCCAATAAAAGATGTATGAACAGATGTTCTGGCCTCAACAATCTGGGAACAACCATGTGTGCACACAGGTCGCCTCTCTATGTTTGGTGGCTTCTATTTCACAAAAGTCCAGTGGCAAATAAAGGAAGTTGGTTTTTCAACATCTTAAATTCTTAGTTTGATGCTTTGATGCCTTTCGAATGGTTGTATTTGTATATTCGCTCATCCAATTCTTCAACTACTAAACTAGGATTCGTATACTTTGTCTCCTTTAATTTTCCTCATGAACTTTGTTACTTTTCAACATTAAGCTTCATTTGATACTTCCTCAAGTTGAATTACATATAATTTGGTTCTGGTACCCATCTCCCTGGTAACCCTGAACTGTCAGATGCTTAGAAGATCATAGGTACTAAACAATTAACATCTTGTTGAGGTTTGTTTTCATTTTTTTGTTTGCAGGTTATACTTTGAAAAAGAACCAACCCGATCCTTCAATATATCTGGTAGCTGGGAACGTAAGACCCGCAGTATTGCGCAGGCATTTTTTTTCAAGTTTCAAAGAATGAAACTTTCACCCTCTCTCTCACACTCCAATCTGAGTTTTATAATGATGGCGTCCGTACAGTTCTGTAAACTGATGGTGGTCTCGGCAGTGTTGAGGGTGGTTCTGATCGTGTACGGGGAGTGGCAGGATACCCACATGGAGGTGAGATACACTGACATTGATTACATGGTGTTCTCCGATGCTGCTTCACTGATGGCTTCTGGTAAATCCCCGTTTGAAAGATCCACCTACAGGTACTCTCCTCTGCTCGCGTTTTTGCTCCTACCCAATTCTATTCTTCCTCTTGGGGGAAATTCATCTTCTCAGCTGCAGGTATATACATTTTTTTTTTTTTGCTTTGTTTTCAGTAATGTGGAATTTTCTGGTTTTGACCAAATTTGATTGACATGATTCAACCCTTTTTTGGTTGTTTGGATTGTGTAGATTTGCTTGTGGGTTTGTTGCTACGGATCATATTGAAGCATCGCGGGGTGCCGGAGAATTTTTCTATGATTTCTGTGATGGCGTGGCTGCTTAATCCGTTTACATTTACGATTGAGACTCGTGGAAACTGTGAGCCCATTGTGTGTGCTTTGATTCTGTGGGTCTTTATATGTCTCATGAACGGTGTAAGTTTCGTTCTCTGTATGAATTCTCCTGTTTTGTTCATTAAATTGATTGGACACTCACAATGCTGATCTCACTGTCAGTAATTATATGGATCATATGTTTGTATAATCATGATATGGATCAAATAAATGCTAAAGAAAAATTGATTTTTGGTTAAACAGATGAGCTCAAAATTACTATGAGTAACGGCTATGTGATTGAATTTAATTTTGTTATTAGTTATTGTGTCTAGCGAATTATCTATTCTATAACGTAGCTTACTAGCCCCCACTAATTATCGCATGCTGCAATGTGTCTAATGTCTTGATATCTGCACCATACTGAGTATGTTCTCATTTTAGATGACCATCTCAGACATCTACAATCATTGAAGTGTATTTGAATTTTGCTGCTAGGAAATAAACTTAGAAGAACATTCCTCTTGTTCTTCCTGGACAGAATGTGAATTCTTTGCATGCAATGAGTATATTTTCTGTTGTAATAATTAAGTAGGCATAGCACTCCACTCCAAATATTGTTTCTTAGGAATGGTTTTTGTGTGTTCCACCCACGAGTCTAACTCTATGATTATTTATTCGTAACAGGACATGTGCTCCAAGCTGCATTTTGGTATGGACTTGTTGTTCACTTTCGAATCTACCCCATCATCTATGCAGTCCCTATTCTTCTGATTCTTGATCCTCATGTGTTTCGACATGGTCAGAAACCTAGCCTTCAACGTTGGGATCATCAAGATGAATCACCTCAAAGCAGTTTCAAAACAAGGCTTGTCTATCTGCTTCGGCCATGGTTAATTGTGAAAAGTTCATTTACACGAGACAGGATACTTTTCTCTCTCATATCTGGGGCCATATTCTTTCTATTTACTGGTCTTTTTTATCATTTATATCGGTGGGATTTCCTGCATGAGTCACTGCTATATCATCTTACTCGTACTGATCCAAGGCACAATTTTTCCATTTATTTTTATCACATCTACCTTCAATATGAGAATAAAATCTCGGTACTGGAGAAGCTCATCTCGTTTTTGCCTCAGTTGATGGTTCAATTTGTTCTTATTTTGAGTTTCGCCCAAGACCTTCCGTTTTGCTGCTTTGTGCAGACAGTAGTATTTGTGGCATTCAACAAGGTTTTTTCCCTTTATTACTTTTCTCTATTACTCATTGTTGTTCTATAAATTGCTATCTCAGGTCAATGAAGTTATATGTATATTATGCCGCATTGTAATTGAGCTGTGTTACATGAAATTGTTCATTTTGGATTCTTACCTTTTTAATTGGATTATAATCGGTGAAAATTTCTCTTCTATTGTAGTTGGGGATTGTTTAGAATAACTCAATAAAGTAGTCCTTCCCTAAGGGAAACTAATATACTCCCCCCTTGTTGACAGGTAATGACTGCACAATACTTTGTCTGGTTTTTCTGCCTCTTGCCTCTATCACTTGCTTGGAGCAATATGAAGCTTAAGTGGAAAGGCTTATCGTGCATAGCATTGTGGGTAGGTGGTCAACTTCACTAATTGTTGTGGGATTATATGCATGAGTTTAAAGGGCGGAACGTCTTTCTTCAGCTGTGGATGGCAGGCATTATATTCCTATCTGCAAACACATATGTTTTGGTTTCACTCATCAATCACCACAGATCTCCTGTTTTCATGCGACTGGAAAAAACTTTCAAGGGTGCAAAGAAATTGAAGTGATTAAACAGTATCTTGATGTCCAGGTTCACGTGCTTTTGGCAGTCTAATGCTGTGCTTTTTTAGCAATTTAGCACTGCATTGGCAATTAGATATGCACATATCGTCTGTTGTCTGAAATTGTGCTCCTTTTCTTCTCTTGGATTTGTAATTCCAGTACCAAGTTTCAGCATTTAACAAGTCATATACTGATCAATTGGCCGTTACATTGAACTCGAAAAGTATTGTGCATTCCAGTACATGACCAGTACAAGTACAAGATTAAGAAATCATGAACTCGAAAATTTCACCTTATTGCAGAAAAATTTCACATCTTTCGAGATCAATTGGCCATAAAAGAGGGGGCTTTGCCTTAATAATTGTTGGCATATTGCCAACATAAGTGTAAAAAAGTTATTAAAAAAAAACGACGATTTTTTCTTTTATTATTATCAAATCAGGGAATCAATCTACTGAATTATAGAAAGAGGCAAGAATAACCCGCACAATAACCGATCCTGGAAGAGGGCAATAAGAACCTTCACTTTTATCTTGGTGCGTAAAATAATTTTGCTTGCAAATGGTCCTAATTTAGAACCAAACATACAAATGCATTAGGTAGCAATCAAACTACGCAACAAGTAACCATGACACAATCAGGTTGAGTACCATACTGAGCCAAGTTCCCGACCCACCTTATTTAACTACTTTCGGGCATCCCAGCCCTAGGAGCACCTATGACCAGGCCTAGCATAAAAGGACATCTAAAATCTTTAAAAGCAGGGCAGAAAATAAATACATATCTTGAAAGGAATAATGGTGTTCAAATTTAGGTTGTATAGTTAAGCTTACAAATCTTATTTATGTAAGAGCACAACGCGCAAGCATACTTTTGGATGCTCCCCCTATGAGAATATCCCCTTGACGATTGCAAGCGCATGTACCATGTACAACGCGATTTGATATGTCTTCATTATAGTGAGATCATGTGTGTTTTGCATATTGGTGTTTATCGTAAAATTTTGATACTAGTAAAGTTAAAGCAATACCAACAAAACTAGATGATTTTATATAAGTCTTACCTCGATCATCTAATAAAGTTGGAAAACAACATGCTCAGTTCATACAAAGTAATAGCTAAACAACATAAAATAATTGACACAGTTATCCTCGTATAGTTTAAAACATTGGGAAAACACCATGGCATATCAAGTAATACACATCAAACCTTTTTGTGCATTGATACGTCTTATATAGACTCCTCCAGAGCTCTTACTAATTCATAACTTTGTGAAAGTTAGAATATGATGCAACATAATGATCATCATTCGAATTTGATCTTGTCGTCTTGTCATAGTACTCATTGACGCAATTAGGCCGCGTTAACTATAACGGAATGAGTATATCTGAGCTAGCTTTAGACTCTTTGATTCCATGAGTTAGTATCAGGCTAGCTCTTTTAGCTATTCACGGACTTGCAATTGAATCCTTTGAGGATTTAATTAATAAGCATTATGCTTATATTGACACTTTATATTTGAGAATTTTCTTTAGCTTTGTGTTTTTTAAGATCCACATCATATACGATGACAAGGTGTCATAAATCTCTCGTCAATATAGCAAATATACACGACCCTGTACTTATAGAAAAATTGTCATTCGTATGAGGGAAGATTTTCACATTCTCATTGTGTCATAGTGATTTATCTTCACTACTAAACGTCATTTTTGTATCATATGAAATTAAAGGTATAGTGATTTATCCCAGGTCTAGATATCTCATCACGTTTCAAGTCTTCAATTTCATTGGAATTGTCTCTTTCCAATTTGGCCAATAAATATATAGAAAATGTCTATTTAGTACTAATTTGGCCCCCTCATTACCCATTCCAATGACCATCTTATTTTCTTCTCTTATTAAACATAAGGTAACAACTCCTATTGCCTGATAGGAGCATAAAATGCGACGTTCTTAATGTGTTTTACCCTTCATTTATACTCTGCTTAACCCTTAATGTTGTTAGATCGAGTCATATTATAGAATCGTGAGCTTTGGTAGAAGTTATATAAAAAATGTGCTAAGTATATGAAATTTACAGCAATTTGACAAAGTGCTTAACATAGTCTTTGAAATGTCTTGTTGATTCTGTAAAGCTTCGGCTATACTTTTGATGGATTTTTCTTCTCTCATATGTAGTAGATATGTTGATGATTGAGTAATGTAAGGAGTTATAGAAATTGGAGCAAAAGAAGCTGCCAAGAATTCCTAAGCAAAATCTGATCCAGGGAGCTCCAGTAATTTCCTTGGCACATCATCCAACTTCCAGAATTTCTCCAGGACGACTCATAAAGAACTAGAAGGCGAGCCTTACATGCACGAAAAGCTCTATGAGTCTAGTTTCGACAGAATTTAGAATCGTACTAAAAGCTTTCCTGAGGAGAACGTTATGCCAGTCACAACACATGAAGGTCCAGTATGCCGAAACAGAGGAACCTACTGCCCATTTTGAAGAAGTTCTGTGTTTCTACACCAAAGGCATATCCAAACGCATTGAAAGAGAGTTGCTGAGCCAAATGAAGATTAGAGGAGTCAGCCAAGCTAAAGAGAAGTGCAAAACATGGAAAGAAGAAGTTCCCTAGTCCGGGTAGGAAAAGGAATGCAAAGTTGCCGGTTTAGGAGAATGAGTTCCTGGATCAACTAGGGAGGCTTGCAGCTGCATCCATGGACCATGTATCCATCAAGGAACGAGCTAAGTCCATTAGGGCATATGCACCCGGAGAGGCCATCACCTCAATTCGACAGCTTTGTTGCTAAACTGATGGCCAACGAAGATGCAGCGGGGAAAGAAGGAAGAAGAAAAGCAGGTGGGGCCCGTTGGATGGAGCAGCAAATATCAGACCGGCAAGCTGTGATTGCCTGCCTCTGTGATGGAGGGGCAAGTGCAGCAGGGAAAGAAGGAAGAAGAAAAGCAGGTGGGGCCCGCTGGATGGAGCAGCAAATATCAGACCGGCAAGTTGTGATTGCCTGCCTCTGTGATAGAGGGGCAAGTGGTGGGACCCACACACGTGGGCTCCCGCCAACATTTTTTTTTTAATACTAGTGCGTGCACTGCATGCGCCTATAAAAAATTTATAAAAAAAAAGTGGCCGCAATTTCAAATACCATTGGCCAGTCACTGGCTGCCACGTGGTCAGTGCTATCCAACGGCTATTTTGCAACCCGAACAGACATATTTTGATTTTTTGGTTTTTTTTATACCTCTATAAATACCCTAACTCTATTCTTCACAATTTACACTGTTTCTGTTGTAACCCGTAGGCCTGACAGAGACTGGTGGATCTTGGTGTGATTCATTCCTGCAAGTCCTGCTAACTAAGGGGAATACCGGGCGGGCCGGTCTTCTCCTCTCCGATGCCTAAGTTAGTACCGTTGGGATAAATGGATAACTTAAGCTGGAACAATAAGTAGTTGGAGAGTTGGTTACCTATTAATGAGGGTAGTTGAGGCCCTTATATAGGTTGTCGAGCGTGAGGTCTGGTCTCACTCTTCGATGTGGGACTGATCCCCTTCTGTTTATATATTGGGGCAGCTTTGGTGGTCTGTTCAGCAGGCTGGCGCCCCCAGCTCCCCGGTCCCTGGCCATAAGGTAGGCTGCTGGCGCCCCTAGTTCCCGGGCCCCTGACCATAAGGTAGGTTGCTGGGCCCCGGGTCCGGGTGTTAACGATCCTGCCCCGGGCCATGGACCGAGCCCGGGTGGTGCGGCTGCGGGTCTGTGGGCCTGGGTAGCCCCTCGGTGGCTACCGTCAACATACACTACTTCTCATACAGTTCTCCTCAATCTTCCTTCATCTCTTTCCCTCTCCCCTCAATTTTTTTTTGACTGATCTTAGAAAATGAATACTTGGCTTCCTTCCGAAGACTTGCAACTATGTGTTTCTTGGGTACGACAATCTACTTGCAACATCACCGGCCGATATCAATGCAAAGACAATTTGTGGAAGAAAGTCTATGACGATTACGCTAAGAATTGGTGTGGCAACCCCGACGATCTTTCACAACAACCTCGTTCCAAAGTTGCGCTCTAATCACGTTTTCCGCGCTTGAAGAAAATGCTTAAAAAGTGGCATACATGTGTAGCAAAAGCAATAACTCGTGCGGCTAGCGGGACGAATTTGGTTAATGAGGTATGTGTAATCGATTTTTCATGTATGATTTTGTCATAAACTTAATATTTCGATTAATAAATTCTTCATAATCGTTTTGTCATTTTTTTTCTTAATTATTTGTTTGTTTTTTCATATAGGTCTAATTTTTGTTTTTTTTTGTTTTTTTGTTTGTTTTAGGAAACTCAAGCTCAATCATTATATTACAAAGATTTTAAAAAGGAATTTACGAAGAAAGATTGTTATGAAGCAATCAAAGATCATCCTCATTTTGTGACGGTTGAGAGTAGTACTCCTTCTCCGTATGAGCGAAATTTTCCATCCCCTTCCATTGACACAGATGAGCATATCGACTTGGATGATGATGACGGATACACAACTCCACCACCTAACCAAGAGATACCCCGTCCCTTGAGTCCGGTTAGACCTATGGGAATAAAGGCGGCAAAGGAAGTAAAAAAGAAAGGTAAAAAAGGTATGACGGAGAAAGAAGAGATGTATTTAGCGGTTTTTCATAATATGCAATGTAATCAAAAATTGTTTATCGAGGTTAGCATGAGAAGAGATGAGGAGAACCTTCAGTTGGCTAGGGAGGGTTTAGAACTTGAAAAGCAAAAGGAAGCAAGGTTGGCTCGACGTGATACTAATTTGGCGTTGGAAAAAGAAACAAAAATTATGACAATGGATACGAGTATGATGACCCCGGGAAAGTTGACGTGGCACACAAAGAGGAAAGCGACGATCTTGAGAAAAATGAATGAGAGTAGTAGCACTAGTGATGCTTATTATGTTCACTTTGATGAAGAGTGATATTATGTTGTTGTAATATTTTTTAGTTATTTTATGTTCCACAATTTCAAGTTATTATATATGAAATAATTTTATCGAAAATCTATAAAATTATTTTGGTGATAAAAAACAAGGAAGTGCCACATGTCATTTGACTATTGGTTGATTATCATGTACAAAATTTTAAAAATAAAAAATTTAATTGATGAATAGTGATTGCAAGAGTGATGGAGCTGCATGGGTGCATAAAAATTGACCAAAAAAAGTAATTTGTAGTGAATAGTATCTGATGGAGGCAATTAAATTGATGGATTGATGGAGTAGTATGGGTGCATATGCCCTTAAGGAGTCCATGTGAAACGACCCGAACCTTAAAATACCCTTTAAAGTTTTAATTTTATTTTGACGATTTAAAAGAGGTCAAGGGTTGACTTTTTGGTAAATTAACCTGACCGAGAATTTTAATTCTCGACGAGGTGGGGAACGGTAAAACGAGTTTGTGGACACGTAGTGAGTTGAAATTGGTAATTTCGGGAAAAAGTTATGACGAAAAATCGGAAGGGCGAAAATTTCTAGAAACGAACGGAAAATTCTGGAAAAAGGAATATTCTAGACTTGGGAGAATATTCCCTTCTTTCCTTTTTTTCTTTTCTTTCTTTCCTTTTTTTCTCGCTCTCCCCTCCTCCCTTTCTCTCTCCCCGATCGGCTGGCCGAGTCTCTCTCCCCTCCACTGATTTCCGTCGACCGGTCGAACTGGACTGCCGCACCGGTCACGTTCGGACCGGCTCGGCCTCCTTGTCACGCCTGTGGCTGTGGCATGGCGGGGTTCGGCCCCGTTTGGCCGTGCGGCGTCCTTGTAGATCGGCGACCGATTGCACCGATCTCCCTCCTCCGGCCACCGATCGGCCTGATTCCAATGGGGGAAAGAGAGGCTATAATCGGCACGTTGGTTTTCTGAGAGGAATCGGCCCGAATCGGCCAAGGTAAGTGGAAATTTGGGTTTGAAATTTCTAGGGTTTTTGAACCCGATTTGGGGGTTTATGAATTGGATGTTTTGGATGCTATTGGAGGTTGAAATTGTGTTTAGAATGTTGTTAGGAGTTGATTAAGTGTAATTTTGAGTTGAATTGGTCGATTTTTGGAGGATTTGGAAAATGGGGATTTCAGGGCCGCCGTACCGGCCGCCGTTTGCGGCGGCTGAGGTTGTTTTTGGCGTCGGGGATGAGTCCCCGAAGTGGTGGTGATCCTTTTGGGTGAAATTGGAGTTGATTGGTGAGGTTTGGCCACTGTGGTGGCGGAGCTGCCGGCGGCGGCGCGGCGGCGCCACTGTTCCGGCAGCGGGAGGAAGAAGATGAACAGTAATAGGTTAATTGGTGAATAGTAAAATGGTAAAATGTGAATGGTAAATAGTAAATTAGTAACTCAGTAAAAAGGGTAAATAGTAACAGTAAAAGGTTAAACCGTAAAGTGAAAAGTAAGTCTGACTTTTGACTTTGACTTTGACTTTGACTTTTACTGTTACGGTTGACAAAAAAAAAACAAAACAAACAAAAAAAGTTTTTATGCCAAAAATTAGCGGGTTGAACATTGTTCCCAGTGGGTGGGTGCTGGCGGTTTGGGAGCAAAGACATTTTTATTTGGTTTTTGGGTTAATTTCAGACCTGTTTCGAATTTTCCGAGGGAATTTTCGGGACGGGTCCTCTCACCATGAAGCTGTGATCCATGAAGAAAATTGGACAGAAAAGTCTAGAAGAGCAAGGAAAAGAAGGAAAACCAAAACCGGATGCAACAAGGATTCCTTGCCGGTTTTGAACAAAGTTTTCTGCCGACTTTTGCACAGCCTCTCCTCTATATAAAGGCACGAATTTCATACAGAAAAATCATCTCATCTCAAGCTCAAGTACTAGCCTAAAGCTCTATCAAGTTTTCTCAAGCACCAAACTCAAAGTTACTTAGCCAAAACCTTTTTCCACCACCTTCCATAAATCCGAACCATCCCTTCCCTTCAACCGTGCATCCTCCAAGCTTCATATCTTCAAGATTTCGATCTTAATGTGTGACTCTACCATCCCACAACTTTGTAATATTTTTATGTTTGAATGCTTGTTATTTCGATTCTTGGTTTTTGAAACTATGTATGAACTCGGTTTATGTTTGTAATATAGTTTTGTGTTTTTAACTTGTAATTTTCGTGTGTTTGATAATTAGGACAGTAGTTATATGATGCATGTTTAAAACTTTAAATTGGTTAGTAATCTAAGGATGGACCTTAAAAACCGAAACATTAGTCGTGTGTGAGAAGCATGTAATTCTAGATGTTAGGTTTCATCTAACCCGAGTAATAACGGATACAGTGGTACGTATGTAGCTTTGATTTGTTGTGCTCACTTAGGGTAAAAACCTTAGATAACTTGCATGCTAAATAAGATGATTGACAACCTTGTTTGTTTACATGTCTTCCATTATAGACTCTTGTGCTTCAATGTTACGAGTTGTATAACGATAGCATAAATTTTAGGGTCACTTTGCGAATAGCTAGATCTTAAAACATTAGAAGTCTTTCAACTAGGTAAAATCGGAAACGTTCTAGTTGTGGTCGAAACCAATTTGAGTCTATACTTGTTCGTTACTTTCTTACATGCGCATCTTACTTGTTAAAGAGTCTTATGTGCTAAATGCTTTGTGTGAAAGATGATGATCACTTGTATATAGTAGATTATGATTTAATTTCATGCCTTTAGTATCTAGGGCAGCCTTACTGCCGATCCATATCTAAATCCCCCATTCGTGTGTTTTAAATTTAAACATATGTGTGAATATGTGTTTCTAACCTTTTTCATGTCAGGTACCCTTAATCCCCCGATAAAACGATCCCTACTTTCTTTATACTACTAACGTCTTTTGTAGGGTATTATTTGCGTGTTTTGTAACCCCGGTTATGGCACTCGTCATTGTCCATTTGAACAAATCTTTTCAACCCCAGTACAGTTTTAATTTTTTTCTTCGTTTTTTGTCCTTTTGACTTATTTAACAGATTTTTGAATTATAACGTGCTGAGAAAGTGGAAGATAGAGAAAGTTTGCCGAAAGGTCACCCAACTCCGCCTGGTGTCCCATGGCCGGTCGCCAGAGTCGCCGGAGTCCGTTGGCCGGATCCCGGCCACCAAATTTTTTTCGCCGGAATTTTTTTTAAATATTTTTTTCAATATTAAATTACTGATTCTGATTTTAATCAAAATTTTTTTTCGCTGGATTTTAGTCACCAGACTCAGGTTACTGACCCCCAGTAAGCAATTTACAGATTCCTGATTTTCAGTAATCAAGTTACTGACCCCCAGTAATCAAGTTACTGATCCCCAGTAATCAGGTTACTGACCTCCAGTAAGATGATTACTGACCCCCAGTAATAATTTCACTGACCCCCAATAATAATATACAGAGACAAAGTATATATGATCATACATTAGATCAGTGTATTATTAACTCAAAGATAGAAAATATTGGTATAAAGTTCGATCAACTCAAACTATTCTTTCACAAGTACGTTGAGGGAAATGAAAGAATAGAGAGAAAGGAGAAAGGTATATATACCAACAATTCATATAGCTAGCTTATACTTCTCGACGTACGTGGTCCATGCATTGAGATCATTCTATGCTAGAAAACAACCATCTCCAATCTGATCCAGAAAGGCCTTCGAATTCTTGTCAGAAGACCCGCCTTCGCTCACAGCTTCTCTTGCCAGATCCTTCTAGTGCTTAGCATTCCTCCCCATCTCTTCGCTTTCCATCACCAAATCCAAACACCTCTTAATCTCCTCACCCACAACAACACCTTCCTCATTCGGTGCCACCCTCACCCCTGTTCTCCACACGTCCTCTATCAGCTTGGCATTTGTGCCTTGGTCTGACCACTGAGGAAACGCTACCACTGGCACCCAAGAAACCAAACTCTCCAAAGTTGAATTCCAGCCACAATGTGTCACAAAACAACCCAGAGAAGGATGTGACATAACCTCCACTTGACTACACCACGGGACTATCATCCCAAGCTCTTCTAGTTCCTCTCTGACATCCAAATCAGCGTCAAGGCATGTCGGCGTCGTCCAGATCAGCGTCGTCAGTATCATCGAGGCAGATCGGCGTCGTCTGCGGAAGTGGGCGGCGGTGGCGGAGGAGCTCGGCCTGGGGCGAGAGGCGGAGGAGTCGCGAGAGGTGATGCGGGCGGAGGAGGAACATGAGGTAGTGAGGGTGGTGGCTTCAGAGCAGCGTCGTCCAGATCAGCGTCGAGGCAGGTCAGCGTCGTCCAGATCAGCGTCGTCGGTATCATCGAGGTAGATCGACGTCGTCTCTCTAACGGAGAGAGAGAGAGAGGGAGAGAGGGATTTCAGATGGGGGAATAGAGAGGGGAGAAAGAGATAAAGTGTGGGTAGTTAAGATATTTTTCCAAGATTCATTGATCTGGGCTATAAACATTGGAATGGGCAATTTTTGCCCCATTTTTGTGTAAATGGTCATTTTCCCATAAATATACTTTGTCGACATTCATAATGAAACGTGGTATAACATCAATACAACCCTCAATGAATAAGTGAGGAAGTTGCAAAGGTCACCTTAGAAAATGCCCCTCGAAATGCTACTTATACTTCACCACAATTTCAAAGAGAAATTCTTAGTATTTTTACCAATAGAGTTAGAAGAAAAATTCGTGAAGAGATTGGGGAGGCTAAGTTTTGTATGCTTGTTGATGATGCACTTGATGAATCTAATAAGGAACAAATGACAATTATCTTAAGATTTGTTGATTCTCATGGGTTCGTTCGCGAACGATTCTTCCATGAGGTAAGTGTTAGTGATACTTGTGTTGCAACTCTTAAGAGTAAGATTGACATTGTTCTTACTGAATATAATCTTCAAGTTGAAAATTTACGTGGCCAAGGATATGATGGTGCTAGCAACATGTGTGCTGAGTAGAATGGATTGCAAGCTTTGTTTTTGCAGAAGTGTCCATATGCATATTATGTATACTGTTTTACATATCGCCTACCACTAGCTTTAAATACTGCAACAAAAGATGTGGCAGTTGTCTTTTTATTCTTTCAAATGCTTACTTGCATTATTAATGTTGTAGACTCATCTGCTAAACGTGTTTCTGAGTTGAAATCTGCTCAAGAAATTGAAGTTGTGGAACAAATTGCTGCTGGGGAACTTGAAACAGGAAGGGGAGCTAATCAAACATGTAATTTGCAAAGAGCTGGAGCTACTCGGTGGAGTTCAAGGTATTATTCTATCAAGAACTTGATGAAATTATATAACTCAACTAGTTCAGTTTTGAAAAACATGAGGGATAATGGACTAAATGGAAAAATACGTGGACACGCTTTGGGTGCTTATACAGCTCTAAGATCATTTGATTTTGTGTTTTGCCTATTGTTGTTGGATAAAACTATGGGAATCACAATTGCTCTTTGTAAGTCTTTGCAAGAACAGTCTCAAGAAATATTAAATGCTATGAATTTGGTTGCTAGTACAAAGGGTCGTCTTCAAAAGTTGAGACAAGATGGTTGGGCTGATTTCTTTGCTAATGTTGTATCGTTTTGTGACACACATACCATTGGTACTCCAAATTTTAGTGCTCGTCATATGGAAGGTACAAATCGTCTCTGTTAACAACAAAATTGTTTCACTATTGAGCATTATTATCGTGTTGAATATATTCAATGTTGTAATTGATATTCAATGTTGTAATTGATTTTCAATTGATGGAACTAAACAGTAGATTTAATGAGCAAACAAAGGAGCTCTTGATTCTTAGTTCTGCATTGGATCCTAGATTTGATTTTCAATCATTTGACATTGACAAAATATGTTGTTTGGCTGAGAAGTTTTATCCTCATGATGTGCCTGATGTGAATGATCTATGAGACCAGTTGGAGCACTTTGAGTACCAATTCTCTGAACTTTCAGAATTTCATGATTTATGTACCCCTTCTGAGTTATGTCAAGAGTTTGTTAAGACAATGACACCATTCTTGTTGATTGAGAGACTAGTTTGTCTTGTGATGACTCTTCCTGTTTCTACAGCTACAACAGAGAGAGCGTTCTCAGCCATGAAACTCATTAAGAACCGACTTCGAAGAAAGATGAGTGTTGATTTTCTTGCAGATTTAATGACAGTCCATATTGAGAGAGAAATTGTCTATTCTATTGATTCAAATTCGGTTATAGATGAGTTTTATGCATTAGGTAACCAAAGAGCACAACTTAAGTAGTTTGAGGATATATAGTTTTCTTGTAACACTTAAGGTAAATTTAGCCCCTCTCACTTTTGAATCATGGCTCTGTGCCTGCTGCTCATCCCCATTCACCAACTTTACCGCTTCCAGGCAATGAGTTTCTACCCTATCAAGTCTCCATCTTCTATCATATATAAGTTCCAAACCCAAGATTAATTCCTGCAGCTCTGCAGCTAAAGGACTGAGCCTACCCACACATCTTTCCCCAACTGACAACCGGAGCTCACCATCACACCATCTAATCATTGCTCCAATACCCACCGACGCATCACAATTAACTTTCAGAGAGCCATCTATTGGGGGAGTCCACTTAGCAGGATCATTAGAACCTCCAGAATTACTCCCAGCAGGTCTAGGTTGGCTACCATGAACAACCAGATTCTGTTCTTTCCAATTGTACCACATCATAATCACAAACAACTTCCTCTCTGCTACTGACAACACTTTATGCGCAAATTCAAATAAACCAGGAAGAAGTCAATTTGGAATAAAAACCCGCCATCGTCAATTTGGCATCCCCATCTTCACTCCTATAATCACTGAGTGAAATATTATCCCGATCTCCAAAACCTATGACACCAATCTCTGCTTCAACCTGATCATCATCTCCTCGTGGCTATGGTTGTGTCCACTAACTGCACCCTCAACTTTCAACTCGATCGACGCCGCCTTCTTGGTCTGCAGCTCCTCGGTCGTGGACACCGGAAGGACCTCGTACTGGCCGTGGGAGTGCGCAGTGTGGCTTTCTATGTGGGCACTGGCGGTGTGGTCGACGAGGAGAGCAGTGATGGCGCCGATCATGATGACGAGGACGGAGAAAGGGTAGTCCTTCCAGGGGTGGCGGGAGGAGACGAGGCAGTCGGAGAAAGGGTATCTTGGCGGTAGGCTAGAGGACCTCCATCTTGTTAAGGATGGTGGCACCGTCGGTGGTGAAGATGACGTCACCGTTGGCGGTGGAGATCTCCATCTTGTTGATGAGTTGCCGAAGCGAGC
Organism: Potentilla sterilis; assembly: GCA_963682095.1. NCBI lineage: Eukaryota > Viridiplantae > Streptophyta > Magnoliopsida > Rosales > Rosaceae > Potentilla > Potentilla sterilis. The sequence continues at coordinate 28,036,558 of OY821755.1, read as the reverse complement.
ATCAAGCAATAATAACCCTACAATCGTTAGTAGTATAGACATAAGTATGGATCGTTCTAAGCCGGGGATTAAGGGTACCTGAAATATGAGATTGTTAGACAAATATATACATATATACATAAAAAATCGTCACTCTTATGGGGGAAAGATGGTTCGGCAGCCCTAGGGCTGCCCTCTAACATCTAGGCATGAAATAATGCAGTAAATTAAATCCTAAACTATTATGTACATGTTGATCATCATCTCTCACGCATCACATAGCACAAAACACACAACTCACATACAAGAATTCATGCAAGACTCGGCAATATGGTTTAAGTTTCTTAGACTCTATTCAATTCCAATTTCAATTAGAGCCTCAACGGTCATCTAATCACTAGACTTCTTAAGTATTTTAGAAAACACTCAACGTCGAATCCTAAAATTATACTAATCATGCTTGAAAACACTCAACGTCGAAGACAAACACAAAGAGTAATTAAGCACAAGAGTCTATTAAATTGGAGACATGTCTTTAGGTATGGCGTCACTCATCCTATTAACATACAAGTTTCGATGAATTAAGTAACCTTGATTTTAACAACCTAGAATTCAGTTCGATCGATGCCTAACTCAATCCCAAGTTATTAAGTTGGATGAAATCGCAACCTACACAAGTGCCATGGCCTTGGCATCATGTAAACATTGATTTTTATGCACGAATTCATGAAACTAATCGAATAAAAACTAAAAATACATGAACATGCTACTACCCTAATCTAACATACGAATTCAAGCATGCAATTGTTTGCAAAATTCATCACATAAATTCTAATAAAAATTGCAACTCATGTTCATCATACAAAACCAAACGAAAACAAAGTATTTTTATAACAACAATTGTGACTAAACCAAGAATATAAATACAAGTCATAGGGATGGATCACACTTTAGAAACCTTGGAGAGCTTCGTCTTGGTGTGGTGAATGAGGCTCGGCAGTGGCTGAGGTAGGTGTGGAATCAATGGTGAATGGTGGTGGAATCAGTGGACTTCTGTTTTTAGGGTTTCGGTTTAGAACTTTGGTAAAGAGTTTGGCAAAGTTTCGGCTAGTGTTTTGCAAGAGAAGAGATATTTTTCAGAATGACAAAGTGAGGCAATATATAGAGGAAAGGGTGCCGGCTGCCCTAGATGCATAAGGTAATCAGAAAACCAAGTGGATTAAGGATTTGAAACCTTCCTTTCATAGTTCAATTAGGTTTTCTTTTTCTGAATTTTTCTTCAAGGCTTGGGCTTCACATCTTCATGGACTTTTTAATAATCTTTGGACTTCATTTGATAGGCTTTGATCCACCGAAAAATGCCCCAAACCCGCCGGCATGCATTGCCGGCAGCTTAGCAGTCCGATCGGCACCTTCTCCTGGCTTGACTAGGAGAGCTTCTTTTCTTCCATTTTTCCTTCATTGCTTAGCTTGGTGTCTTCCTCTGTCCTTTCTTAAGCTTGGACTATCATCAAATATGCATTTGCTCATCATATGGTCCATCAAAAACAGAAATTGCGAAAAGGAGGCAGTAGGTTCCTGGAATCGGCAGAACAGACGTTGTTGTAGTAACTCCGGCATATCTCCGGCATATCTCCCTCCTCGGAGCTCCGATTGATGCGTTTCCAAGTCTCAGATAAACTAGACACACATAGCTACCTCCATGTAAAACAGTTCGATCAAATTCCTTGTGAGTCGTCGGGAATGGTTTTTCGAAGTTGGGACACAGTCCCAGGAAAATCGTCAGAATTCCTGTAGCAATGTTGCTCGAGTTGCAGTTTTGTGGCCATCTTTTGGGTGACTTCCCGAACTCCGATTGATCTGAAATTTTAACACAACATTCCTCAGTATATGAATATTAAGCACACCAAATTTGATCAAATTCGGATAAGGATAGATCGCATTTTTATTCATCTCAGAATCACGAAAAAGATAACTTACGTTATTTCCAGATTACTTAAATTCAATCATTTTTCGGATTCTTAACCAACTTTTCGCCAAACTCTACCAAATTAACACTAAACTAAATTATGACTCTATCTTGGATAAATAAGGGTTAAACAAAGCATAAACGAGGGCATAAGCATATAATATCGTCGCACATTGTGCTCCTATCACTTGTTCATGCCTTTGGGGCCGAGGGAGATGCGGACGGCATCGGCGAAGGTGCAGGAGTCGAGGATATTGGCCTGGCGGACATCCTCCTTGCGCTTGTTGTCCACGTAGGACTCCGTCTTGGAGGACCGGGCGAACTCCGACAATGGGAAGGAAGAGTAAGGCGACGATTACCCATGGTCAAACTATAAGAGAAGAGATATCAGTGGCAGGTTATAAAGGATGGTACTTAATTATCATCGGGGAAACTACAAGCTTTTTTTTTAACATTTTGAGTCTTTAAAAAGCCCTAATTTATCAAAAGCCCATTAATAAATCAAGTTATTAGAATAAAAGACCATTTCACTTTGAAAATAAGAAAAAAAGCCCATTGTTTTCCACTTTATAAAAAAGGACATCATTTTAATATCTTTATCATAAAATGGGCCATTTCTATTTCACTAATTAATAAAAGGGGCTGTTTTTTATTTTCAGATTAACCGATTTTACCCTCCCTTTCTAACCAACTTCCCGTTCTGTTGAAATTGTTTTCCCTCCTGCTCTCTCTGATCCCTCCTGCTTTCTCTCCGAGCTTGGTTTTCTTTTTCTTCGTCTCAGTGCCGACCCTCTGTCTCTGTCTCTGTCTCTCTCTCTCTCTCTCTCTCTCTCTCTCTCTCTCTCTCTCTCATTTCCGCCGATCTGCAATTGCTTAGTTAAATCTTCATTCTGCGATTCTGATTTGCCTCAGAAACTTTGCATCTGCGATTCCTCAATTTAATTCTTCTGTATCGGTTTCGATTCATTGAAATGAGGTATTTTAAGGTTTTGCAGTTGTTCATATCTCCTTTTTACCTTTGAATCAATTCGCGTTGTTTTTTATATTATAGTTCTTCAGTTGTTTTTTATTTGAATGGGTAAAATTTCTGATTGCCTATTCAACCTCCCGATTTTTCATTTTTGATTTAGTTCCTTTTGATTTTAATTCATTGCTTTTCTGTCCTGCATTTTTTTTTATTTTTCATAGTTATTTTGCGAGTTACTTCATCTACTTATTTGTAACCTGCATTGTGCTTTGCATCTGCGATTCCTCAATTTAATTCTTCTGTATCGGTTTTGATTCATTGAAATAAGGTATCTTAAGGTTTTGCAGTTGTTCATATCTCCTCTTTACCTTTGAATCAATTCGTGTTGTTTTTTATGTTATAGTTCTTCAGTTGTTTTTTATTTGAATAGTTAAAATTTGTGATTGCCTGTTTAACCTCCAGATTTTTCATTCTTGATTTAGTTCCTTTCGACTTTAATTCATTGCTTTTATGTCCTGCATTTTTTTTTCATAGTTACTTTGTTAGTTACTTCATCTACTTACTTGTGTCATGCATGGTGTCCTGCATTTTTTATCATGATAGTTACTTGTATAGTTACTTAGATAATTACTTCTATATTTCTCTATTTTGAACTCACAGGAACTGTTACTTTGATAGTTACTAGTTACTTTGATAGTTATTTAGATAGTTACTAGTTACTTTGATGGTTATTTGGATAGTTACTAGTTACTTTGATAGTTACTCCTATTTTTCTCATTTTTGAACTCACAAGAATTGTTAATTGGATAGTTACTAGTTACTTTGATAGTTACTCCTATATTTCTCAGTTTTGAACTCACAAGAATTGTTAATTGGATAGTTACTTGGATAGTTACTGAGGGTAGCACTGTTTTTTTGTTGTTGTCAAATTTGATAGTTACACTCATTGTTACTTGATAGATACTGTACAGTTACTAATGTAGTCACATGGATATGCTCATTGATGTTAAGATGATTTTCTCTGTAGGTGCAATGGACAGTTGCTATACTGCTAAGCTTGTGTATTCTGGTGAAGGAGCAGCACTTTGCTTTGGTCATAATTGTACTTTTGTTGATTTTTGTCATCGAATACGAGATCGTTTTCCAGAGTTGGACATATTGGTTTTCAAACTCAAGTATAATGTTTATCCGGATCCTACCATTTACCATCTTGAAAATAAGGTTGATATGAGCATGATGTTTAGAGTTTTGGGACGGTATACAGTTGATGTGGATGTTCATTGTTTGGATGCCAGTTGTTCTGTTTCGGAAAGTGTAGTTAGTAATAATGTTAGCGAGGAGTCTAGTGTTTTGGTTGAAGATAATGAATTTTTGGGTTGTTATAGGCGTGAGGATTCGAAAATGTATATTTTTAAAGGATGGAAGTCTCTCATTCATTCTAAGGGTTAGATTTTTTAGGGTGGGTGAAAGAGTTTAGGCTGAAGTTGCGGATGTATGCCGTGGAGGTTGATTTTCAGTATGATTTTGAGAGAAATAAGCCAGAACGTGTTGTTGCTTTCTGCAAGAAAAAACATTCTGAAGGTTGTAATTGGTGTGTGAAGGCATCTTTATGCAGATATAGTTACATTAGCCGTTACACAGATTTTGTATAGTTACATTTATTTTGTTCATGTTGATTTCAGCAGCATTCCGCATATATGCTGATTGATTTTTGCACCTTTTATTCAGGTATAATGGTTTCTTTGTGATTAATGAATTGGTGAACGAACATAAATGTCGTTGTGTCATCCGGCTTCAAAAGAGTAAGATGATGTGCAGCAAGATTATAAGGGAGGTGATGCTCGACAAGGTTCGTGAGAATCCCAATAAGAAAGCTATTGATATACTGCAAGACATAAAGCTAAACTACGGCTTAGATGTCCCTTTTCATACTGCTTGGTATAGCAAAGAGCTCGCGAGGGAAGCTGTGCTTGGTGTTGAGTCTGAGTCTTACCATAATTTATCATGGTTTTGCCAGCGTACATATGAATCAAACCCATATTCTAGGCTAGCTGTAGAATACGAATCTGAAACAAGAAGGTTCCAGCGTATGTTTGTTACGTATTCTGCTTGGATGAATGGTTTTCAGTCTTGCAGACCAATTCTCTGTATTGATGCTACATTCATTATGAATAAATACAAAGGCATTCTTCTTGCTGCTTCGACAAAGGACGTAAATTGTGGTACATCTCTTTCTTCATTTTTGTTATTAATTACTGTCATTTCTGTTTTTTTCTTCCCTTTCTTCATTGCTGTTGTTTTCCAATTTCATTTACATGACTTCCAGACCAACATTTACTTGGATAGATACTACTGTAATTACTAAGATGATAGTTACTAAAATAGTTACAAAGATGATGTTATTACTCATATGATAGTTACTACGCTAGTTACTAAGATGATAGTTACTAAGATAGTTACTAATATAGTTACCAAAACAATTACTAGCAAAACTACCTTGAAATTGAAACACATTATAAATAGCTTTGAGTTTTTCTTTCTCTCTTGCAGACCAAATAGTTACTTTGATAGATACTAGTAGAAATACTTTTATAGTTACAGGAACTTCCAAAGCAAATAGTTACTTTGATAGATACTAGTGCAGTTACTTTTATTTTTATATGAAACTGACATTATTTTTTGTTTTCTTTTGTTTAGGATTATATCCAGTTGCACTATTGTCGATTCTGAAAATGAGAGCAACTGGACCTTCTTTCTTAAGATGTTATCTGAAGAGCTGTCAAGATATTCTACAAGGCAAATTACTTTCATATCTGATCGTAATATTTGTCTTCTAAATGAAGTTCTGCAGTTTTTCCCAATAGTCCACATGCATTTTATTATAGGCATCTTCAGGCTAATCTGAGCAACAAGTTTGTATGTGGTTCTTACTTGATCAAAAGGATTCCAATGTTGTTTATGATGTGTGCTTATTCTCGTACTCGTGAATACTTTGAGATTAATTTCCAGAAGTTGAAGAATGAATGTGATGAGGTTATTGATCTGTTTTTTAAGGATCTTCGTTTGGAAACATGGGCTTCTTTATCTTTTTAATGGTGAAAGGTTTGGGGAAATGACAAATAATTTGGCTGAGTGTTTCAATAATTGGGTGAAGGAGTTAAAGAGCTTCTCGGAAGGAAGAATTAGCTGGATGGGTTACTGAGCTGTGTCCAAAGTTTGAAAAGAAGCTGGTTGACAACTTGGATTTGGGAAGACACTGGTTAGTCAGTAGATCTGATACATACATTTATGAAGTTCAGTGCCAAAAGTATTCTGTGATGGTAAACTTGGAAGAATTCTACTGTTCATGTGGAGAATGGAAAGTTCACGGATTTCCTTGCTCGCATGCCCTTGTCGTGATTCATAAACACGGTTCTGATGTGTACTCATTTGTCAACCCAATTTTCAAGGTGCACAACTTCTCCTAAATCTAACATTACTTAGACAGTTACCCAGGTAGTTACTTAGATAGTTACTTCAGATTAAATAGTTACATTGACAGATACTAGTGAAGTTACTTGTATAGTTACATGAACAAGCTGTAACATATTCTTTTTTGTTTTCCTTTTTATAGGTGGATAAATATCGCGAAACATATTCTTTCTCAATCAACCCGGTTCCTACTATTTCAAAGCCGGTGGATCTAGCCCAATCTGCATTGTTGGTGCAGCCACCTTTAACAAAGAGACCACTTGAAAGACCAAAATTACAGAGGTATAGAAGTAAAAATGAAGTTAAAAGGACTATCAGGTGCAGCAGGTGTAACAAATATGCTGGTTACAACAGAACAAGCTGTAGAGAAATTATATAGTTCCTTAGATAGCTATTCAGGCTGTGCTACTTTGTTTTGAAAGTTACATTGAAAGTTATATTGGAATGTACATTAATTGTTATGTGGTTTTACTGTTATTGAAAGGTTACTTTTTTATTATTGTTCATGTTTATTTCGGCAGCGGAACGCTGCTTTGGTGCGGTGCAGCGACACACTGCATTATGTCCTTCATTTTTCGTTCTTACTTCAGTTGTTTTCGATTTTAAGCTCTTGCTTTTCTGTCCTCCATTTTTTTATATTTTTCATAGTTACTTAGATAGTTAGTAATATAGTTAATAAGTTGATAGTTACTCAAATGATAGTTACTTAGATAGTTACTAAGCTAGTTAGTAAGATAGTTAGTAAAATGATAGTTACTAAGATGATACAGAAAATCTTACTTTGATATTTACGCTGCCATGGTGCCGCTGCATTTGTGTCCTGCATTTTTCATTGTTGGTTCAGTTGCTTTAGATTATTAATCTCTTGTTTTTCTGTCCTGCATTTTTTTTTCATAGTAAGATAGCTACTTTTTTGAAAGTTTTACATTGAAATTTCTATTGAATTTCTATTGAAATGTACATTGATTGTTTTTTTGGTTTTACTGTTATTGAAAGCTTACTTTTTTTATATTGTTGATGTTGATTTCGGCAGCGGAACGCTGCCGTGGAGCGGTGCAGCGGCACGCTGCATTGTGTTCTGCATTTTTCATTTTTGATTCAGTTTCTTTCTATTTTAAATTATTACTTTTCTGTCCTGCATATTTACTTAGATAGTTAGTAAGATAGTTACTAACATAGTTATTAAGATGATAGTTAGTAAGATAGTTAGTATGATAGTTACTAATATGATAGTTACTAATATGATAGTTAGTTTAATAGGTAGTAAGATAGTTAGTAAGATAGTATTTTTCTGGAAGCAAAATTTCCACTGAAGTCTATTCAATTACAAACCATTATATCACTGTAAGAACAATATGTTTGAATCACACTACCAGAAAAGGGGTTATAGCCGACGATATGAAAAAAAAACGGCCGACGAAACAGCACTTCGTCGGCTATACTTGGTTATAGACGACGAAATACTATTTCGTCGGCCACATCGTCGGCTATAATATTATAGCCGACGAGTTGTCGGCCGTCGTCGGCTATAACTATAGCCGACGAAAAGTTTTTTGTTATAGCCGACTAGGAGGTAGTCGTCGGCTATAAGAGTTATAGCCGACGAAAAGTTTTTGGTTATAGCCGACGAGGAGGGTATTCGTCGGCTATAACTCTTATATCAGATCCATTCTGCAGCAGCGAGCTCATTCGTCGAAAACATTTCGAAAACGCTCTGAAATCGTCCAAAACCTCGGCCATAAGCTTGAAAGGTACGTATATTGCTGTGTGTGTTGATTTAGTTGGTTATATGCAGAGGTGTGTTAATTTAGAGTTTAATTAGAATAAATGTGTGATTAATTTGATATATATATATATATATGTGTGTGTGTGTGTGTGTGTGTTGAGATGAGATTATTAATGGGTTGATATGTTGGTTAGATAGAATTGAAGTTTTGTTGAAGATTAGAGATTGATTGTTGATTTATAGGTGATTTTAGATGAATTTGATGAAAAAATGTATATATATATTAATTAATTTAATTGTAATTAAAAATATATTGTTGGTATATATAAAAAATACATTGTGTTTAATTAATTAGGGAGATTGACGATGTTTTAATTAATTTAGGGATGCATGTGTGTGTATATATATATATATATATATATATGTGTGTGTGTGTGTGTAATGATGAAGTTTTTAATTAATTAGTACGTACGTACGTACGTAGTACGTGCATATATACATATCTATATATAGCTATATTTATTTCTTGAATTTACAGGATGGACAAGAGTTGGATTACCCTTGGAAGATGGGATCAGGCGTATCATGATGGAGTTAGGAGTTTCCTGGATTTTGTGATGGCTAACTGTGGAGACACTACACTTCATTATTGTCCGTGTAAAAAGTGCAAGTGTGCCACCCCACGACACCGGTTTTCCATAGAGACAGTGGAGCAACACCTGACTAGATATGGATTTTGGGTCCTATACACTAATTGGATTTATCACGGTGAACTAGAGTTTGCGGGTCCTCATGATCATGGGCAATTTGCCGAGAGAGGGAGTTCCAAGAAAATTATCACGGTGAACCAGAGTTTGCGGGTCCTCATGATTTTCTGTGCACTGTTTTCTTAGAAAATTATTTTTACGATTAGTTGCGTCGCATCGATTTGAAACTATTCTCTGTTGAAGGTCAGGCCAAAAACGTCATTTAGACGGGCCAATTTCCGTTTTAAAGCGTTTAGAGGTTTGACTTTGCAGTTTGACCAAGGAATAGCCGACGAAATACTGAAATTCGTCAGCTAAACTCTTGCGATCCGCGCCGTTTCATTGTCCGCCGTTGGATGGGGGAGATCTGACGGCTGCTGAGCGCGTGAAGTATAGCCGACGATATTCATACTATAGGCGACGAAATTCATACTTCGTCGGCTATAACAGGCCCGCAAAGCCCAACTTCGGCCCGGCCCGGATTTAGGGTCAGAGTATAGCCGACGAATTAAAATTAAATCGTCGGCTATAATCCTTCGATTTTCACACTATAGGCGACGAAATTCATTCTTCGTCGGCTATAACAGGCCCCCAAAGCCCAACTTCTGCCCGGCCCGGATTTAGGGTCAGAGTATAGCCGACGAATTAAAATTAAATCGTCGGCTATAGTCCTTCGATTTAAACCGCAACAGAGGCGCCTCTCCCTCATTTTCTGCTTAATTAGAACCCTAGGCGCCTCTCCCACCCTATCGACCGATCGACCCAGCCCCAGCCGACGCCGATCGACCCTCCCCCACGCCGATCGACCCCTCCCCGCCCCGGCCCCCTCCTTCCCGAGCCCTCCCCGACCCGAAATCTCTCCGAACGGCAACGCCACCAGCTGCCGCCCCTAGCCGCCGTCGCCGCCGCACCGCACCACCTCCCCTAGCCGCACCACCATGTCAGGTAGTCCCGCTCTCCCTCATTTATGGTTTTTGGAAATTTTGTGGAATTTTGTGGTTTTGTGGAATTTAGGGATTTTGTGAAATTTTATGGTTTTTGTGAAATTATGTGGAATTTAGGGTTGTTGTGCAATTTATGGAATGTTGTGGAATTTTTGTTAATTTTGTGGAATTTTGTGGAGGATATATATATATATATATATATATATATATATTTTTCGGAATATATATATATATATATAATTAGGTATAAATATATTTATGTATATATATAATTAGGTGTATATATATTTAATGAAGTTTTTTTATTTTTTTGTGACATTTATGGAATTTTGTGGAAATTTTTTTAATGTTGTGGAATTTTTGTTAATTTTGTGTAATTTTGTAGAATTTTTAGGAGGATATATATATATATATATATATATTGGAATATATATATATATATATAATTAGGTATAAATATATTTATGTATATATATAATTAGGTATATATATATTTAATGAAGTTTTTTATTTTTTTGTGAAATTTATGGAATTTTGTGGATTTTTTTTTTAATTTTGTGGAATTTTTGTTAATTTTGTGTAATTTTTAGGAGGATATATATATATATATATATATATATATATATTTCGGAATATATATATATAATTAGGTATAAATATATTTATGTATATATATAATTAGGTATATATATATTTAATGAAGTTTTTTAATTTTTTGTGAAATTTATGGAATTTTGTGGGTTTTTTTTTTATTTTGTGGAATTAACAACGATTTGTAGGAGGATATATATATATTTCGGAATATATATATATAGATATATATATAATTAGGTATAAATATATTTAGGTATATATATAATTAGGTATATATACATTTAATGAAGTTTTTAATTTTTTTGTGGAATTTTTGTGAAATTTATGGAATTTATATACTAATTGTGCAGGAAACCGCCGCGCTGTAGACCGATGGCTTGCCAGACCGACCGAGAGCGACCCCGACGCTCAGGCAGGACCCAACCGTGGGGGGAGAGGATCCAGCGGTCGTCGGGGCCTACGCCGGCCTATGAGTCGACGAGAGGAGACCTTGATGGGATTGACCCCGAGCGATCCACGTGGGGGCTCCTCGTATGAGTCGACGGGAGCGGGCCCTACCTCGAGTGTCGGAGGAGGACGCAGAGCCGCATCCTCCAGACCCCAGTGCACTTCAGCACTGTTCCAGGATCGGCAGCCGACCCCACCGCGCGCCGATCTGGACCCTCCAGAGATGCTCCCTGTCCCCCCACAGCGACAGCGTCCACAGCTACGGGGCCCACCGTCAGGGGGATCAGGCCCCTCAGGGTCCACGCCCCTTATGTCTCCGCCATCGGGGATGTACATGGTCCAGTTCCTCCCTGTCATCCCCGAGTACGACGCCAGGAGGAGGCAGATTTGGAGGCACGACCGGCCCCACGAGATTCCCTGGGAGGAGGCCTACGTCCACAGGCCTTTCGACTCAGAGGACTGCCGCGGCCTGTGGTGTGTTCGTGAGAAGGACAAGCAGTACAACGACGCATGTAATTGGTTAGTTTAATTAATTAGTTAGATTGTTTAATTAATTATTTAATTAGTTAGTTTAAATAATTATTTAACTATGTATTCATTTTAATTATGAAACAGGCGTCCTCGTAAATAAACCCGCGGGGACGAGACGGACCAGAGGGCCAGCGAACATGTCGACCCTGGAGAGGGAGCTCGCCGGTGGGATCAGGGAGATCCTGCCCGGTCCCGGTGAGGATGGACGCCCGATCGAGAGGAGAGACACCACCACCAAGTATATCAACGCGACGGGCATGCTCGTGCGGGACAGGGTCCCACTGTTGTGGCCCGACTGGGGCTCTGTGCCCGATGACATCAAGGCGCGAGTGTACAATGCACTGTCGGTGAGTTAAATCGTATTTTTATTATAGAAAATAAACATTTATGAATTCAGTCCTTATAACTATATAAAAATATTTTCTAATTAATTTATAATATTGCAGCAATGGTTTAGAGTCCATCCTACCTTGGACTGGTGGAGAGACGAGCATCTGAAGAACAGGTTATGTGTTTCGCGTTATTTTACTATCATACTATTTATTGGCAGTGTACGAATATATCTAACAGTTGTGTTTTGTTAATATAGGTACTCCGAGTGGAAGAACGAGCTGTCGACGCACTACAGGACGTACCATGTGGAGCAGGGCTTGGGGCGAGGTGCAACCCCCCACGAGTTCCGGTACAGGGAGTATGAGTGGCTATGGCTGGTAGCCTACTTCGGAAGCGACAGGGTCTCGGTAAGAAAATTTAGCCTGCTAGTATATAACTTTTTACTGTTATTTAATAATTAAAATATGTAGTTACTTAATTAAATTAATTAGTTAGTTAGTTATTAATTATTAAATTAAGTTAGTTAGTTAGTTACATAGTTAGTTAGTTCGTTACTAAATTAAATTAAATTAAATTAAATTAGGTAGTTAGTAAGTTAGTTAGTTACTAAATTAAATTAGTTAGTTAAGTAGTTACTAATTAAATTAAATTAGTTAGTAACTAAATTAGTTAATAATTTTATTTTGGTTAGTTCCTAATATTTTAATTTAGTTACTAATTTATATTTGCGTTTATATGTTCGTTCTTATAATACAGAAAATCTCGAAGACGAACAGCGACAACCGCAAGAGGAACGAGCACCCCCACCACGGCGGCGCCCGCTCCTGGAGGCAGTGGGCAGAGATTGCGAGGAGGGACCGACCGCTGAGGCCGTTGTCGTGGATTCATGCGCAGATGTATCCGGGGCGTCCCGACCAAGTGGTAAGTATTCGCCCATCTTCAATAAAAGTGTTTCATTAAATTAATTTATATATTTTTTTTATTAATTCGTTTATTATATTTTCTTGTCAATTAGGCGGAAATAGATGCGGAGACCGATGCGATCACCTTCGGGATCGCGCGAGACACCCTGGGGGAAGGGGCGTCCGACGAGGCGATCGCGGAGTTTGCCTCCACGATCGACACCCTTGAGCCGCGCTTGGCCTCTCAGATCATGCACGCGGCGGTAGGGACGGGCAACAACTACTTCTACCAGAGAGGCCTAGGCGCGGCGGGAGATGGGGTTCTCAAGTACACGCCGACCAATCCCAGCACGCAGCGTGCGGCTTCGACGAGAGGAGACTTGCAGACACAGCTGCAGAGGACGCAGGCGGAGTTGGCGAGGGCGGTGGAGGCGCTCCAGCAGGCGGAGTTCGCGAGGGCCGCGGAGGCTTCGGCGCAGCAGGCCAGAGACGCATCTGTGGCGGAGATGTACCGATGGATGCAGCAATCTTGGGAGGCCCAGCAGGCTGGACTCTAGCCCCTGCCTCCGCCACAGATGCCCCAGTTCGTCGTCCCCACTCCCCCCCCCGCATCGGAGTACGCCAGGCGATCAGGGTAGCCATAGCCACCGGAACTCGAACGATCTCGTCGACGACGCTACGCGTTTAGGGGGTGATGATGAGTAGATGACTAGTTAGGGGGGTTAATTTGTACAGTAGGTAGGATATTACGGATGGATTGATGTGGATATTTGTTGGATATTTGGATGTTTGTTTGTGGATTTTCTGCAGCCAAACCGAAGACGAAGTGAAATTGGGCCCGAGTTAAATTTTTAAATTTTTTTAAATATTTATGGGTTATAGTCGACGAAATGGACCATATTTCGTCGGCTATACCCTCCCGGCTTCCGGCAAAAAAAGCCGTTCCTGGTACCGGCGATTGTTATGGCCGACGATTAATTCGTCGGCTATGCCGGACGTATAGCCGACGATAGTGTCGTCGGCTATACTTCAGGGTTAGGGGCAATTACGTAATTGTTGAAGCCGACGATTCTGTCGTCAGCAATGTTCGAAGTATAGCCGACGACGCTTTATTCGTCGGCTATACCGCGTGTTTTATAAGCCGACGACTTACCCTGAGTGGTATAGCCGACGGAGCATTCCTGACGAGAGAATAGCCGACGAAGTATCGTCGGCTATGAGTATAGCCAACGATTTAATGAAAACGGCCGATGAGATGGCGTCGTCGGCTATAACCCCTTTTCTGGTAGTGTCAGCCTCTTCCTTCCGAAACTTCTTGAACAATAAAAGAAAAAGGATTGAAACTTTAACATGTTTGGATTGAAAAATGAGAAAGAAAGCGATCAGAACCACAACCAATTCAGCTTAACATCATTCATTAATTCATTAGATTACAAAAAAGATTCAAGAAAAACATAAAAATAAACAGATTACAGATACACAGAAACATCTACTTCTGATTTTTCATGATGATTACTTGGAGATAGATCACATGTTCTTGAAGAAGAACTTGTTGCCTAGTAAGAGTGTCCAACCGGTCCAGAACATCTTTCGCCCATCCTCTCATGTTTTTCTTCCAACCCCACGAGATACGCTCCAAACTATTCCATGGTGTCTTGTTCAACAAGAATTGGAGGACGCCATGGCTTCCCCTCAAACTTAACTGGAGGGATAGATCCAGTGTACCCCTCCATATTAGGAGGGGGAGGAATGCGAGGCTCAACTGGAGGTAGAGGAATGCCAGGAGGAAATATGGGTAGATCCTCATAAGAGTGAGGCGGAGGACGAGGAGGACAGTCGGATGAATCAAATGATGAAGAGGAGGAAGAAGAGGAAGAGAGACGAGGGCGCTTGCTAGCAGATGATTCACCAGTAGTCATTCTCACGGTCTTTAACGTTCTCATAAATAAGCTTGTAGACACAGAGAGAAGAGAAAATTACAGAGAATATGAGTAGTTAGTGTTAGACTTCTGATGCGACCAAATTACGAGCACATTTGTACCTGCAAAACAATCTCATACATATATTACCCTTCTTATGTCGAGTGTAGTATTGACAAGTAGGGATCGTTCTATCCGGAGAAATCAAGGGCATTTAATCACACAAAGCATTACATATTAACATGGGGGGTTTGTATTTTGTATCTAACACTACTGAAAATTACGAAAGTAATAAACTAAAAACCTAAAACTATTATTTACACATGATCATCTTCTCCACAAAAATACATAACACGAAAACACTTTACACATGTATTAATCGAAATAAAATATTCAAGGCAGCAATATTTCACAAAGCATTTAGACAAATTTAATTCCAATTCTAATTAGAGCCCTCAGCGGTTCATCTAATCGTTAAGGCTTCTTAATTATTTAGAATTAACTCAGCGTATAATTCTAAACATAGATCTAATCAGTTTAAAGACACTAGAAATTAAACATGAAGAACACATAAGCACAATAAGTCGAATTAGAGACATGCAACAAGTATGGCGTCACCTCACCTTGCTTTAACATGTAAACTTTTATGGTTATAACAGCCCTATTAAACAATCTAAATCACAACAACTCAGCGTATGATGCAATCCATATTATCTTGGTGGATAAAATCGGTACCTAAGGGGCTGCCACAAAGTCAGTCCTTAAATACACGATTTGTGATGCTTGAACTCATGAAATTAATCAAATAACATCAAGAACGCATGCACAACCTAGTGCCCTTTACCAATTAATTACGAAATCAACACACATAAGTTCATACAATATCACAAAGAAACCCTGAATAGATTTTGGAATTCATGTAGAAACTCTGAATAAAAATTCGGAACTAAAACACAAACCCTGATTAAAATTCGGAACTTCATAATAAAATATTCAAACCGAAAGTTATTATCCAACAAATCATACAATATAAAATCATAATTTATACAGAAAATTAAAGAAGCCATGAGTTGTTCGAATCACACTTTGTAAGGACCTTGAAGAACTTCGGCAAAGGATGAGTTCGGCAATGGAAGATGGTGCGAACTTTTTGATGGAAGGTGGTTCGGCTTCAATGAATTTCTGTATAGGATTTGTGGATGAACTATGGTAGAGTTTCGGCTTTGTATTTGTGAGAGAAAAAGATACTTTCTTTTGGGACAATGCCGAACTACATATAGGAGAGAGGAAGAGCTAGAGTTTCGGCCTCTTAGGGTATCGGCAACAAGAGTTGTGCCGAAACTCTCTTTTCTTTTCTTGCAAGGCAAAACTTCTTTTTCCCCTTGATATGTTTGCTGAAAATCCCTTTAATGAATTCTGAATATTTCGGCAATAAACCCTGAATGAACTTGTATGGAATTGAGTCTACATTCGTCTTTTAATTCTCATGTCTTTCGGCAGCAATCTTCTTTCTTTTAATTCGGATTCATTGTGTCTTTCACGGCAAGACTTCTCTTATTGCATATGATTGATCCGAATTCTTCTTCTCCTCTTCATGTGCACGGCATGCTTTCCTTGTTTCTTGATCAATAAGCTTCATGGCATGTGCTCGGCATGCTTCTCATTTAAATCCAATTTTCATTCTTTTAATTTCCTGAAAATAGATAAGAGAAGTATATATTAGAGAAATAATAATTAAATATGCCGAAATTCATTAGAGTAAGAATCCTGATTCCATTCGGGTTTCCTGGTTCAATAAGGAGTTATACTTTTAGTGAAACTCTTAAAACCTTCGACGTTTTGAAACGTCGAGCCATTGTAGACTCCTAAACCGATTAGGATTCCTAATGTAATAAGAAATCCTACTTTGAATCAAACTCTTCATAAATTCAGCATATTTCGACAATTAAGCTCATTTCATTTATAAACTCTACCAAAGATTCCGACTCGATTAAACGAATCTAAATTACAACAGTAAGGGTTAAGCGATTGCATAAATGAGGGTAAAACATATTAAGAACGTCGCATATTATGCTTCTATCAACTTCATGCGAGAAGGATGGGTCATTTAAAGAGAAGCACATATAACCAACCGTCATGTATTGGATTCGGAACAGGGAAAAGAAACAGTCATGTATTGGGACAATCAATCGTCAATTATCAAGTTTAAAGACACGCAAAAACCAACCGTCATGAACAATGGTTTTGATAGTTACTGGGCTAGTTACTAAGATAGTTACTGAAATTGTTACTTTGATAGTTATGAGTTTTGAAGAAAAAAGAACAAAACCAACCGTCATGAACAATGGTTTTGATAGTTACTGGGCTAGTTACTAAGATAGTTACTGAAATTGTTACTTTGATAGTTATGAGTTTTGAAGAAAAAAGAACAGTTGATTTGATAGCTACTAAGATAGTTACTGAAAATGTGATAGTTACTAAGATAGTTACTAAGCTAGTTACCGTAAAAAACTTTTGAAGAAACAAAAACAGTTGATTTGATAGTTATTGGGCTAGTTACTAAGAGAGGTACTATGATACTTACTGAAAATTTGATAGTTACTTGGCTAGTTAATTAGATAGTTACTAAGATAGTTACTGAAAATGTGAAAGTTATATTGAAATGTACATAGATTAGTAATTAGATACTTAGTAAGATAGTTAGTTTGATAGTTAGTAACATAGTTACTAAGATGATAGTTAGTTTGATAGTTAGTAAGATAGTTAGAAAGATAGTTACTAAGATGATAGTTAGTTTGATAGTTAGTAAGATAGTTAGAAAGATAGTTACTAAGATGATAGTTAATTTGATAGTTAGTGAGATAGTATCTTTAAGAAGCAGAATCTCCTCTGAAGCCTATTCAATTGCAAACCATTTTATCACTGTAAGATAATATCAAACATTTCCAATGTATCAAAGTATATGTCTGCAGGTAAAGGATCAACTTGATATGTACTATGCACAAAATCACTTCTCTAAAGCATAAACAACAATCTTTTGAAATAAAGCATTATCAATTTGTTCAAATAACAATATGTTCAAACTACTTGACATGTTTCCTATACTTGAAACTTCCTAAATTTTCCCAACAATCTGTTCAAAAAACTATCTGTTCTAACAGTCTCTCCAACTATGCCGATTTTTCGCAAACCTCTTTAGAATGTGAGCTCTATACCTGTCAGCCTATTCCTTCCCAAACTTCTTGCTTATATCGCCTTGTGACATGATAACGCTCATAAAGTACATTACATATATCCCACAGTCCACGTTGTTTTGTCACAATAAATAGATTATTTAAAGTCAGACAGTTAGAAACATAGTTACAAATATGATAGTTACTAAAATGATAGTTACTAAAATGGTAGTTACTCAGATAGTTACTAACATGATAGTTACTTAAATAGTTACTAACATAGTTACAGACAGTTACTATGATGATAGTTACTAAGATGGTGGGTTTAGAACTTACGAATCATCTTTTTGTTGAGGTAATTTCCCAGAGAATGAATTGATAGGCTTCTTGGCCTTATAGTTCTCCTTTATCCACCTTATACTTTTAATTTCATCTTCGATAAAAGCCTCTTCTACCATCTTTAATTTGGTGCTGGAGCTCTTGTTTGTGTCGATTTTATATCGGCAACCTTGATCCAGCATATCATCTGATTGATCAATGACAACTCTCATCCATATATCAATCATTTCAACCTGTTAATAACATAGTTAGTCAGATAGTTACAAAAAATAATAGTTACTAAGGTAGTTACTAAGATGACAGTTACTCAGACGATTACTAACATACCATTTTGCTAGCATCTTTAAAACTTTGTCCGGAATTTCTTCTTTTAGGTCTCATGGAATCGAAGTGGATAAATTTGCATGACTCCTTGTCAAACACCAGAAGAGTATGGTGAAAGTTCCTCTTATGTGTTAGTGGGAACATAATGATGTCCCCTTTACCAATCTTCTCATATAGTGGTTCACATAGGAACTAATGCATTGGTTTTGCTTCCAGATCTTCTGTCGACATTTGTTTTTCAAACAAAACCAATGATTAGTTATCTCTAAGGTTTTCTATAGAAATATAATTTTTTCTTTTTTAATTAGTATCTTACCCAAGAGTGAGTCTGCATAATTTCAATTCTAGGTTCATCTGCATCGTCTTTGTCAATCATTTCTCCATGCAATAGAGCTGCAAATGCATCTATCATATTGTTTGCCACTTCAATTCCAAACACCACTTGTTCTATTTCATATTTTGAAATTTCCGTTCTGACCTATTTTCCCTCCCAGAAAAACACTAAGCGCACATAATAGTAAATCAGATGATAGTTACACTCAGATGATAGTTAATAAGATAGTTACTAAGATGATACTCATATGGTACTTACTAAGGTAGTTACACAGATAGTTAGAAAGTTAGTCAGAAAGATAGATAATTTGTTGATAGTTACTAAGATAGTTACTAAGTTGATAGTTATTAAGATAGTTAGTCAGAAAGAAAGATAGATAGTTGATACTTACTACGATAGTTTACTAAGTTGATAGTTAGTAAGATAGTTAGTCAAAAAGATAGATACTTAGTTGATATTTACTAAAATAGTTACTCAGATAGTTACTAAGTTTAGTTATTAAGATAGTTAGTCAGAAATATAGGTACTTAGTTGATAGTTACTAAGATAGTTAGTAAGATACTTAGTTGATAGTTACTAAGATAGTTACCCAGACAGATACCGGGACAGATAGTAGGAAACACAGTTACTAAGACAGATACCGGGATAAATCAATTTTATGCTTACCCGCTCGGTGCCTTGTTCTAGTATTCTTGCAGCCTGAGCTTTGTGTTGTTGTCCATATAATCTCTGTAAACTCTGTGTTCATCCCAGTCCAGCACCTGTCTTTGGCTGGGTTGAGAAGGTTTCTCCGAATCACCAATTATGTATATTGGTTCACCATCCTCTGTCAGCGCAGCTACGTCATCAAATAACGTAGGAACAGGTACAGATTCAATCTGTTCTGTTTGCACCACCTTTCTCACACTTTCCTCTTTCTTTTTGCGCATTTCTTCTTCTAATATGTTTGATGAGTCGCCGAAGCGAGCATCAAGCAATAATAACCCTACAATCGTTAGTAGTATAGACATAAGTAGGGATCGTTCTAAGCCGGAGATTAAGGGTACCTGAAACATGAGAATGTTAGACAAAAATATATACATATATACATATTCACACGTCACACATGGGGGAAGAATTGGTTCGGCAGCCATGGGGCTGCCCTAAAACTAAGAACACGAAATTTAAAACCTAAAACTAATATGTACAAGTGATCATCATCTTTCACACCAAGTAGTTCACACAAAAGACTCTTTAACAAGTAGATTTGCATGCAAGAAGGTAAGAGACAAGCATTTAACATGTTTATGACCTAAATTGGTTTCGACACAACTAGAGCCTCCAGCAGTTTTCCAATTGTTAGACTTCTTAAATTCTTAGAATCAACTCCAGCGTATAATCCTAAGGTCATGCTAATCCGGTTTTACACGTTTTAACATTTAAGCATATGAGTCTAAATCGAAGACATGTAAACAAGCAAGGTTGTCAATCATCTTATTTAACATGCAAGTAATCTAAGGTTTTTACCCTAAGTGAGCAACGCAAATCAAGACTACTCCAGCATATGACTTATTCGTATTACTCGGTTAAATGAAACCTAACATCTAGATTTACATGCTTCAAGCCAATACTAATGTTTCGGTTTATAAGGTCCATCCTTAGATTACTAACCAATTTAAATCCTAAACATGTATCTAATACCACTGTCCTAATTATCCAACACACAAATCACACAAATTAAAATTTAGAAAAACCATATATAACATACAAGAATCGGTTCATACATAGTTTCAAGAAAAACCAAGAATTGAAATAAATTCGTACAAAACAACCAAATTGAAACAAATACAAAAGCCATAGAGGGGATGGATCACACTTTTAGAACCTTGAAGACTCCACAATCGTGTGGTGGAAGGTGCGGTTGCTGCTTTGGGTATTCGGCAGAAACACAAGGTGAAGGGACGGATTTTGGATGGTGGTGATGGTAGGTTTTGGGTAAGTGTTTGAGGTTTGGTGCTTGTGAGACTTGGTAGAGTTTTTGGCTAGTACTTTATGCTTGAGATGAGATACTCTTCTTCTGAAAATTTCGTTGCTTTATATAGAGAAAAGGGCTAGGGTTTGCCGGCCACACAAGGAAAAAGATTTCCTTTTCCTAGTTGGCTTATGTTTCCTTGTGGGATAAATATTGCATTCTTGGACTTCTTTTTCTGAATTTTCTTCATATCATGGGCTGCATATCTTCATGGACTTCTTGTGTAGACTTGACAACTCCATTTGATGAACTTGATCCATGGAAAATACCCCAAAATGCCAAGAACACCGATCGGCAGCAATTACTCTTTTCCGGCAGCTTTTCCTAGCTTGACTAGGAAAACGTCTTTTCTTCATGATTTCCCTCCACGCCATAGCTCAATGTCTTTCTCAATCCTTTAATAAGCTTGAAAAATCTTCAAATTTGCAATGGCACGCCAAAATGTCCATCGAAAACAAAAACAAAGGAAACGAGGCAGAAGCTTGCTGGAATCGGCTGGAATAACCTTGCTCCGGTAAAACTGGCATAACTCCCTCTTCAGAGCTCCGATTGATGCGATTACAAGTCTCCGAGAAACTAGACACGTAGAGCTTCCTTCATATAAAAGGGCTTGATCAAATTCCTTGTGAAACGTCGGGAATGAATTTTTGAAGTTGGGACACAGTCCCAGGAAAATCCTGGAAGTCCCTGGTGATCTTTGCTCGGACTGCCAAGTTGCAGCCATTTTTTTGGGTGACTTTCCGAACTCCGATTGATCTGAATTTTTGACACAAAACCCATTAGCAAGCCCATAACATGCATACCAAATTTCAGCAAATGTGAAAAAGGATAGGTCACAGTTCTATTCATCTCAGAATCACGAAAAAGACATATTTTTCACTATTTTCCAGAATTCTTAAACTTAGTCGTTTTTCTGAAAATTAAGCACATTTTTCCAAAACTCTACCAAAATGACACTAAACTATATTATGACTCAATCTTAGACAAATAAGGGTTAAACAAAGCATAAATGAGGGCAATTACATATTAATATCGTCGCACATTGTGCTCCTATCAATGTTCTCTTCATGCCTTTTTCTTCTGATTTCCCATTCTGCTTTGACATCTTTCCACCAGTATATGTTGTCCTTTTTCGACATCTTCTTTATGTTTTTTATGTGGACAACATATGAATACATTCCCAGGGATGCTGCTGTACTTCCAGAGTGCATTTCATCAATTGGAAATTCTGTCACATTTTTGTTTGACTTGAAATGCACTTTTTTCTTCTTTTTTGCTTCAGCTTGATTGACAATAGGCATGGGAACCGGTGACTCGATGATTTGGAACTTGTGAGGTTCCGCTATCATGTCTCTGCGAGTCGGTGATATGGGCTGTGGTGCTGGTGGTGTCCTCAGATTTAATGCTGAGATTTGTACTGGTTGCTGCGGTGATTGAGCGGGAGTGCTGTAAGCTCCCCATGGAGATATGATCCCCGACAAGATGTTGAAAGAAGGCAATTCTATCACTGGTGTCTTTGGTGACCATCTTGCCTCATCTGGGATTTTTCGATGATATGTTAAAAGTTTCTTCCTTGTCAGCTGCGCGATAGGAAAATTTTGTGAGATAACTGTTACTGTTATAGTTACTAATACAGATACTCAGATGATAATAAATCAGATGATAGTTACTCAGTTCAGTTGATAGTTACTCAGATAGTTACTAATATAGTCACACAATTAGTTAATCACATGATAGTCAGTCAGATAATTACTAAAATACATAAACAGATAGTTACTGGAATGATAGTTGGTAAGGTAGTTACACAGATAATTAGTAAGATAGATACATAGTTGATAGTTACTAAGATAGTTACTACTCAGATGATTGTTAATAAATAGTTTGTCAGATGATAGTTACTAAGATGATAGATATTCAAATAGCTACTAAAATTGTTATGAATATAGTTACTCAGATAGTGAGCTCTACAGTTACTGAAAAAAAAACCACTGACAATTAGTAGTTACTAATATAGTTACCAAAATAATTACTAGCAAGACTATCTGGAAATTCTAATTACCTTTTCTTTTTTCTTCCTCTCTTCTTTTCTTTCCAGCCTCTTCTTCCTGTGCTCTTTGTTCAGCCAGCTGACGATTTCTTTCTATTTCTTCCTTCACTATTCTCAAAGCGTCCAGCTGATCTGCTTCAAGCGCTTCTGCTTCTTCATTTTCTTCACTGGTTTCCTCCACTTGAACTTTCTGACCTTCTTTCTCGGCTTCATTTGCCAAGTTTTCTAGGCCATCTGATTGAGGTTTTTGTGGTGCCATCTCCATTGTGTCGGAGAATTGAGTTAGCGCGGCCACAATTTTCTTCTGGCTGTCCAAGTCAGCCTTTAATTTCTCATTTTCCATGTTTTGTGCCGTTACAGTCTGCTTCAGCACCACAATTTCGAGTTCTGCAGCTTCTAATTGTTCTGACAGCTGCGCCAATCTGCTCTCTTTCCTTTAACTGTCTCTCTAGATCTTCTATCTTTCTGATGCTTTTCTCTGAGGTGTTTTGAAAATCCCTCGCTCAGCATTAGAGATTGCTTTTGGTCCCTTTCAGTTTGCTCGTTCTATTGAGGTTCATCTTCGTTCTATTGAGCTTCATCATCATCATCACTGCTGCTCCCCTCCAGGTCTTTGTTGCAGTTTGCAAAATGTTTATGAAAAAAATAAAAGAACAATTACTGACACAGTTAACATATATCTACAGTTTCTAACACAGTTACTAAAATGATAGTTATTAAGATGATAGTTACTTAGATGATAGTTACTCAGATTATAGTTACTAAGATAGTTACTAAGATGATAGTTACTTAGATTATAGTTACTAAGATAGTTACTAAGATGATAGTTACTCAAATGATAGTTACTAAGATAGTTATACATATGATAGTTACTCAGATCATACTTACTAAGATAGTTACTACTCAGATGATAATTACTCAGATGATAGTTAATAAGATAGTTACTACTCAAATGACAAATACTAAGATAGTTACTAAGATTATAGTTACTCAGATGATAGTTACTCAGATAGTTACTAATATGATAGTTACAAAGGTAGTTATTAAGAAAAAACTTACCAACAAGTCTTTGAGCTGATACTTCCACATTTTTTTCTTCAACTGCTCGAGGTCCCATTTTCTGATCAGATGATGTTCATCCTCCCTCCCTGGAATCGGCTGCACCATTTTTGTTTTCATGCACAGCCAATACTGGTTTTACAAAATTAATGTTAGTTTATAATCAACAAAATGAAACATTACAAAAAAAGAATAAAGGAAGACAAAACTCGCACACTTACCAGAATGACATGAATACTTCCTCCTGTATTCTTCGATGCACTGTCCGATTTCTTGTATTTACTGAGACATATTTTCATGAAGATTTTGACTTCTTTTGCCCAGGCATAGTTAGAAGTCTCACCTAAATCCTTCACAGCTCTTATCATGTCTATATAGACGGTTCCTTTTGCATTTGGGAAGAGAACCTTGATTAGAATGTCGATGATTATCAGTCTTGCTATATTCTCATCTCTGCTTTGTCTTTCCTCATCAGATTGAGGATTCTTGTTCAATTCTGCTACAATGGTTTTATTCACTGTCTTTTTATTTACTTCCTTCGCTTGTCCAAAAAATCTCATCACAAAATCAGAAATGGGCGTCGCATTTCTCTCAATGTAGGTTCCTGTACGGTTCAGCCCTAGAATTTTTGAAATATCTGATGATTTGATTCGAAACCTCTTCCCAGCAAACTAAAACTCATCTCTTACGTGATCGTAAGCTTCTAGCACCATCCCCACCTGGTTGTTTGACTTTGAACCGTAAACAAGGTTCTGGTGGAGTACTTGAAACAACTTTACAAACGGAGTGCTCTCAATCAGCTCGACTACTGCTTATGGTATTTGGCATCCGTATTCTTTGAAATTTGGTATGGTGCTTCTGAATTGTAGGGTCTGCACATGTTTGTTCTATTTTTGCTCATTTTAAAACACAATTACTATGATAGTTGAATAATAGTTATTATTATATTTACTAGTTACTTTTTTATATTTACAATGACAATTAGTAGTTACGTTTTGATAGTTACAATGATAGTTTCTATGATAGTTACTAGTTACTTTGATAGTTTCTAGTTAATGTGATAGTTTCTATGATAGTTACTAGTTACTGTGATAGTTACTATGATAGTTACTAGTTAATTTGATAGTTACTTTGCTATTTTGATAGTTACTATGATAGTTAGTAGTTACTGTGATAGTTACTATGATAGTTACTTACAGGACTTTGCAGTTGATGTTCTTCTCCATCTTGTTCTTTTTATCACAGCAAGCTTCTTTGAATCTTTATCATCATCTTCATCTTCATCAATTTCATATTCTAATTCATCAGCAGTACTAGATGTATCATCTTCAGTTTCATTATCATCATCACCATCATCCTCTTGTTGCCGTTTTCTTTTCTTAGTTGTAGCTCTTGTTTCTTCCCTTATCTGCACATTTGATAAGCAGTTACTATGACATTTTTTTCAATTATAACACAGTTACTAAGATATTTACTGAAAAAAAAAAAACAGTTACTATGAGAGTTACTTACTAATTGTTGTGCTTGCTTTCCTTTTCTTATATCAGCAGCATCTTTATCATCGTCGCTTTCATTAGCTTGTTTTCTTTTTCTTTTGTCAGCTGCCACTACCTTATCTTCTACCTGTTCTGCTGTCTTCTTATGTGCTCCCATCAATTCATAGTTAGATGATTTATACACTATCATTTGCATTACCAACTGCTTAATAGTTACGCTAACAGTTACAGAAAAAATAAAATTTCGGTTACAAAGATAGATATATAGTTACCTTGTGTTGTTCTAGTTTTTCAGTCTTTTTTTCTTTATGGTCATCATTCCTTTTCTTTGAACGCATCTCGTGTTGTACATCATATTCGCTTGTATTGACCTCTTTTTCTTGACTATTTCTCACTTTTGGTGCCATTTTCTGCATATCTGAGGGAAAAAAGTTATCAAACAGTTTCATAGTTACTAGAATAGTTACTGTTATAGTTCCATCAGATAACACTGTTTCACACACACACACACACACACACACAAACACTCAGAATTTTTAGCGCTCAAGCAAAATTCAAAATAAGAGCAGTTACATAATAGTTACTTTGATAGTTCCAACCATTTATTCTTGAACAAAATGTTCTATAACATCTATAAACACTTTATATATGTATTAAACGTAAAATCATTATCCAAGGTATCATCTAATCTCCCCAAACCTAAAATCATCTTCCATCCTCCACCTTCTTTACTTTCACTCTCTGGAACCCAGTCTAAACATCTCAAATTTCTCATCCTCTTCTTCAGCAAATACTGAATCATCATCATCTCTTGTCATGCATCATCAAAACTCTATTTGAATCTCTAAAGGAATGTGAAAGATCTGTTACCTGAGCAGCTGAACTCTGTTTGTACAGTTAGCTGTCGAGATTCGCAATCTGACAAGGAGAGGAGAGCGGTGGAGATTCGTCGTCGGAGAAGGTGAGGAGAGTGGTGGAGATTCGTCGTCGGAGAAGGTGAGGAGAACGGTGGAGATTCAGTGTCGGAGAAGGAGAGGAGAACGGTAGAGATTCTGCGTCGGAGAAGGAGATGAGAGAAGTAAAGAAGCGGAGTTAGAGAATGAGAGAATGAGAGAAGTTGAGAAATGGAGTCAGAGAAGGATAGAGTGAACAGTAGCGGAGTCACCTAAGAGGGTAAGTGACGAAATTTTCGTCGCCTAAGTACTTAGGTGACAGAATTTTCGTCGCCTAAGTTTCTTCGTCAAAAAGTGGTCATCTAAGTAACTAGGCGACGAAACTTTTTATGTTTCGTCGCCTTAGAGACTACTTAGATGACGAAATATATTCTTAAAGGACGAAATATTTCGTCGGCTTATGACTCACTTAGGCGACGATTATCCTCTTTCGTAGCCTAAGTAAGACACTTAGACGACGAAACAAATCTTTTTCGTCGCCTAAGTAAGAGACTTATACGATGAAACAACTATTTTCCTCTCCTAAGTGATATACTTAATCGACGAAACTAACCATTTTTGTGGCCAAAATATGACACTTAGACGACGATACAAATGTTTTTCGTCGCCTAAGTATATCACTTAGGAGTGGAAAATAGTACGTTTCGTCGCCTTAGTTTTCCAGTAAATAATTTTTTTCCCTTTAATTAAAATACTTAGGCGACGAAAGTATATATATATTCGTCGACTTAGTGGACCACTTAGGTGACGAAAGTTAACGTATTCGTTGCCTAAGTAGTTTAATTTTTTTTTTTAAATTTGAAAATGGAGACAAAATATAATTAATATATTAAAAAAAATTATTCATATAAATTAAATACTTAATATTAATAAATTTATTCATACAAACTAAAACGCTAGGGATAAAGAAAGTAAGCGAACAACAATATCGTATGGGGGGGGGGGGGGGGGGAGGGGGAGGAGCCTGCTACCTACTTTTGAAGACTTGCAAACATGTTGAACTGTTGCTCCAACCGACTAAGACGGTCTTGACCTTCTTGGGCCTTCTCTTTGGCCAGCCGTGTCTCCTCCTCAAGTACGGCGATTCGTTCATTGGCTTGTCGGGCCTCCTCTTTGGCTAGTCGTGCCTCCTCCTCTGCATGTGCGATACGCTCTCTAGCCTCTTGGGCCTCTTCCTTTGCCCATCTCATACGCTTCGCATTTGAAGACCAACAACGTGCAGTGGAACTTTCCCTTGAGATGATTGGGAGCTGACATCGAAGGCTACTCCTCCTAACCCCTGAATCTCACCGCTGTTTCGCGGTCCTAGTGCGTTTACAAGCACTTTGGCCTGAACCGGCTCGTCAAAATAGTGAATGATCTGATCTTCTGGAACGTCTTGGTGCTCCTACCTCACATTAGTCATCACCTTATCGACTTCGGCTCTGATCTTTCGCTGCATTTGAAAATGAAGTGCATTAACATCATTAATCACATAAGAACAGTGTCAGATGATGAATTTAAACATAATAGGAAACTTACTATATTTTCTACCGCTTCCGGGTGCTCAGCAGAGTATACCATCTCATAATTCTTCACCAACGCCAATGGTTCACCCTTTTCCTTCAATTCGAGTGCCGTATAGATGAAAGGCTTTGAACCGGACCGATGGTGCAATGTCTTCTTTCCCTGGTTGATTGTGTTGGCAGCCGATCATCTCTATAGAAGTTTAATTACATTTGGGACAAATAAGCATTCAAACAAAACAAAAATCAAGAATGTTTACATTTGAAAGCGCAGACTAATATTAGAAATTTTATACCTGGAACTCATCGCTCTAGAAGTGTTGAAGCATCCAAGCCCAATCCTCCTTCCTACTTTTAAACTCTTTTGGGATTTCGCCAGGGTTGTTAATCCTAAGCCTGTTGAGCTTGCTCTTGAACGCTGTGTAGGTCTTGGCGGCATGCTTGTGAACCCACTTTACCATCTTCTCATCTTCCCAAGAGATGTCATAAATAAGCTGTTACAAAAAAAATTTGAATTAATATGGAAACTGACTTAGGTATAGAAAAATAAAATATAAAAAATTTTAGTTGTTTTCTCCTTACTTTGAGTTCATTGACAAACTTCTGGTGATCATCCTCCTCCTGGTCCCACCAACAGGCAGCAGTCATGGGAATGCTGTCCCGAATGATATGGCTGATATCATGAGTCAGCCAAATGTTTTGTGTACTGGTCTTTGGTCCGTGCAAGAACTCATCATCCATGATGATCTTCACCTTCTCTCCATGCTGCAACCAGTGTTGACAGGCCTTTAAGTCTTTGACCAACCCCCGTTTGCGTTTGGGAGGAGGTGCTGCCAAAATAATAACAGTTTTATTAGGGAGTAATAACACATTTATAACTAAATAACTTAATTAAAAGTGTTGTGTTATCTTTACCTCCATCAGGCTGAGGACGAGATGTGCGCCGACAACTGATCTCTTTACCATTGTTGTCTTCGGTTTGACGTGTGTTTTTTGTTGATGGAGGGGCTGAAGTATCTTCCACTGGCAACAGAGGAGGGGGGAGGTGCTGATCCGCTCGTAGACACAACCGTAGTTGGCTGCGACGAACTCCCTTCTGTGGCATTTAACCTGTAAAACCGCTCAAGTGCCTCCTGCCTCTTCTTCAACTTCCCATGAGTCGGTGGCATATTTTTCCTGTCAAGAAACACAAATTATAGCACAAACACAACATATATCAACATCATATATCACATGAAACTAATACCCATACATGTCGGGCATACAACACATAATCAGTTCTCCATGATGAATCCAAAAGTTTTAAGTAAGTAAGATGATTTAAATATAGTTTAACTCAAAATAATTGTTGAAGTCACTAAAGAGCTGCAAACTGAAACCTTTTGAAAAACAGGCTGATAGACCGCAACTGAAATCTTAGAACTAATCCAATTCCAAAAGTTTCATAAACTATAACTTGAAAATTAAGACAGCATATTGGTTGTGATGCTTGCCTTCACATTCCCCATCAATATATACTGCAAGCAACACATCACATATATATATATACTCAAAATTATTCAAGGCAGCCAAACTCATCATAACCTCAATGAACTCGCAGAGAACAATAGAACCCCAAACTCTATGATTCTTATAATCTTAGCCAAAATAGGATCAAAGCATCACAACCAATATTCAATTAAACCCAAAACTCAATTCAATTTATTACAAGTATCCAGTACAGTATGCTCTTGCAGTACATAAACCATATGAAAGTTACTGTTCAATTAGAAGAAGAGTAGAGACAGATTCAAGAACACTGTACCTGAGAGAGAGAGAGAGAGAGAGAGAGAGAGAGAGAGAGAGAGAGATTCTGCCTGAGGGAGAGGGAGAGGGAGAGGGACAGGTCGCGCGGGAGGAGACGGGGACCACGAGGCGGAGGACACGGCGGGGTAGTGGCGGTAACACAGACGGAGGAAGATGGAGGATCGGAACAATTAAATATTTGAGGCGGAGGTTGGGGCGGGAGGAAGGTGGCGGCGACTGAGAAGGGGGCCAGGAGACGGTGGCTGGGGCGGAGGAGGGAGGAAGATGGAGTGGTTTCAGAATTAGGGATTGCAGAACGAACCCGAACGCCTATATATGTCTCTCACTTAGGTGACGAAAAAGAATAGTTCGTTGTCTAAGAGAATAACTTAAACGACGAAAGAAATTATTTCGTCGCCTAAGTACTTCACCTAGATGACGAAAAGACAAATTATACATATTCGTCGCCTAGGTGATATACGAATTTTGGCCAAAGTTTTGGCGGAAAATTAAGCCGCCAAATGTATTTATTAAAGCTTTTGCGACGAAGACATATAGGTGCATTTGTCGACTCATAACCCTAATATTTTCAAAAAACATGTCATTTTTAACATATGCATGCGCGCAATTTCTACACTTTGTCATTTTAAAGTTGATACGATCGAAATAGAACATGTACATGCAGGACGATGAATAATAATAATTAAACAACTAAATTGTTATTAGAAGTACATATATATGTATTTGTAATTATATATCACAAACAAATTTATTGAATTTAAAAACATAATTTAAATCATCATACTTCTCCATCATAATCGTCATCATCTGTATCATCTGCATCTTCAATTATTTCAGTAAAGTCATCACTAGAATCCTCATCATCGTCTGATTCCTCATCATTGTCGTCATTAATGAAGTCGTCACCGACTCTGTTTTGATATGTAGGTGCATTTAGGACTGCAATGAATTCATCAGAAGTGATGAAATGTAAGCGGTTGTTATCGCGAATAGCCTCTACATTAGGGATTTGAGAAGCCGAATGCTCTTGATATGGTTCATCAGTGTCGCCGTCATCTTCATCATCATGATCTTCACCCCCTTTAATTGTAGACGCACTCCATATATTCCTATATGACATCGGGTTAACCACTTTCTAAAATCCACCGGCCTTAGGATCATCAAGATAAAACAATTGTTTTGCCATGCTAGCAAGAATGAAAGGCTCATTTTCATACCAGCTTGTGTTTGTATTCACTGATAACATGCCGTAATCCATCTTTGTACTCCTAGGAACACTTGGATCAGTATTGAACCATGTACACTTGAACAAGACAACACTCATATTTCCATATACTAGTTCGACAACGGCAAGTAGCACTCCGTAGTAGGTTGAGTCGTTACCATCTACCATGACCCCACAATTTTGCGTTTTGCGGTTTACATATCGTTGAAGTGTCACAAACTTGACGCCGTGGACAAAACACATCACTCGCACACTGTGGGAAATCGGCGTTCTAGCCAAATGGTGCAATTCTAGCGAGTACCAATCACTCTTCTCTTTTTGGAGATTTTCCACCTGCCAAATTGTGATAAATTATTTAAATTGAACTGACCAGAATACTAATATTGAAATGGAGATATTCTAACACAAAAAATGTTGTGACGTACCCATTTGCGAAAGTAATCAGGAAATGTTCTTTTGTGCATCGCTTTCGGCCTTAGGTCTCTACGATTTCCTTCAATGAGCTTCCAATGCTCACACATGAAATATTGTGCTTCGTCACAGTGTTGTAGTACGCACCAATGAGCTTCGATTAGCTTAGCATCTGTCAATCTTTGTGAACCTGGTAAATTACTAAACAGACGTACAACACTAGAAACGACTGAAAGATTGAACTCTGGTACTATAGAGGCCGCTGTAGAAGATTCTGCTTCGTCACTGTTACGAAGATATAAGTTGCAGTATGTTACACATTCATGTGCAATGTACGACTCCACTATCGATCCTTCAGGGTTACTCTTGCTTTTACATAACTGTTTGTATTGAAACAGTTGCCTGAAATTACACAGTTATTAGTGAAGTATATATACAAGACAATATTACAATGAATGGGGAAATACGAATAATAAATTGCACCTTTCTTGGGGATACATCCAGGTGTAATGAACTGGACCAGTGAGCAGTGCTTGATCTGGAAGATGGATCATCAGATGAATCATACTGTCAAAGAAAGCAGGGGGGAAAATCCTTTCCAATTTGCACAAAATGTAGATGATGTCTTCTTTTAGAATGAGAACATCTGACTTCTTCAACTCTTTAGCGCATAACTTCTGAAAGAACCTACACAACGCTATTATAGGTTCCACCACATCTAGATGCAAATAGGGTCAGATAACCACTAGAATAAGACGTTGCAACAAAACATGACAGTCATGACTCTTCAATCCGTAAAACGTATTCTGCCCCAAGTTAATGCACCGAGATATATTTCCTGCATACCCATGAGGATACTTTACTCCTTTAAACCATATGAAAACCTCCTTCTTGAAAGCCGGTTTAACTGTGTAAGGTGCAACAGGTATGATCATCCTTGACGCCGTCTTCACTGGCCATAAGTGTTGTCGTATTTTCTTGAACTTCAGATACTCACGTGTTTTCACAGTGTCCTTACTCTTTCCTTTAATATCAAGAATTGTTCCCACAAGGCTGTCACTTACTACCTTTTCTATGTGCATGACATCTAGGGTGTACCTAAGAATGGATTTCGACCAGTAAGGCAACTCATAGAATCTACTCTTGTGTGTAAAACACTTGTACTCATCAGGGCATTTCAGAACCGGTATTGTGGTATCACCGCTCAACACGCCGAAATCAAAAGAGTTCAGCTTCTCCAAAATTTCATCACCATTCTAGGGACGGGGTTTAGAACGAAGCTCTACTGTTGTGTCAAATGCTAGATCTTCAAATCGCCACGGGTGGTTAGCTGGAAGCCATCTACGGTGACCCAAGTAACACACCTTCCCAGCGCACCAAACAGAATGGACTTCGTTCAAGCAAACAGGACAAGCTTTGTAACCTTTAGTGGCCTGAGATGACAACATCCCATAACCAGGAAAATCACTTATGGTAAACATCGCAATTGCTCTCATCACGAATGATCTTCCACTTTGCCTGTCAAAAGTAAGAGCTCCATTTTCCCATAAATCTAACAGCTCGTCGATCAAAGGTTGCAGATACACATCCAAACACTTTCCTGGAGACTTTGGACTGGGAATTAACAGAGACATCATACTAAATTTTTTCTTCATACACATCCTAGGAGGCAGGTTGTACGACACAAGAATAACAGGCCATGTACTATGACTCAAAATCACATTTCCATGGGGATTGAATCCATCTGAGGCAAGCCCAAGTCTTACATTTTGAACATATCTTGCAAAATCTGGGAATGATCTGTCAAAGGACTTCCACGCCTCGCCATCTGTAGGGTGTCTGAGAGTATCATCATCTGTCATTCTCTCTCCATGCCATCTCATTTCTTTTGCTATGTGTAAAGACATGTAAAGACGCTTCAATCTAGGAATTAAAGGAAAATGACGAAGCACCTTCACAGGAACAATTTTTTCCTTAACTGTGCCTTGCTCCCACCTCGACGTGTCGCATATGGGACATTCATCAAGCTCGGCTTTCTCTTTGTAAAACAAAACACAGTTATTCTTGCAGGTGTGGCTTTTGTTATAACTGAGACCAAGATCGCCAAATATCTTGTGTACCTTGTAATAACTATCAGGTTGATAGTTAGGAACATGAAGAGTTTCCTTAAAATGCTTTAACAGACTATCAAAAGAGTCATTTGTCCACCTATTCTTGACTTTCAACTGCATCTGTGAGATGATGGTCCCTAAAATAGTGTTAGGACTACCCTCGAATAATGGGATCTGCACTTGAGGAAGGAGTCTGGTATACTTATCATAATCACCACTGTCAACAAGAGGAATTGTGTCATCCTCAAAAACTGCCTCTTGGAATTTCTCTTCCTCGCATACTAGAGCAAATGTAGGAAAAGTGTCATGTAGAATGTTCATAGCCGGGTCTTCATAAGGCTCGAAAGGACCACTAGATGTCCGGTCATGGTATCCCACTTGGATTTCGGCAACCGTAGGTTCATAATCTGCTGCTTCACCGTGTTTAGTCCATGTTGTATAATTCTGCATAATACCTTTGTTACACAGGTGATCGTAGATTCTTACTATCGTCTTGAACTTAGTATTCATACAACTTAAGCAGGGACACATGTGTTCTTTCTTTCCTCCACCATGTTCGCGTACAAAATTTATAAAACTTCCTACTCCTTGTTGGTATTCAATGCTCCCTCTTGGGTACTGCATCCAACTCTTGTCTTTATCCATCGATCACCTGTCATATATATATATATATATATATATATATATATATATATATATATATATATGAGAAACAATAAATAATCACAAATTAACAAATAAACAATTTATATGCATGTTTCTTCTCGACCTTATACCTCCGGTTAGGGTCCTAATCCCATTCAGGAGCACAAGACTTTGTTTCACAGTTTGTAGGTCTTGTGTATTCGTTTTCAGTCGTGGAAAAATTTCAGCAGCATCTCCCCATAGTTCCTCAAATACACGAATATCTATATACCTAGTATGCACTCGAAGAACAGTGTTGGGAGACCCCGTCGAAATATATACCCACGACCGCAAACGAATACACAAGACCTATACAAACTGTGAAACAAAGTCCTCTGCTCCCAAACTGTCCAAAAATGTGACAATTCAAGAATCATATGCTGATTCTCGAACGGGATTTCTAAGGATATAAATGCATGTACATTAGTGAATAAAAGAATGATTTATTATTTCATTCACCGCTAATTATATATAAATCATATAACACTGATTTTCTTAAAATAATAACAATTATTAAACTAATAATTAATTAAGGCATTTTCAAAATAAATAATTAATATATATAATTCAACAATTTCACAAAAACCAACAATTAATTGATCAACAAAATGAATACTCTATCACCTCACAATATATATACACACACACAACAATATATATATATATATACCCCAAAAATGGAATAATTCAATGGAAAAAATAGAAATTTCTGTTGAAAAATATGAAGAAAGAGACCATACCAAGTTAAAAATCGATGCGTAGTAGTGGACAAGGCTCAGGAAGACCTGATTTGAAGCTTTTCATATCCAAAAATGAAAATCGTTGGAAAAATTTTGGGGGGAGGAAATTTTTCCTCTTCTTCCCAATCTGGAAAACTAGTCCAGTATATATAGTCTGGATTCACTTAGGCGACGAAACACATACTTTTCTCGCCTAAGTGACACACTCAGGCGACGCAATTTATAAATTTCGCCTCCAAAATGAAACACTAACGCGACGAAATTAATGTTTAGTCGTCTTAGAGAAGAACCCTAACGACAAATTGGCATCGGCGTCTTTGTATTTTCTTAGGCGACGAACACTGGTTTTCAACTTAGGCGACGAAATAGAGAACTTTCGTCTCCTAAGTAAAGAACTTAGGCGACGAAAATTTTTTTCGTCGCCTAAGAAAATACGCAGACGACGACAGTTGTTTTCGTCGTCAGGGTCTTCTCTTAGACGATGAAAAATATTTTTCGTCGCCTAAGAAGCTACTTAGCCGACGAAACTTCCTTCTTAGAGGACGAAGATTATTTCGTCGCCTAAGAATTTTTAACTTTTCGTCGCTTAAAGTTTTTTTTCCTTGTAGTGGGTATCAGAACAAGAAATAAAGAACTAAAATTCTTCA
This sequence comes from Potentilla sterilis, assembly GCA_963682095.1. NCBI lineage: Eukaryota > Viridiplantae > Streptophyta > Magnoliopsida > Rosales > Rosaceae > Potentilla > Potentilla sterilis. The sequence goes on along the minus strand of OY821755.1, from coordinate 28,001,165 downwards.
AACAAAGAAGTCTAGAATTAGTCACGTTCCCAATCTTAAACTTTCTTCACTTAGAAAACCTATTAATTATACTCAAAATTAGTTTTTTGAAGATTTGCAAAAAAATCATAGTCTTGACTGCAATTTTGAAGCCCTTAAGTTAAAAGGTGTAGGAAGCATATAATGAATTTACACATTTTAATTAAAGGGTAAATTTCTCCTATGGTACCTGACGTATATCTAATTGGATACTTTGGTACCTAACGTTTCAAAGAAGACAATTTGGTATCTGAAGTTAAGTTTTATGTGACACTATAGTACTTATGTTGACTTCTTTGTTAAATGTTAGGGGTAAAATTGATATTTAGATACTATTTATAAAAATAAATTAAAAAAATGAGTGTTATGCATCTAAGGCTATTGGATATTACCTTGATATTCATCTTTTTTTTTTTTTTTTTTTTTTTTATCTTTTGGGAGAAAATAAATATGATTTAATTTTTTGTCAAAAGAAAAAAATATGAATTAAACTTTTGAGTTTTGTTGAAGGTAAAATAATTGAAATTTTGTTTAGTAAATCTAGTATTTGTGATTTGTGATTTGAACACCACGATAATACATTTGGTTGATTAGTAAACTTGTAGCTCATTGTTACAAAACGATGGATTTGAGATCTTTTTCATTATTTTCCAATCCTCGATCTTTAGCAAGTTAAATTAAACAAGCAAATGTTGCTTTTAAATTAACTTTCAGTCCTAAAGGGGTAGGGAAAGTTCCAATCTTAACAAGCATTTTTTTTCTTATCAGCTTGTTGTATATATGGTTTCTAAGTCTCCTTTTGGTGTGTGTAATATTTTAAAGGTCAAGTCTAACGTAGTACTTCGAGTACTTAGTTGGGTCATCTATGTTTATGATCATGCTTCTTTAAATTCCGTTTTGTGACCTGATAAGAGCATAAAATGCTACGTTCTTAATATGTTTTACCCTTCATTTGTATTTTGTTTAACCCTTAATATTGTAGAATCGAGTCATAATATAGAATTATGAGATTTTGGTAGAGTTACAAAGAAATCGTGATAATTTTAGTAAAAATGTACAAAATTGTTAAGTAGCCGATTTAGAGCTTATGAGATGTTTCGTTTGATCTGTAAAGCTTCGGCTATACTTTTGATGGATTTTTCTTCTCTTCTATACATGAGACACATTGATGATTGTGGAACGGAAGGAGTTAGAGAAATTGGAGCAAAAGAAGCTGCCAAGAACTGTTAAGAAAAATCAGATCTAGGAACTCCAGTATTTTCCTGGAAACCTAAATCAACTTCCAGAATTTCTCCAGGACAGACCACGAGGAACTAGAAAGCGTACCATATATGCCCGGAAAGATCTATGAGTCTAGTTTCTACAGAATTTAGAATCACATCAAAATCATTCCTGAGAAGAGAGTTATGCCCGTCACAAGACATAAAGATCACTACCCTGCCGAGAAGAACAACCTACTGCCCATTTTTACACTTTTCTGTATTTGTGTATTAAAATGGAAACCGAATGCATCAATCAAGAGTTCCTGAGGTACATGAAGAATATGGGAGTCGACCAAGCCAAAAGGAAGTGAAGAAAAAGGAAAGAATAATTCTCCTAGCTCGGACAGGAAAAGCCAAGAATATTGTCGGTTTTAGGAGAAAGTTTCCTGGGTGAGCTAGGGAAGCTTGCAGCCGATCCTATGGACTTTGATCCATCAAGCAAGTGTTGTTAATCCATTAAGGATTCCATGAAGGCTATGATCCATGAAGAAATCGGAAAAGAAAATCTAGAAGCATCAAGAATGGCCGGCAAGAAACCTAATCCAACTCGGGATAGGATTTGTATTCCTTGTTGATGCCAGCCTTGCTCAAGTTTTTCCCCTATAAATAGAGGCCAATTCTCTACAGAAAAATTTATCTTATCTTTTACACAAGTACTAGCCAAAAGCTCAACTAAGTCTCTCAAGCACCAAACATCAAATACTTAGCCAAACCCGATTCCACCACCATCCAAAAATCATTCCATTGTTCTACTTACTGCCGTGCATCTTCAACACATCTCAAGGAGTCTTCAAAGGTTCTTAAAGTGTGATTTGATCCCCTATGGCTACTATATTTGTTCTAGTTTATGTGTATTGTATGAACTCGATTTGATTCTTGGTTTTTGTTAAACTCTTGTATGAACCGATTGCATGATTGTAGTTTATAAAGTAGTTTGTGATTTTAAGATGTAAATTTCATGTGCTAGATAATTAGGACAGTCGTATTAGATGCACGTTTAAGATTTAACTTGGTTAGTAATCTAAGGGGTGAGCCTTAAAAAACCGAAACATTAGTTGTGTTCAAGAACATGTAATTCTAGATGTTAGATTTCATCAAACTAGAGAAATATGAATAAGTCATACGCTGGAGTAGTCTTGATTCATGTTCTTACTTAGAGTAAAAATCTTAGAACTTGCTTGCTTAAATAAGATGATTGACAACCTTGCTTGTTTACATGTCTTCGATTTAGACTCATTGCTTAATTGTTAAAACGTATAAAACCGGATTAGCATCACCTTAGGATTATACGCTGGAGTTGATTCTAAGAACTTGAGTAGTCTAACAATTAGAAAGCTGCTGGAGGCCTAGTTGTGTCGAAACTAATATAAGTCTAAGATGTGTCAATACTTGTTCCTTACTTTCTTGCATACGTGTTTTACATGTTAAATAGTCTTTGTGTGAATTGCTTGGTGTGAAAGATGATGATCACTTGTATATAATAGTTTTGTGTTTTATTTCGTGTCTACGTTTAGAAGGCAGCTTGCTGCCGAACCTCATCTTAAATCCCCCATGTTTTCGTTTCAATGTTTGTAAATATGTGTATTGTGTGTGAATATGTGTTCCTAACCTTTTACATGTCAGGTACCCTTAATCCCCGGCTAGAACGATTCCTACTTATTGCTATACTACTAACGTTTCTTGTAGGGTTATTATTCAAGGTGTGCTTAGGCAACTTGTCAATTTTTGCCGCCGTTGCCGGGGATTATAAAAGCTTGATATGTTTAAAGTGTTAAATGTGTTGTAAATTTTCGTTTGTTTTGTAAAGTATGTTATAAATTTTTGTTAGAAGTTTTGTTGTAAAGTAGAAATATGCTTCGGCATGTAGAGTTTAAATTTCGAAAATTGTTTGATGTTTGCCGATTGTGACTATTGTAATAATTTAGTTAAATTGCTAGGAAGTTTAGAGGATTATTTGTGTTTGGTTTGTTTTGAGTTTCGAGGGGAAGAAGAATAGGCAATGTCGCTTTTGTTAATATTAGCCTTAACCATTCATGTTATCTTTCGAGGTTTCATGAGGTTGAGGGCGACTTTTATTGACACTTGTAGAAACTGGCAATACGAGATTCTTAACTGAGTAAGGGGCAAAAGGTTCGCCTATTTGTGTGTGTTGTCCCGACTTAGACTCAAAGGTTTGTCAAATTAGATCTCAGAGGCCCACCATACTATTCTCTCTTTGAGGGGCGATAAGGGACTTGTCCTCCGTGGTTACCAACAAATGAGTCTTGCCTTGAGCTATTTTCGGATGACACGCACTAGCCTTCTGAAAACACAGAACCTTGTGTCTAGACGATGTAACCTAGGCCACTTGTCCACCGAGCTTCGAAACTTGAGATATATTCGGCATGAGTGAGCTTTTGAAGCTTAAAAGAAAACGTTTTGTGGTTCAAACTTTTGAGGTATATCGGAATAAGCATGATACTACCTTGAGTTGTTTCAGCTCATTGCACTGTTATCTGCTCTGTTCCACGTACCTTGAGAGTTAGAACAAATTTAATAACAATTAGACTTAGAAGATTTCGACATCACCATACATATTTCGATTGTTTAGCTCTTTGTGCCGTGTATATCTCTTCTTTGCCGTGTGAAATTGTTTGAAATACGTTTGAAATTGCCAATGTCGTGGCTTGTAATTGTTTTGTATATTCTTGCTTTCTATTTGTCTTCAATGATTCTAACTTGCTTCTCGTTGAACTACTCAGGATAATGCATGTCCGAACCTAATCTTTGGACAAGAGATAATCGAGGACACTTGCAACAAATCAACGAAGAACTCACATTACCCATATCCACACCCTTGCTCCCATCCGAATCTTCTAGTTTGGCATCATCACCATCACCACCATCTAGTCCGAGCTCACCTTCTCTCATCACTTCATCGTGTGAGCTCCACTTAGAGGAACCGGAGTTTGAGTTGTTAGCCATCACTTATCCACACGACGAGTTTGATTTTAACTTTGTCGAGCCACCAATCATGACTTCAATCCGTGCTCAAAATGGACATGTCACCGGAGGAGGAACCGTACCCGCAAACATTACTTTTCCTCCATGTGAAACCGGAAAGACAAGTAATTTCGATTTGAAGAGTGGATTTCTTCATCAATTGAAGCCGTATCATGGACTCTCGGGTGAGGATCCGAACAAGCACTCGCAATGGTTTAACTTTACCACCGAGAGCAGTGTCCAACGGATGCCGACCTACAAATTTTTAAGATGAAAGCATTTCCGTTTTCACTTGAAGATCAAGCCAAGGAGTGACTCTTCGAGGTGCCAACCGATCGTATCACATCGTGGGCAACGATAGTGAATGAGTTCTTACTCAAGTATTATCCGGCATCTCATATCACGGATTTGAGGAAGCAAATCACAAGTATTCGGCAAGGAGGAGACAACACATTCTTTGACTATTACAAAAGGTATAAGGACCTTGTCGCTTCGTGTCCTTCTCATGGCATTCGTGAGGGGCTTATTTTACAATATTTCTATGAGGGCTTGCGCCTTATGGAAAGGGAGTTTCTGGATTCGGCGTCTCAAGATTCATTTTTGGAGATGGATCCCGCACCGGCCAAAGCTTTATTGGAACTCCGAGCATTGAATAGTCAACAATTTGGCATGTCGCGAGACAATGCCTTGAAGCATAAGGTGAATGAGACTACATCTAATTCGGTAATTGAGCAAGTGAATTCGAAGGTTGATAAGCTTTCGGATGTGGTGGCAAGTCTTATGAAAGGGAAAAGAGCACAAGTGTGTGGAGTTTGTGGCGAGAATCACGAAACCGTTCAATGCCCTCAAGTTGGATCGAGTGAGGGGTATGAGGATGTCAATGCCATTGGTTTTCAAGGAGAACAAAGGTACAATTCATATGGAAATTTTAATCCAAGGTTCAATGATCATCCGAACTTTCGATGGTCTAACAACGACAATGTTCAAACACCACAGAATGCAACACCCTTTCAACCTAGAGCACCATATGTGCCGAGACCACCCTTTGTGTCGAACCAAGGAGCTAGAATCAAGCCGTGCCTTTCCAAGCTCAAACCGCACCAAGCAACCCCAACTATGAAGCATTGATTCAATCTCTTTCGAGTGCTACTCAAGCATTGCTCGCTGGACAACAAACGCACTCGAAAGACATAGCCGAGTTAAAGACTCAAATGGGGCAAGTCGTGGACTTCATGGGTAAGATAACCGAGCAAGGAAAGCTACCGGGAGGAGTTATTAAAAATCCAGACCATGAGCATGCCAAGGTCATCATAACACGTAGTGGAAGGGTGTTGGATGAGCCTCGAGCAAGAATTCAAAAGACAAACAACAAGAACGAACTCGACAGCATTTTAGAGGAAGAAGAAGCAATCGACAGAAATTCTGCCAACACTGTCGAGGCTGCCCTGCACCCTGCCGATGCCACTGCCGACACTGCTGATACTGCCGACATTGCCATGCGCGATGCTGCGCAGTCTGCCGATAGGGCTGCAGCCGAGTATGCTACTATCGTGAAGAAGAAGAAAGAAGCAATGAGGAATGAATTAGAAAACGATCCAAGCACCCAAGGGAGGCGTGCCAAACACTTGCATACCCTTTCCTTCACGTTTTACAAAGTCAAAAAAGGACAAGTCCGATGAAGAAGTGTTTGATATTTTCCGGAAAGTAGAAGTGAACATCCCATTGTTGGAGTGTATAAGGCAAGTGCCTAAGTATGCCAAGTTCCTCAAAGAGCTTTGCACGACAAGGAGACATACAAGGGAGACTCGTGTGGTGACTATGAGCGAGACGGTGTCGGCCGTTATTCAATGGAAGTTGCCACCAAAGATGAAGGATCCGGGGAGCTTCAACGTGCCTTGTGTGATTGGCAATACAAGATTCGATGATGTCATGCTAGACTTGGGAGCATCAATCAACCTCATGCCACTCAATGTGTATCAAACGTTGAGCATAGGGCCTCTCAAGAAGGATAATGTCATCATTCAACTAGCGGATCGATCAAATAAGTATCCGGAGGGCTATGTTGAGGACGTGGTTGTGCAAGTGAACCACCTAATTTTTCCGGCCGATTTAGTGGAGATGGAAGACTCACCGGTTAATAGCACACAATTGCTATTAGGTCGGCCATTCATGAGGACGGCACGCACCAAGATTGATGTTGCCGAAGGCAACTTGACAATGGAGTTTGATGGTGAGGTGATCAAGTTCAACGTTTTTGATGCTATGAAGTATCCCATTGCCGATTTAAAGAAGTGCCGAGCTAGTGACGTTGTGAAGGAGGTCGAACATGTCATGTAGACCTCGCTCGATGCATAGCAACTAGCAATCGAGAAAGGGGCGGGATTTAACAAGATGGGAGAACGAACAAGTGAAGAAGAGATGGCATGGCTCGAACCGAGCCTAAAGGAGGTCATTGCCGAGTTCGATACAAGGCCACCAAGCAAGTATAGTTCGTTCTTGTCAATTCCAAGTACCATAAATAAATTTCGTCCAAGTATGGAAAAAGCCCCAAAATTAGAATTAAAAGAACTCACTAGTCATTTGAAATATGTTTATCTTGGAGAAGGAGACATTTTACCGGTTATTGTGTCTTCAAAGCTTAGTGAGAAGCAAGTACAAAACCGCTATAGGTTGGACCTTGGCGGACATCAAGGGAATAAGCCCTACGACGTGTGTTCATCGCATTTTGCTCAAAGAAGGAGCTAAGCCGACTACAGAAGGCCAACGACGCCTCCACCCTCCAATGATGAAAGTTGTTAAAGATGAGGTAATAAATTTACTAGATTGTGGAGTTATATATCCAATTTTGGATAGTCGTTGGTCTCACCCGTGCAAGTAGTACCAAAGAAGAGTGGTGTAACGGTTGTGAAGAATGAGAAGAATGAACTTGTGCCACAAAGGCTAGTGACCGGTCATAGGATGTGTATCGACTATAGGAAGCTCAATGCGATAACGAGGAAGGATCACATGCCTTTGCCATTTATGGATCAAATGCTAGAGAGGCTAGCCGGCCACAAGTTCTATTGTTTCCTTGATGGATATAGTGGATACAACCAAATTGCCATACACTCGGATGATCACTTTTAAAATCAAGGTATTCTATGATGAAAACGTTTTGAAAATCATCAAGAGTAAGTTCTAGCATTCTAGAGTTCATTAAAAATCTATGGCACATAATCGTTGAATATACAAAGAATAATGAGTTTTATACATTTAAGTATGCTCGAAAATTTAAAATTTTACGCTCATGAAGATAGTAATTTGGCTCTAAGGCTCACAAGGTTTTTTCGAAACAACTAGCTAAAACATGCATGCTTTATTAAACAACAAGTCCTATATGCTCCTATCAATACACATTATCCATGAAACTCACAATTTTTAAAGTATGCACAACTATCATCTATGTATGCAAAGAGGAAAACATCATTGACTACTTTAGGGGCATCCTAAGACTCGACAATAAATCACACAACAAAATTAAAACACTCTATTTTTGTCTTACAATCTTCTAGATTTTCAATTTTTGTATTTCTTTTTCATTATGACTTAAAGCGATAAAAACTATGCTAGAAAACATAAACGGAAACATGTAAGCCCACCCCACACTTAGAAAATTACATTGTCCTCAATGTAAACATAGAAATATAGCACGTAATTTCCTAATCATGCAATAGTCTAACATATTCCAACATATCATCACAAACTAATGAAAAAGAGAAGGGTTAGAGAATTCAAACGCTCGTCGATGGCTCCTTCGTTTTTCATAGTCGACATGGGTTGCCTCCCAGGTAGCGCTTAAGTGTTTATAGTTTTTTAGTTTAGACTCGCCATTGTGTGTTTATTCGTTGCTCAAATAGCTCAATTCGGCTGCAAGGATAGTAATGAGGTGATTTTGGAAAGCTTCGTCCGTATAGGCAACTTTGTAATTGCTATCGGCAGCATGGCACTCGCTATCGGCAGGATCAGCAGGTTGTGCGGAAAAGTGGGTTGCGGCATGTGCGAGCTACGCATCGGCAGAGGCTGCATTGTTGCAAGCCTGGCATTGCAGCCTATCAGCAGGTGCTGGATCGGTAGAGGATGCATCCGGTTCTTGGGCGCTTGGTGCATCGGTGATGACTTCTTCCTTGTTTTGTTCGTCGAATGGCTCATAGTAAGGCTTGAGTCGATGACCATTGACTTTAAATGTACTCCCCGTGGCTTCATTTCGAATCTCAATGGCTCCATGAAAGAAAACTTGAGTGACAATGAAAGGGCCAATCCATCGAGAACGTAGCTTACCCGGAAAAAGTTTGAGTCGTGAATGAAATAAGAGGACTTTTTGTCCAACTTCAAACTTCGTCACTCGAATCATCTTATCATGATAGGCTCGCGTCTTTTCCTTGTATATCTATGCGGCATCATAGGCTTCATTTCAAATTTCCTCGAGTTCGTTGAGTTGAAGTTTCCTATGTCCATGTTGAATGCTTTTATGGCCCACCATGCTTTGTGCTCTAGCTCCACGGGTAAGTGACAAGATTTTCCATATGTTAGCCGAAAGGGAGACATACATATTGGCGTCTTATACGCAGTTCGATAGGCCCACAAGGCATCATCAAGTCGATCACTCCAATCCTTCCTTATTGGTCCAACGGTTTTCTCAAGACTTTGCTTGATCTCCCGGTTGCTCACTTTGGCCATGCCACTTGTTTGAGGATGATACGACGTTGATACCTTGTGTGTGACTCCCTACTTCTTCAATAAATCTTCAATGGTGCAATTGCAAAAGTGGGAGCCTCCATCACTTATCAAAACTCGTGGAACACCAATCCTTGACAAGATGTTGCTCTTGAGAAATTCGGCAACCACCTTGGCATCGTTGGTGCGTGTAGCCTTGACTTCTATCCACTTCGACACATAATCAACCACTAGCAAGATGTAGAGGAAACCTTTGCTTGATGGAAATGGCCCCATGAAGTCTATCCCCCATCCTTTGTATTTCGATGGTGGTGATGGGAGTGAGTGTCATTTGATCCCTTGAGCCGATATTCCCCATCATTTGGCACCTATCACATATTTTACAAAACATGTAGGCATCTTTGAAAATCGTAGGCCAAAAGAATCCACACTCATGCATGATAGGAGCACAATGTGCGACGATATTACATGTTTATACCCTCGTTTATGCTTTGTTTAACCCTTATTTGTCTAAGATAGAGTCGTAATGTAGTTAGTGTCAATTTCGGTAGAGTTTTGTGAAAAAATGGTTAAGAATCCGAAAAACGACTAAGTTTGAGAAATCTGGAAAATAATGCAAAATATGTCTTTTTCGTGATTTTGAGATGAATGAAACTGTGATCTATCCTTTTCCAAATTCTATGAAATTTTATGTGCTTAATATTCATATGCTGAGGAATGTTGTGTTAAAATTTCAGATCAATCGGAGTTCGGGAAGTCACCCAAAAGTTGGCTGCAAAACGGCAGTCCGAGCATTCCAATCCAGGGACTTCCAGGAAATTCCTGGGACTGTGTCCCAACTTCGAAAAATAATTCCCGACGACTTGCATGGAATTTGGCCGAGATATTTTATGGGGAGATGGCCCTATGTGTCTAGTTTACGTGAGACTTGGAATCGCATCAATCGGAGCTCCATGGAGGGAGATATGCCGGAATTACTGCGACAAGGTCAAAGCTGCCGATTCCAGGAACCTACTGCCCCCTTTTTGTGTTTTCTGTTTTTGATGGACCAAATGGTGTATAAATGCATATGTGAAGATGGTCCAAGCTTTATGAAGGGAAGAGGAAGACACTAGGCCATGGCATTGAAGAAAAACATGAAGAAATCAAGTCTCCTAGTCACACTAGGAGAAGCTGCCGATTCTGGCAGATTGCTGCCTCTGTGTGCTGCCGGCATTGTGGGGCATTTTCAATGGATCAAGACCTATCAATTGAAGTCCAAGATCATACAAGAAGTCCATGAAGATGTGCAGCCCAAAGCCTTGAAGAAAAATCAGAAAAAGAAAATCAAGAATGCAAATACTTATTCAACAAGGAAACATAAACCTAGTAGGAAAACCAAAACCTACCTTCTTGCATTCTTGTGGCCGGCAGCCTCTCACCCATATTCCTATATATATAGCCATCTCTTATTCAGAAAAAGGGATCATCTCATCTCTTGCAAAGCACTAGCCAAAACTCTACCAAATTTCCTACTCAAAGTTCTAAGCCGAAACCCTAGAAACACAAGTCCACCGATTCACCTATTCCATCACCATTCATCACCGATTCCCATACCTTACCACAGCCACTGCCGAATCTTCTCCACCACACCAAGACGAAGCTCTCCAAGGTTTCTAAAGTGTGATCCACCCCTATGTCTCGTGTTTTTATATTCGGTTTAGTCACATGTATTGTTATAAAAATACTTTGTTTTCGTTTGGTTTTGTATGATGAACATAGATTGATATGTATATTGAAGTTTATGTGATGACTTGTACGATTTTTAATGCATGGTTTTTGTATGTCTAGATAATTAGGGCAGTGGTATTAGAAGCATGTTTAGGATTTAAATTGGTTAGTAATCTAAGGGTGTGACTTAAAAACCGAAACATTAGTGTTGGCTGGAAGCATGTAAATCTAGATGTTAGGTTTCATCTAACCCGAGTTATAGCAAATAAAACTATATGCCTGACGGTTGTTTTGATTTGTTGTGCTCACGTAGGGTATAACCTTAGCTAAAACTTGCATGTTAAATAAGATGATTGACAACCTTGCTTGTTTACATGTTTTCGATTTTAGACTCTTGCGCTTAAATGTTAAAACGCGTAAAACCGGATTAGCATAAACTTTAGGATCGAAGGCGAATAGCATGATCTTAAAACATTAGATGTCTAACAATTGGTTAAAAGGCTAATCGCTCTAATTGTGGTCGAAACTAAGTTGAGTCTTGAACATGCTAGATACTTGTCCCTTACTTTCTTGCATATGAATCTTTGTGTTAAATTTTGTTTTGTGTTATGTGATGCGTGAGAGATGATGATCAAACTTGTATATAGTAGACCTAGGATTTTATTTTCTGTTTTTATGCCGAGCCTAGTATAGGGGCAGCAAAAGCTGCCGATCCATCCTATCCCCCATTGTGACGTTTTTGTGAATATGTAAATTTGTTTTGTGTCTAACAATTTCATATCTCAGGTACCCTTAATCCCCGGCTTAGAACGATCCCTACTTGCTCATACTACTAACGATATTTTGTAGGGTTTATCATTGCATGCGAGTTTCGGCTCACATCAATTTTTGGCGCCGTTGCCGGGGATTATAAAAGCTTGTTTTATGTTATTGTTGTGTATATAATGTTGCTGGAAATTTTTGTTGTGAAGTTGTAAAGTTGTAAATTTTAAGTTTATTTTGGGATTTTGTAAAGTAGAAATATGCTTCGGCATGTAGAGTTTAAATTTTGAAAGTTGCATGATGTATATTGATGTATGTGGGTAATCACTTAGTTTAATTTCTAGGAAGTTGATAGTGTTGTGTATGTTTGAGTTTATTGTAGTTTCTAAAGTGTAACATGTAGGTGAAGCCTCTTTTGTTGATCATAACCAAAACCCTTCATACGAGTGATGCCATGTTAGGTATGTTTTTGTGTAGATTGGGAAACGGGCCCTGCAATGTTGGAATTAGTCCATCGTTGGCCCCCCACGCATAACGACGCTAACTTGGTATTATTTTTATGAGGTTGAGGGCGGTTTTAATCAACACTTGAGACCGCTAGGGATCCGTGTTTGTTTTACAAATTATGGGGAAGTTATTATCATAGATATGGTTCTCAGGTTTGTTTAACTGGATCTCAAGGCCCATAGACTGATGTTCATTCTCGGTGAGTGAGTCGATAGGGGGTTCGCCCTCCATGGTGTCCAACAACGAGTCCTGCCTGGTTCCTGTAGGGGGTTCGCCCTCCGTGATTGTAATGACCTTTGAAACGTAAAATCCGCACGACCTAGTCGACAGCTTGTGCCGAAGCATCACCTCACTTTAGACGCTAGAACATAACTTGACATATGTGGCCTATTTTCTTCAAAGATAAAACATGTTGTGTGGTTCAAACTCTTGAGGTATATCGGATTAAGCATGATACTACCGGGGGCTGTATCAGTCCATTGCACCGTTATCTCCTCTGCTCCACGTACTTTGAGAGTTAGAACAAATTTAAAAGAAATTAGACTTAGCGATTACATGCTCATGAACTTTCCTATTTTTCTACTCTTGTGGCCGAACCATATTAATTCTTTGCCGAAATTTTTTGTTGCCGTGTGTTCTTATGTGTTGCCGATTGTGACTTTGTGTATCATTGTTTGAAATTTGTTGTGTAATCGCCAATGCCGTGGCTTGTAATGATGTATATTCTTGCTTTCTATTTCTTTATAAGGTTCTAACTTGTTTAAATGTTGCAAATTTCAGAAATAATGCATGTCCGAATCTAGTATTTGGACAAGAGATCTTCAAGGCCGTTTGCAACGTTTAGAGCAAGAACTCGCTATTGCTCGTTTTGTGCCATTACCACCATCGTCACCAACCAGTTCATCAGTATCATCATCATTGCCGTCCTCCCCTATTGTGCCGTCAGTTCCAGTATCATCAGGGCCGAGTTCACCTTCATTTGTGTCATCGTCGTGTGATCTTCAGAACCCAGAATTTGAGGCCTTTGCCGAATTAGAAGAAGAAGAAGAGATCATGGCATCAATCAGATCACAGAATGGTCATGTTGCTGGAGCTGGAGTTGCTCCTTCGAATATCACTTATCCTCCCTTGGAAGCTGACAAAACTGGAGAGATTGAATTGAGGAGTGGATTCCTCCATAAGCTGAAATCATTTTATGGAATGCCGAGTGAGGACCCTAACAAGCATCTACAGTGGTTTAACTTCACCACGGAGTCTATGTGTCCAAGAGGGACCGATTTGCAACACTTCAAAATGAAGGCATTTCCGTTTTCTCTCGAAGATCAAGCAAAGGAGTGGTTGTTTGAGGTGCCTAGTGGTCGCATTGTTTCGTGGAGTACTATGATGGATGAGTTTTTGCTCAAGTACTTTCCTGCTTCACGTATCACTGATCTGAGGAAGCAAATTACTAGTGTGAAGCAAGCCGGAGATGAGACTTTCTTCGACTACTACAAGAGGTTCAAGTCCCTAGTTTCATTGTGTCCATCGCATGGCATTAGCGATGGGCTCTTGCTACAATATTTTTATGAGGGATTGCGCGTCATGGAGAGAGAGTTTCTTGACTCAGCTGCGGGAGGTAGCTTTTTGGAGTTGAACGCCGGAGCGGCAAGAAGTTTGTTGGAAGTTCGCGCCTTGAACAACCAACAATTTGGCATGGCACGAAACAATGTGCAAAGGAATGAGAAAGTGCATGAGACGTCTTCGAGCTCAAAGTTAGAAGAGAAAGTGGACAAGCTTACCGACTTGGTGAGTAATTTGATGAAGAAGCGTGCAAGTGTATGTGGAATTTGCACCGAGAGCCATGAGACCGAACAATGCCCTCAATTTGGAGCTAGTGAGGGAGTTGAGGAGTGCAATGCCATTGGTTTTCAAGGAGGCCAACGTTTTGGAAATTTCAATCCAAGGTTCAATGATCACCCTAACTTTCGATGGGCGAACAATGACAACGTGCTTAGGGCACCTATGCAACCGAGAGAGGGAGGAGTGCCATTTGCACCGAGGCCACCATTTGTGCCTCGGCAACCTTATATGCCGAACCAAGGATCCTATGGGGCAGTGCCGAACCAACCACATGCACAAGTTGTGCCGAGCCAAGTGCAAGCCGCACCGAGCAACCCTAATTACGATGCTTTGATTCAACCTTTGTCTAGTGCTACTCGAGCATTACTCGCGGGGCAACAAAATCATCAAAAGGACATTGGTGAGCTCAAGACTCAAATGGGGCAAGTTGTGGACTTTATGGGAAGGTTCAATGAGCAAGGGAAGTTGCCGAGCAATACTATTCCAAATCCGAGGAACGAGCAAGCCAAAGTGATTCAAACTCGAAGCGGAAGAGAGTTGTTTCCTCCAACGAGTCCAAAGAAGAAGCGAGTAACTTTCAAGGGCATTGGGGATGATGAGAGGGCTGCCGGACCTGTCATTGCCGGCAGCCATAGAGAGGATGCCGAGCACAATGCTGCCAGCAGGGCTGCATCCGAGAAGCACACTGCCGAGCATCATGATGGTGCTGCCGAGAAGAGCCGAGATGCCGAGCAAGGGCATAACGCCGGCCACAATGTGAGTGATAAGGGGCTTCGCAACGAGTTTGAGTACGATCCCGCCACATCCAAGAGTGAGATATTGCCGAGCCAAGCAAGTAAGGGAGGGGTGCCATCATCAAACGTCCCATTCCCTTCTCGCTTTGCTAGAACGAAGAAGGATAAATCCGATGAAGAGGTATTGGAGATTTTCCGGAAAGTGCAAGTCAACATCCCTTTGTTGGAGTGCATTAAGCAAGTGCCAAAGTATGCTAAGTTTTTAAAGGAGCTTTGCACGGCAAGGAGGCATACTAGAGAGACTCGTGTGGTAACAATGAGTGAGACAGTGTCGGCCGTTATCCAAAGGAGGTTGCCACAAAAGATGAAAGATCCGGGGAGCTTCAATGTGCCTTGTGTCATAGGCAATACACGGTTTGAGGATGTTATGTTGGATTTGGGAGCATCGATCAATGTCATGCCACTCAATGTGTATCAAACATTGAGTATAGGGCCTCTCAAGAAGGATAATGTCATCATTCAACTTGCGGATCGCTCAAGCAAATATCCGGAGGGCTATGTAGAGGATGTGTTGGTGCAAGTCAACCAATTAATATTCCCCGCCGATTTTTATGTGGTTGAGATGGAGGATTCGCCGGTAAACAACACTCAATTGCTTTTAGGGCGACCATTCATGAGGACCGCGCGCACTAAGATTGATGTGGCCGAGGGCAACCTAACTATGGAGTTTGATGGTGAGGTGATCAAGTTTAATGTGTTTGACGCCATGAAGTTCCCTAATGTTGATTTCAAGGAAGGTTGTGCCATTGATGTTTTGGAGGAGGTCGAGCAAGTTATGTCGACCTCGCTCGATGCATAGCAATTAGCGATTGAGCAAGGGGTCGGATTTCACAAGAGGGGAGAACGAATCATGCATGAGAATGAGGAAGTGGTGCCGGCCGAGCCAAGCATTGCCGAGCAAGGAATCATTGCCGAGCCTTTCATTATGGTGCCGAGCCAAAAAGAAGTTTGTGCCGAGCTAGAGGCTCGGCCCTATGCCAAAGCTTTTAATTCGTTCTTGTCAATTCCAAGTGCCACAACAAAATTTCGACCAAGTGTGGAAGAGGCCCCAAAGTTAGAACTAAAAGAACTCCCTAGTCACTTGAAGTATGCGTATCTTGGAGACGGAGACACACTACCGGTTATTGTGTCTTCAATGCTTAGTGAGAAGCAAGAGAATGATTTGATTTGTGTGCTCAAAAAGTACAAGACCGCCATAGGTTGGACCTTAGCGGATATCAAGGGAATAAGCCCTACTACTTGTGTTCATCGTATTTTGTTAGAAGAAGGAGCTAAGCCGACAAAAGAAGCTCAACGTCGACTTCACCCTCCCATGATGAAAGTTGTGAAAGAAGAAATTATCAAGTTGCTTGATTGTGGGGTGATCTACCCAATCTCAGATAGTAAGTGGATATCTCCCGTACAAGTAGTGCCGAAGAAGAGTGGTGTAACGGTTGTCAAGAATGAGAAGAATGAGCTTGTGCCACAAAGACTTGTAACCGGTCATAGGATGTGCATCGATTATAGGAAGCTCAACGCTACAACGAGGAAGGATCACATGCCTTTGCCGTTTATGGATCAAATGCTAGAGAGGTTAGCCGGTCATTCTTACTATTGCTTTCTTGATGGATATAGTGGCTACAATCAAATCATGATACATCCGGACGATCAAGAGAAGACCACTTTTACTTGTCCATTTGGCACGTTTGCATATCGGAGGATGCCATTCGGACTTTGCAACGCACCCGGCACTTTTCAAAGATGTATGTATGCTATCTTCTCGGATTTTATTGAAGACATTATCGAAGTGTTTATGGATGATTTTAGTGTGTATGGAGGCACCTTCGATGCATGTTTGGGGAACTTGGAGAAGATACTTACGAGGTGTGTAGAGACAAATCTTGTGCTCAATTGGGAGAAGTGTCACTTCATGGTCACGCAAGGCATTGTTCTAGGGCATATAATTTCGGCAAGAGGCTTAGAGGTTGACAAAGCCAAAGTGGAGCTAATACAAGCATTGCCGAGCCCTAGGTGTGTGAAAGATGTGAGAAGTTTTCTTGGCCATGCGGGGTTCTATCGACGATTTATCAAAGACTTCTCTTCAATTGCCAAGCCATTAAGCAACTTGTTACAAAAGGAGGTGACGTTTGAGTGGACGGAGGCATGTGAGCAAGCCTTTTGCCGATTAAAGATGCTATTGTGTACGGCACCTATACTTGTTTCTCCTAATTGGGACGAGCCGTTTGAGTTGATGTGTGATGCTAGTGATTATGCACTTGGAGCGGTACTTGGACAACGAATTGAGAAGAAGCCATGCGCCATTTACTATGCTTCAAGGACTCTCAACGATGCACAACTCAATTACACAACAACGGAGAAGGAACTCTTAGCGGTAATCTTTGCTTTGGAAAAATTTCGATCATATCTTTTGAATTCCAAAGTTATTGTTTATAGTGATCATGCCGCTTTGAGATATCTTATGACGAAGAAGGATGCTAAGCCGAGGCTTATTCGATGGATTCTTTTGCTTCAAGAGTTCGACATTGAGATTAAAGACAAGAAAGGAGTAGAGAATGTTGTAGCCGATCATTTGAGTAGACTTGTGCAAGAGGAGGATCGGCTACCCCTATTAGAGACCTTTCCGGATGAACAACTTTTTCAACTTGAAGTACATGAGCCTTGGTATGCCGACATTGCCAATTTTCTTGCCACAAACCGATTTCCCAAAGAGATGCCGAGCCACCAACAAAAGAGAATAAGGAAGCAAGCTCGACACTTCTTGTGGGATGATCCGTACTTATGGAAGCAATGTGGTGATCAAATTATTAGAAGATGTGTGCCGGAGAATGAGCATCGATCCATCCTTGTTTTTTGTCATAGCGAAGCTTGTGGTGGACATTTTGGGCCGAAGAAGACGGCATTGAAGGTACTAAATTGTGGTTTCTTTTGGCCTACGATTTTCAAAGATGCATTCATGTTTTGCAAGGCATGTGATAGATGCCAAAGAATGGGGAACATTGGAGCTAGAGACCAAATGCCGCTCACGCCGATCATGGAGGTAGAAATTTTCGATTTATGGGGTATTGATTTCATGGGACCGTTTCCTTCAAGTAAGGGCTTTCTCTATATATTGCTTGCGGTTGATTATGTGTCAAAGTGGATCGAAGCAAGGGCTACACGCACCAATGATGCCAAAGTGGTAGCCGAGTTTCTCAAGACCAACATCTTTTCACGATTTGGAGTTCCAAGGGTCTTGATTAGTGATGGAGGATCCCATTTTTGTAACCGCACCATTGAAGCCTTATTGAGGAAGTATGGAGTCACACATAAGGTTTCTACACCTTATCACCCCCAAACAAGTGGTATGGCGGAGGTAAGTAATCGAGAGATCAAGCACATATTGGAGAAATCAGTTGAACCTTCAAGGAAGGATTGGAGTGATCGTCTCGATGATGCTTTGTGGGCTTATAGGACCGCATACAAGACACCGATTGGTATGTCCCCTTTTCGGTTAGTCTATGGCAAAGCATGTCACTTACCGGTTGAGCTAGAGCATAAGGCATGGTGGGCAATCAAGGCCTTCAACATGAACATAGATGATGCCGGTCTTCATAGGAAGCTTCAACTCAACGAACTTGAAGAAATCCGTAATGAAGCCTATGATGCCGCTTGGATATACAAGGAGAAAACAAAGGCATATCGTGATAAGATGATCCGAGGTAAAAGGTTTGAAGTTGGGCAACAAGTTCTCTTATTCAATTCAAGGCTTCGACTTTTTCCGGGTAAGCTTCGCTCTAGATGGGTTGGTCCCTTTGTTGTCACTCAAGTTTTTCCACATGGTGCAATAGAGATTGAAAATAGTGTGACACTCAAGCGTTTCAAAGTTAATGGCCACCGACTTAAGCCTTACTATGATTCATTCCAACCATACTCCGTTGAGGCCTCCGACTTCCATGATCCCCCACCACATGATGTTGCCGAGCCACCATCCATCCCCACACCACCAAGGAACCGAGTTGCCGGCCATAGAGCACAACCGGCCCCCATTCAAGCTGCCGAGCAAGAGCAACCCGGAACAGCCGCACAACCACTCCCTGCCGGACCTGCCATTGCCGGCAGTGTTGACATAAGACCACACAAGGCCGGACATAAGGGCGACACGCCCTCGGATACGCCAGATACGGCAATACAGGAGTCGGATACGCCAGCAGGAAGCCCGGACACGCACCCGGATACGCAGCCCTTTACCAGCACCGAATCGGACACTTCCCGCAACGATCTTCTCATGGAACTTCTTCTTGCCGATTTGGGATGTTTTGGAGCACGATGAACACATGCAAAACACGGTGAAAAGTCTAGGCTATGGACTATAAACACAAAGCGCTACTTGGGAGGCAACCCATGTCGATCAAAGAAAAGTGAAGGAGCCATCACCGAGAGTTTGAAATTTCTTAACCCTTCTCTTTTCCTTTGGTTTGTGATGATATGTTGGAATATGTTAGACAATTGCATGCTTAGGAAATTCGTTGATATTGTTTTGTGCTTACATTGAGGACAATGTAATTTTCTAAGTGTGGGGTGGGATAACGTATTCCGTTTATGTTTTCGTGTGCTTAGTTTAGAAAAGAAAATTTAGAAAATGTTCCATAAAAATAGAGTGTTTAATTTGTTTGTTTCGAGTCTTAGGATGCCCCTAATATGTCAATGATGTTTTTCTCCTCTTTGCATACATAGATGATGGTTGTGCATACTTTTAAAATTGTAAGTTTCATGGATTTTGTGCATTGGTAGGAGCATGTAGGACTTGTTGATTACGAAGCATGCATGTTTTAGCTAGTTTATTTCGAAGATAACCTATGTGAGCTTTTGAGCCAATTTGCTTTCTTCTTGAGCGATAAAAAGATAAAATTCGATAGATTCGTAGGAAGCATGAAACCTCATAATTCTTTGACTATTCGATGACTATGTGCCATAGCTTTTTAATGAACTCTAGTATGCTAGAACTTACTCTTGTTGATTTTCGAAACGTTTATATCATAAACTACCTTGATTTTGAATGTGATTGAATAAAGATCATTTAGGTTTACCACCATTGCCAAATAAAGCATGAGCCCTATTGGAGCCCGTCGTGGGACACCTTAGTAAACCCCTTTGAGCCGATATTGAGCCTTTTCTTTCATCATCCTTAAACACTTTCCATGAGCTTAGTATAGTTGTGCCTTTACCCTTGATCAAAGTATTGGCAAAGCTTGATTTTTGAAAGCATTTTTGCGTGTGTGATGAAGAAGAACAAGTGTGGGGTAGACCTAGCCATAAATTTGTATGTAATATGTATGCATGCTGTGCCCTTAGAAATAGAAAAAAAAAAAAAAAAAAAATGCTCGAATCAAAAGAGAGAAAAATGCCGAGAAAAAGAAAGAAAAATATGAAAAAAGAAGGGCACGGCATAGGGTTGAAAAATAAAAATGTTGTGCATGGCTATGGTCTAGATTATTGTTGTAATATTTTATGGGAAGAAAAAGAATGACGTTTGGGTCCAACAAGATGAAATTTGACCCTTTTGGCGAGAAGACATAAGGAGATTTGAGCTTTGCCGAATGCCATGGTGACGTTTTGAGCCTCCTTATCCAAATATCGAATACCTCTTAGCCTAGCCCCATTACAACCCTTTTATTGATCTTTTTCATGATTCTTAAGATGGTTAAATTTGATTGTGGAAATTTTCTCAAGAGTAAGCTTATGGTTTTGGTTCATTGGTGCATATAGTTGTCATATGAGGTTTTTCCATCAAAAATTCACAAAGTGCTTTCGTTTCCTTGATATATGCAAGTCACTCTTTGTAATTCATGATCTTTCGCTTGCATATACTTATGTGTGAATAACCATGCTTCGAGAGAAAAGAAGAGAGTATGCCTAGTGAGGTGATTTGAATTAGCTTTTACATGTTTACATGCTTACCTTTTGCTCTTATATGTTCATATTGATGTCACATGTTCATGAAGCTTGGAATTTTCGTGCTTAGCATTCTCATGCATTAACTTGAAAGCTATGTGTACATACGAGCCTGAGACAAATTGTTAGGGGCAATAGTTTGTTTAGAGTCTTAGTTTTATTTAGTTTGCTAAGGGACTAGCAAAGGATAAGTGTGGGGTAGTTGATAGGAGCACAATGTGCGACGATATTACATGTTTATACCCTCGTTTATGCTTTGTTTAACCCTTATTTGTCTAAGATAGAGTCGTAATGTAGTTAGTGTCAATTTCGGTAGAGTTTTGTGAAAAAATGGTTAAGAATCCGAAAAACGACTAAGTTTGAGAAATCTGGAAAATAATGCAAAATATGTCTTTTTCGTGATTTTGAGATGAATGAAACTGTGATCTATCCTTTTCCAAATTCTATGAAATTTTATGTGCTTAATATTCATATGCTGAGGAATGTTGTGTTAAAATTTCAGATCAATCGGAGTTCGGGAAGTCACCCAAAAGTTGGCTGCAAAACGGCAGTCCGAGCATTCCAATCCAGGGACTTCCAGGAAATTCCTGGGACTGTGTCCCAACTTCGAAAAATCATTCCCGACGACTTGCATGGAATTTGGCCGAGATATTTTATGGGGAGATGGCCCTATGTGTCTAGTTTACGTGAGACTTGGAATCGCATCAATCGGAGCTCCATGGAGGGAGATATGCCGGAATTACTGCGACAAGGTCAAAGCTGCCGATTCCAGGAACCTACTGCCCCCTTTTTGTGTTTTCTGTTTTTGATGGACCAAATGGTGTATAAATGCATATGTGAAGATGGTCCAAGCTTTATGAAGGGAAGAGGAAGACACTAGGCCATGGCATTGAAGAAAAACATGAAGAAATCAAGTCTCCTAGTCACACTAGGAGAAGCTGCCGATTCTGGCAGATTGCTGCCTCTGTGTGCTGCCGGCATTGTGGGGCATTTTCAATGGATCAAGACCTATCAATTGAAGTCCAAGATCATACAAGAAGTCCATGAAGATGTGCAGCCCAAAGCCTTGAAGAAAAATCAGAAAAAGAAAATCAAGAATGCAAATACTTATTCAACAAGGAAACATAAACCTAGTAGGAAAACCAAAACCTACCTTCTTGCATTCTTGTGGCCGGCAGCCTCTCACCCATATTCCTATATATATAGCCATCTCTTATTCAGAAAAAGGGATCATCTCATCTCTTGCAAAGCACTAGCCAAAACTCTACCAAATTTCCTACTCAAAGTTCTAAGCCGAAACCCTAGAAACACAAGTCCACCGATTCACCTATTCCATCACCATTCATCACCGATTCCCATACCTTACCACAGCCACTGCCGAATCTTCTCCACCACACCAAGACGAAGCTCTCCAAGGTTTCTAAAGTGTGATCCACCCCTATGTCTCGTGTTTTTATATTCGGTTTAGTCACATGTATTGTTATAAAAATACTTTGTTTTCGTTTGGTTTTGTATGATGAACATAGATTGATATGTATATTGAAGTTTATGTGATGACTTGTACGATTTTTAATGCATGGTTTTTGTATGTCTAGATAATTAGGGCAGTGGTATTAGAAGCATGTTTAGGATTTAAATTGGTTAGTAATCTAAGGGTGTGACTTAAAAACCGAAACATTAGTGTTGGCTGGAAGCATGTAAATCTAGATGTTAGGTTTCATCTAACCCGAGTTATAGCAAATAAAACTATATGCCTGACGGTTGTTTTGATTTGTTGTGCTCACGTAGGGTATAACCTTAGCTAAAACTTGCATGTTAAATAAGATGATTGACAACCTTGCTTGTTTACATGTTTTCGATTTTAGACTCTTGCGCTTAAATGTTAAAACGCGTAAAACCGGATTAGCATAAACTTTAGGATCGAAGGCGAATAGCATGATCTTAAAACATTAGATGTCTAACAATTGGTTAAAAGGCTAATCGCTCTAATTGTGGTCGAAACTAAGTTGAGTCTTGAACATGCTAGATACTTGTCCCTTACTTTCTTGCATATGAATCTTTGTGTTAAATTTTGTTTTGTGTTATGTGATGCGTGAGAGATGATGATCAAACTTGTATATAGTAGACCTAGGATTTTATTTTCTGTTTTTATGCCGAGCCTAGTATAGGGGCAGCAAAAGCTGCCGATCCATCCTATCCCCCATTGTGACGTTTTTGTGAATATGTAAATTTGTTTTGTGTCTAACAATTTCATATCTCAGGTACCCTTAATCCCCGGCTTAGAACGATCCCTACTTGCTCATACTACTAACGATATTTTGTAGGGTTTATCATTGCATGCGAGTTTCGGCTCACATCAATGCACTTATAAAGCGGTTTTCTTTGCTCTAAAATGCCCTCCACACGCCTCACTATGACAAAGTTTGAGAATCGGTCCATGTTCTTGCTCGGCAACACACCTTCGAATTACTTGATCACTACATTGCTTCCATAAGTAGGGCTCATCTCATATGTAGTGTCGGCTATGCTTCTTGATCTTCTCCTTGGTTGCTCTCGGCATAGTGTTAGGAAATGTCCTAGATACTAAGTAATTGACTAAGTCGGCATACCATGGATCTTGTGTTTCGATCTAAAGAGTTGCTCATCCGGAAAATTCTCTTTAAGTGGCAGCCGATCCTCTTCCTTAATGATTCTGCTCAAATGGTCGCCACCACATTCTCGCTTCCTTTCTTGTTTTTGATCTCTATGTCGAACTATTGAAGCAAAAGAATCCATCGAATGAGTCTTGGCTTGGCATCCTTCTTTGTCATGAGATATCTCAAGGCGGCATGATCACTACACACAACAACTTTGGAGTTAATAAGATATGAGCGAAAGTTTTCCAAAGCAAAGATTACCGCTAAGAGTTCTTTCTCGGTTGTTGAGTAGTTGAGTTGAGCATCATTGAGTGTCCTCCAAGCATAGTATATGGCGTTCGGTTTCTTCTCCACTCTTTGGCCGAGCACGGCTCCCAATGCATAGTCACTTGCATCACACATAAGTTCAAACGGCAACTCCCAATTTGGTGAGGCTAGGATCGGTGCCGTGCATAATGTTTCCTTCAATTGGTTGAAGGCTTCCTTGCATGATTCACTCCACTCAAATGGCACATCCTTTTGTAATAAATTGCTCAACGGTTTTGCATCCATGGAGAAGTCTTTGATAAATCGTCGATAAAATCCGGCATGGCCAAGGAAACTCCTCACGTCTCTCACATTCTTTGGCGAGGGCAAATGTTGAATTAGCTCCACTTTGGCTTTGTCTACCTCAATGCCCTTTGCCGAAATTATGTGACCAAACACAATGCCAGCTTGTGTCACCATGAAGTGACACTTCTCCCAATTTAGCACAAGGTTGGTCTCTACAAATCTCTATAGTATCTCCTCCAAGTTCTCCAAACATGAGTCGAAGTCGCGTCCGTATACGCTAAAATCATCCATGAAGACTTCGATTTTTCTTTCTATAAAGTCTGAGAAGATGTTGTACATGCATCGTTGAAACGTGCCGGGTGCATTGCATAAGCCGAACGACATCCTTCTATATGCAAAAGTGTCGAATGGACATGTGAAAGTAGTCTTCTCTTGATCATCCGAGTGTATGGCGATTTGGTTGTATCCATTATATCCATCAAGGAAACAATAGAACTTGTGGCCGGCTAGCCTCTCTAGCATTTGATCCATAAATGGCAAAGGCATGTGATCCTTCCTCGTTATCGCATTGAGCTTCCTATAGTCGATACACATCCTATGACCGGTCACTAGCCTTTGTGGCACAAGTTCATTCTTCTCATTCTTCACAACCGTTACACCACTTTTCTTTGGCACTACTTGTACCGGTGAGACCCACTTGCTATACAAAATAGGGTATATGACTCCACAATCGAGTAGCTTAATGATTTCATTCTTGACAACTTTCATCATTGGAGGGTGAAGCCGACGTTGGCCTTCCCTTGTTGGTTTCGCACCCTCCTCAAGCAAAATGCAATGAACACAAGTCGTAGGACTTATTCCCTTGATATCTGCTAAGGTCCAACCTATAGCGGTTTTATACTTCTTAAGCACACATATTAAATCAACTTCTTGCTTCTCACTAAGCGATGAAGACACAATAACCGGTAAGGTATCTTCTTCTCCAAGATAAGCATACTTCAAATGGTTAGGGAGCTCTTTTAGTTCTAACTTCGGGGTCTCTTCCACACTTGGCCGAAATTTGTTTGTGGCACTTGGAATTGACAAGAACGAACTATACTTGGATGGTACGGCAGCCTCTAGCTCGGCAACCACCTCTCTTAAGCTCGGCTCGAGCTCCTTTCTTTCTTCTTCACTCGTTCGTTATCCCTTCTTGTCAAAACCGACCCCTTTCTCGATTGCTCGTTGCTATGAGTCGAGTGAGGCCGACATGACTCGCTCGACCTCCTCAATAACCTTAATATCTTGGCATTCTTCTTCCTTGATAACTGAATACTTCATGGCGTCGAAAACATTGAACTTGATCACCTCACCATCAAACTCCATTATCAAGTTGCCTTCGGCAACATCAATCTTTGTTCTTGCCTTGAGCATGAATGGCCTGCCTAATAGCAACTGCGTGCTATTAACCGGCTAGTCTTCAATCTCTACAACATAAAAATCGGCCGGAAAGATTAGATGGTTCAGTTGCACAAGCACATCCTCGACATAGCCTTCTGGATACTTGCTTGATCGATCCGCAAGTTGTATGATGACATTGTCCTTCTTGAGAGGCCCTATACTCAACGTTTGATACACATTGAGTGGCATGACATTGATCGATACTCCCAAATCTACCATGACATCATCGAAAAGAGTCTTGCCAATCACACAAGGCACGTTAAAGCTTCCCGGATCCTTCATCTTTGGTGGCAACTTTCTTTGAATAACGGCCGACACCGTTTCGCTCAGAGTCACCACACGAGTCTCCCTTGTATGTTTCCTTGTCGTGAAAAGCTCTTTGAGGAACTTTGCATACTTAGACACTTGCCTTATACACCTCCTCATCAGATTTGTCTTTCTTTGACTTTGCAAAACGAAAAGGAAAGGGTATGCAAGTGTTTGGCACGCCTCCCTTGGGTGTTTGGATCGGCACATTTTCCTTCTTCGAGGTTGCGGGATCATTCTCCAATTCGTTGTGCATGGCTTCTTTCTCTGCAGCAGCATCAGCAGGGCCTGCAAGCTGCTCGGCAGCATCGGCAGAATTCCTGCCGATGTCTTCTTCTTCCTCTATAATGCTGACGAAAGTCACCTTCTTCTTTGGAATTCTTTCTCGTGGCTCATCCAACACTCTTCCACTACGTGTTGTGATAACCTTGGCATGCTCATTCCCCGGATTTTTAACAACTCATCCCGGAAGCTTTCCTTGTTCAGTGAACTTTCCCATGAAGTCCATGAATTGCCCCATTTGAGTCTTTAACTCGGCTATGTCCTTCGAGTGCGTTTGTTGTCCCACGAGCAATACTTGAGTAGCACTCGAAAGAGATTGAATCAATGCATCATAATTGGGGTTGCTTGGTGCGGCTTGAGCTTGGAAAGGCAGGG
The DNA here is from genome assembly GCA_963682095.1 of Potentilla sterilis. NCBI lineage: Eukaryota > Viridiplantae > Streptophyta > Magnoliopsida > Rosales > Rosaceae > Potentilla > Potentilla sterilis. The sequence goes on along the minus strand of OY821755.1, from coordinate 27,975,056 downwards.
CTTGAGCTTGGAATGGGGCATTCGGCTGCATTGCTTGGCTCGGCCCTCCTTGGATCGGCACAAAGGGTTGTCTCGACGCAAAGGGTGCCCTTGGTTGATATGGGGCTGTATTCGGTGGTCTTTGAACATTGTCATAGTTTGACCATCGAAAGTTAGGGTGATCACGAAATCCCGGATTGTAAGTGTTTGAGTAAGGATTATACTTTTGTCCTCCTTGGAAGCCGATTGCGTTGGCCTCCATATCCCTCACTCAACACTTGTGGACATTGATCGGTTGCATGGTCTTCCGTGCACACTCCACACACTTGAACTCTCTTCCCTCGCATTAGACTTGCTACCATATCCGATAGTTTATCCACTTTGTTCTCCAATGCCGAACTTGATGAAGTCTCGACTCCGAGTATTCTTGACCTCCAATACATTAATCCACACACAGTGCGATTTAAAACAAAGGGCCCAGAAAAAAATAATTTAAAAACATTAGAGTGATTGGATAAATATAATATAATATAATTTAATATAATACCTCAAATAAAAGTATATATTACTTTCCTGATATTTTATAAATACAAAAAAACCACGATGCATGCATTTTAATAAAACGTCTCACGTTTCAGAAAAAATCGTGGTTATAAATCAACCCCACTATATATTGAATAAATATATAATATTTTCCTTATATTTTCAAAAAGATAATATTTTTAAAAGTTGAATAATAATATATCGTGACCAATCCCATTAGCCAATTTCCAGATATTCTTGTAATAAAAACCCAACCCCGCTGGTTCGGGAGTTTATAAATATGAAAGTCTCTAACAGAAAATATTCCCGAAAGTCAAAAATAAAATAACTGGACCAATCTCATTGGCCCATATAATAATATCGAGTAAAACAGGGGAATGTTGGCACCATGTAATAGTAAGCCTTTAAGGCTAAGGTTCGGAGCCTCCAGGACTGTAGCGACCCACGCTACTCCTCTAAATGCGTCAACCACCGAGGCGAGTCTGACCTATTTGGTCAAATCATCCCTCGCATGGGATGAGGTAATAACTGTATCATCAATACGTCGACCACGGAGGCGAGTCTGACCTATATGGTCAAATCATCCCTCACGTGGGTGGGCACAAGGCATACTTCTGTATAGACTAACAAGCTATAAAATATACGACCCTGATATGGTGAATAAAATCTGAAAACAAAACCGAAAATACATTTTTCCCAATCTATCATAAATCAGTACAATCCCTGACCGCACATTTGAGGCTTATAAATATAATTGAATAAAGTAACAGACTCGAAAGAACATAAAAAGAAACGACATGTCCCACATGCCGTAAAATTCACAAATAATGAAATAATAAAATTCCCGGAAATATCATTTCCGGTCTTTATATATATATATATATATATATATATATATATATTTAAAAACTTATTCAAAAAGATCAAATATGAATTATGAAATCATATAATTCCCGAAAATTCCATTTCCGGATAAAATTACGAACCATTCAAAAACAATCGTAAATATATAACTCAAATTCATATTTCTCTTTTAATATTAAATGGATAAATATCAAAGTTATATATATATATTTAACTGCATATCATGCTTAAGAAATCATTTAATTAAAAGAAACTGCATTTCATAAAATATTTATGCATGCATTATTTAAAATAAAAATCTACTCACAGTATAAGGCCAAAGCCTGATGATGTCTGGAATATTCCTCAAGTAGATCACCTTGCGGCTTACAAACCTATAACGTTAATTCGTAACTTAAAAATTACCCAACAATCTCCAAACTTCACCAAAATACACGTATAATATATCAAAACGTTTGTATTGAAGAGAACTACCCAAAAAGCTCAGCCTTGAGCCCGGAAACCACTTGGCGCGCCGCCACGCGCCGCCGGAAGCGGCTACGAGTGGGTCCCACTCGCCGCCGGCCTCCAACTCCGAATAAGGGTGCATGACATATATCAATCTCTTCATCTCAACATGTATTACAACTTTTGTAACTGGCACAAAATCCAATTTTAAGTGTAGAAGGTCGATTTACCTTGGGAAGACAATTCCAAATTTGTAACCCTAGAATCTTCAATTCTTCGATTCTCCTTCCTCCGGTGGAATTGAGACATGAAATTTGGAGGGTTTGTAGAGAATGACAAGACAAACAAAGCCCAATTAGTTTTAGACTTTCAGCATCCAATTTGGCCGGATTTAGACGAAATTTGAAAAACCATCTGGAAAAGTACATTACCTTCTTTCGTTTGATTCATCGTGTAGGATGAACTATAGGTTGCAAGCCAAATATGGTTGGTAAGCTTACCTAAAGACGAAGAGAATGAGACCAGCCTCATCGCCTGAGGTGACCGGAATCGGCGCCGATGAGGCCGAGAAGTCGGGCGGCCGATCTGCCCCCCAACAGCCCCCCCCCCCTCTACTCAAAATGGAAAGTTTCCATTGCTAGAACTTTCCCAAAATGGCGGCCTGCTATTTGTAATAAGGGTTTCCGACAAAATTACTAAAATGGCCTTTACTTTAAAACCTTATAACTTTTACATACGATCTCTAATTTAAATGTGCCACGTATCTCAGACTCGGTATAATGTCCTCTATCTCATCGTGATATAAAACATTCGGTTAGGTTAACTTATAAAAAAGTTAACCTTTAGAACTTTTTAACACGTAAAAACGATTTTCAGAACGTAAAAGTAAAAGTAAAACTGTCATGATGTAATTTAAGGTTCGGGACATATCACTTAGATGTCCTAACCAAATCTCAAATGCGCAATAATAGTGTCTCTTTCTACCCGTGACATAGAAGTGTCGTAATACGGGGAAGAGACAAATAAACATGGCATTGCCCCTATGGAGGTTCACGATCATCGACACCGCAGGATAATCATAGAATACCAGATCTCGTCACTCTCTGGTCACACATAAGTCTCAAATATAATAGCACAACCTCTAATAATCACACAATTGGCTAGCCTCGTGTTTTCAAAACCATTTTATTAATCATATATCATAAATAAGTCCACGAGCCATAGACCATGCATGCATATAATAGGCAGACAAAATCACTAATAGAGGAGGGTTCGCTCTCCCTACTGGGAATGTCGTTCCAGAGCTTACTTGAGTAGTAAGTAACGCCCTCACGCTGCACCATAAAAATTGAAATGTAAAACGGTAAAATAGAAACTCACAGCCAGGGGTAGAAATGTAATTTCTTAGGACGGTAAAACTGTAAAAAGATAAATTTGTCATGGTAAAAACTAGGGTTTTCACCCCTTTAACATTCCCGCTCACAATCCGGTTACAATCCAGCCACGAAATCACATATGTTCGACATGCAAAGGAAAAGCAAGATTAATTTCCAACAATGTAATAACAACACAGAGCCACAAAACACAAATCAAAGTCTCGAATGATCGAAGATCTACATCTGTCGAACAAATTACGGAAAAAGAGGTTCCTGGGTTCTCATCTTCCAAATTGAGCTAATGTTCAATCTCCAAGTGTTCCAGGCCCTCTACTCCTCCCACGAAGTCAACCCAAAGCTCTTAAGCCCTTCACTTCGTCTGGAAGCGAGACAGGGAGCTCGACGAGGTTGGGATTTTAGTAGCAGAAACGTACAGAGGAAGAGGAAAGAAGGAATTAGGATTGATTCTCAAAACTAAAAAGAGGAATTGAACTGGGTTGTTGGAATAATGGATTAATCTTGCCAAAAGAGAATCATAAGGGTTAATCGAAGCTCAGGAATTCGAACTGAACAGTCTCTCCTCTAATTTGAGTAATTCAGGTTGTATGTGATATATGTTAGAAAATAGTTAAACTTGTTACAATGATATTTAGAATATATGAATTATAAGCAAAGTATGAAAACTAGTTCAACATGGACAATGACTTGTGTACTCTCATAGTTGCTTTAGGAATCTGTGTATTGATCCCTTAAGCTTAGAAACCTATTCGGATTCTATGAGAAGAATACTGCAGTAATTCATTTAGTATCTAATTAGGATTCTTGGACTTGAAGTAACCCTTTATGGAAGGACTCTTTGATCCTTTGATCCTATATAAATAGATGGTTACGTCCCTGTTGTTCCCATCGTTTTCTAGCATTTTGTTCTGTCCATATCATAAGCTATTGGTGGTGAACTAACAGAAGGCAAAACCTAGTTGTTTGTTTTTTCAGGTTCAAGCTCAGACATGGATCCGATCAGAAGAGCAGATCGTATGAAGCTGTTCTAATGCAGTATTAGTGTTCTTACTGTATTCTTGGTTTTACTGAATTGGTTTTGTTCAAGCTTTATGTTTTGGTTATGAGCATGATGTTTGTTATGAAATAACAATTGGTATCAGAGCACATCTGTTCTCATAAAATCGGTTGCTTGATCAAAGTGTTTTTTTAAAACCAATTTTAAAGAACAAGAGAATTTTCAGTTTTTGTTTTCGGGTCATGTTCTTGGCAAACCCATATGCAGATGGCTGACCCGGTTCAAACCCGACCCGAAGCAAAAGGTATTTAAAATGCAGAATTTGTCATTGGCTCTCAACAGTCGATTTCTGCAAAGCAGTTGGGAAAGGGATGGATCGGAGAAGCTCGAGATGCTCTGCGTCTCTAAAGGAATTCAAATCCAAAAAGCCATGGATTAAGAAGCCAAAAATTTGATGTTGCTTCAAAGAAAGATACTTCCGCTTTAATAATTTTATTCAGCAATTTGGGGAAAAAGCAAAACTAGGTTTTTCGTATCTGATTTCAATTCAAGCATGTTATACTATAATAAATATATGTTTATATATGCATAATAACCCTAGAGCACTCCCAGTGTGCACATAAGTTGGTGATTGTGTTGTTCTGTGGCTGGATAAAATTTCAATGCAGGTTATGCTCTATGGAATTGGATTGAAGCATGTTGATGTGTCTGTATTTCTATAAGAAACTGTCTCATGAAGTCGATTCCCTAAACGTCGAACAATTCAACCTCCAAAATATTTGTCAATGGCATCTGCAACCTTGAGGAGATATTGCCCATTCTCTGACACCTATCACAGGTTGTAACAAAGTTGTATGCATCCTTGAAGAGTGAAGGTCAGTAGAAACCACTTTGCAATACCTTACGGCTGTTTTTTTAGCTCCAAAGTGACCTCCACAAGCATATGTATGGCAGAAGGTGAGAATGCTTCGAGTTTCTTCTTGAGGGACACACCTATGAATTATCTTATCCGAGCAGTGCTTGAATAGGTATGGATCATCCCAAAAGTAGTGCTTTACTGTAGAGAGAAAATGCTTCTTTTATTGCTTGCTCAAATCTGCCGGTAGGAACTTGCTCACCTAGTAGTTTACTATGTCAGCATACCAAGGAAGTTCTTCAACAACAAAGAGCTGCTCATCCGGAAAATAGTCATTAATTGGAGTTTCACCATCACCATCACCATCATCCTCCTTCACAATTCTAGAAAGGTGATCAGCAACTACGTTTTCTGTCCCCTTTTTGTCTTTAATCTCAAGATCAAATTCTTGCAAGAGCAGAATCCACCTTATCAACCTTGGCTTCGCATCTTTCTTCATTAATAAGTATTTAAGGGCTGCATGATAAGAGAATATGGTTACCTTAGAGCCAATCAAATAGCTCCTAAACTTCTCCAATGCAAACACCACAGCAAGTAATTCTTTCTCTGTTGTAGAATAGTTTAACTGAGCATCATTCAATGTCTTGCTTGCATATTATATAACATGAGGAAGCTTATTAACTCGCTGCCCCAAAACAGCTCCCAAAGCATAGTCAGAAGCATCGCACATAATTTCAAAAGGAAGGTTCCAATCTGGTGCTCGAATGATAGGTGCATGTGTTAGTTCCTTCTTGAGTCTTTCAAAAGCCCTCAAGCTCTCTTCATTGAAGTCGAAAGCAGCGTCTTTAGCTAACAAATCACACAATGGTTTTGTGATCTTTGAAAAATCTGGAATGAATCTTCTATAGAAACCGACATGGCCTAAATAAGACCGAACTTCTTTGACTGTAGATGGAGGGGGCAACTTTGAAATTAATTCCACCTTTGCCCAATCAACTTCAATTCCTTCTACTAAGACTACATGCCCGAGGACAATGCCCTTCTTCACAATGAAGTGGCATTTTTCCCAATTTAAAACTAAATTGGTTTCTTCACATTGTTAAAGCACAAGGGAGAGATGGTGGAGACACTCGTCAAAAGATGAACCAAATACTGAAAAGTCGTCCATAAATACCTCCATTTTTCTTTCTATCATGTCGGAGAATATAGCCATCACACAACTTTGAAAGGTTGCCGGAGCATTGCACAATCCGAAAGACATTCGGCGATACGCGTAGGTCCCAAAAGGACATGTAAATGTAGTCTTCTCTTGGTCGTCTGGGTGTATAGGAATTTGATTATAACATGAATACCCATCTAAAAAGCAATAGTGACTATGGCCTGCAAGTCGCTCCAACATTTGATCAATGAAAGGCAGGGGAAAGTGATCTTTTCGGGTTGCACTATTTAATTTCCTATAGTCGATACACACCCTCCAACCTGTGACTGTTCTCTAAAGTATGAGCTCGTTGTTGTCATTCTTTACTACTATGATTACGGACTTTTTAGGCACCACTTGCACTAGACTAACCCTTTTAATGTCTGAAATAGGATAAATAATTTCAGCATTGAGCAATTTCAATACTTCTGCACGAACCACTTCTTTCATATGTGGATTAAGGCGTCTTTGAGGTTCTTGAGTAGGCTTTTCTACATCTTCTAAGAGTATTCTATGCATGCAAATTGAAGGACTTAACCCTTTAATGTCTGCAATACTCCATCCCAAAGCCGTTTTGTGCTCCCTCAAAACTCGAAGTAGTTTCTCCTCCTCTAAGCTACTCAAATCTAAAGCAATAATCACCGGAGAGTTTCTGATGCACCAAGATATGCATACTTCAAAGTATCTGGGAGAGGCTTCAATTCAAGTGTAGGAGGTTCGACAATGGAAGGCACAAGTTTTGTCTTAGATGGTTCCAATGGTTCAAACTTTGGAGGCCATCTTGGTGTATGAATACTTGCTGCATTCAAAGTTTCTTGAGCTTCCAACACTTCATTATTCTCAAACTTCATCCCTTGTTGTGCAATACATACTTCCAGAGGGTCGGTAGAACTTGTTTCAATGAAAGATTGCTTCACAAGTTGCTGCACCATATCCACCCTAAAACAATCATAATGATCTGCTGGTTTCTTCAGGGCATCAAAAATTCTCCATGTCATCGTATTACCCTACACTGTCATCGTCAACAACCCTTCTTTGACGTCAATTTTTGTACCAGCAGTAGCCATGAATGGTCGCTCCATAATTAGAGGAAGAGCTTTGCCACTAATCTCTGTATCTTCCATATCTAAAATAATGAAATCTGCTGGCAGAATGAAGTCTTCAACTTTAACTAGCACATCCTCTGCACTATGCCTCTTGGATACTTTATAGAACGGTCTGAAAATTGTAGAGAAATATTGATGTTCTGTAATGGTCCAATGCCGAGAGTTTTGTAGACGGAATAAGGCATTACATTCACGCTTGCCCCAAGATCAAGTAAGACTCTCTCAAAAAATTTCTCTCAAATGGTGCATGGGATTGTAAAGCTCCCAAGATCCTTGAGCTTTGGTGGCAATTTTCTTTGAAGCACAGCACTTGCTTCCTCTGACAAGATCACTTTTTAATCCTTCTCAAACCTTCTCTTATTGGTACAGAGCTCCTTCAAAAATTTTGCATAAGAAAGAATTTGTTTGATGGCATCGAGCAATGGAATATTAATATGTACCTTCTTGAATTGCTCAAGGATTTCTCCCATAAGTTTATCTTTTTTATCTTGTCTGGCACGTTGTGGGAAGGGTAGAGGAGGACTGAACACGTGCTCTTTCATAGCTGCTCCTTCATTGGTCTTCATAGGCTCTGTAGGTGCCAAAATGCTTGTTTTTTGGCACTTTTTTAGCTGGACAGTTCAAACCAACGAGTTTGTCACCTTCTTTAGCCGCTTCATGATTATCTAAAGGTGACAAAACATCTCTGGAATCAGACCCTAAGGTCTGGTCATCTTGATTCATAGCCACTTTTGTTGACGTTTCAATTTCTTTTGGAATCTCCACCTTGTTATCAATGGCCTTCCCACTTCTTAAAATTGTGACAGACTTGGCATGCTCTTGTCCTCTTGGATTAATTTCTGGTTGACTTGGAAACTGGCCTGGTCCTCTCTCCATTCTATTCAATACAGTAGCTATTTTCCCAATTTGAACTTCAAGCTTTTGTTGACTCTTTTCCAAGTTTGATTAACTGTGTTTCAACGTAGCAACTTCATTATCATACTTTTCTGTCCTCTTCAATATTTGAGCCAACATATCTTTAACTGAAGGGTCTTCTTGTTGCATTGGTGCTTGATACGGCTGCTGGTATTGCCTTTGTTGAGGTTGAGAAGTTCCAGCTCCTTGGTTATTCCTCCACGAGAAGTTTGGGTGTTGTCGTCAACCTAGATTATATGTATTTGAATAAGGGTCATTGTGAGGCCTCCCATTAAATGCATTAACTTGCTGCACTTCATCGATCATAGGATTTGCTGGGCACATCTCAATGTCGTCGTCAACACCAGAATGTAAACCAAATTCTGAATGTTCACAATACAATATATCATATGCATAACCATAATCATTAGACTTTTAGCTTTGAGTAAACTTACCATCATTATGAATCATAGCTCCTTCCATTGATATAAACCTGAAACACAAAAGTACTAGGCAAAGGCCTTCTGTTAGTCACCACAATAAGCTTCTCAATGGACAGAACTTACGCTATGTCTCGTGGTGATAACAGGGACCAATACCATCTATTTATATAGAATTATTAACCCTAAAGAGTCCTCCCATTAAGGACATTCCTTGAGAGTTAAGTCTTCTAATTAGATTCCTGATACAGTACTGATTAGTTGTCTAACTTCTAGACTATGAATAGGATTCCTTATAATAATGATCTAATACACGAAATCATTATTAACTGGATATAGTTCTGTATTTGTTTCCATTTAGAAATAGATATTGTCATTAAGCATAATTATCATTTAATATGTGATAAGTCCATATTGATCTAACAATCTCCCACTTGGACTATCACTCGCCATAAATGATAACTCGCACTTGAGAATGACAACAAATGTTCTACGCGCCGAAAAACAAATGAACCAAAAATCCCTTCACAACATGGTCAAATTACAGTCACTTATGCAGAGCAAAAACCAAGTTACACTTTGACAAAAATGCAGAGGTTCTGTACCACAACACAAGCTTCTGTAATCCACATATGTCAATCATGCAGTATTGAAATATATGTTAATGTGTATTGACAAGTAAAAACATATATCAAGTCCTACTTTATGTTCTTAAAACCAGAACTCAAGCAAACTTTACTGAACACCAATAATCTCAACTTTGCTTGTACTGTAGTTCCATGCTAAACATGAATGAGATCATCTGATAGCAAGTATATATATGACTAGAACCATAAAATAATTATTTTCAGAACGATCATAAAGCTGCAGCAACATAAAATTCTGAAATACCTCAACTTTTATTTAAAAAATTGTCATTACAAAATTAAGTTGCAATTTGAACTGATATCACAACTAAAAACACAAGAACTCAGAAAACAAAATATTTTAAGTTTGCTCCTACTGGTCCTAACTCCCACTGAACCTAAGCATCTAAGTTTGGAAGAATTCCAATGCTTTCTGCATGCTTCTTGAATACATTCACTGGTAGTGCTTTGGTGAAAGGGTCTGCAAGCTGTGAGTTGGTGTTTATATCCAAAACAGTTACCTCACCATGCTTGACTCTTTCTCTAACACTATAATATTTCAAGTCTATGTGTTTTGAGTTGCTGGATCTTTTATTGTTCTTGCTAAAGAACACAGCAGCCTTATTATCACAGTATATAACAAGTGCATCCGCCACAATGTGACTCAATACTTTAGTCTGCTCTAGGAAATTCCTAATCCAGAGCCCTTCACACATTGTTTCATATACTGCTATATATTCAGCTTGCATGGTGGAGGTTGTGATTAAGGTTTGCTTCATTGTTTTCCAAGCAACTGCTCCATCCGCCAGCATGAACACATAACCACAAGTTGACTTGTTTGAGTCTGGAAAATTCCCTGCAAAATCAGAATCTGAGAAACCAACAAGTTTCAGATTCTCAACTCTTCTGTACACAAGCATGTGACTCTTTGTTTTCTGTAAATATCTAAGAACTTTCTTTCCAGCCACCCAATGTTCTGGTCCTGGATTTGACTGAAACCTTGACAGCATTCCAACAGCAAATGCCAAGTCTGGTCTGGTACAGACTTGAGCATACATGAGATTTCCAACAAGTCTAGCATATGGTTTTGTTTTCATGTTCTCTTTCTCAGCTTCACTTTGTGGACACTGACTCTTAGTGAGTTTATCACCCTTAGACATGGGAACCTCTCCATTTGAACACTTTTCCATACTAAATCTTTTAAGAACTTTAGTAATGTAATTCTGCTGAGATAATCCCAACAACTTTTGTGCTCTGTCCCTTTTAATTTCTATTCCTAGTACATAGGATGCTTCACCTAAATCTTTCATGTCAAAATTCTTTGACAGAAAGCTCTTGGTATCTTTAAGCAGCTTGAGATTGCTACTGGCCAAAAGTATGTTATCCACATACAGTACTAAGAATATAAATTGGTTCCCTACTGTTTTTAAATAAATGCACTCGTCCACTAGATTTTCAGTAAAGCCAAAAGAAGAAATTACTGAATCAAATTTCTTATACCACTGCCTAGAAGCTTGTTTTAGACCATAGATAGATTTTCTTAATCTACAGACTAAGTTCTCATTTCCAGCTTCAATAAATCCTTCGGGTTGCTTCATGTAAATTACCTCCTCAAGCTCTCCATTTAAAAATGCTGTTTTGACATCCATTTGATGCAGCTCCATGTCATAATGTGCCACCAATGCCATGATAATCCTGAAGGAGTCTTTACATGAGACTGGAGAAAATGTCTCAGTGTAATCAATACCCTCTTTTTGTGAGAATCCTTTTGCCACTAGCCTTGCTTTATGCCTCTCAATATTTCCAGTTGCATCTCTCTTGGTTTTATAAACCCATTTGCAACCTATTGGCTTCTGTCTAGGATCAGGTTCAACTAATTCCCAGACTCCATTCTTCTCCATAGAATCAATCTCAGCTTGCATGGCCTCCTGCCACTTGACAGAATCTTGACTTGCTGCTGCTTGATCAAAATTTGTTGGATCATTGTCTTCTGCACAGTCTTCATTAATGTCTGCTTCAGCCAAGTAGACAATGTAATCACTATCTTCCCCCCCCAAATTTTGATTTTCTAGCTCGTTTGGATCTTCTAAGTTCAGGATTAAGATCATTTTGTGGTTCTATAATGTGAGATGCTGCAACAGTTGGTTCTGCTGCAGCTGGTAGCTCATCAATTTGCATTTCCTGATCAATTTCTTGATCTGCTGCATTTTGATTTTCTATAATGATGTCATCTGCTATTTCTTCAGTTTCAAAAGGCAAAACATTTTCCCAATCCTCATCAGTCACAATTTCTTCAAAATCTAAGGATAAATCCTCATATTCTGTATTGTGAGCTTTTTCATTTAAGAATTTGACTTGATGAGTTTCAAAAATTCTAGGCTTATGTTTAGCAGAATACAGCTTATAGCCCTTAGATTTTTCTGGATAACCTATGAAATAGCAGCTTATGGATTTGGGATCAAGCTTGCTCAAGTTTGAATTATAAATCCGAGCTTCTGCATTACAGCCCCATACATGACAATGGTAAAGACTTGGTTTTCTACCACACCATAATTCAAAAGAAGTTTTCTCAATGGCCTTACTAGGTGTTCTGTTGCAAATGTAATTTGCAGTTTTCAAGGCCTCTCCCCATAAGAATTTTGGTAAGCCAGTTGTACACATCATACATCTAACCATATTTAGAAGGGTTCTATTCTTTCTCTCTGCAACACCATTCTGTTGTGGATTATAGGGTGTTGTATATTGAGCTTTAATTCCATGCTCTTGTAAATACAAGGCAAATGGACCCTTCTGTTGACCTTTTTCTGTATATTTTCCATAGAATTCCCCACCTCTATCCGATCTTACTGTTTTGATTTTTCTCTCTAGCTGATTCTCTACCTCAGTCTTGAAGATTTTAAAAGCTTCAAGTGCTTGAGATTTTTCTGATAGTAAAGAAACATAACTGTATCTAGAGAAATCATCAATGAATGTAATGAAATACACATTACCACAGATAGTTTGGTGTTTAAATGGACCACAGATATCAGTATGTATGAGTTCCAGTAAATTTTGGCTTCTTACTGCAGTCTTCTTTCTTTTATTTGTCATTTTTCCCTTAAAACATTCCACACAATCATTAAGATCAGAAAAATCCAATTCATTTAGGATATTGTTTTTAACCAGAATTTTCAGTCTCTCTTTTGAAACATGGCCGAGTCTTCTATGCCATAAATATGCAGACTTTTCATTTTGTTTGGTTCTTTTAACACCAATCAAGGCATTAGTACTGTTAGTGTTTTCTTTTTCAACGAGAGAAATCTCTTGTTGAGACATAGAACAATTAAGCTGTAAATAATCATTCAATATCACACCAGAACCAATCTGTTTTGAATTTCTAGAAATAATAATTCCATTATTATCCATCAAAAGTCTACAACCAGCTTTAATCAGCTGAGAAACTGAAACTAAATTCCTTCTAATGGAAGGTACATAATAAACATTATCCAAAATTAAAAGATTTTCATATCCTAGATCAAGCTTGAGAGTTCCTATGGCTTTGACTCCCACTCGCATGCCATTGCCTACTCTCAGGTTCACCTCATCACTTCTTGGGACTCTCCTCTTTGTGAATCCCTGCAAGGAATTAGTGACGTGAATAGGAGAACCAGAATCTATCCACCAAGACTGGGGTTCAACATTTATAAGATTAATTTCTAAGGAAAATACTGTATTAGAAATTTTCTTACCCTTTTTAGCTAGCCAAGCCTTATAACCTGTACAGTCCTTTTTCATGTGACCTACTCTCTTGCAAAAGTAGCACTTGAATCTGAATGGTCTGTTTTCTTTTGGTCCTGTGGCTGCAGATGCCTTGGTGATGGTTTTGGTAGGCTTGAGTTTGTTTTGAGTCTTTTTCTTCTTAGGCTTCTCAACTAGGTTGACTGTGAGGGACTGAGACTGGTTTTTCTTGATCCTAGATTCCTCATCAACACAGATTGAGATGAGTTCATCTGGGGTCCAGTTTTCCTTTTGAGCATTATAACTTGTTCTGAGGTTGTCAAAACTGCTAGGGAGCGTGTTCAGTGCATGATGCACCAACAATTGATCTTTTACTCCCACTAACATCTCTCTCAGCCTGTTGTTGATGTTAATCAACTCCATTATATGCCCTCTTACACCCTCAGATCCTGTTCCAGAGTACTGTAGGGTATGATATTCTTTGCTCAGCCTAGCTATTTCAGCTTTTTCACTTTCTTTAAACTTAGCTGCCACAGCCTCAATGAAATCAGTAGCTAATTCTGGTTCCTCAACACAACCTCTCACTGATCTAGACATAGAACTTCTAATCACATTTTTGGCCATCATATTAGATCTCATCCACTTCTTATGGTGAGCTTTGACTGAGGGTTTATCATCTTCTGCTGGGGTATCAGGTTGTTCTTCAAGAAAACAGAATCCTATTGTCTCATGCATAGAAATGTAGTTTTCTACAGAATCTCTCCAGGCTCTAAAGTTTGAACCAGTAAGCACTAAGACATTGTTGAAGGTCATGTAGGTGTTACCTAAGGAGCAAAAGAAAAAGTTTTTGTGAGTTCTTAACTTTGTAAAGCTTTTAGAGTTTTCAGTGTTTTATGAATTAGTTTAAGTTAATCAAACCATAGCAGAAACACTCATAAAACAAAACATTCAGAAAACTCAATACATTTATACTTGCATTCACATCAGTCCATATGCATAAAACAATACTAAGTAACACTTTTGAGCAGAAACTTAGCATACTGTAAATCTTTCTCAATAAGCCACACTTGATAAAAACATGTTATTCAAGGAACCAAATCCACATCTTTAGACAGAAGATTAAATTCCAAGTATCCTGATTTATTCTTATCAAATATGCTTACTGTTGTTTGCATTCTAAATCATACTTCGACACTTCTTTGGAAGATAAAAAGCATTATTTAAAACACAAAACACAACTTTCAGTTTGTTATACCATATGATCTCTTGGAAATATGAATGAAAAATGCTTTGTGCAATATATTCAATCATACCAACAGAAAATCACAAACTTGTTTGAGCTTGAAAACTTGATTTCTATCTAGGTTACCCTTTGTAAGAAAACTAAGCTCTTGTGTCTGTAAGAAATTTTTCAATGCATAAATTTTGGGAGACTTTTAACGACTACATGCACCATTGTCAATTACAGAACACATACTTCAATTCAATTCCATAGAGCATAATCTGTATTGAAATATCATCCAGCCATAGAACAACACAATCACCAACTTATGTGCACGCTGGGAGTGCTCTAGGGTTCTTATGCAATATATATATATATATATAGATATACATGCTTGAATTGAAAACAAAAATTCCAGAAAAACCTGTTTTGCTTTTTCCCCAATTTACTACAGAACACAGCGGAAGCTATAAACTTGATGCAGCAACTATTTCTTGGCTTTCTTGATCCACAGCAATCGGGTTTTGAATCCCATAAGAGACGTAAAAGTCTCCAGCGCTTTCAATCCAGTCTCCGTTCCATCTTCTTTATATGTTATGAATACATCCGCCACTGTTGCGAACTCATCCGCCAGGATACATCCGCCACTGTTGCGAACTCATCCGCCAGGATATATCCGCCAGGATACATCCGCCACAGTCAATTCTGACGAGCGGTTTACTTCTGGCGAGCGGGTCGAGACTGGATCCGCGCTTGCCTGTGGGTCGAGCCAAGAATTGGTTAACAGGCAAAGCCCATTAACCCGTAAAGCAAAATTTTTGTTTGAGAAAACCCTAAAACGATTTTGTTATGCAAAACTGAAAAGTTTGTGAACCTTTATGGCTCTGATACCAAATTGTAAACCAAATTCTGAATGTTCACAATACAATATATCATATGCATAACCATAATCATTAGACTTTTAGCTTTGAGTAAACTTACCATCATTATGAATCATAGCTCCTTCCATTGATATAAACCTGAAACACAAAAGTACTAGGCAACGGCCTTCTGTTAGTCACCACAATAAGCTTCTCAATGGACAGAACTTACGCTATGTCTCGTGGTGATAACAGGGACCAATACCATCTATTTATATAGAATTATTAACCCTAAAGAGTCCTCCCATTAAGGACATTCCTTGAGAGTTAAGTCTTCTAATTAGATTCCTGATACAGTACTGATTAGTTGTCTAACTTCTAGACTATGAATAGGATTCCTTATAATAATGATCTAATACACGAAATCATTATTAACTGGATATAGTTCTGTATTTGTTTCCATGTAGAAATAGATATTGTCATTAAGCATAATTATCATTTAATATGTGATAAGTCCATATTGATCTAACACAGAACACAAGGCACAGACTTGTCCTGCCACCTTACTCACCAATGGTTTTAGCAATCTAGTTAATGCTGCTACTTCCTCCTCTAAACGAGACTTTGTTTTAACCTCATATATGCCTCCTCGTTTTGTTGATGAAGAATTCAATGCTCGAGGATCCCTTGCACTGTAATCCCAATGCTGAGAGCTCTCACAAATGGTCTCAAAAGTTTGAAGAGATTCCTCAGGGGTTTTATTCATCAAATTTCCACCTGCTGTGGCGTCAACCATTCCCATGGACTGAGAATTTAACCCTTTATATAAATATTCAACCCTGTGATAATCTTGAAAACCATGGTGAGGGCATTGATGAAACAATTGCTTGTAGCGCTCCCAACTTTCATGAAAAGCTCGCCTTCTAGTTGAGTGAATGTTATGATAGTTGTTAGCAGCGCATTCGTCTTCCTTGCAGGGAAGAACTTTCCTATGAACTTCGCTAAAAGATCTGCCCATGAGTCTATTGATGCTTCAGGAAGAGAGTCAAACCATTCTTGGGCATTATCCTTCAAAGAGAATGGAAACAGTCGAAGTCTAATTTGCTCTATGTCAACATCTGTATAATTGAAAGTTGAGCATAAGTTGAAGAAATCTTTGACATGCTTGTATGGATTCTCATTCTCCTTCCCATAGTAGTTCGGCAAGAGTTGAATAATGGCTGGTCGAATCTCAAAGGGACGAGTTATAGGTGCTAACACAAGGCAAGAAGGTGCGGTGTAAGTTGTAGGACCTGTGTAGTCTCTCATGCGCCTTGGTGGTGGTGGTGGATTATTGTTAAGTAAAGGATTTTGACCATTCTGTTCAACGACATCACCCATCTTCTTAGGTGTCAATCTACTACTGCGTTGTTCCCTCCGTAGAACTCTAAGTGTCCTCTCAAGTTTGTGATCAATAGGAAGAACAATATTCAAGTGTTGTGATCGTCTTCCGTGCATAAGCCTTCAAGTGTTTGATTTGTGTACCTAGAGCACAGGAGAACGAGTTGAAATACTGATTGTAAGACAGAAGAAATAGGAAAAACAAACCTAAACCAAATTGAAAAAGAAAAGCTATGTCTAAACACAAAAGGAAAAGAAATCCTGTTTTGTCAAGGTAAATTTCCAGATTTGCGTATTGTCAACTCTTTTGACGATTTCTCCAGGCTCAGAACTCGGAATCGCAATCCTCTTTTTGTGTTGGAAAGTACATTTCTGTATCTTTCCAGTGATATATATTACTCCCGGAAAAATATGAAATTGTCAGTTCGTAAACCGTTCTAGAACATAGAAGAAATAAAACTAGACTATCTTGTGCTTAACAAGATTTCTGACACCAAACGACACTAACTTTTTTTTTAAAACTTTTTTTTTTTTAAAACAAACAACTGGGACTAAAATAGGACTCCAAAATTTAAATCAAACTAATTATCTCCGGCAACGGCGCCAAAAACTTGGTAGATTTCCCGTAAGTATACAGGATGGATGTAATATAGTATATGGAAGAAGAGAGTTATCGTTCCCACGAGGATATTAGTTCAAGTCAAGGTATGGAATTCCCAGGCTAATGACACTAAAAACACACAAAACAAGAAACACAAAACGACCAAGACAGACACACAAAGACTCAAACGGAAATTGTAATGATTTTGAGGTTTTTGATAAGTTTTATGTTGATGAGAAAATAACTTGAAAACAAAAACTAAGAATGTAAATCAATCAGAAAACAAAAGAAATCGAAAGTGATTTAGAAATAAAATATGATGATGAACCTAGGGTATCGGAATCAACCACAAGCAATCCTATCTATGCTTTCATGCAACTAACAGATTCTTTTTTTTTTCTTTAGATGACAATTCTCATATCTGTGTCCTTCTCAGGTACAGTAGACCATAGTTTTCCTTAAGTGCATGGTGCTCTCCCTCTCGGGTAAAGGTCGTATTTCCTAACTATGCACTCTATCCTTCTCAGGTATAAATTTAACATGCAGGACTCTTTACGTTCTAGAAAATAAGGGAATCAAGCAAACTGTCATTCTCTCTCGAGCAACAATGTAATTCACCACACCTAATCACAAGAAGCTACATAAATTATATTGCATCTCTGCTTCAAATTTATCATCAAATAACTATATGCAAAGTCCTATGGTGATCAATCAAAGAACTCAAACATAAAGCATAAAATGCAAACAGTGATCAATCATTCATCTAAGAGAAATCAAAAATCTATTAAACAATCATCAAAATACGTAAATCATCATGCTAGGGCCTCATCCTAGCCCTAGAGAAGAAGTTTAGTTCCTCATGTTCAAGGAAAAAATAACAAAAATCCTTAAAAATATAAAAGAACTAAATGAATGAAGATGGAGAGGTGAATTCGGTGGAGGGCAGCAGCTTTTTGGTATTCTGATCTTCTGATTATTCTCCCTCTCCTCTTCGTCTTGACATATTTGCTTTATATATGCATCTTTTCCTTTTTGCTCAAGGTTTGGACTCCTTAATCATTTAGCCCAAAAGAGAGGTGACATGGCACGTCTAAATCTCCAAAGAAACGTAAGTTAGGCTCTCAGATAATCCATAATATCATCTTAAATTTCCTGGAATTTTCCTAAGTCGTTCGGGCCTTGAAGACTCGAGCTCATTGAGCATGTAGCAGATTCGCTCGTCGGCTGAGCTGCATGTACTCAAACTGTCATAACTCTCTCCACATATATCGGAATCGTGAACCGTAAAATTCTGCATAAAGTAGACAGGCAGATTTTTCCACTGATGTATGGCTCATTCTCTGGTTCTTTCTGGATCAGTACATTTTATTCCTCAAAGTTGGCTGCTGCGCAGAAGTTGCTCTAGCTTTCAACTTTGTGAATATCCCTTCAATCCTTTTTCCTCTTGTTTTTTTTCTTTTTCTCATCTTTGCTCTTCATACCTATAAGACACTAAACCAAGTAAATGAACCAAAAATAAGGAGAACTAGAATAAAAATCATGAATAAGAGGCATAAAAGGATAGCACAATATGAACATATCATGTTGTTCTGTGGTTGGATGAAATTTCAATGCAGGTTATGCTCTATGGAATTGGATTGAAGCATCACTACCAGAAAAAAAGGTTTTCCCGACGAAATAAAAAAAAACGGCCGACGAATTAAAATTTTCGTCGTTAATTCTAAGGAATAGCCGACGATTTTATTTTTCGTAGGTGGAAAAAAAAAATCGTCGGCCATAGTTTCACTATAGCCGAAGAAACTGTTTTTTCGTTGGTATTTTAAAAAAAATCGTCAGCTATATTCATATTTCAGTCGACGATTTGTATTTTCGTCGGCCTTTCTCCAAAACATTAGCCGACGAAAACTTTTGGAAGTATGGCCGACGAAGTTGACATTTTCGTCGGCTATAAGTCTATATATTTTCAGATCTGGGCAGCAGCTGCTAATTTAAAAAAAAAATGAAAAAAAAAGGGGAAAAACGGGAGAAAGAGTGAAAAATCTGTGGGTATTGTTGAAATCCGTCCTCTCTTACATTGTGGAGCTATATACAGGTACGTATATATGTGTATATGTTGATTTTGAGTTTTAGTGATTTTGATTTAGTAAGTGATTTTTTGTTTTGTTGTTGTTTTAGTGTTAGAATATTGTATGTATATATGTTGATTTTGAGTTTTAGTTGAGTTGATTTTGAGTTTTAGCGATTTTAATTTAGTAAGTGATTTTTTGTTTAATTTGTTGTTGTTTTAGTGTTAGAATGTATGTATATATGTTGATTTTGAGTTTTAGTTGAGTTGATTTTGAGTTTTAGTTTAATTATGTGTTTTAATTTGATGTTATTTTAATTAGTGTTAAAATATATATATATATATATATATATATGTTAATTAATAGTTGTTGATAGTGTAATTAACTTAAATAATGGTTGATATATAGTGTAACTTAAATAATGGTTGTTAATGGTATATATATATGAGTTGATGTTGATAATAATATATATTGTAATGTAATTAATTATTAAGGATTTATATATATATATATATATATGTGTTAATTAATTTCTTATTAATTAAAGTTATACATATATATTATTATCAGGCTATATATGGATCTGGATAAGAGTTGGATTTCGCTTCCAAGGCATGACCGACGATACACTACAGGAGTTGTGAATTTTTTGCAGTTCGTCGAGAAAAATGCAAACGGGAATGAATATCATTATTGCCTGTGCAATAAATGTAAGTGTCGTAGTGATATGTGTCAATTTCCGATTAGGACAGTATGGGAGCACCTAAAGAGTAATGGGTTTTGGCCGAAGTACAAACGTTGGATATATCACGGTGAGCCATCATTAGATGGATCGCATGATCATGGGCAGTTTTTTTAGGCGGGCAGTAGTAGTACATCCAACGATCCAACAATGGCATTCGTCAACGACGTGTTTCCTTTTGAAAGCGGTGTACGTGGGGAACAATATATGCATGACCCGGTGCAGCCCTTCCCACAAGTCGTCGACACTGCTGCCTTTGACAAGTACAACAAACGGATTGCATTGCAATATACCCCTGTGTCTTCAAGTTCTGAGAAGACAGTTCTTCAAAGTGTGATGGAGGTAATGAGGATTAAAGTCGAGACAAAATCGACTATCAGGCAAGTGGATGAATATCTATAGTACACTTCTTCGTTGTTGGAGGAGGGTCATCGTAATCCTACCAATCACCGTAAGGTCCGAAGTATCCTGAAAGATCTAGGGCTTTCCTACATTAAGATCCATGCATGCGCATTTGACTGCGTTCTCTTCTGGGGTAAAGATGCAGAAGGGAATGACCTTGCTAGCCTTGACGCATGTCTGATATGTCATTCTGACCGATATAAGTTGA
This sequence comes from Potentilla sterilis, assembly GCA_963682095.1. Classification (NCBI taxonomy): domain Eukaryota; kingdom Viridiplantae; phylum Streptophyta; class Magnoliopsida; order Rosales; family Rosaceae; genus Potentilla; species Potentilla sterilis. Next base: position 27,954,514 of record OY821755.1, on the reverse strand, counting down.
CGGGAGCAGGCAATAGGAAACCTGTGAAAGTGCTTCGGTATTTTCCATTGAGAGATAGGCTTGAGCGGTTGTACATGTCAGAAACCACCGCAAAAGCTATGAGATGGCACGGTGAGCGGAACTTGGGAGACGCAGATATCATGACACCGTCGTTTAACTAGACTAATTTCCGTTTTTAAGCGTTTAGAGGTTTGACTTAGTGGTTTGACCAACATTTTAGCTGACGAAAATTATATGTGGTCGGCTAAACTCTTGTGATCCGCGCCTTTTTATTGTCTGCTGTTGGATGGCTCAGATCCAACGGCTGTTGATTTTCCAAAGGATAGCCGACGAAATATAATTTTCGTCGGCTAAACTCTTGCGATCCGCGCTTTTTTATTGTCTGCCGTTGGATGGCTCAGATCGGACGGCTGCTGATCTTCCAACGTATAGCCGACGATGTTCATAGAATAGCCGACGACATTCAAAGAATAGCCGACGAAATCTTTTAATTCGTCGGCTATTCTCTCTGCTATAAAAGCAGAAAGCCGCAGCAGCCCGACATTTTCAACCATAAATTCGCAAAAACGCCTCCTCCGCTCCTCAAATCGGCCGCTCTCCTCCTCCAATCAAGTACACTCGTCCTCCTCCTCCTCAAATCGGCGCCGGCCTCAACATTCCTCCTCCATCCGGCCCTCCGATCCTCCTCCATCTGGCTGGAATCTTCCCCTCCTCCTCCGGCCACCTCCTCCTCCTTCCCCTCCTCCTCCTTCGCCAAAACAGATCCGAAGGTAATTACCATTTTTTTTTTCAATTTATTTTAATTTTATAATTTAGGTATATAATTTAGGTATTTATGTTAATTTAGGTATAATTTAGGTATTTATGTTAATTTAGGTAATTTTTTAAGGTATAATTTAGGTATTTATGTTAATTTAGATATAATTGTTAATTTAGATATAATTTAGGTATTTCTGTTAATTTAGGTAATTTTTTAAGGTATAATTTAGGTATTTATGTTAATTTAGATATAATTGTTAATTTAGGTATTTATGTTAATTTAGGTAATTTTTTTAAAATTTATTTTAATTGTATAATTTAGGTATAATTCTATAATTTATACGTATAAATTGGTAGCTAGCCTAATTATATAAATGGTTATATTTATGTTAATGGTTAGTATTATTTAAAATTAGTTAAAATTGAAAAATTAATTTGTTAGTATGTTTTAAAATATGTTAGTATTATTGGTTATTATATTAATTAGAATTTGTTATTTAATGTAATATAATTTAATATTAATTAATGTATTAATGTCTCAAGCTACAGATGGCCGATGCACTCAGACAGTTATTCGGAGGCTGTCGTTCTTCCAGATCTAGAGGTTCTGGAAGTTCTGCCGGTTCCGCAGACTCCGACAGGACCCTTAGCCAGCCTGAGAGGACCACCAGCCAGCCGCGGAGGAGTGTGGATTCATCCCAGCCGCGGAGGAGTGTGAGTTCTCGGCACCAGACCCTTCTCCAGGCGGGGCGGTCGTCGAGTAGTTCACGTCCCCCTCTCGGGCCAGATGCTCCGAGATTCAGTAGGCAGCTATTTCAGGACGAGATAGCTCCAGACGTTCCTCAGGTCCGTATGCCTGAGGTTCATCGGGAGCCGATGACGAGTCCGGCAACGTCTGCTGCTGACTCGACTGAGGGGCCTACCCTCCCAAATCAACTCTACCTCCCGTACAACATTCCTGCGATACCCGAGGTCGACTTTCGTGGTGTGCCCATATGGCCTGATATGCCTCAGTACGTGAGTGTTGCGGAGGCATACCATCAGCAGCCATTTGAGAAACCTGAGCTCCTAATTTCGGCGAGGAGAAAAGGAAAGTCGATAGACGGGTCATCTAGTTCAGGTAACATTTGATTTTATTAATTAAATGTTTTATTAAAATTAACGCACTAATATTTAATTTTATTAACCAATCATCGTTTATGTGATAGGGACAGCCGCTAGCAGTTCAACGAGGAATACGAGAGGTGTCATATGTTTTGACACGCTCAGGAGAACTGTTGAGAGCAGGGGGAGGATCCAGATCAACGAACCTCCTAATCAGGAGGTTCAGGGGAAAAAACGCCGCGATTACGCGGGTTGCGTGGGGGCACGGATTAGGGATAGAGTCCCTATGTTGTGGACACAGTGGGCTGATGTGCCGGGAGAGATCAAGAGGGAGGTCAACAACGCGGCGTCGGTGAGTAATTTAAAAAATTTAATTTCTTTATCGTAATATTTAATAATTTTCGGTATTGTTATAATTGTAAAACTAATAAAATATTATCTTTCAGGCATACTTCGAGATTGCCGAACACAAGAAGGATTGGGCGGACACGATGCAGAACTCGAGGTACATTGGGAATTCCTCATCTTATAATTTGAAATATTTTATGATATTAATAATATTTCTAATGCACTTTTTTTTTTTCCGTAGGTTCAAAGAGTGGAAGAACGAGCTCCGTACCCATTTTACCGAATACGACAACCGTGGTCGTATGGGTACTCAAGAGAGTTCATGTTCAGGGAGTACGAGTGGCGTTGGTTGAAGACAGTAGACTTCAACAACCCACTTATGCAGGTAAATACTAAACTTAACTAAAATGTTTATTTTGTTAAAATTTTAATTATTAGTTTAATTATTTTATAATTATTACACTAATATTTTTTTTATGTATTTTTCTAATATTTTATTATTTGTTTGAAGGAACGGTCTCGGATAAACTCTGCGAACCGCCGCCGTAACACAACCCCCATCATGGTGGTTCTAGGTCATTTGCACAATATCAGGAGGAGACGCTTAGAGATCATCCTGATAGCAACCCGTACGTGGAGACGTTCAAGAAGTCTTATCCACAAGCGACAGAACAGCTCGTAAATCGTTGATTACGATTTTAAAATTTTAATTATTAATTTTACTTAATTATATATTTGTTAGAATATTAATTTTTTTTTTCCCGTTCAATTAGGAGAGGGTGAACCGGGCCGAAGAAGAAGTGTTGCAGCAAGTAGTTCGGGAGACACAACCGAACAATTTCAGAGGCAGATCTGCAAGAAGCCCTGCGCCATGTCGACCGATCGAATGTCCAAACAGCAGCGAGGATGTTCGACGCAGCCTTCCCAGACCGGTCAAACCAATACTACTGCCGGGGTTTGGGAAGTTCTGGAATAGGGCTCCTGAAGACCACTAAGGGAGGTCAAAGAAGGGAGGCGGGGACAGCCAACAGATGAGGGGGGAAGTGCAGAGATTGGCCGCAAGATTGGCGGCCGAGTCCCAGAGATCACAGGAGCAACACCGCAGAACACAGCAGTATCATTTGGATATGTCCAGTTGGCATGCTGAATGCGAGAGAATTCGGCATAACTACACCGGCCAACAAAACTGGTGGTATGATATGTTCGCGGCACAACAACAAAGCCTTGAAACCCCGCCCCCGTTTCAGCCGTTAGTTGAACCTCCAACGCCTCAACCTCCCGAGTTCGTTCAGCAGGATGACGAGCATGATGGAGAGCAGGATGCTGGGGATGACGTGGTGGACTTTAGTGCTTTAGGTGATGATTAGGGTTATATTTTATGTATATTGGAACAAATTAATAATAAGTCATTTAGACGTGTTTCTTGTTGGTGTAAATGCATGGATTGTCATTGTGAATTGCAGGTTGCTTGGAATGGTAATTAGAAATTAATTTAATTTTTTTTCCCAAAATGTAAGAATAGCCCACGATATTGGCATTATTTCGTCGGCTGTAAGTGCTATAGCCGATGATTTTTACCAATTTTCATCGGCTATAACTTTTATAACCGACGAAATCACATTATTTCGTCGGCTATAACTAATTAATGCCTATTAAAATATTAATATATTTCGACGAAATAACCTACGAAATAGATGAAATCGTCGGCTATATTTCAGAACAAATAGCCGATGAATTTCGTCGGCTGTCGTCGGTAATATCGTCTGCCATACTCGAAAATATCCGACGAATTTCGTCGGATATTTTGCCCAGGTTTGATCGACAAAATGAATTTTCGTCGGTAATATCGTTGCCATACTCAAAAATAGCTGACGATTTTGTTATTTTCGTCGGCCATTGTTTTTACCGACGCCGTTTTACCGACTAATTATAGCCGACAAAAATTTGGCATAGTCGACGAAATTTTTTTCGTCGGCTATTCTGTCCTATCTGGTAGTGCATGTTGATGTGTATGTATTTCTATAATGCATATAATGATCTCCTTAAAGTTTTATATGTGGTAAACGATTTACAGATGCAGCGATTTCTTCTAGTTTTCTTACAAAGAAATTTCTGGTTAGAAAGCAAAAGGTTGGAAATCATAAAAATTTTGTGGTATTCTGCTGATATCAATGGGCATATTGCACAAAGCATTCCTCATTGATGTCAGGAGAGTACATTTGGTAAAATCAAAATTGAAAATTGTGTTTTGTGTTTTTAAAATTATACCATTGTATCTTCCAAAGAAGTGATTATGTGTGATTTTAGACTTCAAAATAGCAGTATGTATGTTACATGAGATTATTTCTAGATACATTGAAATTTTTTCTTCTGTCCAAAGATGTGGATTTATTTCTCTATATAACATAGTTTCATTAAACATGGCTTATTGTTCAAGAACTACAGAATATTTAGCTTCTGCTCAAAAGTGTTGCTTTAATATTGTTTTTTGGTTTATGGACTGAAAGATCCAAGTATAATATATGATGTGTTTTCCTTATTGTTTTTTTTATTTTGTGTTTTTTTTGCTTGTTCATATTGCTAGGCTGCGGGGAGGTGGCCCCGGTGTTGCGGTCTGCTGAGGCACCGGTCAACACTTGCTAGTTCTTCTCAGCTTGTGTTGGAATAAGCGTTGAGGTAATGGGGTGGCGTTAAGGTGACAAGTCTCGCCGTGGAGCCCCACATTGATCGCAGTTCAGTGCGACGCAGAGTTTTTATCCTGCTGGACAAGAGTACATGTGTTAGATGTAAACTCACCCGGGTGTATAAAGCCCATGCCGGTCGAATGTTCTCATAACCGGGGTCATGCCATAGAGCCGGTTGTCTGATACCTAACTGGTGAGATTCCATGGGGCCGGGTGGATCTCGTACCCGGAAATATGCTCTCGAGCCGGTTGAATGGTCCTAACCGGTGAGATGGTCTCGAGCCGGTTGAATGTTACCTAACCGGTGAGATGCCATGCAGCCGGTTGAATGATACCTAACCGGTGAACTGTCATGGTGTCGGATGGATGACTCATACCCGGAACAATGCTCTTGAGCTGGTTGAAAGATCATAACCGGTGAGAGGTCTTCGAGCCGGTTGGAAAGATCATAACCGCTGACTTGTAGTGAAGATGCCATGCAGCCGGTTGAATGATACCTAACCGGTGAAATGCCATGGTGCCGGATGGATGGCTCATACCCGGAACAATGCTCTCGAGCCGGTTGAAAGATCATAACCGGTGAGAGGTCTTCGAGCCGGTTGAAAAGATCATAACCGGTGACTTGCAGTGAAGATGCCATGCAGCCGGTTGAATGATACCTAAACGTGAACTGCCACGGTACCGGATGGATGGCTCATACCCGGAACAATGCTCTCGAGCCGGTTGAAAAATCATAACCTGTGAGAGGTCTTCAAGCCGATTGAAAGATCATAACCGGTGACTTGCAGTGAAGATGCCATGCAGCCGTGGAGCCTGGGGAAGTGGGGGGGGGGGGGGGGGGGGGGGGCTGACGCCTCGGTTCCCGCTCCTAACTCCCTTACATGTCGCCAGCAGGCGGGACAAGTGGCTGACATGCATTTAAGGAGGAAGTCAATCAGTCCCATCAGTTATGATGGCGTGGGAAGTTTACTAATGCTGGGACACGTGCTGGTAGGGAGCGGTCTGAGATGGAGGGTCTGGATTCGCGGGCGTTTGAGTTGCTCTGATTGCGTGTTTTGGGGGGATTACAAGCGCCTAGGGCACCGGACCTCTCTATAAAAAAGGCCTCCTCCGCCTTCTTAAGTTCTGTTTTGCTCCTTGCTCAGAGAGAATAAGAGAAAGAGAGAAATCCGGTGAAAGCTCTGTGGAGGTGCCCCGCGACATCCGTTGCCTCAAGTGCTCTTTTACTCTTTTCCTACCATTGCTCGCTGCTTTCGCAGGGCGGACTTTCCTCGGTTGAGCATACTAATCGGTAAGTTCTTGCTTTCTTTGCCTAGTATTGTTCTTGTTTTTCTTTTCAGTGTTTTTGCGGCGGTGTTTTTCCGAGTTGTTTTAAGCGGAGCGTCTGCGGTGAACTTGGGGAGGGGCCGCAGAGGGCGCTGTTCTAGCCTGTTGCTGACCAGCGCTAGGGTTTTGTTTTTTTTCCCCTTAGGTTAAAAATGTCTTCTGCAAGTTCTGATGGGGCTTCCGAATTGGCCGTCAGGCATCCCGTCGTGGACGATGAGGAGAGACTGGAGGACTGGCTCGGTTCGGAATCCCCGGTGTCTGAAGCCGCTGACCGCTCCCGGAGCGGGGCTTCGTCTTCCGGGTCCTCAGGATCTGAGGAAATACCGCACGGGGTGCGCCTTGCTGGTGCTCCGCCGTGAGCTACACCATCGGGAGAGGGAAAGGTGCCGTGGTGTGCGATGAGCCGGAGGGTAGCATGAACCCCGGAGAGATTGCTGTGTTCCGGGAGACGTGGAGTATCTCGGATGAGGTGGCGCTACGGCCACTGAATCCCGGAGAGTCAGCCTGTAACCCGGAGGCAGGTTGGGTTGCCGTGCATCTAGACCAGTTTCGCCACGGGTTATCGCTCCCGCTGCCAGACTTCGTGCAGTACATGCTCAGTGCACTGCAAGTGTCTCCCGCGCAGCTTCCGGGGCTCTAGTGGAGGCGACTGCTGAGCCTCGGCTGCCTGTACGAGTTGTCCGGGATGAGTATGCCAAAGGTAAACGAATTCCGGGCACTGTACAGGTTATCATACTAGAAGAAGCGAGGGTCCCGGGGTTGTCTGTCCTTCAGCGCCCGGTGCTTTCAACCTATCATCACCAATGTGCCTTCTTGGGTGGATAACAGCTAGAGGAAGAAGGTGGTGATGGCGGGCGGGAAGTGGCAGAAGAGGAGGAAGATGTACCGGGTTCCTGGTGCCTTCCAGCCCCCTGGGGATCAATCGTTCGAGCTATCCGAGTTGGAGCAGGAGAGGATCACGACCATACTCGAATGGAGCTCTTACAACTTCATCCGGCGGGAAGTGTTGGAGTATTGCTGTCTCGGGCGAGATCCCGGTGCGTAGCAAGTCCTAGCGGTGACACTTTTGCTAACTGTTTTAAATACTAACCTTTACTCGTCCTGCAGGTGCATCTTCCCGGGCGGTCATCAAACCCGACACCACCCTATCCATGGACGGTGAAGACCTTCGCGCGAGGCTGAAGGGGAAAGGCGAGGCCGTTTCGCTGACCTCGGTGGACGAGGAGTCCGGTCGGCTTACGGTTCATCCCGAACCGAGGGCCATGGATGTTGAGGACGACGTCTATGTCCTGAGGCGTGTGAGGAGCCACCCTGCTGCGCCCAAGGTGGGACCCGGCAAGGGCAAGACTATCGGGGGGCCACTAAAGATTCCCGGTGGAGTGAGCCGGATCCCGCACCGGCCGGGGTCAGTCCCGCTCGTCACCCGAGTCACCCGATCAGGTGCATAATATTCTTCGCCAGACGGCCAGGGTGAGAAGAGGCGGAGGGTCATGGACGTTCCTCCCTCCACGCTGGTGACGCTGACCGGCGGGTCGTCCGGTGAGAATCTGGCCAAACGGCTCAAGGTAACCAGCGGTGCACCGAGTTCCGCTAGGGAAAAGACTGTCGCTGCCCGGCAGAGTAGCCCCGTGCCTGCGGAGGCACAGAGGGAAAGCCCGGAGAGTGCACTAGCCCGGCAGCTGGTTGCAGACTTGGCCGGCCTTGGTCTGGACAGACCTGGGGTCACCAGAGCCTTAGCGGGGGGGAAGCGCTAAAAGTTCAAGGAGTCGGTCCTGCAGGTAAGAATTGCCTGGTGCCATTGCACTGCTCGTAACTCATTTCCTTTGTTGCTTGCTTAATTGGCTCTCTGTTGTTATGCAGTTGTCGTACAATCTGTACCAGCCGGATCCAAGCGAGGAGCTGAAGAGGCAGGTGGCCGAGCTGACAGAAGCCCGAGAGCGGTTGGAAGCAGAGAAGTTCCGGCTGGAGCGGGAGAAGGCCAGATTGGAGGAGAGGGCCAAGAAGCAGGTGGCCAAGCTGGAGGAGCAGGTCCGGAGCCTAGAGAAGGAGAAGGAGCTGGCTGAGGAGGAGAGGGCCGAATTGGAGGCCAAGGTGGACGAGCTCCAGGTGGGAGCTGCCGCTGTGCGCGCCGCCTCTGCCGCTGCAGCCGGGGAAGAGGACCTGGAACTCTACGAGCGGGTTGTTCTCAAATACCATGAGAGCGATCAGTTCCTTAGGTTCCTGGAGAAGGCAAGGGAATCGGGCATCGCGGACGCGTACACGGAATGGGAGCCGAAGGGGTACCTGGATACTTCCCGGATGCCGAAGGCCGCTGATGAGGATATCCATGAGCAGTCGGTGGAGGAGCAACCGGAAGGGGAGGGTGGACCTCAGATTGCTGAAGGCGCGGCTGCTTCATCTGGAGAAGCTGGTGGATTGCCCGCTGACGGGGAAGGCGTGGCTCCTTAGGATTTTGCCCTTGCTCTTTTTAGTAAACTTGTCGAAACGGTTTTTGCTTGTATTATCCCTCGACTATGAATATACATGAATTGGTGGGACCGGTGGAATTTTTCTCGAAAGTAGTTTGCATATATATCTTGTGATGTTACATCGGTTGAACCGGTGGTATGCCAAACTAACCGCTTGGAGATTTGGCGAGTCTACCAGCCCTGGCCTTGCTCCCGGTCGGGATCTGCTCTCCTTTCCCCTATATACCGTTGGAGCTGGCAGTTATTAATCAGACCCTCCACCGCTGTCTTGAGAGCAAAGCGCTTGCTCGTTCGATGAGTAGCTTCATCATGATAGGAGCAGTACTTGCCCGTTTGCGCCGTGGTAAGTTTCCCCTTCGGGTACTTTCTCCTGGGCGGTGGTGGAATGATGCTCCCATTCTCGTGCAAAATGTCCTCGTATGAAGAGGTGAGAGTGGTGAAGACCTCTTGACCGGCCGGTTCTGCTGGCATGATTGCCAGGGGGCGTTCTTGCCGGTATTGTGCCGGCTTGTGCTCGTTCTGGGGTCTATCATGATAGGGCCTCTGCTGCCGTTGCCCCCAATTTCTGTTGGGCTGGCTCGGTCGGGCGGCTCGATTCTCGGTCCGCTGGCTGGTCTTGTCTTCTTGGCGGGGTGGGGGGTGCTCCTCCCGGGGGTGGTCTTCCTGCTGCTCTTCCCGCTTCCTCTTCAGCAGGTGCTGCCCGTACGTCTCGTGATCGGGCTGAGCATGCCGGACGGCCATTGCCATTAACTCGTCATACCCCTGCGGGAGTTCCACCCGCACGGCATAGGAAAAATTTCCTGGCCGGAGCCCTTGTTTAAATGCCATCTCGGCGATACCCTTGTCAAGGTTACGAACCCCGGCCGTCGCCGTCTGCCAACGGTTGATGAACGTCCTCAGCTCCTCTCCGGGCGCTTGCATGCAGTTGAAGAGGATGGTCGATGTGCGGGCTCCCTCGACCCGGAGGATGAAGCGGCCTACAAACCGATCGGCTAGCTGTTCGAAGGCCTCGACTGAATTCACCGGAAGCTCATAGAACCAGCTTAGCGCCTCTCCAGACAGAGTTTCCTGGAAAATATTGCAGCACACTGCATCAGAGTAGCCCTTGGCGCACGTCTGGGATCAGAAACTGTCCAGGTGCTGGTACGGGCAGCCGGACCCTGAGTAGGTGAGCTTGAGGGATTTCTGGTTACCAGATCTCCCCGATTCCATAACCTGGTGCGAGAAAGGGCCCATGCGCTCATTGAATCGCGCGCCTTCCATCGGCCGCGCCGCTCTTCTCTCGTTGGCCTCCACTTGGGCCTTTAGATCCGATACAGTGTCGGTGAGTATCTGCAATGCCCATGCAGTCGGGGTCACGGCTTCATCCTCAAACGAAGTGTGTGGCTGAAGGGGCGTCGGCGAGCTCTTAGGCGGTGCCGTGCCGGCCGGTGACTCCGCTCGCTCGGGATCACTGAGCCTCCTGCCTGATGACTGCCCCGCCTCAAACCGTCGAGACTGGCTTAGCGGGGGTGCTTGTGCCCTGGTCATAGCTTCGTTGCGCTACTGTCCTCTATCCAGGGGAGCGTTCACCGCCTCCATTTCTTCATACCGGGCATTGGACTTGGCTCTATATCGGTCGCCTTCCTCGCGCAGGCGACCGACTTCTGCTGCCATCGCCCGTATCTCCCCCGCCATATCGCTCTGCTCGGGGCTGTACGTGGCGTCCTGGTCACTGTTACAGTGCGGGCTCTCCTCTCGGTCGCTCGGATCATCCGAGAACGTCAGAGAAAAGCCCCGGAGAGCTGGCTAGTCGTCCTTCGCCGGGCTTTTCCCGCGCGAGCTATCGTGGTATGGCCCCGGCGTGCCGGTCGGCCTCCCACAGCTCCCGCCTTCTTGATCGCCCTGGTTGCCGCGCTGCTCCCGCACAACGACCGGGGTGGAGATAAGCGTTTGCACTGGTGCAACACGCTGCTCCTCGGTGGCATTTCTTTCCTGGCCTGCTTCCGAATTCTCTGCCATCGATAGTGCTTACGTGGTTTCTTGTCCAAAGCTTCCCACAGACGGCGCCAATTGTTTCTGCACAAACCCGTAGGCCCGGTAGAGACAGATGAATCCAAGCGTGATCTCCCGTAAACCTGCTTACAAAGGGGAACACCGGGCGGGCCGGTCTTCTCCTCTCTGATGCCTAAGTTAGTATAGTTGGAATAGATATAACTTAAGCACATATATAAGCGGTAGGAAGGATCAGTTACCTATTAATGAGGGTAGTTGAGGCCCTTATATAGGTGGCCAGGAGTGAGGTCTGGCCTTACTCTTCGATGTGGGACTGGTTTCCTTCTGTTTGCATACCAAAGGGCATCTTTGGTGACCTCTTAGGCAGGCAGGCGCCCCCGGTCCCCGGGCCCCTGGTAGCAGGATAGACTGCTGGACCCCGAGGTCGGGTGCTGGTGATCCGGTCCCAGGCCTCGGGCCGGCCCCTGGTACACTAGCTGTGGGTCTGTGGGCCTGCTGTAGCCCCTATGTGGCTACTGTCAACAGGCGTGCCATTGCATATTTGTAGATTTTTCAAGCTTATTGAAGGATAGAGGAAGACATTGAGCCAAGGCAACAGAGGAAAACATGAAGAAAAGAAGATTTCCTAGCCAAGCTAGGAATGGTTGCCGATCGGCAAGCTTGCTGCCGATCTGTGTTCTTGGCGGGTTCGGGCATTTTTCCATAGATCAAGTTCACTAAATGGAGTTGTCAAATCCACATATGAAGTCCATAAAGATGTGAAGCCCATGCTATGAAGAAAATTCAGAAAAAGAAGTCCAAAAATGCAATAATTATCCAACAAGGAAACATAAGCCAACTAGGAGAAGGAAACCTTCCTTCCTTGTTGTGGCCGGCAACCCTAGCTTTTTCCTCTATATATAGCCATCCTTTACACAGAAAAACGGGTCACATTCCAAAGCAAAAATCTAGCCAAAACTCTACCAAAATTCCCCAAGAATCCTACAAAAAAAACCCTAGCCGAAAACCTACCTCCATCACCATAAAATCCTGCCGAACCACCTTCATATTCACCTTCCAGAAAATTGCTGCCGCACCACCACCATCTCCCTCCATCAAGATCCACACGACTTGAAGCTCCAAAGGTGTTCTAAAAGTGTGATCTACTCCCCACTTTCGGTTTTGTAATTCTTTCTTTGTAGTTATGTTAAACTTTGTCTATGAAGATAGCATGAATTCTTGGTTTCAAACTCTATGTTTATATATTGTTTGGATTGAAGTTTGGTTTTATGTACATGATCAATTTGTTTTCTTTATCTTTATTTGGTTTTTGAATGTAAGAATATGGATTGCATGATAAAGAGTAAGGGAAATATGTAACAAGATAGTAATAGGATAATCGGCAAAAGCATGTTAATTTAGTTGTAGTTTCGTCTTGGTTAGTTCTTTGAATTTGTGTGCTTTAAAGGTCGGTGTTTTACACAAGAGCTATGTGTGAGACATTGATCTCATTAGCCGAAAATAATATAGATGGGGTAAACAATGATTTACTTTATTTGTGTTGCTTTCACGAGGGCTAGGGTAGTTTAAAGAACTTGCATGTTTAATATGAAGAGTGACGCCTTATGTGTTAACTTGTTTCCAATTAAAAAGACTTTGTGCGTATTTGCTAGCTAGTTCATGTGTCGACGCTGCGTGTCATGTAAACCGGTTAGTAACAAGATTAGGATTAGACGCTGCGTTAATTCTAAGTACATAAGAAGTCTAGTAACGATTAGATGGCCGCTGTGGCTCTAATTAGAATTGGAACTAAGTCTAGTCTGCATTAGCTTAATGTGATTGCCGTGAGTCTTGTTTATTATTTTGTTATGTGTTTTGATTGCTTTCGTGCTAGAGATTTGTGGAAGAATGTCGGCCAAACTTGTACATAGTAGTTAGAATTTAATTTCTTGAAATTTATTTTCATGCCATAGCTTTTAGGGCAGCAAAGCTGCCGATCACAATTCATCCCCCATGATTTCGTTTCTTGTTTGTATATATGTGAATAAAGTGACATTGTTTGTGTATATATATATGTGTGTTTTGTCTAACAATCTCATGTTTCAGGTACCCTTAATCTCCGGCTTAGAACGATCCCTACTTATGTCTATACTACTAACGATTGTAGGGTTATTATTGCTTGATGCTTGCTTAGGCGACTCATCAATATATCTCTATCTAATATTTGAATTATATTGTAGATTTTAATTACTTTTATTCTACTTGTTTAGATGAATCAAGCTCAAACTTTATACATGAAAAACCATCCCAAGAAATTTTAAAAATGGGCTTGTTGGGAAAAAAGTTAAGCATCACCCTACCTTTGTCGATATATATACCAAAAAATTCTCAACCACCGCAACCGTCAACGGACACCGAAAACGAGTCTCCAATTGATTTGGATGATGATGTTGTTTTGGAGACACCAATTACCTCTACGCTGAGGCTAATGGGGCAAAAGAGAGCCAAAGAAGCAGTGAGGAAAAGAAAAAAAGATAAATATGTTGCTGAAAGTATGGCTCTTTCTATTAAATCTATGACCGAGTCAACTCAAGCTTCTGTTGAGTTAGTGAGGCAAAGAAACATGGAAATTGCTGCTCACTCTAAGAGAGTTATACAATTTGAAGAGGAAAAAGAGGATGTAAGAATTATGAGCATGGATACTAGTAATATGTCTCCGGATGAAAAACGTTGGTGGAAAGCAAAAAAGAGAAGTGTTATGGCAAAAACCTTATTTGATGATGGTAGCAGTGATTGGTATACACCTCAATTTGATTAATTATTTTTTTAGAATAGTATAATGTTGTTTACAATATTTTGTAATTTAAATTCGGCTTATGTAATAGTTTATTCATGAAATAAAAGTTTATTCATTGAATAAAGAGTACATTAATTAAACATAATTCTTAAACATAATTAAACGATAAGAAATAATATAAACAAACCCATATAGATCATAAGAAAAAATACACAAATAAATAGTACATTAATTAAACTCGGTTGCCATCCATGTTCCAATTATGCATCACCAAATCATCTTGTAGACATTTGTGGAGGTATGCAGACTCTACTTGAAGTTCATAATCCAAGAATGCAGGAAGATTTCGTCCATCTCGCCCCACTGGTTCGAACTAAATAGGTTCTCCAGTATCTGGATTCACAGGCCGATCGTAGACAGATGCCATCGACGGGTTCATTAAATTATCCTCTTGAGGCTCTTCGAACTCTTCCTCGACAAATTCATCCGCCACAATCATGTTATGAAGAATGATGCAACTTATCATGATGGCGCTAAGATCTTCAAGTTTAAACAACCTAGCACCATGGCGCAATATTGCCCATCGAGACTGGAGGATACCAAAACACCGCTCCACATCTTTGCGGTAAGCCTCTTGTTTTTTACAAAAGTGCTTCTCTTGTTCAATTCTGGGGTTTGATATTGTTTTCACAAAAGTAGACCACCTAGGGTAAATTCCATCAGCAAGGTAGTAACCATTGGTGTACCTTTTGTTGTTGACCTCAAATCGAACTTCAGGAGTAGTTCCACCTATGACACGCTCGAAGACATCAGATGCACCAAGCACGTTGAGGTCATTTTGTGCTCCAGAAGTACCGAAGAAAGCATGCCATATGTGTGTGTCGTAAGACGCCACTGCTTCCAGAATTATAGTTGGTCTTCCTTTACGACCCGAGTATGCTCCAGCCTACCCGGTTGGACAGTTTTTCCACTCTCAATGCATGCAATCGATGCTCCGGATCATGCCTGGGAACCCCCGGCGATGTGCTCTATTGAGAAGCCTATATAAATCATCGGTATTGGGAGGACAAAGAAACCATTTACCATAGAGAATCTCGATCTTTCTGCAAAAAAATTTCAGACATTTCAGTGCGGTAGAAGCTCCCATCTGAGTGATTTCATCACATTGATCAGCAGCTGAACCGTACGCGAGCATTCGTAAGACACATGTCATCTTTTGTTCAGGAAGCAATCCCATTTTTCCAGTAGCATATGCTTTTTGCCTCCAAAAACTATTGTAGTTGCAAAGATCCTCCATTATTTTTTGGAAGACATGTTTTTGCATTCGGTACCGCCTTCGAAAACTTGCTTCTTCATACACTGGTCGTTCAACAAAGTAATCTTGCAGGAGAAAATGTCCTCGAGCTTCTCTATATCTCTCTAGATTTGGAGCACGGCCAGGTCGTGAACCACGCCCTCTTGGTGTCACCGATTGTTGATATTGTGCCACCATAGCAACCGCTTGAGCGTTTGTTGCTTGAATCCGCTCGAGCTCTTCGGTATTCTCACGCTCCTGATCTAGCAACCACCTATTAAATTCTTCCATTGAAGAGAGCAGAAATGAGATGAGTGATGAGATTTGGAGAGAGATGAAGGTATAGAATGAGAGAGAATTGGTGAGTAGAGATTGAAGTCTGAAGCTTATTTATGAACAATTTTGGTGATAAAATGTTTTAGATAACAACACGTGTCAAATATTTATTGGACGAATATCTACGAAAATCTATAGAAATCTGATATATATCTTCAAAAGATAATAATATTTATCCACATAAAAATAAACCCGTATTTAAATTTAATACGTGTCAAATATATATTGGACGAATATCTACTTGTAGATAATTTTTTGATTTTCCAAAAACAATATTTGATTATCAATTAAATATCTAATTAATATATTAATGTTGTAGGAAGGTTATTTTCGTAACTTCCTGGATCTGTCTTGACCTAATTAGACTAGTATAGTTGATTCTGTAATAGATAAGGAATCCCTGATTTATCAGGATACTTATTGTAATGCCTATATAAAGGTCTCTCTATCAATCAATAAACACACAGTTTTCCCTATTATCTTTTCTCCTTGAACACGTTCGCACCTCCCTCCTCGGGACCCGTGCGCCCCCCCCCCACCTCCCTTCTCGGTCTCTCCTAGGCCGCAGCCCCCGCCAGGCAGCCTGCCTATTCGCCCGCTCGCTGGCCCGCGCGCTCGCCAATTTGCTCGCTCGCCAACCCGCGTGCTCGCCAAGCCCGCTCGCTCGCCCGCACGTTCACTCGCCATCAATTTTTCAAGATAGCTCCTCCAAATTACTCGCTTAAGAAGAGGCTCGAGAACCAAACAAGAGTCGAAGAACAAGCCTTACGCTCTTGTTCCTTTGATCAAAAGGTAAACTTTTTATAAAAGTTCTTGCTTTTGAACTATAGATATATTATATCGGGCGCTATTAGTCTTTATTCTACTCCGATTTCGGCCATTCTTAAATCGCCGATGAGACCTAGAATGGGGAATTCATCACCCCTACGGTTGCAGTTTTAAGTGATGGTCCTGTAGGAATTACGTTGAAAGGGAATTAAAAGAAAAAGAGATGCTTATGTGGATGTCTGAGTACGTCACTGTTTGAAGGTGCGGTATGAAACCGCCGGTTTGTGCATCAAAAGAAAATAATTTTTCGCATCGAAACTAGTTTTCATGTGACCGAATATATCCCTTCTAATTCCAATATATACTTGATAGTATCTGTTTAAAGTGATACTAATCCGACGTTCTATTCTCTTGTAGATGTCGTCGTCGTCACCGTCACGCCCTGATTTGGAGATCTTGGATCTTCAAGGCAAAGACTACCATCGATGGGTTTTCGATGTTGAAATTGCTTTCTAAAGCAAAGGCTTTCCAGCCCTTCTAACTGATCCAGCCGCCACCACCCATTTTGGGGACCATGCCAAGGCTCAGGCCCTCATGTATTTGAGGCGCCATATCCACCCGACTCTGAAGCGACAATATTTGTCAGTAAAAGATCCCAAAATTTTATGGGACACACTCCAACATCGATTTAACAATGTCCATGACATGCTTCTTCCAGAGCTCACCCTTAAATGGGAACAAATCCGTTTCTCGGATTATGACAATGTAAACAAATACAATCAGGATATGATTAGTCTACAGGCGGATCTTGGCACGGTTGGCGTCATCAAAACCGATAAAGATCTTCTGGAGAAAATATTTAATATATTCCCCATGGCCTACGATGTCCTCGGACATCAGTGTAAGATCTCAGTTGATGAAGGCAGAATCAGGACATTCGCTGACCTTATGGCAATATTGGCTAAAAAAGAGCGTCATTCTGAGATTAGGCTCAATAGTAGCCAGAGACCTGTTGGTACAAAACCAATTCCAACACCACAGGCTCATTATGAGAAGGCTTCAAAGCAGAAAAATAAAGGCCGCAATGCCCTGTACAATTCGATACGTAGAAGACATCAGAATGCTGGAAACAAAATGACACGACGCTCCAACACTTGGAGGTGAGAAGGTGGCGCAGCCGCACCACCTTCAGGGGGAGGCCGGACCGGTCACGGACCGCGTCTAGGCCCGGTACCAAACCCTCCTAGACCTCATAACAATGACCGGAATGCCCAATTTGCTCCGTGCTACAAGTGTGGTTCCTCCAAACACTACCATCACGATTGTCGAGCTAGTAAGGAGATGTTAAATGCCTACAAGAAGTACAAGAGGTTTCTGTATGAAGAAAGCAATTATGCTGAAGACGAGATGATTGACGTAAATTATGCTCATCATGTGGATTCTCCAAAGGCGCAACCACAAACTCTTGATGTCCCAGATTTTGATTAGTCTATGTATTTGACTTTTCTAGTTTATCAAGTACTGTAATGGCATTCGCCATGTTTTTATGACTCTTGTTAGTCTGTTTATTTTGGAATTAGAAGTTGATGTATTCAAGTTGGCACTTAATAAAATTTCTCTGTTTTCCCATATTGTGAGAAATTTTATGTTTTTATGCAATCAGGTTCGTGTATTAACAACTCAAGTGGTTCTTGTGACGCCACCTTTGGGTCACATAGACTCTATATTTTGGACTTATAATCCCACCTACGCTCAATCCCTAAATAAAAACAAAAAAAAACATAAAAAAAAAGGGAGGCGAACGGGCCGCCATCGGCCCATTAAGGTGAAGTAGGCTCGGCATCCGCCACACTCTGGTGCCACGACACCATGTGTCTTTGACATCCACAACTTCGGCTGGTGTGCAGCCCGAGAGGTGTTTTAACACCAATCCTAATAGGCTTGTCCTCGTTTTATTCCAGTTACCAAAGGTGTTCAACACTACAATGTGCGCAACCTCGGTTTCGTTTTGGTTTCTGATGATGATTGCTTGGTTATGTAACATTCAACCTTGCATTTTCCGACTTTAGTCGGCGTTATAATGTCCAAATGCCATGTGATACACTCGATGGGATTTATTCCCTATCCTACGGCGTAGTGATTTGACTGTTCTCCCGAGAAACTAACCAAAGTTTTTTTCTCTTTGTAGATGTCTCGTAGAGAAGTTGAGTGTCTAGCTGATAGTGGAACTACCCACACTATTCTAAGGAATAGGCAGTTGTTTACGGATTTAATGTCGTATCGTTCATCTATGACAACATTGATAGGTACCTCGCTGGTTGTCAAAGGGCGAGGAACCGCTGAATTTATGTTACCAAATGGTACCGTTATCAATGTCATTGATGCTCTCTATGCGCCGAGAACAAATCGAACCCTGCTGAGTTTTAAGGATATCCGTGCCAACGGTTATCACTTGGATACCTATGTTGAGAATGGTGAAGAATACTTATGCATTATTTATCAAGAACGCGGCCGCCGCCGTATCTTAGAGAAGATGCCGTGCATTGAAGACAATGGCTTATATCTCACTACAGCCCGTGTCTTCGAATCATATGCTGTCACTGATAATTTTTGTGACACTAATGATTACAAGCTTTGGCATGCTCGACTAGGCCACCCTGGCCATTATATGATGATCCGGATTTTAAAGAACTCCCATGGACATCCATTTTTCAAGTCGAAAAAGCGATTGGAAGAACCTCTTACCGCGACTCAACATCGTGATGTACGCAGGAGCCAAGCTCCCCGCAAGGTCATGGCCTTAACACCACACTCGCCACCGCCCAGGGACATGGGGGGTCACCCTCTGTGTCCTCTTATGCCACAATGGCAATTTCCAATGCCCATCGCTCATTTTGTAAGGCTTGCTCGCTTGCTAAATTACATGCTTGTCCTTCATTCGCCAAAGCTTCAACATATAATATACCATTCTTACATCGAATCCAAGGTGATATTTGTGGACCAATCAAACCAGAATGCGGCCCATTTAAGTATTTTATGGTACTGGTTGATGCGTTGACGCGTTGGTTACACGTCGCGTTGTTGTCCACAAGAAATGCTGCATTCGCCAAGCTTTTAGCTCAAATCATCAAGTTAAGGGCTAACCACCCTGACCATCCTATCAAATCTATTAGGATGGATAATGCTGGCGAGTTTACCTCTAAAGCATTTGATGATTATTGTATGTCCATTGGGATTGAAGTAGAACACCATGTTCCTCATGTTCATTCTCAAAACGGCCTTGCAGAAGCCACCATTCAGCGACTCCAGCTAGTGGCTAGGGCATTGGTTATAGGAACCAATTTGCCAGTTTCTGCTTGGGGATATGCAATACTGCATGCGTCGATGCTTATTCGTTTTCGACCCATTGCCAACAATGCGTTTAGTGCCTACCAGATGGTAACTGGTTTTGAACCCAATCTATCGCACTTACGTACTTTCGGTTGTGCAGTTTATGTGCCAATTACTCCTCCTTTGCGTATCAAAATGGGTCCACAACGACGTTTAGGCATCTATATTGGCTATGACTCGCCAACAATAATCCACTACTTAGAACCAACCACCGGTGATCTATTTACTGCGCGATTCACAAATTGTCACTTTGAAGAGACACACTTCCCGCCGTTAGGGGGAGATAGGAATATACTCATTCTGAATGAAAGTCAGGAATTGACATGGTGTGCCCCCAACGATTTGTCTCTTCATGATCCTCGCACTGCTCAAAGTGAGCTTGAAGTGCAACACATTATCGATCTTCAGAAAGTCGCAGAATCAATGCCCGACACTTTCACTGATATTGTGAAAGTAACAAGATCACACGTACCTATTGCAAACATACCGGCAAGGTTGGAGGTCCCGAATTACGGGACCGGTTCGACTGCCCTAAGACCTAGTGCCGTTGGCATACCCTCAGGAGAGGGTGACGCCGGCAATGGCGCCATCTTACACCGTGGCGTCGCTGTTGTTGAATCGGATCGCAACGGTGCCCTGATGGACTTTGAAGGGGCAGTAGCTTCGGCCTAGGCTCCCACCAGAAAGAGGGGGAGACCGAAGAATTCTTGAGATAAAAACCCTCGAAAGAAGCGAGCGAAGGCACAAAATCCGCTCATCATCGACGATGCGAATCCATCGCATGAGATTGTCTCTGACTATAGTTATGTCCATGAGTCAACTGAATCTTTTCTGTGGGATGACACAGAACCAATGTTGACTCCAGAGAACAAAGAAATCTCGCTCAGTTTGAATAACGCGTGTCTCTTAGTGGATAGAGCCTCCACACACGTCGATGATATATATGCTTATTCCGTCGCACAAGAGATCATCTATGACGACGAAGTTGAACCACGCTCAGTGACTGAATGTGAACAAAGAGCAGATTGGCCGAAGTGGAAAGAAGCAATACAGGCAGAACTTGACTCATTAGACAAAATGCAAGTCTCTGGATCTGTTGAATTGATCCCTAAAGGCGTTAAACCTGTTGGACATAAGTGGGTTTTTGTTCGTAAGCGCAATGAGAAGCATGAGATCTTGCGGTATAAGGCAAGACTCGTGGCGCAGGGCTTCTCGCAGCGTCCTGGTATTGACTACGAGGAGACGTATTCTCCCGTAATGGACATCATTACTTTCCGCTACTTGATCAGTTTAGTAGTGTCTGAAAAACTGAGTATGCAACTGATGGATGTAGTTACAGCGTATCTATATAGGGATCTAGATACCGATATCTACATGAGAGTTTCTGAAGGAATTCATGTGCCCGAATCAAAAGTCTCTAAACCACGGAGTGCTTATGCAGTTAAGCTGCAACGTTCACTGTATGGACTTATACAATCCGGAAGGATGTGGTACAATCGTCTATGTGAATACTTGATTCAGAGGGGTTACAAGAATGATGAGTTATGCCCATGCGTGTTCATTAGAAAGACCGACTATGGATTTGCCATTGTAGCTGTCTATGTTGATGACATGAATGTCATTAGTACTTCAAGTGAGATTGAAGAGACAGTTTTATTCTTGAAATCTGAGTTCGAGATGAAGGATCTTGGGAAAACTAAGTTCTGTTTAGGACTTGAGTTAGAGCATAGAACCAAGGGTATTCTGGTTCACCAGTCTGCTTATACGCAGAAGATGTTCAGGCGTTTCAACATGGATACATGTACGCCGTTGTCTACTCCCATGGTTGTTCGTAGTCTGGACATAAACAAGGATCCATTTCGTCCCCAAGAGGATGAAGAAGAGATTCTTGGTGCTGAGTACCTATACTTAAGTGCGATTGGGGCACTTTTGTATTTGACACAGTGCACTAGACCAGACATTGCTTTCGTTGTGAACTTACTAGCTAAATTTAGCTCAGCGCCTACGCATCGTCATTGGAACGGTATCAAGCATTTGTTTCGTTACTTGAAAGGTTCCATTGACTTGGGACAGTTCTATCCCTTCAGCAGAAAGAGAGAAAATCCCGCCAATCACCCTCCTCACACCAACGTTTTCGGCCGGCTCGGCAGTGCCATCGTACGCCGTGGTACTGTTGCTGGCGCCGGCGGCGTGGAGGATGATGATGGCGACGCGTTCGGCCATTCAAATGTGCCCTCCTCTGGACGTCTCCCTTACTCAAAGACTCCCAACAACGTGTTAGTTGGTTTTGCAGATGCTGGGTATCTCTCTGACCGGCATCGTGCTCGTTCCCAAACTGGTTATGTTTTTACCATGGAAAATACAACGATATCCTATAGATCAACCAAGCAAACTTTGGTTGCTACTTCATCGAATCACACAGAGATCATTGCCCTCCATGAGGCTGTTAGAGAATGTGTCTGGCTAAGGTCAGTTATTCACCACATTCGTGATTCGTGTGGACTAGTGTCTACCACCGATAAACCTACATGTATCTATGAAGATAATGCTGCCTGCATTGAGCAGATGAAGTTGAGTTTTATCAAAGGTGATAACACTAAGCATATATCGCCCAAGTTCTTTTATAATGTGCAACAACAAAAATTCCTGAACATCCAAGTTAATCAAGTGAGTTCAGACGCAAATGTTGCAGATTTGTTTACCAAGTCTTTGGGAAAATCTATGCATGTGAAACATGTGAAGAGCCTAGGCATGCGCCATATATCAGAGCTCTAAGTTTGTTAGACTTCAGGGGGAGTCTACATCACATGTTATTCACAAGTGTAGTATTGGTGTGTTGTGCTCTTTTCCCTTCGTCCATGCATTTTATTTTTACCCAAGAGGTTTTGTTTTGCTGGCAAGGTTTTAGTGAGGCAACATGGTAAGCACCATGAAGACATTAGGCGCTCGACACAAGGGGGAGTGTTGTAGGAAGGTTATTTCCGTAACTTCCTGGATGTTTCTTGACCTAATTAGACTAGTATAGTTGATTCTGTAATAGATAAAAAATTCCTGATTTATCGGGATACTTATTGTAATGCCTATATAAAAGCCTCTCTATCAATCAATAAACACACAGTTCTCCCTATTATCTTTTCTCCTTGAACAATTAAGACTAACTTGATTTTTAATTAAAATACTTATAAGTTTAATATTTTTAATTAGTATATTATTTAAATTGAAATATAAAATAGTGAATTAGCAGTCTAATTGCCTTCGATGGGTGCATTCACAAAAGGAAAGCAATTGCCAATTTTAGATGAATAGTAAATTAGTAGGGGCAATTCAATTGGCGAATAAGCAATTGCCCGGGTGCATTTGCTCTAAGTCTCACTCTCTCTCTCGCGAAACCTCGCTCAGTCCCCTCAGCTCTCACAGTCTCTCTCCGTCGCCCTAAAAAACTCTATGAAACACCATCCTCCCCTCCCCCTCCCCCTCTCCCTCTCGATCGGTCTCCAACCATCTCTCCCAAATTCCTCAATTTTGAAACCCTAATATCCCAACTGTTGAATTCTCAATCCATGGCCGACATATCCGAGGCACGCAGCCGTATCCCTCACCGTCGAACCCAAAGAATTTGTGCAACGAGATCTCCGCGTCTCCCTCCTTCTTCAACCTCCTGCTGAGAGAATAGAGTCGCCGCTGCAGAAGCTGACGCACTCAGAGTAATGGGTAGGTTACCCGTCTCTCTCTCTCTCTCTCTCTCTCTCTCCGCAGCAAGTCCCAAGTCCACGCCAAGATCCGAGAAAGCTTCATGCCGGCCCTCAGCTCCACCATGACGGAGGGCAAGATCGTCTCCTGGGCCAAGTCTGAGGGCAACAAGCTCTCCAAGGGCGAGAGCGTCGTCGTCGTCGAGTTCGATAAGGCTGACATGGACGTCGAGACTTTCTACGACGGCTACTTGGCCTTTATCATGGTCGAAGAAGGCGGCATCGTCCCCGTGGGGTCCGCTATTGCTCTTCTCGCCGACATCGAAGCTCTACGACGGCGCCAAGGTCTTCATCGGCCTCCGCATCCCCGACTTTGATACCGCCAAGGTCTTCTCTCTCTCTCTCTCTCGGCTCAGTAACAAAAGAATACTCTTGTAGGAAGGATAACCATTTGTCATGTCGGTGACTGAGCTTCTTCTGGTAATTGATATATTTGAGTGCCTCATGGTCATAGAATAAAACGCAATAGGATACCCTTGTTCACTCAGTACACCTCCAATTCTTTGTTGTTGTTAGGTAAACATAAAAAATGAAGCTTTGGTGTTCTTGTTTTCTGAGATTAGGTAAAGAAAATAGCTATAATTGGGGTATCAAACTTGTAGATTTGTACTTTAACTATTTCTTTGGCTGCTGTGACAGTAGTAATAAGTTTAACAATAGTTTCTATAGCTCAGTGATAGTAATTTCAATTTCAGAAACTACTTAGATTTGTTTGCTGACACATTGAATTGAATAGGGATGGTCAAGGATCTTACAGGTGGATATAAGATTATGTATCATTCAAATGGACTTGATTCAGATCGACTTCACTCTGCCTTTCAGGTATGTAAATCTCAAGCACTTGTCTATACATTTCACAACTTAAAACATGTTTAGTTTTAAGCTTCTCTCTCTCTCTCAATATATGCTCATGACCTGTTTAGTTACAGGCGATGTTAGTCTGTTTTTTTTTTTCAATCGAGTGTGATTGTTTTATTCGTTTTCCTTTCGACACAGAACCTCTGAGGGCTCCAAAATGGTATAATCGCCCAGCTGGGGCGTCTTTTGGTTTTGGAGGCAAGATTGTGTCCTTTCACCCTAGTTCATCTGGTGCAGGTTCTTCAGAGGTAAGTTATTGGTATGCTGCATTGGCTTTATGAACTTAAGATCCATTTTATAGCTTATTTATATAATGCTAGTTTGCTACAGACACCGCATTACGAATCAGATAAGTATATGCCCACTGTTGCACTGTGTGATCAACTAAACTGAAGTAAATTAAAACCACGAACTTTTCAGCATTTCTTGTATTTGACTAATTCATTGCTCAAGAGTGGACACAATTGTTTTGAAGAACTAATAATTGATAAAGTTGATTGGAAATCTAAAAGAGAATGAGCTTTATTGCTGCCTATGTGAATCATTCATTACCATGATTTGAAACAACCTTTATAGAAGAGGTGATTTTGCTTTCAAACACTAATAATTGAAAAGGTTAATAATAGAAAGCATAAAGAGTATGAGTTTTGTTGCTGCCCTACTATAGCTTCAAGACAGAAACATGTTAATTAAAGTAGGAACAAGTAGGAACAATTATTTTCAGGGTCGATCTAAAAAATCAGCTTGATTCTGATTGTAGACCTCTTTTAGCGTTTAACTGTTTGGTTCACTCTGAGTTGTGTAGGTTACAATGCTTGTGTTTACCCTGGTGGAGGAAGCAGCAATCTACATGTGGCAGCGACAAAGATCAATAAGATATCATCAAATGATGGATCTTCTAAGGTTAGAACTATGTTCAGTGTGAGGAATAAGTTCCTGGTGTACATTTTTTTGATTAGAAGGAATGCTAGTGTGAAGGGGATAATCTATAAATTATAGGAACAACTGCAGGATATAAATAGGAATTTAAATGTACTTGTTACTTCCCCTTCCTTTAGCCTCAAATATTTGTTTGAATAATGGAGTGTATATATATATTTCACCTCGGAAATATAAGAGAAGCATACAAGGGAACCCTGAATGCGCTTAATACTTGGCTAATTTATGTTCTATATTTGTATACGACTGCTTTATACATCTAACAGAAGCGTACTAGGTAATACTAAATCCGGTTAATACTTGGCTAAAATATGTTCTATAGTTGTCTACGCATACGCACGGATTCTGCTGGAGATGACATTTTGATTTTGGTTAATATTTCCAAGAACTTGAAGGACAAGTTTTACCTTCATTCTATTTAAACTGATCAATGATGATGCCAATTTCATGAAGTGACACTCTGGAATTTCTTGTTGTAAGCCTACTGTGGAATAGCAATGATAAATGGTGAATTTGTTTTGGTTGTGGCGAGCTGAATTTTGGTTGTTTGGTGATTTGGTTGTAGGACCTTGGATTGTCCTGGTTCTGAGCTATGCTTAATTCATTGTGGTTGTTGTTTAGACTAAAATTAGAACTGTAGAAGGGAGACATGTTGATTAGATTATATATTGTTTGTGCTATCACTAATCAGTATGTCATCATCTTTATCAGCATGAAAAAAAAAGTACTTCATATGTTTATGAATCTGTGTTCTGTATCAATTTGGTACCATAACTGCTGTTTATCAAGGGTGATGCTCTTATCATTCAGTCAAGTGGAATACATATTTTCTGATAAAACTGGAGCTTTAACAAGAAACTTGATGGAGTTCTTCAAGTGTTCAATTGGAGGAGAGGTCTATGGAACTGGTCTTACTGAAATAGAAAGGGGAGAAGCACAAAGAAATGGTATAAAGCTTAATGAGGTATGTTCTCCCTCTCTCTGGGAATTCCCCACCAGGTGGTCTGCCTGATGAAACATTATGTTATAATGCTTATTCTCCAGACTAGTGAAGGCACTTGTGTAGTGATGGCAGCTTATTTGCGTTAATTATCTTTTTATTCCAGGTAGTTTTGGATTACAAACGTATCTTTACGCAGATGTGATGCCAACTTACCCAGGACCCAGTGCGATAAGGTTTTGGAGTTAAAACATGGAGAAGATGGGAGTGAAGCTCGTTCAACCTACTGTCAAGCAGGGTTAGCATTATTTTATTGATCTAGCCAAACAACTTTGTAGGTTTTTAGAACAATATTTCAGCTTTAGATTGTAGCAACTAGGTAGAAATATTGCTAGCACTTTGAACTTATGTATGTATTACAATCTGTGTATGCTTTCAGCTTAGGCTACTTGAATGATATGTAAGCTTTAAGCAATGTTTTAATGGTAATGGCTAGCTGGTACTGTTTTGATGGTAATGGTTCAGCTTTTGATGTACAACAGTTTACAAGTTTTTGAGACAAAACAATTGTGTGTTTGAAGCTCAGACAACAAAGTTTTCATTTGATCAAATGCTTAAATCTATTGTGTGATACATCATTATACAACAAGATAACAAAATCATGTGTTGTACAATATAACTAAAAGCCATAAAACCTATATCCTATAATGCTCAATTCTGTTGTTTGATTTGTATAATCATACAACTCAAAAAATATGAAACGAAATCAGTTGTCTGATTCGTAGGAAAAGAAATCTATTGTGTGAATCAGACAACTGAATAAAAATGCAATATTCTGTTGTATGTTTAAAACTCACACAACAGAAAAATATATATGTTCTGTTGTATAAACTAGACATTATAAGTGCAGCGCATGCCAAGTCAGCCATGACATGACATATAAGTCGTACAACATAAACTAAAACTGACTTGTCTGACGTTTAATCACACAAGCTCGAGATATACAACAGAAAATTCGAACTCACACAACTCGTTTCCACCGTTGTGTATTGAGTTTTTTGTACTAGTGCCCGTTCTTTAAACTGCTCAAGGCGCAGCAGTTCAAGAAAATTCACTGGGCAGCGGAGCACGAGGCGGCATTCCAGTCCATTAAGGCATACATGTCTGCAGTACCCCTCTTATCCAAACCGGTACCGGGCGAGATGCTGTACCTCTACATAGCCGCATCGGAAACAACCGTCACTGTGGCTCTCGTCAGGAAGGAAGACACGCTCGAGCTCCCGGTGTACTACGCGGGAAAGGGATTTACCGGAGCCGAAAGCCGATACCCTGACATCGAAAAAATGGCTATGGCCCTGATCGTTAGCGCCAGGAAGCTCGGGCACTATTTCCAAGCTCACTCCATCACTTTGTATACCAATCACCCTCTGCGGCAGATCCTGCAAAAGCCGGAGACTAGCAGCAGGCTGGTACGATGGGCAGTCGAGTTGGGAGAGTTCGATATAATCTATGCCCCGCGAACGGCCATCAAGGGCCAGGCTGCTGCGGATTTCATATGCGAACTCACCCCGATGGCTGTGGGAGCGCATTTCGATCGGCCCGAGAGCACCAGACCAACTGAGACCATAAAAGTCGAACCGGGCCTTCCCAGCGGTTGGAAGCTTTATGTGGACGGTTCTGTTACAAATAAGCGGAGTGGAGTCGACATCATGTTAACCGCACCCGATGGTCAGTCGTATGAATATGCTCTACGATTCCTTTTCAATACTTCCAACAACGCTGCTGAGTATGAGGCCCTCATAGTTGGCCTGCAACTCGCCAAAGAAATGGGAATCCCATCCATGGAAGTATACAGCGATTCGAGCCTGGTGCTAAACCAAATGAACGGGGTGTTCGAAGTCAAGGAGCATCAGTTGGCCTCCTTCCAGGCGTTGGCCAAAACCCTGATAGAAGAGGCTCCTCCGAGTTGGATGGATCTGATCATAAAGTACTTGGTTGACAAAATTAGCCCGCAGGATAAAGTTGAGGATAGGAGGTTACACCTCAGGTGCGCCAGGTACAACCTTCTTGGAGGCAAGTTGTACCGAAGGGGACACAACTTCCCCCATCTGAAATGCGTAACAAAAGAGGCGGGAGAGGCCATCATGCGAGAAATCCAAGAAGGTGTGTGCGGTAACCATTCTGATTCCCAAGCCCTGTCTCATAAGTCGCTACGGGCCGGGTACTTTTGGCCAGGCATGGCAGCAGCGTCGAGGAAAATTTCGGGCGGCTGCCACAAGTGCCACATGTATGCTACTACATCACATGCCCCGGCAATTGCATTAACAATTATGCTGGCGCCGTGGCCATTTGCACAGTGGGGGCTAGATATTATCGGCCCTTTCCCACCGGCTGTAGGACAGTATAAGTACGCCATTGTAGCTGTTGACTATCAGACTAAGTGGGTCGAGGCGGAGCCCCTAATCAAGATCACCGAGGAACGGGTAAAACAGTTCCTGTGGAAGAACATGTACTACCGGTTCGAGGTATAGCAGACCATAGTTACGGACAATGGGCGCAGTTCAATAATACCGATCTCATCCAGTACACGGCCTCTATGGGAACTCGGATGTTGTTCGCCTTAGTAGCACACCCGCAAACCAACGGCCAGGTTGAAGCGGTCAACAAAATCATCAAAAATCTCCTCAAGAAGAAGTTAGACGACAAAAAAGGGTTGTGGGCTGAGGAACTCCCGGCGGTCTTGTGGGCAATTTGCACGACAGCAGCCGAAGCAACAGGGGAGACCCCGTTCTGTGTGGCATTCGGGAGCGAAGCAGTACTCCCCGTAGAGACCGACATGCCCAGCGGCAGGTTGAGAATTATGAAACTGAAACAAACGCCGAAGAGAATTATGAGATACGGCTCAACTTGGATCTCATTGAAGAGCGGCGCGACCAAGCGCACATGCGAAACCAAACGTACAAGCAACGGGTCGCCCGCTACTATGACAGAAAGGTCCGGGAAAGAAAGTTGCAAGTGGGGGATTGGGTGATGAAGAAAGTTTAAAAAAAGCCGCTGGCCTTGGAGCCAACGTGGGAAGGGCCCTACCAAATCACCACTGCCGTAGGCCCGATGACTTTCCATATCATACATACCGATGGCATCTATTCCACCCGCCCATGGCATATTTAGCATCTCTGGTACTACCCTAAGTGAATCACTGCCTTAAAGTGGACAGTGTTGTATTCAATACCAGCGTTATTAATCCAATAAATCACTAGTTTTTTCAACACAGCTAGTTACAAAATATATACATATATTGAGTATCGGCCGTTCCTGCCTTCCGTGGCTACGAGAAACCATTAATCAGCGCCACCGGCGTCTCTAATCCCTGACCCACCGGCCTTGAGAGACCGCTCTTGTTCCAACTTCTCGGCCAAGGCTACTTCAGCCTCCATCCTCTCGGCATCGAGCCAGCCTTTCTCTATCCACTCCAGATAGGCATCATTTATACCCTTCGCACGGGCGGTCTCCAGCATCTCCGCAAGTTCCACTGAGTCTTGGAATTCATTAATAGCTTTATCAGCGGCTTCTGCAAGTTGGGATTCTACATACTTCTCCCCCCCCCCCCCCCCCCCCTTCAGAACCGCTGCTACTTGGGCCCGTAGCTCTAAGTTTTTTGCCTTCAGGTCCGTTACCCTCCCGGAAGCCTCGGCAAACTTGGCTTCCAGCACGG
Organism: Potentilla sterilis; assembly: GCA_963682095.1. Taxonomy (NCBI): domain Eukaryota; kingdom Viridiplantae; phylum Streptophyta; class Magnoliopsida; order Rosales; family Rosaceae; genus Potentilla; species Potentilla sterilis. Next base: position 27,925,065 of record OY821755.1, on the reverse strand, counting down.
TTGCCCGCTCCCCAGCTTCGGTCAGGGTCGACTCCAGTTCCCTAACTCTCTCCTCTCGAGCGGCCGCCAGTCTACTCGCCTACTCCCTCTCCTGCACAAGCTTAACCTCCAGCATTGACAACTGCATCGTGAGGTCCTCCACCTGCTTCTCCAAGGTCGGAGCCTTCTCACTAGGTTCAGCAGCATAAAGGCTGTGAACGAACTGGTAAAAGTGCACGAAAGAAGTACGTTAGCTCGTAAAACAAAAAAGAGAGAGAGTGTGTAGAAGAACCTCAGTTTCACACTGCGGTACGCAGTCAGACTTACCCATAGACCCAATTCCACAACCTTCTTCCGGCTCTCACCCGACCGTGCATCCCTAGGAGCTCCGCGGTCAAGTCCCAAGGCCTCGATGGTAGCAACCACGAATCTACCAAACCCACCATCACCAGAGCCGCGATCAGCTCCCGGCTCACCGGTTTCCTGGCTTCTTCTACCAGCGGTTTGCTCCGCCAGGGCCAATGCTGACCTTTCTTCGGTAGAGCTGGACGCCCCGGTCTCAAACATCCTTGCCCTTTTTGCCGGAGCCTCCCCAACATCGCTTCCGCGGTACCATATCACATCCGCTGCCTCTCTCTCCCGTGGGGCTCGTACCCCCACATGCCGCAGTAGAGGTCCCAGACCTGGTGTCCCCACCGGTCTTACATCCCGAATAATAAGTGGGGCACTCTCCTCACCGCCCGGTCGCCGACTGTAGTGGGAGTCCGGAAACATGAGCGGCACAGGATCCCTATGCACCGTCCTCTCTAGGGTGTCAGGATCTACAACAGTTTTCGAGGCCGTTTCCCCCATCTTCATCAACCTCTGGGCCACAAATTCATCATCCACCTCGTTGGTCTCCTCGCTCCGAACAGTAAGCCGGGGGGCATTAGTTGAAAATCAATAACCCGAACGGACAGAATAAAAATACGACTGCACAAAACAATAGTGCAAGGCACCTTACCAGGTTTTCTCTCCATCTCGCATATCTCCAGCACGTTCCACCAGATAAAATTGTAAGAGCTCCGGCCCAGATTATCCCAACAAACAAAAAGCCTGGCTATTCGCTGTCTCTCCAAATCGACCAAGCGGTACGATTGATCGCCGATAGCTTGATAAGTCCCGGGCACCCGGAAGCTCCTCGAGCCACGTTGCCACCTACCCCCGGCCATCACAACCTGTCTCCTCCACACATTTGAAACCGACGACGGGAGGTGAGTGATGGGAGGATCGAAGTCCCGTGCGGTAAAATTCACACAACCGGTGGCTTGGGCCTTCTTGCAGTAAAGAATTTTATACAGCGCCCGAAACTCATTCACCGTGGGCCAGTCTATGTTGCTAGGACTGAACAAGCACCCAAGACCGAGAAACTGCCACCACTGGTTACTAGGAAGCTGGACGAGGGAGATGTTTATCAGGCTCAGCATGTATTGGACAAACTTAGGCAGCGGCAGAGATAGCCCATGCCGAAACTGATCCTAAAAAATGGCAACCCAACCTTCCTCCGGGTTGCAAGCCAGTTCTCCGGGATAAAGACCCCGGAGCTTAATGGACGAATCAATGCCCCACTTCGCCCGGAAATCCCTTATCTCGCTAGCAGTTATGCTCCGGGTCGGCTCGTCGCAGTAAATCCCCCTGTCGCCATCCAACAGCCGGTACCTCACGGGCCCTCCCGCCGGCACACGGCTGACACCGACAAGACAGGCTGATCTCCCAGATTCCATAGACCGAAAACAAAATTTATCCTACGCACAGTTAGTTGTTGACGGGAACGGACAAAACACCCAGCAAACTAACAACACTGACAGAAACGAGGAGCCAAGCTTCAATAAAGTACGACAGGAAGAGAGGAGGGAGAGGCGAAGCATTTTATAGGCGGCAAAACTACACTTTGTTGATAATTAGGGCACTTAAAAGGGAGAGGCAACCCCAGCCGCAGATCCCTTCCATCTCAGATCGCTCCCTACTGACACGTGTCCCAGTATCGGTAAAATCCCCACGCCATCATAATTGATGGGACTGATGGGCTTTCTCCTTCAATGCATGTCAGCCACTTGCCTCGCCTACAAACGATAGTTGAAGGAGATGGGGGTGAGAACCGAGGCGTCCAGCCCCCCACCACTTCCCCAAGCGCCAACCTCAATTCAAGGAAAGCCATCCCATCGGGTCACTGCTGTTGCCATCTGCATCCCATCGGGTAATATACATTCCATCGATTATGTAGCATTCCACCGGTTCACAAGCATTCCAACGGGTAATATACATTCCACCGGTTCCACCTGGCATTACATCGGTTCCGTGGTATTCCATCAGTTTAGTCACTTTCGTTCGCGCTTATGGGCACGGACAAGCCAGCAACAACTCAAGGCTTCAAAACATCGGGCTTTATAAACCCGGGAGAATTGTTTCTCTAACACAAGACAAATATTCCCGCAAGATAGAAACCCTGCACATACATCACGCCTGTACAAACAAGGGCTGTGACATGATCAGTGGTACACCCAACAACAATCGGGTCACTGGCCAGGAGAATTGTTCCTCTAACACATGCCAAATCTTCCCGCAGGCTAGAAACCCTACATCACACAAAGCTGTGAAAAATATGGGGGACAAATGGCCGGGCCACCCCACCGGGAGAATTGTTTCTCTAACACAGGACAAATCTTGATGTGAGCCGCGAGGCTCACACAAATAATACCCTACACAAGATCGTTAGTAGTATAAGCAAGTAGGGATCGTTCTAGCCGGGGATTAAGGGTACCTGAAACATGAGAATGTTAGACAAAAATATATACACATATACATGAAATCGTCACTCATTGGGGGATAAAGGTTCGGCAGCCATAGGGCTGCCCTAAAAACTATGGCACGAAATTAAATTGCAAGAATTTAAACTCTAAACTACTATGTACAAGTTTGGTCGACATCTTTCACATAAAAAATTCAGCACTTAACTTTTTTACAAATAAGACTCACACAAAAAGAAGGTAAGGAACAAGTAATTAGCAGGCATTGGATTTAAACAAGTTTCGACCTACAACTAGAACGGAACCCGATCTTACCTAGTTGAGAGACTTTTCTAATGTTTTAAGACCTAGCGATCCACATAGTGATCCTAAAAGTTATGCTACCGTTATACAACTCGTAGCATTGAAGCACAAAAGTCTATAACCGAAGACATGTAAACAAGCAAGATTGTCAATCATCTCATTTAACATGCAAGTTTTAGCTAAGGTAATACCCTAAGTGAGCACAATCGAATCAAAGCAACATACGTTTAATCTTCATTCATTCTACTCGGGTTAGATGAAACCTAACATCTAGATTCACATGCTTGTCAAACAAAACTAATGTTTCGGTTTTTAAGTCACACCCTTAGATTACTAACCGATTTAAATCCTCAACATGCATCTATACCGCTGTCCTAATTATCTAAGTGTACGAATCTTACAAGTTTCATATTACAAATTAGCATGCAAAACTCATTGTTTGCCGAAACCTAAACTTAAATCTAAGCATCGATTCAAACAAGTCTTTAACATACAAATTATAAAACCAAATTCCAAATCGGTTCATACATTGACATACAAACCAAAACCAAAAATACATGAGAGTTTCATAAAGAAAACTAAGCATAACTACATAAAAATTACAAAACCGAAAGAGGGGAGTGGATCACACTTTTGCAGACACCTTTGATGACTTCTACTCGTGTTGATCCGGCGGAAGATGGTTTGGAGGCTGTACAGGCAGTAGGTATAAGTTTCGGCAGAAACTTGGTGAGATGGTGGTGGATGATGTGTTTCGGCTAGGGTTTTTATGTAGGATCTTTGGGGAATTTTGGTAGAGTTTTGACTTTGTGTTTTTGGCTTGAGATGTGACCCCTTTTTCTGAGAATTTGTTGGCTTTATATAGAGGAAAAACCCTAGGGTTGCCGGCAACACAAATGAATGAAAATTCCTTTTCCAAGTTGGTTTATGTTTCCTTGTCGGCAAAGCTATGCATTCTTGGACTTCAATTCTGAACTTGGACTTCAATCGGCATCAATGACATAGCATGGACATGTCCAACAAGTCTTTAGGTCCAATATATCCGATCCATGCTCCCAAAAATCCAATGGAGAGTTATCCTGATGCAACCGGGAAACTTCATTTTTCCCGACAGAATGACCTTGCTTTAGTAAATCCGGCATAACTCTCTCCTCAGAGCTCCGATTGATGAGATTCCAAGTCCCAGAAAAACTAGACTCGTAGAGATTTCCAACAGCGTATGGCACGTCCTCCGGTTCTAAGCTATGCGTCATACAAAAATTCCAGAAATCAGAACACAGTTCCAGGAAAATCCTGGAAGTCTCTGGTGATCTTTGTTCAAACTACCAAGTTGGAGCTATCGTTTGGGTGACTTCTCGAACTTCGAGTGATCTGAAATTTTGACATAATACACTTTAGCTTGCCAACTATATGAATACCAAATTTTATCAAATTTGGAAAAGGACAGGTCAGTTTAGCACGAGTCTCAGAATCACGAAAAAGACATGTTTTACATTATTTTCCAGATTTCTATACTTAGTCATTTTTCGGATTGTTAAGCACATTTTTCCAAAACTCTTCCAAAACAATACAAAACTATAATACAACTCTATCTTACTCTAAATAGACCTAACAAAGTACAAATATGGGATAATAACACATTAATATCGTCTCACATTGTGCTCCTATCAATTACCCCACACTTATCTTTTGCTAGTCCCTTAGCAAAACTAAATAAAACTAAGACTCAAAACAATTATTGCCCCTAATGATTTGTCTCAGGCTCGTATGAACACATAGCTTTCAAGTTAATGCATGAGAATGCTAAGCACGAAAAATTCCAAGCTTCATGAATATGTGACATCAATATTAACATGTAAGAACAACACATAATTAAGCATGGAAACATGTATAGCTAATCTGAATCTCCTCACTAGGCATACTCTCTTATTTTCACACGAAGCATGGCATTCACTCATAAGTATATGCAAGAGAAATGTAATGAATTACAAAGAGTAACTTGCATAAATCATGAAAAACGAAAGCTCTTTGTGAATTATTATGGAAAAATGATAGGAGCACAATGTGCGACGATATTACATGCTTATGCCCTCGTTTATGCTTTGTTTAACCCTTATTTGTCTAAGATAGAGTCATAATATAGTTTAGTGTTAATTTGGTAGAGTTTGGCGAAAAATGGTTAAGAATCCGAAAAATGACTAAGTATGAGAAATCTGGAAAATAGTGAAAAATGTGTCTTTTTCGTGATTTTGAGATGAGTACAAATATGATCTATCCTTGTCCAAATTATATGAAATTTGGCGTGCTTGATATTCATATGCTGAGGAATGTTGTGTTAAAATTTCAGATCAATCGGAGTTCGGGAAGTCACCCAAAAGTTGGCTGCAAAAGGGCAGTCCGAGCATTCCAATCCAGGGACTTCCAGGATTTTCCTGGGACTTTGATCCAACTTCGAAAAATCATTCCCGTCGACTCACAAGGATTTTGATCAAACTGTTTTATGGGGAGATGGCCATATGTGTCTAGTTTACGTGAGACTTGGAATCGCATCAATCGGAGCTCCACGGAGGGAGATATGCCGGAATTACTGCGACAAGGTCAAAGCTGCCGATTCCAGGAACCTACTGCCCCCTTTTTGTGTTTTCTGTTTTTGATGGACCAAATGGTGTACAAATGCATATGTGAAGATGGTCCAAGCTTTATGAAGGGAAGAGGAAGACACTAGGCCATGGCATCGAAGAAAAACATGAAGAAATCAAGTCTCCTAGTCACACTAGGAGAAGCTGCCGATTTGAGGCAGATCGGATGCAACTTCATGCTGCCGGCAATTGGGGTATTTTTCGATGGACCAAGACATGTCAAATGAAGTCCAAGACCACATAAGAAGTCCATGAAGATGTGAAGCCCAAGCCTTGAAGAAAAATTCAGAAAAGAAAACCTAATTGGATTAAGAAAGGAAGGTTGCAAAACCTTAATGAACTAGGTTTTCTGAATCCCTTCTTGCAAAGCTACTGCCGGCAGCCTCTCTCCCTTTTCCTCTATATATACCACCACTTTTGCATTCTGAAAATCATCTCATCTCTTGCAAAGCACTAGCCAAAACTCTACCAAATTTCCTACTCAAAGTTCTAAGCCGAAACCCTAGAAACACCAAGTCACCAAATCACCACCACCAATCACCACCGATCCCTATCCCTAGCCTAGCTACTGCCGATCCTCCTCCACCACACCAAGACGAAGCTCTCCAAGGTTTCTAAAGTGTGATCCATCCCTATGACTTGTGTTTTTAATTTCGGTTTAGTCACATGTATTGTTATAAAAAATACTTTGTTTCGTTTGGTTTTGTATGATGAGCATGAATTGCAATTTTCATTGAAGTTTATGTGATGACTTGTGCGATTTTTAATACATGGTTTTTGTATGTTTAGATAATTAGAGCAGTGGTATTAGAAGCATGTTTAGGATTTAAATTGGTTAGTAATCTAAGGTGAGGGCATGAAAATCGATACTTGGTGTTGTCTTTGAACATAATCTCGGTATTAGGTTTAATCTGCTAGGGTAATTACAAACTAGATGGACCTGACGGACTCTATGATTTGTGTTATTCACTAAGGGCTATTAATCTTAGAACTTGCATGCTAAATAAGATGATTGACAACCTTACTTGTTTATATGTTTTCGATTTTAGACTCTTGCGCTTAAATGTTAAAACACGTAAAACCGGATTAGCATAAACTTTAGGATCAAAGGCGAATAGCATGATCTTAAAACATTAGATGTCTAACAATTGGTTAAAAGGCTAATCGCTCTAATTGTGGTCGAAACTAAGTTAAGTTTTGAACATGCTAATACTTGTCTCTTACTTTCTTGCATATGAATCTTTGTGTTAAATTGTGTTTTGTGTTATGTGATGCGTGAGAGATGATGATCAAACTTGTATATAGTAGACCTAGGATTTTATTTTCTGTTTTTATGCCGTACTTAGTATAGGGCAGCCCTAGGGCTGCCGAACCCTATTTCCCCCATATGTGTGACGTTTGTGATGTATTTATGTATATATGTTTGTCTAACAATTTCATATCTCAGGTACCCTTAATCCCCGGCCTAGAACGATCCCTACTTGCTCATACTACTAACGATATTTTTGTAGGGTTTATTATTGCGTGCGAGCTCAGGCTCACACCAATTTTTGGCGCCGTTGCCGGGGATTATAAAAGCTTGTTTTATGTTATTGTTGTGTATATAATGTTGCTGGAAATTTTTTGTTGTGAAGTTGTAAAGTTGTAAATTTTAAGTTTATTTTGGGATTTTGTAAAGTAGAAATATGCTTCGGCATGTAGAGTTTAAATTTTGGAAGTTGCATGATGTATAATGACGTATGTTGGTACTCACTTAGTTTAATTTCTAGGAAGTTGATATGTTGTGTATGTTTGAGTTTATTGTAGTTTCTAAAGTGTAACATGTAGGTGAAGCCTCTTTTGTTGATCATAACCAAAACCCTTCATGTGAATGGTGCTATGTCGGAGGGCGTTTCTATGTAGATTGGGAAACGCGGGATACTTCCCCCCCCACGCATATAAGCGTTTCTTCGGTAATAGTATTACTTCTATGAGGTTGAGGGCGGTTTTAATCAACACTTGAGACCGCTAGGGATCCGTGTTTGTTTTACAAAGTATGGGGAAGTTATTATCATAGATATGGTTCTCAGGTTTGTTTAACTGGATCTCAAGGCCCATAGACTGATGTTCATTCTCGGTGAGTGAGTCGATAGGGGGTTCGCCCTCCGTAGTGTCCAACAACGAGTCCTGCCTGGTTCCTGTAGGGGGTTCGCCCTCCGTGATTTTAATGACCTTTGAAACGTAAAATCCGCACGACCTAGTTGACAGCTTGTGCCGAAGCATCACCTCACTTTAGACGCTAGAACATAACTTGACATATGTGGCCTATTTTCTTCAAAGATAAAAAAATTGTTGTGTGGTTCAAACTCTTGAGGTATATCGGATTAAGCATGATACTACCGGGGGCTGTATCAGTCCATTGCACCGTTATCTCCTCTGCTCCACGTACTTCGAGAGTTAGAACAAATTTAAAAGAAATTAGACTTAGCGATTACATGCTCATGAACTTGTCAAAATTTTCTTCTCTTGTGCCGAATGTATGTATGCTTTGCCGAAATGTTTGTTGCTATGCCGTGTACTATATGTGTTGCCGAATGTGCATATGTGTATTATTGTTGAAATTTGTCGTGTAATCGCCAATGCCGTGGCTTGTAATGATGTATATTCTTGCTTTCTATTTCTTTACGAGGTTCTAACTTGTTTAAATGTTGTAAATTTCAGAAATAGTGCATGTCCGAATCTAGTATTTGGACAAGAGATCTTCAAGGCCGTTTGCAACGTTTAGACCAAGAACTCGCTATTGCTCGTTTTGTGCCATTACCGCCATCGTCACCAACCAGTTCATCAGTGTCATCATCCTTGCCATCATCACCTAGTGTGCCGTCCATTTCATCATCAGTGCCGAGCTCACCTTCAGTTGTGTCATCGTCTTGTGATCTTCAGAACCCAGAATTTGAGGCCTTTGCCGAATTAGAAGAAGAAGAAGAGATCATGGCATCAATCAGATCACAGAATGGTCATGTCGCTGGAGCTGGAGTTGCTCCTTCTAATATTACTTATCCTCCCTTGGAAGCTGAAAAGACTGGAGAGATTGAATTGAGGAGTGGATTCCTCCATAAGCTGAAGTCATTTTATGGGATGCCGAGTGAGGACCCCAACAAGCATCTACAGTGGTTTAACTTCACCACGGAGTCTATGTGCCCAAGAGGGACCGACTTGCAACACTTCAAAATGAAGGCATTTCCGTTTTCTTTAGAAGATCAAGCAAAGGAGTGGTTGTTTGAGGTGCCTAGTGGTCGCATTGTTTCGTGGAGTACTATGATGGATGAGTTTTTGCTCAAGTACTTTCCCGCTTCACGTATCACTGATCTGAGGAAGCAAATTACTAGTGTGAAGCAAGCCGGAGATGAGACTTTCTTCGACTATTACAAGAGGTTCAAGTCCCTAGTTTCTTTGTGTCCATCGCATGGCATTAGCGATGGGCTCTTGCTACAATATTTCTATGAGGGATTGCGCGTCATGGAAAGAGAGTTTCTTGACTCGGCCGTGGGAGGTAGCTTTTTGGAGTTAAACGCCGGTGCGGCAAGAAGTTTGTTGGAAGTTCGTGCCTTGAACAACCAACAATTTGGCATGGCACGAGGCAATGTGCAAAGGAATGAAAAAGTGCATGAGACGTCTTCGAGCTCAACGTTAGAAGATAAAGTGGACAAGCTCACCGACTTGGTGAGTAATTTGATGAAGAAGCGTGCTAGTGTATGTGGTATTTGCACCGAGGGCCATGAGACCGACCAATGCCCTCAATTTGGAGTTAGTGAGGGAGTTGAGGAGTGCAATGCCATTGGTTTTCAAGGAGGCCAACGTTTTGGAAATTTCAATCCAAGGTTCAATGATCATCCGAACTTTCGATGGGCAAATAATGACAACGTGCTTAGAGCACCTATGCAACCGAGAGAGGGAGGAGCGCCATTTGCACCGAGGCCACCATTTGTGCCTCGGCAACCTTATCAGCCGAACCAAGGGAATTTTGGAGCTATGCCGAGCCAAGCACAAGTTGTGCCGTACCAAGGCCAAGGAGGGCCGAGCCAAGGCCAAGCTTCGCCAAGCAATCCGAACTACGATGCTTTGATTCAATCATTGTCAAGTGCTACTCAAGCATTACTCGCGGGACAACAAAATCATCAAAAGGACATTGGTGAGCTTAAGACTCAAATGGGGCAAGTTGTGGATTTTATGGGAAGATTTAATGAGCAAGGGAAGTTGCCAAGCAATACAATTCCTAATCCGAGGAACGAGCAAGCCAAAGTAATTCAAACTCGAAGCGGAAGAGAGTTGGTTCCTCCAACAAGTCCAAAGAAGAAGCGAGTGACTTTCAAAGGTATAATTGAGGATGAGATGGCTGCCGGACCTGTCATTGCCGGCAGCCACATGCATGAGGCCGAGTTACACATTGCCGGTCATGATAATGCCGGAAACAATGGTGATGCCGAGAAGAAGGAAGCTGCCGAACAAGGGCATGATGTCGGCAACCATGGTGTGAATGAAAAGGGGCTGTGTAACGAGCTTGAGTACGATCCCGCAACATCAAAGAATGAGGTATTGCCGAGCCAAGCAAGTAAGGGAGGTGTGCCATCATCTAGTGCCCCATTCCCTTCACGTTTTGCTAGAACAAAGAAAGACAAATCCGATGAAGAGGTATTGGAGATTTTCCGGAAAGTGCAAGTCAACATTCCTTTGTTGGAGTGCATTAAGCAAGTGCCAAAGTATGCTAAGTTTTTAAAGGAGCTTTGCACGGCGAGGAGGCATACTAGAGAGACTCGTGTGGTGACCATGAGCGAGACGGTGTCGGCCGTTATTCAAAGAAAGTTGCCACCAAAGATGAAGGATCCGGGAAGCTTCAATGTGCCTTGTGTCATAGGCAATACGCGGTTTGAGGATGTGATGTTGGACTTGGGAGCATCGATCAATGTCATGCCACTCAATGTGTATCAAACGTTGAGTATAGGGCCTCTCAAGAAGGATAATGTCATCATTCAACTTGCGGATCGCTCAAGCAAATATCCGGAGGGCTATGTAGAGGATGTGTTGGTGCAAGTCAACCAATTGATATTCCCCGCCGATTTTTATGTGGTTGAGATGGAGGATTCGCCGGTCAACAACACTCAATTGCTTTTAGGGCGACCATTTATGAGGACCGCGCGCACAAAGATAGATGTGGCCGAGGGCAACCTAACTATGGAGTTTGATGGTGAGGTGATAAAGTTCAATGTGTTTGACGCCATGAGATTCCCCAATGTTGATTTGAAGGAGGGTTGTGCCATTGATGTTTTGGAGGAGGTCGAGCAAGTTATGTCGACCTCGCTCGACGCATAGCAATTAGCGATTGAGCAAGGGGTCGGATTTGACAAGAGGGGAGAACGAGTGTATAATGGAGCCGAGCCAAGCAACCATGCCGAGCATTGTGCCATATTGCCGAGCCTTAGAGAGGTGGCTGCCGAGCTTGATGCCACGCCAACTTATCCGCGGAACTCGTTCTTGTCAATTCCAAGTGCCACAACAAAATTCCGACCAAGTGTGGAAGAGGCCCCAAAGTTAGAACTTAAAGAACTCCCTAGTCACTTGAAGTATGTTTTTCTTGGAGAAGAAGATACACTACCGGTTATTGTGTCTTCAATGCTTAGTGAGAAGCAAGAGGTTGATTTGATAAGAGTGCTTAAGAAGTACAAGACCGCCATAGGTTGGACCTTAGCGGATATCAAGGGAATAAGCCCTACTACTTGTGTTCATCGTATTTTGTTAGAAGAAGGAGCTAAGCCGACAAAGGAAGCTCAACGTCGACTTCACCCTCCCATGATGAAGGTTGTGAAAGAAGAAATTATCAAGTTGCTCGATTGTGGGGTGATCTACCCAATTTCGGATAGTAAGTGGATATCTCCCGTGCAAGTAGTGCCGAAGAAGAGTGGTGTAACGGTTGTCAAGAATGAGAAGAATGAGCTTGTGCCACAAAGACTTGTAACCGGTCATAGGATGTGCATCGACTATAGGAAGCTCAACGCTACAACGAGGAAGGATCACATGCCTTTGCCGTTTATGGATCAAATGCTAGAGAGGTTGGCCGGTCATTCTTACTATTGCTTTCTTGATGGATATAGTGGCTACAATCAAATCATGATACACCCGGACGATCAAGAGAAGACCACTTTTACTTGTCCATTTGGCACATTTGCTTATCGGCGGATGCCATTCGGACTTTGCAACGCACCCGGCACTTTTCAAAGATGTATGTATGCTATCTTCTCGGATTTTATTGAAGACATTATCGAAGTGTTTATGGATGATTTTAGTGTGTATGGGAGTACCTTCGATGCATGTTTGGGGAACTTGGAGAAGATACTAAAGAGGTGTGTAGAGACAAATCTTGTGCTCAATTGGGAGAAGTGTCACTTCATGGTCACGCAAGGCATTGTTCTAGGGCACATAATTTCGGCAAGAGGCTTAGAGGTTGACAAAGCCAAGGTGGAGCTAATTCAAGCATTGCCGATCCCTAGATGTGTAAAAGATGTGATAAGTTTTCTTGGCCATGCGGGGTTTTATCGACGATTCATCAAAGACTTCTCTTCAATTGCCAAGCCATTAAGCAACTTGTTACAAAAGGAGGTGACGTTTGAGTGGACAAAGGCGTGTGAGGAGGCATTTTGCCGATTGAAGATGCTATTGTGCTCGGCACCAATACTAGTTTCCCCTAATTGGGATGAGCCGTTTGAGTTGATGTGTGATGCTAGTGATTATGCACTTGGAGCGGTACTTGGACAACGAATTGATAAGAAGCCATGCGCCATTTACTATGCTTCTAGGACTCTCAATGATGCACAACTCAACTACACAACAACGGAGAAGGAACTCTTAGCGGTAATCTTTGCTTTGGAAAAGTTTCGATCCTATCTTTTGAATTCCAAGGTTATTGTTTATAGTGATCATGCCGCTTTGAGATATCTTATGACGAAGAAGGATGCTAAGCCGAGGCTTATTCGATGGATTCTTTTGCTTCAAGAGTTCGACATTGAGATTAAGGATAAGAAAGGAGTAGAGAATGTTGTAGCCGATCATTTGAGTAGACTTGTGCAAGAGGAGGATCGGCTACCCCTATTAGAGACCTTTCCAGATGAACAACTTTTTCGACCTGAAGTACATGAGCCTTGGTATGCCGACATTGCCAATTTTCTTGCCACAAACCGATTTCCCAAAGAGATGCCGAGCCACCAACAAAAGAGAATAAGGAAGCAAGCTCGACACTTCTTGTGGGATGATCCGTACTTATGGAAGCAATGTGGTGATCAAGTTATTAGAAGATGCGTGCCGGAGAATGAGCATCGATCCATCCTTGCTTTTTGTCATAGCGAAGCGTGTGGAGGTCATTTTGGACCGAAGAAGACGGCTTTGAAGGTGCTTTCATGTGGGTTCTTTTGGCCGACGATCTTTAGAGATGCATTCATGTTTTGTAAAGCATGTGATAGATGCCAAAGAATGGGGAATATTGGAGCTAGAGACCAAATGCCGCTCACGCCTATCATTGAGGTAGAAATTTTTGATTTATGGGGTATTGACTTCATGGGACCGTTTCCTTCAAGTAAGGGTTTTCTCTACATATTGCTTGCGGTTGATTATGTGTCAAAGTGGATCGAAGCCAAGGCTACACGCACCAATGATGCCAAGGTGGTAGCCAAGTTTCTCAAGACCAACATCTTTTCACGTTCTGGAGTTCCAAGGGTCTTGATAAGCGATGGAGGATCCCATTTTTGTAACCGCACTATTGAAGCCTTATTGAGGAAGTATGGAGTCACACATAAGGTGTCTACACCTTATCACCCCCAAACAAGTGGTATGGCCGAGGTAAGTAATCGAGAGATCAAGCATATTTTGGAGAAATCGGTTGGACCTTCAAGGAAGGATTGGAGTGATCGTCTCGATGATGCTTTGTGGGCTTATAGAACCACCTACAAAACACCGATTGGTATGTCCCCTTTTCGGTTGGTTTATGGAAAAGCATGTCACTTACCGGTTGAGCTAGAACATAAGGCATGGTGGGCAATCAAGGCCTTCAACATGAACATAGATGATGCTGGCATTCATAGGAAGCTTCAACTCAACGAACTTGAAGAAATCCGTAATGAAGCCTATGATGCCGCTTGGATTTACAAGGAGAAAACAAAGGCATATCATGATAAAATGATTCGGGGTAAAAGGTTTGAAGTTGGGCAACAAGTTCTTTTATTCAATTCTAGACTTCGACTTTTTCCGGGTAAGCTTCGCTCTAAATGGGTTGGTCCCTTTGTTGTTACTCAAGTTTTTCCACATGGTGCAATTGAGATTGAGAATAGTGTGACATCCAAGCGTTTCAAAGTTAATGGCCACTGACTTAAGCCTTACTACGATTCATTCAAACCATATTCCGTTGAGGCATCCGACTTCGATGATCCCCCACCACATGATATTGCCGAGCTACCATCCAATTCCACACCACCAACAAGCCGAGCTGCCGGATATAGAGCACAACCGGCCAACCTTCATGCTGCCGAGCAGCAGCCACCGGTTTTAGCCGAGCCAACACCCCCTGCCGGACCTGCCATTGCCGGCAGGGTTGACACACAGCCACACAAGGCCGAGCACAAGGCTGACACGCCAAAGGACACGCCGGATACGCAAGCAGAACAGCCGGACACGCCAATCTCACTGGACACGCAGAACCGCACCGTGTCGGACACGACGTGCAATGGGTTACTCCTCGATCTTCTTCTTACCGATTTGGAATGCTTTGGAGCACGATGAACAAATGCAAAAACACGGTGATAAGTCTAGGCTATGGACTATAAACACAAAGCGCTACTTGGGAGGCAACCCATGTCGATCAAAGAAAAGTGAAGGAGCCATCACCGAGAGTTTGAAATTTCTTAACCCTTCTCTCTTTCTTTGATTTGTGATGATTTGTTGGAATGTGTTAGACTATTGCATGCTTAGGAAATTCATTGATATTGTTTTGTGCTTACATTGAGGGCAATGTAATTTTCTAAGTGTGGGGTGGGATAACGTATTCCGTTTTCGTTTTTGCAATTTTTGTCTGCTTAGTTTAGAAAAGAAAAATTCAGAAAATTGTAACACAAAAATAGAGTGTTTAAATTTGTTTGTTTCGAGTCTTAGGATGCCCCTAATATGTCAATGATGTTTTTCTCCTCTTTGCATACATAGATGATGATTGTGCATACAATTAAAATTGTGAGTTTCATGGATTATGTGCATTGGTAGGAGCATGTAGGACTTGTTGATTACGAAGCATGCATGTTTTAGCTAGTTTGTTTCCATAATAACCTATGTGAGCTTTAGAGCCAATTTGCTTTCTTCTTGAGCGATAAAAAGATAAAATTCAATAGATTCGTAGGAAGCATGAAACCTCATAATTCTTTGCATATTCGATGACTATGTGCCATAGCTTTTTAATGAACTCTAGTATGCTAGAACTTACTCTTGTTGATTTTCGAAACGTTTATATCATAAAATACTTTGATTTTGAATGTGATTGAATAAAGATCATTTAGGTTTACCACCAAAGCCAAATAAAGCATGAGCCCTATTGGAGCCCGTCGTGGGACACCTTAGTAAACCCCTTTGAGCCTATATTGAGCCTTTTCTTTCATCACCCTTAAACACTTTCCATGAACTTAGTATAGTGATGCCTTTACTGTGTGTTCCGGCAAAGCTTGAATTTTTGAAAGCGTTTTCGCGTGTGTGATGAAGAAGAACAAGTGTGGGGTAGACTTAGCCATGAATTTATATGAAAAATGTATGCCGTGTCTTAGGAAAAGAAAAGAGAAAAAGTATGCTCGGAATCAAAAAGAAAAATAAAAGAAAACCGAGAGCAATCAAAGAAATAGAGTAAGGCACGGCATAGAAAAGAAAATTTTGTGCATGGCTATTGTCTTGAGTATTGTTGTAATGTTATGGGAAGAAAAGAAAAGTATGGGTCTAACAAAATGAAATTTGACCCTTTAGGCGAGAAGACATAAGGAGATTCGAGCTTTGCTAAGGCCTTAGTGACGTTTCTAAGCCTCCTTATCCAAATATCGAATACCTCTTAGCCCAGCCCCATTACAACCCTTTTATTGATCTTTTTCATGATTCTTAAGATGGTTAAAATTGATTTGTGGAGATTATCTCAAGAGTAAGCATATGGTTTTGGTTCATTGGTGCATATAGTTATCATATGAGGTTTTTCCATAAGATTTCACAAAGTGCTTTCGTTTATTTGATATATGCAAGTTACTCTTTGTAATTCATTATCTTTCGCTTGCATATACTTATGTGTGAATTACCATGCTTCGAGAGAAAAGAAGAGAGTATGCCTAGTGAGGAGGATTGAATTAACTTAACATGTCTACATGCTTACTTTTGTTCTTATATGTTCATATTGATGTCGCATGTTCATGAAACTTGGAATTTTCGTGCTTAGCATTCTCGTGCATTAACTTGAAAGCTATGTGTACATACGAGCCTGAGACAAATTGTTAGGGGCAATAGTTTGTTTAGAGTCTTAGTTTAATTTAGTTTGCTAAGGGACTAGCAAAGGATAAGTGTGGGGTAGTTGATAGGAGCACAATGTGCGACGATATTACATGCTTATGCCCTCGTTTATGCTTTGTTTAACCCTTATTTGTCTAAGATAGAGTCATAATATAGTTTAGTGTTAATTTGGTAGAGTTTGGCGAAAAATGGTTAAGAATCCGAAAAATGACTAAGTATGAGAAATCTGGAAAATAGTGAAAAATGTGTCTTTTTCGTGATTTTGAGATGAGTACAAATATGATCTATCCTTGTCCAAATTATATGAAATTTGGCGTGCTTGATATTCATATGCTGAGGAATGTTGTGTTAAAATTTCAGATCAATCGGAGTTCGGGAAGTCACCCAAAAGTTGGCTGCAAAAGGGCAGTCCGAGCATTCCAATCCAGGGACTTCCAGGATTTTCCTGGGACTTTGATCCAACTTCGAAAAATCATTCCCGTCGACTCACAAGGATTTTGATCAAACTGTTTTATGGGGAGATGGCCATATGTGTCTAGTTTACGTGAGACTTGGAATCGCATCAATCGGAGCTCCACGGAGGGAGATATGCCGGAATTACTGCGACAAGGTCAAAGCTGCCGATTCCAGGAACCTACTGCCCCCTTTTTGTGTTTTCTGTTTTTGATGGACCAAATGGTGTACAAATGCATATGTGAAGATGGTCCAAGCTTTATGAAGGGAAGAGGAAGACACTAGGCCATGGCATCGAAGAAAAACATGAAGAAATCAAGTCTCCTAGTCACACTAGGAGAAGCTGCCGATTTGAGGCAGATCGGATGCAACTTCATGCTGCCGGCAATTGGGGTATTTTTCGATGGACCAAGACATGTCAAATGAAGTCCAAGACCACATAAGAAGTCCATGAAGATGTGAAGCCCAAGCCTTGAAGAAAAATTCAGAAAAGAAAACCTAATTGGATTAAGAAAGGAAGGTTGCAAAACCTTAATGAACTAGGTTTTCTGAATCCCTTCTTGCAAAGCTACTGCCGGCAGCCTCTCTCCCTTTTCCTCTATATATACCACCACTTTTGCATTCTGAAAATCATCTCATCTCTTGCAAAGCACTAGCCAAAACTCTACCAAATTTCCTACTCAAAGTTCTAAGCCGAAACCCTAGAAACACCAAGTCACCAAATCACCACCACCAATCACCACCGATCCCTATCCCTAGCCTAGCTACTGCCGATCCTCCTCCACCACACCAAGACGAAGCTCTCCAAGGTTTCTAAAGTGTGATCCATCCCTATGACTTGTGTTTTTAATTTCGGTTTAGTCACATGTATTGTTATAAAAAATACTTTGTTTCGTTTGGTTTTGTATGATGAGCATGAATTGCAATTTTCATTGAAGTTTATGTGATGACTTGTGCGATTTTTAATACATGGTTTTTGTATGTTTAGATAATTAGAGCAGTGGTATTAGAAGCATGTTTAGGATTTAAATTGGTTAGTAATCTAAGGTGAGGGCATGAAAATCGATACTTGGTGTTGTCTTTGAACATAATCTCGGTATTAGGTTTAATCTGCTAGGGTAATTACAAACTAGATGGACCTGACGGACTCTATGATTTGTGTTATTCACTAAGGGCTATTAATCTTAGAACTTGCATGCTAAATAAGATGATTGACAACCTTACTTGTTTACATGTTTTCGATTTTAGACTCTTGCGCTTAAATGTTAAAACGCGTAAAACCGGATTAGCATAAACTTTAGGATCGAAGGCGAATAGCATGATCTTAAAACATTAGATGTCTAACAATTGGTTAAAAGGCTAATCGCTCTAATTGTGGTCGAAACTAAGTTAAGTTTTGAACATGCTAATACTTGTCTCTTACTTTCTTGCATATGAATCTTTGTGTTAAATTGTGTTTTGTGTTATGTGATGCGTGAGAGATGATGATCAAACTTGTATATAGTAGACCTAGGATTTTATTTTCTGTTTTTATCGCCGTACTTAGTATAGGGCAGCCCTAGGGCTGCCGAACCCTATTTCCCCCATATGTGTGACGTTTGTGATGTATTTATGTATATATGTTTGTCTAACAATTTCATATCTCAGGTACCCTTAATCCCCGGCCTAGAACGATCCCTACTTGCTCATACTACTAACGATATTTTTGTAGGGTTTATTATTGCGTGCGAGCTCAGGCTCACACCAAAAAACCTCATGTAACAATTATGTGCACCAATGAACCAAAACCATATGCTTACTCTTGAGAAAGACTCCACAAATCAAAGTTAACCTATTTTAAGAATCATGAAAAGATCTTTAAAAGGGATGTAATGGGGCTAGGCTATAAGGGGTATTCGAAATTTGGATAAGGAGGTATCAAACGTCACCGTGGCCTTTAGCAAAGCTTGATTCTCCTTATGTCTTCTCGCGAAGGGTCAAATTTCTTCTTGTTGGACCCATACTTCATTCTTTGCTTCCCCAAAACATTGTGAATACGAATAAAGGTCAAAATTTAACAATGCTAGACCTTCACATACATATAAACTCCAAATTCACAACAATTTTTCAAGACTCTATCCGTACAAATTTTCTTTCTTTTTCAAGCTGTGCCAGATTTCTTTTGATTTTTCTTTTGATTTTGAATTTTTTTTTTCTTTTCTCTAAGGCACTGCACAAATATTCTTTTCTTCATTATGGATAAGTCTCTACCCCACACTTATTTTCCTACATCACTCCATAACAAAAACGCCATCAAAATCAAGCTTTGCCAAGTCCATGAAACAAGGGAAAGGATATTCTATTCTAAGCTCAAGGAATTTTATGAGGGTGATGAAAGAAAAGGCTAAACGTAGGCTCAAGGGGTTTAACTAAGGTGTCCCACGACGGGTACAAATAGGGCGTATGCTTTATTTGGCTATGGTGGTAAACCTAAAGATCTTTTGCAATCACTTTCAAAATCAAGGTATTTTTATGATAAAACGCTTTGAAAATCAATAAGAGTAAGTTCTAGCATTCTAGAGTTCATTAAAAAGCTATGGCACATAATCGTTGAATATGCAAAGAATAATGAGGTTATAAACTAAGCATGCTCGAAATTTTAAGAAATTTACACTCATGAAGAAAGCAATTTGGCTCTAAAGCTCACAAGGTTATATCGAAACAAAACTAGCTAAAACATGTATGCTTTATTAATCGACAAGTCTTACATGCTCCTACCAATGCACATTATCCATGAAACTCACAATTTTTAAAGTATGCACAACTATCATCTATGTATGCAAAGAGGAGAAAAACATCATTGATAATTTTAGGGGCATCCTAAGACAACAATTTAAACACTCTATTTTTGTGGAACAATTTTCTGAATTTTTCTTTTCTATACTAAGCACACAAAAACATAAACGGAATACGTTATCGCACCCCACACTTAGAAAATTACATTGTCCTCAATGTAAGTATAGAAATATAGCAAGTAACTTCCTAAGCATGCAATAGTCTAATATATTCCAACATATCATCACAAACCAATGAAAAAGAGAAGGGTTAAGAAATTTCAAACTCTCGGTGACGGCTCCTTCACTTTTCTTTGATCAAATTGGGTTGCCTCCCAATTAGCTCTTTATTTTTTATAGTCTATTGCGTAGACTTGTCACCGCATGTTAATGCCATGTGTTTCATCATCTTTCAAGGTAGCTCAATTCAGCCAAGAGGAGATCAACAAGGTGCTGATTGCACCAAGCATCCGCATCATTAGTAACTTGAGCTGAATCGGTAGCAAGGAATGGAGGCTGCATCTCGGCATCTTGAAGCGTATCCGGATGCCCCGGTGTGTTCGTATCGGCAGTAAATTTCTTCCTCGTATTGGAGGTTGCTGCAGCAACCGGCAGCTCGGCAGGATACTACCTTGCTACATCTTGATTCAGTGGTGGGGCTGCGACAGGTTGATGGGGTGCGGGCTATGCTTGAGGAGCATCGTGTAATGAGAGTACGTCGATGGAACACTCATGAAAAGAATCATAATAAAGCTTGAGCCTATGGCCATTGACTTTGAACACTTTGTTTGTGCTTGGATTGAGAATCTCGATGGCTCCATGTGAAAACACTTGAGTAACTATGAAAGGGCCAACCCATCGAGAACGAAGCTTACCCGGAAAGAGTCGAAGTCTAGATTTGAATAAGAGAAATTTTTGACCAACCTCGAATTTCTTCCCTCGTATCATCTTGTCATGATAAGCTCCAGTCTTCTCCTTGTATATCCAAGTGGCATCATAGGCTTCATTACGGAGTTCTTCAAGTTCGTTGAGTTGAAGCTTTCTATGAAGTCTGGCTTTGTCAATGTCCATGTTGAAAGCTTTGACGGCCCACCATGCTTTGTGCTCTAGCTCAACCAGCAAGTGACATGCTTTGCCATAAGTTAACCGAAAAGGAGACATTCCTATCGGTGTTTTGTATGCGGTTCTATAAGCCCACAAAGCATCATCGAGATGATCACTCCAATCTTTCCTTGAAGGACCAACGGTCTTCTCTAATATTTGCTTGATCTCTTGATTACTTACTTCGGCCATGTCACTTGTTTGAGGATGATAAGGTGTAGAAACCTTGTGTGTGACACCATACGTCTTCAATAAAGCCTCAATGGTGCGGTTGCAAAAATGAGAGCCTCCATCACTAATCAAGACTCTTAGAACTCCAAAACGTGAAAAGATGTGAGTCTTGAGGAATTCGGCAACCACTTTTGAATCATTGGTGCGAGTAGCTTTTGCTTCTATCCATTTCGATACATAATCAAAATGGAGGAAATGGTCCCATGAAGGGAAGCCTTTGCTTGAAGGGAATGGTCCCATGAAGTCTATCCCCCAAAGATCATGAATTTCAATAGTGGTGATCGGATTGAGTGGCATTTGATCTCTTGCTCCGATATTTCCCATCCTTTGGCATCAATCGCATGCCTTGCAAAACATAAATGCTTCCTTGAAGATTGTAGGCCAAAAGAATCCACACTCAAGTACCTTTAGTGTTGTTTTCTTTGGCCCAAAGTGCCCACCACAAGCTTCATTATGACAAAAAGTGAGGATGGATTGATGCTTTTTGATCTTTATCTTCTGGAACACATCGTCGAATAACTTGGTCACCACATTGCCGCCATAGGTATGGATCATCCTATAAGAAGTGTCGAGCTTGCTTTTTGATCTTTATCTTTAGGTGGCTCGGCAAGTCTTGAGGAAAGTGGCGAGTTGCAAGGTAATTTACAATGTCGGCATACCAAGGTTCACTTGTTGCATCGATCCGAAAAAGTTGCTCATCCGGAAAACTCTCCAATAATGGCAGCCGATCTTCTTCCTTGATGATTCTACTCAAATGATCGGCCACCACATTTTCTACCTCATTCTTATCTTTAATCTCAATGTCAAATTCTTGAAGTAGAAGAATCCACCGAATAAGCCTTGGCTTGGCATCCTTCTTTGTCATAAGATATCTCAAGGCAGCATGATCACTATAAACAATGACTTTGGAATTCAAAAGATATGATCAAAATTTTTCCAAAGCAAAAATTACTGCCAAGAGTTCTTTTTCCGTTGTCGTGTAGTTGAGTTGAGCATCGTTGAGAGTCCTCGAAGCATAGTATATGGCATGTGGCTTCTTGTCCACTCTTTGGCCAAGCACGGCTCCCATAGCGTAGTCACTTGCATCACACATAAACTCAAATGGCAACTCCCAATTTGGTGAAGTAAGAATGGGTGCCGTACACAACTTCGCTTTGAGACGCACGAACGCTTGCTCGCATGCTTCACTCCACACAAATGGCACATCCTTTTGTAATAGCTCACTCATTGGCTTAGCATCCTTGGAAAATTCTTTGATGAATCGTCGATAGAAACCGGCATGTCCAAGGAAGCTTCGTACATCACGCACACACTTGGGGCTCGGCAAGCTTTGAATGAGTTCCACCTTTGCTTTGTCAACTTCAATGCCCTTCTCGGATATGATATGGCCAAGAACTATACCTTGATTCACCATGAAGTGACACTTCTCCCAATTAAGTACAAGGTTAGTCTCTACACACCTCTCAAGTATCTCCTCCAAGTTCTCCAAACATGAGTCGAAGTTGCGTCCGTATACGCTAAAGTCATCCATGAAAACTTCGATCTTACTTTCAATAAAGTCGGAGAAGTTGTTGTACATGCAACGTTGAAATGTACCGGTGATAGGAGCACAATGTGCGATGATATTAATGTGTTATTATCCCCTATTTGTACTTTGTTAGGTCTATTTAGAGTAAAATAGAGTTGTAATTTAGTTTAGTGTCAATTTAGTAGAGTTTTGGAAAAATGTGCTTAATTGTCAGAAAAATGACTAAGTATAGAAATCTGAGGAAATAATTCAAAATATGTCTTTTTCGTGATTTTGAGGCTCGTGCTAAACTGACCCAACCTTTTCCAAATTTGATGAAATTTGGTATGCATATAGTTGAAAAGCTAAAGTGTATTTTGTCAAAATTTCAGATCAATCGGAGTTCGGAAAGTCACCCAAGCGATGGCTGCAACTTGGCATTTTGAGCAAAGATCACCAGGGACTACCAGGATTTTCTTGGAGCTGTGTCCTGACTTCCAGAATTTCTGTGGGACACATCGCTTGGAACCTGAGGACGTGTCATACGCCGTTGGAAAGCTCTACGAGTCTAGTTTCTCTGGGACTTGAAATCGCATCAATTGGAGCACTATGGAAAACATTATGCTAGTTGCAACGCAACAAGGTCACTGCCAGCCGATTCCACCAAGCTTCTGCCTCTCTCCCTTCTTTTCTGTTTTGGATGGACATTTTGACATTCAAATGCATACCTGAAGATTGTCCAAGGTTAATGGAGGTTAGAGGAAAGCATCAAGATCATGCAAAGTGGAGAACCATGAAGAAGAAGCATTCCTAGTCCAATTAGGAAGAGGCTGCCGAAAAGGCAGATTGTTGCCGATTGTGCACTAGGCCGGCTGGGGCATTTTTCTATGGATCAAAGTTCATCAAATGGAGTTGTCAAGTCCACATCTAAAGCCTATGAAGATATCCAGCCCAAACCATGAAGGAAATTCAGAAAATAAAGTCCTAGAAGAACCAAGAAAGGAATGTATCAAAACCTTATTCTACAAGGTTTTGTTTACCAATTGCAGCTAGGTTTTCCATAGGCTTTTGCCAGCCTCTTCTCCTATATATAGATTCTGCCTTCATTCAGAAAAAGTGTCACATCTTTAGCCAAAACACAAAGTCACAAGTTCTACCAAATATTCTACCATTAGTCCTACATAAGAAAATAAGCCGTAAACCTCTCACCACCATCTTAATATTCCATTCCGTATTCCATCATCCTCCATCCGATCAACACAAGTTGCTGCCCTAAAGTTGTCTAAATGTGTGATCCACTCCCTTCGGCTTGTAAATGATAGGAGCACAATGTGCGACGATATTATATGCTTATGCCCTCGTTTATGCTTTGTTTAACCCTTATTTGTCCAAGATAGAGTCATAATTTAGTTTAGTGTTAATTTGGTAAAGTTTGGCGAAAAGTTGGTTAAGAATCCGAAAAATGATTGAATTTAAGTAATCTGGAAATAACGTAAGTTGTCTTTTTCGTGATTCTGAGATGAGTAAAAATGCAATCTATCCTTGTCCGACTTTAATGAAATTTTTCGTGCTTAATTATTATTCATATACTGAGGAATGTTGTGTTAAAATTTCAGATCAATCTGAGTTCGGAGAGTCACCCAAAAGATGGCTGCAACTTGGCAGTCCGAGCAAAGATTTCCAGGGACTTCCAGGATTTTCCCGAGACTGTGTCCCAACTTCGAAAAATCATTCCCGAAGACTCACAAGGAATTTGATCGAACTGTTTTATATGGAAGTAGCTATGTGTGTCTAGTTTATCTGAGATTTAGAATCGCATCAATCGGAGCTCCGTGGAGGGAGATATGCCAGAATTACTACAGCAAGGTCTTTTCTGCCGATTCCAGGATGCTACTACCTCCTTTTCGAAATTTCTGTTTTCGATGGATCAGATGGTGTACAAATGCATATATGAAGATGGTCCAAGCTTAAGGAAGGAAAGAGGAAGACACCAAGCTAAAGCAATAAAGAAAAAGACGAAGAAAGAAGTTCTCCTAGTCAAGCTAGGAAAAGCTGCCGGAAATGGCAGATTTGTGCCAATTGTTTGCCGGCTGGGGCATTTGTCCATGGATCAAGTTCACCAAATGAAGATGTCAAGATCACATATGAAGTCCATGAAGATGTGAAGCCCAAGCCTTGAAGAAAAATTCAGAAAAAGAAAACCTAATTGAACTATGAAAGGAAGGTTTCAAAACCTTATTCCTCTAGGTTTTCTGATTGCCTTGTGCAACAAGGGCTGCCGGCACCTATTCTCCTATATATAGAGACTATTTTCCCACAGAAAAATGATCTCTTCTCTTGAAAAACACTAGCCGAAACTTTGCCAAACTCTTTACCAAAGTTCTAAACCGAAACCCTAAAAACACAAGTCCACCGATTCCACCACCTTTCACCACCGATTCCACACCCTATCTCAGCCACTGCCGAGCCTTATTCACCACACCAAGACGAAGCTCTCCAAGATTTCTAAAGTGTGATCCATCCCTATGACTTGTATTTTTATTCTTGGTTTAGTCACAATTATTGTTATAAAAATACTTTGTTTTCGTTTGGTTTTGTATGATGAACATGAGTTGCAATTTTTATTGGAATTTATGTGATGAATTTTGCAAACAATTGCATGCTTGAATTCGTATGTTAGATTAGGGCAGTAGCATGTTCATGTATTTTTAGTTTTTATTCGATTAGTTTCATGAATTCGTGCATAAAAATCAAAATTTACATGATGCCAAGGCCATGGCACTTGTGTAGGTTGCGATTTCATCCAACTTAATAACTTGGGATTGAGTTAGGCATCGATCGAACTGAATTCTAGGTTGTTAAAATCAAGGTTACTTAATTCATCGAAACTTACATGTTAATAGGATGAGTGACGCCATACCTAAAGACATGTCTCCAATTTAATAGACTCTTGTGCTTAATTACTCTTTGTGTTTATCTTCGACGTTGAGTGTTTTCAAACATGATTAGTATAATTTTAGGATTCGACGTTGAGTGTTTTCTAAAATACTTAAGAAGTCTAGTGATTAGATGACCGTTGAGGCTCTAATTGAAATTGGAATTGAATAGAGTCTAAGAAACTTAAACTTTATTGCCGAGTCTTACATGAATTCTTGTGTGTGAGTTGTGTGTTTTGTGCTATGTGATGCGTGATGCGTGAGAGATGATGATCAACATGTACATAATAGTTTAGAGTTTAAATTCCTGCAATTTAATTTTCATACCATAGTGTAGAGGGCAGCCCTAGGGCTGCCGAACCATCTTTCCCCCATAAGAGTGACGATTTTTGATGTATATGTATATAAATTTGTCTAACAATCTCATATTTCACGTACCCTTAATCCCCGGTTTAGAACGATCCCTACTTATGTCTATACTACTAACGATTGTAGGGTTATTATTGCTTGATGCTCGCTTCGGCGACTCATCAGTAAACTTATGGTTTTATGTTTTTATGTCTGTGTAAAACATTTGTTCTTTTGGTATTCGTTTGTATGTCTATGTATGAATGATTTGTTTATTTGGTTTTGCATGTTTAAAACTTTGGTTAAATTTCGTTGCTTGGTTTTATTTGTTATCTCTAGGTGTCGAAATTTATTTGTTCTAAAAAGATAAAACATGTAAACTTAATTCGTAGAAATCGTAGGTAGTTCTTTAGGGAAGCATGTTCACAATTTGATTCTTTTCTCAACTTGGTTTGTTCTTTCAAATCTGTGTGCCTTAAAGATTGATGGTTTATACAATTGCAATATATAGGGTATCGATCTCATTAGCCAAAATAAACTTAGGTTAATTCGAATGTGTCATTGTTTTAGCTTGAGTTATTTAAGAGGGTTAGAGTGGTTTAAAAGAACTTACTTGGTAATAAGAAGAGTGACGCCTTGCTTGTTAACTTGTCTCCGACTAAAAAGACTTTGCGCTTAATTACTTTGCATGTTTGTTTTTGACTTTGTAAGTGTTCTCAAATATGTTTAGTGTAAATCTTTAAGATTAGGCTTTAATAGAAAATCTTAGAGTGCTTAAGAAGTCTTAATCGGTTAGTGATACCTTGTAGGAGCTAATTAGGTTGGAACTAAGTCGAGTCTAGGATACTTTGTTGCATGCTTGCCAAGAGTCTTACTTGTGTTTTCTATGTGTTATGATAGTTTTTGATAAATGCTTTGTGCGAAAGATGTCGACCAACTTGTACATAGTAGTTTAG
Source organism: Potentilla sterilis (assembly GCA_963682095.1). Lineage (NCBI taxonomy): Eukaryota > Viridiplantae > Streptophyta > Magnoliopsida > Rosales > Rosaceae > Potentilla > Potentilla sterilis. The sequence continues at coordinate 27,898,465 of OY821755.1, read as the reverse complement.
AGTTTACATTCTTGCAATTTTATTTTCGTACACTAGTATAGGGGCAGCCCTAGGGCTGCCGTACCTCATCTTCATCCCCCATGATTAAATCGTATATATGTATATAAGTGTGACAATTGTATGCATATGTGTTTGTGAATATTTATGTTAACATTCTCATTTCAGATACCCTTAATCCCCGGTTTAGAACGATCCCTACTTATGTCTATACTACTAATGAATTGTAGGGTTTATTATTTGTGTGAGCCTCGCGGCTAACATCAATTTTTAGCGCCGTTGCCGGGGATTATAAAAGCTTGAATTATGTGAATGTGTTGTATATAAGTTGCTGGAAATTTTTCTTGTAAAGTTGTAAAGTTTGTAATTTTTTGTTTTATTTGGGATTTGTAAAGTAAAAATATGCTTCGGCATGTAGAGTTTACATTTCGAAAGTTGAATGATGTATAAAGAATGTATGTGTGTACTAACTTAGTTTAATTTCTAGGAAGTTGATAGTGTTATGTATGCTTGAGTTTATTGTAGTTTCTAAAGTGTAACATGTAGGGAGAAGCCGCTTTTGTTGGTCTTAGCCTTAACCCTTCATACGAATGATGCCTGAGCAGATCCGTTTTTATGAACAACCGGGAAACAGGTTCTTCCATGGAATTGAAGGACCATGAATGTTATATTTGTTGAAATTTTGTTTAGCTTACTTACGATTCAGCATATTTTTATGTTTTTATATATATATATATATATAGTTCTTCTTGGCTAAGGACGTCCGCACCATTCTTTATTGTGCGGATTTGGTATTTTGGCTAACTTTTCGATTGAATTTTTACATCTCCACCATCTAGTATTTAAGTACTCATGTATAGATCATCTCTGCAAATTTTCAGCCAATTTGATAACCATTAGCATATCAAACTAGATTAAAACAAATGGACAGACTACATTTTGTCAAAACTGAATCGTTCATGTTTATGATAGAAAATCGCACTTTTGAATGTCTTAACGATTATCAAATTGGCTGAAAATTTGCAGAGATGATCTATACATGAGTACCTAAAGACTAGATGGTGGAGACGTAAAAATTCAATCGAAAAGTTAGTCAGAATGTCAAATCCGCACCATAAGGTTTGGTGCGGACGTCCTTAACCAAGAAAAATCGTATATATATATATATATATATATATATATATATATATATATATATATATATATATATATATATATATTGTAGGAGAAATAATAGAAACAATATATATATATTGTTTCTATTGTTTATCTATTGTTTCTCCTACAACATATATATATATATATATATATATATATATATATATATGTTGTCCATCTACCCTCTCCTTCAGCTTCGAGACAAGCTCCTGATTGTCCATCGACAGCGTTTCGTGGGCTTTAATGGCCGTCCGGCAGGATACACATGCAGAACATAAGACAAAGAGGTTAGACAACACCAATTCACTCAACGGAATCAGAGACAGTCAACCTACATTCTACCACCCACCGGGATTCCCCCCAAGTTACACAGTTCTAGCACTTCCCGCCGGATGAAATTGTAGGAACTCTGCTCCAGGTCCGACCAGCACCCAAATACCCGGGAGATCCTATTCCTCTCCAGATCAGACAACTGATACGATTGATCGCCGATCGGCTGAAAGGCCCCAGGAACCCTGTAAGTCCTACTCCTCTTCTGCCAGCTATATATATATATATATGTTGTTGGAGAAACAATAGATAAGCAAAGCGTAGTTTTATTGATTGATAAGGAGGCCTTTATGTAGACATTACATCAAGTATCCCGAATAATAAGGGATTTCCTATCTACTAAAGATACTATATATCTAGTCTAATTAGGTCAAGACACACCACGAAAGTTACGGAATTATCCTTCCTTGAACACTCCTCATTGTGTCGCGTACCTAATGTGATACGGTATATAACATGTAGCCTCGCTAAATCCTTGCCAATCAAAACAAAAACCACTTGGGTAAAATTAAAGGTTTGGTTGAAGGGAAAAAAGCACAATGCACCAACTACAGTTGAAGATTACATGTGAGGTAGACTTCCCCTGATGTCTACGAGACAACTCCCCCTGATTGGTAACTAAATCTCGGAGTTTAGATTGATGGCCTATACAAACGCTCCTCACAAGCTTCAATAGTAGGCGTGACCAATGATCTAGTCATTGAATATGGCCACATTATCCTTGTATTAGACCAGCTATACTTAGCTTTTACTTGGTCTTAAGGAAGAACGTTGCTTAACAACTCAAAACTAGAGTTCGCGTTGAAAATTAGATTCACGTGCAGCATGACCTTTGTATACTTAAACAGTCATAACTCTTTCGATACAGTAGGTATGAACAAACCGTAAAGAGTTCTGGAAACTAGACACCCATATCTTTCCAGTGATATAAAGTACACAACGTGGTTCGTCCTTAACTGATCAAACAGCACTGTCGAAGGTGACGGATCTGCTTAACAACTGGTCTTAAGGAAGAAGGTTGCTTAACAACTCAAAACTAGAGTTCGCGTTGAAAATCATATTCACGTGCAGAATGACCTTTGTATACTTAAACAGTAATAACTTCTTCGATACAGCAGGTATGAATAAACCGTAAAGAATTCTGGGAACTAGACACCCATATCTTTCTAGTGATATAAAGTACACAACGTGGTTCGTCCTTAGCTAATCACAAATCACTATCGAAAGTGACGGATTTGCAAATTACCGGACATATTCGTCCTATTTTTCTAAAACAGCTATAACTCACTCAATATGATAGCTATGATGGAATAGTTGGTGTCCCTGGAAATTACACAAAAAACCTTTTATCTTATATCAAAACTAGTAGAATTTTTCGATACAAAGTTTTGGTATATATCAGGGCTGGCCCTGAGTTTCCTAGGGCTCTAGGCGAAAAATGAAAATGGGGCCCCTCAATTTAAGTATATTCACAACTTTATATATATATGCAGTAAAACCCCTCTAAAGTGATACTCTTGGGACCCGGGTCCAAATATCACTTTAGAGAGGTTATCACATAAGAGGGGTTTACATTTTTTTTGCTCCAAAATGATTAAAATTGTGTTTTTAGCCACTACATACATATACATATTTCTTTGTCTATATTCAACTCACCAAAATTGAACATTCATGTAGTTATTTGTTTGTCTATATTCAACTCACAAAAATTTCAATAGTTTCTTGAATTTCCAAAAGATTTACTAACATTCATGTATGTTAACACTTTCACCCCAAGAAATTACTTATAAATTAGATAACATTCTCTAATTTTATCAACACTTTCCATAGGTATGGCTCCGAACCAATCTCCCCATGTTACAATGACCGACAAGATTCGCAAAGAACTATGATGGAACTATTATCCAAGCACAAAGTACCTGCAAAACAACTTCATACACATAATACCCAATTTGTGTCAATTGTAGTTAGGACAAGTAGGGATCGTTCTATCCGGGGAAATCTAGGGCTTTCAATCACACAAAGTATTGCAAATAGAAGGGGGTTTGATGTTTTTATCTAAATAACCTACTGATTTTTACGTAAATTAAATCCTAAATTACTATATACAGTTGATCAACATCTTCCACAAAGAGCACATAACACAAAACTCTCTAAACATGTAACAAAATAAAATAAAGGAATAGGGGCAGCAAGTTCAAACTGAATTTTAGATCCTATTTAGTTCCAATTTAATTAGAGCCTTCGCGGTTCATCTAATTAGTAAAACTCCTTAATTATTTAGAACTAGCTTCGCGCATAATCCCTAACATAGTATTAAATAGTTTAAAGACACTTCGCGTAGAAATTAAACCAAGAAACACATAAGCACAATGAGTCGAATTGGAGACATATTAGCAAGTATGGCGTCACCTCATCTCACATCGATATGTAAATTTTCAGAATTACTCTAGCCCTTAAAACCAATACAAGGTGAATCAACTTTATGTTTATAATCCACCTCATATTGCATTCGGCAAGTGAAACCAATACACAAGGAACAACCATGATCAAGGCTGCCCTCATGCATCAATTTATATGCATATGAATTCAGAAAATAAACCAAACTTAACCAAAAATTCATGCAAATACCTACTGCCCATAAAACCTAAATTCAAGTTATCACATATATAGATCATAAATTAATCCAAGAGAAAACCAAATCACATAACAGAAATCCGGAAATCCAAAAAATAATTCATAAAACCGAAATTACAACCACGAATCCATACAAATTTCATAGGCAAAATATTGTATTGATACAAAAGAATAAAAGCCATAAGAAAAGATAAAATCACACTTTGAGAAACCTTGAGAAGAGATTCGGCAAAGAGGATTAGGGGTGATGGACGGACTGATTTTTTGGAAGAGTGGTGGAGATGGAATTGGCTTAGTTCTTTGTGGGGATTTTGTGGTGGAATTTTGGCAGAGGTTTGGCAGTTTAAAGTGAGGAAGAGAAGATGATTTTTCTGAATTTATGGAGTGGTATTTATAGAGGAGAGGGGCTGCTAGGGTTCGGCAATGGAAGGTGCCTTAGGGTTTCAAATGAAACCGAATTCTCTCTCTTTGAAAGCTCACGGCAAAGTCTTTCACTCCTTCAAAATTGTTGCTGAATATCACTTTGGTCAAAGGCTGAATACTTGCTTCAATTATCTCTTCAATTATCATTAACTTAATTCAGCAAAATATCTTGAACCAAGACATGAATTGGTCCACATTCGTCCCAACTCCTTCCTCCTTTCTCTCCCTTGTTTCTCTCTTTGCATTTGCCGAAAATCCCTTTGTTATCTCTTCTTTGAAACAAACGGCAACACATGTGGAATTCTTCATCAATCAATTGCCGAATTATCCCTTCATTATCTCCATGATTTTCCTTTATTAATCTTCAATAAAATCAGTTGAACCTTCTCCATGAAACTCTCTTCAAAAATCGGTTGCATTATCTCCTCCTTTATCTCCACATAAAATCTGAAAATAAAGAAAAGAAATAGAGAATTAATTCATGTAATAAACTTGTCCTCATCTAGACAAATATTGTCTTAAAAAGACATATGTGTAATAGATAAGATCATTAGATTAGGAAAGTTTTCAATTCAAATCAAGCAACTTACTAGATCGAGAAAGTTACTAGAATAGGAAAATCGAAATAGGAAAGTCACAGAATATACAGTCATAGTTCAAGTAGGACTTTCCTAAATAGGATATTTCCTAATCCAAACAAGATTCCAAATTTTCCTCACATGTTTCAGAAACGACGAACAATAAAGATTTCTATTCCGACAGGTTTCCTAGTCAAAACAGGTTTCCTAGTCAAACAAGGACTCCTACTCAAACTAGAACTCTTCACATTTTCCGACAATTTCTGCATTTTACGCTCAATTTGTACACTAACTCTGCCAAAGACTCCAAACACGACTGAATGACTCTATATTACAACAATAAGGGTTAAGAATTGCATAAATGGGGGTAAAAACATATTAAGAACGTCGCATTTTATGCTCCTATCAAACTATGTCAATACAAAAAAGACAAGCTAGCAAACCTAGCACAAACTAGTATCATGAAATATTTTTCAAATTCGTAAAGTATATAAAAAAATATATATTTAATCGAAAATATCACTTTATGCGAAAGTTGGGACAGGGATTTAGCACTACGATTTTCTGAAAAAAAAAATATTAATTATCATGATAGAGGAGTTATTAAATTTTAACACCGGTCCCGACTTGGGACCGATACTTTTTATCAATTTTGAGAGGTTATCACTTTAGAGGGGTTTTACTGTGTGTATATATATATATATATAGAGGGCTTTTCTACTAAGGGATCCCTTATTTTGTTCATTTTAAGAGATCGATTATTAGGCCAAGTTGTTGATCACATTTTTACATCTCCACCATTCAATTACTAGTTTTATATGTGTAGATCATTCTTGTAAATTTTTAGCTAAAATGGTGATCGTTAAGGTATCCAACTAGATTAAATCAATAGACGTATTAAATCTGTCAAACCTGAACCGTTCATGTTTTTACTTGTAAATCACAATTTTGAATGCTCTAACGATTATCAAATGGGATGAAAATTTTCAGATATGATCTACTCCTATAAACATAACAGTTGAACGGTGAAGATGTTAATATGTGATCGAAAAGTAGGTTAAATGATTGATCCCTTAAAATGACCAAAATGAGAGATCTCTCATTGGAAGGGGGTTATATATATATATATATATATATATATATATATATATATATATATATTATAAATCTAAACAACATATAATTACTAATAACATAACAATATATCAGTCACAATATCACTATACTAATTCAACTAATGATCTTTGAATTACAAATTGTTGTTACTGAAAGTATTGCATATGAATACTACTGATACACTACGGCATTACTATTAGCACTAACAAGGATGCACAGTTATAATCATTTGAAATCATCATTAATCAATAGCATAACTAGAAACTAATTTCAACTAGGTACTAAATTTGTAGAAAAAAAAATTAGTCTTAAATTATACCAAAACTTTTATAAAATTATAAAGAACTTTAATATTTTTTTTCTTCTTCAGATTAAGTACTCAATTCAACAAATTTATGGTCTAGATATTAGATGATTGTCGATGATGAGAATATGATTTATCATTAAAAGAAAATAAAGAAAAATAGAGAGAAATAACTGTAATGTAAAGTTAGACAAATAAAAGAAATAAAAAAATAAAAAAACAAAGTGGTGCAACTGTGTTTTGAACACAGGTTTAAAACAATACATAACCAAACCTCACCCTTCCACTACATGATGTGAGATGTCTCGAGAGTCCTCACCATGATGAATGCATTCTTACACACTTAGCGCATCTCCAATGATAGGAGCACAATGTGTGACGATATTATATGTTTTTACCCTCATTTATGCTTTGTTTAACCCTTATTTGTCTAAGATAGAGTCATAATATAGTTTAGTGTTAATTTGGTAGAGTTTCGCGAAAAGTTGGTTAAGAATCCGAAAAATGACTAAGTTTGAAGAATCTGGAAAATAATGCAAGTTGTCTTTTTCGTGATTCTGAGATGAGTAAAAATGCGATCTATCCTTGTCCGAATTTAATGAAATTTGGTGTGCTTATTATTCATATACTGAGGAATGTGGTGTTAAAATTTCAGATCAATCGGAGTTCGGGAAGTCACCCAAAAGATGGCTGCAACTTGACAGTCTGAGCAAACCAATCCAGGGACTTCTAGGATTTTCCTGGGACTATGTCCCAACTTTGAAAAATCATTCCTGACGACTCATAAGGAATTTGATCAAACTGTTTCATATGGAGGTAGCTATGTGTGTCTAGTTTCTCTGGGACTTGGAATCGCATCAATCGGAGCTCTGAGGAGGAAGTTATGCCGGATTTACGGGAGTAATGTCATTCTGCCGGGAAAACAACAACTATCCCGGTTGCAAAATGAAAACTTTCCTTTGGACTTTTGAAGCATGGATCGGATATTATGGACCTAAAGATATGTCCATAATAACTTAATGAGAAGATTCAAGTCCAAGATAAGGCCAAGAAGAGTCTAGAAGAAAAGAATTCAGATAATAAGAGAAAGAAAAAGAATCCTGATTAATTTCGGGAAAATTCCTGTGCACGTCTCTCAACTTCCACGGACTCTCCCAGACAGCTCACAATGAATCAGAATTCGAGCCTTGTATGGATAGAAAGCTACGGGAGTCTAGTTTCCAACCCAACTGGAATCACCTCAATATCTATTTTCTAGAGAAATATATTCCATAATCTTCACTCGAAGGTCAAATCTGCCAGCAGGATAAGTTTGAGAAAAACTAGGTTTTGTAAACCCTAGCTGCCTCCCTTGCCTCTATAAATACCACAACATAATTTCAGAATAATCATCTTCTCTTCCTCACTTAAACTTGTCGAAACTCTGCCGAATTCTCTCTAAAAATCCTCACCAAGAACATAGCCGAACCATCTTCCACCACCTTTCATAAAATCATTCCAATCATCAACACCAATCCACTTGCCGAATTCTTCAACAAGGTTGTCACTTGGATTGTAATATTTCGATGACTTTTGTTTATTTGTATTTATACATTAATTTTTCTATGAATTATGTATGGATTCTTGGTTTGTATTTCGGTTTTGTTATTTATTCATGGGATTTTCGAATTCTTGTTATATTGTTTGGTTTTCTTGTGTTTAATTACCGAATTATGCTTGTGATTTAATTGAATATGGTATGATGGGCAGTAGGCTTTTGCATGTTTTCTTGATTTAATTAGGTTTATTTCCTTAATTCGTGTGCAACCGAAGGATATGTCTAGATGCATTCGAAAGGCCATGAGTGTTGTCTAGATGTTGAATTCACTTGCCGATTTAATACATGTTGGATCATACGCGAAGTTGGTTTTAATGTGTATTTATCTAAGGGCTAGAGTAATTCTGGAAATTTACTTGTCGATGTGGGATGAGTGACGCCATACCTGCTAACATGTTCCAATTCGACATATTGTGCTTATGTGCTATTTGTGTTTAATTTCTACGCGAAGTGTTGTTAAACCAATTAGTACCATGTTTAGGATTATACGCGAAGTTAATTCTAAATACTTGTGATGTTTTGAATAATTAGATATACCGCGAAGGCTCTAATTAAATTGGAACTTAGTTGATCTTGAATTCGATATTTGCTTGCTGCCCCTATTACTTGTTTTAATTTCGTTGCATGTGTAATGAGTTTTGTGTCTTGTGATTGTGTGGAAGATGTTGATCAATTGTAAATAATAATTTAGGATTTAAATTTGTAAAAATCAGTAGGTAATTAGATTAAAATTCGACAAACCCCCTTATGTGCAACACTTTGTGTGATTGAAAGCCCTTGATTTCCCCGGATAGAACGATCCCTACTTGTCCTAACTACAATTGACAAAAGAAGGGTATTATGTGTATGAAGTTGTTTTGCAGGTACTTTGTGCTTGGAAAATGTCTCCATCAATTTTTGGCGCCGTTGCCGGGGAAATTTAATTATTTTGATTCATAAAGTGTTGTTTTGTAATTATGTAAATTTCAGATTATTTAATTTTTCTATAGTTTTTGGGGTATGTATAATAGGATTTTCGGATGTGTATTAGTAAGTAGGATTTTTGGTTTTGGTTTTTGGTTTGATAAGTTGCCGAATCATGTGATGTATATATATGTGAATGTTTGTGACACTTAGATAATTTCTAGGAAGTTGATAGTTTTATGTATGCTTAAGTTTATTGTAGTTTCTAAAGTGTAGCATGTAGGTGAAGCCTCTTTTGTTGATCATAACCAAAACCCTTCATACGAATGATGCTTTGTTGGATTCGTTTTATGTAGACTGGGAAACGTGGGATACTTCCCCCCCACGCATACACGCGACATTCTGGCAAAGTTATTATTTTTATGAGGTTGAGGGCGGTTTTAATCAACACTTGTAGACCGCTAGGGACCCGAGTTTATTTTACAAAGTATGGGGCAAGTTATTTTCATTGATTGGTTCTCAGGTTTGTAAAACTGGTTCTCAAGGCCCACAGACTGATGTTCATTCTTGGTGAGTGAGTCAATAGGGGACTTGTCCTCCGTGGTGTCCAACAACGAGACCTGCCTGGTTCCTAAAGGGAGTTCGCTCTCCGTGAATCTTAACGACACCGCCTTTGAAAAGTAAAATACGCTCGACCTAGACAACAGCTTGTGCCGAAGCATCACCTCACTTTAGACACTAGAAGATAACTTGAACATATGTGAATCTATTTTCTTCAAAACAAAATTCGTCTTTAATTTTTGAGGTATATCGGAATAAGCATGATACTACCTTGGGCTGCATCAGTCCATTGCACTGTTATCTCCTCTGCTCCACGTAGCTCGAATTTTAAAGTTGTGTGAATAAAAGAAATTAAACTCTAGGGTTCGGCAGTCTCACATATCACATATTCGAATACTTTGAAAAGACTAGGACCGATCCATTTTGTGATACTTGTAAATTTTTATGAAACTTATACTTGCATAAATCGTGTGGAATATATACTTATAGAGAATTCGTATGATACATTTATAGTTTGAAAATTTTACATTACTTCTAACTTATTTCTAACCTATACTCTAACTTATTCTAATTCATTCTTTCTAACCTATACATATTGATTCTCATGATTCTTGTAGAGTTTAATTGTTAGTTGCAGATCATAAGGAAGAGGTGAAGAATTACATTGTAAACAGTTGATTGGAGCTCTCATTGACTTGGGAAGGATGACAAGTGTTGCAAGAAACGAGTTCCACCACTCTCAACTTTTGTTCATAATTTGCAATTAAATTCTACTTAGCTAATTATTGTATATTTATACACTAACTTCTAACTTTAGCTAATTCACTAACTCACTACTAACTTATTCTTTGAACTCTCATCTCCACTCTTCTAATTTTCTTTATCTTGATGTGATGCAGTTGAAGAGTGAAGTAATCATGCATCGAGTTATGATAACCATTGTAAGGAGGCACGAATTTGGAGGTGTACACTCCAAAAGGCGTCGCCCACAACTTGATTAAGAAGTTAAGAGTCTAGGCTGAGTAGACTATAAACAACTAAGCGCTGCATGGGAGACAACCCATTTCAACCAAAATTGTGAAGGAGTCATCAACGAGAGTTTGAATTTTCTAAATTCCTAAACTCTTTTTGGTTGAATTGTATAAATGTGGAACTTGTGAATTTTATCATATGCTCAAAAATTACAACATTATTTCTGGTTTACATTGAGGACAATGTATTTTTCTAAGTGTGGGGTAGGGAATATTTGTTTCACATGTTTTGTTTTGTTTTGAGTCTTTGTTTTAAGTCATAAAAGAAAAGAAAATAAAAAATCAGAAAATAAATTAAAAAAAAAAATTTCGTTGCTTTTAGTTTGTAATTTTTGTAGGTTTTGTTTTGTTTTTGAGTCTTAGGTGCCCATAATAGTCTATGATGATTATATCTTTGAGTACATAGATGATGGTTTTGTATAATCATGAGAATTAATTGTGAGTTTCATGGACATTGTGATTGGTATGAACATTTGAGACTCGGATTTATTTGTGTAATAAGCATGCATGTTTGTGTTGATTTTGTTCCATAATAATCTATGTGAGCTTTGATGCCAAATACTTTCTTCATGAGCGATAAATATAAAAAAAAATTGCAGAATTTTTTCAAAACTTCGTCATTCTTTGATTATTCAATGACTTTGTGTCATAGCTTTTAATGAACTCTAGAATGCTAGAACTTGCTCTTGACGATTTTTGAGACTATTATTCATGAAATGTCTTGATTTTGAAAAGGATTGAAAAGATCATATTAGGATTACCACCAATGCCAAATAAAGCTTATGCCTAATTTCTGCCCATCGTGGGACTCCTTAGTTTTAACCCCTTTGAGCCGACATTAAGCCATTTTATTTCATCACCATGATACACATTCCTTGAGCTTAGAACAGTTTATCCTTTCCATTGTTGTCAAGACTTGGTAAAGTTTAATTGGAATTTGTTATTTGAAGTGATGTTGTGAAGTAAGTGTGGGGTAAAACTTGTACAATTGCATGAAATTCAGAGATGTGTTGCCGAAATTATAAGGAAAAGAAGAAAATTCGGACAGAAAAATGAAAAGAAAAATTGAGCCAAAATAAAATGAAAAAAACAAAGAATAGTTTCGGCAATGAAAAGAAAAGAGGAAAATTGGATGAGTTCTTGTGGTGAATTTGGAGTTGTATTATTATTTGAAGGTCTATTATTACTATACTTGACCTTTGTTCTTATTCACTATGTTATGGGGAAGAAAAGAATGAAGTTTGGGCCCAATAAGTTGGAACTTGGCCCTTGGAGTGAAGACATAAGGATTTATTGAATTTTGCTAAGTCTTGGTGACATTTTATCACCACTATCCTAAATATGAATGCCTTATGCCAATCCCCATTATCACCTTTACGTTGATCTTTTCATGATTCTTAAAATGGGTGAACTTTGATTTGTGGAGATTTTTGTCAAGAGTTGAGCTTATGTCTTTGGTTCATTGGTGCACATAGTTGTTACATGAAGTTTTTCCAGAAAATTGATTCACAAAGTGCTTTTATTTGATGAAATATGCGAGCTATTTGTTGCCTTACAATCTGTTCTCTTGCATATACTATGAGTGAATTGCCATGTCATGAGTGAAAAGAAGAGAGTATGCCTAGTGAGGAGGATGAAATCAACATAACATGTCATTGCTTGTGATTTTCGTTTCTTACTTGTTCATGCTTTGATACATGTCTATGACGCTCGGGATTTATGTGCTTACATTGAAATGCTTAACTTGAAAGCTATGTGTTTTAAAGATCCTGAGACAATCATTTAGGGGCAGTAGTTGAGTCTTTTTGTTTTTGTTTTGCTAAGGGACTAGCAAAGGATAAGTGTGGGGTAGTTGATAGGAGCACAATGTGCGACGATATTATATGTTTTTACCCTCATTTATACTTTGTTTACCCTTATTTGTCTAAGATAGAGTCATAATATAGTTTAGTGTTAATTTGGTAGAGTTTGGCGAAAAGTTGGTTAAGAATCCGAAAAATGACTAAGTTTGAAGAATATGGAAAATAATGCAAGTTGTCTTTTTCGTGATTCTGAGATGAGTAAAAATACGATCTATACTTGTCCGAATTTAATGAAATTTGGTGTGCTTATTATTCATATACTGAGGAATGTTGTGTTAAAATTTCAGATCAATCGGAGTTCGGGAAGTCACCCAAAAGATGGCTGCAACTTGGCAGTCTGAGCAAACCAATCCAGGGACTTCCAGGATTTTCCTGGGACTGTGTCCCAACTTTGAAAAATCATTCCTGACGACTCATAAGGAATTTGATCAAACTGTTTTATATGGAGGTAGCTATGTGTGTCTAGTTTCTCTGGGACTTGGAATCGCATCAATCGGAGCTCTGAGGAGGAAGTTATGCCGGATTTACGGGAGTAAGGTCATTCTGCCGGGAAAACAACAACTATCCCGGTTGCACAAGGAAAACTTTCCTTTGGACTTTTGAAGCATGGATCGGATATTATGGACCTAAAGATATGTCCATAATAACTTAATGAGAAGATTCAAGTCCAAGATAAGGCCAAGAAGAGTCTAGAAGAAAAGAATTCAGATAATAAGAGAAAGAAAAAGAATCCTGATTAATTTCGGGAAAATTCCTGTGCACGTCTCTCAACTTCCACGGACTCTCCCGGACAGCTCACAATGAATAAGAATTTGAGCCTTGTATGGATAGAAAGCCACGGGAGTCTAGTTTCCAACCCAACTGGAATCACCTCAATATCTATTTTCTAGAGAAATGATATTCCATAATCTTCACTCGAAGATCAAATCTGCCAGCAGGATAAGTTTGAGAAAAACTAGGTTTTGTAAACCCTAGCTGCCTCCCTTGCCTCTATAAATACCACAACATAATTTCAGAATAATCATCTTCTCTTCCTCACTTAAACTTGCCGAAACTCTGCCGAATTCTCTCTAAAAATCCTCACCAAGAACATCTTCCACCACCTTTCATAAAATCATTCCAATCATCAACACCAATCCACTTGCCGAATTCTTCAACAAGGTTGTCACTTGGATTGTAATATTTCGATGGCTTTTGTTTATTTATATTTATACATTAATTTGTCTATGAATTATGTATGGATTCTTGGTTTGTATTTCGGTTTTGTTATTTATTCATGAGATTTCCGAATTCTTGTTATATTGTTTGGTTTTCTTGTGTTTAATTACCGAATTATGCTTGTGATTTAATTGAATATGGTATGATGGGCAGTAGGCTTTTGCATGTTTTCTTGATTTAATTACGTTTATTTCCTTAATTCGTGTGCAACCGAAGGAGATGTCTAGATGCATTCGAAAGGCCATGAGTGTTGTCTAGATGTTGAATTCACTTGCCGATTTAATACATGTTGGATCATCGCGAAGTTGGTTTTAATGTGTATTTATCTAAGGGCTAGAGTAATTCTGGAAATTTACATGTCGATGTGGGATGAGTGACGCCATACCTGCTAACATGTTCCAATTCGACATATTGTGCTTATGTGCTATTTGTGTTTAATTTCTACGCGAAGTTAATTCTAAATACTTGTGATGTTTTGAATAATTAGATATACCGCGAAGACTCTAATTAAATTGGAACTTAGTTGATCTTGAATTCGATATTTGCTTGCTGCCCCTATTACTTGTTTTAATTTCGTTGCATGTGTAATGAGTTTTGTGTCTTGTGATTGTGTGGAAGATGTTGATTAATTGTAAATAATAATTTAAGATTTAAATTTGTAAAAATCAGTAGGTAATTAGATTAAAATTCGACAAACCCCCTTATGTGCAACACTTTGTGTGATTGAAAGCCCTTGATTTCCCCTGATAGAACGATCCCTACTTGTCCTAACTACAATTGACAAAAGAAGGGTATTATGTGTATGAAGTTGTTTTCCAGGTACTTTGTGCTTGGAAAATGTCTCCATCATCCAACAGATTATGTATTTTAGAAAGAAAGAAAAAAAAAATAAAGAGGAATTTTGGAGAAAAATGAGCATTTTTTCATTTTAATAGATTCTCTATCTCACTCTCCAAAATAGGGAGAGTGACGAAAGAGAAAAAGCTTTTCGCCAAAATTTTGCCGAATGCGCCATCATGAATTTTTCGCGTGCTTCAATGTCTCTTAATAAGCTCTCAGACGATTCGACTTGAAACTTTATTAATGAATCTAAAAAGCGAGAACTAATTCTCAACGAAGAAAGAAGATAGCTACACAAGGTGAGCCATCTGCTCCACTTCTATTCTATTCGATCCAATTCGAATTTTTTTCCCTTCAATTCACTTCCGTTGTTTCGTCAAGGTGATTTGTATTCCCTAATTTTGTATGTCTACTGTGAGCGACTCCTCTTGATTTCATTATGATTCTCTATTGGGTCTTGCTTAGATTTTAACCTTAGTTCTGTGGAGTGGTTTATGGTTGTATATCAGTTTTCTTAGAAATTCAAATTGGTCTTGGTTTGCATCTACATGTATTAGATGAAGATGAGATAATCATTATTTTATGAAATCAAGTTGAAGGTAAATCTGGAGCTCTGTCAAAGCCTAATAATCTCTAAAATGAATTGGTACTCTGAGTTTAGTTGATGCGTTGAAGGTCTGAAACTTGGTTGTGTCTGAGTTATTATATTGTTGTGGTTGTAGTCATGTTTGTTGAATTAGGAGGATCTGAGGAAGTGGTTTAGAATTGGTGGTTGATGCAGAATGATAATGATAATATGGTAATACGGTACCGACCAGTTTAGAATTAGGAGGATCTGAGGAACTGTTCTACATCTTTCCTCGTAAACCACTGATTTGTTCCATGTCAAAACTTGACTCCCTTCTGACCCTCGACTTCAATTTTATATACATGTCATAGTATCTTGATCATTTATCGATTTCATAGGTATCCATATACATCATATATGGATTTTTTAATTATTAAACAAGAGAATTGTTTTGCATGACTTCATTTGGCTAATTCTTTTTTTCGTTTTCCTTTGCTCCCTTATCGATCATTTTGGAATAATAGTGGAGGCAAAAGAGAATTACAAATAGGAAGGAAATGCATTTAATCTTGACCATTGTTGGGGTTATTATGATGTTTCAACAAAAATAGATGGCTGAACATCAAAAGATTGATGCCAAGAGAAAGTCCAAGGAGTCTTCTAGTAAGAATACAGATTCCATCAATTTAGAAGATGATGATGCAGAAGATCCTCAACCTGTAGGTTTGAAGAGACCAATTGGGAGAAAAAGCTGCCAAAGAAGCAATCAAAAAAGCAAAATATGCACAAAAGATTGGTGAGAATGACAATGAAGCTTCTAAACCCGTACTGAGTTGGAAGACTTGAGTGCAAAAAGATTAGATAGTGACCGGATAAAGGCAGAACAATTTAATTTGTTACTTGGTAATGAGCAAGAGCAAGTACGTAGCTCTTAGAAAAAAAGAAATTGAATTTCAAACTCGAAGTGAGGATGTCAAAATAATGTCTATGGATACTAGTAATATGCCTCTATTTCAAGCCGAATACTATCAGTCTTCAGAGGGAAATCTTGGCAAAAAGAGCTAGTATGAGTGGAAGTGAATGGTCACTTTTTTCGGGTTTTTATTTTTAGATTTCATGTATGTTTATGCTTTTTTAAAACTATGAGACTATTATGATGTCATTTCCAGTA
The DNA here is from genome assembly GCA_963682095.1 of Potentilla sterilis. Classification (NCBI taxonomy): domain Eukaryota; kingdom Viridiplantae; phylum Streptophyta; class Magnoliopsida; order Rosales; family Rosaceae; genus Potentilla; species Potentilla sterilis. The sequence continues at coordinate 27,882,171 of OY821755.1, read as the reverse complement.
ATGCTATTGCATTTTGCAATGTAGAGAAATTTCAGAAAGTATAATCAATCTTTTATGTTGAATAAGTACCATGTATGTTGTCTATTATCTCCTAATTAAAGAAACTGTGCGTGTCTATGAAGTAATGCCAAGTTAGTAGAAATGTTGATTAATTGTAATATGCTCATGGACTATATAATCTATACGAACTTCAATATTTTGTACGTAGACCTCTATCTATTTTCAACTGTTATGATAGTGTATCAAATCACACATGCATGACAGTGTGAGAAAAGAAAAAGAAAAAAAAAAAATTATATATATATATATATATATATATATATATACACACATATTAGAATCAATAAAATCTTATATAAAATTTGATAATACTAATAAATATTTATAATAATAACAATGGAATATGACATAACTTAACAACGAAATAGAACATAACATAATACTAATTTTGGAACCAAATCACTACTGTCCTCCATGTATTTTCTTGTAATATCCCGAAAATTCGTTATTAATTTCGAAGGTTTATTTGGAATTATTAATGTGATAACCCCAGTTTTAATTCAATTTCTTGTAAATTTCTCGAAATAAATAGAATGGTAATTTATGAAAATTCGTATTTCATATTCTTTTAAGGGTAAATTCCTCTTATGGTACCTGACGTATGGCCAATTGGACACTTTGGTAGCCAACGTTTCAAAGATGACAGTTTGGTACCTAAAGTTAAGTTGTATGTGACACTGTGGTACTTATGTTGACTTCTTTGTTAAATGTAAGGGGTAAAATTGACATTTATATATTATTTATAAAAAAAAAATTAAAAACATGAGAGTTATGCATCTAAGGCTCTTGGTTATCACCTTGATATTCATCTTTTTTTTTTTTAATCATTTGGGAGAAAATAAATATGATTTAATTTTTTGTCAAAAAAAAAAATATGAGTTATACTTTTGAGTTCTGTTGAAGGTAAAATAATGGGAAAATGACCATTTGCACAAAAATGGCTCAAAAATTGTCAATTCTAATGTTTATAGCCCAGATCAATGAATCTTGAAAAATGTCTTAACTACCCACACTTTATCTCTTTCTCCCCTCTCTCTTCCCCATCTGAAATCTCTCTCTCTCTCTCTCTCCCTCTCTCTCCGTTAGAGAGACGACGCTAACTGACGACACTGATCTGGACGACGCCGACCTGCCTCGACCCTGATCTGGACGACGCTGCTCTAAAGCCACCACCCTCACTGCCTCCTGCTCCTCCTCCGTCCGCATCACCTCTCTCGACTCCTACTCCTCCGCCTCTTGCCCCCGGCCGAGTTCCTCCACCACAGCCGCCCACTTTCGCATCCTCTCACCCCATGCCGATCGACGACTCCGACTTCTTCGACGGCCTGATTGACCCTCACTCGACGAGTCTTTGAGTATTTTCGCATTCGAAAAGAATGGAGGTAGGTGAGAGATTTGAAAAATGAGAAGCCATGCGACCCATGCGATAGGGTCAGTCAAGATTAAAAGTAGCTCTAAGTGATCTGGATTGTAGGGTTTATTAACAAATTGTTTCTTGCTTTGTTTGAGTTCTTTTCTACCCTCTTAATGTTTAGGTAAATCTTTTTTTAGACAAATGTTTATGAATTGGATCTCAACCTCCGTCTCGGGAGATTAGAATCTTCGTCTCGAGCCAGTAAGTTGCTTACTGGGACTCAAAAACATGCAAACTTGAATTTGTAAGTTGCTTACTGGGGGTCAGTAACTTGATTATTGGGGGTCAGTAACTTGATTACGGGGGGGTCAGTAACCTGATTACTGAGAGTCAGTAACCTGATTACTGAGAGTCAATAATATGCTTACTGGAATCTGTAAGTTGCTTACTGGGGGTAGTAACCTAATTACTGAGGGTTAGTAACATGTTTACTGGAATCTGTAAGTGCTTACTGGAGGTCAGTAATCTGATTACTAAGGGTCAGTAACATGCTTACTGTAATCTGTAAGTGCTTATTGGGGGGTGAGTAACCTGATTACTGAGAGTCAGTAACATGCTTAAAGTCAGACACAATAATTTAATATTGAAAAAAAAAAAAATCCGGCGAAATTTTTTTTTTTACCGGAATCCGGCGACCGGCCATGGGACGCCGACAGAGTTGGGTGACCTTCCGGTAAAGTTTCTCTATCTTCCACTTTCTCAGCACGTTATAATTTAAAAAACTGTTAGATAAAGCAGAAGGACAAAAAAGGAAGAAAAAAATTAAAACTGTACTAGGGTTGAAAAAATTTGTTCAAATGGGCAACAAGAGTTGTTACCTTATCTTTAATAGGGGAATAAACTAAGATGGTCATTGGAATGGGTAATGAGGGGGCCAAATTAGTACTAAATGGACATTTTCTATAAAATAATTCAAATTTTATTTAGGAAATCTAGTATATGTGATTTGAACACCCACGATAATACATTTGGTTGATTAGATATAGCTTTACTGAGTAGTCTTGTGAGCGTTTACATTACCATGATTGAATTTCTTAAGTTATGTTACCAACATAATTAAAAAACATTTTAAAATGCATGTTTTAACCCAAAAAATTATGAAAATGCAAGTTTTTATTTTATTTTTGTAGATTATACTTAAATGTTAATTTTACCTCTTACATTTAACAAAGAAGTCAACATAAGTACTAAAATGTCACATAAAACTTAACTTCAGGTACCAAACTGTCCTCTTTGAAACGTTGGGTATCAAGTGTCCATTTGGTCATACGTCAGGTACCATAGAATGAATTTACCCTTCTTTTAATTAGTCGTTACTCGACGTCGGAACTGATTGATAAGAGCATAATATACGACATTCTTAATGTGTTTTATCCCCATTTATGCAATTGTTTAACTCTTATTGTTGTAATATAGAGTCGTTTAGTCGAGTCAAAAGTCTTGGACGGAGTTTTTGGAGAAAAGAGCTTAATTGTCAAATATTGCATGATTTATGAAGAGTTTGATTCAAACTAGGATTCCTTATTGCATTAGGAATACTAATCGGTTAAGGAGTCTACAATCTCTCGACGTTTCTCAAAACGTCGAAGGTTTTAAGTGTTTCAATCAAAGTAGAACTCCTTGTTGAACCAGGAAATCCTGACAGAATCAGGAATCTATCAAATCATAAATTGTGCTACATTTTATCTTCTTTTATTAATATATTTTTCTCTATTATTTTCAGGAATCAAAGAGGAGATAAATGAAGAATTTTGGAAGCAAATTAAATGAAGAAATCGGGAAGGAAAAGAATTCAAATGCAACAAGGACAAGGAAAGATTTCAATGCTGAAGAAAAAGAAAGGAATGCATGAATTAATGCCGAAACTTGTATGCGAAGAATCAAAGAGTCCTAAAAGATATAAGGAAGGGAATTCACAGCAAAGAGAAGAAAAAGGAAGGAGTTTGATGCTGAAATTAAAAGAGAAATTCAAGGATGAATGTGGACTTAATTCTCTCCACATTCATTTAGGTTTTGCCGAATTAAATAAGGGAGGAATATTCAGTAATTATACAAGGAATAATTCGGCAAACAAAAGAAGGAAAAATCAAGACTTACCTTGCAAGGAAAAGAGGAAGAATTCGGCACCAATACCTTTGTGCCGAAACCCGAAGAGATAAAACCCTAGTTCCTCTTGCTCCCTTATATATAGTTTGGCACATTTTTAGAAAAATTATCTATCTCTTCTCTCTCACTTTCACATGCCAAAGCTCTGTCAAAATAACTCCACAAAAATCCCATACAGAAAGTAGAACAGCCGTACCATTCCCCTACATCAAATTCACACCGTCTTCCCTTTGCCGAATTCATCTTTGTTGAAGTTTTGCAAGGTTCTTCAAAAGTGTAATTCGAACATCTCTTATGGCTTTATATTTTCTGTATAAATTCAATAATTTGTCTATAAAGATTGAATGAATTGATGTATGTTGTTTTGGTTTTATAAATTTTACTTTGGATTTCCGAAATTCTGTTATGTGTTTTGGTTTTCTATTTGTTTAATTTCTGAACATAACATGTGACGAAATTAATCAGGGTTTATGATATAGTTGAAGTCGCATGTGTTCTTCATTTTATTTTGGTTTATTTTCTGAATTCATATGCATATAAATCGATGCATGAGGGCAGCCTTGATCATGGCTGAACCTTGTGTATTGGTTTCACTTGCCGAATATAATATAAGGTGGATTATAAACATAAAGTTGATTCACCTTGTACTAGTTCTAAGGGCTAGAGTAATTCTGAAAATTTACATATCGATGTGAGATGAGGTGATGCCATACTTGCTAATATGTCTCCAATTCAACTCATTGTGCTTATGTGTTTCTTGGTTTAATTTTTACGCGAAGTGTCTTTAAACTAATCAGCACTATGTTTAGAATTATGCGTGAAGCTAGTTCTAAGTAATTAAGGAGTTTTGCTAATTAGATGAACCGCGAAGGCTCTAATTAAATTGGAACTAAAACTAATCTTGAATACTTTCCGTTTGCTATATTATTACCTTGTGTGAAATTGTTATGTGTTATGTGAGTTTTGTGTGTAGTGTTATGTGTGAAAGATGTTGATTATATGTATATATTAATTTAGGTTTTATTTTCGTAATTTTCAGTAGATATTAGATACAATTTCCAATCCCCCCATATTATTATGTGATGCTTTATGAAATTAAATGCCCTTGATTTCCCCGGATAGAATGATCCGTACTTGTCAATACTACAATCGACACAAGAAGGGTATTATATGTATGAGATTATTTTGCAGGTACAAATTATGCTCGTAATTTGGTCGCATCAATTTTTGGCGCCGTTGCCGGGGAAATTAAAATTATTTAATTTCATGATGTGTTACTTTGTATCATTGTATAAATTGTGATGTTACCAACAACGAGTCTTGCCTTGATCCATCTTAGAAACTTTCATTCTAGCCTTTTGAAAACACGGAATAGTCATGTCTAGACGACAATACTTGGGCCGCACGTCCACCTTGCTTTAGAACCTAGAAAATAACTTTGCATAAATAGATTTATATAGCTTCACAAATGAAAGATGTCTTTAAATTTTAAGGTATATCGGATAAAAGTATGATACTACCTTGGGCTGCTTTAGCCTATTGCACTGTTATCTCCTCTGCTCCACGTACCTTGAATTTTAAAAGTTGTGTGAATAAAAGCAATTAGACTCTAAGAGTTCGACATATTTGATGTGTTATAATTTTCGGATACTTTGTGAAACATGAACCGAATTCTTGTGAAAATAACATGTAAATTTTCGTGAAACCTTGTAGTTTTATACATATTACTTCTAACTTATTTCTAACCTATTCTCTAACTTATTCTAACCCATTCTTTCTAACCTATACATGTTGATTCTCAAGATTCTTGTAGAGTTTAATTGTTCGTTGCAGATCATAAGGAAGAGGTGAAGAATTATATTGTAAACAATTGATTGGAGCTCTCATTGACTTGGGGAGGACGGCAAGTGTTGCAAGAAACGAGTTTCACCCCTCTAAACTTTTGTTCATGATTTGCAATTAAATTCTACTTAGCTAATTATTATATATTTATACACTAACTTCTAACTTTAGCTAATTCACTAACTCACTACTAACTTATTCTTTAAATTCTCATCTCCACTCTTCTAAATTTCTTTATCTTGATGTGATGCAGTTGAAGAGTGGAGTAATCATGCATCGAGTAATGATAACCATTGTAAGGAGGCACGAATTTGGAGTGCGCACTCCAAAAGGCGTCGCCCACAACTTGATTAAGAAGTGAAGAGTCTAGGCTGAGTAGACTATAAACATTAAGCGCTGCATGGGAGGCAACCCATTTCAACCGAAATTGTGAAGGAGCCGTCTACGAGAGTTTGCATTTTCTAATCCCTAAACTCTTTTTGGTTGAATTGTATAAATGGAGATATGTGATTTATCATGTGCTTAGAAATTACAACATTATTTTGATCTACATTGAGGAAAATGTAATTTTCTAAGTGTGGGGTAGTGATACATGTTTCCATGTGTTTTGTTTTGTTTTGTTTCATTTATTTTAGTTTGTTTCGAGTTAGTAAAAGAAAAATACAGAAAAATTAAAAAATTTCGTTTGTTTTTAGCTATGATCGAGTCATAGATGCCCCTAAATGAGTCGATGATGATTATATCTTTGAATGCATAGATGATTGTTTTGCATAATCATAAAAATTAATTGTGAGTTTCATGGATATTGTGATTGGTATGAACATGTGAAATTATGATTGACATACAATAAAGCATGCATGTTTGAGTTAATTTGTTTCCATAATATCCTATGTGAGCTTTCGTGCCAAATATTTTCTTCTTGTGCGATAAATATGACAAGTGGCAGAAATTATCTAAACTTCATCATTCTTTGATTATTGAATGATTATGTGCCATAGTTTTTAATGAACTCTAGAATGCTAGAACTCACTCTTGATGATTTTTGAGACTGTTATTCATGAAATGCCTTGATTTCGAAAGTGATTGAGAAGATCTTGTTAGGATTACCACTAAAGCCAAATAAAGCATGTGCCTAATTTGTGCCCGTCGTGGGACTCCTTAGTCTTAACCCCTTTGAGCTTATATTAAGCCTATCTTTCATCATGTTATACACATTCCATATGCTTAGAATAGCTATACCTTTACCTTTATTCTCAAGACTTGGTAAAACTTATTATCATGGAATTATAACTTGGAGTGATGTCGTGAAACAAGTGTGGGGTGAACTTAGCAATGTTGAATAAAATGATTAAATGCCGTGCCTAAAAGAAAAGAAAAGAAAAACAATTCGGACAGAAAAATAAAAAGAGAAAAAGATTAGTCCGAAACAAAAGAAAGAGGAAGGCACAGTTTCAAAATGATTTTTGCTAAGTTGATTGTGAAGTTGGAGTTGTTTGAAAATTGAAGGTCTATCATTGTATACATGACTTTTGTTCGATTTCACTATTTGGGGAAGAAAATATTGAAGAATGGGCCCAACAAGTTGAAACTTGGCCCTTGGAGTGAAGTCATAAGGAGTATTGAGTTTTACTAAGTCTTGGTGACACTTATCACCACTATCCTAAATGTGAATTCCTTATGCCGAGCCCCATTATATTCCCTTGTAAAGATCTCTCATGATTCTTAAAATAGGTGAACTTTGTATGTGAAGATTATCTCAAGAGTTGAGCTTATGGTTTTGGTTCATTTGTGCACATAATTGTTAAATGAAGTTTATCTTGACAATACTATTCACAAAGTGCCTTTATTTGATGATATATGCAAGTTACTCTTTGTAGTTCTTAATCTATTCTCTTGCATATACTTTGAGTGAATAATGCCATTTCATGAGTGAAAAGAAGAGAGTATGCATAGTGAGGAGGATTTGATTAACTTGACATGTTTACATGCTTATTTTCTCACTTCTTACTTGTTCATGCCATGAAACATGTCTATGACGCTTGTGATGATTGCGCTTACATTTGGATGCTTAACTTGAAAGCTATGTGTTTGAAAGATCCTGAGACAAATATTTGTAGGGGCAGCAGCAGTTTTAGTAGAGTCTTTTATTTTGTTTTGCTAAGGGTCTAGCAAAAGCTAAGTGTGGGGTAGTTGATAAGAGCATAATATGCGACATTCTTAATGTGTTTTATCCCCATTTATGCAATTGTTTAACTCTTATTGTTGTAATATAGTCGTTTAGTCGAGTCAAGAGTCTTGGGTGGAGTTTTTGGAGAAAAGAGCTTAATTGTCAAATATTGCATGATTTATGAAGAGTTTGATTCAAAGTAGGATTCCTTATTGCATTAGGAATCCTAATCTGTTTAGGAGTCTACAATCTCTCGAAGATTTTAAGAGTTTCAATCAAAATAGAACTCCTTGTTGAACCAGGAAATCCTGACAGAATCAGGAATCTATCAAATCATAAATTGTGCTACATTTTATCTTCTTTTATTAATATATTTTTCTCTATTATTTTCAGAAATTAAAGAGGAGATAAATGAAGAATTTTGGAAGCAAATTAAATGAAGAAATCGGGAAGGAAAAGAATTCAAATGCAACAAGGACAAGGAAAGATTTCAATGCTGAAGAAAAAGAAAGGAATGCATGAATTAATGCCGAAACTTGTATGCGAAGAATCAAAGAGTCCTAAAAGATATAAGGAAGGGAATTCACAGCAAAGAGAAGAAAAAGGAAGGAGTTTGATGCTGAAATTAAAAGAGAAATTCAAGGATGAATGTGGACTTAATTCTCTCCACATTCATTTAGGTTTTGCCGAATTAAATAAGGGAGGAATATTCAGTAATTATACAAGGAATAATTCGGCAAACAAAAGAAGGAAAAATCAAGACTTACCTTGCAAGGAAAAGAGGAAGAATTCGGCACCAATACCTTTGTGCCAAAACCCTAAGAGATAAAACCCTAGTTCCTCTTGCTCCCTTATATATAGTTCGGCACATTTTCAGAAAAATTATCGATCTCTTCTCTCTCACTTTCACATGCCAAAGCTCTGCCAAAATAACTCCACAAAAAACCCATACAGAAAGTAGAACAGCCGTACCATTCCCCTACATCAAACTCACACCGTCTTCCCTTTGCCGAATTCATCTTTGTTGAAGTTTTGCAAGGTTCTTCAAAAGTGTAATTCGAACATCTCTTATGGCTTTATATTTTCTGTATAAATTCAATACTTTGTCTATAAAGATTGAATGGGTTGATGTATGTTGTTTTGGTTTTATAAATTTTACTTTGGATTTCTGAAATTCTGTTATGTGTTTTGGTTTTCTATTTGTTTAATTTCTGAACATAACATGTGACGAAATTAATCAGGGTTTATGATATAGTTGAAGTCGCATGTGTTCTTCATTTTATTTTGGTTTATTTTCTGAATTCATATGCAAATAAATCGATGCATGAGGGCAGCCTTGATCATGGCTGAACCTTCTGTATTGGTTTCACTTGCCGAATATAATATGAGGTGGATTATAAACATAAAGTTGATTCACCTTGTACTAGTTCTAAGGGCTAGAGTAATTCTGAAAATTTACATATCGATGTGAGATGAGGTGACGCCATACTTGCTAATATGTCTCCAATTCGACTCATTGTGCTTATGTGTTTCTTGGTTTAATTTCTACGCGAAGTGTCTTTAAACTAATCAGCACTATGTTTAGAATTATGCGCAAAGCTAGTTCTAAATAATTAAGGAGTTTTGCTAATTAGATGAACCGCGAAGGCTCTAATTAAATTGGAACTAAAACTAATCTTGAATACTTGTCGTTTGCTATATTATTACCTTGTGTGAAATTGTTATGTGTTATGTGAGTTTTGTGTGTAGTGTTATGTGTGAAAGATGTTGATCATATGTATATATTAATTTAGGTTTTATTTTCGTAATTTTCAGTAGATATTAGATACAATTTCCAATCCCCCCATATTATTATGTGATGCTTTATGAAATTAAATGCCCTTGATTTCCCCGGATAGAACGATCCGTACTTGTCAATACTACAATCGACACAAGAAGGGTATTATATGTATGAGATTATTTTGCAGGTACAAATTGTGCTCGTAATTTGGTCGCATCCCTGATTCCGAGAATTAAAATCCGAAAAACGTTTAAGTTCCGATGGGTTAAAAGTGGACATTTTTATCCGTTATGAATTTCGAAAAGTTTCCTTCACGAAAGCTGTAGAGCTTGACGATACGAGTTCGTAGACACGTGGCATGCGTGAAACGGACGTCGTATGAAGAAGTTACAACATGTTGAAGTTATTTCTAAAATAAGAAATTTCTATAACTAGAAGAAAAATATCTGAAAAAGGAAAGTTTCCAAAAATATCAGAAATCACTGTCCATCGTCCCCGATTTAACTCCGGAACATCTTTCGTGTCCGGCCACCCCTTGAGTCGTGCTACCTATCAAAATGCTCAACTCAACCTCCTCTATCGTTTGAGCCACGTCACGATCGGAGCCACCTCCTGTGCGCGGCGCAGCGAAGCCCGAAAGATCCTACCACCGTCAGCGGTGGAGCAACGCTCATTCCATGCGACGTCGGAGCTCAAGGCTCCCACTTTCTGGACCTTCTCCTTCCTCTGAGCAAGGTTTCGTCGATCGTGGAGGGCATTGGAGGCTGCAACCAAGGCTGCAGCGACTGACTTGAGAAGGAACCTTGCTGCAGTGTTTCCGGCCACTTTTCGGTCGTACCTCAAGCGTTGCAGGTAGATTTCGAATCCTTAAACCTTGATCTACATATTGGTGGTCTTGGTTGCAGGTTTGGGTGATGATTTGGTGGCAGCGCGTGGGGCCCACGCTCAGCCACTTTGGGCCGCTTTGGCGGCGCTTTTGGGGGTTTTTGGGACAGTAGTGTGTTCTGTTGTGTCGTGCTTGTCGCTACGAGCGCAGGGATATATTATTTGCATGATTTGGTCGTCGTATGACCAAGCTATGTATTTTTGAATTCGATGTTAGGCGATTATTAATTTTCGAGCATATCGACCTAGAATTTGGTGCTTGGTGTCCGATCCTATAGTCGACTAGGCATTCTAAGAGCCTTGAGAGGCTCATAAAGAGGTTTGTCGCGTGTTGGCAAATCTCGGGGTTAAGGGTTATGTGATCGGAGTGATTTATAATATATTTTATTGGAATTGAATCCTAAGTTTTCGATAATGTCACTTAGGTGATTGACCGTGCGTGAGTATCTCACGCTTGTGAGGTCGAAGACGCAGCGGGAATAATTCAGGTGAGTAAACCTCATAGTGTTCGTATATAATACGAGTTAATTTATAGTAAATGGGTCGTTAAATGTGAAATTTTTTATGAAAATAAATATTTGTTTTAAATTGAATGAACTTGATCGACTACAGTTCATTGGTAAGTAAAATGATTTTAAATTAAAAATAATTTATAATGTATTTTACGATCAATGACTATAGTTGGTATTAGTGGACTATTCCTGAGTGAATGTCTACGTGTGTGTATATATATATATATGTGTATATATATATATATGTGTATATATATATATATAGGTGAAATATATATATTGTGAGTGTGCATTTGGGTGGATTTATTATGTTATGAAATTATTATGATTGTGAATGTGTGAGTTGTGTGACGTGTGAATCGGTTGGTTTTGGAAACCAACATCCAATACGAGATCTATCATACGTTGTGATGGGGATTTCTCATGTATGGCGAATAGAGTCCACCATCTGTTGAGATGGGGGATCGCTATGGCAATTATATTGGGAACCAAGCCTTTGGCCTGATGATTGGTTACGATCAGCTAGAGCTCTAATCTGTCTGTCGTTCCACGGCATGAGGGGTAACCAAGTGGGGTTATCTGGGTCTCATGCACGCAAGTATTGAAAGAGTAATTGTGGAATTAGTCCTTTATTGGTTGATTGTGCGGTGTGAGTTGTGTGAATGTTTTTAAAGGAAATTATTTGTAGTTTTTCCTGGTTGTCCAAATGGGACAAGTTTCCTTATTTACAAGTGTTGTCGTGATAAAATATGATTTTGTAATTAGTTGACTTGTATTTCTTATGATTAAGGGAAGTTGGGTTTTAAAAGAAAACAAGGTGTGCGTTGTTTTTCTTGAGTTAAGATGGCAATATCTTTGCTTCATTTTTGGGGTTGTCGGATTTCTTATTTACTTTCAATTGTTATATATTTTTGTTAATTGTGCGTGACTTCCTAAACTAAGCTATATGCAGTAGTCACGATTTTAATTGTTTGTGTGTGACTTCCTGACCTAAGCTATATGCATGAGTCATGACTTTAATTGTGTAAGATTTGTACCTTCCTGAACTATTCTTCTATGCAGGAAAGTCTGAATCTTACATTGTATTTTTGTGCGCGAGTAGTATTATGATTTGAGTGTTGTTGCGTTTATTTGGGAAATTATAGCATGTGTCGATTGAGTAAATGCTAATAGGTTTACTCATACGAGGTTTTAAAAGCTTATCGGGTTTGTTGTTTACAACCCGGTGCACCAATCCATGGTGTAGGGGTTAGTCGTGCAGGTGAGGATTGACAAAGTTGAGGCGGCGGTTGATAGCTGCTACGAGTGGAAGTGATCCTACTTTTTAGTTCTACTCTGTCAGTGTATATTGAGTTAATAGCGAACATTTACATTGTCTGATATTTTACAACTTGTGTAAAGATTGATGATATAATAATTGTGTTCGCCGGAGTCGCAATTCTTTGAACTCAAGAATAATTAGTAAATTGTATTCTATTTGTTTTTAGTAGTTATGATTATTGAATTATCACGTTTTCGAATTTGAATTTTATCTATCCAATTTCGGGGCGTGACAGTTTGGTATCAGAGCGTAAGGTGCATATTTGGTGATAATCAGTACATTCTGAGTGATGGCCCGACTGTTGCGGATCCCCATCATATGCTCTTCAATACTAGTATGTCATTGTGTATGCGGGAGTGTTAGATGCTTTCTCGATCATTGATCATGATATATTAGTCTAGTAGGAGAAGTGGGTGAGTCTTGGGTGGTTTATATGAGTTTAGTCTTTGAGGAACGGAAACCTCGAGATTGAACCCAATATTAGTCGCGGGTTGTTTTCTTTGAAAACATATCTAAATGTTTGATTGTTACGCTCTTTTGGTTGTTCGCCGTGCTTGATTGATTTCTAGTTATCATTGATTGAGTGCTTAATCTATTGATAAGTGTGCTTGTGGTTAAGTTGATTTGTTTGTCATTTGGGGTTAGTGTTAGCGAACCCATGCATATGTGTTGTCTGTGGTGTATTGCATGGGGGATGACTTAGTGTTGGCGAACCCATGCATACGTGTTGTTCTTGTGGAGCATTTTACTCAACATATTATTGCGTGTTTAAAGTGACTCTAGTGTGTCAGTGTAGATTTTGTGTGAAGATCTATTTCTTTATGTGTCTTTTGGTTTGTGTTGGGGGCGTCCAGTAGGGACCTTCAAAAAGTGGGAATTTCCGGGGGGTGGGGGCGGGGGCGGAATGAGTTTTCTCCTCTAGTGAAGAACTTGCATAAGTTGTGGCGGAAGCACCGCGTGTGGTGCGAGTTACCCTGCTTATGTTTTAGTTAATAGTTGCTCTTGCCAACCTTGGTGGACCGAGAGGATCACCAAGCTAGGGGTAGTTCCTTGTGCTGTGGGATAATTTCTTGTTCCCTTTGCGGAGCATGTGATCGAGTCCACGATGTCCTCGGATATAATTATTTGTTTCGAGGTTGGGACGTGGATAGTAGCTATCCTACTATTCTGAGTTGAGGTACGTGAGTGGTCAGTATTTTGTGTTGAGGACAAAGTACGTGACTTGGAGATGTTTAGGATATTATCCGTGATATGCATCTTTCCAGTGTCGGTGGAGAAGTGGTTGAGAATTGAATTCTTCTTTCGCGCTCTTCGACTACTGTCAGGGAAGGTGAGGCTGGGGCCTCACCGTGTCGCCTGTTTGGTCGAGTGATGCAGAAATGTTAGCACGTGAGTTCTGACGTGGGCCAAGTCTGGTGATCAGGGAGTGGCTCTTTTTAGCCGCTCATTGATATTTGCTTTGGCTCGTGTTTGTGAATCTAACTAGGAGCTCCTGGCTTCGCGAAGGGTAATCGCGTATGTGGGGAGTTTCGAGGAAGGGAAAGGTAGTGGTCAAGAGCGGTAGTGCAAGAGTTGGTGGACCGCTCGGTGAGTTGGAGCTGAAATGTCTGTTGAACCTATTAGGGTTACACATATTAGGTAAACAATGCCTTTGTGATGTACTACTACGACGAGTGGGATTCTGGTGCCTTATTTGGGAGGCATGCTTGATGCAGGATAGCAGAGTGTATGTTTTAGACGCGGTTATGCCATGATCTACGCCAAAGAATGCGCTCAACCTAAATCTTTCGTGATGGTGTGATGGGCGATTTGTGTGCACCTCTTTTGGTTTTATCATGTTTTTTTTGGGAGAGTCTCGCCCGCTGTTTTTAGTTGAGCAATTGTGTTCGACATTTTGTCGTAGAGGGATTGCCGTGATCTGCGCCAAAGAATGCGCTCAACCTAAATCTTTGACGATGGTGTGATGAGTGATTTGTGTGCACCTCTTTTGGTTTTATCATGTTTTTTTTTTGGAGAGTCTCGCCCGCTGTTTTTAGTTGAGGAATTGTGTTCGACATTTTGTCGTAGAGGGATTGCCGTGACTAGTAGTTCACCTATGATATCCTTCTCGTTGTTGCTGTAGAGATTCTCTACCACTTTGATGGTGCGGTGCATATTATCCAATGTGAGTTAACGTGCGGGTTGTTTGAGCCTTGAGCTTAGTTGATGGTGTGTTTAGAGGTGTCTAAACACTTGTTGTGCGGTGGAGCACGTAATTGTGGTCATTATGATCAAGTCTCTCTTGTGCTAATAGTTCATTGAAAACTTGTATCGCTTGGTGATTTGTGATGTCGAGAGATTAGGGTATTGTTGAGTTATGCAGGATTATCGATGATGAGTCAAGTGTTATGGGCATGACTCTGAATTCTTATGTAGTCCTGGCGTTGTATTATGGAGATCCGAGGAGTGGCGGTGTCGAGATGACCACCAGGCGTGGGGGTAGGTTACTCTCGTATGCTGGTACGATGTATTAGGCTCGACGGAGGTGAGCATATGCAGTGATATGCCCCGAACCTTGTTGAATTTCTGGGTAAATTCATTTAAATTTTTACGCTCATGAGAATTATTTTATTTTTGGTGGTTGAGCGGGAATCGTTTGTTACGTGAGGTAGGACACGTTGAAACGAATATTTGGGTTGAGTATTTCTTTTTCGTCGGAGAAAAAAAAAAAAAAAAAGGATGTGTTGGAAAATAAGTTATTTCCGATTTTAGGCTTGGTATAAATAGAGGAGAATGTTTCCATTTTGGGAAACATTTCCTTTTTCTCCTTTTTCTTTTTTTCTTTCTTTTCTTTCTTTCCCCTTTTCTTTCTCTCTTCTGGCCCGACCCTCCTCTCCACCGACACCACCACTTGGTTTTCTTGTCCGGCCACCAAACCGGGTGCCACCAGCGCCGGACGACGTGTGCCGTCTCCCTAATCCTTCCAGCAGCAGCGGCTTGGCGCTCCTCGCCGCCGTGCAGCCGTGTGCAGTCCAGAACCACCATCTCAGTGGAGTGGGAAACCCCCTTAGCCAGCCAGTCCTTGGTCCGATTTGAGGGGGGGAAAGATAGAACTTGACGTGGGTAGTAACTCCACCAAAAGAGTCGGACCAAATCGACCTAGGCCGAGGAGAGACTCAACGTGAGGAGGACTTGAGTCAGAGATCGGCCTAGTTAATGTGAGTAGACTTTTATTTCAAATTGATGCATGCGTAAACATTTAAATATTTTTGGGGATTTATATTCAATATTTTATTTGGAGAATAATGTGAATTATCGAAGGTCGATAATCAAGTTTTAATTGATGATTTCTTTATGATAAGTTTTCAAATGGTTTACGAATCAAGGCAATTAATTCGACATATTGATATCCATGTTTATATTGATATTTAAACGGAAACGAGGTTTCCGAGGATTATATGATTTTGCTTGGTTTCAATATTTATGTCATATGAGATTTGTGGATTTCATTTATTTTATACGAGGCTATATTTGTGGTTAATTATATTTATATGAATAAGCCTCAGAGGTACGGTCGGGGACCGTACGGATTTTTATATAAGGGGAAACGTGTTTTCGGTTTTGTTTTCGAATTTTCACCATATCAGGGTCGGGATATATGTGTATATATTGATGCTAGCTAGCTTAGTCGCCTGAGCCCACGCGAGGTGACGACTTGACCATATATGTCAGATTCACGCTCGGTGGTCGACGTGTACGAGCATAGCGTGATGACGCTATTGGGACTCTTGGATGTTCGACCCTTAGCCTGCGGGGCTATTATTAAATGGTGGTTATGACGTTTCCCTATATTTTTTTATGTATTATATGACCAATGAGATTGGTCGTGATTTTATATTATTGGGTTCAAGAATATTTTCTTCTATGAGATTTTCCGTTATTTCATAAATTCTCGAACCAGGGTATTGGGGATTTTTATATTAACTGCATATGAAACTAAACATCTCAGTAATGCATGCATCCTGTTTTCAATTATCAAAAAAAATGAGGAAAGTAATATAAATGATATTTGTTTTGTTTCTTTGTATATTTATGGTGTATAGTTATATTTATTTTTGTCCACTCACGCTAATGTTTTAAATTACTTTCCCTGGACTCTTCGTTTTTAAACTGTCCAGCGTTGCAGAGTGTTCGGTGCCAGAGGCGGAGTACATAGTTCCTTTCTTTTTCCGCTGTCAACTTTCGTAGGCTAGTTAACCTACTTGTATCTTATTATTCCCTTTTTTTGTATAGTCGCTCTGATGCCTGTAAATGTTGTTGTAAATTAGAATGTTACTTTTAGGGCCGTAGCCCGCAGTTGTTAATTGCTTGTTGTCGATTTAACTTCCATTGTACTTTGTTGTAAGACTTGAGTTTCTTGATGTGTGGAAGTTGTTTATTTGTTGGGGGAGTAGGTGGCTCCGAGAGTCTGGTTGGATACTTTTAGAAGTGTATTTCTTAGATTTTTGTCTGCAGGTTTGGGTTGTCCATTTTAAGAGAGGTCATGATGATTTTTCGGTAAAACTCTCTTGAAGTGGTCCCCACAGGACTTACTCTGGGTATCAGGGTTATATTCAGAGCGGGTCCTGTCAGTTGGTATCAGAGCATTAGGTCCTATTCTTTGGCTCATGCTACCTTGTATATTCGATGTAACTTAGTAGCACTGAGTTGTGATTCGACCGCGGCGGATCATACACTCTTTGTTATTAGGCGCGCATGAAATATATAAGTTAGATATTCTTGTGTGCTTATGTACACTATTCTGAGGTGTTTGTTTTCTCAGGGACTATGCCTCGTGGACGCCGAACACGTGATGAGAACTCCCCTGAGGGTGGGGAGAGTAGTGCCATGGGAGGTTTGACTGGCACGTTAGAGCGACTTTTGAGTCGGGTTGTGGATTTGTTACCGGCCCAGACGACCATCAAGTGACTAGAAGAAAGGCAGTTAAGGAGGCCGGAGCTATTGAATTCAAAGGTGGTAAGGATGCTCTGGAGGCCCACAATTGGATATCACGGATGGAGAGAGCATTCAATGATACCAAGATTCCTGAGGATCAGAAAGTGAGCTTGGCGGTTACGTTTCTGGATGAGGCTGCTTATCATTGGTGGCAGGGTGTTGTACCACAGGTTGGAGAGGCTGGAGACATGACTTGGGAACCGTTCAAGACTAACTTTAATGCTCGCTACTTTACACCTGTTGTTGGAGGTATATATGGTACACCGCCAAGCATGTTTGGTGACCTCGTGGACCGTGCAACCGACGTCATAGGTCCTAGGTCTTCCTCTCCGGAACCGGTGCAGTTCATCCCCTCCGATGCTGGTGCCGGATACTCTCCAAGTGGCAGCCGATGGCTTCCTCTCCGGTGCAGTTCATCCCCTCCGATGTTGGTGCCGGATACTCTCCAAGTGGTAGCCGATGGCTTCCTCTCCGGTGCAGTTCATCCCCTCCGATGCTGGTACCAGATACTCTCCAAGTGGGAGCCGATGGCTTCCTCTCCGGTGCGGTCGTCTCCTCCGGTGTCAGTTCGTCTCCTCTGGTGACTTCGCTCTCCATTCCCCGATGAGCCCCTCTCCGCCCGACAGGTTGTCTTCGTCTGCCGGCACCGTTGGTCTCCACCTCCGGTCGCCTCCCTCTCTAGTAGCCCTCGTCTCCGGGTATGACGGGAAAGGAAGAAAGAGGGAGAGAGAGAAACCGGACGAGAGGAAGAGAGAGAGAAACAGTAGAAAGAAGAAGGGCGGGAAAAACAGAATTCGAAGGAAAGGAACAGAAAGAAAGAAAGCATGCAGAAGAGCGGAAAAACAGAAAAGAAAAGTAAGAGAAAGAGCAGGAAAGGAGGAAGAAAAATTTGGGTCAACCCGGTCATCCCGGTCAACGGGCCCGCCCGGTCATTGGGCCTGCCCAGGTCAGCAAGTTGGGCCTAAACTGGGTACAGGTCAGCAGGGCTTCCTTTGGCCACCCACCAGTCTTCTCACTACAAGAAAAAAGGGCTTTGCCGACGAAAAAAAAAAATGGCCGACGAAACACTTTTTTCGTCGGCTATTCCTAAGAATGGCCGACGAAAATTTTTGTCGTCGGCAAAAAAAAAATTTCGTCGGCCATTCCCATAGAATGGCCGACGATTTTTTTTTCGTCGGTAAAAATTAAAAATCGTCGGCTATATTCCTATAATGGCCGACGATTTAAAGTTTTCGTCGGCTATAAACTTTTGGAAGAATGGCCGACGAAAATTTTTTATTTCGTCGGCCATAAGTTTTTTTAAAAATAATTATTTTACGAATAATGGCCGACGAAAATTAATTATTTCGTCGGCCATAAATTATTTAAAAATAATTATTTTACGAACAATGGCCGACGAAAATTAATTATTTCGTCGGCCATACGTTTTTTAAAAATAATTATTTTACGAACAATGGCCGACGAAAATTAAGTATTTCGTCGGCCATAAGTTTTTAAAAAAATAATTATACGATTATTTTTGACAGAAAACGACAAAAGAATAGCCGACGAATACTAGGTTTGATTTCGTCGGCTATGATTAAAAAAAAAAAACAAAAAAAGAGCAGTTTCCATTTTCTATCACTATCGACAAACCATTACTTCATCCTTCAAATGCAAATGTGTCGTGAAATAAGACATGACCAAAATATTGAAATACGGCTACGGTTGAAAAATGGGAAGATTCCGACAAAATCTGTGTGCCGAATGTTGCGGTTAACTGTTTTTTACTCCCGTTTTCCTATGGGTAGCCTTACGGTCGGTAAATATTTTGTGGAAATTTTTTATACGATTAGTCGCGTTTCATCAATCTGAAACTATTCTCTATTGAAGATCAGGCAAAAAAACGTCATTTAGACGGGCCAATTTCCGTTTTAAAGCGTTTAGAGGTTTGACTCACCCAGTTGACCGTCCCGATCGAGCCTTTAACGTTGTCAGATGTAGTTGGATTTTTTTTCATACATGTATGTAATCTTAACGGTGATATCTGACGGTTGGAATAGATTTTCCAAACTTTTAGATTCAAAATCGGAACATATGCACTAATGTTCCTTAACTTGTTTACTAAGTGTTTAAGTGAATGTATAGTTTCAAATAGTTACTATACGTACACTCTTCAAATGCAAATATGTCGTCAAACTTTTCGGGCTTTCGAGTTCGTTTAGGGCCTCAAAACGGCATTTTAGTATGTTTTCATAGAATAGCCGACGAAACATTCAAATTTCGTCGGCTATTCTCTAAGTATAGCCGACGAAACATTGCATTTCGTCGGCTATTCTCTAAGTATAGCCGACGAAACATTGTATTTCGTCGGCTAAACTCTTGATCCGCGCCTTTTTATTGTCCGTCGTTGGATGGCTCAGATCCAACGGCTGTTGATTTTCCAAAGTATAGCCGACGAAATTAATATATTTCGTCGGCTATTCTCTAAGTATAGCCGACGAAACATTGTATTTCGTCGGCTATTCTCCTTCTAAATCTTTTAAATCTTCCTCCCGCCTTTTTTCTCTCATCCTTCCCCCCCCTCCTCCGGCCTCCTCCTCCTTCCCCTCCTCCGGCCTCCCCTCCTCCTTCTCCTCCTCCTCCGGCCTCCTCCTCCTTCCCCTCCTCCGGCCTCCTCCTCCTCCTCCTTCCCCTCCTCCTCCTCCTCCTTCTCCCCCTCCTCCGGCCTCCTCCTCCTTCCCCTCCTCCTCCTCCGGCCTCCTCCTCCTTCTCCTCCTCCTTCCCCTTCTCCTCCTCCTCCTCCTCCTCCGGCCTCCTCCTTCTCCTCCTCCTCCTCCTCCTCCTTCTCCTCCTCCGATCCGGTATTTTTTTTTGCCCAAAATGCAGTTATAGCCGACGAAATTGACATTATTTCGTCGGCTATAACTTTAAAATATTAATATATTCCGACGAAATAGCCGACGAAATTTCGTCGGCTATACTTCAGAACAAATAGCAGACGAAACCAAATTTCGTCGGCCATACTCGAACAAATAGCCGACGAAATCATTTTCGTCGGCCATAATTCGTCGGCCAAGGTTGGAATGGCCGACGAAATTTTTTTTTTCGTCGGCCATTGGTATTACCGACGGCGTATTACCGACGACTTATGGCCGACGAAATTTTCGTCGGCAGAGGGTATAGCCGACGAAAAAATGGAATGGCCGACGAAAAAATTTTCGTCGGCTATTCGGCCGTATCTGGTAGTGTCTATGGACACCCCGGCTGTACTCTACACCCGTAGACATTCACCGGGCAACCAGGGAATTATTCCCGCATGCTATTCCAACACCCGGCAGCTTTCTCCAAAGCTAAGTATTCCGACTTATTCATTATTACTCAACGCATGCTTCACCTGTGCATAATCTGTTTGGGAATATTGATAATTAGACATGTGATAAAAGCACGAGCATAGTCCAGGATGCATCGCATCTCAGTGCGCATATCAGTATGCATCGCATTACAATGCATCGCATCTCAGTGCGCATATCAGTATGCATGGCATTACAATGCATCGCATCTCAGTGCGCATATCAGTATGCATCGCATTACAATGTATCGCATCTCAGTGCACATATCAGTATGCATCACATTACAATGCATGGCATTACAATGCATCGCATCTCAGTGCGCGCATCAGTATGCATCGCATTACGGCTCCATGGCATCCCACCGGTTATGCAGCATTCAACCGGCTACAGGGCACTCCACCGGTTATGTAGCATGCAACCGGCTCCATGGCACTCCACCGGTTATGCAGCATTCAACCGGCTCCATGGCACTCCACCGGTTATGTAGCATGCAACCGCCTCCATGGCACTCCACCGGTTATGCAACATTCAACCGGCTCCATGGCACTCCACCGGTTATGTAGCATGCAACCGGCTCCATGGCACTCCACCGGTTAGCATTCAACCGGCTCCATGGCATCCCACCGATTATGTAGCATGCAACCGCCTCCATGGCACTCCACCGGTTATGCAGCATTCAACCGGCTCCATGGCACTCCACTGGTTAGCATTCAACCGGCTCCATGGTATCTCACCGGTTAGGTACCATTCAACCGACTCCATGGCATCTCACCGGTTAGGTACCATTCAACCGGCTCCATGGCATCTCACCGGTTATGTGACATTCAACCGGCATGGGCTTTATAAACCCGGGAGAGTTTACATCTAACACATGCAAACTTTTCTAGCAGGCTAAAAATCCTGTATCACACTGAACTGTGATAAATTTGGGGACGAGACTTGTTATCTCCACGCCACCCCACCGGGCAGATTGTTTCTCTAACACAGAACAAGTCTCCCCTCAGGCTAGAAACCCTGCACATTACCCCGCGCTTATTCCAGCACAAGCGGGCCTAACCACCGGGCTACTCCCCGGCCTGCCTCGCCGTTGGCAGCAATTGTACTGGGGGACTCGTTCCGACATAGCAGTCCACCGGTCGAGTCCTCACATCATCATCCCATGCACTCGTCCGGGTTTCACCCCGCTGCACATTTATTGCATGGGCACCCCGGTTTCGCACCGCTGCGCCAGAGCCTCGACCCCTGCACCACAGCTCACGCTAGCACCTCACCTCCGGCCTTGTGAGCTCGGCCGCTCAGTCTATCAGCTCACCCTCCGGCCTGGTCCTGTCCAGCAATCACCTCGGCCAGCGGGTCACCCCAGATTCAACAGGCCCGACTCTGTTCAGCAGCGGCTCCGCCCGATCAAGCTTCAACGAGTCAGGACCGGTCAAACCCGGATCCTCTCTGGGCACCCACCGCCGCTCCAGAACCCGGCACAGACAGTGAGGATCAGAACCCGGCAGCTCAGTACAACCCCAAGCAAGACCAAACACGGAGGACACTAGCATGGAAACATCACTCCCGGCCAAGTCAAATCTCCAACACGGACTTGGGGGACTACTACTGGGAGCACATCAGTAACACTCGAGCGGAGGGGTGGGACTCGGCATTCGAACGCCCGGTAAGAGTCCAATCTCACTTAGGGACTTGGGGGACTGGTGGTAGTAGGGGTAACTCGGTCACCACCTACGCTTGGCGGCACATGATGATTAACTCCCCAAGTAAGATTGCACTCTTACTCGGGAACTTGGGGGACTTGTTGGAGGTATATATGGTACACCGCCAAGCATGTTCGGTGACCTCGTGGACCGTGCAACTGGCGTCATAGGTCCTACTTCCGGCATCTAGCGGGTAGACCGCCACCCCGGCTACATTCCCAATGTCAGAGATCACCGGTGCCGCACCCGGAGGGCGTGCCACCGGGCGCCTGAAGTAGCTTCGTGAGTAGAGAAATATGTAATAGTGTAATAAACATCCCACATTGGAAACTAGTATAGGTGGGAGGCCTCCTTGCCTATAAATAGAAGGCTTCCCCCTTAGAGTTAAGGATCTTGGAGACTTGCTACTCTTGGCATGTAACCACCACCCGATGGCTTATTGGCCGATCATACTATATTCCAAGTGGACGTAGCCGTGCCCTCTGATGGCACGGTGAATCACTATACTTGCCTGTGTCTATTTACAGCTTTATTATTGTGCTTCTGTCAGGCCTACGGGTTTGTGCGGAAACACCTGCCCACCTTAACAAACTGCATTGGGATTTTCTGAAACTGAAGAAAGATGACCAGGAGAGTGTGTTAGAGTTTGAGCAGAACCATGGCCTATCATGTACCACATCTAGTTCCTAGTGAATTGAGTAGGATCGAGATGTTTGCTCAAGGACTTGGTGAACCTTTTCTGGATAAGATGACAGAAGCAGTGTACGCTACATTTGGAGATGCTGGTGGTGCTGCAATTGCGATTGAGAATCGCGTGGCATCAAGTATGCGACCCCGGGAGTATGGTGTTCCTAGCCAGGGTCCTTCCAAGAAAGCAGCTTCTTCTTCGGGTTCTGGATCTTCAGCTAGTAGCGGTCGTGGTAGTAGTGTGAGTGGTGGTACAAATTTCAGAAACAGATGGAGGGGACCATTCAGGGGCAGCTCAAGGGGTCCGTTTGGTAGACGTCGGGCTGATTCATTTAGAGGTGGTGGGAGCAATCAAGGTGGACAGTCAAGTAGCCAGTCTTTTCAGTTTGGACGGAGCCAATCACAGCCTGGGGTATGTTATCAGTGTGGTCAGGCAGGTCATTATAAGAGGGAATGTCCTTATCAGCCTCATAGAGCTACATCTGGATTTGGTCAAACATCAGCCGGTACATCTAGTAGCGGTGTTCACCCTAATGCTCCAGCTAGAGGTAGAGGTCGTCCCACCACCCATGCAAGACTTCATGCCATGACGCAGCAGGAGGGTCGTGCTTCACCTGACGTGGTTATTGGTATGTTATCTATTTTTGGCCAACCTGCTTTTACTTTAATTGATCCCGGAGTGACGCATTCGTTTGTGTCTAGTAGATTTGCACTTTATACCAATGTACCATCATCGCCTCTTCTAGGCGAGTGGTGTGTATCGTTACCTTCGGGTGGCATGTTTAGAATTGAGTGGGTGTTCAAAGGTTGTGATGTGTTGGTAGGGGGTTATAACTTGGCGGCAGACTTAATTCCTTTGGAATTGATAGATTTTGATGTGATTTTGGGAATGGATTTCTTGGAAACTCATCATGCTTTGATGGATTGTTTCTACAAAACTGTAGTGTTTCGTAGTCCAGGATTGCCTGAGATTGTTTTTCAAAGGGAGAGAAACATCCTTCCATCTTGTTTAATTTCAGCAGTGAGAGCTGGGAAATTACTGAGTAAGGGTTGTCAGGCATATGTAACTCATGTGGTGGATGCTAGTGTGCGAATTCCAGAAATTAAGGACATCCCTGTTGTAAATGAGTTTCCAGATGTTTTTCCAGATGAATTGCCTGGTCTACCGCCGGTGCGAGAGATAGATTTTGCTATTGATTTGCTTCCTGGCACAGCACCTATCTCTCAAGTGCCCTATAGGATGGCCCCCGCCGAGTTAAAAGAATTAAAAACCCAGCTGCAAGAGTTAGTAGGCAAGGGTTTTATTCGGCCTAGTGTGTCTCCGTGGGGCTCTCCAGTGTTATTTGTCAAGAAGAAAGACGGTACTTTGAGGCTCTGTATTGATTACATGAAGTTAAATCAAGTAACTGTAAAAAACAAATATCCTTTACCTCGCATTGATGACTTATTTGATCAATTAAGAGGTGCCTCGGTATTCTCTAAAATTGACTTGAGGTCAGGATATCATCAATTACGGATTAGGGAGCCTGATATACTTAAGACTGCTTTCCGGTCACGTTATGGTCATTATGAGTTTCTGGTGATGCCTTTTAGATTGACTAATGCACCTGCAGCTTTCATGGATCTTATGAATAGGGTGTTTCGGTCATGCCTTGACCGATTCGTGATAGTATTCATTGATGATATTTTGGTGTACTCCAAAAATTTGAAGTTGCATGCTAAACATCTGCGTTATGTCCTACAGACTTTGAGGAATAATCAGTTGTATGCCAAGTTTGGCAAGTGTGAATTCTGGTTGGATAGCGTGGGATTCTTGGGCCATGTTGTTTCAGCTAAAGGAGTTAAGGTGGATCCTCAAAAGGTAGAGGCTGTAACCCGTTGGAGTAGGCCTACCAATGTGACGGAAATTCGGAGTTTCTTGGGCCTTGCAGGCTATTATCGGCGTTTTGTGCAGGATTTTTCGAAAATAGCCACTCCTCTTACAAGATTAACTAGAAAGGGAGTTAAGTTTGAGTGGTCAGACAAATGTGAGCAGAGTTTTCAAGAACTCAAGACTCGTTTAACTAGTGCTCCAGTTTTAACCTTGCCTGATGATAGTGGAGAGTTTGTGATTTTCAGCGATGCTTCTAGGCAAGGATTGGGTTGTGTGTTGATGCAACATGGTAAGGTAATTTCTTATGCATCTAGACAGCTAAAGACACATGAGTTGAATTATCCCACCCACGATTTGGAGCTGGCGGCTATAATTTTAGCACTTAAGTTGTGGAGACATTATCTTTATGGAGCTAAATGTCAGATTTTTACTGACCACAAGAGCCTTCAATATGTGTTTACTCAAAAAGAGTTGAATCTGAGACAACGGAGATGCATGGAGCTGATTAAAGATTATGACTGCACTATAGAATATCACCCTGGAAAGGCTAATGTGGTAGCGGACGCGCTCAATCGGAAGCCCTCCTCTAGCTTGTCACATTTGAGGGTAGTCCGAGTCTCACTTCTTTGCGAATTGCGAGCTACCGGAGTTGAACTATTTGTGGATGATGTGGGTGCTTTAGTGGCCAGTTTTCATGTGAGACCTATCCTGCTGGATAAAGTGCGGGAAGCACAGTGTGAGGACCCATCCCTGAATCAAATAAGAGAGAAAGCTTTGAGTAGTTCACATGAGGATTTTTCCATCAGGAGGGATGGGACACTGTTATTTAGGAACAGACTTGTTGTTCCCAATGATCAAACACTCAAACAGGAGATTATGGAAGAAGCTCATAGTTCTGATTATGCTATGCATCCAGGTAGTACAAAGATGTATCGGACTTGAGAGAATTTTATTGGTGGCCAAACATGAAGAGGGAAATTGCAGCTTTCGTAAGCAGAAGTTTAAGTTGTCAACAGGTGAAAGCTGAGAGGCAAAAACCTTCAGGTTTGCAGCAACCCTTGCAGATACCTGTGTTGAAGTGGGATCACATCACCATGGATTTTGTTTATGGTCTACCTCGCACCCGAAGTGGGCATGATGGTATTTGGGTGATTGTAGATCGTTTGACTAAGTCGGCCCATTTTCTCCCAGTCCATAAAACTTTCAAGTTGGAGAAATTGGCGGAATTATATCTAAATGAGATAGTGAGGCTTCATGGTGTACCTGAATCTATTGTATCTGATCGGGAACCCCGTTTTGTTTCTAGATTTTGGAAAGGGGTGCAAGCTGCTTTGGGGACTCGATTGCATTTTAGTTCCGCTTTCCATCCTCAAACAGATGGTCAGTCTGAGAGAACCATCCAGACCTTGGAAGACAAGTTGAGGTCATGTGTAATGCAATTCAGAGGTAATTGGGATGAGAAACTACCTTTGATAGAGTTTGCCTACAACAATAGTTACCATTCTAGTATTGATATGGCACCATTTGAAGCCCTATATGGGAAACAGTGCCGTACACCTCTATGCTGGAATGAAGTGGGAGAAAAAGAACTTGTTGCTCCTGATATTATCCACACCACAAATGAGAATATCAGAGTTATTAAGGAGAAGCTCAAAACTGCCCAAAGCAGGCAGAAGAGTTATGCTGATAACCGTAGAAGAGATCTTGAGTTTCAAGTGAGTGATTTGGTGTTCTTAAAGCTGTCTCCTTGGAAAGGTGTGGTTCGTTTTGGAAAGCGTGGGAAACTTAGCCCAAGGTATATCGGCCCGTACGAGATTTTGGAGCGGATTGGTCCAGTTGCTTATCGATTGAAGTTACCACCTGAGTTGTCCAAAATACATGATGTCTTTCATGTTTCCATACTTCGTAAATATATTGCCGATCCATCACATATCTTGGGAGAGCAGCCTATTAGTTTAAAGTCGGATCTGACCTATGAAGAACAACCAGTGGAAATTCTGGATCGGAAAGAGCAAGTGCTTAGGAATAAAATCATACCACTTGTGAAAGTACTTTGGAGGAGCCATGGCGTAGAAGAAGCTACGTGGGAACTGGAGGGACAAATGAGACACCAGTACCCTTACCTCTTTTGACAGGTACGTAAATTTCGGGGGCGAAATTTCATAAGGAGGGGAGATTTGATACGCCCCGAACCTTGTTCAATTTCTGGGTAAATTCATTTAAATTTTTACGTTCATGAGAATTATTTTATTTTTGGTAGTTGAGCGGGAATCGTTTGTTACGTGAGGTAGAACACGTTGAAAAGAATATTTGGGTTGAGTATTTCTTTTTCGTCGGAGAAAAAAATAAAAGTAAAAAGCTGTGTTGGAAAATAAGTTATTTCCGATTTTAGGCTTGGTATAAATGGAGGAGAATGTTTCCATTTTGGGAAACATTTCCTTTTTCTCCTTTTTCTTTTTTTCTTTCTTTTCTTTCTTTCCCCTTTTCTTTCTCTCTTCTGGCCTGGCCCTCCTCTCCACCGACACCACCACTTGGTTTTCTTGTCCGGCCACCAAACCGGGTGCCACCGGCGACGGACGACGCGTGCCGTCTCCCTAATCCTTCCAGCAGCAGCGGCTTGGCGCTCCTCGTCGCCGTGCAGCCGTGTGCAGTCCAGAACTACCATCTCAGTGGAGTGGGAAACCCCCTTAGCCGACCACTCCTTGGCCCGATTTGAGGGGGGAAAGATAGAACTTGACGTGGGTAGCAACTCCACCAAAAGAATCGGACCAAATCGACCCAGGCCGAGGAGAGACTCAACGTGAGGAGGACTCGAGTCAGAGATCGGCCTAGTTAATGTGAGTGGACTTTTATTTCAAATTGATGCATGCGTAAACATTTAAATATTTTTGGGGATTTATATTCAATATTTTATTTGGAGAATAATGTGAATTATCGAAGGTCGATAATCAAGTTTTAATTGATGATTTCTTTATGATAAGTTTTCAAATGGTTTACGAATTAAGGCAATTAATTCGACATATTGATAATCAAGTTTTAATCTATGCATCCTGTTTTCAATTTTATGAAAAAAAATGAGGAAAGTAATATAAATGATATTTGTTTTGTTTCTTTGTATATTTATGGTGTATAGTTATATTTATTTTTGTCCACTCACGCTAATGTTTTAAATTACTTTGCCTGGGCTCTTCGTTTTTAAACTGCCCAGCGTTGCAGAGTTGTTCGGTGCCAGAGGCGGAGTACTTAGTTTCTTTCTTTTTCCGCTGTCAGCTTTAGTAGGTTCCTAGTTAACCTACTTGTATCTTATTCCCTTTCTTTGTATAGAAGCTCTGATACCTGTAAATGTTGTTGTAAATTAGAATGTTACTTTTAGGGCCGTAGCCCGTAGTTGTTAATTGCTTGTTGTCGGTTTAACTTCCACTGTACTTTGTTGTAAGACTTGAGTTTCTTGATGTGTGGAAGTGGTTTATTTGTTGGGGGAGTAGGTGGCTCCGATAGTCTGGTTAGATACTTTTAGAAGTGTATTTCTTGGATTTTTGTCTGCAGGTTTGGGTTGTCCATTTTAAGAGAGGTCATGCCGATTTTTCGGTAACCCCCCACAGGACTTACTCTGGGTATCAGGGTTATGTTCAGAGCGGGTCCTGTCATGTAGAGTTTTACAAGGCTCTCTGAGGCATGAGTGCAACATGTTAGTCACGATTAACTAATGCACTTAGCAGATGGATGGGTGTCGATTGGTATGCTTAGAGCATACAAGTTAGACCCAAATGAGTGTTGGGAGGATCATCTTGCATAGATGAAGTTTATTTGCGATGGTTCTCACTTTTGCGTCAGAATGACGTCGTACAACTCTTGTGAGATTCGACTCGTGTGGCACAAAGTAGGAGGTGAAATTACGCATTTGGCGTGAGAAGCCATTTGTTTCATTGAGGCGTGGTTGACGAGTGCCATAACCGGGGTTAAACAACATGCAACTTAAATACCCTGTAAAATCGTCGTTAGTACATGATAAGTAGGGATCGTTCAGTCCTGAGAAATTGAAGGGAAATCAAATTATAAAGCGTTAACAGACAAACACACATGAATCGAAAACTTGGGGGGATCAAAACATGGATCGGCTACTGCCCTTAACCTAAGACATGAAATTAAAATCCTAAAACTACTATTTTCAAGTGATCGACATCTTTCCACACAAAGCACTCAAACAAAGCTATCATAAAACGTTGCAACTAACAAGTAGAGACTCACAGCAACATGCTTGAAATATTCTAGACTCGATTTAGTTCCAACCTAAGTAGTGTCGGAAGAGGTTCACTAATGGATTTAAGACTTCACAAAAATACTTAGAATTAGCTTAGTGCATAACCCTAATCTTTAGCTAACCGGTTTAAAGACACTTAGTGTAGAAATTAAACAAGTAGCATATAAGGCACGAAATCTTTGGTTGGAAACAAGTTAACATACAAAGCGTCTGTAATACCCCGAAAATTCCTTAATAATTTCTAATGTTTATTTGGAAATTATTAAATTGGAAGTTAGTGATTTCTAGAGTTAAAATTCGAAAAAAAAAACGTTTAAGTTTCGATAGGTCAAAATTTGACTTTTTTATCCGTCATGAATTTCGAAAAGTTTTCTTCACGAAAGTCGTAGAGCTCGACGATACGAGTTTGTAGACACGCGACACGCATGAAACGGACGTCGTATGAAGAAGTTATGACTTGTTGAAGTTATTTTTCAAAATCAGAACTGCTATAAGTAGAAAGTGTTTTTGGGAAACCCTAGAATTCTAAAATTTCAGAAAAACACCCAACAGCCGCACAGACGTGCGACTGTTCATCATCTCGACGCCAGCCCTTCTCCACCTCCGTTCTCCTTCGTCCGGCGACGCCACGGGTCGTGCCACCTGTCGAATTGCTCGTCTCTTTCCCCTCTTTCATTTAAGCCACAACCCGTGCTGAGTTAGCTCTTGTAGACGACGCAACTTAGCCCGCAAGCTGCTGCTGCAGTGGACGTCGCGACTGCACGCTCCTCCTGCCGAACTGAAGCTCGAGGCTCCCACCGTCTTGTCATCCTCCTTCCTCTGAGCAAGCTTGGGTCGATCCTGGAGCGCATAGGAGGAGGCGACTAAGAGTGCAGGGACTGAGTTGAGGAGAAGGGTGCAGCAGCTTCTGGACGTCTCTTGACCGAACTCGAGGCGCGGTTCAGGTACAGGAACTTCCTCAGCTTCTGATCTTCATGTTAGCAGTAGGTTAGGCTAGTTGTTGGGTTTTGGTGGAGGTGCTGTGAGGCTACGCGTGGTGTCGACGTGCAGCCGCCTTGTGCGATGTGCGGTGGTGCCTCTGGTCGTATGGGGCACTGCTGTGACTTTGTATTTGAAATGTGGGTTATCATAGTTGAGTATAATTATTGTTAGATCAATATGGACTTATCATATATTAAATGATAATTATGCTTAATGACAATATCTACTTCTACATGGAAACAAATACAGAACCATATCCAGTTAATAATGATTTCGTGTATTAGATCATTATTGTAAGGAATCATATTCATAGTCTAGAAGTTAGACAACTAATCAGTATTGTATCAGGAATCTAATTAGAAGACTTGACTCTCAAGGAATGTCCTTAATGGGAGGACTCTTTAGGGTTAATTATTCTATATAAATAGATGGTATTGGTCCCTATTATCACCACGAGACATAGCGTAAGTTTTGTCCATTGAGAAGCTTATTGTGGTGACTAACAGAAGGCCTTGCCTAGTACTTTTGTGTTTCAGGTTATATCAATGGAAGGAGCTATGATTCATAATGATGGTAAGTTTACTCAAAGCTTAAAGTCTAGCGATTATAGTTATGCATATGATCTATTTGTATTGTGAACATACAGTATTTGGTTTACAAATTGGTATCAGAGCCATAAAGGTTCACAAAATTTTCAGTTTTGCATAACAAAATCGTTTTAGGGTTTTCTCAAAAAAAAAAAAAAATTGCTTTACGTTTCTTAGCTCAACCCACATGCAAGCGCGGATCCAGTCACGACCCGCTCGCCAGAGGTCACCCGCTCGCCATAAGTCACCCGCTCGCCAGAGATCACCCGCTCGCCAGAGGTCGGATAGTTTTAACCAAAAACAATTATTGCATTCGCCACGGACAATCCTGGCGAGTAAGTTCACAATGGTGGCGAATGCATAACCTGGCGAGTGAGTTCGCAACGGTGGCGAATGCATTCATAACAGATAACCTGGCGAGTAAGTTTGCAACGGTGGCGAATGTATTCATAACAGATAAAGAAGACGGACCAGAGACTGGATTGGAAGCGCTGGAGACTTTTACGTCTCTTATGGGATTCAAAACCCGATTGTTGTGGATCAAGAAAGCCAAAAAATAGTTGCAGCATCAAGTTTATAGCTTCCGCTGTGTTCTGTAGCAAATTGGGGGAAAAGCAAAACAGGTTTTTCTGGAAATTTTGTTTTCAATTCAAGCATGTATATCTATATATATATTGCATAAGAACCCTAGAGCACTCCCAGCGTGCACATAAGTTGGTGATTGTGTTGTTCTGTGGCTGGATGATATTTCAATACAGATTATGCTCTATGGAATTGAATTGAAGTATGTGTTCTGTAATTGACAATGATGCATGTAGTCATTAAAGTCTCCCAAAATTTATGCATTGAAAAGTTTTTTACAGGCACAAGAGCTTAGTTTTCTTACAAAGGGTAACCTGGATAGAAATCAAGTTTTCAAGCTCAAACAAGTTTGTGATTTTCTGTTGGTATAAATGAATATATTGCACAAAGCATTTTTCATTCATATTTCTAGGAGATCATATGGTATAACAGACTTAAAGTTGTGTTTTGTATTTTAAATATTGCTTTTTATCTTCCAAAGAAGTGTCGAAGCATGATTTTAGAATGCAAACAGCAGTAAGTATATTTGATAAAAATAAATCAAGATACTTGGGATTTAATCTTCTGTCTAAAGATGTGGATTTGGTTCCTTGAATAACATGTTTTTATCAAGTGTGGCTTATTGATAAAGATTTACAGTATGCTAAGTTTCTGCTCAAAAGTGTTACTCAGTATTATTTTTATGGATATGGACTGATGTGAATGCAAGTATAAATGTATTGAGTTTTCTGAATGTTTTGTTTTTTGAGTGTTTCTGTTATGGTTTGATTAACTTAAACTAATTCATAAAACATTGAAAACTCTAAAAGCTTTACAAAATTGAGAACTCACAAAATCTTTTTCTTTTGCTCCTTAGGTAACACCTACATGACCTTCAACAATGTCTTAGTGCTTACTGGTTCAAACTTTAGAGCCTGGAGAGATTCTGTAGAAAACTACATTTGTATGCATGAGACAATAGGATTCTGTTTTCTTGAAGAACAACTTGATACCCCAGCAGAAGATGATAAACCCTCAATCAAAGCTCACCATAAGAAATGGATAAGATCTAATATGATGGCCAAGAATGTGATTAGAAGTTCTATGTCTAGATCAGTGAGAGGTTGTGTTGAGGAACCAGAATTAGCTATTGATTTCATTGAGGCTGTGGCAGCTAAGTTTAAAGAAAGTGAAAAAGCTGAAATAGCTTGGCTGAGCAAAGAGTATCATACCCTACAGTACTCTGGAACAGGAACTGGGGATGTAAGAGGGCATATAATGGAGTTGATTAACATCAACAACAGGCTGAGAGAGATGTTAGTGGGAGTAAAAGATCAATTGTTGGTGCATCATGCACTGAACACGCTCCCTAGCAGTTTTGACAATCTCAGAACAAGTTATAATGCTCAAAAGGAAAACTGGACCCCATATGAACTCATCTCAATCTGTGTTGATGAGGAATCTAGGATCAAGAAAAACCAGTCTCAGTCTCTCACAGTCAACCTAGTTGAGAAGCCTAAGAAGAAAAAGACTCAAAACAAACTCAAGCCTACCAAAACTATCACCAAGGCATCTGCAGCCACAGGACCAAAAGAGAACAGGCCATTCAGATACAAGTGCTACTTTTGCAAGAGAGTAGGTCACATGAAAAAGGACTGTACAGGTTATAAGGCTTGGCTAGCTAAAAAGGATAAGAAAATTTCTAATACAGTATTTTCTTTAGAAATTAATCTTATAAATGTTGAACCCCAGTCTTGGTGGATAGATTCTGGTTCTCCTATTCACGTCACTAATTCCTTGCAGGGATTCACAAAGAGGAGAGTCCCAAGAAGTAATGAGGTGAACCTGAGAGTAGGCAATGGCATGCGAGTGGGAGTCAAAGCCATAGGAACCCTCAAGCTTGATCTAGGATATGAAAACTTTTTATTTTTGGATAATGTTTATTATGTACCTTCCATTAGAAGGAATTTAGTTTCAGTTTCTCAACTAATTAAAGCTGGTTGTAGACTTTTGATGGATAATAATGGAATTATTATTTCTAGAAATTCAAAACAGATTGGTTCTGTTGTGATATTGAATCATTATTTACAGCTTTATTGTTCTATGTCTCAACAAGAAATTTCCCTTGTTGAAAAAGAAAACACTAACAGTACTAATGCCTTGATTGGTGTTAAAAGAACCAAACAAAATGAAAAGTCTGCATATTTATGGCATAGAAGACTCGGCCATGTTTCAAAAGAGAGACTGAAAATTCTGGTTAAAAACAATATCCTAAATGAATTGGATTTTTCTGATCTTAATGATTGTGTGGAATGCTTTAAGGGAAAAATGACAAATAAAAGAAAGAAGACTGCAGTAAGAAGCCAAAATTTACTAGAACTCATACATACTGATATCTGTGGTCCATTTAAACATCAAACTATCTGTGGTAATGTGTATTTCATTACATTCATTGATGATTTCTCTAGATACAGTTATGTTTCTTTACTATCAGAAAAATCTCAAGCACTTGAAGCTTTTAAAATCTTCAAAACTGAGGTAGAGAATCAGCTAGAGAGAAAAATCAAAACAGTAAGATCGGATAGAGGTGGGGAATTTTATGGAAAATATACAGAAAAAGGTCAACAGAAGGGTCCACTTGCCTTGTATTTACAAGAGCATGGAATTAAAGCTCAATATACAACACCCTATAATCCACAACAGAATGGTGTTGCAGAGAGAAAGAATAGAACCCTTCTAAATATGGTTAGATGTATGATGTGTACAACTGGCTTGCCAAAATTCTTATGGGGAGAGGCCTTGAAAACTGTAAATTACATTTGCAACAGAACACCTAGTAAGGCCATTGAGAAAACTTCTTTTGAATTATGGTGTGGTAGAAAACCAAGTCTTTACCATTGTCATGTATGGGGCTGTCATGCAGAAGCTCGGATTTATAATCCAAACTTGAGCAAGCTTGATCCCAAATCCATAAGCTGCTATTTCATAGGTTATCTAGAAAAATCTAAGGGCTATAAGCTGTATTCTGCTAAACATAAGCCTAGAATTTTTGAAACTCATCAAGTCAAATTCTTAAATGAAAAAGTTCACAATACAGAATATGAGGATCTATCCTTAGATTTTGAAGAAATTGTGACTGATGAGGATTGGGAAAATGTTTTGCCTTTTGAAACTGAAGAAATAGCAGATAACATCATTATAGAAAATCAAAATGCAGCAGATCAAGAAATTGATCAGGAAATGCAAATTGATGAGCAACCAACTGCTGCAGCACCTCACATTATAGAGCCACAAAATGATCTTAATCCTGAACTTAGAAGATCCAAACGAGCTAGAAAATCAAAATTTGGGGGGAAGATAGTGATTACATTGTCTACTTGGCTGAAGCAGACATTAATGAAGACTGTGCAGAAGACAATGATCCAACAAATTTTGATCAAGCAGCAGCAAGTCAAGATTCTGACAAGTGGCAGGAGGCCATGCAAACTGAGATTGAGTCTATGGAGAAGAATGAAGTCTGGGAATTAGTTAAACATGATCCTAGACAGAAGCCAATAGGTTGCAAATGGGTTTATAAAACCAAGAGAGATGCAACTGGAAATATTGAGAGGCATAAAGCAAGGCTAGTGGCAAAAGGATTCTCACAAAAGGAGGGTATTGATTACACTGAGACATTTTCTCCAGTCTCATGTAAAGACTCTTTCAGAATCATCATGGCATTGGTGGCACACTATGACATGGAGCTGCATCAGATGGATGTCAAAACAGCATTTTTAAATGGAGAGCTTGAGGAGGTAATCTACATGAAGCAACTTGAAGGATTTATGGAAGTTGGAAATGAGAACTTAGTCTGTAGATTAAGAAAATCTATCTATGGTCTAAAACAAGCTTCTAGGCAGTGGTATAAGAAATTTGATTCAGTAATTTCTTCTTTTGGCTTTACTGAAAATCTAGTAGACGAGTTCATTTATTTAAAAACAGTAGGGAACCAATTTATATTCTTAGTACTGTATGTGGATGACATACTTGTGGCCAGCAGCAATCTCAAGCTGCTTAAAGATACCAAGAGTTTTCTGTCAAAGAATTTTGACATGAAAGATTTAGGTGAAGCATCCTATGTACTAGGAATAGAAATTAAAAGAGATAGAGCACAAAAGTTGTTGGGATTATCTCAGCAAAATTACATTACTAAAGTTCTTAAAAGATTTAGTATGGAAAAGTGCTCAAATGAAGAGGTTCCCATGTCTAAGGGTGATAAACTCACTAAGAGTCAGTGTCCACAAAGTGAAGCTGAGAAAGAAAACATGAAAACAAAACCATATGCTAGACTTGTTGGAAGTCTCATGTATGCTCAAGTCTGTACCAGACCATACTTGGCATTTGCTGTTGGAATGCTGTCAAAGTTTCAATCAAATCCAGGACCAGAACATTGGGTGGCTAGAAACAAAGTTCTTAGATATTTACAGAAAACAAAGAGTCACATGCTTGTGTACAGAAGAGTTGAGGATCTGAAACTTGTTGGTTTCTCAGATTCTGATTTTGCAGGGAATTTCCAGACTCAAACAAGTCTACTTGTGGTTATGTGTTCATGCTGGCGGGTGGAGCAGTTGCTTGGAAAACAATGAAGCAAACCTTAATCACAACCTCCACCATGCAAGTTGAATATATAGCAGTATATGAAACAATGTGTGAAGGGCTCTGGATTAGGAATTTCCTAGAGCAGACTAAAGTATTGAGTCACATTGTGTTCTTTAGCAAGAACAATAAAAGGTCCAGCAACTCAAAACACATAGACTTGAAATATTATAGTGTTAGAGAAAGAGTCAAGCATGGTGAGGTAACTGTTTTGGATATAAACACCAATTCACAGCTTGCAGACCCTTTCACCAAAGCACTACCAGTGAAGGTATTCAAGAAGCATGCAGAAAGCATTGGAATTCTTCCAAACTTAGATGCTTAGGTTCAGTGGGAGTTAGGACCAGTAGGAGCAAACTTAAAAATATTTTGTTTTCTGAGTTCTTGTGTTTTTGGTTGTGATATCAGTTCAAATTGCAACTTAGTTTTGTAATGATAGTTTTTATAATTAAAATTTGAGTTATTTCAGAATTTTGTATTGCTGCAGCTTTATGATTGTTCTGAAAATTATTGTTTTATGGTTCTAGTCATATATATACTTGCTATCAGATGATCTCATTCATGTTTAGCATGAAACTACGGTACAAGCAAAGTTAAGATTATTGGTGTTCAGTAAAGTTTGCTTGAGTTCTGGTTTTAAGAACATAAAGTAGGACTTGATATATGTTTTTACTTGTCAATACACATTAACATATATTTCAATACTGCATGATTGACATATGTGGATTACAGAAGCATGTGTTGTGGTACAGAACCTCTGCATTTTTGTCAAAGTGTAACTTGGTTCTTGCTCTGCATAAGTGACTGTAATTTGACCATGTTGTGAAGGGATTTTTGGTTCATTTGTTTTTCGGCGCGCACTACAGTAGGTAGAGCAGATGTTGTCATTCTCAGGTGCAAGTTATCATTTATGCCAAGTGATAGTCCAAGTGGGAGATTGTTAGATCAATATGCACTTAACACATATTAAATGATAATTATGCTTAATGACAATATCTACTTCAACATGGAAACAAATACAGAACTGTAACAACCCGTCCCGAAAATTCCCTCGAAAAATTCGAAACAGGTCTGAAATTAACCCAAAACCAAATAAAAATTTCTTTGCTCCCAAACCGCCAACACCCACCCACTGGGAACAAAGTCCGATCCGTTCCTTTAATGCTAAATTGGACGAAAAGTCCCGTTTTTAACCCACTTTTACTTTTTCCAGAAAGTCAACGGTAAATTCTAAAAAAAAAAGTCAACCCGCACTAGTAAAGTCAACAGTAAAGTCAAAGTCAAACGGTAATAGTCAAAATTCCTATTCACTATTTACTGTTTACTATTTACTGTACACAGTTTTTACCATTTATTTTCACTTTTTACCAACTCACTATTCACCCTTCTCCTTCCTCCGCCGCCGGCAGCCGCCGCCACGCTGCCGGCAGCGCCACCACAGTGGCTCGAAACACCTTAATTTCATCCCAAAACAACTTAAAACGATCACCAACACCTCAAGAACACACCACCACCATTTCCGCCTCCAAAAGCCCACACAGCCGCCGCGAACGGCGGCCGATACGGCGGCCCTTTTTCCCCAAACCTGCAAATCACCAAATTCCAACAATCCAAACCTCAAGCTATACAATTTCGACTCTAAACATCGTCCTAAATCTAATTACAATCTCTAATTACATCAAAAACACCCAAAAATCACACCTCCCAAATTCAACCCGAAACCCTAGAAATTCGAATTTGAATTTCTACTTACCGAGGTTGATTCGGATTAATTCTTTCCATGGAATTGTCAAGCGAAACGAGGTCTTTCTTTTCCTCCCCGGAATTAGGCCGATCGGTGGCCGGAGGTGGTGATACCGGGTCGACACAGTCGACCCCTCTCCAGAAAAATCCCGCCGGACGGCGACGATTGAGGCCACATCGCCACCATGGATAAGAAAAGAAGGCCGAGCCGGTCCGAACATGACCGGTGTGGCGGTCCAGTTCGGCCGAACGGCAAAAATCAGTGGAGGGGGAGGAGGGGGAGGGGTCGGCCCGATCGGGGAGAGAGAGAGGGAGAAAGAAAGAAAAATAAGAAAAAATGGAATATTCCCCCCTTTCCAAGAATATTCCCCGATCCGGAACGTTCCGCTCGTTTCCAGAAATTCCTTTCCCAATTTCACGTCATAACTTTTTCATACAAAATCCAAATCAAACTCGTTATGTGTCTATGAACTCGTTTTAACGACATCTATTTCGCCGAGAAATAAGATTCTCTGTCGGGTCAACTTATAAAAAGTCAACATTTAAACCCTTCGGAACGTCAAAATAATTCAAAACTTTTAGAGGGTATTTTCAAGGTTCGGGTCGTTACAAACTACCCTCCTTACAAAAATTTCATCCTCGAAATTTGCATAATCGATAAGAATAAAGACTGGGTACAAACGCCCCCCTATTCCACACTTATAATTTTATAGAATAAAACTTGCAAAAATTTAGAACTAAAAGAATCGATAATATTCAAACCATATAAGTGCAACCAATCAACATTTAATAAATCGTTCAATTTGTTCTCTAACTTTAACCGCAATTAACCAATTCACCACGTAGTAATTTCATTTGAGAATTATCATAGACACCCAAACCAATTTCTAGCGATAAGAGAATGAGAAATAAACCATGTTTCTAATCATATATGGCCTCACTTAGCCGTCGCTCTACCTATAAACACTTAAAATATAACATATAGCTTAGTGAATCATATCTCAAACTACTTGATCAATTCACTTTCCGTATACTAGGAAGATCAATTTAAATTCCAAACATAAATTTTCAACCTTAGCACATTCAAATTATCCAAGAATTCATATCCAATTCTTGAATAAAATTCCTAGTCTCCAACTTGAACACAAATTCCCATCAACCCTGCGGGCTCCACCTTATGGAGAAATTATACCCGAAAATTTCGGCATAACCTCCCTTAAAATGGACAACCCTACCTGTAAAAAATTTTATATAACACTCCTCATAAGAAAATCCGTCCACACTTGGAGTCATCTGCTCCTCAAAACACAACTACCTTTATAACTATACATAAGACCGATACTAACTATACCACCATCAGCCCACACGAAATCAGAGTACTTACTACTATGGACTAGAAAGAAACAACAGTATTATATTTCTTTCCCAATAACAAAATTAATCACGATGCATGTATTTAATATAATATCCCACGTTTCATAAATGATAGCATGAATCAACCTTGCGGTACATCGAATAATCAGATAATATTTTTAAATATATTTCTTGAACCAAATGACAAATAACCGGCCAATCCCATCGGCCTATTCCCAAATAATTTTCATAATAAATCTCCAGCCTCGCTTGTCCGGAAATTTATCATATAAATAAAATCTCATAAAGAAAGTTATTTCCAAACACCAATAATAGATATCAAAAATCATTCTCATTAGCCATATCATCATATCAGATACATCAGGGGAAAGTCAGCACCACTATATAACAGTAAGCCTCAGGCTCGGGTCGGAACCTCCCAGGGCTACTAAGTAGCGTCCAACGCTACTGCGTGGGTACTAGCTAGCTAACAAGACGACCCAGCCTCCAAGACTGCAGGTGGGAACCTCCCAGGGCTACTAAGTAGCGTCCAACGCTACTGCTAGCTAGTAATAAGACGACCCAGCCTCCAAGACTGCAGGTCGGAACCTCCCAGGACTACTGAAACAATGTCCCACGCTACCGCTAGCTAGCACAAGACGACCCAAATATAACAGTGAGCCTCCCAGGCTCGGGTCGGAACCTCCCAGGGCTACGTGTAGTGTCCCACGCTACGGCTAGCTAGCTCAAGACGACCCGGCCTCTCATAACACAATCTCAGGCTTACTAAGGATCGGAACCTCCCAGGGCTACGTGTAGCGTCCCACGCTACTGCTAGCTAGCTCAAGACGACCCAGATGTAACAGTGAGCCTCCAAGACTCGGGTCGGAACCTCCCAGGGCTGCTAGTAGCGTCCCACGCTACTGCTAGCTAGCATCAGACGATCCTGATGTGGTGAATAAACATCCATACTCACGTTTCCCCCAATATATCCCAATATACAATTATCATAAAACTATACGAGTTATCGGGCCCAATAATTCATATAGTTTTATGATAATTTCTCTCGCTTGAGGAATCATAATACTCTATAAATTATCCATTAAAACATCAATCATCACATATTAGCTATAGAACATATTACTAGTTCACTGATTAATAAAAAAGTGAGTTATCTGAATGCATACCTGTATTCTGAAGATTAACACATTCCTCCCTGATGAATACTCTCTGTCATGATCCGTCTCTGGCCTCATTGGCGGATACACGTATATTTACACGTATTTATACAATTAAACACCAATACACAAATAATTTACATAAATACCAATAATTAAATACAAAAAGAAAAATTGGAAAGTTATATACATGCTCTTCCGAATCAAATATGAGGCTGGTTCATTCCATCTACAGCAGT
The DNA here is from genome assembly GCA_963682095.1 of Potentilla sterilis. Taxonomy (NCBI): domain Eukaryota; kingdom Viridiplantae; phylum Streptophyta; class Magnoliopsida; order Rosales; family Rosaceae; genus Potentilla; species Potentilla sterilis. The sequence continues at coordinate 27,841,980 of OY821755.1, read as the reverse complement.
TACTTCTGCAAAATTTCTTCCATATACTCATGCAGTTGAAAAAAAATCAAATCCTAATAGAATACGTGATGTATTGTAATGAACTCAAAGGCAAGTTATATTTCACCCATACTCAACATCCAATATTCAAAATGTCATGAACATCACTTGCAGCCATATACCAAACGTATTTATGCAAAATGTTAAGCCGAACTTATACATAATCAATTGTCTCAGCATATATAAATTCAAATTTGAACAGAAACTAATTACGCAAGTAAAGACTAATAAGTCTAAGTCAGCTCGTACTTAATTTATATATATCGATCGCAAGGTGTAAAACACAACTATCAAAACATACCAGTAAGGTGAAAATACCCCTGTATGATCATACCGACAAAGGACCTTATCATTAGTCATCTTGCCTTCATGTTCTTGATGATGTTAATAAAATACTCAATTCTTGATTATAAGTTCTTATACGAGGAGGTTAATTAATTAACAGAATCTATAGGAACAATTTCTAAATTGTTCATAGATCATTAATTAACATGTGCATGTTAAGCAATCAACCCTTAAACCTATGCAACAGTGCAAGTTTATTTTATGCACATCCCTCAAAACTTATTTTAAACCTTGCTTAATTCTATGAACACAAAACGTTCCTTAACAAATAATTAAAAGACCCTAAACCTTAAGGGAAGAAACCATTGTACTTGTGATATTCCAATATCATAAAACAACTGAATACATGCTTGTGGCCACCTCAATTCATGCATATATTAAACCGATAACTCTATCCCTCAGTAAACTATCAAGATAATCAATTGCAATTTAGAGTTTATACTTCAACCAATTACAACTCACAGTAACCAATATCCGACCTTAAAGATAAAGAACCAAATCACGATTTCATAGTTTATCCTAGAATCATATCCCCACTCTGATACCACTGTAGCAACCCGTCCCGAAAATTCCCTTAGAAAATTCGAAACAGATCCGAAATTAACCCAAAACCAAATAAAAATTTCTTTACTCCCAAACCGCCAACACCCACCCACTGGGAACAAAGTCCGATCTGTTCCTTTAATGCTAAATTGGACGGAAAGTCCCGTTTCTAACCCACTTTTACTTTTTTAAGAAAGTCAACGGTAACTTCTAAAAAAAAGTCAACCCGTAATAGTAAAGTCAACAGTAAAGTCAAAGTCAAACGGTAATAGTCAAAATTCCATTTACTATTCACTATTTACTGTTTACTATTTACTGTACACAGTTTTTACCATTTACTTTCACTTTTTACCAACTCACTATTCACCCTTCTCCTTCCTCCGTCGCCGGCAGCCGCAGCACCGCCGCCACGCTACCGGCAGCGCCACCACAGTGGCCCGAAACACCTTAATTTCATCCCAAAACAACTTAAAACGATCACCACCACCTCAAGAACACACCACCACCATTTCCGCCGCCAAAAGCCCACACAGCCGCCGCGAACGGCGGCCCTTTTTCCCCAAACCTGCAAATCACCAAATTCCAACAATCCAAACCTCAAGCTATACAATTTCGACTCTAAACATCGTCCTAAATCCAATTACAATCTCTAATTACATCAAAAACACCCAAAAATCACACCTCCCAAATTCAACCCGAAACTCTAGAAATTCGAATTTGAATTTCTACTTACCGAGGTTGATTCGGATTAATTCCTTCCATGGAATTGCCAAGCGGAACGAGGTCTTTCTTTTCCTCCCCGGAATTAGGCCGATCGGTGGTCGGAGGTGGTGATACCGGGTCGACAAAGTCGACCCCTCTCCCGAAAAATCCCGTCGGACGGTGGCGATTGAGGCCACACCGCCGCCATGGATAAGAAAAGAAGGCCGAGCCGGTCCGAACGTGACCGGTGTGGCGGTCCAGTTCGGCCGGACGGCAAAAATCAGTGGAGGGGAGGAGGGCTCGGGGTCGGCCCGATCGGGGAGAGAGAGAGGGAGAAAGAAAGAAAAATAAGAAAAAATGGAATATTCCCCCCTTTCCAAGAATATTCCCCGATCCGGAACGTTCCGCTCGTTTCCGGAAATTCCTCTCCTAATTTCACGTCATAACTTTTTCATACAAAATCCAAATCAAACTCGTTATGTGTCTATGAACTCGTTTTAACGACATCTATTTCGCCGAGAAATAAGATTCTCTGTCGGGTCAACTTATAAAAAGTCAACATTTAAACCCTTCGAACGTCAAAATAATTCAAAACTTTTAGAGGGTATTTTCAAGGTTCGGGTAGTTACAGAACTATATCCAGTTAATAATGATTTCGTGTATTAGATCATTATTGTAAGGAATCTTATTCATAGTCTAGAAGTTAGACAACTAATCAGTATTGTATCAGGAATCTAATTAGAAGACTTGACTCTCAAGGAATGTCCTTAATGGGAGGACTCTTTAGGGTTAATGATTCTATATAAATAGATGGTGTTGGTCCCTGTTATCACCACGAGACATAGCGTAAGTTCTGTCTATTGAGAAGCTTATTGTGGTGACTAACAGAAGGCCTTGCCTAGTACTTTTGTGTTTCAGGTTATATCAATGGAATGAGCTATGATTCATAATGATGGTAAGTTTACTCAAAGCTTAAAGTCTAGCGGTTATGGTTATGCATATGATCTATTTGTATTGTGAACATACAGTATTTGGTTTACAATTATTGGCTAGTCTGCAGTTAATCGGAATAGGTGAAATACGTATGTATTCAGCATGTTTGATTTTGGATCAGTTTGACGGGTTTGGTTGATGAAGTTGGAATTAATTATGAAAGGTTGGTTATTCTTATTATTTGATAAGTGTTGATGGCAGAAGAATTGAGTTGTAGTCATGATACTGGAATGCTCACGTACTACTTTGGTATTGTGTGGTATCCTTAGTAAAATCATGGGTGCACGTAGTACAAATTGAATTTGAGTTGGTGTTGGATATTACGTCAATTTAGTTTATTGGAGGGATGGGTGTTGTAGTATGTTTTAGAAGAGTTAATGAAGTCTTTTAGTTCCTATTTTTATTAAGTTAAGAATTTGGCACTCACGTGCTTGAGGGCCGAGGACTACGCGTGTTCATATTTGTCTTAAGAGAAGGCGCAGCGGGAGTTGAGGTGAGTAAACCTCACAGTGTTTCAATACGAGTTAATTTATAGTAAATTGATCGTTAAATGTGAAATTATTTTATAAAAATAAATATTTGTTTTAATTGAATGAACTTGATCGACTACGGTTCATTGGTAAGTAAAATGATTTTATTATAAAAATGATTTTCAAACGTATTTTACGATCAATGACTATAGTTGGTATTAGTGGGCAGTTCCTGAGTGAATGCCTACGTGTGTGTGTATATATATATATATATATATATATATATATATATATTTACGTGATTTATATGTGTTGATTGAAGTGGAAGTGTGAAATATATGTATATATTGAGGGTGTGTTTGGGGTTAAATTTGTTGTTGGGAATTTGTTATGATTGAGTTTATGTGAGTTGTGGAATGTGTGGTTGAGTTGGTACAGACACCAACTGTCAATGTGAGAGCTCGCCAAGAGTGGTGGAAGGGATCCTTATGGAAATTTTCGGATGGAGTCTCGCCAAGAGTGGTGAAAGGGATCCTTATGGTAAATATATCATGAACCAAGCTTTTGGCCGGGTGATTGGTTACGATCAGTTAGAGCTCTAGTCTGTCTGCCTTTGTGTGAGTTAGAGGGGAATGACAGTGGTCATCATGCCCTGAGTTTATTTGTTTGGTCATGCGTTGTTTTTCTTGAGCCAATATGGAATTATCTTGACTTCTTCTGGGGTTGACGAAGTTATTATATGCTTTCATTTGTTTACATTTGCGTTAATTGCTTGTGTGTGACTTCCTGAACTAGGCTTTATGCAGGAGTCACGATTTTAATTGTGTAAGATTTCTACTTTTCTGAACTATGTTTTTAAGAAGGACAGTCTGAATCTTACCTTATATTTTTGTGTGTTTCAATTTTATCATCTTGAACTTGTATGTTTTACTCACACGAGCTTTTAAAGCTTACCGGGTTCGTTATTTACAACCCAGTGCACCAATTAATGGTGTAGGGGTTAGACCTGCAGGTGAGGATCTTGAGACGACGACTGGCTTTGGACGGCTATTAGGCGTGGACTTTATCTTAACTTTTACCATTTTTCTGTTGTGGTGAGAGTAGAGGGATTATTGCAATTTCCATTTTTGTTACAGATATGTAAACATTTGGTGATGTAATATTGGGCTAAATGAGTCATGCTTTTGAACTCACCTTTTGATACTTAGTTATTTGTATGATAACTTAAGTATTCGGGTTTATTTTGAGAGATTATATTTCCCAAATTTGAATTTTTGTTATTCGAAATTACGGGATGTGACAGCGTCACTCTTCATATTAGACAAGCATGTTCTAAGGATTACTCTAACCCTAGGCAACAACACAAATCAAAACTTACTTGATGCACGATTTAACCTATGTTGCTACGGCATATGAAATCGACACCCACAATACCTTGCAATTGTATAGGGCAGCAATCTCGGTTGCACACGAATTCTTAAAATTAACCAAGTACGAACTCAAGAATCAAATCAAAGCATGCGTCCCTAAGACCTAACCTATTACTTACTACAATTTTGCGTTCACATGTTATCTTTTAAAAACAAGTGGAATTTCGACACTTCGAGTTAACAAATAAAATCAAGGAACGAAATCAAAGACTATATTTAACATGCAAAACCAAACATTCAAATTGTTCTTATATAGACATAAAAACAAATACCCTATGAACATACAAACTACATAGACATAGAATCGTAAAATTATAGAATCACAAGCCATGAGTAGGGAATAGATCACACTTTTAGACACCTTTGATGCTTCAAAAACGTGATGATCGGATGGAGGATGATGGTGTTCGGATATGGAGTTTTTGGATGGTGGTGGAAGGGTTTTGGCTTGCTTTTCTATCTAGGACTTGAGGTAGAGTATTTAGTAGAGCTTTAGACTTGTCTTTTGGCTTGAGGTGTGATGATTTCTTCTGTCCATGCCGTGCCTTTATATAGAGGAAGAGGCTGCATGAATTCGGCAAGGATTGGGATTTGAAATCGGGCAAGGAAAACCTTTTCCTTGCCGGTTTTGATTTCTTGCCGATTCTCTCTTGGTTCTTCTAGGATTTCTTGCCGATTTGCTCTAGTATTTATTGCTGACTTTGGTTTCCCTTTTCGACATGCTTTTCCTGCTTGAACTTGGATTGCTTTCCTAGTTGCCGCCGGCATCATTTCCTTCTCGCATCCAGATTCCTTTTCCTACTCGGCTTGGGGTTTCCTTCTTCTCCTAGGATTGAATTTCCTTGCTCTTTTAGGACTTGACTTTTCTTGAGTTCGGCAGCCTCTCCATGTTGCATTAGGAACTCCTTCTTGTTGCCGTGCTTCTTCTCCTAGTCAGTCACTCTTCTCCTTGTTCGGCAGATTTGACCTTTCTATGATGAATACTGCATATCTCTCTCTAGAAAATAGTTATTCAAGTGATTCCAATTGATTTGGAAACTAGACTCCCGTAACTTTTTGTGCATATATGGCTTGATGTCTGGTTCGATGTGAGCTGTCCTGGAGAGTCTGTGGAAGTTAGATGATGTGCACAGGAAATTTACCCGAGTTTAATCAGGATTCTTCTTGTGATTCTTGGCAGCTTCTTTTGGTTTGATTTCTCTTCCTTCTTCCATTACCGAATCTTCAACATGTCTATTGAAAATAAGAGAAGCAAAATTCATAAACAACGAGGTAGAAGTTTTACAGAATCCTCGAAACATTTTAAGACTCCTAGTTTGGTTAGGTTTCTTATTCTCGTTTACACTCTCGACAAATTTCTGCGTTTATCCTCTATACTTAGCACGATTTAATGTTAACTCTACCATAGACTCATGACTTTATTAAATGACAATATTTTACAACAATAAGAGCTAAACAAAGCATAAATGTAGGCATAAACATATTAAGAACGTCGCATTATATGCTCTTATAAGTGGTGAGAATATTCAGGAAATGGGTCGTATCATTAAGGTTTATGTTTCTTTTTGAAGTTTGGTGAAAGCTTGAGTCGTTCGACGATTTCGTCAATTTTATCTCTTAAATGTCCAGTCATGTGATATTCTCACTCAAGTCTATGCTGATTCGATGTGGAGACAGAAGAGTTTGTGGTTGGCGACCCTATTTTGTTGGTAGTCCCACCCATGTCTAGTGTGTTTAGTTTTGGGGAGAGAGAAGGTCAGCATTGCTATGTGTTGGACCTTATCTTAGAAAAGGTAGCAGAGTTGGATGTCGACTTGTCTTACCCCCTTGTTTATTAGTGCCCATAATGTCGTCCATATGTCTATGTTATGAAGGTATATAGAGTATGAGTCATGAAATCGATTATGGGGCTATTGTCACCTTGTGGTTGGACCTGTTTATATCTTAAATAGGTCGACGAGAGGTGTTTCAAGGAACGAGGTTGTTTCGTTCATGGTGTTGTGGAGTCGCGAGGTTGAGGGCATGTGCTTTTAACTTCAGTGAAGTTAAGATTGAGTGTGGTTATGCCTGTTGTGATTTTGGCAAATAGTAGAGATTCAGGTGGGATTTGCCATGTCTCCTAGGGTTCCTGTTATGTGGAATGTATTGTATGCCTATGATTAATAAGAAGATTGCGAGGGAGCTTGTATGTTGTAGTTTGAAGGGAGATTGATGCATTCGTTGTCGAGGTTCCGCTTGCTTGCGATGAAGTTCTATAACAACATGGTTGTGAGGAACTGAGTCGCTGAATTCCTTGCGGAGGTTTTCCTGATAAGGGCAACCTCGTTGGGGAAGGTGATCCTTATTTTAGGAAGAAGTTATTAGCACTTATGGTGGTGTAGTGCATTTAAATTTTTGGACGAAATTTCTTTAAGGAGAGTAGAATGTAATATCCCGAATTTTTTTAATTAATTTCAAAGGTTTATTTGGAATTATTAATGTGATAACCCCAATTTTAATTTCTCTGGATTAATGGAATGGTGATTTATGGAAATTAGTATTTCATACTCTTTTAATTAGCCGTTGCTCAGCGTCGGAAGTGATTCCGAGAGTTAAAATCTGGAAAACGTTTAAGTTCCGATGGGTTAAAAGTTGACCTTTTTATCCGTTGCATATTTCGAAAAGTTTCCTTCACGAAAATCGTAGAGCTCGACGATACAAATTCGTAGACACGCGGCACGCGTGAAACGGACGTCATATTTGATCTGTAAAGCCGATTTAAGGAATTGTAGAGATGTATCGTTGGATCTGTAAAGCCTCGACTTTATATTTGAAGAATTTTTCTTTTCTCATATGTGGTAGACATGTTAAGGATTGAGCAATGGAAGGGTTTATAATAATTGGAGCAGAAGAAGCTGCCAGGAATTACAAGTGCAAATCGGATGCAATTCAGCAAAGTTCTAGTAATTTCCTGGGCACATCACTCAACTTCCAGAATTTCTTCAGGACGATCCACAAGAAACTAGAAGGCGCGCCATATATGCACAGAAAGCTCTATGAGCCTAGTTTCTACAGAATTTGGAAATACATCAAAAGTTATCCTGAGGAGAAAGTTATGCCAGTCACAATGCCGAAAAGTCACTGTCTGCCGAGAGAAAGAAGCTACTGCCCACTTTTGGGAATTTATGTGTCATTGCACCAAAGGCTTCTCCAAATGCATAAATCAAGAGTTGCTGAGCTAAATGAAGATTGGAGAAGACGGCCAAGATAAAGGAAAGTGCAAAATATGGAAAGAAGAGCTTACCTAGTCCAAGTAGGAAAACCTGCCGGAGCTAGGAGAATTGTTCCTGACCGAGCTAGGGAGGCTTGCAGCCGAGCCTATGGACTTTTATCCATTAAGCAATGTTGTTGATCCATTAAAGAGTCCAAGAAGGCTGTGATCCATGAAGAAATCGGACAAGAAGATCTAGAAGGTTCAAAGAGTAGCAGGCAAGTAACCAAAACCAACTCGGTTTAGGTTTTCTATTTTCTTGTTGCTGTCGGAAATCCTCTAGCCTCTCCTCTATATAAAGGCATGATTTTCCTACAGAAAAAACATCTCATCTTAAGCACAAGTATTAGCCAAAGACTCTAGCCAAAGTTTCACAATTCTAGTCCAGAAAAATACTTAGCCGAAACCACCACCACCAGCTCAAAACTTCATCCCAACCCCGTATCCCTTTGTCACCGAGACCTGCATCCGAGCTTCACTCTTCAAGGTGTTCTTAAAGTGTGATTCTACCATCTTCGGCTTTGTATTTTCTGTCTATGTATGATGTCTATGTTGTATATAGCTATAAACTTTGTTGCTTGGCTTTGTAACTTTGTATTGGATTTCCGAATTCTATTTTGGTTTTTATAAAATAATTTTACAACTTGTAACATGTTTTAATTCGTGCATTAGACAATAGGGCAGTAGCATGTTCATGTATTTTTAGGTTTTTATGCGATTAGTTTCATGAATTTGTGCACAAAAATCAAGGTTTACATGAAGCCACGGCCGTAGCTTTTGTGTAGGTTGCGATTTCATCTACCAAAGTAACTTAAGATTAAGTCATACGCGAAGTTGGTTCATTCTAGGTTGTTTAAGAATGGTTACCATAATTCATAGAAACTTGCATGTTAATAAGATGAGTGACGCCATACTTAGAAGCACGTCTCCGATTTAAGACTTTCGTGCATAATTACTTGTTCTGTTTGATTTCTACGCGAAGTGCTTTTGAACCGGCTAGTAAATGTTTAGGATTATACGCGAAGTTAATTCTGAATACTTAAGAAGTCTAGAAACAATTAGATAACCGCGAAGGCCCTAATTGAAATAAGAATTAAGTAGAGTCTAGAAAACTTAAATGTCTTGTTGCCAAGTCTTGCATGATTTCTTGTGTGTTCTTGTGTGTCTTTGTGCTAAGCTTAGTGTGAAAGATGCTGATCACATGTAAATATAGTAGTCTAGGACTTTAAATTTCGTGTCTAGGTCTATAGGGCAGCTTGTTGCTGATCCTTTTCAATCCCCCCCTTATGTTTGTTTCTTGTGTGTATAATTATGTGAATATGTGTTTCTAACCTTTTACATGTCAGGTACCCTTAATCCCCGGACTGAACGATCCCTACTTGCTTTATGTCTTTTGTAGGGTTATTATTTGCGTGTGTTGTTACCCCGATTATGGCACTCGTCATAAGGGTTAAGTGATCGGAGTGATTTATAATATATTTTATTAGAATTGAATGCTAAGTTTTCGATAATGTCACTTAGGTGATTGACCGTGCGTGAGTATCTCACCCTTATGAGGTTAAAGAAGTGAATATCTACGTATATAATTATATAATGTACGTGAAATATATATATATTGTGAGTGTGCATTTAGGTGAATTTATTCTGTTATGAAATTATTATGATTGTGAATGTGTGAGTTGTGTGACGTGTGAATGGGTTGGTTTTGGAAACCAACGGCCAATGAAAGATCTATCATACGTTGTGATGGAGATTTCTCATGTATGGTGAATATGGTCCACGATGTGTTGAGATGGGGGATCGTTATGCCAATTATATCGGGAACTAGGCATTTGGCCGGGTGCTTGGTTACAATCAGTTAGAGCTCTAGTCTGTCTGCCGTTGCACGACATGAGTGGTAACCAAGTGGGGTTATCTGGGTCTCATGCGCGCAAGTATTGAAAGAGTAATTGTGGAATTACTTCTTTATTGGTTGATTGTGCGGTGTGAGTTGTGTGAATGTTTTTAAAGGAAAATTATTTGTGGTTTTTCCTGGATGTTCAAGTGGGACAAGTTTCCTTATTTACAAGTGTTGTCGTGATAAAATGTGATTTTGTCATTAGTTGACTTGTATTTCTTATGATTAATGGAAGTTGGGTTTTAAAAGAAAACAATGTGTGCGTTGTTTTTCTTGAGTTAAGATGGCAATATCTTGACTTCATTTTGGGGTTGTCGGATTTCTTATTTACTTTCAATTGTTATATATTTGTGTTAATTGTGCGTGACTTCCTGAACTAAGCTATATGCAGTAGTCACGATTTTAATTGTTTGTGCGTGACTTCCTGAACTAAGCTATATGCAACAGTCATGATTTTAATTGTATAAGATTTGTACCTTCCTGAACTATTCTTCTATGCAGGAAAGTCTGAATCTTACCTTGTATTTTTGTGTGCGAGTGGTATTATGATTTGAGTGTTGTTGCATTTATTTTGGAAATTATAGCATGTGTCAATTGAGTAATTGCTAATAGGTTTACTCATACGAGCTTTAAAAAGCTTACCGGATTTGTTGTTTACAACCCGGTGCACCAATCCATGGTGTAGGAGTTAGTCGTGCAGGTGAGGATTGACAGAGTTGAGACGGCGGTTGATAGCTGCTGCGAGTGGAAGTGATCCTACGTTTTAGTTATATTCTGTCAGTGTATATTGAGTTAATAGCGAACATTTACATTGTCTGATATTTTACAACTTGTGTAAAGATTGATAATGTAATAATTGTGTTCGTCGGAGTCGCAATTCTTTGAACTCAAAAATATTTAGTAAATTGTGTTCTATTTGTTTTTAGTAGTTGTGATTATTGAATTATCACGTTTTCGAATTTGAATTTTATCTATCCAAATTCGGGGCGTGACATTTCTATATATGCTCGACAAGATCCTCTTGGAGGTGAGTATGCGTTTGTTTATCTCTAATCTGATGGCGATTTTCAATGAACTCCATCATTGTTGGCGTACGCTTACATGAAAGTGATATGCTTGGAATCTCAGGGACTCGATCATATAATTTTTCAATTTCATCCATATGTCTTAGTCTACGATACCACTCATGTTCATCACAATCGTCTTCAACAATCATATTATGCATGATTATGCATGCCATCATAGTATATTTTAGGATATCCTTATCCTAAAGTCTTGCTGGATTTCGAACAATAGCAAAGCGCGCTTGAAGCACCCCGAATGCACGCTCCACATCTTTCCTTGCCCCTTCTTGCTCTTTAGCAAAATGTCGATGCTTATTTCCTTGTGGAGCTGGAATAGTCTTCACTAATGTTGCCCATGATGGATATATATCATCAGCAAGATAATATCTTATATCATATGACTTGTCATTGACTGTATAGCTAATAGGAGGAGGCCGCACTTCAGGCAATTCACTAAATATAAATGAGTGTTCTAACACATTAATGTCATTAAGAGACCCTAGTAATCCAAAGAAAGCATGCAATATCCAAAGATCATATGAAGCTACAGTTTCTAAAATAACAGTAGGTTCATGAATGTGGCCATTAAACATATCATGCCAAGCTGTTGGCAGAGACGGAGGATAGAAGAGGGCTAAGAGGGTTGTAGCCCAGGAGACTTCCTCCATTTTGTCTAATTTTATAAGCATAATAGCTTGAACTTGACTTAGTTGTATTGTATTAGCCCAGTGTACATCATATTGAAATGATTAGCCCAGACTAAAATCTAATCCTAGCTCCGTCCCTGGTTGTTGGGCAATTTTTCCATGTCCAATGCATATAATCAATGCTTCCCAACATCTCAAGAAAGCCACATTCTTCACCAATTGCAAGTAATCTCGCGACGTCATCACATTTTGGCGACCTTAAGTACTCATCACTAAACACTTCAACAACTGATATGACGAACCTTTTGAGACTTTCTATAGCGGTACTTTCACCAATTTGCACATACTCACAATAATCGGCTGGAACACCATAGGCAAGCATTTGAAAAGTAGCCGTTACCTTTTTAAGAAATGATCAACCAAGACGCTCAACAGTATTCCTTTTTTGAACAAAATAAGTATCGTGTGCAACGACAGCATCATGAATGTGAAGAAAAAGAGCTTGCTTCATTTGGAACCTCCTTCGGAAGAGACGAGTTCCATATTTTGGAGGATCGACAAAGTAGTCACGATAGAGTCTTTCGTGACCTGCAATTAGATCACATCCAACAATACCGTGACCCATAGTAGAACCATGATGACCTCTTCTTGAAGTGTTTTGGCAAGACATTCTTCTTCTATTTGAGCAAGTAACAACTCTTTTTCATAATCTTCATCAATATCATGGTCGTCATTCATGTATGTATCAACTAAATAGTGACTAGTCAACGAACGACAAGCCATATGAAAATAGGTTTAAAGTGAGAAAGAAAGTGAGGAAGTAAGGGATTAAAAATGTGAGAATGGGATAATAAAACATAAGGGAAGATTTGTTCTTATTTATATAGTAGGTGTCAACTAGCTGTTAAATAGCCGTTGCAAACTAGCTGTTGTAAATTAGCCATTATTTTAAATTTGTTTTGGAGAATGTTTATTGCATGTTCAAAAAAAATTTTACTGTTATAATAAATAAGGATGTAATTGTAATAAATGCATAAATTTGTGAAATAGAGAAGCTCTTGGAGTTAGAGCATAAAATTTTTGGAGATTTCGATTTTTGCTTCCCCATTTTACAAAGCTATGGGGAAGCAGTTGGAGATGCTCACTAGTACAGAAATCGATTCAGATGACGGTTTTTAACCGTCATCTCATATGCTCCCAAACTGTCATCTATCGCAATGTCATCTATTAAAATGCATTCAGATGACGGTTAAAACCCAAAAAAAACTGTCATCTACCGATCATAAGGATGACAGTTTTGTATTCAGATGACGGTTGGCATTCATGGTGCCAACTGATGCCAACTTACGTGCGCATTTTTAGTGATGAATGGCATATATTGAGATGACAGTCGACTGTCATCTAATGCTACTTTTTATGTCAGTTAATATATCAAACCAAGCGTCGTGTGATATCTTCTCAGACGTCATCTTTCATTTTTAATGACTGTCATTTACATCTTCTAAGGATGACGGTTGGCATTCATGGTGTGCGCATCTTGTGTCTGATGGCATGTAACCTGATGACACTCAAACCGTCATGTAAAGTGCAATGTAACGTCGGTCATATTGTCAAGGCGAATGTCATCTGAATTTTGAACAGATGTCATTTACACTATCATATAATATGTCATCTGAGCTCTCTTAGACGTCAGTCTTGCATAATATTGTTTGTGTCATACGATTTTGGTTCAGATGTCACTCGTTTGTGTCATATGAATGTGTTTCTAACGTCAGTTATTTTATGACTAAGTCTGTCATTTGTGTTCATTTGATATGTTACCAAATGAACAGTACTGACCAAATCCACAGTACTGGTTCATCTCCACATATAAAACCTAATTTCATGCAAATAAACCAAAACTGTAGTATAGTACTCAATAAACCTGCCATATTTATATGTCTACCAAGATCTGTTTTAAACCATGAGTAATACACTTCTAAAAACACATGCATTGGCAGCAAAACCAAAATCAACTTCTTCCATCACAATTGTAGCTACCAGTAGCAAAAAAATGACCAATTCAAGTCCACATAACTGTAATAGGATTGGCCATATACTATAGGTACCACTAGAATTGCGGCCATCAGAAAAAATAAAAAAAAAATTCAAAAGCAAAGGAGATACATGAAAAATAAGAAAGTTACTTGGTATTTTCTCTAGGAGGTAGGCGATTATTTAACACACAATCCAGACACCACCACGGAAAGTCCTTCTCATCTTCAGTTCCATCTAGGTCAGTGATCTTCTTTCTCCACGGTCCTCCCTCAACCTGCTAATACCGAGTAAACTACTTGACCATACTCAGCGCCTATGTTCATCCATACTTGATTCTAAGTAACTAGTTTCCTGACTCACCAATCAAATATTTCAAAGTACCTCTGGGTAGTAATTACTATCAATCTTCTGAATTTCCATAAAGAGATATCGAGCAGGGTTCGAGAAATTTGCCAATCCCTAATATAAAAAAAAATGCACATCATTAAGAACTTACTGTATAGCAGTAGATAACACACATTTGGTGACAATATAATTCTCCTGAGCAGCAAGTAGTAATAGCATCACAACTAAGGATGCTTACCACTCCTCATGCACATCTAAGATACTTGTTGTAGAAGCTACATGCTTCTTTGCTGCAATGGAGCATGTAGGGTATCTCACATTCAGTGTTTTCTCTTGTTCTGATACATGGTACCTTGTAAATCTCTCAAGTGTTGTTACTTGCAGTAGCTTGTTAAGGTCTACCATCCCAATCCTTTCGATGTATACTGATCTTCCATATCGATCTACCCCATGGAATCCATGAGGATAGCATTTCTTCACTGATTCATACTCCTCAAACTTAAACTCCTGCAAATAAGCAACAGAACATCAGCATATAGCCAATATACAGTCATTTCAAGTTTCGAAACACCAATTGGATACTAGTACTTGGAGCATGCTGTAAAACCAATATAAGAGATAATATATGAATCATTCAGGCAAGTAGAAAATTTAATAATTCACCTTTGGAATTGCATCAACCTTATAATCCTCACGCCACTTGAGATAAGTCAAGAAGGCCTCTTTTGCTTTAGCAAGATCAAAATCCCTCATTCGAAGAAACCTAACAGGAACACAATGCCATTAGAAATATGCATGCAATTCAGTTAACCTCAATCACTATGCAAGTAGAAGACCTTAGCTTAACTACTGGCAATTTATCAGACTAACCGCAAGAGTGTATGATAATCTTGGTGCTGCGGAGGAAGCTGGCCCTCAATAAACAACAGTTCTCGAAAAGAGTCAACAATCTTTTGATCTTTTGGATCACGAACTCCAGCAAGAACCATTTTCATGCTCCTGCTACTACACAATCACATTTGAATATTTCAATATTTCAATATCAATCACAATTCAATATTTCAATATTTCCTCTGCTACTGAACCATTTCAATATTTCAATATCAATCACAATTCAAATCCACAATTCTGATTATAAACTAAAAGAAAAGAAAACATACTTGAACATGATGATGCCGTCGATGAAAGTGACCCAGAGAAAAGCGGTGGAGAAGCTGAGAAGATGAGCCAGCTTCAGGTAGGTGGAGAGTGCCGGTGACTTGGATCCGAAGAAGGTCTCCGGTGAGAAGATCACCCCGATGGCTAAGAAAGCCACGGCTGCTAGGAATCGCGTCAGCCAACCCATTTGTCTCTCCAACAATTTCTTGTTTGAATCTCTCCTCACCTACTCACTCAGTGTAGAATCTCTCCTCACTTACAAGGAGCAAGGAGGAAGGAGTGAAGCGCGGGGAGGGGCCGACGAAGGAGTGGGAGCGGTTCTGGACGAGCAGCACGGAGGAGTCGGTGGAGGTGGTTGGGGGACCGAAAACGTCATTGAAGTCGAAATCTTGAGGTGGAGATGAGGAGGAGGAGGGGATGGTGAGGCTGGTGAGCTTTGAGGCGAGAAGGGAATGGATGCTTTTGTTGTTGCTGTTCTGAGAGGTAGACACCATGGCTTGATTGATTTGGAGCTTTCGTTCTCTCTCTACATTTTGGCTGGGTTTCTAGAGAGGGAGAAATGGCGGCTTGGACGGACAACGGACTGGGTAATCGAAATGGTACTGGCTGAAAATGGGTTTGGGAGGGTTTGAGTAGAAACTGGGGAGGAATCGAACTGGGTCTGGCTGAAAATGGCCTTACCAGGAATGGCTTTGAGAGATTTGGTCATGGTAGAAGATTCTGCCAGAGCCAAAAACGAACTCGGGATCGAGAGAGAGAGAGAGAGTTCGGGGTTTGAGTCGTTTGGGGGGAGGAATCGAACTGGGTGGGGTGGGGTGGGTTTGGAGTGGAGAGAGAGAGAGTTCAGATCTGGAGATTTTGGTGAAATTCCAGGTCGAGAGAGGTGGTATGGAGGTGCGGTGAGCAGTGTGGAGCGGAGAAAGGTTTCGAGTGATGTGAGGCGAGGTTTTTCTTCTGAGAGAAAAGAGTGAAAAGAGATAGCAAAGACTTTTGTGAAGAGAGAGTGGAGGACTTCTGAGAGAAAAGAGAGTGAAAAGAGAGAGAGGATATTTTTTATTTTGGCTCAAACGTGCAACCGAGGGAAATTTGCCGGTCTTCCTAAATTTGTGTTTTCATTCAGTGGTGAAGCATGAGGTGAGAGAGTAAGAGAAAGGCTCGGTGATTCTGGATTTGGTTGTGGGAGATGGTGAGGCTCTGGCTGAGACTCTGATGAGTAGACTCTAGTGTTGAATATCAGAGAGGGAAAAGAGAGAGGTCGAAGAAGAAGAAGAAGAAGGAGATGGTTTTTTGATCTGAGGGGAGAGTGAAAAACAGAAAACTAATAAGGGGGAATGGTTTGTGGGGTGTGTTATTTTTGGGGGTAGTGGACCGATGATTGCGTTAAGGGAAGAAGCAATGTGGGCCGTTGGATCTGGAGCTGGGGGTAAGGGACTGTTTGGTGGAGCAGCTGGCAAGCACGGGGGCTTTGATTTTGAGCAGGATGGAAAATAAACAAAATAAAAAAAGAATTGCGAAAAGAAGATCTTGGAAGAAAGAGGGAAAATTAAACATAACTTTTTTATATGGGTAGCCTGACGGTCGGTAAATATTTTGAGGAAAATTTTTATACGATTAGTTGCGTCTCATCGATCTGAAACTATTCTCTGTTGAAGATCAGGCCCAAAAACGTCATTTAGACGGGCTAATTTCCGTTTTAAAGCGTTTAGAGGTTTGACTCACCCGGTTGACCGTCCCGATCGAGCCTTTAACGTTGTCAGATGTAGTTGGATTTTTTTTCATACACGTATTTAATCTTAACGGTGATATCTGACGGTTGGAATAGATTTTCCAAACTTTTAGATTCGAAATCGGAACATATGCACTAATGTTCCTTAACTTGTTTACTAAGTGTTTCAGTGAATGTATAGTTTCAAATAGTTACTATACGTAGACTCTTCAAATGCAAATGTGTCGTGAAATAAGATATGACCGAAATATTGAAATACGTCTACGGTTGAAAAATGAGAAGATTCCGACAAAATCTGTGTGTCGAATGTTGCGGTTAACTGTTTTTTACTTCCGTTTTCCTATGGGTAGCCTGACGGTCGGTAAATATTTTGAGGAAAATTTTTATATGATTAGTTGCGTCTCATCGATCTGAAACTATTCTCTGTTGAAGATCAGGCCCAAAAATGTCATTTAGATGGGCCAATTTCCGTTTTAAAGCGTTTAGAGGTTTGACTCACCCGGTTGACCGTCCCGATCGAGCCTTTAACGTTGTCAGATGTAGTTGGATTTTTTTTCATACACGTATTTAATCTTAACGGTGATATCTGACGGTTGGAATAGATTTTCCAAACTTTTAGATTCGAAATCGGAACATATGCACTAATGTTCCTTAACTTGTTTACTAAGTGTTTCAGTGAATGTATAGTTTCAAATAGTTACTATACGTAGACTCTTCAAATGCAAATGTGTCGTGAAATAAGATATGACCGAAATATTGAAATACGTCTACGGTTGAAAAATGAGAAGATTCCGACAAAATCTGTGTGCCGAATGTTGCGGTTAACTGTTTTTTACTTTCGTTTTCCTATGGGTAGCCTGACGGTCGGTAAATATTTTGAGAAAAAATTTTATACGATTAGTTGCGTCTCATCGATCTGAAACTATTCTCTGTTGAAGATCAGGCCCAAAAACGTCATTTAGACGGGCTAATTTCCGTTTTAAAGCGTTTAGAGGTTTGACTCACCCGGTTGACCGTCCCGATCGAGCCTTTAACGTTGTCAGATGTAGTTGGATTTTTTTTCATACACGTATTTAATCTTAACGGTGATATCTAACGGTTGGAATAGATTTTCCAAACTCTTAGATTCGAAATCGGAACATATGCACTAATGTTCCTTAACTTGTTTACTAAGTGTTTAAGTGAATGTATAGTTTCAAATAGTTACTATACGTAGACTCTTCCAATGCAAATGTGTCGTGAAATAAGATATGACCAAAATATTGAAATACGTCTACGGTTGAAAAATGAGAAGATTCCGACAAAATCTGTGTGCCGAATGTTGCGGTTAGTTGTTTTTTACTTCCGTTTTCCTATGTGTAGCATGACGGTCGGTAAATATTTTGAGGAAAATTTTTATACGATTAGTTGCGTCTCATCGATCTGAAACTATTCTCTGTTGAAGATCAGGCAAAAAAAGTCATTTAGACGGCCCAATTTCCGTTTTAAAGCGTTTTAACAAATTTCGCACCCAAACATTAGATGACGTGCAACCGTCGTCTGATGTTTCAACCTTTCAATTTTTGATGGCATACCTAGGCTGAGTTTGGGAGGGAATTTTCCCGCTTATAACTTGGTAGAAACCCTAAACCCTCAGATGACAGTCAACCGTCATCTGAATTAAGTATAATTTTTGAACGATTAGTTTTTGAGATGTCTACCATTGCCAATACTAAATTTTGGATGTTTTCCTCATAAACTGAGAAAATGTGATGGCATACCTAGGCTGAGTTTGGGAGGGAATTTTCCCGCTTATAACTTGGTAGAAACCCTAAACCCTCAGATGACAGTCAACCGTCATCTGAATTAAGTATAATTTTTGAACGATTAGTTTTTGAGATGTCTACCATTGCCAATACTAAATTTTGGATGTTTTCCTTATAAACTGAGAAAATGTGATGGCATACCTAGGCTGAGTCTGGGAGGGAATTTTCCCGCTTATAACTTGGTAGAAACCCTAAACCCTCAGATGACAGTCAACCGTCATCTGAATTAAGTATAATTTTTGAACGATGAGTTTTTGAGATGTCTACCATTGCCAATACTAAATTTTGAATGTTTTCCTCATAAACTGAGAAAATGTGATGGCACACCTAGGCTGAGTTTGGGAGGGAATTTTCCCGCTTATAACTTGGTAGAAACCCTAAACCCTCAGATGACAGTCAACCGTCATCTGAATTAAGTATAATTTTTGAACGATGAGTTTTTGAGATGTCTACCATTGCCAATACTAAACTTTGGATGTTTTCCTCATAAACTGAGAAAATGTGATGTCTAAAAGCGATTCAGATGACGGACAAACTAGAACCGACGTCTGATTATTTCAAAATCAATCAGATGACGGTTAATTTTTTTGCGTCATCTGAAAGGCGTCATCTGAAGGTGTTTTTGTAGTAGTGGCTCTTAGAAAAACAAGTGAGATATGTGGAAGGAGAGGAGAAAGTTCGAGTTTACATAGGGAGAGAAGTAGAGTTAACATAAGAGATGTTGATCTTAATCTTTAAAGAACGAAATTTTAACTACGTACTATCTCCTCGCTCAAACAGCTGGTAATGACTAAGAATAATTTGAAATGCGATCATTGGTGTTTATAATAAGCTAAGAAAAATGAACACTAACACAACTTCTAATTCAAGAACACAGCACAACTTCTAATTCAAGAACACTAACACAACACTCATATACATGTTTATTCCATGATCAAACTTCTAAAATTTAGCCTTGTAAATTCGTAATATTCATCGATGTGACATCAACCGTCTCCAACCGGTTAGGGCTAAATTATAGCACTAAATTATATATTAAGATTTTAAATATATTATATACATATATTTAAGTGTTCTATTTTGTATTAAACAATTAAATCTAGTAATTGAAATTATTTTTATAATGAAAAATATATTATTCTTCTAATTATATATTTTAATTAAACTCATTATTCGGATGACCCTTGACAAAATTATCTCATTAGTCACTTTGTCACCAAGATATTCCTCGAAAAAGATACTCCTAAATCGCTCGACGCCCTCATTCGAATCTTCTCCGAGGGAAAGCAACAAAAAGAAATTACCCAGACATTCTAGCTATTCACAATAATTTAAATCCTAATTATTTTATCATATGTTCCTATAGTCTAATTAATTAAATTTTCATTTAGCTACCGAGGCCAAAGTTGTAGCCCTCTATTATATTTAAGATTTTTTTAATATTTTTTTAATATTATATATGTGTGTGTGTGTGTGTTTCTATTTTTTCATGTGTGTGTGTGTTTGTATTTTTTCATTTCTATTTGATTT
The DNA here is from genome assembly GCA_963682095.1 of Potentilla sterilis. Lineage (NCBI taxonomy): Eukaryota > Viridiplantae > Streptophyta > Magnoliopsida > Rosales > Rosaceae > Potentilla > Potentilla sterilis. The sequence goes on along the minus strand of OY821755.1, from coordinate 27,821,999 downwards.
TTATTTTACTATGGGATGATGACCAAATGCCCCAAATTAGGGTAATTTTTTTCCATTCCAATGTTGGCTGCCAAACGAAATATTCTTAGGAAAAAGACCAAATTACCCAGCCCAAATACCAAAATCTCTAATAGTTTCACCACTCTCTCTCTCTCTCTCTCCCCTCCACGCCGATGACGCAAAAGCCTTGACGGTGCCGTTATCTCATCGATGACTCAAGTTTGAAGGTGCATGGCAGCCTTCCATCGTCGTTGTGGAGATCACATCGTCGCTCGTTGCCTACTCCTCAAGATCTGGTATGTGAGCCCTGGTCTCTCTCTCTCTCTCTCTCTCTCTCTCTCTCTCTCTCTCTCTCTCTCTCTCTCTCCTCTTTTCTCCTCTCAGCGATCTACATTTAGACAATGAGTCTGCAACTAGTTGGCGACGATTTATTGTGGCTTGGGCTTGTTCAAGTAAGCGACTGATTTCGATTTTAATCTTCATCGTCAGGTTTTGATTCACACTTTATCGGACGCATTGAATAGCAGAAAGAGCTAAGAGGTTCTGAAAGATGAGAAAAGTCTTGATGTCATCTTAATTCATATGCACAATGGGTGCCATAGAGCTAAATCAATTTGAATCGATGTGCTAAATCATCATGTGTATATATATATATTCCAATGAGAGATCCCTCATTTTGATCATTTTGAGGGATCAATCATTTAACCTACTTTTCTATCATATATTAACATCTTCACCGTTCCACTTTCATGTTTATATGAGTAGATCATATCTGTAAATTTTCATCTCATTTGATAATCGTTAGAGCATTCAAAAGTTTAATTTACAAGTAAAAACATGAACGGTTCAGGTTTGACAGATTTGATACGTCCAATGATTTAATCTAGTTGGATGCCTTAACAATCACTATTTTGGCTAAAAAAATTACAGGAATGATCTAAACATACAAACATAGTAATTGAACGGTGGAGATGTAAAAATGTGATTAACAAGTTGGCCTAATAATTGATCCCTTAAAATGAACAAAATAAGGGTTCTCTTAGTGGAAGGGCCCTCTATATCAGCCCCTTCCACTGAGGGATCCTTCATTTTCGTCATTTTAAGAGATCGATCATTTAATTTATTTTTGGATCATGTTTTTATTTGTAAATTTTAATTTTGAATGCTCTAACGATTATCAAATGGAATGAAAATTTTCATATATGATCTACTCATATAAACATGAAAATTGAACGGTAGAGATGTGAAAATGTAATCAACAATTTGGGCTAATAATCGATCCCTTAAAATGAACAAAATAAAGGATCTCTTAGTGGAAGGGCTCCATATATATATATAGGGAAATTCTCAGGTGCGGACGTCCGCACCGTACGCATTCGCCGCAAACGGCCGCCGCAGCAAGCCGACAACGGCGAGGATGGTGCCGGCCCGCTCCTCTCCTCCCCGCGCTCCTGTCTGTGTCGGCCGGAGATCCAGTGTCGGCCCACGGGGGCCGAAATCTGGAAAATTCTTGTAAACTTCAAGTTGTTGCCCAAAAACTTGAAAATTCCAGATTTCGGCCGACACAAATAGGAGCGCGGGGGAGGAGAGGAGCAGGCCGGCACCATCCGGGCAGTCGTCGGCTTACCGCGGCGGCCGTTTGCGGCGAATCCGCACTGTAAGGTCTTCCGTAGCAGAGACAGACTATATATATATATAGTCTTCCGTAGCAGAGACAGACTATATATATATATATATATATATATATATATATATATATTCTCACCCATGGCTTTAAAGAAAAAAGAAAAAAAAAAGAAAAGAAAAAAAAACTAGCTAGGCTGGGTTAGGGTTAATAAGCATTTATCCGATTTACCTATGAAGTGGGCTATTAGGTCCTAGGTTCGAGTCACAATAAGGGGTAGGTGTGAAACTCTTAGATTTTTTTTTTTAAAGGAAAAAAAGAAAAAGCATTTATCTGATTTACCATAATGATCGAACATATCCTGGGATTTCCAAATGATCGAACTCGATGATTATTTCAAGGGTTTTTTTTTTTACCAATAACTACACTTTTGAGCTCATAATTACCAATAGCAAGTCTGTTTTTTTAAATTACCACTTGCAGGTTTCCATCCATTTAACTAACATAATCCGTTAAATGGTAATTACAAAATTGTCCTTTTACTTTTTTTACGACATTGTTGAGGGTCAGTAGCATTACGCGATTTTGAGGGTTAATGCACGATTTTTTAGGGTCAATAACATTACACTGAATGTATATATATATATATATATATATATATATATATATATAATTACATATTGTGGTCAGTAGTACACTGATATAAGTATAAAACTAGCTTGTTGTAAGGTAAATAAATAAAGTCTTACAGAAACACTATTGTAAGCTAAAACAATGCTTCTGAGGTACAGATATCTTATATGCCAATATGTGAGTAATTTTAAAGCTACTGAGGCTCAATATCGTTGGTAGACTACTGATCCTAAAAAATGTGTAATTCTACTGACCATCAGAAATGCGCAATGCTACTGACCTGCAGCAGTGTCGTAAGAAAGGGTAATTTTGTAATTTATGGATTACTAACATAATCTGTTAATCCATAAATTACGAAATTTTAAAAAACAATCTTAATATTGATAATTATAGACTGAAAATTATATCTATTGGTAATTTTTTTTATTATTTCAACCAAAGCACGTATTCACATGCATGCATGGAGGCTAGGGTCGCCGCCAATTCGATCATAATCCCTGTCCCAAAACAATGAAGATTCCAATTGTAGCAGAAAACTTTAGGTAAGGACTAAAGAAAATAGTATATATATGTAGGTGAAAGAGACGAGGAATATATGCACCTTCACTTTGCCCTTGCATGAAGTCACCCCACTAATGAACTCCATGCAACCAATTAAAGCATATTTCATGCTTGAAGCATATCATTTCTCGATTTCTAACAGAAACGTCCTTAAAGCACTCGATCTCCGACCCAGAGAAAGCTAGCCAGACAGAAAAGGAATAACCAAATCCAAAGAAATCACAAGCCAATCTTCATAAGCCAATAATATGTGTATAAATCCAACCATCCCAAGCTTTCATTTTCCCTCAGAAACACATCATTCAATATTACAAGACAGAGATAGAAGTCACATACATACTAATTACTTCAATTCAGCTATATATGACGACGGCAGCAGGTGCAGCTAATCGAATTTACGAAGATATTGAACTACCATCATCAGAGTGGGTTCAAGAACAAGGATATGAAACTCTCATCGTCAATCTACAGGGTTTGTTCTAGATCCCTATTGTATATCCTATCAAATTATCGATCTTCATGCAATGATGATCAACTTTATGTTTAATTAATGGCGATGAATGGGCTAGCAAAACCTATATATGCATGCCTCGAGTTATTATTTTGCTAAAACCCTATCTATTTAATCAGGGACTTCACCCTTTTCATCGATTCTAGTCAGTTTTGGATATAATTATAAAAGCTAGAAGTAATGAATTATTGATGCAGGATATAAGAAGGAGAATCTGAAGATCCAAGTAACCTCGACTCGGAATATAAGGGTGCTCGGTGAACGCCCAGTTCGTCCGGAAAACAATGTATGGCAGCGCTTCCGCAAAGAGTTTCCAGTTCCATCAAATTGTGATGTTAATGAAACCACTGCAAGGTTTGACAACGGCTTCCTTTACGTCAAGATTCCGAAAACAATAGCGCCGGCCGAAACGGCAGCAAATAAGGATCAGAGACCACAAAAGCCAGCCACGGGAACCCCACCACCACCCACAGAGGCAATTCCAAAGCCTCAGAAACCCACAAGCAGCACTACTACTTATGTACCACAACCAGCTGCAGCAGCTTCAGCTCAAAAGAATCTTAACAATGCTCAAAGGACCAATGCTACGGCTCAAGAACAAACACCGCCTTCAAAATCCATTAAGGACAACAAAACCGATGGATCATCAAAAGCAAAGTATGCTAACATTAATGCTGTCACAGCTGATCCAAAGGCGCGAGAAAAGGAGAAGGTATCAGCAGCTGTAGTTACGACTGATAAACCAAGTAAGGTGAATAAGAGCAGTGCTACTGATGAAGGAGCAGCTGGACCTAGCACTAATGGTACTTCAAAGAAGACATCAATGGAGAAAGAAAAGAGTGACTGGTTTTCGGCAAATGCTAAAAATGTCGAAGAAAAATCACCTACAGCTGAAGATGTTAATCGTGGTAAAAGGGTTGATCAGGACTATTCAACAAAGGAGGATGCAAAAACTGAAGAGTATTGCAGTATGAAGACACAAGGGCGTGGTTATTACAGGCAGGTTGTTGATGGGTTAATCATGGAGCTCAAGGAGCCAAGGAAACTGGTAAACTTGGCTGTGGCATTTGGGTTTGTTTTAGTACTTGGCTTGTATGTTAAATATGCTGTCAACTCCATCGAGGAATTCAAACGGGAGCTGTAAAAAATGACAGCCAGTACACTACCTACTATATATAGATGTACGCATGGCACAACATATGAAAATTGCAGAATAAAATAAAATACAAAGGGGCTGATTCAATTATTGATTTCCTCTTGTACGTCCGAAATGTTGAACATAGACCTAATTAAGGGTGAGGATTGTAGTTGAGGGAGAGTGTATTTCACCTCCCTGAAGAAACTAATGGCAAATTAACTGGCCTCATGCTACAGAGCCACACGATGCCCGCGAGTCCTCCTGAATTTTCCAACCGAGACTAATCTGATAGAGCATGCATGACTGTTTAGCGACCTTTTGAAGGAAGCATTGCCCTTCTCGGCAGACCTAAGTACTCTTTACCCGCGTTGCATGCAACACCACCAGAACAAAGTCTTACAACAACTACGACCTCGCTCATCCCCGCCACATCTGCCAGCGGTGCCACCACTAAACCCTCTGCGACGTCTCCTTCGGCAGCGGAACTCGCAACAAAAACTCAAACTCAGATTCAGACACTTCAACTATCTATCTCAGCCACCGCAAGCTTTTCTCCAAGACCATTTCTTGAGTCTAGCATGAGGCATTGGCTTTGATTGTTTTGTAGAATTTTGCAGAGATCGTATCTAACATATAATTTGATTTAATGGTGCTAACGCATATTTATCTTATAACTTATAAGTAGCATATATATGTTATATTTCATAAAGTTAGAGAATTAAACATAATTTTTAATTCCTGGAGAGTTCCTTGTAGAAAGTGTGAATTGTGAAACTCTAGCTGGATATCAAATGGTAAATCCAAGTCTTATTCAGTGCCACATATATATAGGATACCTAATTGCTTTCTTCTTTTGGAAACTCCAACCTGACAGCCACCCATTTGTCATCACTTATAGGCAGCACGATTATGCAAGGAATCTTTCAAAGAAATGATTTCATGAGAGTTATCACCATTAACGCTGTTTCTGAAAAATAGTGACGAATCAGCATTACTTCTGCAAAAGCCAATTCCCTCAAGAACTGAGCTAAGTTTAGCATACCAAGCTCTAGGGGATTGCTTAAGACCATAAATTTCCTTGTGTAGTTTATACACCAAATTTTGATCTGCAGATTGAGGATGACCTGGGGGAAGCTGCATATAGATCTCTTCTTCCAAGTCTCCATGTAAAAAGGTATTTTTTACATCCATTTGATGTAAAGACCAATTGTGATTCACTGCAAGAGATAAGAGAACTTTCACAATATTCATTTTTGCAACTGGTGCAAAAGTTTTCTTGTAGTCCACTCCATACGTTTGAGTAAAGCCACGAGCAACCATACGAGCTTTGTGCCTCTCCACTTTACCATCTGATTTGAACTTGATTTTATAGATCCACTTGCTTCCCACTGCCTTCTTTCCAGCAGGAAGAAGGACAATGCTCCAAGTTCCATTTTCATTTAGGGCCTTCAATTCTTCCTGCATTCCCTGATGCCAAACTGTACTTTCGCTAGCTTCATTGAAATTTCTATATTCATTGACCTCATCAATGGCACTTAAGAAGGTTGCATGAGAAGTCGACAGCCTTTGATATCCCAAAAAATCAGTAATTAGATATTTCACATGAAAGCCAACATTGTGCAAACGGCCTAGAACCACCATGATGGGGGGTTGTGTTACGGCGGCGGTTCGCAGAGTTTATCCGAGAACGTTCCTTCAAAACAAATAATAAAATATTAGAAAAATGCATCAAAAAATATTAGTGTAATAATTATAAAATAATTAAACTAATAATTAAAATTTTAACAAAATAAACATTTGTAGTGAAGTTTAGTATTTACCTGCATAACTGGGTTGTTGAAGTCTATTGTCTTCAACCAACGCCACTCGTACTCCCTGAACATGAACTCTCTGGGAGTACCCATACGACTACGGTTGTCGTATTCGTTATAGTGGGAACGGAGCTCGTTCTTCCACTCTTTGAACCTATGAAAAAAACAAAAGTGCATTAGAAATATTATTAATATCATAAAATATTTCAAATTATAAGATGAGGAATTCCCAACGTACCTCAAGTTCTGCACGGAGTCCGCCCAATCCCGCTTGTGTTCGGCAATCTCGAAGAATGTCTGAAAGATAATATTTTATTAGTTTTACAATTGTAACAATACCGAAAATTATTAAATATTACGATAAATAAATTAAATTTTTTAAATTACTCACCGACGCGGCGTTGTTCACCTCCCTCTTTATCTCTTCGGGCACATCATCCCACCGTGTCCACAACATAGGGACTCTGTCCCTAATCAGTGCCCCCACGCAACCCGAGTAGTTGCGTTTTTTTTTCCCCTGAACCTCCTAATCAGGAGGTTCGTTGATCTGGATCCTCCCCCTCAGATCAACAGTTCTCCTGAGCGTGTCAAAACATATGACACCTCTCGTATTCCTCCTTGAACCGCTAGCGGCTGTCCCTATCACATAAACGACGATTGGTTAATAAAATTAAATATTAGTGCGTTAATTTTAATAAAACATTTAATTAATAAAATCGAATGTTACCTGAACTCGATGACCCGTCTGTCGACTTTCCTTTTGTCCTCGCCGAAATCAGGAGGTCAGGGTTCTCAAATGGATGCTGCTGGTATGCCTCCGCAGCACTCACGTACTAAGGCATATCAGGCCATATGGGCACACCACGATAGTCAACCTCCGGTATCGCAGGAATGTTGTACGGGAGGTAAGCTGATTTGGGAGAGTAGGACCCTCAGTCGAGTCAGCAGCAGACGTCGTCAGACTCGTCATCGGCTCCCGATGAACCTCAAGCATACGAACCTGAGGAACGTCTGTAGCTATCTCATCCTGAAATAGCTGCCGACTGAACCTCGGAGCATCTGGCCCGACAGGCGGAAGTGAACTGCTCGACGGCCGCCCCGCCTGGAGAAGGGTCTGGTGCCGAGAACTCACACTCCTCCGCGGCTGGGATGAATCCACAGTCCTCCGCGGCTGGGATGAATCTACACTCCTCCGCGACTGGCTGGTGGTCCTCTCAGGCTGGCTATGGGTCCTGTCGGAGTCTGCCGAACCAGCGAAATTTGCAGAACCCCTGGATCTGGAATGACAGGACCCGCCCCGGATAACAACACTGTTATCCAGGATGAGTCCCGCGGGGACCACTTTAAGGGGAGTTTTACCGAAAAAGAGAAAATTTCGGCATGACCTCCCTTAAAATAGACAACCCTTATCTAGAAAAGAAACAAACACTTCTAAAATAATCCACCCTGACTCACGGAGCCACCTGCTCCCCCAACAAACAATCAACTTCTCAAAAACCAACAATAGGAAACAACCTTACAATTATGCAACAGAAATGAAATTTCATATAACAAAATGCCAAGTTACACCCAACGGTGAACATTTGAGAATTTACAACATCTACAAAGTATCAGAGCGACTAGACAAATGAAAAATGATACAAGTAGGTTAAATAGATAACCTACAATAACTGACAGCGGAAAAGGATCTCTATACCTTTCCTCCTACCAGTACCGAACTCTGCAAGCTGGGCAGTTTAAAACGAAAAGCCCAGGGAAAGTAATTTAAAAACATTAGCGTGAGTGGACAAAAAGTTCTACAAATAAATATAATACTTTAAAAAACATTTATATATTACTTTCCACACTTTTCATAATGTAAAGAAAATCACGATGCATGCTTTCACCACAAAATGTTATTTTAAAATATTCTTTACACGAAAACATATCTCAGCCCCGCTGGTTCGGGAATTATATAAATAAAAGAAATCTCAAAGGTTCCCGAATACCAAGTAAAATAAGGAATTTAACAACCGGCCAATCCCCTTGGCCCAAATAATAAGTCGAATAAAACAGGGGAATGTCAAACCACCATAATATAACTGGAGCCTCGTCAGGCTCCGGGTCCGAGAGTCCTATTGACTCCCCCCGTGTCTAAGTCTACCACCTAGACACGTCACCGCCTCAATATATAAACAATCCTACGTCGACCACCAAGCGTGAATCTGACTTATATGGTCAAGTCGTCACCTCGCGTGGGATGAGGCCTCGCTAGCTAGCATCAATATAATAATATCGTGGACCCTCGTATGGTGAAAATCCGAAAACAAACCAAAAACACATTTCCCCTTATATATAACAATCCGTACGATCCCCGACCGTACATCCGAGGCTTATTCTCATAAATATAATTAAACACCAATATAGCCTCGTAGAAAATAAATGAAGTCCACATATCTCGAATGTCATAAATATCGAAACCAAGTAAAATCATATCATCCTCGGAAACCTCGTTTCCGATTAAATATCAACATAAATGATAAGTCATAAAATCCGAATAGTTCAAATCATATAATACACGGAAATCCCATTTCCGTCTAAATATCAATAAATATTAGCTTCAGGATATCAAGGTACCTTACTTACTTTAAAATCATTTACAACAATTCGATAGAAATAGTTTATTCATTTAAATTACATTGTTGCTCTTCGATAATCAAAACATTCTCAAAACACTTTTCGAAAAGTCTCAGGGTACTTAGTTTACTTTAAAAGCATTTAAAACAAACCAATAGAAATGAAATATCTGTTTAAATAACATTCTTGCTTTTCAATAATCTCAAAACCTTTCCAAAGTAATAACCAAAAATATATATATAACTCCCATATACTCAAAATATTCAAGCATGCATCAAATTTAAAATAAAAGTCCACTCACTAATAGGGCCTAAGCCTGACGCTTCTCGGAAGTCCCGTCCGAATGAGCGTCCCCACGTCCTGAACAAATAACATCATTAAGCCAATTTTTCCTTAAATACATGGAAAAACTTAATTTAATATAAATAGGCAATCTCAACACGCCAAAATATTTTTCCCTCAACCTTTACCATTTAACTTATCACCAATTTATCTCCCATTACGCCTTCAACTACTCAAAACACTTTTCTACCACCGCTACCCTCTTCTCTGCCACCAAAAAGACTCTTGCGGCCTCAAACAGCGGCTGACACAGGGCCAACATCATATACCAATAATTTTCCAAATTCATAAACCGAAACACCTTAAACAATTAATCTTAACCCATTATAAGTTCTTCAAATTTTCCAAAAAAATGTTAATACACTGCATTCATCTTAATTAACCAGATTTCATCCTCCAAATACCCCCACGGCGGCGGCAGCGGCGGTCAACACTGCCGCCGCTACCAAAAATTACCAAATTTTAATAGAAGGTTTATCTCAGCATTTCTAACATCTTTCCCTTCTACAACAATCACCAATTTCAAGCCTAAGGGGGTCAATTTATAAAAACCCCCAATTCGGCACTATTCACCAAGAACCCTAGCATTTTAATTTGTTGATTTCTCCTTACTTACTGTAAATTGATCCAATTCCTTTTAGGAGATTGTTCCTGACATCCTAAGCTTCAATTCAATACCAAGAACTCAACCAACAACAGCCCGAAAAGCAAGAATCAACAAATTGAAAGCATGAACAGTAATCGGTGTAAACCGATTGATTTCGCTCAAATGAAGGCGCGAGGGGATGAGATACCTACCTAGACTTGTAGAGGAGGAGAGCAGCTTCGTCTGGACACCAAGAACGCCACCTATGGTGGCCGGACGGCGGCGCGGCGTCGGCGTTTCCGAAGGGGAAGGGGAGGCTCAGGTTCGGGGGAGAGAAAAGGGGGAAAAGAAAAAAAAATTCTGATTTTTCCACCTTTTACCTTTATGCCCTTACCATTTCTTTTTATACTCGCGACTAAAATGGAGATTATCGTTTTAACGTCACAACTTTTGCGTCCTAAATCCAATTATTACGAAAATAAACCGCTGAGTCCATAACAACGACCTCTTCGACTACCGAAATTAAAATTTCTAACTTAAATTACCCTACCAAAATAATTTCTTAACTCTTTCGTTTAATCGCATAACAACCACGCGGTAACAAAAGTTACTCTAGATAATTTAAATTTTACCGAGGATCGGGATGTTACATGGAACGACGGCCCCCGAACAACTGTCTGAATGCATCGGCCATCTGCAGCTTGAGGCATTAATACATTAATTAATATTAAATTATATTACATTTTATAACAAATTCTAATTAATATAATAACCAATAATACTAACATATTTCAAAACATACTAACAAATTTATATATAACAATTTTACTAATTTTAACAATTTAACTAACAATTTATATATTTAACAATTTAACTAATATAAATTAACATATATATATATATAATTAGACTACCAATTTATATATATAATTAATTTAATGTTGTAGGAAAATGAGAATTGGTCTACTCATTTCATTGATAATCCCCTTTATATAGGGTGAGTATTACAACGGTAATAGGAAATACATTAATGACAATAATGACTACATAATTATCTATCGTCAGTTACATTGACGAAGGCACATAATACGTTTTTCCTTTAACACTCCCCCTTGTGCCGAGTCAGAGATAAAATGGTGCATGTGGTGTTGCCTCATTAAAAACTTTGCCAAGTAACAAAAACCCAATGGGAGAAAATAAACTTTGGTCGAAGGAGAAAAAGAGCACAACGCACCTATTACATTTGAAAACAACATGTATGTGCTAGACTCCCCCTGATGTCTGCACCTCCCCCTGATTTTTACATTAATCATGGGATTCTCCCTGATTCTTTCATTTGATCAAGGGAGCTTCAGTAATATTAGCATACTTATGCATTTTCACATGTTTTTCCAAATGTGACTTTGAGCAATGATTTAGTAACTAAATCTTGCCACATCGTCCTCAGATCCAACTTGATTTACTTTGATCTTGTGGATAAGGTTGTTCATGAACTGAATACATAGGTTCATATTGAACGTCAGGTTCACTCATGGTATGACATTCATATAACAAAACAGTTATAACTTCGTCTAGAGTGTAGATGAACCGTTAAGAGATTTGAAATTGATATGTGACAACCGATTTTCTTATTTCACCTTTAATGCGTTTTTCTTTACGCATAGTTAGCTATGACGTGGATAATTTCTTTATCATGTCACATTCTATGTAGAGATTGAATAAGCCCAAATCTTTCATATCTTTAATGAAAGAACGATTTGCGTTGCGTAGGCGCAAAGCTAAACATAGCTTTACAAATTTACATCGAATGAGAGGTCGAGTCTTACATATTATGTTTAAGTACAATCATGCGTTATTGCACTTGTATAGGGATTTCATTTCCCAATACTTCTTCGTCATCTTTCTTTAGATGAAAACGGATCTATTGTTAGAGTAAAGACTTCGACTGATCATGAGAATATATGTAGGCCTCACTTTATTCTTTAGAGTGCCTAAGCCGATTGATGTATGGTCACCATCATTACAGTCCTTGAGTTTCATTTCAAGAATGTGTATTCTCAAGATCTTTTCATTCTTAACTTAGGATTTACAATACATAGAGTATCTCTTAATTCATTGAGAGTCTGTGTATATCCATAATGAGCACGCAATTGCATAATTCACCAATCTCTTCCCAATCAAGTAGTCACTTTAGTGAACGTTTCAATTTCGTTTGCAAACGCACTCATGTGATCTAGAGTCACTTGATTTGGGTGGATGAAGTCCGTTTAGGATCCTCATGTATATCTCTTAATTTAGATCTCCATAGAGATATATGTTTTGATCACTTTTCGTAAGCTGCATGTTCAGTTTTTCGGAAACTACCAAACTGATAAGGTAGTGGAGTGCAATGACATCCATTACGAGAGATTGTCTCATCGTAGTCCATTACGAGAGAATATCTCCTCGTAGTCGATTCCAGTGCGTTTTTGAGAGACCTTGCGCCATAAGGTGAGTCTGAATACTCTTATTCTCATTACGCATTCTAACAAAGATATATTTGATAGGGTTTATATTTGCGGTGTCGGCGTCACCTGCCCAAATACCTATCTCTTTGTTTATACTGGATCGCTTCTTTCCATTGGGCCAGTTTACTAAGTTGACATTTTTCAACGAAGTATGGTTCGATAGTAGACTCATTATTCCACGTCCTCATGTACACTAGTGTAATGTGTTTGTAGAGATCTCTATACTTTAAGGATTGGTTCTAACATTTGAGGCGTCCCCCAATGATAACCACAATCCATAAATATTCTCATGAGACGGATTTGAGTATCACTGATCAATAGATCAGGTTGTGCCAAACTTGTTTTCTTCCTTTACACAAGTATGTATCGAACTTAAGGTGGCCTCCCCCTCTTCCTTGGAGAGCCACGGCCTGTGACGCCATTTATGCCACTTATGGCGTCACCATGCCACCATGGATGGTGGCAGTGCAATACCCAATTCCTCTTGGGTGATACCATGTCCTTTTGATAAAACACAATCTGTTTCTGCCTAAACCCGGGGGTCTTGGTAGATACTTGATGAATCCAACTCGATCTCCTGCAATCCTGGTTACTAAGGGGAATACCGGGCGGGCCGGCCTTCACCTCTCCGATGCCTAAGTTAGTATAGTTGGAATATATATAACCTGGGCACGTATGTAAGCCGGGAGGGAGACAAGTTACCTATTTATGGTGGTAGTCGAGGCCCATATATAGGTGGTTGAGGGTGAGGGCTGGCCTTGCCCTTCGATGTGGGACTGGTTCCCTTCTGTTTGGATATTCTGGTGCCCTCTTTGGCAGGCAGGCGCCCCTGGTCCCAGGACCCTTGGAGGCAGGATAGACCGCTGGGCCCCGAGGCCTGGTGCTGGTGCTCCGATCCTGAGTCCTGGGCCGGGCCCTGGTGTACTTGCCGCGGGTCTGTGGGCTTGCTGTAGCCCTTCTGCGGCTACTGTCAACAAGTCCCCCAAGTTCCCGGTCAAGTGCAATCTTGAATGGGGACTTATCTGTCTTGCTCTTGTCCCGCAGACCCGCGGGGTTACCAACCTACAGGTCCCCAGTCCCCCAAGTCCGCGTTAAAGATTGGGCGTGACCGAGGTGAGTACCTGTTACTGATGGCAAGAAATAATTTATAAGCATGTTGGGTAATGTAAAATAGGATTGTGCTCGAGTGTTAGAGCATGGAACGGGGTGGAAACCCGAAGAGTGTATGAGATGATGCCATGCGATAGATGGTGCATGGAATGATGATGATGAGGCGTTGAAATCCGCCATGCGAGAGATTAATGCATGGAATGATGGTGATGAGGCGTTGAAATCCGCCATGCAAGAGATTAATGCACGGAATTCTGATTGGGTCTGCTGCCCTTCAAAGCTCACTGGTCCCGAACTGGGCATCCTGCCAAATCAGAACGGAGCGGTGCAAACTGGGCCAGAACCGGTTGTTCTGCCAAACCAGAACGGAGCGGTGCCAACTGGGCCAGAACCGGGCGTTCTGCCAAACTAGAACGGAGCGGTGCAAACTGGGCCAGAACCGGTTGTTCTGCCAAACTAGAACGGAGCGGTGCAAACATTTGCTAGTTCTTCTCAGCTTTGTGTTTAAATAAGCGATGAGGTAGATGTGCAGGTTTGTTAGCCTGCGGGGAGACTTGTTCTGTGTTAGAGATACAATCTGCCCGGTGGGATGGTGTAGAGATAACGAGTCTCCCCCATGTGTTCCCAAAGGTATCGCAGTTCAGTGCGATGCAGGGTTTTTATCCTGCTGGACAGTATCGCGGTTCAATGCGACGCAGGGTTTTTATCCTGCTGGACAAGGGTACATGTGTTAGATGTAGACTCGCCCGGTTTGTAAAGCCCATGCGTTTGCCATGGGGGCGGACTCGATGGGTGACATGCCTATCGAAACGAGTCCCCCTGTGAAAAAGCCATGGGTCCGGATGTTTATGTTCCCGGAAAGTACTCTCAACCTGGTGGGATATGACGGAATCGATGAGGTGGGCCTCGCCCGGGCGTTCTGCCATATCGAAACGAGGTCGTTGGTGTAAATGCGGGGGAAGATGCCATGGAGCCGGTTGAATAATCATAACCGCGGACTACCATGGTACCGGGCGGGACTCGCGCAGGTAACATGCCATATCGGTGCGAGGTCCTGCTCAAACCCGGATAGATGCTCTTGAAGCGGTTGGATCAGCATAACTGGTGAGAGGTCTTCCTAAGCGGTTTGAATTGCAATGATGATGGCGTGCAACCGTGGAATCTGGGGAAGCGTAGGGGAGCGTGACTCCCTGGCTCCTGCTCCTACCTTCCTGTCGCCAGCGTGTGGGACAGGTGGCTGACATGCATTTAAGGAGGGAGTCCATCAGTCTCGTCAGTTATGATGGCGTGGGCAGTTTTACCAATGCTGGGACACGTGCCGTCAGGGGACGGTTTTGTGATGGAGGGCCTGGATTCGCAGGCGTTTGATTTGTTCTGATTGTGTTTTTTGGAGGGATTCCTAAATGCCTAGGGCACCGGTCTCCTCTATAAATAGGTCTCTTCTGCTCTTCTTTCTACCTTTGCTTTTTGTACGTTTTTAAGAGACCGAGAGAAAAAAGGGGAGGTGGTCCGGCGAGAAGAAAACCCTAAGTTCCTTGCCCCAAGAGATCCGTTGTTTGAAGCGCTCCCAAGCCTCCTTTTACCATTGCTCGTTGCTTTCGCTGGGCGGATTGTCCTCGGCTGAGCATACTAATCGGTAAGTTGTGTTCTTTGCCCCGGTGTGTCTTGGTTTTTTGTTGATTTGTTGTTTTGCGGCGGGGGGGGGGGGGGATCTGTGTCGCTGACTGGGTTGCTCAGCGGCAAACTTTTTTTGGGGGGGGGGAGGCCGTTGAAGGTGGTGTTGTAGTCTGTTGCTGACGAGCGTTAGGGTTTTGCTTTTCTGCCCCTAGATTAAGATGTACACTTCGAGTTCGGAGGAGGCTTCTGAATCTGCCGCAAGAGGTCCTGTGGTGGATGATGTGGAGAGGATGCAGGACTGGCTCGATTCTGAAGCCCCGGAGCAAGAAGCCGCGGACCGCTCCGGGAGCGGTGCCTCGTCCACGTCCTCGGATTCCGGGTCAGATTCCTCGGAAGCTGAGATACCGCACGGGGTGCGAATGGCCGGTGCGCACGCTGAAAGCTACACGCTTGGCAGGGGAAGAACTGCCGTGGTGTGTGACGAACCGGAGGAGAGCCTGACTCCCGCGGAGATCGCTGTGTTTCGGGAAACGTGGGGTATTTCGGACGATATCTTTTTGCGTCCACTGAACCCTGGAGAGTCGGCCTGTAACCCGGAGGAGGGTTGGGTTGCCGTGCATCCGGACCAGTTCCGGCACGGGATGTCGCTACCGCTGCCTGACTTTGTGCAGTATATTCTGAGTGCCCTGCCAGCGTCGCCCGCGCAGCTGCCCGGTCTTCAATGGAGGCGGCTACTAAGCCTAGGCTGCCTATACGACTTGTCCGGAATGAGTATGCCTACGATCAATGAATTCCGGGCGCTGTATAGGTTGTCCTACTCGAGGAAAACGGGGTCCAAAGGCTGCTTATCCTTCAACTCCCGCAACAATCAAGCGGTTATCACCACTATGCCTTCATGGGTAGACAACAGCTGGAGAAAGAAGGTGGTGATGGCCGGCGGGGCTTGGCAGGTGAAGAGGAGGAGGTACCGGGTGCCTGGCGCCTTCCAGCCCATAGGCGACCAGTCGTTCCAGCTGTCCGAGTTGGAGCAGGAGAGGGTCTTGACTATTCTCGGCTGCTGGGACCACCTGGAGCGAAGTTCGTACAACTTCATCCGGCGAGAAGTGCTGGAACACTGTGGGCTTGGGCGGGATCCCGGTGGGTAACAAACCCTAGCGGTGGGACTTGTGCTAGGTTTTGCTCAACAATTTTAACGTTTCTCTTTGTCCTGCAGGTGCGTCAACCCGGGCGGTGATCAAGCCCGAAAACACTCTTTCGATGGACGGGGAAGATCTCCTGAAGCATCTTACGGAGAAAGGTGCGAGCGTGGCCCGGTCCTCGGTGGAAGCGGACGGGCGGGTTACGTTGCATGCGGAGCCCCAAGCCCGGGATCTGGACGAATCGTCCTACGTGCCGGAGCGAGTGAAGACCCATCACTCTGTGGCAGCAGCGGTGCCAGGGAAGGGCAAGAGCACCGGGGGACCGGTGCGGGTTCCTGGGGGAGAAAACAGGGTCCCCAACCGTGCGGCGAGCCTGGGTATCGCTGCTTTTGTTCCTCGTGCAAGCGCACGTGCCGCCGCTCCCGAAGGGCGGGGAGAGAAGCGGAAAGGGCCGGAGGGTCCGTCCCCTTTGCTGGTGACGCTAACTGGCGGATCATCCCGGGAGGTCCTGGCGAAGCGGGTCAGGACAACCAGCAGCGTAACATCCCATGCTGGGGAGGGAGCCGGAGCGGCCCGCCAGAGCAGTCCTGCGCCTGCGGAGGTGGGTATGGGAAGTCCGGACAATACTCTCGTTCGGCAGATGATGGCGGACCTGGCCAACTTCGGCCTGGACAGGCCCGGGGTTGAAGGCGTGCTGGCGGGTGGCAACCGGCCAAAATGCAAGGAATCCATCCTCCGGGTAAGTACCGCATGGTACCACCGTATTGCTTATATCCCGCCTTCTTTCTTTGCCACTTGACTGCCTTTACTGTCCTGCAGCTGCTCTACCACCTGTACCAGTCGGATGCAAGTGAGGAGCTCCCGGTGCTGAAGAGGCAGATAGCTGCGCTATCCAGGTCTCAGAAGCTTCTGGAGGTGGAGAAGTCCCGCTCGGATCGGGAGAAGGCCAGGGCGGAGGAGAGAGCCAAGAAGATGGAGGAAAAGGCCAGGAAGATGGAGGAGAGGGCCCGGGAGCTGGAGGAGCAGAACCGGAGCATGGAGAGGGAGCGGGAGCGGGCTGACGCTGAGAGGGCCGAGCTGGAGGCCAAGATAGACGAGCTCCAGGCGCGTGCCGCCGCTGCTGCTGCTGGCGGAGATGATCCGGGTCAGTTCGACCGGTTCGTTCTTCAATACGAGGAGAGCAATCGGTTCCTGGACTGCCTGGAGAAGGCCCGGGAGGAAGGCATCTCGGATGCCTACACGGAATGGGCGGCGAAGGGGTGGTTAAATACTTCCCTGATGCCTGGTACCTCTGCCGAAGGAAATGCTCCTGTGGAGCCGGTCATCCAGCAGCTGGCGGTGGAGAAGCAGTCAGGAGCAGAACATCGCTCGCACTTGGATTCTTTTACCAACAGTGCCGAACCTGCCGGAGCTGAGGTCGACGACGAAGCCACCGCTGGAGATGCGGCTCCATAGGATGTTTTTCTCGCTTTTGCTTGTAAAAGAAACTCTCCGGAGCGGTTTACTTTTTGGATACTTTAACTATGAATATATATATCTGAGCTTGCGGGGCCAGAGTTTTCAAAAGTAGTTTGCATATATTTGATCTTTACAATCGGTTGAACCGGCGATATGCCAAACTAGCCGCCTGGATCCAGCGGGTTTACCAGGCCGGGTTACCCTCCCGGTCGGGGCCTGCTCCTCTCTCCCCTACATATCTCTGGAGCTGGCCGCTGTCAATCAAGCCCTGCACTGCAGTCTTGAGGGCGAAGCACTGGTTCGTCCGATGAGTTGCCTCATCGTGGTACGAGCAGTACTTGCCTGTCTGCGCCGTCGTGAGCTTCCCCTTGGGGTACCTTCTCTGGGGCGGTGGGGCAATGACGTCCGCATTCTCCAACAGGATGTCCTCATATGATGCGGTGAGAGTGGAGAAGACTTCTTGATTAGCCGGGGGTGCTGGCATAATTGCCAGGGGGCGCTCTTGGTGGTACGGTGCAGGTTTGTTCTCGGTCCGAGGCTGGGGCCTGTCAGAGAAGGGTCTCTGCTGTCGCTGCGGCCAGGTCTTGCCGTTGTTGTTGTTGTGCCGGCCGGGTCGGCGACTCCCGTGCTCGGCTCGCTGGCCGGGTTTGCTCTCGTGACTGCGCGGGGGATCCTCTACCCGGGGATGGTCCAAAGACTGCTCATCCCGCTTCCTCTTCAGCAGGTGGTTCCCGCAGGTCTCATGATCAGCCTGGGCATGCCGGATGGCCATAGCCATCAACTCGTCGTAGCCCTGAGGGAGTTCTACCCTGACGGCGTAGGAAAACTTCCCTGCCCGAAGCCCCTGCTTGAATGCCATCTCGGCGATGCCTTTGTCCAAGTTCCGAACTCCGGCCGTGGCCGTCTGCCACCGGTTGACAAAGGTTCTCAATTCTTCCCCGGGGGCTTGGATGCAGTTGAAGAGGACGGTGGATGTCCGCGCTCCCTCGACTCGGAGGATGAAGCGGCCTACGAATCGGTCAGCCAGCTGTTCGAATGCCTCGATTGAATTCGCAGGAAGCTCGTAGAACCAACTGAGCGCTTCTCCGGACAGGGTCTCCTGGAAGATGTTGCAACAGATTGCATCGGAGTAACCCTTGGCGCAGGTCTGGGATCGGAAGCTGTCCAGATGCTGATACGGGCAACCGGACCCGGAATAGGTGAGCTTGAGGGACTTCTGGTTGCCAGATCTCCCCGACTCTATGACTCGGTGTGAAAAGGGGCCCATGCGCTCGTTGAACCGGGCGCCTTCCAATGGCCGGGCCGCTCTCCTCTCGTTTGCCTCCATCTGGGCCTTCAGATCCGACACGGTGCTGGCTAGCAGTTGCAGCGCCCGGGCGGTTGGAGTATCCACTTCACCCACGGACGAAGTGTGCGGCTGGTGGGAGGCGGGCGTGCTCTTCGGCAGGTCCTCGCCGGCTCGTGACTTCTCCCGCATAGGCTCGCTGGATCGGGCGCCCGAAGATTGTCCAGCCTCTAGCCGCCGGGGTTGGAATAGCAGGGGTGCGGCTTGTGCCTCGGCCATGGCAGCACTGCGCTGCTGCCCCCTCTCTAGGGCGGCTACCAGGGCGGTGTTTACTGCCTCTATCTCTTCGTATCGGGCCTGGGACTTGGCTCGGTCCCGGTCGTTCTCCTCTCTGAGACGACTAACTTCCGCGGCCATTGCCCGTACCTTTCCCGCCAAGCCGTCATGGTCGGGGCTGTACGTGGGGTCTTGATCCTGGCTCTCAGACTGATCACTCGGATCATCCGAGAACGTCAGGGATAGGCCACGAAGCACTGGGCTGCCTTCGTCCTCTATCGGGTCTTTCCCGTGCGAGTTCTCGTGGCGGGGCTCTGGATCACCAGAGGGCCCTCCACGGCTCCTTCCCAAATCGCTGCCCTGCTCGCCACGCATCTCCCGCGTGACGACAGGGGTGGAGGCGAGCGTTTGCACAGCTGCAATACGCCCTTCCTCAGTAGTTCCTTTCTCTTGACTCATTCCCACAATCTCAGCCAGCGGTGTTGCTTGCACGGCTTCTTGTTCAGAGTTCCCACAGACGGCGCCAATTGTTTCTGCCTAAACCCGGGGGTCTTGGTAGATACTTGATGAATCCAACTCGATCTCCTGCAATCCTGCTTACTAAGGGGAATACCGGGCGGGCCGGCCTTCACCTCTCCGATGCCTAAGTTAGTATAGTTGGAATATATATAACCTGGGCACGTATGTAAGCCGGGAGGGAGACAAGTTACCTATTTATGGTGGTAGTCGAGGCCCATATATAGGTGGTTGAGGGTGAGGGCTGGCCTTGCCCTTCGATGTGGGACTGGTTCCCTTCTGTTTGGATATTCTGGTGCCCTCTTTGGCAGGCAGGCGCCCCTGGTCCCAGGACCCTTGGAGGCAGGATAGACCGCTGGGCCCCGAGGCCTGGTGCTGGTGCTCCGATCCTGAGTCCTGGGCCGGGCCCTGGTGTACTTGCCGCGGGTCTGTGGGCTTGCTGTAGCCCTTCTGCGGCTACTGTCAACACAATCCTTGCAGGTATATTTGCAGCAGGTTTATATGATCTCGTCACTTTAATGTAGAAGATATCTACACACCTTACTTTGTGTGATTTTTGGGGATCGAGATGAGACACAGTGGGGACAAACCACGACAATTCCTGTCGTTCCACTTGAACATGCTTGTTCTTATCTCCCCCTAACGACGGGAAGACTGTCTCATCAAAGTGACACACCGCAAATCTAGCGGTAAGGAGATCGCCTGTCAAGGTTTCGACATAGCGGACTATAGCTGGAAGTTCATATCCAGCATAAATATTTATTCATCTTAAGTAACCCATCATTGTGCGCTGTGGCGGCGCAATTTTGGCACATAAAACATTTAATGGAGCTCAAGGATTGTAGATCCGTGTCAATCCAAAAGAGCTCAAGGATTACAAGTTCGTTTGAAATCCTTTAAAATCATCACATATAGTCACTAGCTATAGTGTAAATTTGTTCAATAATGATGGCCATAGATGAATAAATAACGCTGCATGCAAAATTGCATAACCCAAAACGGAAGTATTGGTGTGCTTTACCAATATTAAGACTATTACTATAGTCGTTTTCCGTGAGACCAATTGAGTTTTATATAAGACTATGATGCCCATTACATATCCCATATAATAAGCTATGAAAATCATTGAGCCTACGGAAATTAACCGGGCCTAGGTGCTTTGATAGTCTAGCATAAGCAGCATAAATTTTAATAGTGGATGGTGTCATGACACGTGACCAGCGTGTCGACACAACAACCAACACCATAAAATATCTAAGGTGTCCGCAAGTTGGTTGAATCAATCCACTGAATCCTCTTTGAATTCAATATAAGAATATAATGAGAATACATGTGTCCTTTGCATATGATGGTGTCAATCATAATTTTACGAGTAGGCTTTGAATGATGTATTTTTATTCATAAAATCACGATGGATATCATAAGCATAATAGGGTATAAGTGCATGTACTTTGTGCATCAATCATAATGCCACCTTAGGGGAGCGGTGGAATCTAGGGTTTGAACACACGTCTTCAACCCTACATGGATTGTATCGAAATAATATTTGAGGATAATATGTTCTTTGGTCGTCCTCGGTTTCGTGCGGGAACCATATTCTTCTGGTGTTTGCTTCTATTCATCCAAAATATGGGTGTCCATAGTAATTTCTTTAATGTACGGATCACCATATCAAAACCAATCTATGTCAAAATTCCAAAATATCATTTTCTTATGATTTTGGATTCAATTAGCGGTTACATATAACCCACTAAGTTGACATATAAACTACTCTAATACTCGTTTTCATCCGCAGTCATTAGAGGTAATGCAAAGGAGCTCAGATGAAATTCTCATCTATGTCTTATTACATGAACATCGTGGCAGAAATTTCTTTAAAATGTGGAATAAATTCAATTTTCTTTTATCGCATAAATTGTCAATTTAACATATGCTCAATATATACATCGAAACGTAACTCAAGTTCCTTAGAGTAACTCGATGAGGATTATAATAAAAGGTATTGGAATCCCAATTAGGCAATTGCATTATGAATCCCAAAGGAACAGATATTTAGATCCTTATCACTTTCATTATAGTACTAAAGTTCTTTAGTACTATTATGCTATTTTTTGTGATATATTAGTACTATTGTCCTTCAGTACAATTATTTTAGGGAGTACATGGTGCATTTCTTTGCACACAGTCCATTGTGTCATGCCTATATTATGTCTTTGCACACAGTTCTTTGTGTCATGCCTATATTATGATATGTTGTTTTTCTTTATGCAATACTTTGCAAAGTTAGATATAGAAAATTGAATCATGTATATTATGAATAAAATTTGAATAATCTCAATTAGAGAAATTTCAAAAATGAACGTGCCAACGATTACATTTAGTCTTGTCCAATTTAGAGAGAGAAACTTTAAGACTAAAAAGTCTAATTTAGGACCAAAAGTCGTATTTAGGCGTAATAGCCTTTATAAGGATATCTTGTAAGTTTAAAAGTAGACTGATCAAAGTCTATCTTGAATTGAGCCAGATCCTTTTTGCTCTTTTAATAGCTGCAATGATGAGATGTGTCATTTGACATATTCTTCCCAGATGTTATGTTTTTAGTTGTAAACTCATTTTCAATGTTATTGTTTGGATATTGAAGATATTTTTCCAAAATCCGCGTATTTATATGATTCTTCATATTTATTGAAAGTCGTAGCTAATTCTTTGCTAGCGTATAATGTACGTATCAATAGTTCATTGAATTACAACAATGACAGAGTGCTTCACTGCACATGACATGTCCCCTATGTCATCTTTTAAATGTTACATTGTTTCCACTTACTTTTGGATGATTATATGAATTTTTACGTCCATGGTAATTACCCTTTATTTTAGGGTCGTTGCATTACTTTGCCCAATTTGTTCAAGAATATATATATATATTTGTCTAAGACCTTTACATCGTCATTGTTTTTTTTTATTTAGGGTTGTTGCATTACTTTGCAAAATGTGTTCCAGGAAATTTCTTTTTCTCATACCTTATATTGTCATTGCCCTTTGGTTTAGGGTTGTTGCATGACTTTGCATAATTTGTTTTAGGAAATTTATTTTTTTATCAGACCTTACATTGTCATTGCCCTTTGGTTTAGGGTTGTTGCATGACTTTGCATAAATATACCATGCTCAAGCCTTAGTTGGCTCAATAGGAGAATTTGGTACTCAAGTTCTTCAGAGTCCAATATGTCAAAACTAAACTGTGATGGTTAAACCATCTATAAAATAAGGGAAGGAGAAAATGAATTAGTTTCGCGGTCTAAATAACATTCACGACAACTAAAATAAACCAAGATACATTATCGTAAATCTGATGCTTTGTGAAATTACTTTATCACATAAAATTTTGATTTTTCCATATTCATTGCATGTAAAGCTAATGAAATTTCATTATCGTTGCTTTTTACACAATTAATAAGATATCCATCTTGAAAAAAATTTCAAGAAATAAAAATTGGATCTCAAGACTGAAATTTGTAATGGTCATATTTTTCATGCTTCGTGAAAATACTTTTTC